>JAEIFL010000002.1:9640000-10890000 GCA_018901835.1 Scaptomyza graminum
CATCTGCAGGTGAGTCTTTATGCAACCGAAAGAATGAAAGCGAGAGAGAGAGAGTTGTTTTACTTTTACTTTTAAACTTATTATCTATTTGCTTAGTGCGAAACGCTTGATAAGCGTCAGCATTGAAATGCCCAAAACAGTGGAATTGTTGGACTTAAGTTATAATGATATCACCAGCATTGACGCCGATTCATTTGAGGTGAGTTTCACAGTTGCATTTGTGAGTAATTAATAATTATCATTTCTTTCCACAGATCACTGTACATCTTGTCAATCTCACATTGGCTCACAATGCCATCCATACATTGCATGTGAATGCTTTTCAAGAGTTAAAACGTTTGCGCTCTTTGGATCTGTCTTACAATCGGTTAGAATGGGTAGATGAGCATTTGCTTGAATCGAATTCACAGCTCATGTACCTCAATCTGGAGGGTAATAAGCTGGCCACTCTAAAGGATGGTCCACTGCTGAGGAGCACCACGTTGCGCATCCTCAATCTACGCAATTCACAGATTAATCAGCTGGGCGTGGAGTTGCTTAGTGATTTGCCACAACTCAGGCACTTGGATTTGGCACAAAATATGTTAATAACACTGAGCGTCAATGTATTCCACGCACCACGTTACTTGGCCTCTGTTAATCTAGAGGAGAATCCGCTCAATTGCGATCAAGCGCTGGTTAAAGTTGCCACTTGGCTTACTTTACGAGGTGTCTTAGTTAGCATGAGTGATTGTCAAAAGGAGGAACTCGACCTGGAAAGTCAACAAGAAGTTGATGTAAACGATTCACACGATGAGTCAATAAAACTCGAGCGCATGCAGCACTTGGAAGGAAGTGGCAACATTGATGCTCCTAAATCTGTTTCAGCTGTGTGGCGTGAGCTACCCGATGAATCCGAGGAACAGGAGCATGAGATGGAGGACGAGAAAAAGCAACAGGACCTAGACCAACAAGAGGAGCTGTCAACGCTTATCGACGTCTGTGAAGGTAATCGGGAACAGCTTTGCCTGCGCTATCGCAATTGCCTGGAGCGTGTCAGTCACGAGCTGTTAACTGGCGGAGCTGCTCAGCCACCGGACCAGGTGCAAAGCACGCACACCTATGACATGAATGATATCAAGCTGGCATTTGCACTTGGTGGCTTCTCTGTCATTTGCATGGTCATATTTATAATGATCTTTGCTCTCTGTATAAAAAGCGGATGCGACCTGCGTAAGAAACGACGAGCAACTGGAGATGGTGACACATGTAAGTAGAGAAAAATCAGCAAGTTAATAAGTTAAAACATCTGGTAAGAGTGCAAAACAAATTTGTAAAATGTTTAACTGCTTGTTTACAATAGTTATGAAATGATTATTTTCCGTTGAGCTTTGTTCGCGTTAATTACACAAGCTCAAGCATCGATACGATAACTTTTAACATTATTATTTACATATTCACATAATTTCCAATTCAATATTTTATACTCTTATCTAATTTTAGCCACGCTGGAGTCATCGCAACAGCAGCTGCCCACAATTCACAACTGGTCACCACCACGAACTCGTAATCCTCGTCGCTCTAATCCGCAGCGTACCCGCAACGTTTCCTCTCGCGCTTTGGTGCGCCAGCCTTATGGGCCGGATGATAACTTTGCATCGCGTCTGTTTGGCCGTCCGGCAAGGCATCAGTACTATCGCACCATTAACCAGAACACAGCAACTCTGATCAGACGACTGAGTCGTAGTAATCTATTCAGTAGTCGTGATCGGGCACCAAATAGTCCAGAGACACCACCTGCAGCAACAGCTAGATTTTATACAGAAGTCGCGCAGGCAGGAACAGCACGCCCGGAGACGCCTCCGCCCAATTATGGCGATGTGGTGGTCATTGAACATTGTGATAACAAATAGAAAGTCAGCCTCCAACAAAATCAAGAACATAGACAGTAGCTAATAAATCTTTAAGAACGATTTGACGCAATGTTTTAACAGTCTTCACTCGAGCAATTTTTTCATTACAAACCAAAATATCAATTGGGGATTCCAGTTGGTTTTTTGTTTGGTAGCATTACTTTTACACGACTGCAACAAATCGCAATAAAAACTTTTGACAAAACTATCAAAGTTGGCATAAAACGGGAACAGGAAGAATAGGGACTGTGAAATTGCCACAGCCAAATCTCCACAGTCAAAGAAACAAAAAGAACAGAATGCCAAATAAAAAAAATTCAAGTAAGAAAACTTTACACACTCAAATAAATGCAAGCGTGAAGCATGTGCAATGGGGGACCGGAAATGAAGCGAGAGAGGTCGCCGTGCCAGCGGATATAGCAAGACAAATCGAAAACGCCACAAAAGAAAACAAAACCGAACAAAAAAGAATGTAAAAGAAATATAAACCCCAGCCAAACCCAACAATTTGCACTGCAAAGCAGCAAAAGTGTCTCAAAAGAATCAACCACCAAAACTAACCAAAAAACACATTTCTATATATAAAAATGAACAGACCACAAAAGTTCTGAGAAAAAAGAGTTTCAACTACTTATGTGCAAATACCCTGAAAGATTTGATATTTATATGGTTTTGAAATATACATAAGCTAAGAAATTGTCACAAGGCTGCACAAATTGTTATTATAATAACAGAATTAAATTAATAAAATTATTTTGCCTAGTTTTTGATATATTTAAATATTTGTATATTGATTAAAAATACTTATAGACAAAATAATTAATACATAATAAACAATTAGAGAAATATATATTCATGGATACCACAAAAAGCCAGTATCACACCAATACATATTTATTTTAAGAAACTGCTCGAAATCTGACTACAACAAAACTCAATTCAAAATCGTTTTAATGCATATAATATTCATTTCTATTGCTCTTAAAATTGCAACTAAAAAGTTTTTGTTGCAAACCCGCTTCATGTGGCAGCCGCTCGCTTCCTCTACTGTTGTTGTTGAATGTTTGTCTGGGTATCGCTGTTTGTCGGTGCTGTTTGTTGTTTGTGGCAGCTTTCATTGCACTGCGCTGAGCAACAGCAGCAGCATCAGCAGCACTGCTCAAAAGTTAACGTATCCTGGGACCCAAAGTTGCGTTGTCAACAAGCCAACGCGAAAAGTGAAGGCAACCGGGCGAAAAAACGGCCACCGACAACAAGCTGGGGGTGGGGCGGCTGTTGCAAAGCGTGAAAAAATATCTAAATCCAACATTAATGAAAAACTTTTTGCATAATCCATGTCGCTGAAGAGCAGGGAAGCGGAGGGATGCGTTCCCAGACTGGTGGTGATGCGGATGGGAGATAGCATTTTTTGAATCCACAAAAAAAAAAAAACCGAAACCAGAAAAGTCAACCAATGCCACGACCATAGACAGTAGTAAAATGCACACAAGAAAACGCAGAACTATAGGGAGTGAAAAAAAATCAGTTGAAACCCCCCGTTGAGTGAATCAAATGAAATAGCTAAGATTTTAAGAAGGGGTTCGAGAGACGGCTTGGGATTGCGGTTGTGAGTTTTAGAGAAGGGCTGAAGGGCACACAAAGCGGCTTAAAAGGTTGCAAAAGATTATTATTCCAAACGCAACTGATAGCTTTAAAAAAGGGAGAAAAAACATTTTGAATAAACATTGATTTCAAGTACGCAATATTTTAAAAATAATTTTAATGTTCGGAGAGTCAATCTTTAATGTGCTGGAAAAGCTCTTTGAAGTTACATAAACGGCATTCCCTAATACTAATCTATGTATATCTATATTTCTAATACAATATTGAAGTAAGCCTTAACTAGCAATTAAATCATTGAAGCCCTAAGCGGCATTGATAAGCTGCCTTAATGAATATACCGCCTCCGGCATTCACGAATTTTTTACATATATATTTTACATCTATTTCTCATTCATATATTCAGTGAGCAGTCTTGCGAATCTGAAAATAAACTTCAAAGCATTTAACTGTTGTTCACTGACCAGCAATGGCACACGCAGCATGCTCAATGCCTGCCCCGATGCCACGCCCCCTTTCAACTCCGCCCCTTTGCGATGTAATCTGCACAATGCCACAGCACAGTTTTAATTGCTGTGACACTGCAGATACGGCTGACTGGAGCTGGAAATTGGTCGGACTGGATAATTTAGGGGAGCTGCAAACGAGATTTTTGCTATAGCCATTGCTGTTGTCGTTTTCTAATTTGATCGAGATAAAAATCATTTTATAAATGCCGACGATGGGCATTGGCGTTGTTGTACCATCAAGAAGTGTATGCCCCTGACAGGCGAGTCCTGGGCGAAGGATTTCTGCTGCTGCTGCTGTTGGCCCTTAATTGAATGCTCATTTTCAAGGAGAACGTTTTGCCAGAGTTGCCAACATCGCTGTCGTCGTCGTCGTCGTCGCGACAACGTTGTCGACTTTAATTGCATTTTTATTTAATTTCCCAGCAATTATCGCCAGTTCGTGTGCAAATTTATAAGCTACAGCTGCAACACAGTATCCGAGTGTTCGAGTATCCGAGCACCTGTCGCCGCAGCAGCAGACTGCAACATCCTAAGCTTCAAAGGTCAATCGTTCGGTATCCTTTGCTCAGCAACATCATGTGTGTGAGTGTGTGTGTGTGTGTGTGAGTGCAACTAGTTGGGCATTGCGGTGTCCTGCTGTCGTAATTAAAGGTTGCCCTGGGCCAGGGCTAGCTCCGGAGCGGACCGGACTGGACAGGGCAGGACAGGACTGGACTTGGGCGCGTGCTCTTGCTGTTGCAGTTGCAACTAGTTGTTGTTGCCACATTCGAGCAATATTTATAGTTTGCTGCTGCGCTTTGGCATTGGTCTTAGGGCCAAGCCCAAGTTGTCGTTGCCAGTTGTTAGCAAAGCAATTAGCATGAGTTTGTTATTGCAACACGGCAACACAGCAACGACGGCAACGACAACAGCTAAGAGTCCAAATCAGGTATGGGGCATGTAGCAAGCGTGCTCAAGGCTACCTCCCCCTCTTCCCCTACCAAACAGTCAGCACATGCTAAAAGTTTTACACGAAGCACCTCTCCAAGTGGGTAGGACCTCAACCCAAAATAAGAATTAAATTTATTTACTCTGCTGCTTGGGTAAAAGTGTTGGCATATGGCCATGTGGCATTTAACAATTAACAACAAATCAAATGTAAATGAAACTACTTGCAACAAAACGTACACAAAAGCGTGCGGCAATCAACTCAATACAATTCATTAACTAAAGAAAAAGATTAAGTCTTTTAAGTTCGATCAATTTGATGAAAGCATAAATAATTTTAAGTTTTGCATCTATTTCTGGAAGAATAAAATATTTGTTATTATTAGCTTTTTATTAAATTTCAACAAGCAATTGACTTTTGTTAAAGAAAACATTTATGTAAATTGACCACAATATTGGCTAACAACAACCACAAGTCATAAGTACATAAAACACAAAATCTAGTTTTACCTGAAGAACTTAACTGTGTTCGCTTTTAAAAATTAAAACTGTTATCAGTGACGTTCAAGCTAAATTTCCTTTTTTTATGTTAAATCTAAATCTAAATATGACGTTTGTATACGACTATTTTAATATTATCAATAACATTAAGGAAAAGAAAAACATACTGTAAAAAACGACAGATTGAGCTTTAATCGTTTCTTAATAAAATTTTTAGGTCAAACACAATATTATACTTTAACTCATTAGTTAAATGTTAAATAGAATCAAATTAACTATTTACCAATCAACCTTTAATCAGGGTTAAATGCTAAACATATAAAGTCACCTTAAGTTATTTCTGTGGTAATATATAATTGTTTCTTATCATTAAACTAAATCTTTTATTATTATGAGTTGAAACTTAAAGAAGTAATATTACACTGCTCTCTGTAGCGCACATATGTTAAAAGTTAATTGAAGCCAACATTTTTGAGCCTGTTGCTTGGCACTGTTCGGGCTCAATATATCCCCGGTGACAGTTAATTTTTAATTAAATGCACATAAACTGGAAGCTCGTTCACTTGCTTTGCGCTTGGCACCCTTAATGGCATTTTGGCCCCATTTCAATTTACATTCGAGCACAAAAGGATATACAGCAACAAACATTCACATACAGAGAAATAACACACACACACAGAAAGAGAGAGAGAGGGTCAAACTGCCGTTAGCAGCATTTTACACGTGGTGCCTAACAGATGCGAGGGTCGCATTAAAGATGGCCCACACAAGGCTACATGCCTGCTTTCCTTCACTCAAATGTGCCGCGGGGACACATTTTTATTTTTTTTCTCTTACTCGTTTATATATTTTTAAACTCGGCCCAAACTTGCACTAAGCATTTGCCTTAAATTTCACTGTCAGTTTTTATGCATTCTCCTACTCTCCGCCACCCCTCTAAAACACTTATACCCAAACTTGTTTGGCAGTTTTTTAAGGTCATTTCTTTTGCCATTTTTTTTTTTTTCGTTGCTGTCTGCCGCATCCTTGTTTATCAGTGAGAGGCTCCAAGCACTTTTCACTCCCCCGACCCGGCACCCACTTTAAACAGCATTTTAATGGCTTGCTCTGTGGCTCGACTTGTTGACTGATTGACTGGGCCGTTAGGGGCAGTTAGCTTGATGAGTTCGTGTTGGCTAACATGATATTTTAGTTGGGGCTAACTTCTAATTAACACATAATACAACTTATCCTGGCCTGCAATGTAGGGTTGGCTAAGGTTTTTTTTAGAGTGTTGCCTCATTAGCTGCTATTTGAATTTCCATTTTCATTTCGTTTGCTCAATTTCATAAGCAATTGTGCGCATTTGCTTTTGCCAGCCTGACTGCTTGCGCCTAAATGTATGCACCACAAGTCATGCTAATATATGCCACACACACACACATACACACAACGAACGTTTATGAATTTCAAATGGGCGCAAACGAAGTTGCAACACAAAAGGCAAGCAAAGTTGCCCGCTGCTTTTGCGAACATTTTGTTCGCATTTTCACTCTTTTGGTTTTTGCGCTCCACTCGCTCGATTTGTGCAACGCTTGTGCAAAACTTTGTGCAACCACAACACATATTTTTCACCCATTCATATTTTTTTTATTTTCAAGACAAAGCTGCAAACAACAACTTTTTTGCCATATCGAAATTTGTAAGCTCTTTTGCAGTTGTTTAAGAATCATATTTGCTTTATTTTGAAAAATTTAATACAAAAATTTCAACAATTACATTAAAAAAGCTTTGAGCTTCAACATGCTTGTTTTATATAAAAAAAAAAATAAAAATTCCCTTTAAATTTGTTTAAATATCAGCAATTCCTTTGAGAAAAATTATTTGTTCTTCTCACTTTTAACAAAATTAAAATAATGGCTAAAACTAGTTCAAAAAAATATCAATATGAATTTTGTGGAAAAAATGCATGTCATTGATTTTTATAGCCAGAAAAATTTTATTGTTCTTATTTATTTTGGATTTGGGATGTAAAAAAAAACGTCAGCGATGTCTTTAATCAATGGTTTTGTTCCGCCACGATTGACAATAGATAGATTTGAATATGGTTTTTATTTTGATAAAATTTGAATATTTCTATTTTGTTGTAATTTAATAGACTGTGTTCCGTTATAGTTATAAAAAATGCACACTGTGTTTATTTCGATGTATTACATGAAAAGGAAAATCCAAATGCTTTTAGGAATTTTATTAACACTCAAAACTTTCGAGTCAAAAGTAAAACAAAACTGAATGTGCGTTTTTGAATTTGTGAAAAATTTTACAAAATAAATGAACATTGCGCAAAACAATTTTTATATTCTACATAATTTATTATTTTATTGGTGAACAATAAAGTGCTGTGCTTAACTTATTGAAGTATTATGAATTCTTTTTGTTTGTTAGTATTTTCAAATCCTTTTTTATTCTGTTCTAAAATTGTTGTACAATCCCAATCAGTTATTACTTGCCAAGCATTTTCACATAGTTGTAATGCCCGCAGCCAACTAGTTGCAGAGTCATGCATAAAAAGTGAATCAGTGTTAGGTTTTGAAGTAGTAGCATTTGCCTGATTTTCAGTTGAGGCCAGAAACGTGTAAGAAGTTTCAAGTAGCATATCGTATGTAGAATGCATGTTTGTTAGTGATTGCATCATAAATCCATTTGCTAGTTTTCCTAATCTCACGGCAGGGAAGTGGCTGGGGCGCAAAACGGTGCGGTCAGACCAAATGGCCAAGTGCCTGATTAGCCTTTAATTGGCGGCCTTTTGTTAATTTAGACCGGCGACTGTTGACTGGATGACCGGTAATATAACGACCTTTTACAACCCTTAAAAGCCAATACGCACAAATTTGTGTCCAGGGACAAAAGTAATTACACGGCTTGCTTGCAGTGTTCAGTTGCCATTCAAATTTGGCAAGGCCCCTTCGTCTTCTACAGGCAAGGGGGTGTTGATGGTTTGTGCTAATTTCCGGTGCCTATATTTGGCAGACGGTTACGCCCATATACACAACAACAGCAGCAGCAGTAACGTCAGAAGCTGCAAACAGTTCCAATTGCACCACATCCTGTCTGGGAGTGAAAGCAATTCAATTCAGCAATTGCAGTCTCGATGGCATAACATCAGCAACAATATGTAACACAAAACAAACAACAACAACTGCAGCAGCAGCAACAATTTGACCAGCGCCACAAAACAAAAACTGTAAAACAGAATCAGCCACAGACTTGTAAACATACTAAATCTATTATTCTGTTGAATTGACAAAATTCGATTCTTTATTTGCCACCACAGCAATGCAGTAGGGTTACTCACTACTCATGATTATGATTATAATGTCAACTTGCTTCAACGATTTTCAAGAGAGTTTATTTATACACATATTTATAGGACTTTCACATTTTCACTTTGCTTCTTACTTATAGATGTTCTTTGAGTAAATATCGTGAGTACCCCTTACGCTAGCTCCAATGAATGCAACCAGAACGCATTGAGCTAACATGTCTGCCCAGGCTTAGCTCATACGCTACGCGCACAGCCGTAAGTGTTTGCAACAATCAGTTATGACCTAACAGCAGCAAGAGTAGCAGCAACAGCAACAACAACAACAAAAAGCAAAGTATGTGCAACAAGGTTTTTCCCTTTTTGGGGCCAGTCAGTTCCTGTGGCGATTGTCAACAGCGCTGTTTTCTCATTCTCCTTTTTTTTTTGTGCGCTCCCTTGCTCTATAAATCTGCACAAATTGGCAACACTCTGTGGGCTGCATTAAAAAAATATTTTATAAAAGCTTACGAGAGAACCAAAAAGAAAAGTAAATAAATATACAACGATGGTTTGCAGCATATGTTGCCAGACAGCCACAGAACCATCCGTCTCTCCCACTCTCACCCCTCCGTCTGTTACTCTATCTCTGTTGGTTTCTGAATTTTTCAACAGCTGCTTGTTTATTTATGCTTGTAACGTTTATAAATCGCTTGGACAAAAGTTCCAAAAAATAAAAAATTTGCAGCAGTAAAAGGAAGCGAATGAAAAGCACAAAGCGCAGACTGAGACTGACCCAAAGGTGTTCACGTTCAACGTACAACATGGCGTATGTCCTTTTTGTCCTCAATTGAGTTATTACTTGCCATCTCTCTCTCTCTCTCTCTCTCTTCTCTCTCTCTCTCACTGTCGCGCTTTCTCTCCCACGCACCGCACACGTATTACTTCATAAATCAGGCAACTAACCACAACGAACACTGTCCGTTTGTCCTGTTGATGACCTTATTATGCTTAACTTGTCGCCCTCAAACACCAGCCGAGAGCGAGTGGTGTCAGTGGTTTAAATATTTAAACGGTGAGCAGCTGCAGATGATTTTGGCCACTGATTTGCTTGAGTTGCGCGCCCAATTGAAGGCTGGGCAAATATTTGCGCTGGCCGTGCGATATTTCATTTGAGTCGCAAAGCTCATAAATCTCCTTGACTGGCCAACAGACGAAAGTTATTTGCCCAGGACTTTCTACCTGGCTGGCGGACGAAGCGACCGCAGTATGCAATCGTTAGACTGACAAACAGACATCAACATCAACATCACAGACAGACAGACAGACAAGCAGCATTAAACTTGCGCCAAAATCAATATTTTCATCTGAATGAAAAATGACCTGCAGCGTGTCGGAGCAGTTGTCCAAAATGGACAGCTACAAAACCACTTGGATCGTTTGGCTGCCGGTTGGCTTGCTTGGTTTGGGTTTTGGGTAAGCCAAAAATGAAGTGAATGGTGGGTGCCCCATTCAAATGGATTACTGCCAGCTATGGTGATTAGCGTAAACAACTCGTATTGGATATATGAAAGCTCGATCTCGCGAATTTGCAAACGTCGCATAATTGATTTAACATTGAATACGAATAACTTAATCAAGTGCGTGCCACGTGGCGTATAACCAATGCTTGTACAAGCAAACGAAAGATGGCAATGAAGCACAGTTGAATCGGATGATGATGATAAACAATAACAATAGCAAAATATTAGGCCGAAAGAAAAACAATGACACCAATCAGCAGCAAAAATAGCAAATTCACCAAACCAAAAACAAAGCGACAAAAAATAACAGTAGAATCTTTATAGATGTAGCTGCCATTTCATGACATAATCTACTAAAAGGGTCGCTTAACTAAGTCAGGTTGCAAAATTTGTTATCTAGGATAAGAAAATCAATAAGCCTCATCATAATATAAATATTCCAGATTTTTATAATTTTTTTTAGAACTATTGAATGTCTTGCTATTATTAAAAAGACTCTTTGTTTCGCAGTGTATCATAGCTGTCGATATATTGACTGCAAGATTTTGTCCATTGTTGTTATTTCTTCTGCCTTCGTTTAGGTCTTTTTGTTGTTGCTGTTGTTGTTGCTATTGTTGTTGGCAGGCACTCTACTACGTGACACTGACATGGATTTTCAAGTTGTTTTTCGTTGCCTCCGGATGTCCTCAATATAGCGACACTGACTTGCCCGTTCTGCTGCTTAGGCTTATCCCATATAGCAGCAGCCACCTTAGACGATGTTGCTTCTCCTTTGGCTGCTCAGTTGGTTCGTGTCATGCCCTAAAACCTACTTGCATTTTGTCAATTCGTAAATCTTTTTATACGCCATTCTTGTTTTTTTTTTTTTTTTTTGCTTTTTTGGGCGCCATTGCCATCATCAAAGGCAGCAACTTATACAAAACTAATACGACAAAATGTTGAGACACAACAACAAAACGACGGATGAAGCAGCTGCTGTAGGCATTGCCCCAAACCAGCCAACCATTTGACAATTGTGCGAGTTAACTTTGATGAATTCAATTATTCGAGCACGACATGTTTGCCATCTCTATCCAGCCGGCCTATTGCCATCTCGCTCACCTATAGGGGGTTAATAAGGGGAATGTGGGGGACACACGTGTTTGTCTTTGCTGTTGTTCAATGAGTTTATTGTCGTTGTGCTTAGCACGAATTGAATTTCCCCCCTGGGCAAGGAGTCCTGCCACTGCCACTGCTACTGCCACAGCCACTGCTGCGTGTCCTTGTGCCTCAATCTGTAAAGTGGATTTATTTCGCCGAAATCGAAAGTTGACTTCTTTGTGTAACACGCTTTTTGTTGTCGTAAAATTTGTGTGTGCGTGCAACATTAAAGGATTTATCAATTTACGCAAACTCAACTTTTGGTAGCAACACTTTTTGTGTTTCTGCTTGGCAGGCTTTTGGCATTTTCATTGATGTTAAACAGATTGATTAAACTGTTGACTTCTATAGAAGAATTTGGCAACATCTAAATTAATTAATTTCACTTTTAAAGTCTGCATAAAAGTTCACTAAAACTCTCTAATTTAAGGTTGTTTTGTAACTCTTTGAAAACTAAAACGTTCTTTAAAACAAGCGCAGATTGAATTATTTACAGTAATTCCCAGAATTTTCAAATGGTGTTACCACTGCCAACAATTTTGAGCATGGAATCATAACTTTTGGTTTTAAATAACCAAAAAGGCCATTGGCAAAAGGAAGCGATATAACATAACCAATTTGTTCTGGCTGTTTGATTTTAACTATTTTTGTTTTGGTTTTTGTAGCGGCTGAAATACAAATTTGTGTGATTTGATTATTTGCCTGGCAGCTGTCTGATTTATTCATTAAATAATGTTACGGGGCACACATACACATACATAAATATTGAAGCGTGCGTCATTTTCTACAAAATAAATTGTTTTCTGTTTTCAACATTAATTTAATAGTTGTTGCTATTGATATTGTTGTTGTTGTTATTATTATTGCATCCTGACTGACCGATCAGCTCTGCCAGCGTTTATGATTATTACAATTGGGCGTGTTGTTGTTGTTGTTGTGGTTGTTGTTGTCATTGGTTACATTTGTAATTTCTTGTCGGAGGCAATATATGAAATCGTTTAATTACAATTGAAGCGGTCTATGCATTTCTGTGGTCATTTCCATTGCAGACCAATGATGATTCCAATCCCGATGATGCTGATGATTCCGAAATGCAGCTGATGTCGAGTGCATTTTTTGGTATATTTTTGTTAAATGGCTTTAATTTCTTGATTTTTTTTTTAAAATACATAAAAACGAACCACACATCGCTTAACCATAATCGTTTTATTTCGCAACTTATTTTGCATACAACTTTGGTTCATAATAAAGCAATAAGTGCAGAGGGAGCGAGTGATATTTTGGCTAGAGTTGTTTGCTGGTTTGCATTTGCCATTTTTGCTGTTGGTTTTTTGGCTGCTAACTAGATTTGCTGTTGAGCATTTTTGTTGCCGCTCATATAACTAGTTCCCAGAAATCCTTGGTGACAGCCACAGAAAGCAATTTGATTATTTGCATTGCAACTGCTTGTTTGTTTATGGTCATTTGTGTGCTAAGAATTTAAGTGAATTGAATGGTATGAGGGGTAGTATGATCTAAATAAAGTGTAGAACACATCAACAATAATAGAGTAATTGAAAAAGCAAAAGTGTCTGTGAGATAAAACAACGAATTCCTTTGAATTTTGGTTAGTAAACACAATTTATAATACAATTTAGAAGGAAACTGTTGAGAAAGAAAATCCAATATCTAGATATGTAGGTATGTATTTATTTTACTGCAAAATCATACATAGTTCTTATTAATTATATGATTTTTAAAAGAAACTTCTCTCTCAGCACGGTTTGAACCATCCGTAAGTAAGCAAAAATCTTTAACCCACTCTAAAAGTTAAGAGCCTTAAATAAGATGCAAATGAGAAGAACTATATTTGACGCCATGAACGAGAGCATTAAAACTACTCCCAGGAGCTCTCAGTTGGCCAATTAAATTCACATTTATAATTTATAAGCTGCTAATTTAACGGCTTGGCGCACCAAGCGGCAATAATGACAACAACAACAACAATCACAACAATGACAATGGCAACAACAATTGATATGCTGAATTAATGACAAGTAACAGGATAATGATTTCAGCACGAACTCCTACAACAACAGCAATAAACAAGAACAGTCAGCAATAAGAACATTTCTTGGCCCAGCTTAAGTCAGGCGCAGTCCAAGGACTTGATCCTTGGCTGGTTCTTGGCCAAGTTTCTGGCACATTTATAGATTATTTGCTTTGTTGACAGAACGCCAATGTCCTGAGCACGAAATGTAAATATGCATGTGTCCTGCATTGACAATCCCCGCCTTCCACCCTGTCCCTGCGCCTTTTCGTCCTCTCTGTGCTGGCCGCTTAGTTAGTGTAATGTCAAAACTGTGTCCGCAACTGTTTGACTTTATAAATAACTGGGATTATATTGGCAAAATCTATTTGATTATGTAGAATTTATAATTGAGGCTCATCCATTTACAGGATCACGTGCATGTGGCTCAGGCTGTTGCCAGGACATGATTTTCATATCACATTTGAATTTTGATTTTGATTTGTGTTTGCCATGCGTAATTGCGCATCGGAAGTGCCAGCTGCCCCACATTAACGATGCTGTCTATGCATTTAGCAATCCTCATTTCATACTTACTTTTAAGTGGTTTCCTGATTAGTTTTGCAAACATTCAAAAAGCCTTCTATCGCCATCTATTGATGTTAAGCATTAACTAAACCTATCCGTGAGCTTTAATTTAAAAGCTTTGCCGTGCTTTTACTATATTAGCTTTGAATGCGTAAGCTTTCAACCACTACAATAACAAATGTCCTTGCCGGGTTGACGGTAAGAATCCTCACACCCACATGCACGTATCCGCTTAGCTATTTCCATTGTCATTGAGATATTTCCGTTGCAGTACGCATGCACCGAAACTTTTCAGTTATGAGTCCTTTTAGAACCGAAAACATGTGGCTGCACATCAGATGTTTAGCATAGCGGCTGAATAAGATAAGCAGGAAGTGGAGGAAGCGGGAGAGAGAGATGGACACAGAAAAAGTGTGAGTGAGCTTTAGCATCCTTTGTGCCAATTGACGAAAACATTTCTGAACAAATTGTTTTAGAAAATAATCAAAAATAAAGTTTTTTTTGCATTTAAGTTTTAAAACGTAAGGGATTATTAACAAATTGAAATTTTCGAGCACTATAAATAAAAGTAAATATTTTACAAACACAAACTAAAATCACTGTTAACGATTTCAATAACTTGGTTCGCCCAGTGCTTTGAAAAGTCTACACTCTCTTTGAAAGCTCTGCACTGCCGCTCTAACCACCCGCTGGCCAACAATGCAAAATCGATGCCTGAACCGTTTCGCTCTCATTTGGTGACAACTGAACGATGTCTGAGGGCTTTTTCCTCGCAGCTCCTTAACTGTAGTGACCAAAACGCGAATGAACATCGACCGTGGTAGTTGACTGCAAATACAAAACGCTGCACTGAAGGTGAATGAATAGAATAGAAAAAAATTCAACAAGAATCAAAAGTTTAGCAGAGCCAATCGACAAACAAAATCCATCAAAATTTGCAATAAATTATATAAAAAAGTGTGCCATAACAATTGGAATAATAAAAGTGTATTTGCTTTAGCTGCAAACTAAGTTATTACATAAAGCGAAACCCAAACGAATAGCCCGAAAAGTGTTGTGCGTGTATGTGTAGGTGTGTGTGTGTGTGTGTGAATGTGTGTTGGCACGCGCTGTGCTAAAAAAGCAGAACATTTTTTATGTATCAGAATTTTAGCGTTGCCTAAGCAAAGCAGAAAAATTTGCAATTATTAATTGTGAATTGAAAAAGCGTATTGGAAAAAATTTCTAAGCGTCGACTCACAAATCAAAAATGGAATTGAAAGTGAAAACGCGTGTTTTGTGGACAGCTTAAATATTGATTTTTCCACATGATTTTCGTGACGCTTCGTGACCCAATCAGAAAATTCTGCTGTTGATATCAAGATTAATACAACGTTTGTGCTGTTACAAAATGTAAAAAAAAAAATTAATTGTGAAATATTTTTTACAATTTAATAAAATTGCACATGCCTTAAAGTGCGTTTGATGTTTTTGTGTGTGAGTGACAAGAGAAAAGCCCAACAAAATAATATGAAAAAAAATCCCTCTAAGAAAATCTCTATCCTGAATTTGCTTTCAACAACGTCTTCGTACCCAGCAGCAGCAGCAGCAGAAACAGCAAAAGCGAATTTGCCCTTCCCCTTAACCATTTACACACACACACACATTTACACATACAGCAGCATTCACTCTCCAAAAACACACACAGATGTGGAAACAGAACGAGCAGTGAGATTCGCTCTATCAATATTTACGCATACCATTATACTTATAATATTACGTATACGCTCTGTTTTCTGCTCTCTCTCTCTCACTCTCTCACTCATACTTACTCTCTTCTTCTCATTCTGTTGAACGCTCTCTCCAATTTTGCTCGCTGTTGGCATTGCGCTTTCCGTCTGGCATAATATACACAAAAATATATTTAACAACGCGTTAAACAAACAAAACATTCAACAAAAATCGCAATGTGGCCAATACGTTTAATCGTTAATTGCTAATCGAAAATCGATAACAACAACTAAAGTGTTCGAAATACATGTGAGACTAGCGCTAAGCAAAAGGCCTCACTAGCCAAGCAGCACAACACACATTCAGTCCCCTCACATCATCTCACATGATTTGTAGTCTGCCAGCAGCCCGAGCCTAAAACCGTCTTGAGCCCTCCGCCCTCCAGCCGGATTAACTAATCAACGTATAAAAAGACAACAGCTAACAACAACAACATAAACAGTAAACTACGTTTACTACTATTAACAATAAACTATTTGGCTGTTGGGCTACAACAAACAAACATTGGCAGTATTGTCTACATAAAAGGTAAATATCACTGAGAGTTTAGCCCAAAAATTATATTGCCTACTTTTAAGGGCAAACAAATAAAGAAAGCTTAGATCTCCATTAGTTATCAATAAAACTAAATATTGCAAGCTTAATTTAGAAGCATATAATCATATAAGCAGTTTAATCTGCACCTTAACAACATAAGCTACAAATTAGATGAGACTATTTCCCCTCGTGGTTAAATATTCTTACCAGCCTTAGAGACCTGTAGGTTCTCCTTGTTGTCAGACACTTTGAAAAATAACAAGGCTTTGAGCCTGGCAAACAACGAAAATCAAGTAGGTAGACTCTGTTCATGAATGGTCGAATGTTAGATACTCTGTAAACTGCGTTTGTAAACAAAAGTTTTTTAAATTTGTACATAAAGACAGAAAGTAAGAAACATATACTAAAAAGTATAATGTTTCCCAAAGTAAAATTAAAGCATACCCAGCACACTAGATTTTTTATAAGAAAGGGTATAATTGCCACAGAAAACAAAAAATAGGAAAAGAGAAACAATATAGACAGCAAGAAGTAGATTAAGTTGTAGGCGATAAGCGTTTGTCTTATTTGCACAAATTATGTGTGTAGTTTCCCATATTAGAACATATAAAAACATATATAAAGGCTAAGGCAAACACACACACACACACATATATATAAGTATATATTAACTTACACAGAGTAAGTAATATACAGCCACACAGTCAGAGGCCTGCCATCTGGACTATATGCGAACATTTGACCCCATACACTCGTGTTTTGTCTTAAACGAATTTTGATACAACAAACGTGAGACTTGAGAGAGAGAGTGTGTGGGAGTTTGTTTGTGTGAATGCAGCTTTTATAGATTGCAGAATTATAACTGTTTAATATTAGCTGAGCATAAAATATTGTACATTGAAAGCGAAAAGCATAAAGCATAATGATGTGGAAAATTAGTTTTCTAACAAAAACATCATAATCATTATCGGCATTTATTATGGTCGCCCTGGGGGAAATTGTCACCTAAGCAATCTAAACTTGGTAAGCCGTTCGTCTAGCTTGATTTCGTTACACTTTTCGTATTTCTCCATCCACAAGATTCAACTTATTTTGTTGCTTTCTCTGGGTTATGTGCGCAGAAAGCGCAGAGAGAGCAGGCAAAACACATGTCACACTCTCTCTCTCTCTCGTTATTGCCCGCTTTCTCTTTTTATCTGCATATCTTTCTCACGTATGCGCGCTCTTTAAAAAGTTTAACCGTTTCCTGCTCAGCGACATTCAGGGAATGAAGAAGCTTAACAATTAATGGCTGAGCTTGAACGAGGGTCGCCTTCCTGTTTTCCTGTACTTTTTTTTTTTTTTTTAGTCCCACCTCCTACCACAAAGAGCACTTATTTTAATTTATTTTACAACGCCAGCGATATGTTTTTGATTTTGCTGTTCGTTGCTGTTGCTGCATGTGAAATATTTGTATGTTTGTCCGGCCCAGAACTTTATTTGTTTTGACAGCCTGACGTTGGCCTGCAATTTGAGTGCCTGTCCTTGGCTAACAACAACATTAAAACCTTTTCGATGCCTCACTCTCTTATCGCTGCAGCATGTTTTATGAACTCAATTTATCTTATCGCTAAACGATTTTGCCCCCAATCTGAATGACAACCAATTGTTGCTATTTTTAGTTGAGCTCCTTTGCCTACGCACAAGTGCGATGCACAAACTGTGCTATAAAGTGCCTCAGTTGAGACTCGAATAGCTTTGGATTGAATGCTGCAGACTCTCTGTGTGAGCCCAAGCACACGCGCAAATGAAAATCTATTTATGTTAAAATGCTATGGCAAAGGTCATCATTAAAACATTCCCCTTGAATTGGCTCATGTGGGAAGCTTAATAAAATGCAAAGCATGATGTGAATGTTAGGTATTTTTATTAATAGAAAGTTAACTTTAAACCTTCCCATTTTGTGCGAGCTTCCAGTTATTTCTATAATAAAAACCAAAAGCAAGCTGTTGTCGAATAACTAAAAGCAAAAAGCCAGAAAATTGCGTAGTTTTCTACTAGTAGAATGCCCCAGACAAGTGGGCACCGCATACAAAAACACACGCGCACTCACACTAGCACACCTATTTGACCTGCGTGCTGTAAGACTAAGAGAAAAAGCAGCAGCTGGCAAAATGACAAAAAAAATTTTGTATGTTGCTCTTGCTGCGCTAAAAAAATATGCTACAATAAAATGCATACACATATATGTGCGCTGCTGTAAGGAAGTTTCTGGGATCTGCACTGCCCCACTATATATCCCTGTGCCGTAACTTTTGTTACTTCCCTTATGACACTTTTCCTACATTTTGTTCTTGCAAATACAAAACAAGGTTGCCCCAACAGCTTCTTGGCGTGTTTTATGGATATTATTATTTAGCTTGTGATTTGCAGTATTAATAAAATATTTCGATTCAACTTCAGAAGTAGGTTGTCATTTCTTAATTAATTTTGTATGTGTACTCAACTGAGGAGATAAAATGAAAAAAACAACATTCTAGCCTGTGAATCGAGAAGGTTTTTATGGGTATCTTTGATACACATACAAAACGTTACAACTTATGCTTTTTAATGTCTAAGGGGCTTATACAAAAAGTAAGGATGGCGAGGGTTGTATACTTGATTGGCTTTTCATCATATGCTTTGATTTAATTTTCTGTCTTTTCATGAGACAACGATTCTTGTACATAATCCAATCGCCATGTATCAATTTTTTAACACTCGATTCATTACTCAAACTCAATTTCCGACTGAAAATGCACTTAACGCACTTGCGCCAACTTCATTGTTACTTTTCTAGCTACCCTTTGCAACGAGTTAATCAAGACTTGACAGTTGGGGCAGCTACTTGCTAGCGAGGCTCAAATTGAGTTTGAGCTTATCATTTAAGTATATTGATTTTTTGTGAAAAAGAAATGTCATCAAAGTTTGTCCAGGGTCTCAGTGGCGCCACACTTTCCCGAAGCAGCTGGAAGGCGCAGTCGAGTGTCTTCTTGAGCTTTGCGTACGACTCTTAAATAACGAAATTTTGGTTGAACGCAAACAACCGCAGCCCACAGCATGGTGTATATACCACCAAGCCCATTACTGGACTCCTCCTAACCACGTTCCTTATAACATCGCATCAGCAAGACATTTGTATTTAAATTCTTCTCCACAGTTTCCGACTCATTTAAATATCCCGCAAATTTATGAACAATATCGCTTGAGACTGTGAGACTGTGTGTGGGTGTAAGTGCTTATGTGTGTGGGTGTCTGTGTTTGAGTGGGTGTCCCTTACCTTTGACGTCATTTGGTGTGCAAACAACCGCAACAGCAGCTCAGTTTGAAGCAATTGGTAGTCGCTTTGCTTCTAAATTGCGCATCCGGCGTGTTGCCATAGGCAATTTTTAGCTAAGTGAATTTAAAACAGCTCAGCTGATAAGTAGACAGATACGGTTAAGAAATCTTTTGAGTAACCTACACAAATTTATGCAATGAATCAAAAATGGAATCTAAGAAAAATCTATTTTACCATGCATATGAAAATTAATAAAACAGCATATTTAAATATGTAAAGGATATGTTTCTAGCTCACTTTATTCCCAAGACTGGCCACAAAATAAATTTTTCTTGGTTTCCGAAACTTTGTCATTCAACTTTGTCCAATTATTCTTGAATAAGGTTTTATGCTTCATTAAAAGACCCCTTGGCCCCTGGTACTCCAACTCTCATGTCTTTACAACACAGCTTACTGTCAATCAATAAAAATATGAGCAAGATTAAAAATAACGATGCCACTGCAAGGTTCCTAACCCAAAGTTCAAAGGCTGTTGGAGCACAGAA
Source organism: Scaptomyza graminum (assembly GCA_018901835.1). Lineage (NCBI taxonomy): Eukaryota > Metazoa > Arthropoda > Insecta > Diptera > Drosophilidae > Scaptomyza > Scaptomyza graminum. Next base: position 9,660,118 of record JAEIFL010000002.1, read on the forward strand.
AATATGTGCAAAGCTCTGATAATAAAATCGGCTCAATGTGGGTAAAAGTCTAGCATTTGATTAAAAAAAAGTCTTTAAGAATGATATGAAAAGAAATTAAGACAAAAAGGATGAAAATTACCCTCTATATGAGATAAGCCAAGAACAAGAAGCAAACATAGCTCATGTAGATCCCGGATGTTTATCAGCATACACTGGCACAACTTCATAACATCCTGTTAACCTCTATACACGAAAAAAAAAAATGAATAAAAAAGCAGAGTAAAGGGCAAAAGATGTCTGTGTGTTTGGGGAAGCATAAGTATGTGTGTGTGCGTGCGTGTCCTTGGCATGATATACATAAGTACTTTTACTTGGTGCGCCAAGTAATTGTCGACACCCCTGTCGCACTTCAAGTGCTTCCAAGGATATGACGAGCTAGAACTTAATTGCCAACGACTTTTGTGGGATTTCCTTGCTATTTAATTTGCTGTAGCAAGAATACAAAGAAATTAACTAAGAAACATTATTTATTCATCATAAGAGAAATTATGATTATAAAAACAAAGTAAAGCAAACAAGTTCTTAATTAACATTGAAATACAAATATAAACATACATATTTTTATAATGTCATTTCTTGTAATTGAAAAATATTTCGATGGGAAAGTAGGTCAAACACAAAGAATTTATAACTTGCAATTTAAAGAAATATTTGTAGTCGTCTTATATTTATTTTAGTTCTTTCTCTTTTGTCTTGTTTCTCCGTGATCGACAACTCTTATTGCTTACAGGATACGAACTGCCGCGCATTTACAGACTAATGTTACTTTGCATACTTATGTATAATCCTCCTACTACATATTTGAATTTAAAAACTAAATAAAATAACATTTTAAATCGACTTAAATAGGTTTTCAATAATCGAATGTGTCATACATCAATTTATTTTAGTAACAAACACAGTGCAAAATGCCGCCAAATGCAAAATCGGAAACGGAGTCAGAGCCGGCGCCTGTGGCAAATGCTGAGCCTGCAGCCGAAGTGGAAGCACCCATTCAGAAGCTGGAAGAAACGACACATAACTCCAAGTTTCGAGAACTGGAACAGCAGGAGCAACAGGCAGCCGAGAGTCAAAGAATTGCAATAGTGGAAACAACATTAGCGCCAAAAATAACAACAGAGGCTGAGGGTAAACCAAATTCCACAAAAAAAAAAACTGAAAACTAACTTATTAATTATCCGTGTTGTTTCATGTACAAGAAGACGCTTCTACAACCTCCGTGCCGGTAATCAAAAAGATTGAGCATGCCGGTGAAGTGGTCACTGATGCAATTGCTGAACGAACTGGGCTGCCTACATGGGGCGTGGTGGCGATTATAATACTCGTATTCCTCGTCGTCTTTGGTATGATATTCTTCTGTGTACGCAGATTCCTTAAGAAGCGAAGAACCAAAGATGGTAAGGGTAAGAAGGGTGTCGATATGAAATCGGTACAGTTATTGGGATCGGCATACAAAGAGAAAGTAAGTATCTGCAATGCCATCAAATCTTAGTAGTTATTGGGTTCTGGTATGCCATAGGTTCAGCCTGATATGGAGGAACTCACCGAAAATGCCGAAGAAGGCGACGACGAGGACAAACAGAGCGAACAAAAGCTGGGGCGACTCAACTTTAAGGTAAGCTTCGAACTTTACAAACTGAACTGAACTCTCTTTTGCAAATGGCCTGCAAAAAACGCTCTTTACTAACCCAACTAACCCAACAATACCAGATACAGTAAATATCAAAGCACTGTTTTTTTGTATAAAGGAGACACCTGTTAAGTAAAGTCAAATCGCGATGAACTAATCTTTAAAATGTTTGCTTAACTTAACTTTATCACTTGCTCACAACATTTAAAGTATTGGCCAGAACAAACATAACATATACCATTTAAATTCAAATACTTTTTTAGCTTGAATAACAATTAAGAAATTCATTCAAATATCTTGAAACTTCTAAATGTCACTTAATTAGTATGCAGCACACAAAACTACCATAACACATTTTACCTTTACATAAAATACTTATTTAACTTTGAACTAATATCGTTTATTTTATCTCTTTCTTCCATATGGAAACGAATACCGTATATTGCGGTTATTATTCTGTTATGTGTATATTGCAGCTTGAATACGATTTCAATTCGAACAGTTTGGCCGTCACCGTTATACAGGCCGAAGAGCTGCCCGCTTTGGATATGGGCGGCACCTCAGATCCCTATGTGAAAGTCTATCTGCTACCCGACAAGAAAAAGAAGTTCGAGACAAAAGTGCATCGCAAAACGTTGAGTCCCGTCTTCAATGAAACATTCTCATTCAAGGTATTTGAGAATGATATTTGATAAAGTTCTATTTTGACTCATTGTGAGTTTGTGTACAGAGTTTACCCTATGCTGATGCCATGAACAAAACGCTCGTCTTTGCCATATTTGACTTCGATCGATTCTCGAAACACGACCAAATCGGTGAGGTTAAAGTACCGCTCTGTACCATCGACTTGGCGCAAACCATTGAAGAATGGCGTGATCTAATCAGTGTTGAGGGTGAAGGCGGACAGGTATGTAGAGATTGGACCATGTACAATATCAATATTGTTTTTGTCTTGGGGTTAAGGGCGGTTTATTCCTCGATGGTGTTTCCACTCTTTATGTATTGTGTGATGAACAAAACTAAATGTGCCTCTAAGTGTCAATTGTTTATCATTTTGATTGATTTAAGAGTTTTATTTTTAATTACTTAATACTCTACTCGTTTATATGAGAAACAAACAACAACAACAACTGTTGCTTATAATTATCTTTTGATATTTTTTTGAGTTTATTTGAGTTTGAGTTGTCCCACAGAACAAGCCACAACAAACTACAGAAAACAGAATACTCAAAGCGTGTGATTTTGTTGACTTATGTTATCTAGACGTGCTTACAATGTATTATTCAGTGCAATCTGAACACCTGATATCTTTTATATGAAATATTGTGTGTTTTGTGTGTGTATGTGTTATTCGCGTTTCCATAAAGAAACTTTAAGTACTTTTACCAAACCGAACAAGTTGATGTTTGTTTTCTTAAGTTATTCAATTGTCGTTTGAATAATGTGTAAGCTCCAGTAACGTATTTATCCCCAAAACTCACTCTGTCCATAAGTACAACAGATACAAATTCCAACAATAAAAACTACAACAAAAATAACCATAACAGTGAACAACAAGAAATCTTATCATAAACAATAAAGAAACAATTGACAAACAGCAAAGTGCAAAACTTGTATTCAACTTTTACACACCCAGTTCAAAATGCAAATATTATAAATAAAAACAATTTTAAAAATATAATATATATTCTTTATATATATCCTTAAAAACCCAATAACAAAACCAACAACAATTACAAAGACAACATGGAAAACAAGCTCAGGCAATCTTTGATCAACATTTCTTGGCAAAAGTTGATGAAAGATTGCAACATACTGACTTTGAATTCTTTGCACATTCTTCTATCTAAGACTTTTTAATATTTTGATTTTCTTAAAAACTTTAACCAAACACAAAGTACATAAAAACTGCAACTGAAATATAAACTCTTCAATTTCTCTTTCTCCAATTCCCCCCTCAACATTGTTTTCAATACATACAAATATATAAATTACAAAAAAAAACTCTTGTTTTCTTGAACTTTTGTAGAAGGTAAATACAATGAAAAAAATTCTTAAAGTTTTTACCAAAACATCAAAAAAAAAAAATACTAATACAAACACGTTTGCATACTTGATTTGATTAGTTTATATTTTTTTTAATTTTCCTATATACTTGCTCTGTTCCTTTGGTCTGTCGTTCTTGTACACAATATTTCAATATATATCAATATACTACTTACAATTTAACAATGTCTATGCATCGAACATAATACACACAAACAACTCTGTTAAAACCTGCTAACCCAACATATTGTACAATATTTATACAAGATAATCAATCTTATTCAATATTCAGTAAAAATTAAAGAGATTTGCATCTTTCCCTTGTTATGTCTGCATCTTTTCTGGCATCAATAATATTGTAGTTGAATTTTTGTATTAATCTAACAAATTGTTTATTCATATACTTGTACAAAACTTGAGAACTTGTTTTGTCATTTCAATATGCAATTAATCACACTGCAATATTATTTTGTTAAGGGAATTTGTGGCATAAAAATATTATAAGAATACTCCAATCAGCATGGTCTAAACAATATTGTTATACAGTTTACAAAAAATGTGCTTAAGGTCTTAATGAATTTTTCAAAATTTCTATAGACATGCTGATACACTGCCTTAACTTTATACACAAATTTTCTACTTAACACAGCACACTATCCACACTCTGCTACAGACACAATTTTGCCCCTCTTTTGCACTTTGATTGGATCTGTTGAAAGCCCCAAATCTTAGCTCAACCAACAAAACTGCCTCTTCATTCTGAATGTAGAATTAAACACTTAAAACTCACAATAAAAAAAAAAAAAAATTAATATTAGTCCAACTAATTAAACGAATGCATTTAACACCAAAACACTAAAACACACACTCAACAAAATCTCTTACACAACTCAGCAAGCACACAATAATACCATAAAATAATTAACGAAGTGACAAAGGTGAAATAAATATTATTTCGGTAGGCCGAAATATATATACTCTTGCAGAAAACCATTCTCCTTATGAGAAACATTTGATATTATTTGTTTAATATTTTTTTAAAGATTTCTCTGCAACGGTATAACAGCAAAACTTGTAACATAAACTTTTTAAGTACTTAATATTATTATAAGCAATTAGTTAAGCAACTGAAGCATACTTGTAAAATATTTAGACATTATAAGAATAAACCAACTGCATGTTTTTGCTTACAAACTATATACTCTTCCTACTATATATACTCTATAATGACATTTATGCCACTAACTATTAGTACGCTACACTTACACTTGACTACTCCAAGCTACACGCACACACTCCCCTCAGACACACACACACACAATGACACGCGAACAACTTGTACACAAATCAAATTCGTTAAAGCAAAACATTTTCTTTTTATCAAATTTGTCAACTTATTGAAATTCTTATGGAACTGCAATTGAAAAATCTTTAATATGCTCTTCATTTTTCTCTTTAATTACTTTTGAACGTATCGCTAAAAATAAAACCAAAACCAAAAAAAAAAAAAAACAATCAATAAAAATCTATACAATCGTCTCAAAATTCACCAAAATGAAACCAAACAAAAAAAATCAATATCAAAATCTCTACTCTACTCGAACCAATTTGACTCATATTGATACCGACATCTGGAACAAATCTGAATTACCTGGAAACATGTAAGTATTTTTACTCCTCTTGGGAGACACTTCATAATTATTGTTATTTGCTTTGGTTGTTGTCCTCATAAATGTGTTCAAGTTATTTTCGTTGTGTTTGTGTTTCGTTCTGTTAACAAGTAAAAATACCATAAAAAGAAAATTAAACAATTTGATTTAAAATTCTAAAATATATGTGATTGTACAAGCGTCAATAAATTTTGTGTTTTAATAAAGGAAACTATAACAATGCTTCTTTCGTGTTTTGATTATCAGCAAAATCTTGTGTTTATTAACCATATCGCTGTCTCGCCTGATATTTGTATACTGCAATTATATATCTATATATTATTATATACATATATATATAGATATATACATTTATGATTTGCAACTTGTTTGTGTGCTGTAATGTTTAAGCAGAGCTTCGATGACAGTCAGAAACAAAAATAAAACAAATAATCAACAAATGTTAATTTGCTATAATTTCGAATATTATTTTTAAATTTTGTGTTTTGTTGTTTGATTATTTATTTCAAAATTATTTTATTATTATTATGGTCAGCATATACATGATTCACCAAACATTCGACAAAGTATAAGTCTTGAGAAATTTTGAAAGCCCATGCAATGCCAAAACTTTCAATTCAATAACTCAAAAATCCAAACTCAAATCAAAGTAGCGGTAAGTGACTACTCAAAAACTCTCTTTCTCTCTCTGTTCGTTCCTCTCTCTATTTCTCTCTCTCACTTACGCTCGCTCGCTCTCTATATAAATAATAGTTGTTTTTTTTTTTTAAATACTCAAAGAACACACATGTAGTAAATATTTAGTTTGAATACAACTCTACAAATCCCGGGTTAGTTTGTACAAATTGCTGGCTTTGGAGAAAGAATACTATGCGATTGGCATCCGATTAGTGTATTATAGAAGATGGCTAAATCGTCAACAACAAAACGAAAACGAAATCGAAAACTTAAATCTTAAACTTGAACCCAAACAAATGCAAGTGGTTCCAACCAACCAAGGGTTTATTCCACATAGTACTCTTATTATAATAGTATACTCGTAAAATTATTGTCTCTTAACTTTTTTCAATTGTAATATATATCTAATACTATGCCTTTCATGTACATATACTACATAAATAATATCCGATATTTTCGCTCGTTCTCCTAACTCTCTCTACTTTTTTTGATCCCCTTAAATACTACGTAATTTTTGAAGGCATCGGCCCACATAGTTATACAAGAAATTTAGTACAACTGTACATATGTATAATACGAATCGGCCAAACTTTTTTTCTTTCTCTTTTTCGCAAACCACAAATTCATTATGATTATAAATTATATATAAAAAAAAGAAATATATATATCCGTTTTGCTTTTTGTGCCGTTGGTTTTGAGCTGGGTGATAAGACATGAGAATTCGAAAGCAGTTTGTCTATAAAAAAAAAACTCTTACCCATTCCTTTTTGAACAGTAAGTTAATGTCTTTGAACAGCAACAACAACCTACTAACATTTACTACTACTACAGCCAATAAAAATATATAAAAAAAAAACCCGTAAAACAACAACAGAACAAACAACACGCAAACAAAAGTTAATAAGTTTGTTTTGTTTGTTTAGGTTTGATTCTTAATAAATTTTCAGTTCTACTCACATCTAAACACATCAAATATGAACACTTAATCAAATCGAAGCTCTAAAACGTGCAGTAAATGTGTTTTAATGTACCTATTTGTGTGGCGTTTTAATTTTTTAATTTTTTGTGTGAATATTAAACTATAAATTAAGTTAATGTAACCGTTGTTGAATTATACTACAGTTAAACGGTATACTCCGTACAATGTACTGTGCCAATTACTTATCCCCCCTGTACCAATATACATATATAAATAAATATTTTGGTTTTCCTTTGTTTGGTGTGTATTAAGTGAAAGCAAATTACTGTTTATCTTGCGTATCTTTATTTATTATCTTAGCCTAGAAAGTATTTGTTTGATCTTTGGTTGGTAACTAAACCAATGCTGAAAGTCGAACCAGCACATTTTCGTACTATTTAAGTACATTATTCTACAGCCTAATCTTTTAAAACAACATTTTGTGAATTGAAATATCATTCATACCTTATCGAATTAAGTTTTGCGAACATGCAAAGCAAGTAGGCTTTCAACCCACTAAATTAAGGGGTTGTAAGGGCTTTAAAGCTCTTGTCTGTTACTCGTATATAATAATAACTTATATTAATTGTATCTGTTTAGAATTTATGTGAAGCGTTCAATGTTGTAAACCCGTTAGAAACTTAAACCGTTTTACTAATCTATCGATAATGTTCTCTTGACAACAGGAAAAGCTTGGTGACATTTGTTTCTCGCTGCGCTACGTGCCGACCGCCGGAAAGCTAACGGTTGTCATACTCGAGGCCAAGAACTTGAAGAAGATGGACGTGGGCGGATTGTCTGGTAATGAAGCGTGCTACCAAAGCGTTGCGAAAATGCAATCAATGCCTCTGAACAGAACTCAGAGCCTTGTTGCAGTTTTGATAACGCTTCAGTGTCTATTTTATGTGCAAATACTTCTCGTTTAACCAAGTGTATTAAATTTTTGTATTGCTTCTCGATTATGATTTGATTATTTATTTAAATCACTAACATTTTGTGTTTCCGTTAAGATCAAAGGAGAAATGCAAACGCAAAGGCAACGTTTGCAGAGAGCAAAATATTCAATTTTATTCCCAAATACTTTTGTCAATTCGCAACTTTCGATTTTTCAACTAATTTAGCGCAAATTTTCGACTTGCATATTTTATAATACAACTACTAATAATCTCTTAAGTAATATCGCGTACGCTAAAAAAAAAAAAACAAACAAACCAAATGATATCATTAAATACCAATACTACCAATACCATGGATATATTCTTGTCTGGCAACGTTAACATCACAAAATTGTGCACAGTTTTTAACTTATGCCTGGCAACGAAAGCAAAATTCTAACGGCTCTTGCTCAAATTAGCGGTACATTTTAATTCGCTTGCTTCTAGCTTCACTTTTGCATGTAATCTAACTCAACTTATTACATAATTCAAACACTCGCATTCAAATATTTCGACCACTCCAAGCGAGGGGCCAAATTATGAACGTTGCCGCCGAATATATCCAAAAAAAATAAAACAACAAAATTACCCCAAAGGGTAATCAAGTTCTTCTAGGCTTTTACAAACAAAAGAACATTTTCAAGTATGTTTTAAATAAGCAATTGACATTATTCCATGCTCTAATGATATTCGATCTAAAGATTCAAATGATGAGACTATTACAACTGTAATTAATTTTTTTTTTTTTGTTCTTATTATTTATCTGTTATGTGCCTTGAGTTTCAAGAGTTACTATGTTCTAAAGTACTCGTTAACTATATATCTCAATATATATTTGATTTAACAATTTCTTCAACAATTCTTTTCAACAGCAGGCAAACGAAAGCGGAAACAAACTTTTTCAATAATTATCGATAGCCGAACGGATTGTATCGATCAACTGTTAACGAGCTCTTTGTAACTCTTGCGATTTTCCATATGTTGATACCGTTTCAATATGATGAAACCTTAAATGCTAAATTATATCAGCATTAAAGACTTTATTTCAAACATTTTTATTTTTTGCCATATCCCTTAAAAAAATCTGGGATTGGCCTCTTTTTATCCAAGTTTCAGCTTTCGTTTGTTTAGATCTTTTTATCGTTGTTTTCGTTTCTTGAAGTACAATTTGTTAACAATCTTATAGTCAATATTCAAATATAATTAATCAACGTTTTATGTACCGTTTTTCTTTATATCTGTGTGTAAAACAAGCCAAAAACTACTACTTAAAAAAAACAGAAACCAAAAATCTGCTCATCAATTTCAAAGTTTTTACTTTCGTATTATAAAAAAAAATGTTTTCCTTTTCTTTCTTTCAATTTTTTCTATTTTATAGATCCATATGTGAAAATTGCAATCATGCAAAATGGCAAACGTTTGAAAAAGAAGAAGACAAGTATCAAAAAATGCACCCTCAACCCTTACTATAATGAGTCGTTCTCATTTGAAGTACCATTTGAACAAATACAAGTATGCGAGAATGTATTATACTATCCTATAAAACCACTACTACTACTACTACTACTACTACTCTACAACTACTACTACTACTTTACTACTACTACTTACTACCAACTGTTTACTGTAACTAAAGCTGTCCTCTTTGAACTATCAACCAAACCAAAAAAAAAAACAAGTTCTTATCAAGTTTAAGTAACGAACCCGCCTCCCGAACAAATTTTACATAAACACTTTAGCCTTTTTCGTGCAATTGTTGTTGTTAATATAACTATCTATATATATTCAAAAATATATATATATTCTACATACAAACATATATACACATATTGTATATTACATGTCTAACTAAAAAAAAAAAACAAAAAACAACACTATTACTTTTACTCGAAACTCCAAAAACAAACGGTTAGCCAAATACTTTCGTATTGCCCAAAAAAAAACCTCCAAAACTCCTCCAAAAATTTTGATTAAACAACTTAATTGTTATATGTGTGCGCCTTAAAAACTTTAACCGAAACGTATTCAATGTTCAATGTTGTATTTTAACTTAACAAAGAAAAAAACACTTTTTGCTTTATGTTCTGTTTACTTTGCTCAGCGACTGCCACGCCCACATGCCGGCTGTAAATAATAAAAGATATGCTGAGCGCAGTACGTTGTTGCAAAAGTTAAACTTTCCCTGATTTGCTTTTACTTTGTGTAGTTGATTGAAAAACTTTTGTGATTAAATTAAAAAAACAAAACATTCTTTTTTTTGTTCGTTTGTTTAATTTTGTGCTTAGCTCAGCTGATTTGGTTTTGAAATAATTCTATGTTCCATGTTGATTTTGATGACACAGACAAAGTGACAACATTTGTAGGTTAGGTCTGTCTGTTCCGATTCGTAGTGACCAACTACAGACGCCTTAAGCAAAAACAATAATCGAGAGACACTTGAAAAAAACACCCACACAATCTACTCGTAGTTAAATAAACATAAAAGGGAGCAAGCAGTAGTGCCGCTGGCTCTCTTCAATACACTTGCAATGCAGTGCACGAGTCGAAAGAACAAATACTAGAAAGCCGAAATAATTGATGATGAAAAACACAATCACTCTTAACTACCAAAACTACAAACTTTATAAACTAAACCTACTACTCTTTCCATAATACAAACTATCGCAAACTATTGTCAGCGGCGTCAATAATGCACCACAATATGGGTACATTATTTTGACACTGTCTTCTGATTTGAATATCGAATAAACCAATCGCACCACCTCCACCAACAAACTACAGTACTACAAATACAAGAAAATACAGTACAAGTTTTCCAAACAAAAGCTATTAAAGAAAAGAAAAGAACACAAGCCAAGCCACCACAGAGAAGTATAGCGTATCACATATGAGTACATACTACGACTACATACATACATATATAGTACATCTTGAAATGTATTAGTACATACTAAAAAGAACTCTGGTAACGTGTGCTAGTCCGAGACCTGCCCCTTCCAACCAAAAATAATAAAATCTAAAATCTGACCAAAAAAAAAAAAAGAGAAAAGAAATGAAAACGACAAATGGGATTGAATATTATACATTTTCGTTTACACGTATTTAATGAACATTTTTCTTTTTGCTTCAGCTTAAATGTTGACAACAAAATATTTATAAAACAAAAAAAAGTAATTTGTTCATTAGCCCCAGGTTAAGAGAAGAGATATATATATATATTTGTATACATTTACTATAAAAGCTCATTCCGCATAACACCAGCAAGATACACTAACAAAGAGAACATCATACGCTTATCACTTCAGCAAGCTACAAAACGATTTTTTATTTATGTTTCATATAATGCAATTTTTGTTTTGTTTTAAGGCTTAGTCAAATGCATGCATTGCTTGTTATTAACATCCCCAACATGGATACATCTTAATCTCCATCTTCCACTTTAGTATTGTATTTAATGGCGCTTTTTGTAATGCTTGAACATATGTCGCCCACCTTTTAGATAAATTCCTATCAGCTTGTATTTAACTTTGATAGGATTCTTTCTACAAAAATTCTTCACTACAAATGACAGATATTCGGACAACAAATAAATCTGTTCAACAGGCATAACGTTTTCCACAAAGCAAAAAACCTTCTAATCCAAACTGCACCTTGTTCTAAAAGAGCACCCAAACAAAAAAAGTAGTTCAACATTTAGTTACAACTATGCTTAGTATGTAAAATGCTTTCCTTAACAGAAATAGTAGTATCTGCCTGTAACCAGTAACTGTTTCCCCCTCAAAGAAAAAAAATCCACAAAACAGAACACGGTTATCTCAAAAATTAAATATAATATTATCAAAAGTTTTTCTACTCAAATTGTATATGCTTAACGCATAGCAGCCCCGAAAAAAAGATAAAAAAGACCATTTAGTTTATGTTTAAGATAACCCAACACTAATTCACTTGTTACCTTTTGCAATTGCAACCAACTTGGGATTTCTCTAGAAAATCTGTCTTGTTGTTACCGTTGTGGACTACGATCGTATTGGTACTTCTGAGCCCATTGGACGCTGTATACTTGGCTGCATGGGAACTGGCACTGAGCTGCGCCATTGGTCCGATATGTTGGCCTCGCCACGTCGGCCCATAGCACAATGGCATACCCTCAAGGATCCCGAGGAAACTGACGAAATACTTAAGAATATGAAGTAAACGCTACATGACAAATGAAGTAAGTTTACACTGAAATTCTTTCTTTTTTTTGTTATTCGTATATCTTAAGATTCTTGTTAAGAATTTCAGCACACCATTGTATCAAGCGTATATCGTACAAGAGAAGAAGGAAACCAAAGAGAACTCAAGCAAACCGTCAACATTATAATCGTATGCATCATCAGCTTAACTATTGATCTTCAGACAACCTCAACAGCCCACAACAACAACAAACAAACAACAATCAATTCAAATATCGTAGTTATTGCCAATTGTTCATTCCGTTAAATTTATCAACAAATAGGCAAAAAATAATAACATCCAATATATACAAAGAAAAAAGTTATTCCTTTTCCAATTAGATCTAGAAGTTTAAATTAATTGATTGATCCACCAGATTTGAACGATTTTACATTAATCGGATTAATCATATTTGTTTAACATTATTGCAGACATTTATTCTCTTTCGAAAACTTTATTGTTGTCATGAAATTTAAAATATCGGAAAGCAAAAGGTAATTTAACATTTAAAAGAACATCTAAGAGTGTGTTTAAAATTTTATTTGAAAAGTCTATATACTCAATATTTATCGGTGAAAACAAAAAATACTAACTAAATCATAATTTTAAAAACGTTAAGTTTTATTCATTTTTAATTAGTCGTGAAAATATAAAACAATTTTAACACCAGCTTTTGTTTTGATTAATTAAAAAGAAAAACTGTTGAAAGTTTATTAGTAAATCAATGAAATTTATTAAACATAATGAAAAAACGAATAACAAAAGGGAGGAAAATAAATTGTTATAAAAATTATTTATTATATTTAATTATCGAGCATTATGTATTACTGTTAATGTGTAAGTATATATAAACATCAACATATTTATGTACATGAGATTACATGGCAGACATATAAAGGAAGGAATGAAAAACAAAAAACCAGATCCATAAATAAAATTATATTACGAGTAAATATATATAAATATAAATAATGTATAACCGTTGCATAGAGTAATGTTATGTATACACAACGCTGTGGTTTGGTCAATCGGCAAAACAAGCTAACAAGAGCAGTCGTTTAAGTAGAACAAACACAAAGAAGTACATAAAAAAAAAAACAAAATAAATAAAAACCCAAAAGCAAATAACAAAAGTTTAACTTTAACTATAAGGCGTGATTTCAATAAAAATATATCATCAGTTTAAACCCTAAAAATACTAAACGTACTTCGAACACTCAAATTATATTTATGATTTATCATACAATAAGTTTACTTTTAACTACTATCTGGAATGATTTTCTTTGAGTTGCTTCTGCTCTATGTCGAACTCATAAGGTTTCTACTACTCTCAACTGTTTTTTGTGTGTATTCGTTAGACATATTTAATGATTTGGAATAGCATATTAGGTCATAATGAAAATATACATAAATACTAACTAATTGATTATGATTATGGCAAAAGAAAAAACCAAATTGTTAAAACAAGAAATATTAAGAACAATAATAGTTATTACTATTTATATTATATTCAAGTATATATATACATATATATATATGCGTGAACTTTAAACAATATACATTTACATATACATTCAACATATATATATATATACTTCTATGATGTGGTGCGAACTATGCACAAACCTACTAAATTTGTATCTTCAATAAACTGGCAAAGAAAATCTTTTAAAAATAAAATGCTGCCTAGTTCAATTAAGCAAACGAGTTTAATTGAAAAGCATTCCAAAAGACAGCTGATCGTAATTATTATTGATTATTTCCATATTGCAAGTAAAATTAACTATTAAATTAGATGTTTTTTGTCCTGTAAAAAATATTGAAAAACGGTATATAACAACATAAAAAAAAACATTATAAGAACTATATGTAATAATGATAATGCGTAGCTAGGGATCTACAAAGTCCCGTACACAGTTCGTAGTTATGTTCACCCATACTACAACTTAAATACATACACACTTAAAACACACACATAGACACAATTGCAAACTGAATATACTACCAACAAAATATTTATGTATGTAATATAATTCATCTAAATTAAAATTTAAAAAAATTAATAACTTAACAAAAAAAAAAAACAGGCAAATAAGTTCTACAATAAATTACGAGCGTTGTTCAATAAAAACCCAAAACTTTGCTTTTTAAAATAATTACTGTAAATTATCAAAACTTAAGGAGGACACAAAACTAACCACAACAACAGCAACAAACCACAGAAACCAAATAAACTATATATACAAACAATATTTATAAAATACTTGCATATTAAACAAATTATATGGAATTATATAAAATGATGTTGATTATTGATTTAAACTGACGAACGAATAAAAGCAAATTATATATAATATATATGCATTAACATATATGTATATGAAATATTAACAAACAAAAAAAAGTATAATTCCTTTGCGTTTTTCTTCAGTTTGGTTATTATATTGATTTTTGACACATATTGCGCTGTCCATAACATTTTGTAGGGCAGTGTAATTTACCCAGCTACATGTACATACTCACACACACACACACACCCACACACACACAAACACACACACAAAACACACCCATGAACTGACCAAAACGAAAGTCAAACACTTTAATATACATATGTATTATATAAATATACATGGATGTACTATATGTTTACCGTTAGGCATACGCAAACTAGTATGTGTAGTATTCGTATTATTTCGAAACATTTTTAATGCATGCAGCAGTCAAAGCGCAAAGCAGAAGCGATCACAAAAGCACAAATCAGTAGTTAAATAAAAAATGAACAAAATCGAAAAGAAAACAAGTATTAATAAAAATAGTTAAAAATTAATACTTATATAATACCAAAATATTGTAGATGTCCATGTATTTTTATTTTTAGATATTTATGTATGTAATTTATATTCGATAAATCAGGCATAAATGCATTTAGCAACACCATATTACAAAAGCTATAAACTACTACATATACTACATACATATATATAGAGCACACTTGAGGATCGAATGGAGTAGTTGGATTCTGGCCGAGAGAGTATTGCACTTATATACATATATGTATGTACATGCATGTATGTGTGTGTGTGTTAGGTAAACAAAAATGTAATAATGACAAATACAGCAACATGAAATAAATACATATATACATATAGTGGTTAAAATAGGTAAACCAATATACATATATACATATATATATATATATAGGGCAATGTTTGATGTTGAAATATGAGTTAAATGGCCACATAGCGTGAGCATTATATGCAAGTACATACATAAGGGATATATGAATAACATAAACATACATATTTACATAAAAAAAAAAGGACAAACAAACAACATATACATATACCATGCAAACAATCTGCAGACAAAATGCAAAATCATTTTATATATTATACCAAAACAAATAACAATAAAACGAAAATGACATACATACATAATCAGAACAGCACCGCATAGTATGAAGAATTAACCATACGATATATATATATATATATAGATACATTTATGCATACATTGATCCTTGTCAAGGCATCCCCCCGTTATTGGACATCTCCGTTAGTTTACACACTTCAACTATTTACCGTTACTTCATATACATATGCATGTAGCAATATGCATATGGCGACATATTCTCACCACACTCACTCACTCTCAAAACGCGACTCACCACATCATTTATAAGCTCTTTTCGGAGTTTTGTTGTTTATGATAAACTGTTTATAGCTGTTTTTTGAATTTTAAATAAATTATATTTACTATACATGAAAAACTAATGAAATGAACAACAACAACAAGAAATCGTATAAAAATAGTATACATAATACATACGAGTATATGTTTTAAAAAAAGATGCTCTTACCAAACTTAAATGCAAACTGAATAGCTGCAAAACGAAAATGATTTAATTATATTATTAAATAAAGTGCATATTACATATATATACATATGTGTGTATGTGGCAAGTGTATTTGCAACCAAAAAGTGTATGATTTTATTTCAAACCAAACCAAACAAAAATGCTAAGAATTTAAATACGACAACAGATGTATGCGAATCTCCAGTCGCACACCCATAACAAACGAACGGCGTCTGTAGATAAATTAAACCAATAAACCAACAGAAAAAAACACACTGATGTGAACACACTAATAAAATGACAAATGAAATGAAAAAACGTTTATAAAGAATAAACAAATGTTTGAAACTATTAAAATTACTTCGATTATCGTTTTATTTCTGTAAGCCGCAATTTATTGAACTAGTTCAATGCAACGGTACGAACTTTTAATGTTATCGATTGGTTGACAAGTTGGTCCGTCAAAGCGCCAAATTAATTAGGAAATATGAAAACTAAAGTAGGCTTAGCTCGTCGAATGCATTTGACTTTCCTCAGTCGTCTGATAATTCACACAGCATTCACATCAATTCAAACCAAAAACCAACAATGGAGCCACAAACAATCAATAACGTTTCCACAGTTCGCATTTTGCTGCTCGGCGAGCCAGGTAGTTAGCCATATCAATATAAAACAAATAAACAAAAATCAAAATCAATCTTATGTTTATTGTTCTATAGGCGTTGGTAAGTCAAGACTTACGGATTTGCTGGCCACGAGCCTAGACACGCCTACACCCCGCACGCGGAGTGTTTGCTGCGATGCGTGGAATGTGCAAGTGCGTCTGCACGAATACCCCAGCCGTAAGGGGATGCCGTTGACTCCGGAATGGAGATCGTCTCTGTCGCCCGACTCCTCGCGCAACAGCTTGGAGTGCAGGAGCACATACAAGCTGTTTCGGAACGAGGAGCAGGTTGCGTGCCAGATGATTCCATATTTTGTGGAGTTTTACGATCTAAAGAGTTCGCTGCGCATGCGACGCAGGCTTAGGAATCGCTTGTTTAGAAACATTGATGGCATTATATTAGTGTACGATCTGTTAAACATGAAAACGCAGGACAACCTGCATGAGTTGCTGTACCAACCATTGCGTGAGATCAGCCGTTACCGCCACAAGCGTCAGCGACCAATCTTAAAACGTCGCCACGTACCCATCCTTGTGGTGGGCACCAAGTTGGATATGTTGACAACGCGTAGGCTGACTCGCTCCAGCGGCATTGCCCATCAGCTGGGCGCAGAGGAGATTTTGCTTAATTGCCTGGATACCGAAAGCTTAGCGGGGAAAGGGAAATCGCGAAATGATGGCAAATTGCGAACATTTCTGAACAATGCCATCGAATTCAAGCAATATTTTCCATCAAGGCGCAACTGAATCTACGTTATCTATATTTTGTACAATTTACTTTTATTTCTGTAATTTGTTATTTACTTTTTATATTATTTTACTAATATATTAGCCAGGTGGCCATTGCATTTGGCGACCACCCAGAAAGTGCAAATGTAAATGGTAAACGGACTGAGCACCGTGCTGGCCATTATTGATGACCACACGGTAGCCCTTCTCAAGGCCTACTTCCTTGGCCACCTTGCGGCCAACGAGCATCAAATGTCCCAAAAGTTCTGCGTCTCCATCTTCAGCCAGCGAAAGCTGAGCAATTGGCTTGCGTGGTATGACTAGGAAATGTGTTGGCGCCTGTGCTGCAACATCATTAAATGCCACACACTGCAAACAAAAAAAACCAAATGATAAATTGGTTATTTAATTTTAAGTAAATGCACTTTGCACTGACCTTGTCGTCTTCGTAGATAAATTTGCATGGAATTTCCTTGCGCAAAATCTTGCCAAAAATGGTATCTTCAGAGGCAGCAGCGCTTTGCGCCTTATCTACCTCGCTTGCCATTCTGATGCAGTTTGTTGAAATACTGCGATTACTTGAAAAATACAAGAATTCTATGTATTATTGTTATTTGCTTAATCCGTTCGTTCTTACCGAAAAACACTTGCTAAATTCCGGCCGGCTGACACGAACATTGAAACAGGTGCTGCCAACTTAAGAGCAACTATCAACACATAAGGAGAATAATCAAACTATCGTTTTGCAATGACATAACTGTCGATATATGTTATAATCAAGACTCGCCGCCACACTCAAACTTGTAATTAATATTCATTCATGGACTCAGTAGATCACACAATACTTTTCATTAACAATTATAGTTCCAAATAATAATAACAAATAAGTAGATTTTCAGCTTAATATAATCAAACTCTATAAAATCGTAATATTTGGACAAAGTTGCAGAGGCTGCCAACTTGCTAAGCTATCGATAGCAAGTTTGGTTTGTTTTACAATTTAATAAACGGTCACACGCTCAACCTTCGGCATTGGTCAAAAGTACTTGGCGAACAACCCAACACTACCAGCGGACTGGTGTAAGACAACAAAATATACACTTAGTTATATTTTGCATTTAAAAGTTAAACAAATACCGCTAATTACTGGTGATGTCAGAGCTGCGCTCCAAAGTTATCCATCTTTACAAGCACGTAAGTAATTATTCGAATGCATTTGCCCACCCTGAACCACGTGCATGTGCACTTCAGCTTATGTTTACAAGGGGCATGCGGAGGGGAATTGTGAAATTAAAGTTGCGTAAATTCCATTGCAGTTACAGTTTCTGGGCCGCGACTATCCCGGCCTGAATGGGCCGCAAAAGTTTCGAAAACAAATCCATGATGCGTTTATAAAGAACAAAGATGAGACCGATCCTAAAAAGATCGGCGCTCTTTTGGCACAGGGACGTTACCTTGCCAAGGAGGTGGAGGCGTTGTACTCGCTAAAAAAGTATCGGAGCGTTAAGCAGCGTTACAGCTACAATGACTAAAGCGGAAATGCAATTTGAGGGACTGAAACAAACAAACAAGAATATGATACTTGCTGTCAATTTAAAATTGTTTGCTTTTTACAAAACAAAACCAAATGTATACACATACTAACACACACACACATACACCACAGTTATTGTTGATTTCGAATGTTTTTTCAATGTTTAACTTTAAGTTATTGTTGAATAAATGAGCAACTGTCATTGAATAATCCAAAGCCAAAAGAACGCATTTAAAAAATATTGGTTACTTTTGTTATGACCTTGAACTGTCTATCGGGGGGCTTGACTGGTGCCGTAGCTTATGTTATTTTTGTAGCTGCTGTTGTTGTTTACGGAGATATTAGAATCGATAATAAATGTTGGATACGTTTGCCAAAACGTTGGCACGGGTTGATGCTCGCCCAGAATGCGTTCGACGACGGCGCCCTAAGTTTATTATTGACCAAATTGCGTATTTAAATTCATATGATCGTCTGTGTGGCTGCATTTGTATTGGTAATAAACAACTCGGACGCCGCTGCCAACAAATTGAGCTTTTTTGAAAAATACTTGCTGGGGGCATGTGATCTTTGATAAGCCGTTGGCAACATGTACACATTATACCGATGCATCGCATCATAAATTAGTATAAGATGTTTTGTTAATTATGCATAGGCGATTGCAAAATTTCTTGTGATTAGCTGATGCAAAATGTCGATGCATTGGTGAAATTGAAAGGCAGTTTAATCGGAATTCCTGTCAATGATCGGGAAATGTTAAGTATACCCCGTCTGATAAGGTAGGTTCAATGATGCCAATTAAAAATGTACGAAAGTATTATAAAAAGGAGGAATTTTACATTGTTTGGTGTTGTTGAATAATCAATGCCCTGCACATTTAAAAATAAAATAAACATCAACAAAGTAATCAGTTAATTGATTTATGATATAAGTACGTAGGTAATTTATGCATATTTTTGGAATATTTGTATTATTAAATTAATTTATACAATGACAACTTGAAGATAATATTCTCAGGGCGAAACAAACAATTAAATTTAAAATATTTTAACATTAAACCTCGAAGAATTAACATTTACTAATATTCGCCAGCATTAAAAGCCGATTAAATTAAAACTTAAACTAAAATCACAAAGTTTTCCAGTGGAAAGCGTCATGTTAACAATGCAAATGACTTGAAAGTATCTAAGCATTTACATATTATACAAATAATTGCTAAATCAGCCGAATTCAAAACCTAAAACATCGTCCATGCCATAGTCAAATAGGCGAAAGTCTTCCTCGTAGATCTCATACAAACGCCGTATGGCGCCAATTGGCAAAGGATCAAAGTAAAAGCGCAGATTTGCACGCGTGCTGGACGGCTTGTGACCCGTGGGAAACGTCAAGTTCTTGGCACCAGCCAGATACAGAGCCAATGCGGAATCATCCAGCAAAGTGTCGTATTTGCCTGCAAGCAAAATGTCAAAGAACATTAGAACGTAATATTGATCGATTGATATTGCATAACTTACCCACAACGTTGTACTTCATGACACAAGGATTGCACAGCTTGGCAATGACCTCCCAGTGCTCATTGTAATCTGTTTGATTGGTGCGGCTCAGTTCCGGGGTCAGCAGGTACTGCACAAACTCGCCAAACTGAACATCGTTGCCCTGATCCAAGGACTCATTGCTGGCGCCGGGACGCAGTTCACGCACAATCTGTCGACCCACACGCGACTGAAAGTATCGCGCACTGGGCGACGTACCCTCCAGCTTATTGCGATAGGCGGAGAGCAGTCTCTCAAACGGATGCCGCACCAATATAAACCGTGTGTAATCCTCGCTAAGCACTTGGGCACGCTCCTCCTCGCTGAGATCGTAGAACTTGGTGAACATGCCAACCGAATGTGCCAGGGACCCAGGTATTTGTAAAGGATCCGTGCCATTCTGCCACTTCCCTGTTAACAGCATCAGCACCCGTTTCCAGTTCGTACAGGCCACCTACAAGTTGAGACAAGATGGAAACAAAAAATATATTTTGTTTAGTTCAGTTTTTGTTGCAATATTAACTAAACAAACAACGATTTGCGGCCACAAAATGCTTTTTTGTGGAATTCTTATGAAATATGTTTACCATTAAAAAAGGAGTTCTGTTCGGAAGTGAATCACCATTTTTTGTTTATCTCAAAGTGTTGAGTTCAATGGAAATTAAATTTGCGATTCTACTTTTCAACATATCAAAAGTAAATTAAGGGAGCTATATTTGGATATACTTTTCGGCCGCTTAGCAACAAATACACAAAACTTGGGGTTAAGCAATTATCCGAAGCCACTTTAAAAAAAACAAAACCTGTTCTATTTTATTTGCTTTGTCTATGTACTTTAAGGCAAATTGTCGCAAACATCAGTAAAGGTAATGTATAAAATGACCCGACAAAACTTTATATAATGTACGTACTGTATATAATTACAAAATATATTCAAAAAGCATTTAAATCGACCAAGCAAAATGATCTTTATAGAAAGTAAATAATGACTTGACTGATGTTAATTTACAATTGTTAAACATACTATTAATTAAAGCTAGAAAAAATCTTGTTTAATTGCTGGTCGACCATTAAGCATTTCCATTAAGTACAACTAAGTAGATACAATAACAGCAATAGCCACAAATCAAGTACAAATATTTTAAACATTTCACTTAGGCAGGCAGACCGACAATGTTGAGTGTAATTAAACGCTACAAATTCATTTCAAATCACATAAACAAACAAATTTCTCGTATACAGTCGAACCTTCCATATAACGTATATCAGGGGGACAAGACAAAAATCTTTGATGTGGAGAAAATTCTTGATAAAGAATAAAGAATGGGTAATTGATTGATCCAAATTGCAGGATTCTGGAAATAGGGAACTTTGATATAATCGTTCGTTATATTGAAGTTCGACTATATAAACACACTAACAGAAAAAACTATTTTTAGTATGTTGCGCAGTGGTGCTTGAGCCTATCAATCAAACCGCTTGAAACAAGCACATTGCCAAGTTAAGTCAAATGAAAGTGAAATGTTATAGGTAAACGACTAATAATACCAACAGTAGAAGTCTTATGTTATTGATTATTTTCTTATATCTATGGATCTTGCTTCAGTGTTGTAACAACAAATAAACCATGGCAAAGGTTTAAGTTCAACGCTATTCGCGTTGCAGTACGTAAGCGAGCTCATAAAATACAATTATATATTTTTATAAGCAACTTCTTGTGGCTATAAAAGTCATATTAAGCACAACAAACGAAGTGTGAAGTAAATAAAATAACCATTATTATGACTTCATTTAAGAGGGTTGGCAAAAGTGAAGTAAGCAAAAAGTTGAATAGTTGATGTGTGAAAGAAAACCCCCACTTCAAAGTTTCAAAATTCATACGACACCTCCGCTGATATCTGATAGAATAAAGCAACAAAGATCGAACACACTGCCAATTAAAATGAGCTGCGATTATCAATGAGATTGGAGTATGGGGAAGTCTCATAAATATAGCTATTTGGTAACTAATCAAATCAGTTATGAACTGGATGAGTCAGAAGGTATTGTTTTTTGATTAAGTTACTAAGGTTTTCAAGTTAATTTGAACTATGTTTATTAATTTCAACGTTAAAGCAGTAAAATCTGCCAAAATGTACTCAGCCACACTTTCCCTGATTAAAAACCTATCAAATTATAAAGTTATCTATGTGTTTGAATGTTAATATGTGGTGACACTTTGAAGAGTCATCATGTTATTATTACTCAACGCAATCGCAATCTGAGAAACATAAAAAACCAAAAGTGATTCGTAAGCTCATTATGTTGGTCGAAAAGGTAGTTCAAAGTGCTTTGGAAATATGAAACACGACACATTATATATACATATAGTATATGCAACAGGTGAGCATTTAATCTAATCAAAAAAGTTCATAATCGAGTCTTTGATAGGAGCGGAAAATTATGGAATTGCTTGGATTTCTTGAGTTAATTTTCTTCAATTAATTTAGCTGCTTAATCAACTATTGTGATTCTAAGAATATATATCTAAGATAATTCCAATTGAAAACCGAACCTCATTGAATAAACCCTGCGGGGGTCATGCAGATAAGCAAACATACTTTGTTTGTGATTGGTGTACTTAAATATTTGATGATCTTAAGCGATCCCATTATGTTGGCTATCGATCAAAAAGACAGACGAACAGACAGACACTTTGGCATTACCCAAATGGCATTCATGCAAATTTCTCAGCAATTTAACAACAAATTACAGCGGTCTTGTAATTATAATAGCACTTAATTGTTGGACGTTCTACTAAAACGCAGTTTGCATATTAAGCTTCTAAACAAAGTGTTTGCGTCTATAGAAATTTCCTGTTTAGAAGTTAATAGTTTTGTTTAAAAGTAATTGTGAGCACTGAAAATTATAGTTATTAAGTCATTATAATCCTCAATCTCTATTCATATTCATTTGCTTACAACCAAGGCAATACAATTGATAATTGCTTTGTTTATACATAGTTTTATAGAAGGTTATGTTGTTTGTGGCATGAAGTTAATGTGTAAGCATAGTCTGTTGATAAGCCCGTTTCGAGCAGAAATGGTACGAGGCTTAAGATTAAACAAAGCAAACAATTTGAACTACATATACATTAAAACATCGACTAGTTGTCTAGTCAAACTTGTCCGGTGAAAGCGATTCAATGAAATTCAATTTAATTGAACAATAATCATGCCACATGTTGCAAGAATAATCAACAAGCAAGCAACGTTAGAGGCCGGTCTGAGCTGTTGTTGTGGTTGTGTTAAATGTCAGCAGGCCAGTAAAAGAGAAAACGTGGAGCAAACAAATCAAACAAGTTTTTCGTTGTCTTTGCTTCTTTTATGTTTAGATGGGAGAGGCATTTGAAGGAAGGGTCGTAAACGAAAGGGAACCAAACCGAACCACACACATGGCGCAACAAGCGGACATTGTCAGAAAAGACAACACAAAACACAAATACATACTAAAATTCTAGCCACATTCTGTTTCAGCTCAAGTAAAAAGCTGACGCAACAAAATAATTGCATATGTTGTAAGTACAAAGTACTGTTACCTTTGGCACATAGCAATAGAGCAGCTTGTGCTCCTTGTCCACAATCATGTGATCCATTTGAAACTCGGTGAGATTCTCCACTGTTGCCTTGTTGTTGTTGGCACCCAACAGATCGCACTGTCGCTGCATAAATTCCTGGCGCTGTATGTTGATCGTTTGTGTGAGCTCAACGCTGTGCTTGGTGATCTTGACATTGTTATTGTTGCCATCCTCGAAAGCAGCGGCTGCCACAAGCCGCAACAAAGTGTACAGTAGCAATATGCCACACAATTGTACATTATGATCCATTATCGTGTATGATTATCGCTTGAACAAGATTCAGGCTGTTGTTCATTTGGCAATTTTATAAAAACAAACTTTCCCTGTCACTATTACGGTTAGCTTTGTCGCCGACGACCAAAATACTTGACGCGATGCACAAACTTAAGAATGGTGCCGTTCTTAATGCCCAGCTCCGTTAGAGTTGCGCGTCCATTGACAGCGTTGTCATCAATCGGCTGATTTGTATCCACGTTGAACAGTGCAAAACAGCGCCATAGAAAACGCCAAGAGACAAGCGCGCGATGTTCGTGACCGTTGCGAAGCGCTGAGTAAACTAACTCGCCAGTGGATCGCGCCATGGCTTTAGTTCCAGCGGTAGTAGTACTTGATCCCACAACCTGTTGTCGGTTGCCATCTTCGGGTAGTCCAGCGGTGTCTTCGTTCATCACACGACGCCGCTCGCGCTCACTTCGTTTCTGCTGAGCGAGCGAGATTAAGGCGATGGCTTTTTTCAGTTGAGCAATCGTTGGAGAGCGTTGATGGAGCTGAAATTTGATGAGAGTGCAAGATTTGATTAACACGGAGAACACGTGTTGGCATATCAAAGTTCTCAACAATGTGGCATGCTCTGATATAAGAGTGTTCGAAAGAGTAAACACTTTTAACAAAATGCACTATCATTTGACTATGATATTTGAAGAGTGCAATTATTTTAAAGCATCAACCAAAATATACTATTTTTAAATTAGCCTCGATGTCAATTTATTCAATAGAATTGCTGGAATATTAAACGATTTTCAATTAAACAATTGAGTTTTTGTTGCTCTTAATTGTTTTGATTGAATCCAAGAACTTCTTCAATTCTGATGTCATTCATTTTGTATATCAATAAAATTGGAAATTTCACCAGAACCTCAACAGATCGAACATTTAACGAATTGATAGAATATCTATCATTACAATTGAATGTCGATCAAGTACAGGCAACTGGATTATGCTTTTGGCAATAAATCACTTACCACAACTTTAAGTGTGCTTAGTCCATCGCGTTGCACGTAGATGGTTGTAGAACGTTTCTCAGCTATGGCAATCTGTAATTATGAAATATACATATGTATGAGAGTAGAAAGCAATCTCAACAAGTAACGGTAACACTTATCAGCATCATTTGCCATAATATTTGTCAATTAGCATCCTTCCTCAGTAGGTCAACCATCAATCTATGTGACTCAAGCAACGGAGACTGCTAATTGAGTTCAATGAATTTTGAAAGGTGGAACCAGCTGTGACGTCACGAAGAGTGCTTAATAGCAATAGTATGCATTCGGCTTACCTGACCCAACAGTTCGGTAGGCGTGGTATCGTATGGTACATCCGACAGCAGCTCACAGTCCTTCAAAATCTGTTCCAGTTCTTGGGATGTTGCCGCCAGCATTGCATTGTGCTCGGCGCGATCAAAGTCGTTTTGCTTGTGGACTGGGATTACTTTTGGTTTTACAGGTCGATTACGCTGTTGTATTCCAGCCGAGTTTCGTGCCTCTCTGATTGCCTTTTTTCGCAAATTGATTGGTAATCGCTTGAGTTGCTTAAAACTTGGCAGAATTTTACTTCGTTCCTGGCGCGAATCCATAGCTTTGTTCTCTTGAATCAAATACAGGTTGTAACACTGCTGCAATTTCGCTTAGAGTTGTCCTGTATATGAAAATAAGTAAATTAGTATATTAAATACAAACAAATGCATAGCAGCCGCTATTTACTAACAATTTACAAATTGCAATAGCATCTTGCCATTCACAGGTTACGTTCACAGCCAGCTGTCCGTAGTTCACTGTGAACAAGTTCCACTTAGTTCACCGCTCACACATTTCGTTTTGCGTTTTGCTCTGCTCAAATTTGCGTTTTAAAGTTTTTTTTTGGCGCAAATCAATTTAATTTACGAGTATAGTTATTTCAAAGTAATTTAGTTAAAAAGCAACCCAAGCAATCATTCCAATTTAGGCTATTTCATTTCCGATTCATTTTATTTAGGATTTATTTATGTAAAAATTCCAAATTCTTAAGTGCAAAATAAAATTTTATTGTCTGGCGCCATGTCAAAAGGAAAGGGACCTCTGTCTAAACTGTACAATACTGTAATCAATTCCGTGGACAAAGTAGTTCCTCAAGGTGTCCGACCCCTTTGGGAAGCCCCGGCTGGTAAGTGACATCAATTTTCACAAGTGAAACCTACTAAATTACAACTTTTATTGTTCTCTAGGTCCTAAAACGGTTTTCTTCTGGGCTCCACTAGGCAAATGGGTAAGTTTGATTGTTATTCGAGTAAACTTGCAGCACAACTTGTATTTTTTATTCAGGCCCTTGTGATTGCTGGCATTGGAGATCTTCTGAAACGACCGCCACAAAATGTATCATTAAATCAGTCGGGTACTCTGGCGTTAACCGGTTTAATTTGGTCCCGATATTCCGTGGTTATCGTTCCCAAAAACTTTAGCCTGCTCGCTGTTAATATAGTTGTATTCTTAACACAGGGATTTCTGATTGCCAAACATTTGAAATGGCGAAACGATAATGCAAAGAATGCAGATTACTATCACCCCCATTTTCCCTATGCAATTGGTGACGACTGGTGGTAATCGATGATGACTCACTAATATAGTATTATGATAAAAACATTCCAAGAACAAAATCATTTCTGTTGTTTTTTTTTTTTTGTGCGTGCCGCTCGGAAGCTTTACAATTTTTATTCTTTTTATTACGCATTTTGCAATCATCATTTTTCAAACTCTTAAGTATGTTTACATATCATATCATATAGTATAATATTCATAGTTTAAGTATTTTACGTCCACTTCTGTTGTTGTTTGTGGACGTGGGCTTTGGGCATGTGTCTTATAATAGATTTAAGTCTTAAGAAAACTAAACTTAAAATCATAGAAAAATCAATGTAGTTATATACAAAATGCTATCAGCTCTGTTTGATTTGCCAGCGAGTTGAGCTAGTTTCGAGGACGTTTCCGTTTGGCCAAGGATGGTGCGCACAAGCGTCGCTCTGATTGGTCGTCCTGGCGCATTTTGTTCTGCATAGGGTTGGGAGGCGAATGCGCTGCCTGCAAAAGGAGGCATCGTTCGTGCAATTGCGTCTTACGGCCAACTCGTTCGAGCCGCTCTAAAAACGAGCAGCGCACTGCAGTTGGCAAACAGCCCGTGCATACAAACACTCTCACACATACATACATGCATACACACACACACACACACGCTTACACGATAGTTTTGTGCTGTGCCAACAGGCGTATGCGTGATTTATTATCAACGTTTTTTCACATGCGCGTGTAAGCGCAGCAACTATGATTGTGTGTGTGTGTGTGAGTGTGATTTACTTGTGCATGTAAATGGATATATGTATGTGTGTGTGTTTATGGCACTTGCTTTATGTGCTTTGTACGTTTGCCAAGTGCATAGCACTGCCCTCTGCCGACTTAAACTTTTAGCCGCTGCTGCTGCTTTGCCATTGGTTGTTCAGACCCAGGACTAGCTGCAGCGACCGTGGCCGCCAATTGGCCAACGAGGCTCCTTTTAACGCAACGCTGCAAAGAGAAAGAGAGAGGAAGAGCACCAGTGAGTATATTTATGTAATAGATTGTTGCCAACATTTTGGCATTTGGCATTTTTCTTGCATAAGCAGTTAAATAGTAAATCTACCAATTCTTTTTTATGCAACAAATTTTATGTTACGTTTCCTTCTTCCCCAAATTCAATAAATTATTATTACTTTAACGCTTGGTTAGACGAAGGTCTTTTCACAAATGCTGCATCAAATAGATCTACTTACCAGCCCTCAACTGGCATGGCAAGGATGGGAAGAAATGAGGTGTGGATTTTCTCAGGCCACTACGCATTGAATGGGAATGGGAATGGGCGCTTGCCAAGATGGTAGGCTGCCAAAATCTCGAGAGATTTTCTCACGCTCGCTTCCAAAGAATATCAATGGCAATGAACTTTTCTTCTCGCTCTCAAGTTCTGTTGTTGCGTAATGCTGAGGAATCTTGGCAACCGTTCTGGGATTTCCCCACACACACACACACACATTCGCACTAAATGCTTCTACACTGTAATTAAAGCGCCACCTGACGCGTTGGCGCGTAAACAAATTTGGACTGCATAATTTATGATCATGGAGTTTTGCCAATAAGTTTCTGGATGAGCAGACAAACTGTCTGCACTGCAAATGTACATAAAATTACTAGGCCGATGATATTGCCCCCTTTTCTCACACACACACTCACACACTTAATGACTTTATCTTGGTGTTCGATTAGTTAACTAAGGTCAGGTCTGATGACGGCATTCGTCCACCCCGAAACTTTGCTATTGAACAGCTGCCAATTGTGGCCACAAGATATTTATTCATTCCAGGAAATACCTAAAAAACCCCCGCTGCCATGTTAATTATGTGTGATTTATGGACTCTCAAACGAAGCGGCAACAATTGTTACTAATTGCCAATTGAACAGCTGCTGAGCACTCAATTTATGTCTGTAGTCTAAGGATGCTATAAAGATTATTGTAAATTCTAGACTAGGTTGCTTCATAATCGTTATTCATTTGCGGTGTGTGTGGCAAAGTGCTGGGCTAAAAATAACAACGTGTCAAATATGACAGGGAGATGGTTTGTTCTTTGCTTGTGGCAGGCATTATGCAAGACAATGCCGCACAGGAAAAAGTTTGTAAGTGCTTTGACTTAAGGAACGAATAAATTATGTAAGTCCTTAGACTGCAAAAATGTTTAATGGTAGATCAAACTGAGGTGTTATAAATAAAGTTTAAGAATTATATTTAATTCAAATCTGTAATAAGATTAAAAAACTTAATATTCGTAAGACTCTTAACCTTTTTCTTCAGAGATTTGGGAGCTAAGATTTCCAAGAATGTGATCGTAAAAAAATCCCAAGCAATTATTATGCTGTGTCTAACATTTTATATATTAGTAGTAAAACTCAGACATTATAAATTAATGACTAATTCTGCACATATTATATATGGTTTTTATAGTTTATATCGCACGGTTGGGCTCTGTATTATATAGAACGATTCACGGACAACGCAAATAGTCTTTGACGCCTTAAACAAATTTTGGTTTTTGTATATTTTTCATTTTGTATTTTTCGTCGCTGTTTCAGAATCGGTAAACATTTTGCTTTTATTTATTTTGCTCGGCTAAAAGCTAAAAGCGAGTTTATCTTTTCTTTTTTTTTTGTTGATTTTCTTTGGTTGATTTTTCGATTTTCTCGTTTGTTTGTAGATTTTTCATTTACCTTGCTATTTTCGGACACACTTGACGGGACCGAAGATCGACAACCGAAAAGCACAGACCAAAAATTGCGCAGAACTGTCGCCAGAAGGCCCTTATATATCACATATATAACTAGTCTACATATGTATATGTACTCATCGTGCAAATATATATAAATAGTATACCAACCGATGCTACTACATTTCTATATACTTCTATCCGCCGATCTGGTGAGGCGATGACGCGCAATTGATGCGGGCAAAGACGCGTTGAAAACGCGCGACTTTCGTCGCCGTCGCCGTCTATTTTTGTGAAGCACATAGAAAAATGGCAGAGACAGATACACCCAGATAGAGATCTATATAGATATATGTACACTATACTGTTAGAGCAACATGCAGCCGTCTGTTTTTGTAAAATTTCGCCTAATCTATTTCAGTGCTTCATCATTTTGTTAGTTGTTTAGTCTAGTTTTCTCTTTCTTCTTTTTCATCGAAACTGTTTTTTCTATCTGTATGGGACATGGTTGCTTTTGTCTATAGGGCGGCGACACAAATTGTAATTAGTGCTAGATTTTCTTAGTTTTAATTAGAAATGTTCTTGTTTTGCACGTTTGTATACCTTGAAGATGCCAAAGTGATGCAGTAAGACAGAAGCTGTCACTTTGGTACAAAAGGTGGTTTATTTAATAGGTTTAAGAAATGATAATGCTTTTAGCTCTACTAGATTAAGTTAAGAATGATGAATTAAGACAATTATTATAAGGTTTCTTAACAAAAGACAATGAGATCATATCAAAACTTGACTGCATTATCATATATTATTTTTCCTATAAGAGATTTTTCGACCAAACTGCTAATTTTCGTTAATAAATCGGCCAAATTGCAAGTTAAGCCGACAGTTTAGCATTGTTTCTCTTAATAACACTAGCAAGTAGCAGAAGCAACAAATGTTATTTTTATATTTGTGTCGGAAGCGTTGGAAATTTGCTGCTTTAGTTCTTATTGGTGCTGTGGCAGGCTCGAAAGATATTCCAGTTAGACCAAAAAAAAGGGATTTGTTTGCGAGGTGGCAACTTTCACCGACAACGACGCGTCAACAACTGAAACAAACTGAAATGTCAATCAAAACATATAAACAAATGCGATACAACAACAACAAACACACACAATCAAATAGAAATCTGAGGAAATTGGCAACACAAAACTTGAATATTAACTGCTGCCAAAACGGCGCAAGCCAAAAAATAAACAAAAACAAAAAAAAATCACATTTCTGAATATTGGCAAATAAATTTTTACAAGTCATAGATGATGTGGCCAATGATTTTGTTGGTCAAGGTCGTTGCCAATCAAAGCGTCATTACAAAAATAAATCTATGTGTGATTATAAGCACAATAATGATAATTGGAATGTGGCCACCTGTTGCCATAGCCAACTGCCTTTGGGGCCAATAAACAATCAGCCAGAACAACAACAACAACAACATCACCAGCAACCCGATGACGTTGTCAAACTGGGCAACTCGTCAAAAAATTGCGTCAGCAATTAAAATCATAATGAGAGTGCCAAAAGTGGCGCCTCCCGCCGTCTTCTCCGTCTTCGTCTCCTTCTCCCAAAACCGGTGGCCAGCAGCCAACACGAGACACGAGCCACGAGCCGCGAGCCTCTCGCATTCCCCACACACACACACAGGATGCGTTGATACTGCTGCTGCCAAGTTGGCAGACAGACGCAGTCTTCGACGCAGCTGCGTCTATGTTTATGTTTTGTAGCTCTTTCTCTTGTTTTTGCTGTTGTTGTTGTTGTTTTTGGTTTTGTTGCTGACTTCCAGTTTGGTAATGTGTGCCAAATGCTCAAGCAGGAAATCAAATGTCTTGGAGCGGTACCAAGAAAAAACAAAAATTCGCTGCAGCAGACTTGTAGGCGCTACAAATGGCAGGCTAGACAAGCGCTAGACCAATGCGACACCCGGGGCGTATACGCAATATGACCATCAAGCCAACACACAAATAACGTATACGCCATGAAAGCCTCAGTGCCTCATGCATAACAAATAAATAACCAAGCATCATTATGAGACAACAAACAGCGAAAAAAAATAAAATAGAAAAATTATACGTAATGTCGGCTTCCCTTTTTGGTCATCAAAGGATCGCTGCGGCGCACTAATAAGTTTTCAAGAAAATGAAAAATCGTTTGTGCATTTTTATAAGTGCAAAAATATGCAAATCGAGTAAATCATTACGGACTGGACAACGGGCGCAGACAAAGTTTTGTCGAAGCGCCGCATAAAAATTGTTGATGTTGGGCAAGCTTTTCTAGTTGCAGGCTGAAATGGCATGGATGAATTGTAGGAGGTGGTGCGAGGCGCGAGGCAGTTGCCAGGCGTCACAGGACCAAATAATAATTTGGCGATTTATTTGTTTGTTTGTATTATTTGCCATGTCTACGCCATGAAAATTATGGCGACTGACTTTTGCACCCAGAAAACATAATTTCAAACGACAAATGCGAATGCCACTTGAGAATGGAGAGAGAGAGTGGGGTGGGCGGGAGGTAGAAGCGGGGCATAAGAGTGAGGTGAGGCAATGACAATTGAATATCATTCAATACGTTTAAAAAACAATGTAATTAGTTTAAGATTTAAGTTGTGATGCTTAATCCAAAACAAAGTTAAAAATATTTCGTAAAAAGTATTTGAACTAAGTTTAAATGAAAATGTATTCTATTTAAAATTCATAGCACTTAAAAAACTTCCTTACAAAATCAAATACAGTTTAAATTGTAGCCCTCTGCTTTGCACTAAACACATTTTATTTCGATTCTCAATCGTCGCTAAATCGTTTATTTGCAACTATTTGTCACATTGCATGTTCGTTTTAAGTCACAGTGAAATTTTTCGGCGCGATTCAATTAGTTTTAATTGCCCGTCGCCGTCGCGCGTTGCCTTCGATTTATTTAAAAAACAAAAAAAGGAATGCAACTGGGCGGCCATCAATAAAATCAATGCGGGCCATAAATCTTTGCGCCGTTCATTGAAACGTGCCCAAATGCAAAAGGGCTATCGTTTTGGCCAGCATCTTTTCCCTTATTTTATTTTCTGTTATTTGTTCGGTGTGAACGATAAGGAGCGGCAAAAGGAAGTGCGAACTCTGGCCGAGGCTGACCAGAACCTTTGTTTGTTTGGCCAAAGACTACGAATCGGCAAACATATGCAGGCAGTCAAGAGGAAAGGACACAATGCGCTCGCTGCTTGGCTTAGTTGCCAATTTCCGGCGGAGTGCGGGCAGACGAAGCCAAGAATTATTTGCCAGGATGTCCGAAACATTGTTGGTGTCAACAAATTCCTTTTCAGCCAAATGCCAACTGCAAATAACGTTCAACTATTGCCAAAAAAAAAAATAAAAATAAAAGGCGACTAAAAAAGAATCCAAAATTAATGCACAAACATTAAGGAGCGAGGTGTAAAACGTTTCCCATTTCCCCACAGCGCCCCATTTTTCTGTCACTGTCCTTTTTTGCATACGGCTCGCACAATTAAATTCCGTGTTAGTTTTGTGCAACTTTTGGTCCCAGCAGCGGCTGCTTCTTTTGAGCCAATTAACTGAGTGCAGTCCGTTGTGTAGTTCGTTGTTTGTTAATTGCTTTAATGGCTCGGAAATTTTTAGGCGCAAGACAGCTAGAGAGATACCTAAAACAAAAAAAGCTGAGCTAGGATATACCCTGCATCTGAATATAACATATCCAAATCTATAAAATATATTTATCCGAGTAAAAAGTTAAATTGGTCGAATATGATTATTCTTTCTGCATTTCTATTAAATAACGTTCTTCAGTAGAAGTTTTCAATGACAGTCCGTAAAATAAATAATTTCATTCACAGGGTATATCAAATGAAAACCTGTACAAGTCTGTTCTTTCCAATTGTAAGTGCACGTTAATCACAGTTGCGCTCATAAATTAAAACATTAAAAATTCGAAAAACATGCGCATTTCTTGTATATGAAAATTAATTGGTTTGTATTTGATTTACTCTCTAGATGTTTTCTTTGCTAAAAATTGATCATAAAATAATCATATTCACTTTAAGTAGTTTTGTTTGCTTTGCAATTCTACCAAATCGTTTCGGGCCATATACAAAAAATGTGCATTGAACCAGAACCACATTTGGATAAGTAAAACTGAGCAAGGGTGAAATCTGTGGAATGCTCCCTGTGAACTTCTCATAAATTCGAATTGTTGCTTTGAATGGTGGGGGATAGAGATGGTTGTGGGTGGTTTTGGTTTTTTTTTTCATCGGCCTATAAATCGCAAATGTAACTGTAACGCCTACTATCTCTGCATCTCTTCCTTTGCCGTATTACGCATTTAACATGCTGTCATTTGGTGCTGCATTTTGCTTATTTATGTGGCGCCAGACAGTTGGTCTTGGCTTAGAGGAGAGTGCTGTAACTCCTTAAGAAACTGATCTGCTTGAGCAGTCAGCCTTCTCAAAAGATATTTCTTCAATACTATTTAAATAATATAAAATACAAAACAATACTTAAAATCAAAATGAGATCAGTTGAAGTTGATTAGATTCAAATAAGAGTAGAAGGTTTTTAATAATTCAATACTAGATTATTTGTTGAAGTGTTGTACTTTAAAAAAAATTTCTCACAAGACGAGTGATGAGGAGGAATAGCACAGAGATCAAAGGACCTTTCGCTGAAACTTGTTTTTATTGAAATTGTATTAAAATTTAAGAACATAGCACAAATATTATAAAACTTTCAAATTTTAAGTTAAGAGTGCCGATTGAATAGATAAATTTATAATTTAAAATGTTTTTTACATTCAACAAAAATAAAAAAAAAATAAATTTACTTCTATCACCATGCTTACCATTTGTCCACTCTAATAACTGCTCAGATGTCCATCATCTGCTTCTGCTGCTGCATCGCATCCTTTCCTTTCCAAGCTGCCACTTTTTGGTTATTCAAAACTCGCGCTGATAACTTTATTTGATTAATGTTTTTTTTTTTTTTTTTTTAAATATACGTAAATTGTCTACGAGTGCTTTCAGTTAGCATTAGAAGCCAAATAACTTCGTACTATGTGTATTATATATATTGCAAGATTATAGAAATATATTGCACTAATGTTTATATAATTGGGTAATTGTTGTCGTTTGTTGGTTAGTTATATCATAGTTTTATTTAAGATGTTTATATAATTGCCATAGAAGTATTTAACGCTACGTTTGCTACTTATTTTTTTGTAATGCTTTTCTTTGTTTTTTTTTTGATATTTTATTTTAATTGTGGAGTATATATTTGAAATATGTTTATTACGTTAGGTCACTAAACACTATTTGAAGTTTGGTTATTTAAAATATTTGTTACACTCTGCGAATGCGTTATTTATTTTCTCAAAGCTGCCGCAGTTGGTGTTGCTGCTCTGCCTGATGCGCATCCTTTGAGGTAACGCACGCGTGTGCTTTAGAGCCAATTTGTTCGCCTTGCATTGGCTAACAAATCATTAGCGGCCATTTGAAACAATCGTTGTTGTTGTTGTTGTTGCTTGCTGGTTTCTGGGCTTTGCGCCAGTTGCTCCATTGGCGTGGCGCACGTCGTTTTTTGGCACTGGCCGGAAAGTTGGCGGCGCACGTTGGTCAGTTCCAAAGGTTATCCACACACGCACGCACACACACACACAAACACACACACATACACACACACATATATAGAGCACAGAGCGTTTTGTTGTTGTTGTTCGCGGCGCGATACGTTTTTTTATTGTTTTTGTTTGATATTGTTGTTGTTGTTTTTAGCTGTATAATCGAGACGAACGCATCCTGCGATGCTGCGCTGCTGTTGTTGTTGCTGCTGCACCACTGCACCACTAAGCCTATACATGCATGGGCGAGAGTGTGTGTGCGAGAGTATGTGTGTGTGTGCAAGTTGTCAGTTGGCGTCCATTGTGGCGATCTTGGCCAGGGTCAAAACCACTGTTTGACTTGGCTTATCAAACTGCGTCTGCAGCCAAGAAAAAAAAAACGAAATTCCTTGACTGTCATCCTGCGCTGTTTGGCACCGTTTGATATAACTGCTGCTGCTGCTGCGTCGTCATCGTCATCATCCTCTTCTTGTTGGACCTTCACCATCACCATTCACCTCTCTTGGCCAGCAATTGATGCTGTTGCTGCTGTGTTGTTGGCCACACAAACTGACTGGCTGGCTGGCTTGGCTTGGCCTGGCTTGGCCCGGCTGACTGACTGACTGCTTGGTTGGCCACTTTTCTTGGCTGGCTACGCGTCGCTCAAAAAGTCAAAGCCAATCCAAATGGGCTGCCCCGTGC
The DNA here is from genome assembly GCA_018901835.1 of Scaptomyza graminum. NCBI lineage: Eukaryota > Metazoa > Arthropoda > Insecta > Diptera > Drosophilidae > Scaptomyza > Scaptomyza graminum. The sequence goes on from JAEIFL010000002.1 coordinate 9,696,083, forward strand.
CACATGCCACACACACACACCATTTTCTCCTGCATGGCGATGCCAGAGCCGGAGCCGTAGCCGGTGACTGTGCCAGCTGCCCAGTTGCCAGCTGCCAGCAGTTTGCCAGTTGCCAGCCTTTTGTTGGCTCACAACACCGACGCTACCAGTTTCTTGGCCAACTGACTGACGACTGCTCGCAGTCAGCCAACAGCCAAAGCAGAAGCCCTCAGCCAGCAACAGCAGCAGACATCTGCTGCCTGCGTTCTCGTCGTTGTCGTTGTCGTTGTTGTCGTCTCTGCTGCTTTTTGTGTCGTCATCGTCGCAGCCGCCGCCTGCGCTCCGTCTCTTCTCCCTGTAGTCGTGCGACGCCTTTGTCGCGTGCAATTCCAACTGGCTGCGCTTCAAGCGTTACCCCCACCCAGCCCCACTGCAGCATTGCAATGCTCGTTTTTGGCCATCGTTGTCATCGGCTAGCTTCGTTCATTCTCTGCCATCGTCGTGCTGCCGCTGTGTTCGGCAATAATGTTCTCATGCTGCCAGCTGCCAGCTGCTGCTCTCTTCGTTCTCTGTTTTCAATATTTTTCTCGTTTCGAGCATGATATAGAATAGATATAGAATATGATTTTTCACATGTGCCACGCATCTTTTTACCCGCGCAAATGTTCTAAGATTAATGGCAACGTGTGGTGAGCAAGATTGGATATAAGTATGATTTTTGTTGCAGGCAAACGCTAGATCAACTTATGTTGTTTTAATTATAAACGCGAAAATAAAACTAAACAATTGTAGATTAATTGCATCTAAAAACTTAAGTTCATTTTGTTCCTTCATAAAAATTATAGTTAAAGAACCTTTATTTCTTATCAGTTCTCTTTTCAAATCTAATAAATCGACTTCTTCTTTAGTGATATTCAATATTATCCTATTTAAAACTGTCTATTAAACCAAACGTTTAACTACGTAAGGATCAGGTACTTAAGATACAAATACCTTCTGTTTGTTGCATTTGGCAAACAATCGAATTGAATAAGACGAAACAGCCCTATCGCAACAATAATCTTAAGTTGTCTTGTGTCTTTGACAATTATGAATGTAATGCATAGCGGAAAGTCCGCTCAGATATATGTATGTACTACCATACATGTATATAAATAGATAACTTAAGTGTGTGTGCTTGCCTTTCGACAAAAACATAAACGCAGCCATAAAATTAGAATTTAAATGAGGCAGTAAAAAAACATAGAGCTAAGACACAAAAGCTCACTCAAAGGAAGAAGCTTGGCCAAACTTAATGAAATGCAAATGGTCAACAGGTTCCCAAAATGCTTGCTTGATGCCAATCAGTGTAAGTATAACCGGAGCCTCGACAATCCTCGACAGTCAACTCCAGTCGGCTGTGTGAGAGTTATGAATTGAAGTGGCGCCAGTATTAAAATTTTATGCAATTGCATAAAATTCCACTGATTACACTGTAAAAATATGCAATGCACTAATAAATTTCTAATAAATGCATGTTAAATAAAAGCCACAATGTAGCGACTGATGGGAAGGGAGGGGTTTGGGGTTAACTGTGTTAATTGAGCGCCGATTACGTGGCTATTAGTGCGGGGGGGGCGAGTGTTGGCTTAGTTAACAGGCGTGCTAAAAATTGGTAACAACAATGCTCAGCCACACACGTTGACCGCAGCCTGCAGCAGCACGTGCTGCCACTAGACACAAACAAGCGCATACTCTTCCCCTTAGCCCCCTTGGCACAACCCTTAGCCGCTCCCTTGTTTTAGTCCTGTATTACAGACTGCTGTTGCTGTCGCTTGTGCTTCCGCACCAACTAAACGTTTATTTATGGCCCAAAAACAGCGCCAAAGGATCGAAAAATGTACAACACCCCCCACTACCGTTTGCCATCACCACCACCCCCGATGGCCTGCATACCAGCGCCACTTCAACTAGACAAAGGCCAGGCTAAAGATAAACATACGATTCGAAAACTGGGGCTTGAGTAACAGCCACAACGTCGGTTGTTGCCAACGATTCCCATACCTCCTTTTAACTGGGCAAAAACCATGGGCGACCATCAACGGGTTTCGAGGGTTTTTCTTTGCTGTATTTTTCTCTTTTTCTTTTTTTTTTTCGGTGCTGCACACACATCTTGATTTTTGCCAAACAAAACATTTTTAGAGCACTTGGTGTGGCCATTGCTTTGGCTTTGGCTTTCGCTTTGGCTATAACTGTATTTGCTTATGTTAGTCACGTGGCTTTTACTTGGTTTGTACCAAATTGCTGGACGACAGCGGGTGCTTGTGGGTTGTTGGTAGAAGAAATCATTTTGAGTGCATTTCTATTAAATAAGGGAGATGAAATATATGAATAACAATAAATAAGTTTTTCCAGTTTAAAAAATAAGAAATAATTTTTAAGCGTTGTGCTAAATAAGCAATAATATTTAGAATACTTTAATTTGCTTTTTAATGTTATCTACTTCAGTTAGTTATCAAGAAACAAAACTTATTTTACTCCATTTACAACTATTGCTCATTTAATATGTTTTTCAACCAATACGTATAATTTCTTACAGCTATCTTCATATCCTTAAATATATAAAGTGTGCTTAGCCTTATCGCTAGCCACTTTTTTGTAAACCTATTTAAAATCTCACCTAAATTGCACATTTTCTAATCGCCTTTCTGTAAATTAGCTTCCATTCATTTTGGCATTCTTTGGTGAAGTGCGGCAAGTTGATAATTTCCGCAGGCGTGCACACACTTAGACACCATGAAAACTACACACAAACACAGACACTGGCAGGGACAGCCACACATTATCGAACCGTTTTCAGGTCATTAAGTTTGTCGACAGCTTTTGGCAGAATCCAGGCGCAACAGACAGACGGCAAAGTCAAACAAGTGGCACAAAAAAGGAAGGTGTAAATTAACCCAAAAGTCAGGAAAATGGCAATAGAAAAACAATTGAAAAGTTTGCCCAACTTCAGCAGTTTGGGTACAATTAAAGCACATTCTGAATAAACTCATATTAGTTTGCTCGACCAGATTTCTCAGTATGTATCTTGAGAAACGGAGAGGGTTGACAGGATGAAGCAATTTAATGCACATATGCTTAGATTTATGTGTTTTGCTACATTCGCTTGGCCAAAGTGCAAAAACAAAGAGACATTTTTATTTTGTACAACATTTTTTTTGTTTTGAGGATCTCAACAGGAAAGGGAATAATTTTGGAAAGAGTAGATGCGTCTGCCAGGCAGCCATAAATAAATGCTTACACACTTTATACCCTAGCTGAGGGTATTGGAATTTGTTCAGGAACATTTGTGTAACGCATTGTAAGAAATAAAACTTTTTGTTATTATAATTATTATTTTTGGATGTAGATTTTTATGTTGTTAATCGTAAAAAGATTTAGAAACTTACGGTTTTTTTTGTTGCTCAAAAGTATAAATAGTATAATTGAAGATTTATCTAAACTTAAATTATTTTTTACAGGGCATAAAAAGTTCGTCACAGCTTTTAAAATGCTTCTTGTTAGTTATATAAATGCTGTCATGCTGTGCGCTTTGGCATTTGAATGCACGAAATTGTTTTTGTCGCGTTTTCTGGCATCCTGCAAAGAAGGAAATACTGTTACTGAGAATATTTCACCATCTTCGCCGACCCTGTCACAGGCCAACAGCAAATTTTTTGTTTGCATAGCCGCTGTTCACTGGCTTGGCACTGGCATCGAGATAGCGCCAGTAAAGAAAAAAAAACTTAGGAGGTAGCGTCTGCAGTTCAAATATCGGCCAATGCGTCAAGGAATGCCCGCTGATACCAGAAGCCAGTATTCACAGTAAACAGTAGTCAAAAGCAATGCAAACGCAACTCAGCATGCATATTAATTTGATTTGTCTTTGGACTTGGACTCGGCCTGGGATCGGTCTGTCGGTCGGTCGTTGTTTATATGCATGCAGAATGCGTTGCTTATGGCGAAAAACTAAACTGCAACTTTTTTTTTGTTTTATTCAGTATGCAATGCATCACCCTAACAATTGTTGTTGTTGTTGATTGATCAGCAAGCTGAGAAATCAGGGCAAACTTTTCGTTGCACATGCAAATTGTGAAAGTTTAACTGTTGGCTTGAAGAACGACTTTGACAATGTTGCCAATTCGCTGATTTGTGAAGCCAACTAAACAAAACTAGCTAGCGGGTAAATAGTTTCACATAAATTGCGTGATTTATGTTAAATCCTGTTCAAAGTTTTTAAATTGGATATAGAAATATTTCTTAAATACTTCCTGGATGTTTCTTGATGAAATCATGTACTCTTTTATTTTTTTCCCATTTCTTTGCACATCAAAAGCATAAGCTGTTGGCCCTACCTAATAATTTTTCACTTCAGGCAGTACAACATTTGTTGCGGACATATTTTGAACAGGTGTAGACGCCACATATGCCTTTAGATATATGTATGTATATTCATAACCTATGCTATTTACAGAATGCAAAACGCTGACTTGTCTATAAATACAACAAACACGAAAGAGTTGAGTTTGCTGCTGCTGCAGCTGACAGTACATTGTAGCCAACAGTTAAATAGATGACAACTTAAAAGGCACACACACAGCTGCACTATGGATCAGGAGTCAACGTTCTTCAAACAGCTCCATTACCAATGTTCGTTGGGGTTATGGCCATAAGCCGCAACATTGCGACACAAAAACACTTGAACGAGCAGCACTTTTCCGACTCGCCTCCCCGAAACACTTTTTATTTGAGTTATTTTACGAGTTTTATTGGCTTTTATTGGCAACGAGATTTGAATTTTTCAAAACGACACTTTGCGATGCAGAGGACAAAAGTTCCCGGATGCTTCTCCATCTCGTTCTCCAGCGACTGCTAATCGCTCTGCTGTTCCTGTCCTGCCCTGTCGCGTTGTTAGTCATTTTTTATGAGTTTTTCCTGTGTGCTGCCTGCAGGTCTAACAGGTGTCGTGCTGGCCAAACATATGTGTTTTTGGCCTGTTTCGGTGATTTCTGGCCACATAACTTACCACTGATTGCAGTTTTATGGTCAAAGTTTATCCCTTTGCCTGGACATTTTTAGACAGCGATAACGTACAGAAACAAACTGCTAATTAACTCTACCATAAAACGCTTAAGCCTTTACCCAATGTTATCGCCAGGCCAACAACAATCAAATAGAGAGAAGTCAGCCCACAAAAAATCAAAAAACAAAAAAAACAGACAAGTATGCAAAATCAACTTGAAGCTGCCATTCAAAGTGTGCCGCATAATGGCAGCCGCAGACAGACAACAAGCTAATTTTCATGCGCCATTTAAGGGGCGAAAATCTCGTCAGGATAAGCCGCCCACTTGCCAGCTTTCAAAGTGTTACCCTGTAATCAGAAGATTGAGGCGGTGCGATGATGGATTGGATAAAATTTACTTTATTTCTAACGATGCTACTTTTCATTCAAGAATTGATAACATATTTTTGTGATTTTTCATGTTAATGTAAATTGAATTGCAATGCTTTTGGAACTTAAAACTTGACTAAAGGATATTTCTTAGCCTTGCTCTCTGCACTTGAGCCTTCTTTCTTGTTTTCTCCTGTTTAACTGTCGCATCACGAATTCACTTGACAACTCTTTTATTTTATTTGAACTTTTTTCTCTTTGCCACTTTTTTATATTGCGGCACGTTGTCAGGCTCCTTTGGACTACTTAAAATTCATGCCCGACATAAACATCCTTAAGCAACCCAGTCAACAATGCCAAATGCGCTTTAACGATATGTCAGAGATTAGAGCGCCAAAAATGCCAAAGCAATTAATTTACATCATTTAGGAAGGAAGGGAGAAAAAGGAGGTAAGTTTCTTGTTTTGGCTGTAAGTTGATAGAGGAATGTGTTCCAGAAAACTTTTTTGTTCATTGGCAGAAAATAAAAGGAGATAAGAGAAAGATATTAGATTTAGTTTAATGACGATTATAACTTGGGAATGGGTTAATATAATACTCAAAGTAATTTTGAATATTCAACTATTAAAAGCTTCCATAAACTTGCCGAATATTTGGCGAAAACGTTTTGTAACACATCAATCTAAGTTCAGTTTGCGCTTTTTTGTCGGCAAATGCAATAATAACCACAATAAAATGTTGTAAAAATGAGCATTGCATGAAAATGCTCATGCATATAGCAAATATATATATATCGTATAATAAAAGCTGCCAGCGGCTTTGCCAACAAAGCAAACAATAATTTCCTTCATATATAAAAATAAGAGCCGAATAAGGGCAGACAAGGATATGGCGTGTGTGTTTATGTGTGGGCGATTTCAAGCCAGAAACGGATGTACAAATTGCAAAACATAATTCAAATTGTTTGACTTTTTTGACAATGACTGCGCCACTTTCGTATCCTTCCCCCATTGCAACTGATCCTTGGAAAGTGCTTTTATCTTGGCATATGTAAGTCGATTGGGGTTGGAGGCTGGCGCCATTCCTTTTTGTCGCTGTTTAGATATAAGCTGCAGCCAAGTTGTAGTTAAGCTGAAGTTAGTCTTTAATAAGGTTATTAACGGGCATCGTAGCACGTTGCGTGTGAGTCACATTAATTAACTGCCACATTAAAAACTGCCAGCGAAGTGCGCTTAAAATGCAATTAAATGTGCTTAGCATAAGTTGCCAAAAAATATTGTGCATGCTTTTAGGCGCTGCTTCAAAAAACCCATTGCATACTTGCAAGCTGTGGCATTGATAGGATTTTTTGGTATTAGCGGTTTATTTTGGCACGCTCACAGCCAAACCATTTGACTTAATTAGTTGGCCGTCGCAGTCGACGCCCCCGAAGGGTAGGCGGGTGCAGGAAAAACTATGAATTTATTTGACACTTGAATAAATGCGGTTTTTGCGGCGACAACGAAAAATGTCAGCCCATATTTTTCCAAAATTTTCCAGTTTGCAATTCTCGCCCATCGACAAGCTCTATGTGTGTGTGTGTGTAGGGTGTGTGTATTTCGGCAGGGCTGCTCATACGTATATATATTGATATATAACCCATGTCTTGTCCTTGTCCTCCTCGCTGTTGTACTTCATGTTCAATTCACAGCGCCGCGTCGCACATTTCCGTTTCCTGATTTTCTTAGGCCAGTGTGCGTGTGTGTGTGTGTACTTAGCGTTTTGTAAAATACCATTTTGACTGTCTAATTTATGAATGTATGCGCTAAGTATGCACTCATGCCAGTAATTGTGATATGTGTAAGTGCATTTGGCTGGCAAAGACGAATGAACAATGGCTAAGGCTAAAACCCAAAAAAAAACCGAAGCCAAAAGCCATGATGTCATTTTACGAAATGTTTTTTAAAAGCTTAAGCTGAATATTAAGGCTTAAAAAAGTGAGAAATTGCCTATGAAGTAATTGTTTTAAATGCTTCGTGGATCAACTCTTTAATGAAAAAATCAAAAAAGAAAAATAATTATCTATAAGTTTTTACCTATAATAAAATTAAGTTAACAAGTCATGCATACTCATTGGCAATTGGGTTCTTTAAGCTTTCATTAATTATTCGCATAAAGTGCAAGTAAAATTGACCTTGTCAACTACATGGACTATGCCAATGTAAAGCACAATGCTCCCATCAATTCAGCCACAGTCGATTCACGCCTTACAATTTGTAGGTAATTTATAATTAGATGATTTAAAATCTAAGCAGGTCGGTGAACAAACAATCATACAAATAAACTATTAGCCTGTGAAAACATAAAAGTAACTCCCAAATTGGTTAGAAATTTTGTAAATTTGTCTTATTGCACACTTCGAATTTGTTAAGACTTTTTAATGCAGCCATTAGTATTCGGTGCAAACAAATAAATACTACACACTGATTAAATATAGCGAACGCCGACGAGCAGAGTACTCAAACACAGTTCATTATCGATCGTCGAACACAGCAGAACAACCTTATCAATTCGGAATATTCGAACATTTTAATGTTGGGCGTCTTATCAGCATTTCTAACCCTAATCGGGTTCTATACGTTAGTTTGTTATCTGTACGAGCACCTGAGAACACCTTACCGGCTGTTTAAGTTGCGTTTGGCTACGGACCCAAAGCAAAGGTTGACTCTGAAGGAACGCTATGGAGACTGGGCAGCAATCACAGGTAGCAGCGATGGCATTGGCAAGGAGTATGCCATTGAGTTGGCCAGACAGGGCATCAATGTGGTGCTGATAGCCCGAAATGAGGAGAAACTTAAAGCTGTTGCTCACCAAATAGGTAAGTTCATTTATTATATCAGTTTTAGCAGTTCAACATCTAAAAAAAATGTATCGACTTCTTAGAGTCAAATAGCCATGTGGAGACAAGAATTGTCGTTGCAGATTTCACAAAGGGTATCCAGGTTTATGATCATATTGAGCGTGAGTTGGCAAAGCTGAAAATAACTATACTAGGTAAGGTACATAACTTAGTCCAAAGTCCAGATCCAGGAAGATACTATATCCATTTTTATCCATTTTAGTCAATAATGTGGGCACGGGCCAACCCGGTGGCCTTATCAAATGGACCAAGGAACAAACACAGGAGCTGCTAGAGACCAACGTAATGGCCGTTTCGCATCTGTCGCGCTACTTCTATCAGCGATTGCGCAAGTTTAAAATTAAAGGTGCCATTGTGAATGTTAGTTCTGGCACGGAACTTCAACCTGTGCCACATGCCGCACTCTATGCTGCATCGAAGGCTTTTACGCGCAGCTTTACGATTGCGCTACAATGGGAGGCAGCTCCACATGGCATTCTTGTGCAGCTATTGTCGCCCAACTTTGTGGTGACCAAGATCAACAGTTATTCCAAGAGTATTATGCGTGGTGGAACCTTTATACCTTCAGCTGAGGATTATGCACGCAGTGCAGTTGCTCAGTTGAGAGATGGCGTGGATGAGACTCCTGGCTATATATGGCATCATTTGCAAAATGCTGCTATTAGCGCTTTTCCTTGGAGATTGCGCCTCAATATAGTTCAAATGTTTTTTAGTCGTATTGCAGACAAGAAGAGACAATAAAAGCATAGCATAGCCTCAGGCTGGTGCTTTATTGCCTTGGTTAGTGTCTTTGCTAAATATTCCGGATACTCAATTGGTGGTGTCTCAGCTATTACGATTTGTGCTTTGACCATTTTTGAAGCTTTTTCAACACTCCTTGCCAAAATCAATAATTTATATAGAGTGCACATAGATTCTATGCTAGTTCCATTTGGTCTTTACACGTGAAGTGACACGTTCGATGCACACTTTGCTTGCTGTATTTAACAGGTATGTTCTTGAGTTGTAAAAAGAACACAATTTACAAAAGAAAAATTAGAATTAGCTTAATTGAGTTATTTAACAGAACCACAACAATTAGTTAGCTAACGGACATGCGCCAAGTTTAAGCAAAGATATCTCGACGTTCACTTGTCAAATTCATTTCCTTGTTTATTTTGCCGGTATATATTTTGAATAGTCATTCAACAGTCAATGTACACAGACATTTACACATTATCTCACATAAAGTGCAATCAAAATGCATTTAAAAGGTTTTGTTTATTTAAGGATTGCAAATGTGTGTTTGCTGTTTGTCGGTTCTGAATAGAAAGTCATTGACAACCATGAATATTTTGAAGTCTACAAATGGCTAAACGAATCAAAACTATTTTCAAGAGCTAAGCTCATTTACAGGCATTAGACAGCTGCAATGAAGATTAATTATGGTTCCTTAAACATGTTTGTTATTTAAGAAAAATCATTTATAGTTTCTAATATTATTCCATAATTTTCTAAATTCAGTGCTAGGAAATTACTTAGTCAGCTTTAGTAACATATAAAAAGTTTACCATGTCAAAACACTTTAAATAAATGTAAATTTGTTATCATTAGCAAAGCTCCCAAGTTCAGATGATTGCGTGTAGTAAAATAAAGTTTTTGCATCTTTTTCCTTAATTGTTTTCAATTAGTTAGAGTTTCTGTCACAGTGTCAATTTATGTCCGAATGACTGTAGGCTAATTATGCACTTGACAGTCATACTATCATCAAACAAAATGTCAACCCATTTGACATTAACACATTTTTACTCTCACACGCTAAGGGTCGAAGAGAGTGGCGGAAAATCTCCGACGGTCAACAGTGATTAAGTATCAAATAATTTGTGGTGCCAGGCGGCAGATTTGGTAATCTTAACACCAAAAAAAACAACCATAAACTTGATGTTTATGAAGTAATGAGGCTACAAAGTACACAAAAAAAACAGGCAAAAAGACTTCCAATACAATTGCAGCTTGAAAAAACCCGAAAATAAAAACATATATATAAGCGCTTGTCGATTTTCTTTGGTCGTAAGCTTTGGGCCTGTTACTCGGCTTCAGTTTCAGTTTCGGATTTTAGTGCGTGATTGACGCTCAGAGACTCCGCTTGTGCCAACAACTAAAGAAGTGAAACAACGGTCAAACTTAATTCAAAATCAAACAAAAATTCATTAAAATTCAAATCGAAAGAAAATCAGTGTGCAAGTGACGCATTCGTTTCCTAAATGTACATATAAAGTACATATGTTTAGCATGCTGATAAGTTTGTGCTCATTTTTGTAAACTTCGACACCTATCAGCTGTCGCTTATCAAAAACATTCATTGTACTAAACTTAAGTGAAAAAAAGTTTATAACAGAGTTAATCATTCATTATGCAGCCGGCTTTGGAAGTGAACATTTATACATTGCTACGCATGGCGTTTGTTTGGCAGCTGGTTTCCCTGGCCATTTATTTGGTTGGCACTTTGGCCATTGGCGCCTATCTCTTTGACAACTTTAGATCTTTGATAAGCATCATCAAGGCATTGCTGGAGCCATACTTTCAGCCACAGTTGCCACAGACGTTGTTGGACAAATTTGGCAAATGGGCAGGTGAGTTTTTTTTTTTTAACATTTTTACATAATTAGCAACACTTTCGCAGTCGTTTAATAAAAACACAGACAAACGATCTTGAGTTTTTATGCTGGTATACTCCCTTTGTGTAGTACAGGGTATTTGTTGATAAAACTTATTAATTAAATAATTGAAAGAATGTACTTAATAACCTTTGTTATTACATGTTGATACGATCTGCTCATCTTAAAATTATATAGGAAATAGTATAATCTTCCTTAATTATGTAAATTGCACATGCTCAAGGGATTTATTATTCATGCCAGCCTTATTAGTTTTCGTACAAAGTAATATGTATATAGAAATATCGTGACCATCTATGCAAGTTATTAGCTGAATTATTTCCTATGTTTCTGTGGTCTACAAATTATTACTAACCAAGTCAGCATGAAGGCACAATTGTTTATCAATATTTAATTACTTTTGATTAACCGTTATTATTGTATCGTCTTATCGAACGGCTGACCCAGTGCTCGAGTTCTCTATAAATGTTTGTTTACGCTTCGGTAATGGAGCAAACCAAGTCATTCAACTCGTCTAACGAAACTGAAACCTATATAAAAACCGGATCTGAGTAGCGACAATTATTAACTTACTTTTGGTATGGTTTTAAAATAGAAAACCAAACAATATATAAAATGATATAAAAAAAACACAACAGCTTTATGGGTGTCGGTTTCGCATTATAACTGTTTAATTTTTGTAATTTATTTATATTTTTACTTTTGAGCATTTATGACCTTCCGTACAATGACAGCATTTTTTGGTCAATTGACAATTTAATTGAATTATTTATTGCCAATATTGCTGCACACTTGAAGAAAACAACGAGTACGTTTGCCGTAATTAGCAAACAGCCCACAATTTGGCCCAACTGCCATTTACGACCAATGTTTCCGCTGCACAAATATTTGGAAACTAGTGTGGCCAACAGCCACAACAACAGCAATTTATGTTTTTTAACGTTGCCAGCTTTTTACGCCTGTTGTTGGCCAGTTGCGCAGCCGCAGCGGCAACTGTTGCATTGACTCATTGCAACAGCGCAGCCCCAAGCAACAACAACGGTCGCAACATAAACAAGAAAACAAAACAAGTTTTTTGTTTTTTTGTTGCCATACTGATTTTATATTTGTTTTGGGCCCGGCAGTAGCGACTACTACCAAATGCCAAAGTGGCCCAACTAAATACACTAACCAAACAAACAATTAGCAAGGGTGTGCTAAGTAGTCGTGTTACTTAAAAATGCTCATTTGTTTTACATAAATACATTATTAGTTATATCAGAGAATATGCACAAGTTATTTGAGACAAAATGCCAATCATCTTTAAACTCGATAAGTGACAAATTTAGGCAAAAAGAGAAGGGACATAATTGTTGTTTGTCATAATTGTCACTTTAACTTAAATAACATATCCTTTCACTTTTGTATAGTTATTACTGGTGCAACTGATGGCATTGGAAAGGAATATGCCAGAGAATTGGCACGTCAAGGTCTCAATTTGGTGCTCATCTCACGCACCAAGGAGAAGCTCATTACGTTATCCAACGAGATTGGTATGTAAACAGCTTAACAGTTCTGCAGAGAGCATCTACAGATTCAACTCACTTGTCGCTCAACTTTCACAGAGATCGAACACAAGGTGAAAACCAAATGGATTGCGGTCGATTTTGCAAAGGGACGCGAGGCGTATGAACAAATTGAAAAGGAACTGGCGGGAATTGAAGTGGGAATACTGGGTAAGTAAATATATATTTACTAATATCCGTAATGCTTGAGAGAAAAGACAAGATCACTACAACATTTAAGGTCGTGTATCATATATGGCTTTTAAATTAAAAAAATATTGTTGGTATTCAATACAAGAAGTAAATAGTACTTCACACTTCTTAGCTGCAGTTTGTATATACATACTTACCAAATTCTTGGTAGGCGTTGCTAGCGGCCAATCAACAACTTGTCAGAAGTTTCCGTCCTCTCGTCTGCAGCTGTATGTTGGCCAACTCATTGTCAACAAACAGTAGCCGCTGCATGTCACTGACAACAGTAATTAAAGCTCTTGGTTTCTGTTTGTTTTGCTTAGTTTTTTTCGTTGTCAATGTCATTGAAAAAATACTCGTAATTAAGTGCAATTATAATTGCTCTTTTGGCTGTAGGGCCATTTGGCGGACTATGAGGCAGACTTTCAACTAGTATTTTCAAGTACATCAAATAAAACAAAAATATCTGTGTCGAATCTTTTAGAGTTTTCTATTAGCCAAACTCATAAGCGCTCTGACGCGCATCAGCAAGTTACATTTTGGTTGTTTGGCGTTTGTATTTAATCATTTTAGAGGCAGCCTTGTCGAATGCAAGGTTTAAACCGATTAGCATATTATATGGCCTTTGATTTTCACCTTTCATTGCAGTCAACAATGTGGGCAGAATGTATGATTATCCCGAAACACTGGAACTGGTGCCCGAAGATACCATCTGGGATATTCTTACCATCAACATTGGCGCTGTTACCATGCTAACTCGCAAGATTGTGCCCCAAATGAAGGCGGCTCGCAAGGGTGCGATTGTCAACATTGGTTCTGGATCGGAGCTGCAACCGATGCCAAATATGGCTGTTTACTCGGCCTCCAAGAAATATATCACATATTTCACACAGGCTCTGGAACAGGAGCTCGCCGAGTATAATGTCACTGTGCAGCTGGTCATGCCCATGTTTGTTATAACTAAAATGAATGAGTATTCCAATTCGGTCATGCAGGGTGGTTTTCTTATACCAAATGCAAGCAGCTTTGCCCGTTCGGCGGTTTTTACACTCGGCAAAACGAGCATGACGACAGGTTTTTGGACGCATGGACTTCAGGTGAGATGAAAGAGTATTATCACATCACACACTCTGTAGTTTGGTACTTAAAAACGTATTATTACTTTTATAATAAATGTATTTAAATTGTCTTCAGTATTTCTTCATGAAGCTGGCACCGTTGCATTTGCGCATGCTCATTGGACACCAATTGACGCGACGACTGCGGCTCGAGGGTCTCAGCCAAAAGAAGATGACTTAGGCATAAACAAGTGTATATAGCATTTACCACTTACATCTTAAGAGACTTGTAAATATTCGTATGATTAAACAAAACTGTAAACATCTTTAACACACAAAATCAATTGATAATTCTTATTTTGCAAGCCGATTGCATAACTTTTTTGGTAACTGCATTTTGTGGAGAGAAAAAGATAGAGAAGCGCAGGAAAAAAGCCGTGAAACCGGTTAGCTAACTCCCGCTACTCTGTTGACCGACAAGCGGAAGAGCTGCCAGCCCCAGCTTCGCTTCATTGCATTGCGCTGACATTCTTTAGGCTTGCAGCATTTTTTGGACAACGAAAAACTTGAATTTGTACTGCATTTATGTGCATGCAAATGATCTTTGAGTATAGCTTTTGAGGGTACCTAACAATTATGGCCATTGTCCACAGCTATGCATGTTGACCTTACAATGCATATTTGAGCCAAGCTAGGGCTCTGACTTGCACCTCAAACTTATTTGAGGTAGGTCATTACGCTAATGATAACCATAGCATCAAACGTTAAGGTAGCTTCAAAGGTCTTCAAGGTAATTTTTAAAGATAAAGGTTATTGTTATTAAAAAACAGATCGTTTGAAATATTGAAATATTATTAAAACCAAAACCGAGTCAACAAAAAAACCTGAACTGAAACAAGTCTCGATATGCTACTTATCCGAAGTAAAGTTTAACACATTTGTCATTTTGCTTTTTTGTTGTTTTTATTCCTGCTTGTTTGTTGTTAGGGTTAATGCATTTTTGTTTCTTATTGTTGCTTATTTAGCTGTTGGTCTTGGTTGTTATTTACGAAAAAATGCATATAGAATTAAATAAAGATCTTACATAAATTGTGTGCAAAGTGTGTTAAACAATGAAATAAACAATTTTCCCTTTTTTGCTATGTGTGCCTTTTGGTGCTGCCGTTGTTGTTGCTGTTGATTTGCATACACAAACACACACACTTATACTGTACATTATGGTCTATAGATTAAAAATTGAATAAATTCCATTGCGAAACAATAATTTTGCCAGTTAATATTTATGATTAGAACAGATGACGCCAATTTCGACGTCAGTTGATGCAGTTGCAATCCAAATGGACCATAGCACTGCAAAATCAAAAAAAATATTATATAAGTATATCAGATAAACTATAATTGTGCATTGCACATTTTTATAACTTACCGCTACACACACTTGCTCCGTTGCAGGCCATTGATGTCCAAGCCCCCAAGACCGGGCAGCTGTTTATTGCCTGCGTCTCTGGCGTCATCTGCAGCAAATATATATCGATTAGATATTTTTATAAATACATTATACATTTAAAAATTCAATTTCAATTTATTGCCA
Organism: Scaptomyza graminum; assembly: GCA_018901835.1. Classification (NCBI taxonomy): domain Eukaryota; kingdom Metazoa; phylum Arthropoda; class Insecta; order Diptera; family Drosophilidae; genus Scaptomyza; species Scaptomyza graminum. Next base: position 9,711,413 of record JAEIFL010000002.1, read on the forward strand.
ACAAACGCAAATAGCTAAAATCATATCTGGTACACATGTTTATTTGGAGATTATGCATATTTGTTTGAATCAAATGGAAAATGCGCTACTTAAAACCATTTTGCCTGCTGTTATGAAAATTTAATGGCTGGTATTTGTTAAAATTTGTATTTTGTTCAAGTGGTAATGCGATATCTATTTTTAGCTACGATAAAGATATACTTACTAAGCTTTTTTATATGGAAGGTGTGCGATAATTAATTTCAATTTTTATTTTTTTTATATGTTCTGGCAAAGTTTAATAAAAAATATACACAAACAAATAACCATTAAAAAAAAACTAAGCAAATTTTAAACGCTCATAATAACACGCGAAATTCATTTGACAAATTTCACACGCTGCAAAAAATGTTTTATGTGTTCACAGCATATCTCAAATCGTATGGGTATATAGATCTTTAGTGGGGCATGTCGAAATTTCGTCGTTAAAAAGTGAAAGAAAACTTTTTTGGAAAATCATTTTCGAATGTCGAAAGTTGTGGCAGTGCTGCCAAAAAAAAAGAAATGAGAAAGGGAAGGAGAAGTGTTTGCCGAGGGCTAAATATATTTATGCTAAGGCCAGATATTTTTCAATGATTTTCGTTTGTTAATTAAATTAATTAATGTCATCGAAATGCTCATTATGTTTTAATATTTTAAAATGCAGCGTTTGATGTGCGTTTACCGGCAATAATTAAAATAAAAGCTTATGCAATTCTATGGTTGACTCACCTGACTTAGGGTACTAAATGAAATCCATTAAATGCTAGCGGCTTAAACGCGTTACGCTCTACAAATCCTAGTCATAAGTAATTGTTGTTGTTTTTAATATTTATTTTTATTAAGAAATTGTTGATGGAATCAAAATTCAACAAGTAAGTATATCCTTGAACTATTTAAATCATGATTCAGAAAGCGGCTTCGTAGAAGGCATAGAGCAAGAACAGCAAAAATGCCAAAATCAAAAAGGTGGTAAACAAACTTTTGGCTTCATTCATGTTGTATTTGTTGTTGTTGTTGGTGTTGCGTGCTACAAAAAATGGATAACAAATACTATATCAGTAAAATAAAATCACTGGCTTGCGCTTGTAATAGATTTGTGTTTTGGTTGAACATAGAAATAAATAAAACACTAAAAGCTTTTATTTTATTTTGATACACACATTTTGGAACTCGGAGTGATCGCCAAACCGTTCGTTGCAAATGGCACGGAATAACTGAAAAACGCACCAAGAAATTTTTCTCCACAAACTGGCCTAAAAAGTTTATATCACGAATCAAAACCAGGCAGCACGCTGCACGCAGCAGCCAGCAGCTAGCTCATTGGAATTATGGTTCTATTATATGTAGATCTCATAGCTATACACATATATACATTTGTATATGTATGTATTCAAAGATAGACTGCTGTTTGTATGGGTGTCCAGTTGTTGCGAATTTTTTGGCGCGGCACTGATCGTGTCCGACTCTGTATGTACCAATGTTGACGAAAGCACATACAAGTATAAACATACGTATACGCAATATTTATGGGTACATATGTATGTTTAAATTCCATAAATGCGTGTGTGGGCGGCGCAAGCGCGCGTCATAATTGTAGACAAAAAACATTAAAAAACATTTCTGACTGCCTTCCTTAGCAAATTCTCCAAAGCGCCGCAAAACGTTCTCCCCATTTTCTCTCACATTTTTTTTAAATTTTATAAATGTTTTTGTTTTTTAGCTTGTCCATTATTCATGCTTGCCTGTGGCAATTTGCCATGGAGCTCGTGCAGTTATTAAAGAAAAATCTATTAGGAATTTATTTATTTGTTTGTTGTTTTTCAGTGGTTAGCTACGGGAGATTGGGAGGGCGAGGGTTTTTTATTTTCCAGGCATCTGCAGTCAAAAGCGTAATTATTATATATTTTCTTTGGCCGCTAAATACATTTCAATATTGCTCCAGCCATATGTTTGTTTGCTTGCCAACGAAATGTCCAAATTCATATATGGATTATTGCATCCAGTCATGTAGCACAATGTCTGCGCCTCACATATGCATGCAACACATTGAATTGTAACGAGGGACAAGGGCAAGACATTTTAAGCAAAATATTTTTCAATAGCATTCAGTGATGTAAATATGCTTTTCGTTTTCATTTTGTTATTTTAAATATTTCTTTTGATATCGTTTGAAATAAATATAAAAATTCTCATAGATCCTTAGTTTCTTTCTAGAGGTACATTCTTGATTCCTTTCAATAGTTATAATATTATTGAAGAAACCTCAATCGTCTTTAGTTTTTTCTTTCTAAATGTTTACAAGCCATGTTTGAGTCGTAATTCTTTACTCACCTCAACTCTATGCCTTCATACATTTTGGTGTTGGCTTACAATACTGCATAGATGATCCATAAGAAGAACAGCATTATGGCCAATATGCCAAAGGTGGTAAACAAATTCGTTGCCTCACTCATTTTTGATAAGGTTTCTATAAATATACAAAGCAATTAATATATTATAAAGTTATTATCTGCATGTGTTTCGAATTGTATAGTTTTATTCACTCGCAGCAGAATCGCAAAAAAATCGGGCAGTAATAAAAGTTTAAACAAAATTTCTAGCTGGCGCGTGACAATTTTATTTGATATAAACATCAAAAATTGCGCCCATAAATTTTAAAAACACATCGCTTTTTTTTTTTTAGTTATGCAACACAATATTTTATTTTTTGTTCTTTTTTCCATATAAAAAATTACGCACACTAGCAAGTAAAGAAAAGCCATCTGAAAATATCATTCGGATCAAGAGGCGACAGGCTCCACATAGTCGAGTCTATACTATATACATGGTATACGTGTTTGATGTTTTGTATTGGATTCGGTTTTTATCTTAATCTTTTTTGTGTGCGTCCGGCTATATGTAGTCATTGAAAAATACATATACATAGAATTAGTGTCAAAATAGTTCCAGCTTTACTGATTGGAACAGTTCCAAGTATTTTTTTGATAAATTTATGAGCACGGCACGCTTAAATTCGATTGAGCCTATGCAAAAATTAAAACTTCACATTGGAAAAATAATTCCGAACTTAAATGCCTTTTGGTTACCTGGTTTTTCGCTCTGTTTGGAAACTTTTGCGGACTGTGCTATTAACTGCAGAAAGGCTTTGGCCCAACTAAAATCGGTTCACGCACTTGGCTGTTGGGTTGCGCAAAATATATAGATCAAATTAGAATTTATTTGAGACGCCAAACATTGGTGTGAAAGCATCTATAAGACACACATACAGACAGATCTATGATATTTTCCCATAGACAGCGACACTCAAGAGAAAAGCGTTGAGCGCTGTCAACTGACAAGTGGCAAAGAATAAATACATACATATTTTGGGGTCCATAAATCGCATGAGTTGAAATGAGATGCCAATAGTAAACGTTTCTTGGAACATGCTTAAGAGTTTAAAAAATCACATCGAAAATAAATTAAATAAATTAACGCTGCCGGTTTGACAGTTTGTGAGCAGCCGCAGTCGCCAGCACAATAACAATGCCTTCCATTACAAATATACTTCATATATTATATAAACATTTTCTTACTTAAAAATATAAATAAGTATCATTGTTTTTTTCAGTAGGCCTTAAAGCATTTTTTTATATTCAGGTGCAGACGCCCTTAAATCATTTTCAAAATTTTCAAAATGATGAATGGGTGGAAAATGATTTTGGGGAAAACTTACACATTTTAAGACGCTACGAGTCTGCCGTACAGTTTGTATTCAAATCAATTTAGAACTTAAGCTAAGAAGATGTGCAAAACCGATACAAAAGATGACAAATATATATAAAGCAGTCTATAATCTATATAATATGGTATAACGCCCACGCTTTCTTAAACAACTTGACTTGTTTTTTAGGTCGCAGGTTCTTCTTTCGAAATTGCACTGCCTGCCAGTTGTCGTTAACTTAATCTAAAAGTGTAAAACGCAAATGGTGAAAATGAACTCTACAAACAAAACACAAAATCTGACAAAATATATACCATTTGTTTGTGAAATATTGTGTGGATTATGTCCAAAAACGTTATTGAAAAATAAAAAAAAATTTTAGGTTCAATGTCCTCGAAAATTTGTGTTGAAAATTATTGATCAATTTTACCTTGACATGCGACAATTGAATGGAAAACAGATGCAATAAATTTTCAAACACTGTATAGACATTTATACAGTTTTTGATGAACTTTGGAGAGCCCAGAAAAAAAACAGTATTAGAATTTTTAGCTTTTAGCTATTCTTATTATAGCTTTCATAGGCAACATGCGATTTTAATTTATACAGCTTCATAATATTGTTGTCATAAGAATAATTTTGAGCATTTTTAGCTTTACACTATTCAAAAGGTATTTAATCTAACATTTAAAATATAGAATAATTTTTATACTTTCCGATCACACTCGCGTCTGTTTAGCATGCATTTGGCTGGAGGATTCATAAACGCATCCGACTCACATTTGAAAGCAGCCTGAAACTCTGGCAGGTTCATGAAGCCACGATTGATTTTGGCCGCAAAGATTTCGTCCTGGCGATTGCACAGCTGCTGTGCCACAGCATAGAAGAGCACACGATGCTCACCCAAACCAAAATACTGCAGCACAAACTGTTCGGCAAATGCGAAAGGTTCACCTTGCAACCAAAACTTATAATCTCGCAGAGCTGCTTGAAATGAGCGATAAAAGTGAAATATATTTTCGACCTCATGGCTGCTCAGTGGTCGATAGATGGGCGCCACTTCAGCATCATAAAGCTGCTGTGTTTGTCGCTCCAAGCAGTCCAATGCTGTGTAATAACCATCTGTGTCCTGCAGCAATTTTGACTGACGCCATAGCTCTAATCCCTGTGTGGCATAATAATGGTACATGGGACGATGCAATGAGAGCAACACAAAGTTCAGAAATTGACGCAGAAAGTAGGCAGACTGCTGCACATCCTCGTCATCCACGTAGGCTGACTCGAAGCTGTGACGCAGTTGCACGTGACGCAGCTGGAGAAGATTACCATAGAAGCTGCCTGGTATGAACTTCACCTGACTGTACTGTTCGGTTAGCTCACTGATATTCAGATAGTGTTGCGCATGAGCTTGCAACAGGCGTGCCACCTGCAACTCCTTACGCTCCACGGACGCTGGCAACAAATGTCCATACCAATCCCGGCGACTCAACGTCGAGCGTCTTCGCTGTTGAAAGCGTGTCGTGTGCAATTGATACATGGCCAATGCCACATCTCGACTCAGGTGTGGGGCAAGAACATGCCACTGCCAGTATTCAGCATGCAGCAGACGCTCAAATTCCAACGCAAGCTGAAAGCAATCCTCGTAGGCAAGCCTCTCTCGTGCCTGCCACAGCACATAGTTGTAGACAACCCTGGGCTCCGTGTGGCGTAACACTTGCCACTCTTGCGATATTCGTTCCACATTCAGTGGCAGCTTACGGGCCTTTGACAGCTCCTCCTCCGTAAAGTTAAGCAGTCCAAAGAAACTTTGCAAGTAATCCATTGTATTGTCATCCAACACAAGCAGTTCCTGCCCAGCAGCCGGAGTTGCGCTCTGATTCCGCCTTGTCAAACTGTTGGTCAGGGACAGCTCACCGCGCATGCCACGGCACAGTATACTCATCTCGTGTGCCACGATGTGTGCCACTTGAGAATGGCGTCCCTCCAACACTTCAGACATGCTGTCCTCGAACTCCTCTAAACTGGGACAGGGCAACTCCTGCATGGGTGCCAAATAGATGGTCTGCTCGGCGAAGTAAATGTGCAACAAGGTGGGCAGACCATGTGCCGCCAACTGTGCAGCCAATTGAATCCAATTGAGCTGCTCATCCAACTGCCTGCGATGCCATTGATGACGCAAAAAGGGCCACGATGACAGCCCCTTCTCATGGGAAGCTAAGAAGGGCAACTGTTGCAACACGCGCTGCCAATGCGGCACTGTTACCGGCATCGCCTTACACTCACCATAAAGTTGCGATAATAATTTACCTGGCACAGTTTGAAAGTTTTTATAATGCGTCTGAAAGAATTGCATGCGATCCTGCATGTTGTGCAAAAATGGCGGCACTGCATCATCCGGATCCTCTGCCTGTGCCAACTTTCCGAAGTTTCCACAAGCATGTGCATAAAAATCCGCACACGGCTCGACACTATCATTTCTCAGTTGAACCATTTGCTTAAGATTACGTTTATACAAACGAGTAAAGAATTGTCCCTCTTCGGATTCTGGATTATTGTTCTCTGTTGTTGTTGTTGTTGTTTCTCCATGTACCAGTTGAATGACTATAACCAGCATTGACAGCTGCCATTGCCAGCACATTTTACTCATCATCCGTTCGTTTGGTTTGTTAAGCGAGAACTATGCTTAGTCTATTTAGTTTCCCGATCTCAAATGGAGGCTGCTGTTGAGCTGATAAGCTTGAGAATGTTCTATGTTCTGGATGAGATTGTGATGCCCGCTGAGAGTACTCAGCTGTGATACCTTGACCTTAAAATTGAAAAGCACTCAGGCTAAATTATTGTACATTTTATTTATATGTTTATTATAACTAATTCGCGCTGAGAGCTCGAACTTTACAAATAGATAATATTACCTGGTATTATAAAACTTACTTATGAATAAAAATAAACAATGTTAAATTTAGATAAATTTATTTTTCTGATCCTAAGAAGTATTGCCAGAACTCTCCTACAACTACATATTCCTATAACTACATATTATAGTTATTTTTTTAAAAAAAAAGTTAATGTTTTTATTCACACATAAGCAAAGACATTTGAATCAAGATAATTACGCTTACTTTGTTGCCATTTAAGCACATTTTTGCTGGCATATTTTGATGTTTTAATTTGATGAAAATGCCCAGCGTGACAGTTTTGAAATCACTTTATGACTTTGACAACATTGTTGAGCTGCGTTATAAATAAGTTAATGGATTCTGTGGAATGGTCAGCCTCAGTCTCGTCCCTTCTCCTCTAACCCTTTACTTACGAACCAACCGAGCAAGAGAAACTGACAGGGAAAGTGGGAAGTATGAGCGTCAAATGATCTCACACTGATGTCTCTCTAATTTTTTGGGGCTAATGCATGTCCATTAGTTCACAATTTGTTTGACATTCCATGACGGTTGTGTCTTGAAGAAGACTAGTGCCCCTGAAAAAATATGGACAGCAACTAAAGAATATATATATCTATGTAGATCACAACCACATGCTGTGATTATAAACCGATAAACAAAAGAAACCAACATATTCTCGGAGCACTTAATAAACACACGGTTATAAGTCCCCAACCTCTTAATGAGTGTTCCAATTAGCATTATGACGAAGTAAACAAAACAAACCCAAATTTAAATACATTTTTGGTTCTGTTGTTGGCATGGGTCGGGAAAAGAATACAATTATTGTTATCTTATACGTAAGGCCTATGCAAATAAGAGCTGCATTTCCATATATATATGAAAGGTCTTTGCAGCTCGTACTATAAAAGCTGTAGGCAATCCAACATTAAAGCGTCGTTCGATTGGTCTTTGCGACGTGCCCCTGAACAACAAAAAAACGTTTTCATTCAAAATTAATACAGCAAACACGTACGTATGTGTGCATGTTTGTGTGTGAGTGTGTGTGTGAGTGCAAGTACTCACAAACTTAAGGCCAAACTCTCCGAGTTTGTCTCACCGCAGTTAACAGTTAGCTAATCCTCCGATTCGCATGATATTCTCAGCGTTTTCACTTTTCTGACTCAACTCTCACTTTATATTAAAAGACACTCGCTGCTCAACTTCTTCGTTACAATTTGGCCAAAATGGTTATCGAGTCGAATGCCGGCATTCAGTTTCTCCAACATTTCCAGACAATGCAGCTCGAGTCGCTGTAAATCGATCCAAAATTTGCAACCACATTGAAGACTGGAAAGTTAAAAAATGAAATACCAATTTTTAGTTTTAAAATATCTGCTCTTGGGTAAATATAATGCTTATAGAACTTATTCTGAAATTAAATGTTAATCCTTTTTTAGTATGCAGCTGCCTTGGCGCCTCTGTTTTCGATTTCATCACACAATCTCCACTAGAATCGGATAATCTTACAACAACTGCTGCTCCAGCAACATCGCCGCCAGCCACAAATCGTGATATTACTGTGGGACCCTGCAAATGGGCCATAGGAAGACGCTGTCCCGATCCAGATGTTAAATATTATATTTACACTCGTCATAATGTCATGGATCGTCAGGCACTGTACATTGATGAGACAGCAGAGAAGTCGAATCTCACAAATTCCTTCTTTAATCCACGGTATCCCACCAAGATTCTCATACATGGCTACAATTCGGATATGTTTTTAAATCCGCTGCAAAAAATGAGAGATGGTGAGCACATTTTAAAAAGAATTCTACACCAACTTACTCTACAACAATCGCAGAATATCTGGCCAAATCGGACTACAACATCATCTATGTGGACTGGAGCGTTTTGTCGCCGGGTCCTTGTTACATAAGCGCTGTTCACAATACGAGGCAGGCGGGCGCTTGTGCCGCACAACTGGTGGAACGTTTGGTGGAGACGGGTAACACGGATATACACATCATTGGTTTCTCGCTGGGCGCCCAGGTGACCAACTATATAGCGCGCAGTTTGAAATCGTTTCATCTGCCACGCATCACTGGTTTGGATCCGGCGATGCCCCTGTTTATAACCGCCGGAGTCAATGATAAGCTGGATCCTAGCGATGCAGAATTCGTTGATGTTATCCATACAAATGCGCTGGTGCAAGGCAAACTTGAACGTTGTGGACATGCGGACTTCTATATGAACGGAGGCATTAACCAGCCCGGCTGCAATGGACTGTGGACGAGTAAGTGGAAAATACTAAAACTGATAACTTAAAATAAAAAACTTACAAGGATTCCTTTGCAGATTCATTTGCTTGCAGTCACCAGCGGGCAACGGCTTACTATCTGGAGTCCATTCGCTCACCCAAAGGTTTCTGGGGCTGGTCATGCAGTAGCTACATATCCTATCTGCTTAACATGTGTCCACCCACAAACTATTTGCTGGAGGCTGGTGATAACATACGTCCTGGAACGCGTGGCATGTTTCTGATAGACACCAATGATACCTCACCCTATGCGCTGGGCAAGTGGACAGATCTGCCAACACTTGGCGTGAAACATCCACGAACACCTACACCACTGCCACTTAGGATACCCACACAGAGCGTTGATCCGCTGCTGCAGCACATCGATCAGTTTGGCAAGCTGGCTTCGAACTTTAACGATTTGCCACCAGCACCCAATGCAGAAACCCAGGATCCCTACGAGCAATGGACCAGCTACAGTCCGCCACAGCATGCGGAGAGTGAAAGCGATGACTCTGTGGAGGAGCAAACGCCCGATTCGGACGAGTTTGTCGATATGGATGATCGTCAATTGAATAAGCCAATTAACTGGTGGGATTATAGACGTAATCTTACACATGGTTACATAGACAATTACATATTCAGCACACCAAAGGTGAATTAGTTGTATTAATCCTTGCAATTTACTTTGCTAACATCCCTTGCCCTTGAACTGTTTTTAACATTATTATTTTAAATTAAGTTATTTTAGATAAAAGTGTTAAGGTATTCACTGTGGACTACAAGCAGAATCAAGCATACCTCAGCCAAGTAACAGATTATTAGCCAGATTTTTTTATTCATAAATATTATTTTATTTTTGTGAATTTTTTTTTTATTTTAGAATCTTTTAGTTTCAAGCATATTTTAGTCTATGCCTATACAATCTGTATATTTATGTAAAAATCATCAAATTTTAAATAGTATTTGTTTCTATTTATTAGAATAATTGGATTTTTTGTTGTTTTTTTTTTGTTTGCATAGTAAAAATGTATGTTCTACAATTGTGAATCCTGCTATAAATGGCTTAACATGATTTCGGCTACACAGTGAAACTACCCCAATAAAAAAAGCTACATATTTAATATAATATATTTATGCATATAACTTATTAATGGATTCATTGTATTTTTAAAACAAATCGCAATACAATAGCAGTTCGTGTATACTTTGTAAATTGTAATAAATTTGCCATATATCATATTATTAAAAATGGTCTTACGAATGTTTGGTGGGCGTGCGCGCAGATTGCGTCCGCATGCGACTAAAGATTAGATGTGGGATGTTGGGGCAATTAAGCCAATGAACACGTAAACTGTGACAATAGCATTTTGACAATATTTAATAATTCGCTAGGACAAGGCCTCAGGAGCCGACCTGCATGCTATGATCTGACAATAGACTGACATGATATTTGACGTAACAGCGTAACATTAAATAGGTTGTTTGTCGATTTCCTGAATTAAATTTTGAGCTTGTAGATATAATGCTAAGTCATATCTTCAACGACGCTGCTAAACCATCAGTGATATTTACACCTTTTTCTTGATTACGCGTTTGGCACGCGTCACTGGCGCCGATGCAGCAGGAGTAACGGGAGTTGTTGGTTTTTCCACTTTAGATTTTCGTTCTGGTGATGTTACCTCGGGTTTTGCTTGCGTTTCATTTACGTCGGCTTGCACTGGTTCTGGTTCAGGCTTTGGCGCTGGGAGCTCTTCGACGGGTTCAAGCTTGACATCAACATCCATGGTGGCGTGCTCTGTGTCACTGTTGCCTGACATGGGCGATGGTGGTGCCCTCTCTGCATCTGGATCATCATCCTCCTGCTCATGCGCTGAATCATTTGTTTCAATGCCAGCAACCTCGGGCTCAGCCTCCTGTATGGCGAGGTGATAGAGTTTCATCTCCTCCTCGGAAATAGGCACTGGTGCATTCGAGAGCGGATCCCGACCATTAAGCGATTTGGGGAATGCTATCACATCGCGTATTGAGCGCGCTCGACACAATATGGCAATGAGACGATCCAGGCCGAGGGCAATGCCACCATGCGGCGGACAACCAGACTCCAAGGCGCTCAGCAAATGGGACAGATGATCGTGGGGTATCTTCAGCACTTGCTCTAATATGAACTGCTGCATATCGCGATCGTGTATGCGCATCGAGCCACCGCCCACCTCCTGGCCATTTAGTACTAAATCATATGCCTCGGAGCGTATGCTCTCCAGATTGTCGCAACTAGTTGCAAACTTGTCTAAATCCTCCACAAGCGGCGCTGTGAAGGGATGATGCACGCTCTCTAGCTTATTGGTGGCGGGATTGCGCTCAAACAGCGGAAAATCGACAACCCAAAGGAAGCGATGGTCGTTGGGTTTTTTGCTTCTAATATTCTCCACAAGAAAATCGTGATAGTCCAAACGAATGCGACCAAGCAGATTGCGCTGTATAAGAAATATGTTTTCATTAGCAATATATATATAACAGTTTATGTAATGGGTACTTACCGCCTCGACCTTGGGTCCAATGCACAGGAAAAGTAAATCGTTCTCCTCTAGATCGAATTTCTCAATAACTTCTGTGGCTACCTCGGTGCCAAGAAGTTTAGTGAGTCTCTCCTCAACATCCTTGGCGAAATTGAATTTACGCACAAAAAGAGTACCCGTAAACGATTTGGCCAAGCTCTCGTAGTGCTTGCGTGCGGCACTATTCCAGAATGCGTCGGCGGCACGCACCACAATTGCATAGGCACTAAAGTTCTCATATTTGTCTTTGAAATTTTCACTCTTCTCAATGATCTCCGAAACGTTGTTGAGCAGAAAGCCAAAGCGTGTGTCTGGCTTATCGTTGCCATATTTCTCCATTGCCTCTTCGTAGGTGATGCGCCTGAATGGCGTCTGTAGCTTTGGCAAATTCTTAGGCCACGAATAACGTAGAGTCTCCTCAATCAGTTGCATAATATCATCGCGACTGGTGAACGATAATTCAACGTCCAGTTGTGTAAACTCCGGCTGGCGATCCGGTCGCGTTGCCTCATCGCGATAACAGCGTGCCACCTGAAAGTAGCGATCAATGCCGCCAGACATTAACATCTGCTTGAACTGCTGCGGACTCTGCACCAGCGAATAAAAGTGTCCCGCCTTGCGTGTGGGCACCACAAACTCCTGAGCGCCACCTGGTGTGCGACGGAACAGTGTTGGCGTCTCCACCTCCACAAAGCCCAGATAGTTAATCAAATACTCGCGCATGCGCATTATGACAGTTGAACGTAAACGCAAATTATGCTGCATATCATTGAAACGCAAGTCCAAATAGCGATGCGTGAGTCTCAAGCGTTCACCAGCACGATTAAATTTGCGTATCTCAAAGGGGAGATTCTTTTTCGCCGCATTGAGTACATCGACCTTGTCGGCTTCGATTTCAACATGGCCCGTATTCATTTTGGGATTAACAGTGGCAGCTGGACGTGGTATGACAGTGCCCTCCACGCGCACAATCGATTCAATGGGCACACCCGACTCGGCATACTCCTCCAGGCCTTTGGTTTTGGCCAAGATAAGCACTTGTGTTTGACCGTATGCATCGCGCAATATAAAGAACTTGTTCATGCGCTGGAACTCCAGCCAGCCGCATATGACGACCTTTTCGTTGATGTCATTGGATGTCAGCTCACCGCAGTTATGTGTACGATCTGCAAATTTATTCGTGTCCGCCACCTTAACACGCAGCTGTTCGACATTTGGCTGGACTTCAGCGGGTGCAGTCGATGCGTTGCCGTCAACATTGGCATCATCGCCATTGTTGGAACTACTAGCGATGTTAGCACCAGATTCAGCAGCAGCAGCAGCAGCTTCTTCGGCCTCGAGATCATCAATTGACATCTTCTGCACTTTCTCTTTAACCTTAATGGGACCCTCATAAGGGTCATCAGGATTTAGTACCTTGACACTGGTCACACTTACTTCGACTTCACCAGTATCGTATTTCTAAACAAACAAAAAAAAAAAAAATGTCAATTAATTCTCATAATTAAAAAATTTTGTAAAATCACTTACCAAATTAACGTTGGCCTTCGGCCTGCCCAAAACTTTGCCAACAATTTGCAACACGGTTTGCTCCGGAGTGGACAGGAATGTGTCCATTAACTGTAATTGCAGAAATACAAAATTTTATATTGCAAATTCATCTATTCTAAAGTATTTTCATAGAGGCCTTAACTTTATGTTAAATAAAATATTAACTCACAGATTGATCTTCGATCATAAGCTGTGTCTGGCCATAGCCGTCCTTTAGCTGCAAAAACTTATTGTTTTTAGCCGATGGTATCCAGCCCACCAGGGTGACTGTTTTGCCGACATCATCACGTCGCAAATCATTGCAGGTAAGATCGCGATTTTCAAAGTATTTCAATATATTCTCGTTCTCTGAGAGGTAAAACAAGGGTAAAAAAAAAGTCTGGCGATCATTTAGAAAGTTGTAACTTACTGGCAATCTTGTACTCAGTGCTGGTGATTCCCAAACTGCTCTGTTGCTGCACCATGGTACTGTAGGTGCGCTTATCGCCGGCACGTTTTGTTCCGCTGGCTGGGAAATGTATGCTTAATATGTCATGCACCTCTACCTCAATCTCGCCGGTGGGCATTGTCTGGTTGCACGAGTTGTGCGGCCTTCGCATAACTTGGCCAACTATTGTCAGTGTTGTGTTCTCTGGCATGTTGTTCATGCGTCGCGCCACACGGGGATGCTTGTCTTCCAGTACGACCAGCTGGCAGGCACCGCCATTGCGATCGCGTAGCTCAGCAAACCGATTCACTCGCTTTTTAATCAATCGCCCCGAGAGCTCAACAAACATGCCGAAGTGATGATTACGCAGCTCGCCACAACTCTGACGCATTGGTTGTGGTGGCTGCGGGTTCATGCTAAAATTGCTGGCCATGGCGCTCATCAGTTGCATCAGATCATTGCCCGAGATATTGGGACCACCCACTGCATAAAAGGTATATAGAAATGAGCTTTATAGCAAATATAAAATCAAAATATAATTATTATAAATACTCGGCTCATTTTCATTTAGTTTCAAGCATATCATTTCAATATTACATTTCTGGCGCCATGATATCTTGTTCTCGGTAAAAAAGATCGATAGAGTTATCGATACAAATTGATATTTTAATGAATTTGGTTACTGTTTAATAAATTAATTGCTTTTACACTGAATTACTTACTGTTGAAGGGATTTGGACCAGGACCGTAATTGTCATTGTAGCCACCACCACAACCGCCACCACGAAAATTATCGAAGTCATTGTAGCCTCCACCGTAGCCGCCCCCACCGCCACCACCACCATAACGACCGCCACCTCCTCCTCCGCCACCACGATACCGACCGCTCATGATCTGTTGTGAAAATAAATGTTGGTTTGTTGCTTAGCTAACAGCAGGCAGCAAATACGAAACACTTACGTGACTACAAACTGCTGGTACTGCTGATGGGGTTATTTCTGCCGGGTCTTCTTTACTCAAATTGGTTTGTTGTTTCGTTGATTTTGCAGTGGCGTATACCGTCGACTGCTTGGCGAGTCGAAACAGGCGATGCTGCTGCTGGCAACGCCAAAGATTTCTGGGAATTATTGACATGTTTTTTATTAAAGCTGATCCGCTTTTCACTCACACGGTTTGCGCCTCATGCAAAACGATAAATAATTTTCTTTTCAAAGCACGAGAGCCACAAATACACACATACACACACATTGAAAAGTCTGCGTGTATACATGTCTTCATATGTGTATGCGCCGGGCGTCGCGAAAACGCCGACGAGCTATTGACCAATTTGCAATGGTTGTTTTTGCGCTTACCCTAATAATATGACGGATTTTTTTAGCTCAATTTTGTGGTAAATTATTTTAACTTGACACGTTTAATGTTCGCACTTAATATTGTAATTCTAATCTAAAAATTGCTTTACGGTTTGCGTACGAAAAAATATTGAAAATGTTCCGATATAGGAAAGTTGTTACCACTAAGCAGAGCAGACACTTATCGATAGTGTTTGCAGTTCATCGATACAAAGACACGAAAGTGATGGCATATTGTCACAAGGAAAGTGATGCAGCGATTAATTAATTATTTACTTAATTTTTTAAATGAGCGTTATAGATAAAATATTTATAAAATAAGAAAAGCAAAAGTCGTGCACTCATCACAAAGATTTTAAGGTTGGGATGTAAGAAATTAAAACAAAAATAATTATACAAAATAAAATCCATTATATTTATTTACATGACGCTTAAAATCATCAACAAATGCATTGAATAACAATATATTTGTGTTACTCAGTACGATGCGTATTCAAAACTACAAAATTGATTTGTATGTGGCATTCAAGTTTTCTTAACTTGCATTTGTGGCTTATAAATTAAACAAGTACAGACCAGATTATGTTACCCAAAGTCTAAATAGTATTGTGAACTTCGGTGCCATTCAACGCAGTCTGGAAATGTGTAACAATATAGTCATGATAATAACACATTATGCACAGTGGTTGACCCAAAATAATGGAAGCCCAAACTATTATATTGCCCATGCGTGGACCAAACCGACGTTCTACTTTCCGAGATATGGTCGATAGAGGTATCTGGCCCATCATGCCAAGGAATGCCCAAATTTTGTATGTTTGCAACGGTACTGAAACCTGTAAGTAACAGAATGCATAACAATTTATATGCATAGGCAAATTAATGTATAGGAAACATACCAAATACTCATGGAAAAAGGCGCTAAACAGAAACACCATTGTGGAAGCCTGGCGCGTAGAATAGCCCATCTGTACAACGGGAACGTACAAGTGACGCACACACCATCTGTGCACCGGCATGTTCCAGGTACGCCAAAAAGTATCAATATTATTTGCATTCCACCAATCACAGTAGAAATTGCGATCCGCAAAATAAAGCACCTCGCCAAGGGAATTAAGGAATGAGTGGTATACCAGATAGAAAAAGCACAGCCAGCACAAATGATTAGGAAGCTATAAAATGTTAAATATTTGTACACATATAAAAGCTTGCTGATCAAATGAGAGAAACCCTTTCTTACCGCAAGTTTCAGCAAACGTTCTGTGGCTAATCCCATGTCCATGTTCGAGAATGGTATCAAAGAATTGCGTACCGAGGGAACAATCCACTGTTGGACAATGGCCAATAAAACATTGACACCAACAAAGGTTTCCAGCAAACGCTTCAACAAAAAGCGCTTGCGAATTCGCGATGTGCGTGGAAAGTTAAGTTCATAGCAAAGAGTTGGTGCTAGTAAAAAGTACATGAGATCTTTGTAGCTTAAATTGTCGGGATATTGCACCAGTTTAGCAACATCTTCATCATCATCGTCACCCTTCATTTTTTCTAAAAACACAAATAGAAAAGAACGAAAAATCATTTAATATTCAAATTTTTAGGATGAGGAAAAACTTACTCAGCTCGGCTAAAGAGATACTTGGACGACGTTCACGCGGTTGTCGCTGATAGTAGGTCTGCCGACACCACATATTTGTTTGAACGTAGCTCCAGAGTTTCAAGAACAGTATAGCCGAATAGAAACACACAGTTATTGTACCCACTATAGACAATGAGATTGTGATTACAGTAACGGACATCAAATCGTATATGTATGTACTTACTTATGCTAAATGTAGAGCCCCTGAGATGAATAAATAATACAGGAAAAGAAACCGACACAACTATGTTTATTGTCTGAATAGCCATGCCAAGGCCCTCGGAAATTATTTCCTGCAATAAATATAAATTACATATGTTTTTGTTATTAATTTATTTAAATGATAAGAGAAAAATTTAAAACGCAACGACAAGTGGGCCATAAAAAATTAAAAAAAAAGACGCGTTCACTAATCGTCGTCATAAAATAAACTAGCGAACATGAATAAGTTCGCGATGTATCGATAAGAGCAGTGCCGATAAGTCCAGCTATCGATTGCAAACGCACCGACGTCGGCACATTCGTCATTCCATCGTTTCGCACGACGCTTGGTCGTAGTTTCTTTGTGTTCGCAATTTCGTTATATGTATGTTATAGAATAGAGTCAAATAATAGTGAAGCAAAAGTGATATAAATAGCTATTAAACTATTAAAATCAAAAAGATATAGTAAAATAATGGAAGTCACAGACGCCAATTTGCAATTGTTAGCCGGTTATTTGCAACAGACGCTAAGTCCGGATCCAAATGTTCGCAGACCCGGTAAGTGTGTTAGAGCATGCGTGTATGCATGTGTGTGTGGTTAAGGAGAGATAGAGAAAGAGAGACTGTGCGAATGCACGCGCGGGAAAACGGCGGCAAGAGATCTCTCGTTCTCCCTTTTGCTATTTGCGATTTAAATGAAATTATAAAAATCTTTTCACAGCGGAAAAGTTACTGGAATCAACAGAGCTGCAACAGAACTATCCAGTGCTGTTGCTCAACCTCATCGACAAGGCCAACATAGACATGACAATACGAGTGGCGGGCGCAATTGCATTTAAGAACTATGTAAAGCGTAATTGGGCCGCACACGAGGATACCGACGAGCCGGATCGCATACACGAGAGCGACCGCAATACAATAAAGACCCTGATTGTTACGCTGATGCTGCACTCGCCGACGGCGCTGCAAAAGCAGCTGAGCGACGCTGTGAGCATCATTGGAAAACATGATTTTCCCAAAAAATGGCCGCAACTGATCGATGAAATGGTTGAGAAGTTCGCATCGGGTGATTTTAATATCATAAACGGCATATTGCAAACGGCGCATTCGCTCTTCAAGCGTTATCGCTATGAATTCAAATCGCAAGCACTGTGGGAGGAGATAAAATTTGTGCTGGATCGAATGGCCAAGCCATTGACGGAGCTCTTGCAAGCGACAATGCAGCTGAGCACTTTGCACGAGGGCAATGCGGAGGCCTTGAAGGTCATCTATAGCTCTTTGGTGCTGGTCAACAAGGTGTTCTTCTCGCTCAACTCGCAAGATTTGCCCGAATTCTTTGAGGACAACATGAACACATGGATGGGCGCATTCCTTCAACAGCTGGCCGTTGATGTCGCCATTCTGCGCACCGATGATGACGAGGATGCCAGCGTCTTGGAGCATCTGCGTTCGCAGGTTTGTGAAAACATATGTCTCTATGCCCGCAAATACGATGAGGAGTTCAAGCCGTTTATGGAGCAGTTTGTAACTGCTGTCTGGGAATTGCTGGTAAAGACCAGCTTGCACACTAAATACGATGCGGTAAGTAATTTAGCCGGTTTAGCAAAGTCATTGTTTACAATACTCTCTCATTTTCGCTCTGTTTTTAGCTCGTTTCAAATGCTCTGCAATTCCTTTCGGTAGTCGCAGAGCGCAAGCATTATAACAACATTTTTGAGAATCCCGAGATATTGGCGCGCATATGCGAAAAAGTTGTCATACCCAATTTGGACATAAGACCGTCGGACGAAGAGCTCTTCGAGGATAGTCCAGATGAGTATATTCGCCGTGATATTGAGGGCTCCGACATTGATACACGTCGACGCGCTGCCTGTGACCTGGTCAAGACGCTCTCAGTTAACTTTGAGCAAAAGATCTTTGGCATATTTGGGCAGTATCTGGAAATCTTGCTGGGCAAGTACAAACAGGATCCGGTAGCCAATTGGCGTTCCAAGGATACGGCCATTTATTTGGTCACCTCGTGGGCATCTCGTGGCGGCACACAAAAGCACGGCATTACACAAAGCTCGGAACTGGTGCCATTGCCACAGTTCTGCGCGGAGCACATTGTGCCCGAATTGGAGCGTCCCAATGGTAAGCAACCTTTACTTAAGTTCCAATTTCGGTTAGTAATATTCTTGTTTGCAGTTAATGAGCTACCCGTGCTGAAGGCAGCTGCCATTAAGTATGTTATGGTCTTCCGCAGTCTGTTGGGACCACAGACGTTGGCAAACTGTTTGCCCCATCTCATACGCCATTTGCCCGCTCAGAGCATTGTTGTGCACAGTTATGCGGCTTGTTCGCTGGAAAAGATAATGACAATGCGTGATGCAAGCAATAGTCAATTGTTTGGGCCACAGGTTCTAGCTCCACACGCAAATCAGTTGGTTAGCGGACTATTTGCAACGCTGGCGCTAACTGGTTCGGCGGAGAACGAGTACGTCATGAAAGGTGAGTTGAAGGTCACACATGAAGGTTATATTGCATCTACAATATTTGTATTAATTGTTTTCTTAGCAATCATGCGCAGCTTCCATGTGCTGCAAGCGGCCTCGATGCCATATATGGCTGTTGCATTGCCTCGCCTAACCGAAATTCTCACATTTGTCGCCAAGAATCCCTCACGTCCACTCTTTAATCATTATCTCTTCGAGACACTGGCGCTGTCCGTTAAGTAAGTCAATAGCTAGTTTAAAGATGTACAAAAATCATTTACTAATAATTCTACTTTTTATTTAAGAATTGTCTGCCAAGCAGATGCCACAGCTGTCAGCTCATTCGAGGAGGCATTGTTCCCAGTTTTCCAGGGCATTCTGCAACAGGACATTACTGAGTTTATGCCTTATGTGTTTCAAATGCTATCGGTACTTCTAGAGATTCGCGAATCCAGTGGACCCATACCCGAACCCTATTGGGCTCTATTTCCGTGTCTGTTGGCGCCACCTCTCTGGGATCGCAGTGGCAATGTGACGCCACTAATTCGCCTGCTTTCAATCTTTATTAAACAGGGCTCTGCCCAAATTCAAGCGCTTGGAAAATTGGTGAGAATTAGTTTGAAAAACTTGAAAAAAGTCATTTAATAATTTCTATTGTTTTTTAGAATGGCATTTTGGGCATCTTCCAAAAGATGATCGCCTCTAAAGCAAACGATCATGAGGGCTTTTATCTGCTGCAAAACTTGCTTTTCTATTACAATGCCACTGAGTTGCAGACAAGCATGCGCCAAATTTTTGGCTTGCTCTTCCAGCGTCTGTCGCTATCGAAGACCGCCAAGTACTTGAATGGCATCATTGTGTTCTTCAGCATGTATGTGAACAAAGTTGGTGGCCCTCAACTAGTGCAGCTAATCGACGAGATTCAGCCGGGCATGTTTGGCATGCTGCTGGAGCGCGTCTTCATCACGGACATGGCCAAGGTCAGCAAGGAATTGGAGCGTAAAATGGTAGCAGTGGGCGTTACTAAACTGCTCACCGAATGCCCTGAATTGTTGACGGGTCGATATGCAGCATATTGGCCACGTTTGCTGCACGCACTCATCGATTTGTTCGAACGCCCGCCAGAGAAGTTGCCCGGCTTGGATGGCGATGCAGCTGCTACTGCTGCTGATGTTGGTGTCGATGTCGAGCCCGGCTACCAGGCAGCCTTTTCTCAGCTCTCATTCGCTCAGCCCAAGCAAGTGGATTATTTGGCCGAGGTGACAGATACTCGACAGCATTTGGCAAGGGCGTTGTCTAACGTTTACCAGAGTCAAGCAGGACTATTGAACAATTTGCTGACTCCGATCGATCCCGAGTATAAGCAAATGCTACAGAAATATTGCGATCAGGCGGGTGTTCGCATTGCTTAAGTTATTTTTTTAAGTACACACACACAAACACACCTCGCACTAAACCCATTTGCACACACACATTAACAATTGTCATTCGAAAATAATTTACAATATGTATCGATTGCAATCCATGTACTCAATTATAGTTATGTTTGAATGTATAAAAGGTTTTTGCATTTTATTTGTAAACTAAAGAGGTATCCATCAATTAGTTAGAACTCCCAACTAGCCCAATAGCAGAAACTATAATGAATGAATACTTTTTCAATCCAACTTTCTTTGCAAAATTTTTCAAAAATTATATTTTTTTTCGATTTTAAAAATCCAAATTAGAGGTTAAGGATCTTAACAGAAGTATGTGGAAACTTAACGCATTTGAACGCACATTGCGCCAACCCAGCAGTCGTAGATTTCATAGTGAGTAAAGTTTAAATTGAATGTTAACCTACTATAAACTGGAGGTTACTTACCAGAGCTAGACCCTTCTCGATAGCCAGACAAATTGATATGTGAACAAACGAGTCTGTAAAGAAATCCAAAAAATTGCGTTAAGTCTGTAAAGGATTTATAAAGAAGCAGATAATTACACATAATTAGGAATAGAGAATTGTGTCCTTCGCCCTCATTGCGGCCGCTAACAAAGAAATACCAGTCAATGGGATTAATGCGTATACCATATCTGAAAAGAAACTGGGTTTTGCAAAGATTTTACTCCATTAAACTGTTAAAATCAACTTACTTGAGCAGATTCTCAAGACCCAAACGCAGACCACCCATGCAGAGTAGCAGGAAAGCCCAGTTAATCAGACCTGTAAAATCGGTAAATCCCGAACTCCAAGAAAACAGCGAGTCCCGGGGACGATGAATACTGAAAGTATATAAGATAGTTATAGAATATATATTCTCATTTATAGTCAACAATTCTCTTACGATCTGTCCGGTTGAGCTTTGCGCATTTTTGCCTCCTTGGTTGTGATCTCCTCGGCACGTGTAACACTTTGGGTGCGTCTATAGCGTAGTTTCTTTTCACTGGTTCCATTGCCATTCTCATCCCTGTCGAGCACCTTACGGTACTGTTGCAAATCTATAGGCGTACCATACTGATCGAAGAGATGCTGCGTGGACCGGCGATTGCGCAGATTGAACAGATTATATTCATTTGCAGAGGCGGAGCGTTTAAGACGCTTCATAAAACCGACAGCTACTCCATTAGTTTGGGCCGGTGGAACTGTGGTTGTCGCTCCCTTCTCCTGGGGATCTTTGGTTGTTGTCATGGTACTCCAGTTGTCAGTTCGTGCCAGTTCGTGGCTATTGTTTGGGGTTAGATTTGAGTTCAATTAGTTTTGTCGAACATAACGGATGTTATTTCTCAAATCTTATCGCGAAAAAATTACTTTTTTCGGGCATTACTGAAAATTGGCAACATTTTGATAAGCGATCACTTGCGATTTAAGTTGAACTTTTGTCGAAATAATAAAATTCGCCCTCAAAATGTTTTATACAAACTTTTAACTCCAGCTGATTTCCTAACATACACAACTAAAATAATTATAATTAAAGCTTTTTGCGGTTAAAGTTCGCTTCAGAATGTGAGAGTTGTTGGGGTAAACCGATATATGTATTGGTTACATTTTATCTCTGATCATATAGTATAGCAAATAGTATAGTAAATGGAGGCTGCTAACTGACTTCAAACCTGAACTGTGATATGCAGTTACACAAATTGCAAAATCATTAAGCGACCGGGTAGATTAGGTATAGTATATAGTTTAGTACACAAGGTGAACGCAATTTAAATAGCAAATGCTAATAAAGTAATCAACTTCTAATGTCAACCAGAAAGATCAGTATTGATCCATTCTGAAAGAGTGTTGAGTTTATCTGGGTTATTCAACAAACCGATAAAAGCTTTTCAAGCTTCAACAATAGTTTGTAGAGCTTTTAAATAAGTTAAAGTTTTGCTTATTAAGGTCTCAAATTATTTTAAACTTTTTACTATTGTAATTAAAGTTTAAGTAACTTTTCAAATTAAATTCAAAAATTTAGAATCCCATGCATCTGTGCCACTTAAACCTATATCAACACATTTATTGTACACAAAACTTTTAAATTAACTTACTAATAGCCCAACACTTTATATATAGAGTACAACAAATATTTAGGTATGTATTGTATGGCACTTGAAAAAAGTATTTCAATTTCTAAATACGAAATTCGCTCGCATTCACGTAACTTGTTGATTGTTAATGACGCCGTCTCACAACAAGATTTGATTAGAAAATTGTTTAAACAATTACTAAAAATATATACACATTAGATTCGTATTCTGGTTTATTTTTAAAGAATTTTTAACATTAAATTACGGTTCGTGTGGGTTATCACAATTTTTGAAATGCTTGACTAACAATATTCTACGTCATTTGTCGACCAAAAAGAAAGAACGAAGAAGAAATGAAATCTTAATTTTTGATTATTAAACGTTTGCGCTTCGTAAACAATGATTTCGAACAGCGATTAATATCACAGCTTATCTCGCAGTGTAAATATTTTATAAACTTTTTCCTTCAACCGGCGAAAGGTGAACTCAAGTTAAATAAATATGTTATTATCTTTGTGTGAACATATATACTATATAAGGCGTTATTCAAGTTTTGTGTTTAAAGTCGAGTCATCGTGAGGCGACTTCTTTAAGCGGCTGTAATGGCTCATCAGTATGAAGAAGAAGCACGCAACTGCACATGTGAGTTTCCATTTGCATGTGTGTGCGGATGTGTGTGTGTGTGCATATAGAATGCATTTATCAAAGCAAAGAAAGAATACTTGCGGTGCTTGCTGCGGTTTTCATAATTGTTTCACTGAACTTTTCGTTCACACATTTACTTATTCACATACACACACACACACACATACAAACAATATGAAAGGGCAATGACATTTGCCATATCTTATATCTGTGGTTTTACTACATACATATATAGCAATATATAAATATTGACTGTTAAGGGAAATTTTTAAATTGTTGTGCACATTACGTAATTGTTGCGTTCGACAACTGATTAAAATGCATTGAGTGAGGCGTGTTTTTATTTAATATTTTTTGTGTTTAATTGAAGCACATGGTCAGCTAATTACAGCCACAAACCGGTCAAACTGAACCCGCCAGCTAAAGTAGGTCAGTAATGCAGGTCACAAAATTACCGGCGAGCCGGCTTCTTTTGGGCATTTTAAAAGCTCAATGTGAAATTGTATAAAAACAGCAGTTAGAAATGCATGTACATATGTACAAGTATGTATGTGTGTGTATGAGAGGGTGTTCCTTTGCTGATTACATTGTAAACGGATGCTAAGCCAAGCCATAAAACAAAACGTTTGCCGGCTTATCAGCCAGTGGCTGCTGTCTGCTCGCACCAAAATCTTATCAGCAGCGTCTGACATTTCACTGATAAACTTTCGAAAAAAACGCATTTATGATTTTTATTCATATTGGAATTTGGCTTTACAGTTTGACAGAAAGAGAGGTTCTTTTTCGCATTGTGTGACTTGTCTGCTCTCAGCACTGTTATTGCTGTATTTTCTCTCTCGCTCTGAATTTGTCTGTGTGTTCTCTGTTTGTGTTTTTGCACGCACGATCGGCGAACCTGTTCTGTGCCTTTTAAGTTAGAAGTTTGTTTGGTGCTGGTTTTATTTTGTTGCAGTTGCTGATGTTGTGCTTGTCGATGTTTGACGAGACGCCAAAAAAAGGCCGAAAATATTTTTTAATGCGTTTTCAGACGCCAGCCGACAAATCAAGGTTATTGATACACTCACACAGACAAAGAAAAAGAAACGCACACACACACGCACACTGATACGTTAAGAGAGAGTGATTAGCATTTAAGGCAGCAGCAACAAATTTAGTCACATTGTCAAAGTCCAAAATGTGCTTGTGAGTTATTTTTTAACACTTCAATTTATCAATAGACATCAAACTGAGTCTTAAAACAGGGGCAAATGCTGCACGTGTCTCATGCGTTTGTTGTTGTAGTTTTCTCTTTCAATGGCAAGAGTCTTAGATAAAACTGCACTTTGTTTTTGTTTGTTTGAGTGTTGGAACGCACTCTCTCTCTCTCTCTTTCACTCTTCCACTGTCTTTTATTTGAACAAAAATTTAATAAACGAGCAAAATAAAACAATAACAACGATTGAATAACAACAACTATGCACAAAATAACTGCTTAAATGCACCAAATAAATAGACTGCTATTATTGCGGCATAAAATTAACACTTTTAACTTAGTTTAGGCACTTGTCGTACAGTTAAATTGTGTTGTAGCTATTGTGTTTTGTCACCCACGACGCGCACGCAGCTTCTTCCAGAGAACGATTGAAGCGTGTTGCTTTACCGTTCGCTTCAACGTCAAATTCTCAACTGCTGCTTGGAAAATCGAAACAGAAATAAACAAAGCAAAATTGCAGAGCAAACATACATACATAGGTCTGAAAGCGATTGAGAGCGGACGCAGTAAGCACGCGCCCCATTATCCAGTTGACATTTGCAGTTGCACAGACAGAGAGAGAGAGAGAGGGAGAGAGTGCTCTGGAAGAGCGTTGCTCTGCGATCTGTGTGTGGTTTGAGTCGGCGCTAATAAGCGCATTCGATACGTTGCTTTCTTCGCAAAGCACTGCTTGCTGCTGTTGGCTTCCACTGCTTGCTATTTAGCAAAGTTTTAAACCAACTGCATTAATATTAAATTAAATTTTTGTTTATTGTCAATTATTGCACTAAAAAACACGACATTTTTGTTAAATAATTTAATTTAAATTACAATACAATACGAAACAAAACAATACAAGAACCAAACCGAACCGAGCCGAGCCGATAGTTCTCATATTGATAAAACTTAACAAACTAACAACGTTTAGATCCCAAACAGATCCAATCTTTAAAGCTTAGTTATTTACATGTTCAATGAAACATTTATAAGTGTAAGAAAAAAATGTGTTTTGATAGATTTGGTATAGAGCGCGGTTTGTTTGTTAAAGAAGAATTTGTATAATTAATGTTGATGATGCTGCCGCCGCTGAGAATCATTATTATCAATATCATCATTATCGTTATGGTCAGGCGAGAGACCCTCAATCAAATCATCCAAGTTATCGTCGTCTCCATCATCGTCCACATCATCGACAAATTTATCGATGCGTTTGAGTAAATTATGTTCACTTTCTGACGTTTCTTCATCTTCACTCACATCCTCCAACAGCTCATCATTATCAGCATCATCATCATCATCATCAGCATCATCATCATCATCGTCGTCTAGCTGGTAGTCTGGTTCGTTGTTCGTGTTCGTCTCAGCCTTGATGCGCGATTCGGGCAATTGATCATAGTCAAAAATCTGTCGTGTGGCACGCGGCGGCTGCTCAGGTTCCGTGCTTGTTGCAATCTCTGAACCCTTGCTAACCTTATCTTCTTCATCTTCGAGCAGGCTCTTAATCTCTCCACCCTGGCTGCCAATGCGCGGCTCTGGCTGTTGCTGTTTCATTGTCACCGGCTTAAGTCTTGTGCTCCCACTGTTTGTTGTGGGCGTGGCATCGGTTGTTGTTGTTGTTGTGCTGGCAATTTCATGCGCATCGGCAAACATGTTGTCCAACAAGCTTAGCAGATCATCAACACCGCTGGGCGGCATTTGAGAGCTGGGAGTTGTTGTTGGAATCTGTGTTGTAGTTGGAATTTTTGGAGTGGTTGTTGTCGTTGTCGTCGTTGTTGTTGTTGGCACCGTTGGTGTTGTTGTTGTTGTTAGGGGCATTGTCTTCGTATGCAAATGCTTAACCTGAAAGGTCTCCACAGTGCCACGTTTCTCGCTGGGATCCGCAATGCGCACCACAGGCTCCCGCTTCGAAATGACCGGCACTATTTTGGGACTATGCGGATCCAATTCGTTCTGACCATAGGTCTTGACCTTGGAATGACCCTCGATAATGAGGTACATGGGTCCCAACAGTGGCTTCGGCGGCTGTTTATAATGCGAGAATAGTGCATCTGTGGTTAGTTCCGGTGCCGGTGCAACTGTGGGTCGCTGCTTAAGATTGCTCATCGGTGGGATTAGAAGGCGATTGCTGCTGCTGCTGCTGCTGCTCATCCTGTTTGCTGACTCGGATCGTTGATAAATGGGCATTGATGTTGTTGAAGTTGTCGTTGTCGTCGTTGTTGTTGTTGTTGGTGTCGAACTGGAGCTGGTAAGGAACATGGGTTGGAATCCGTTGTAGCCGCCAGTGGTTGTCTGATGCGTTCGAGTTGCTGGCGTTATATATATATCTGGTCGCGTGCTGCTCGTGGCCGTGGGCGTGGCTATGGTAGGCGGACCAGGCACAAAGGTCACCGGCTTATAGGTGGAGCTCAGGTAGGAGCTCATCATCTGCTGTGGCTTGGTGGTGCCCATTAGATACTTGGTGGCAGGCATTGTTGGCTTCATGCGTTGCTTCATTGTGGGTTTCACCAGCTCCTTTTGCAGCAGCTCGTGGAGCCAAGGCTTGCGCGGCATCTGCTTGGGTCCCATCGTATGCGGATGTATAGAGTTGGGTGCATAGCTCACCGAGGTTTGTGGCCTGGAGAAGCTATAGTGTTGCATGGACTCCTGATGATGTCCATCCGCATAGCTCATGCGTGGCGGCATTGATGATCCGGACATGGGTGAATGGCTTAACCAGGCTGCACTGCTCGCTGTGGAGGGACTGCTATAAAAATGGGTGGAGGCAATTCCTGGTTTGCTGTGACTGGAGGAGCTAGTGTAACCATTGCCAGCCATATTCATGCTCATGTAGGAGGAGCTGCTGGGTGAGGAGCTCATCATTCCACCACCATGGCGATACTCTACATGACCCATGCCCTTCATCATCATGGGTGGCGGCATTAGATGTGTGTGTGGCATGTGTTGCATCATCTGTTGTTGTTGCTGCTGCAGCTGCTGTTGCTGTTGGGGTGCATAATAGCTCCGACGTATGGGAGCATATTTCAACTGATGTTGCTGTTGATTCGAACCCAATCCCTGATAGGACAAATGCTGCTGCTGCTTCGATCTGGAACGTTCCCTTTCCCCTGCCACGCCCAGCAATAGAATCTCGCTTTTTGTCTTGTTGCGTAATAGATCCGCCGGGATTTTCTGTCTTTCATCCTGACTGCTACTCAGGTTATTCTCCGCCCAGTAGCGCACCCGATCCAAGGCGGGCGGACTATAATCATAGGTGGGATCTTTTTGCAGTGGATCTCCGTGGCCAAGTGGTCGCCACTCGTTGTTGTTGTTGGGATCCAGTCGTGGTGCTGCAAATGAATATATAAAGAGAGCGTTGCATCAATTTAATTGAACGTGTTTGTCTCTAGCTTTAATTGCTAACAATTTAAAGTGGGCCCGAGGCGGTGGTGATAGAAAGGGGTAGACGGGCGGAGGGTGTGTGTGGAAAAATCATAGCTCGTTAAAGTGTTAACAAATGTTTTTTGCTGCAACGCCACCAGGCGAAGACACAACTCCACAGATGAGTGGGTAACACGATAGCAAAGGCCATCTCCATTACCTGGAGGGAATACCCATTGTGTGGCTCTATATTTGCTGTGCATGATTTATAACCTTGACTTTACAGCCCATTAAAAAGAGCAAAATTTCTCGAAATAAACTTATTTTTAGTATTAGTTTTAGCATTTTTTCATCGATATTTTACCAATTTATTTTTCCCCCCACTAAGGACCCTGAGGTTATATGTCCATTTTCAAACTTTATCGTAGTTAACTAACTTCTCTACTAATTCCTAACTCATGATGAAGTTTTTTATAAGTCCGCACATATATAATTGAATCTGAAGTCGTTGCCTCAAGCTGAAATCAACTTAAATCCAATCATATAGAAAAGCATGAACAAAGTGTGGGCTATGGCTAATGCCCAAAGTTGAGTGCGAATCCAAATCCAATAATACCAAAGTCACAGTTCAAGTTATTGACCGCTGGCTGTTCCTCACACTCCAAGTGAACCAGGAGGCATCGCCCACCTGTATATATGTATGTATATGCCACATGGCAATCACAGCAGCTAGCCAGGCAATCAACACAACAAACAGCGGGTCCATGTTCGCTATGACTTGATTGACTGATCAACGGGGCGGCGGTGCTGATGACGACGACGACGATGTCCAAAACGTTGACTGGCAGTCTGTGGTCTAAGCTGTAAGTGTTTTGGGTTTTTGGTTTGCAGACTGAGAGTCTCGTTGTGTCTTGGTGTCGTGGAGGTAGCCGTATAAGTTATTAGCTACAAGTCAGACAAATCGCTTTCCATTTGAATGCGACGTAGATCAACGTGAGGAATGGTACTTGGAGTCTGTGGTCTTTTGGTACATTTTTTGGGCAGGTTGGGCGGAAATGAGGCGACTCATGCATTTTCTGATCTGTTGACTGGCAATTTTCGATTTGTGGCGGCTCAATTGGTTTTTGGGTGAGCGCTTTTATAAATTGGTAAAGATTAAATGCCTCTAGGGGCGGCATCCAACAATCCAACATCGAACAACCTACGCTCCAGTTGCCAAAGTTGTTCGTGGAAAAAGTTTTGTTCGTATCCCCATTTATCCTTGCATAATTGCTGGCAGTTTGTTTTTGGTTTAAGTATTAAAGTCGTTTTCACTTTCATTTGCTGCACCACATTAAAATACCGCGCATGATTGCGTTAAAATTGTTTGGATCTCCTAATGCTGGCCATTAAAATAGTCCCCCCCCCCCTTCCTTCTTCCTCTGTTACCCACCAAAAGAGAGCAAATAAAACAGGTGGCTCTCGTCTCGCCACACGTCTCGTCTTGTCGATCTTGTGGTCGTGTCAATTATGTCGGCATTTGGCGGTTAAAACAAAATCAAAGTGCAAATCTTTCATATTTGCGGCATTTCATGCGGTTCATTGGCAGCGCCACATCAGCACCCCACTCTATCTATCTCTCTCTCTCTCTCTCTCTCTCTGTCTCTCTATCCTACCTGTTGTCGCATTGGGCGTTACAATTGCCAAGCCATTCACTTCATCCTGATGACTGCCACTCTTCGGAATCGTTGTTGCTGTTGCTGTTTGTGGCAAGACCTCGAACACCTCATCAGCCGCACAGGTGGCGGGGCAGACGGTTTGCACGCAGAGCCAGTAACAAAATATTGTTACCAAATTGAGGGTTTTGTGGCGTTCGCTAATCATCTTGAAACGTTGCGGGTTATCTGCAAATGTAAATAAATAATAATTATGATTATGATTATTATGCTTTTTACGGATAATTTAATACAATTTCTCAATTGAAAGTTAAAGACATCGAACTGTTAAAAACGTATTCTGACTAATTCCTTGTGGTTTTTCTCATTTAGTAATAGTGTATAACAGAACAAATACTGTGTTCACAATTAAACATTCGATATTGCATGATAATAAGGATACAAAATAAAAGACTTAGGCAACAAACTTGCTTTTAAAAAATTTGAATTGTTTTTAGCTGCAAGAACTAAAATTATTATTACACGTTTCTAAAAAAAATAAGTCCAAAAATAAACGTACCTTAACCGTTCTTATGTGCAATTCTTCCACTGCAACTTTCGAAACTTCTCCTTTATATATATTCTAGCTTTAAATGCAAGAACAACACTCGATTAATAAATTTCCTGTACTTCTTATAAAAAGCATCCCAACAAATTAAGATTTTAAATACAATTTTAATCAAAATATCATCCAAAAATTTTATCAAGCTGTAACTGTATAAAGTACCATCAAAATTGTCCCTCGCAAAAGAAAGAAAGGTTCGCAACAACAACTCATAACCGACAACTTTATTTAAAACATATTGCATTCGCGTCTTCATTTAGTCTGTGACTGCGTATGCCTGTTTTATAATTGGGTGGTCCCCGTTGGCGATGCGATTCCACAAGTTATTTTTTCTTTCGGGACATGTCTTTAGGGTTACGCGCGGCTTTTGATCGGTTTTGTTCCGTTGTCAACAACGAAAGTGAAACTTGTGCGCAATATTTTTGGAACAACGAAAAATTTGCATTTATCTTGCAGCAGCCACAGATGGTTGTTGTTGTTGTTGTGGCTGTAGCTGCCGTTGTTGCTGATGTTGCACGGCGGCCGTTTGGCGGCAATCGTAAAAATTAACGTGATTACTACACGCATAAATAAAGCCATTAAATGGCAAACATTTCAAAACGACTGGCAATTAAAATCAAATAAAATTCACCGACAGACCAACAAAAAAGAGTCAAAGTCATCGAAACTGGCTAATTGTTTTATGTGGGCAGAAGTGTGGCATGCACCAGAATTGGCGTTAATTATAGCCAGTAAAAAAGTAGTTAATCAGAGAGTGCTTAAGTTGAAATTCGGAAGATAATACGAGAAGATACTCAAAACAAGTACAAAGATTGGTTTCTGGTTACATTTTTCTGATTGAAGGAACACAGTCTGTATAGAGTATCGATTATATAAAGTTCCTAGTTGGGTTTTGTCACACATTCGTTTTGTTAGTTATTTAATGCTCGTGTTAACTACTATTTTGCATAATACACAATTTAATTATGCATAACTTTTGTGTTATTTAATTGGTTTTTATTATGTTTACATGCATTTGAGTTAGTTGGCCGAGTTAAACGAGTTTCAGTTTAACAAGCTCGGCCATCAACTAAAGGAAATTGCTTTTTAATTTAAAAGCTGCTGCTGTTGTTGTTGTTTTAGTTGTTGATGATCTAACAATTACTTTAGTGAACTACTATGCAGTCATTGCTGTAAATTCTGAGCAATATTTTTTGACTTTGTCAAGTGCCTCCCACTGCGAACAGTTAACAATAGCAGAAAGTTGTAAAAATAGCTGTCCCAAGTGCAAAAAGCTATTCAAAAAAAATCCCATAAACTGCATTTTACTTGCTGATAATAGAAATGTAAAACTATCTTGTCAAGCATTGTAGATTGACTTCAATGTGTTCGATGTGTGGGGCATTTTAATGTCTGTTTTATGTGGGCAATATTTGTTGTTGTTGTTGTTTTTGAGTAGCTTTCAATCTGCAGCATACACTTTCAATACACTTTTCAACTATCTGCAACTGCATCTTTTAACGCTAAAAAGCGCAGTGAGGCCCAACCCAAAAAAAAAACCGATTGAATTCGCGCCGAATGGCATGCAAAGTGACGGCTGCTGTTAAGTGAACGCTTAAGCCAATGAGGCGGCATGCATAACAAAAACAAAAACACAAACAAACGAACAGATAGACAGACAGACAAACAAGCGCAACAACAACAACAACTTGGCGAACTAAGTGACAAGCAAAGAGGCAAAGCCAAAAGATTCATTCAAGTGTGCGACACTTTTTATGCGTGACATAAAAAGCGACCACAACAACTGGTCAACAACATGGAAACTGGGGATGCATACCAACATGGCAGCGTATTAGCAAAGACAAATACTAATTGCAGCCAAAGCAGCAGCAACATTTGCAGTAGCAGCAACAACAGCAGCAACTTGCACCAGCAATTTTTTTTTTCATCTTTTATTTATTTGTTGTTGGGTTTGCTGCCGGCAGTTAATTTCATTTAAAGAATGTCATCTTCACTTTAAGTGAAAGATAAATACACACAAATAAACAACACACACACACACACACACTTAAACACTTGTGTTGCTGTGTGTTGGAAAAATCGACAGTTGCAAGTGTTTGGCATTGTCTTCAATTTCCTTCAACTTCAATGCGAACATTTGGCGCTTAGCGCGCTGTCAACGCTGCGTATGAGTGATGTGTGTATTTTGTTTGTTTGTTGTTGTTGCAGCAACTTGACGCAGCTGCTGTGTTGTTGTTGTTGTTGATGATGAGCAGTGCGTCTTAATTCTTTGTGCAAATAGCGGGACAGCACATTCGATTTCGCTCAGAAGAAAACTGAGAGTTCGCTTGTTGAAAAAAAGGGAAGACAACCAAAACAACTTTAAACTTGACAGCTAAATTTAATTGAACAAAGTTAAGCTGAATGGCAAAGATGGAAGTAAATAAGAATGGAACTTTGCCTAAGTTTATTAGATTTTTTGATATTTATTCCAGAAGTGTTCAGAAGATGGAAAGCTAAAAGATTTAAGTTTAAATATAATTATAAGTAAAAATAAACTATTTCTCATTTAAATGTTCTAAAGTAGGATTTTCCTCAGATAAAGCTTTCTCTATTTAACTATTGTTCAATATTTTCTACGACTCTGAAACAAATAATTTGTCTTTTTTTTTTTTTAACAGACACAACTCAAAAACGTATTGTTTGTAATTCTTTCATTTTGAATAACCTTTTTTAGCTTCAGTAAATTCGATTATTATTGTTGCGCGGTTAGAAAACTCTTTGCACTTATTGCCACAAATGCATGCATCATCAAAATCTTAACCAATCTTTGGTTGATCTTACATCATCTTTCGAATTTAATACGTACCATAAACTCAAAAACTCGAACTGACTGTAGATTTTTATGGAGCTACTGTTGTCGTATAATCCTTTTTCTTTTTATTTATTGGTTGTTGTTTGTTGGTTATGTTTATCACTTTACTTTAAACTAAATTGCAGGCATTTCTTTTTAGCGTCTTTGGCTGCCTATTGTCACAAGTGAATAATAATAATAGTAATATTTGTAATAATAATAATAATCAAAAGAGCGGCTTTATTATTATTCCATTCCCAATTTGGTGGTTGGCAATTGCATGGGTCTGGCAAACATTTTGTTTTTGTTTTATTTCATTCAGTGAATTTCACTTTTAAACGACGGCCAAAACCGACGACGCGTCGTAGCAACGTGCCACACGAGTCACACTTTTTGAGTCCACCGAACAGACACCGAAGAGTCATTCGCACTTTGTGTGTTGTTGTTCGTTGTTGTTGTTTTCAATCGGAGGAGCAGGAAATTTTGCTGCTCTTTGCGGTTGCTTTGCTGCGGCGCATCCGTTTCAAAACGCGTCCGTTTGTTAACTGATTTCGCGTTGTCTTGGCCAAAACTCAAATTCGAAACGGCTCTGAAAGAAGCGTCAACACTGCTGCGCCGCCGCCGCCGCCGCCAGCGTCGCTGCTGCGGTACAACGAACCAGACAACTGGCCAGACTCAGACTCTAGACACCAGACCCCCCACTCCCCTTAAAAAGCAAAGCTCAGACGACACAAAAAATCAACAACAACAACAACAAAACTGAGCGGCGTTTACTTTGCAATTGCCAGCTGCACTTGTCGCTGTCGCTGCCGCAGTCGACGTTAACGTCGCTGCTGTTGCTGTTGCTCGCTGAGTGACCAAAGCGAATCAATATATTTATGTATATGCCTCGGCGTCGACGTTGCAGTCGCAGTCGCAGACGCTGCTGTTGTTGCTGTTTGCCGGCAAGCAAAGTTGTCGTCTTTTTGCTTTTGGTTATTTGTTGTCGCTCCTTCTCCTTCTGCTGCTGCTGCGGCTGCTGTTGCTGTGTTTGCTGCCAACAGACTCACTTTTCACTGCAACATGTTGCTGACTAACTGACTGACTAACTGAATGACTGACTGGTCAGTCTGACCATGAAGTTGTCTCTATTCGGGGATTATCAAATACTACTTAAAGCTCCACAGACAATTTTACACCCGAATATTACTTCAAAATGAAATGTTAGTCGAATATCTCAATTTGACAAATAAATGTTTTTTTAAAGTTTTTCTGTTGTTGGTTTTATATTTTGGCGACTATAAAAAGAAAACAACAATTATAATTAATTTTAAACTTAATATTAATACAATAATGCTCAAAGTGTATAGGAAAATTAAACCTAGTTAAAATTAAATAAGCATTTAGCAAAGTTTGTTAAAGAAACATTTCAAACTAACACAAAACTTGTTGTTGTTTTTTCTTCAGCTGCCAAGAAGTAAGTTCTGTTTGATGTTGTTTATGTTCAAGTTGTTTGATGCTGCTGCTGCTACTTGGGCGTTCAATGTCTGATCAGCTTTCGCTTTTGTTTCACAGTAACAATTGGCAT
The DNA here is from genome assembly GCA_018901835.1 of Scaptomyza graminum. Classification (NCBI taxonomy): domain Eukaryota; kingdom Metazoa; phylum Arthropoda; class Insecta; order Diptera; family Drosophilidae; genus Scaptomyza; species Scaptomyza graminum. The sequence continues at coordinate 9,745,897 of JAEIFL010000002.1, forward strand.
GTTTTGTTTGTATGTGTGTGTGTGTGTGTGTGTTGCATAAAAAGCAATCTTTTGGCATTTGACTGAATAAACATTTCTTTTGGCGCTGAAAATTGAAAAATGTGTTTACAGCTTAAGGCAACAACAACAATTGTCTGTCAATGGCCAAGACTGTGACAGTCCAGTCATGCTGCCGCTGCCAGGCCCATGACTATTGTCGATTTGTTGTTGTTGTTGTTGCTGCTTGGGCGTGTGCGTATTTGCGAAGAGTTTATGTAGACATCTTGGGTCTTGAGACATGCATAAAACTTGTAAAGCCATTAAAAACGCTTACCAGTAACAACAGCAACAACAACAAAACAATCCAACAATATTGTTGTGGCAGTTCCCCCCTCATTTTTGGGGCGGCTCATTAGCTTGATGTCTTAATTAAGGCGAAATGTTGCAGAAATGTCCAAAAAAATTCGCTAAAACCAAAGAAAGCAAAAGAAAAAAACAAAAGACTTGGGCAACGAACTTGACGAAACTATGACTATGTAAAAGAATGCAAGCTTTTGACATTGACTGACTCAAACGCCTACAAACAAGTACCTCCCACCCCCCTCCACCCGCAGTTCCCCTGCTTGCCCTACAATCTTTTGTCGGCTTTTTTGCTTGCGAAATAAATTTATTACATCTCTCTTTCTCTCTCACTCACTATCTGTCCTCTCACCCCCTGCTCTAATTAGCGCTGTTGCGTGTGTGTTGCATGTTGCATGGCTGTCGTCCTTGTATAAATAAATTTATTGATTTCAACTGTTGCTGTTGACTTGTTAAATATTTTGCAAAACGATTTATGTTGCCAGCATGCAAATTTGAAGTTTTTTTCTTTTCTTTTCTTCTTTCTTTGGTTTTATGCGCTGTGGTGTTGCAGCTTTATAATGAACATGTTGTCGTGAAAAGAGTCATCAAGGCGACACACGCACCATACGCGATAAATAAATATATATATATATATATATTGATTTTGGTTGCTTTGGCGTTAGGCAACCTTTCACTAGCCAAAAATGCTTAATTTTAAGTAATTTCACCCACAACTTCCGGGCGCAGAACACTTTCATTTGGTTTTGTTTATTTGAAACTTGCATTTGGATTTTAGGGCAGTTTCGATTTGTGAGGCTGGACTTGCATACTAATTGTCGTACTGGCGAAAACACAAATTCAAAGCAGGTGAAATGTTGTTGGTTGTTGCTTGTCGCTTGTCGCCCGGCTGCATGGCTAATTAGATAAACAAATTTAAGCATTGCTTGCCCACGGGCGCAAAGAGTCGGACTTTGGCTACATTGTTGCACGCATTCGAAATTCGAATTATTGAAAAGTGAAAAAACAAACAAACAAAACAACAACTGCATATGTACGTATGTATGTATGTATGTGCGTCGGTTTCTAAAAGAAAGTGAAAAGCCAGCGCGAACAGAACGCAGTTTATATGAGCGTAAAGCGTAAAGTGCGCCGACTAATGGCCGTCAACATGCAGCGCCTTAGTTGGCCAGGACCAGGCCTCAGTTGCCCCAGCCAATAGAGCTGACAATATATGTTTGTGTTTTTGTTGCACGAATCGAACACGCACGAGTTGCTAAAGCTTAAAGTTTTTGGAAGCTAAATTCTTAAAGAGAAAAGCGAGACTGGCTTGATTTGCTTGAAGCTTTACCGCAAGAAATAAGTGAAGCTTTAGAAGCTGTAAGCTATGAAACCTTGTTATTTAAACCTATAGACACATATCTACTGTAACTGGATTAAATGGATATAAATAAGCTTAAGCAAAACTTGACTTTCTTCTTTAAACATGATAGAACCAAGAAATGTTTTAAAAAAAAGCTTACAAAGGTGCTTAGATTAAAGCTCCTTTACTCTTGCTGATGGTGTAGACTAAAAGCTCGACAGACTACATAAAATATAAAACCTTATCACGTTAACACTAATCTCACTCGTCTAACTGTTAACAAAAAACATTGTCACGTGCTCATCTCTAGCGAAACGATAGAGGCACTGATCCACACAGTTACAGCGTTAACAGTCATTCACAAGTTTTGATGCTAAACAAATATGACTAATTATGGAGGAACTGAGACTGGCGCGCACTAAACAGTGCCACATAATGCGATCGGCGTCTTCGTTTCGACGTAGATGGGCAGCCCGACTTCGACTTTGACTCCCTCTCCGACTGGCCAAGTGACCAGTAACCAGTTGGCCATGCACATACAAACTACTAACAACAACAACAACACTAACACTAACACCCGCAATTTCGCCAATTCGTGGAAAAAATAAAAGAAACAACAACAAACAAACCACCTGAAATTGCGATTTTGTATGAATGAAATGCGTTTTACGCTTGACGCTTGACGCTCGCTCTTCGATCGTAGTTTTCACTCTATAAGGTGCTAGCAAGTAATCTTTGTTAATCTAACCCCCCTCTCCCGCCCACAGCTGTGATGGCAGCTGCACAGCAATATTGTCGCTCTGTGGGCAACATCAGGCCGCGCCCCTTTAGTCAATATTTAAGTCAAGCCGAAGAAGACTTGGCTGGAGCTGCGCAGCAGGATTTGAGTAAAACGAGGACGCTGCGATGGGGCATTGCGCCCGTTAACCTAATGGCTGAGGACTTTGCCACAGCTTTGAGTGTGTTGCCTAGACAGCTGCACTGCATCAGCTCGTGTATGTCCACATATCGATCAGTGGGTCTCAAATTTGCCGACAAGTATCGGGTGCCAAATATTTTTACCAGTTTTGAGGATTTGGCACATTGTCCGCATGTGGGTGAGTAGGATGAATGAAGTCCTTAAGGATAATGCTATTAGTATTCAAAATTTGCTATTCAACAGACGCCGTCTACATCTCACCACTCAATCCCAAGCACTATGAGCTGTGCCACCTTATGCTCAACCATGACAAGCACGTGCTTTGCGAACAGCCGCTGTGCATGGCTGAGGAGCAAGTGGTGCAGCTGGCGGAGAAGGCGCGTGCACGTGGCCTGTTTCTTATGGAGGGCTTATGGCCGCGCTGCACACCCGCTTATACATTTCTGCGAGCCGTGATTATGCGTAAAATGCTGGGCAGTATTTATTCGGTAGAATGCACATTGGGCTGGCAGCTGCAGGGAGTTGCTAAATATGCTGGAGTGATCAGGGACTTGGCTCCTTATGCCATGCAGTTGGCTCTGTGGATATACAGGGAGGTGCCGGAGCGAGTAAGGGTTACGGGCAGGCTAACCAGTGAGGGCACCGATGTAATGGCCAGCATTGAAATTCTCTTTAAGGATAAACGACACGCTAGCTTGCTGCTGAGTGCTGAACACGAACTGTGCAACACGGCCATTATACGCGGCAGCAGGGGCAGTGTGAAGGTATATCAAATATATATGATTTATGCATAACAAATTCTAGTTGTCAATTCTAACAGTTGGACAATCCTTGGTGTCCGACACTCTTAACATTTGACGATATGTTCTTTGATTTTGAGCTGCCCAAAACGGAAAACACAACCCATTTCAGTCATCGCATTGGCTTGTGCTACGAGGCAGAGGAAGTGCGCAAGTGCATCATGCGAGGATACACGGAGAGCGCCCTATTCAATCACAACGAAAGCCGCCTGATGGCCAATTTGGGCAGTCAAATTAAAGCGATGCTTAACGAGAACTTTGAGGCTAAAGAGCTTCAAGTTGAGAAAAAACAGGCAGTTTGCTGAACAATATTCGTATTACTATTGTGAGGTAAGGAAAAAGAAACTGATTTTGAGTGCATGAAACTATTTGATTTCTGTAGCAAGCAGCTTTTTTGTACACCTTTAGTCAAGACACACATCATGCAGCCAATCGCACTGAAGCTTAGCGCATACAACAACCAAAGTTCCCAGTTCTTCTTCCAGAGCGTTTTCTTCAGCCTTGGTCAGAACCGTACGCTGATCATGGCCAAATCATCAGCTTATCTTAAAAAGCTTCTATTGCGTAATTTTGTCGAATTCTGTGACGCAGTACGCCCGAAATGTTTGAGTGACTAACACGTCTGGCCTTACTCAATAGAACGAACAGCTGATAACATCATTCGAAGCTTATCACCGGCAAGTCGGTAAGTAATCAAATAAAAAGCTTCTTTTCTAAACATAAACCCATGAAAATTTGGGGGGAAACTAGGTCGACGGACAGGGGATCACAACCCGACGCAGACAGGCCTTCGATCTTATATATAATCATACAAACGTACATACATACATACATATAAACATTTATTTATGTGCACGATATCACGTCTGTTCTGTTGTTTGTTGAGGCCAAGTTGTCTTGATGTTTACGTATACGTTGACATTTGAGTTGTAACGGAAAATTTTGGTGGCAATGCAACGGCCAGTGACTCGGAAATGCAACATGGTGAGACAAATGCAATTCCGCTCTCTTCACCACTACGCCCAAAGGGTTGGCAACGTGGCAAAACTGCTTTTGAACACATTGAAAAACGTGTGTTTGTTATGAAAACCATTTAAAATAATTTAAATAGCCGATGCTAGAATATGTTTGACGTTGGCATTGCTTTTTGTGTTTTGTTTACCGCGCATTTTGTAAACACAGAACAAAAAAAAATTAAATTGCGCAGCAATAATTGCGAAAAGCTTTGTCTCTCCAAAGAACTTTTCGCGCACAAACACAGCGAGAGAGATAGAGAGAGGAAGCTAGCAGAACATCTGACGCCCAATGGTGAATGGCATCGAAATTTCCAGAGCTTAAGCATATTGAACAACAATTTAACACACAGTAGGCAAGAGAAAATAGTATTTACATATAATATTGGCCTTATGCGCTAGGCTTCACTTTGATTCAGAGCTCGTTTCAAAGCTAGCCAAAGCTAAAATTTTAAATTTTTTTCATAAAATTATAACAAGTAGGTTTATTTTTTTTCGTTATGGATTTAAAATAATTTAAAAGTACATATTAATTGACAAATCGTATTGCCTGCAGGGGTTCTGTGTTTGCTCAAAAAACAGGGCAGAGAGAGAGAGCGAGAGTGACAGAGAGACTCTCAAAGATAACAACAGCTAACGGTGCGAGAAAAAGCTCTTGTCGGGTATAAAACCAGGTGTCTGACATCGATAAAAAGTTCAATTTCCATTCGTGTATTGCTGCAAAGACGTCGACGACCAGCGGAAGTAACGCAAAAACTTAAAACAAATAATAAAAAAAAACAAGTCAAAACAATCTACAACGAGAAAGGCATACATACATATCAAGAGCCATCAATTACAACTCTCTACATAAGCAAGATCTCAAAAACAACAACAACATGTCTGAGGCACACTATGACGAATACGAGCACTACAACTTTGACCATGGCAAACACATTTTCTCGGGCCACAGCGGCAAGCAGCGCTCCAAGAAGGAGGCCAGTGAGCACACCAACCACTTTGACCCGTCCGGCCACTCGCGCAAGATTTTAACCAAGCTCATGAACACCAACAACAACAAGAAGGCTATGAAAAACTGATGTCCAAAGCAAGCCAAGGCAGAGACACCAACCAACACCAACACATAGAAATATTTGAGCAGGAGAGTGGAAAAAAGAAAAACACTTTTTAAAGACAAAAACCGAAAAGAGCAAAGGTAGAAATTGAAAATCAAAGCAAGTCAACCGGAGCCAAAAGGAAGAGAAGGAAGAAAAGAAAAGAGAAGGGTAGCTGCTTTGGCGGCAGTTTGCACTGTCCGCTGGCGCTGCAAAATCAATACAACAACAACAACACTGGAATAACATATTGAATAGTTATAATTTATACAACTTCCTAAGCTTAACACATAAACCTAAGGACTTATAATTTTAGCTTAATGCTTAGTGCGTTTCAATTTATGATGTTTGCTTTAGATCTAACATATAAAATAAAAAGAAAAACAAACTTAATTATTATTGACATTTTCAATGAGAATATTTGCAGCGCTGCATTGGAAGTGGAGCCCAAAGACAACAACAACTACTCACACAAACTAACACGCAGTCAGACGAAAGCTTCGTTATTCATGTAACGACGTCTGACTGCATCTCCCTCCCCCTACTGAATGCGCATGCATAAGTGCTTAGTACATATTTATAGCCTTTTAGATGAACTCATTTGCACTTAACGCCTTGCGACGATCGTCAACCACATGGTTCTTTTGTTTTAATCAAACTCCAATGTAATATGCCTATACATACATATGTAAGTGTAAATACGCACGTACATATGTACACATACATACATATGTACATAAATGGTATTTGTAAATCTATGCGGAAGTAGTGTTCTGTCTGACCTTTTATGACAAAACAACTCGAACACAATTTTAAAAAAATACTTATACGTCGATTAAATTTCTATCATTATAAAAAATTATTCAAGAATTCGTCTATGGTTAACGCGGTTTTATGTTAACCACAAGGCTCATGCTGTTATTAACATAACTTTAACATAAAATGAACATAAAGTTGGTATTTGAAAACATTATTTTTGCTATAGCAGCAAGCTTTTTGTACGTTTTGGCCAGCTGTCATGTGCCAAGTAATCGTTCAGTAGTTCAACAGTTACACCACTGTTCCGTCCGGTTTGTTCTATTTCTTCTAAGCAAGCTAGTTGTAATCCATATTATTAATTTCCATTTACTTTTGACTCAAAAGCAGTCAACAAACTATTATTATTTGCAAAATTCATTGCTGTGTTAAATTATAAAACAATCGTAAGTATTCCAACGACAAAACAACACTCACCCCGCGTTAAAAAAATCAATAAGGGGCAAGAGGCAACTGCGAACAGTAAGTGACAAATGTTGCTGCCTGCCCGGCATTTAGCATTTAGCGATTCGCGCTCTGAACTTTGCGTGTGATAAGAAAGCGCCCATCTTCCTCTTCAACTATTACACAATGTCCCACCTCTATTTGCAGCACAAACAGTACACACACATTGCAAAAAAATGGCAACGTTCCTCAACATGAACTCTGTGAAGCTGAACAAATGGCAGGTGGCCCTAGTACTGGGCACGCCCCTCGCTATCGGACTGGGCATGTATGTGTACAATCGGAGCAGCGACAGTACCCGGGATGAGACGAAGGGTGGCAAGCAGAAAAACAAGTCCAAGGATGCGGGCAAATCGCGTCAAAAGGGCAAGATTGAGAAGCAAACGCTGAGCATAGATGGCACCGCTCCCGATTCCGAACTGGAGCGCAAGAAGAAGAATGCTGAGATGGGAGAGCAGCTGTCGCCGCTCAAGGAGGCCAACAACTACAAGACGGAGGGTAACACTTGCTATCGCAATGGCAAATACGATGAGGCAATCAGTTTCTATGACAAGGCAATCGATAAGTGTCCCACAGAGCAACGCACAGACATGGCAATCTTCTATCAGAACCGTGCCGCCTCCTACGAGATGCTCAAGAAGTGGAACAAGGTCAAAGAGGACTGCACACTGTCCTTGGAGTACAATCCACGCTATGCCAAGGCTTATTATAGACGCGCACGTGCCCATGAGGCAACCAAGGACATGATTGAGTGCTTGGAAGATGTGACGGCCACCTGCATTCTCGAGATGTTCCAAAACAACAACAGCATCATGTTCGCCGATCGCGTTCTGAAAGAGACGGGCCGCCTGGACGCCGAGAAGGGTCTGCGGGACCGTGTTCCAGTCGTGCCCTCAGCCAGCTTCATTGTCACCTATATGCGTTCCTTTATAGCCGATCCGCTGCAAACGATGAGCGTGCCAGATTTGACAGACACTCCACCTCGTGGCTTCTTGCGCGCCAAACAAGCATACGATGAGCAGCAGTTTGATGAAATCATTGCAGCCTGCACCGAGGAAATTGAATCATCCGAAGCGGAATCGCAATACAAGGTAGAGGCGCTGCTAATGCGTGGCACATTCCATTTAATCTGCGGCTCCTTTGCCGAAAGCAAGTCAGACTTTGATGCCATTATCGCCAATGGTAAGAGACGACAGAAAATGATTAGTTGAATAATTTAATAATTGTTAAACTTTTACAGAGGATGCGGCTGCAAATCTGCGCGCGTATGCGTATATAAAACGTGCTGCCCTCTTCATCCAGACGGAGGAGCGCGAACGGGGATTGGCTGACTTTGCAGAGGCGGAGATATTATCGCCAAATAATCCGGATGTGTATCATCAGCGGGCACAGATCCTGCTGCTGCTAGAACAAATCGACACGGCACTGTTGGAGTTCGAGAAAGCAGTGCGTCTGGCACCCAATCATGCGATTGCCACTGTGCAAAAGTGTTATGCCGAGTATCGCCTATCCCTTATGTCCGGCGATCAGAAGCGCCTGGAGCGCGTTATACAAGACTTTGAGCAGGCAATTGAAAAGTTCCCCGACTGTGTCGAGTGCTACAGTCTGATGGCCCAGGTGCTGGCCGATCAACAGCAGTTCCCACAGGCGCAGCATTTCTATGACAAGGCCATGAAGCGTGCGCCCACCAATTGTGCACTGCTGGTGCATCAGGCAATCATGATGCTGCAGTGGAAAGGCGATATCGAAGCAGCTGTCGCACTACTAAATCGTGCCATCGAAGTGGATCCCAAGTGCGAGCTGGCCTACGAGACACTGGGCACCGTGGAGGTGCAACGAGCACAGCTGCAACGTGCCGTTGATCTATTTGAGAAGGCGCTGCTCTATGCAAAGAGCCAGGCGGAGCTGGTGCATGTCTATTCGTTGCGTAATGCGGCACTAGCCCAAATCAATGTCACCCGCAAGTTGGGCATCGACATGAATTCCGTTTCAGCAATGGCCCAATCGAATTACCTTGCCCAGTAGATGGACGATATTGGAGATTGGAGCAAGCACAGCCACAGCATTTAGATGATCTACCAAACGTTGTGCTACCTTAGTTATAAAATGAAAACGAAAGAACCCTTTACAAATTCAATCATCCCAGTTAAAAAAAAATCTTGTTTTAGTTATTGTGCTATTATTATTGTACTAGCGATGAAATTAAAACTTTGACGTCTTGTTAAGCATATTTTTGTGTATTATGAAACATAAATACCTATTATACATATATATAAATATAAATCTATTATAGTATTGCCTAAGTCAAAACTATATTAATAGTTAAATGTTCGTAGCTTAGGTTTTCATTCAATATTAAACATTTGTAATTCGACAACAATTCAGCTGCGTCTCGGCAACTGATTATAGGACTGCACATCGCCCGATATATAGCCGGCATAGATTAGCCACATTGCTGCACGAATGCTGCCAACTATTTTATACTCGGATTCCAGTTGTTGCAACAGTGGCATCAACAGCCCTGGCAGTGAACCCAAACCATTTGAGATGCCCATCAGGGTGCCAGCATAATTGGGACTCATGTCCAATGGCAGTAGCTTAATGCCCGCATAGTAGGCACCAAACGCCAGAATGCTCCAGCCACGTGCCGAATCTTCCCTTTTATTCACCAAATACATGGAGACACCAACAAAAACCAAACGGGACATGAGGCGACGCACTTGTGTTCGATTTAATAATCCCCTCTCAACCAGATAGTCACTCAGGGATCCGTACAAGATCGAGGACAGCCAGTTGTACAAATGTGGCGCCGTGAGCTGTAAACTGGCCTCCAGTTCCTGCCACATGTTGATGCTATTTGTTTCCAGTTCGTCCAGCAGCTGCTCCAGTTCCCTGGCGTACTCTTGTTGACTCCAGTTGTGCTGCATGTTCGAAGCTATCAGTGCCCAAGTGGGTGCACTCGTTAGCATGCTGGTCCATGGCACACGCTCATTGGCAAACGCATCTGGATTCATTCGGCGTAACACTCACCTGGCTTTCAATGTAGTTCAGCTCGCCGAGCTGTATATAAGGCGAGTCAGCCGGACAGCTATAGCAAACGAGGACCTGAAAAACGTTACAAAGAAAGAGTTCTTCCCAGTTTTTTCCCATCTTGTTTCCTACTTCAAAGTATACTTACAAAGCCGACAAACCACAGCATCGCACCACAGCCGATTATATAGAAGGCCACGTCCCAATTCTGATCCTCGAGCGCAAACCCACTCACAAGTTGAATAAATACAACACCAATCTCGCCACCACTTAGCACACAACTGCAGAGTAGTCCACGTTCGTTCTCCGGCACCCACTGGGCCAACAATGCACTAACCGCTGGAAAAGTGGGTCCCTCACAAATACCAATGAGCAGGCGAAGGAACATCAATGCATTGGGACCACCACAACGCACAATTGTTGGCGTCAAGAGTGTAAGAAGGGCGGCCATAAATATGGAGGCGCCTAGAATCCATTTGGCTCCATAACGTTCCGATAAACGACCTCCGGGAATGTGGGTGAACATATAGCCAGCATAGAAGGAGACGGTGACCAAAACTGACACCTCTTTTGTCCAGACATCGGCTGTATTTGAAGTGGTTATTAACGGATTTGGGCTTAACTTAATTTCCTGCTGTTGCGGTTGTTTAATTGGATTCCTTCCACCCCTTTGTCTTGAGCGAGTCGGAACATTTCTTAGTGGTTTCGTGATTTCGAGGTTTCTTTCGACAGGAATTGTTGCATTAATTGCTTGAGCCAAAGTACTGCAATCTCTAACAATGCGCTTGAGTGAAAAATCCAAACACAAACGAATTGCACTAGCATTGATGATGGCCAATAAACTAAAGTAACAAACAACTAAACGCTGTGTCACTTTCAGATCTGAGTAAATAACATTATCAACTTGTTATAATCATGAGACCTTCCGCGGTACTTACAACTAAATAGTTCCCTCAATTTCCGTTGAATTGGTAACATTTAAAAAGAAATTTTATCTTTACTTCAAATCCAAACATTGATTTCAATGAATTATTTCTTTTGATTTTTAACATTAAACACAAGCTGACTTTTAATTTGTTTATGCACTTTATTTGGACTAACATTATAAAAACAGTTATGCCTTAACGATAGAGTTAAAAACATATGCATTACACATTGATCAACAATTAATATAGAAAAATGAATGGATCTTTTCTAACATTTGGCAAATACAAATTAGGTACATACATTTTAATGTTTCTTTTTATTTTTGCTGTATCTTTGTTTGATTTTTAAATTTTATTTTTGTCTAGCCTAAAATTGAATTTCGTTTCGATTAAATACTAAATAATAATTAAAAGAGAGTAAATTGCTGCAGAGGGCGATGGGATGGATAACTTATGGAAGATCTGGGAGATAGCAAAGCTATCCTACGTTTAAGAGGCAAATACAATAAGTATATAAATTCGCTGATTTGTGTGAAGGTCGAAGGATTAAGGGGTTAAGGAAAAGCAGCCTATAGCTTATCGATTAATTTACAAACTTAGTTAGACATCGCACTGGGAAGCCGACGATTTTGGCATACTATAAAACTAGCAATTGCAACAGATGATTGCAATGATGTACAAATACTTGTTAAATATATTTATATACTATACACATACATATACATTAATAACAATGTCTTCATGGGCTTCGCTTCCATCATCTCAAAAATTCACTCAAAACTTTTGACACATGTGTTATACAGTACTAGAGTATATATGCTTTATATAGTACTACATATACCAACTAGAGCACAACGGTGAACAGTTATGGCACTTTGGGGCAACTTTGACTCTAGGAGCTATGCTGCAGAGGCTTCATCTTATGCTCCTGCTTGCGTTCCTCGGTTTCAAAGTCAATGCTGCGCGGCTCACGAGGCGGATCATTGAAGGGTTGTACATCACCCGATGCCCACAGGCAGTAGACGACGGCAGTGACGCAGAGTACTCCAAAGGCCACCCAGAACACTAGCCGCCATTCAAGGAGCGAGGCATTTGGTGTCATTACACCCACCAGATAGGGCGTAATTACACCAGTTATTGCACCAATGCCGTTTGTAATGGCCATCAGAGTGCCAGCATAGTTGGGACTCATGTCCAGTGGACTGAGCTTCATGCCCGCATAATAGGCGCCCATCAGACCCATGCAGATGGTGAAGAGCACAACGACAAGGATGCGATCACAGCCAGCATATGAGGCGCCCACCATGAATATAGCTGGTCCAAAGGCAGCCAATCCTGTCATCATTTTACGCGTATTTGTTGTACTCAAAATGCCACGACGGATCATCCAGTCAGCCACAAATCCACTGCCCACGGATACGATCCACATCATCACGTAGGGCATGGAGGAGAAGATACCGTTGGCCTTGATGGAGAACTGCAGCACATCAGACATATATTTGGGCAGATCCGTTACCATAATATAGAATCCCCAATCGTGACCGATTTGGGCAGAAACCAAAGCAAACATCGGCATACTGGTAAGGATGGCCTTCCATGGAGTGGGTGGCAGATTCTCATTGCGTCCAATGGTGCCGATTTCCTTGATAAGATATTCCCGTTCACTGGGCTTAATGAAGGGATGGCTGCTGGGGTCGCTGAAGCACAGGAAGACCTTCAAAAAGAGAGTTAAATTTTCGTTATAAAAAAACTTGAAACTAGATCTTTTTATCTAAAGCTTAAAGTAAACTTCATAGCGAATACTTACAAAGATGACAAACCAGACAACGCCAAGACCGCCAAAGAAGTAGAACACAAATGGCCATTCGTACGAGTTGAGAAACACTCCAGATAGCAGATTACCCATAATGGTGCCCACTTGACCACCGCCCAGAACCAATGCACCCAGCTTGCCACGTTCGTTGGCCGGAACCCAAGCAGCTAGCAGAACACTTAAGGCTGGGAATGTTGTACCTTCGCCAAGACCCATCAGCACTCGGGTAATGATCAGCCAGTCCGAGCCACCCAATTGGATGGCCAGCGGTGTGAGCATGGTGAAGACAGCTGTTGAGAGAATGCCCAGAGCAAGAGTCCATTTGCCACCAAACTTTTCGGCGAGCAGACCGCCAGGCACATGGGTTACAATGTAACCAATGTAGAAAGAGGAAAGTATCAGACCCTGCAACTGTTCGGACCAATCATATTCGCCAATGCTGGCCGCGCCACCTTCTCCATCCAATGGATCCGCCTTACAGATTGCTTGACTGCCGTGGCCGTCGTCCGTGCTGTTCTTCTTGATCACAAGGACCGTGATGGCCTGGGAGAGACAGACACGCATCGTATAGGCATTCAGGATGGCCAGAAAGCCCATGATGGCCAATATCACACGTTGAGGTATGACAAAATCTGTTACCGCAAAGAAAGAGCAACAAATTTATGCATTAATAAACCAAATTGACGTCAAACGGAATTTACGTATTCAACTTAACTTAATTGAATTAAAAGTATATAAAAATTATATTTAACATGCAAATAAATAATTTAAAAGTTATTCAATAAGTGAAGAGAAATCATTTTGCGCTGATAAATGACAAATTGCATTTGATTGCTGATTTATATTTTGCAAATTGTCTAGCAAAAATCCCCGCTTACAAAATTAATCATAAATATATATGTATGTAGAAAGAAAAACTGCATATTTATGAGTTTGTTGTCTAATTGGCTTTTCCTATCAATTATGGCTTCTAGTTTATGGCACATTTTGAAATTAGTTTATGTTTATTGCTTTTAGTATCATAATTTGCTAAATGATAAGTACACAATTGCCAAAGATTCGTGATAAGGTTTGAGTGCTAAAATTTCGATACTTTAAGCTTCATCGAAATCATAAACCGTTAGTTGCTTGGCAATTAAAACTGTACTTGAGTTTGGTATATTTTTGTACATTTTTAATTTGGGGCCCTAAAACCATAACAACAACAACAACAACAATAGCCAAATAAATTGCTTTTGGAATTCTTTGTTAATTTGTCAATTTAGAAGAGCTCTCGAATTCTTTTCGGTTATTGAAGAGTCTACAATTGAAGGTTGAATTCATATAAACAAAGTTACTTTATTTTTGTGTATTGACACAAAAATTGTGTTTAATAAAAATAAGTACAACATTTGCCCAACATGTCGGTACTTAAATTATTACAAAAGTGATTTCAACAACAAATTTATTAACACATCAATATAATGCAGCGAATACACGAAGAGCCAACAATCTGATTCAATCGCAAAACTCAAATCATGACAGCATTATTAGAGCAAAAACCAAAAAAAAAAAAAAGGTTCATTGTTAATATGCTGATTGTCGCTACAAAATAAAATCCACGCTTCACTTATTAGCAGTGTCAATCCCAGCCCAAACTTCAGATTCCAAACCCAGTTGAACTTGTTGTCCACATCTGTTTATTATGGTAATATTTTGTGATGTTACTTTTGATTTATTTGAGTAAAAATACATCGACGTCACTGCCGCAAAATTCTATTGAATCTCTAAATTAACATTTATAAACAAACTATATTTTTACGTACTTGCAGTGAAACTGACAATTTAATGATGTCTCAATATTTGCCATTTTGTTTAACAAATACTTTAACCAAAATGCCGACAGTTCATATTCAATTTATAAGCAACTCGATTCACACAAATAAAACAAAACCAATATGATCATCGATAAGGCGGCATTCTCACATCGACAACCATACTTTATGCTACATATACTATATGTATATATAGTATGTAAATGGGGCTTGCTAATCATTTTCGTTGATTGAGTGTGCGGCTCGAGTGTGGTCGTAAATAACGAAACTTAACTTGATTAAATGGCATTAAACCAACTTAAATTATAAGGCGATAGATAGTCAAGCAATAATGTTAAGCATGTGCTAATGCCGAAACCATTAAGAGTTCATGATAAGCGATAAGCACAATAATTGACATTATAATAACCGATTAATATGAATTGTGGGTAATACATTTCCAGGCAAGAAGCTTGTGTTTGGGTATTTTGTTAGTAACTGTATTTTAAGTGGATAATCGGTTTAAATGATAATTACTTTCGAGATACCAGAATAGAGTTGACTGCTTATCATATATGAGACGTGTAATCGCGCTATACGACATCATTTATTTACACAATATCTTAAGTAAGATAATGTATTTGTTCTTGCGAAAATTAAGCACGAGGCTGACGTACTTATATTTATACATATATATATGTGCATTCAAGATATGCGTACATCGATCCACATTGGTGTGGAAAAGTTTTTACATTGAAAGTTCACAGAGTCCAAGCAAATGCGAATATAAATCACAGGCACCGGGCGCACAGTGAAAGTGTAGTTGAATCATATACATATAGTACTTATGAAGGCAACGGCTCAACAGAATCCAAGAATCGGTCCAACACTAGCCGAATGCTAAATCAATAAGCTGCTGACACATGATCGATGATGGATTGCCAGTCATAAATGTCAAGAGACCCATTCAATTTTATAAATACTTAAGTACTTAACTCACGTTTACAGCAAAAAAGCAACAGCAAAAATCCCAAAACTAAAAAATTATTATTATTACCATTATTTGGAAGAGATATTTTGTTTTCTTTATTAACTTCGCAAATGACAACAAAAACATTTGCATATGACGAATACAAGGCGCATGAGTAAATCAACAAATTCCGGTTCGAAGACGTTACAACATATTATTTTTTCGTAGATCGATTTATTTATATACGATACTGACAAAGGAATAAAATACTTATTATGAAACTGAAGCGACATAAAAATAATTAAAGAGAATTCATTTATTGCATTTTCCTGGTCCAAAAACAATGGATCGGGAATTAACTTTGGGCCCCTATAAGGAGGCTGAGCTAACACTAGCCGCGACAGAAGAAGAAATTGTTATTTATATAGCCGGCTTTTTTTGATTGATGAATGAAGTTATTTATAAAATAACAATAAAATCTTAACAAATAATTATATATATATGTTTATATATTGTGACACAATTTTTGCAAGCTTCAACAGATTTGTTTTTAAGTTTAAATAATGGCATTTCATATAAATATGTTCTAGAAGATGAGTGGCTTGTTTAATTCCATTGTGATATCAAAAACAAAAATTCAAGATTATGTGGGGCAAACACAACAATAAATCCGTCTATAAATTACCCGTTCAGTGAAAAAGGTGGCATCTTAAGTTAAGACCTGTCTGGCCTGTGGAATAATACACGCCTTATATATAGACACAACTATATATTGATGACAAAATGACTTAACAAAGTGCGTACACCCTACAAACATGCGTAGAGAGCGAACGGCATACACAAAAACTGTCCGAGTCAAGCTTTATAAGTATAATATATATTTAGTATTTTTTTTGACTCTATGTTTTCGACTTGTTCCGAGCTTTTTCGTCATCATCGCGCCATTCTTAATTCACATGCAAATTTTTTTGTTCCAAAAGGCGTCATACATGTTTACTACATAGAAATAGCCGAAATAAGAGATCGGTAGACAGTAAGATTATTGATGATATTGTTGACGCATGCCCGGCATAATTTAGTTAAACAAAATGTTAAAAAAGAAGAACAAACACTTTAGTATCCGCAACCGGAGCATGTACGCAAAATAAAAGACAACAAAAAACCAGAATCGGAAGTGCAAATGCAGGGATATGAAAACGTTTTGTCATTGTTTATTATAAGATTTATGTACACACTTTATGCTATGTTCAATATAGTATATACTTAAGTTTGCATTTAAGTTTGTTGCTGTTGTCGGTCAATGTCGGTTAAACAATAATTAAAACAATTCAACAAAATTATTGAGCCCAGAGTTCAACGAATTCAAAATACGATTTGAATTTAATTTGAAATTCACAATTCAAAGCACAACACACACACACACACACACGTTCTTATTGCACTTACACCTTGATAGATTTATGCCCCATTGTGGTTGTTGTGTCATCCTTGCTCTGTTCTCTTGCAACGTTAGCAAGTTGGCCAATTCCCTCGCCACGGTTACAACTTGGTATTATTATCGGGTGTGTAAGAAACAATTGCGTCTACACGCTTACACACACACACACACACACTCTCACACTCAGATCCTTGCAGGTTACACTTTTGTTCAACTTGTTCAACACTTTTCACTTTTGGCGCACGCGCAACAACAGGACAGACAGCGAAAGTGGACAGACAGAGAGAGAGAGAGAGAGAGAGAGACGGCGGAGAGTGGGTGTGTGAGAGACAGTGGCGAAGAACCGCACGCAACGACAGCTTTAATCGAACTGCGCACCGCGCGCACGAGACTGGAATGTGCAATGAAAAGCGCACTGGAATCACGCACTTCTTGTGGGCTGCTTCTTCTTCTTCTTATTGTTGTTTCTTTTTACATATAGGTTTCGTTACTTGTTTTAGCCATACGAGCTTCGCGCTTTTTTTTGTTCTGCCTACCGCACACGTCGGCTGTTAAATTTCAAATGAGAAATTATTTCCACTGACTTTAGTTTATATGCGGACAGATAAGCGCCGCTGCTGCTGCTCAGTTGCTGTTGCTGGAGTTGTTGCTGCTGCTGCTGCTGGCGTCGCTGGCGTCGCTGTCGTCGTCGATCGTCGAACGTCACCAGCGCTGCGTCAAGGAGTCGCAAGCTTCATACATATATGAAAATATATATGTATGAATTAATATGTTTTATCGAGAAGCCACCCATAAAATTCGCGATCTGAGCATAACGTCGATGTCTTCTTTCACATGCTTTGAGCGTTTCCGTTGAAGGAACTTTGTTCATATTTTTTCCATTCATTTTATATGACTTTCGATTCGAAACAATAAGTATTGAACTCTTAACGATTCTTTATTTCATTCTTGCATGTGAATCATAAGCCAATCGAACACGCGCAACAGGTACTAAAAAAACTAAGTGTGCACTAGCTCATTATTATTTACCTAACTGTAGCAAACAGTCATTAAATCATACAAAAAATGCGGCTATTGTCTCTGTGAACTACTCTATAAGCAACAAAGTATGTTGAAAAGTAAACTTCATATACCATCTAGAACATATCGTGATGTTTTCTGTAACATCATAGCATAAAGTTATAATTACAATTAAGTAACATACTCGATGAACAAAACGCTTTAAAATATTATTAGTGTATAAACTCCGTCTAATCTAGCTTAATCTTTATTTTTGAAAAGTTATTTGCAGTTAGTTTTAGTTTTTATGCATTTGAGTGATGATTTTGTGGGGTTTCTAGAGTTGAAGGGGCAGAGGAGTAGGAGCAGCAGCCGATTCTAGGCGGGTGCTAAAGTGAATGGTTTTACTATTACTCGACTCAGCGCACGCTATATACTATATTATTCATACACACATACATATATAAATATTATTCAAGTAGATTATATGCATTATTCGAAAAATTCTAGCCAAAATTGGTTGCACGTTTTGTTTATTAAAAATGTATTCTGCATTTGCGCTAACAATTGCGGTTTAATGCGGTTGTGATAATTATATAATCATACAATAGTTGTTGTTACTACTTACTAGATATGTGTGTAACCTGAGCTAACATACATTCCCAAACTAAATGAGCGGCGATCTTAATGAATGATCATTGCCAGCTGTTAATTTTTATAGTAGAAACGTGATACGTTTTTCCAAAGACAAATACGTAACATTTTTTATTTTTTCTAAAAACAAAAGGCTCTATCTTATTCCATCTTAAATGTCCATTATGTATATATATTTGTGACCGCAACTAAGTACGAATAATGTATGTAGAAATGTTAAGAAATCGGCTTGAGATTATAGAAATTCAACTTAACTGAAAGCTCGAGTACTTCTTGGTGACAGTTAAGTAATATTTATAAGTAAATTGTATATGTTTTCTGAATAAACTATATACATATATGGGCTTTCCAGGTTTATCAGTGAATTTTTTTTATTATATTTTTTATTTTTTGCCACTATCAATGGCACACTTTGTCCAACCAGACTGCAGAGCAAATGTACAATTGAACTCGAAACAGGGCTGATAATCAAGACCCAAAGCCACTTAATGTGAGGCTAAACATCATATAGCAGAACTTATATATATACTAAACAATACAAGTTGTCAAATTACAGTCCACGAGATTGTTTTGGCAATCTATAATATATATATAAAAATTATTGCTAACCAAACATTAATTAAACAAATTTATTAACATTTAATGCTATCAGCACTTTTTATGTGCCAATCATGTGCTCTCTTTGCTCTTTGAGAATACCGTTGAGTTTTAAATAAGTTTTGACAGCTTTAATTAATGTGCGCACCGCACCATTCGCATCCGATCTCATCTCATCCACCGAGCCACGCATGTGATGCAATACGATTCCTAGCTCTGATCTTCAATTTTGATGTTGTGTCTCTTGGTTTTTAATTGATCCATAGGCCACATAACATCGTATCATAATTCATGTCTGCAATTGAAATTGAAATGTTTGCACAACATACAAAAATATATCAATGGAATATTATGCCAAATAATTATAGGAAATTAAAGTCATCTTCTCTAACATGAATTAATTATACATAAAAATATTCATAAAATAAGTTGCTATTCATTTAAGCCAGTTACAATATTGGAGTATCGAATTTATTACTTAAAAACAGCATGCAAATATTTATGTATATATGTATATTTATTTCCATGTAATGTCCAAAATCCGGCTTGAGCCGCATTCCAAATGTCCCTGACCAAAAACATTTCCGGCTTGAACTGGTACGTCTATAACTGTATGTATGTGTGTTTATAAGTCAACAGCAGAGTACTGCCCATAGCCCCTCAACATATCTAACTTGCATTTGCGAGTATTTTGCGTTATTTATTCGTACAAATTAATTGAAGCGTACGAAATGAAATGCCTCTATGGTTGGGATGGGATGGGATGGGATGGGATGGATGTCTATTTATGGTATGCGAGACAAGAGTTTTGTGTCAATCAGTAGAGTGCGGACTGCGACCTCTGAATTGATCAAAGTGGAACTCAAACTGCGTACCAATAGGCGCCACACTGTGCGTTTGGGTCAATTAAAACGAAAACGAAAAGCTGAAAGGCGTGCCAACATTTTAATAATTCCCCCTTTGCAACAGACGCCTCTGTGTTGAAAACTAAAGTTGCTTATCGGGACAAGTTGTAGACCCTGTCATATGAATTTGCACTTGATTATCTTCTGAAAGGGAAATTATGCGAAGACATTTAACAATCACATGCTCAAGTGTCAACAGCGAAACGCACATCCATTTATATTATGGGGCAGGCAGCAGATGTTGCGACCATGTTGCCTCTGTTGTGTGTGTGTGTGTGTGTGTGAGTAATGATGATCTTAATTAAGGAACGATGGGACCTCCCTCTTAATGTGTAACTCTTTCAAGGCCAAATTCGGGTAGCTTTAATCGAGTTCAAAGATACACACACAATTCCTGACCTTGAGCGTGGAGCGAAGGATCAAGGGAATTCAATGTGAGAGGCTTACGAGAAATTACACTTAGAATTTATATAAATGTATTTCTACACAAAAATCATGTTCTTAAATCTCCCAAGCAAGAATCTTATGCTTGATATTAAAACTGAATTTTACTTTACTTTTTACTTTTTGATAGTTTAATTACGAACTCAGTATGGAACTATAACACAATTTATTATACATATTTCATTTCATTTTGGAACTTTAAAGTTTTTCCCCTTAACAAATATGGTAAACTGAAAAAAAGTTGGAGTTTCCAGATAACTTTAATCGAAAATATAGTTAAAGCAACATTACCACATTATTTTTAAGTTTTATTGAAATTTGTGTAAAGTTTCCCTCACACGGGTATTTTTTATTTTTTTGTACAAATTTACAAGCGATTCACAATTATCAGTTTTTATTACTGCTTAACAGTATTAGCTTTAGATAATATTCAGCACAATCGTAATTCAAGAGACTAATATTGGATTGTAAAAACCAGTTAATATATAAATGAAAAAAAGTTCGCCATAAATTGTTTGAACACTTAAAACACAGCTTTTGACACATTGAGGGTCGCCATGACAGGGAAATTAACCGCAACCACTGATTCTGGTTAGTAGTTGTATTAGTTGGTAGCTACATAGCTGACTAACTATTTGTACTAGTTTGTATTTAGTTGTAGTCATGAAATATCGTCACGAGACTTAAATCACTTTGTTGGCTGGAGTGGATCAAGTGCCTGGCTGCGGCGGCTCAATCTCTAAAGAGTTGAGTTGGCCAAGTTGAGTGATCTCCAGGGGCGCCAACGTATTGAAGGCTGTCAAGTTACTTGGCTACACTATGTGTCTGTGTATTAGTGTGTGTGTGTGTGTGTCTGCGTTGGAGTCGGCCAATGTGTTTTGATCTTTACCCTGCAATTTATGTTGGGCTATTATATTTTGTTTTTTCTAGTTCATTGTTTATTTCTCTATTCTTGGACTGAGGTAATATTCCTTGGGCTGGCATTATCTATAGCTTTGTATGTACAAGTCATAAACGGAGCAACTAGCTATCTTAAATATATAGCATTTATAACTGTACTAATGGTATAATACAGTCTAATCTTTATAGAGCCAGCGACATTTTTCAACGACTTTTGCACTCGAGGCGCATGCGTTATTCCTTATACAAAAGATATAGCAGGCAAGATTTTGGAGTTCTAAAAACGGGATACAATATCCATATATCTTGCCAGCATGTGACTCAATTTATTGAAGGCGCACGCTTTCAATTCACACTTGGCCATAATAAAAAATGTTGTAGGTGTGTCATCGAAATAATTAATATCTTAAATATCTTAATTGCTGCGGCGATCGGCTCATCAATGGTTCAATAGCTTTATAAAGGCTTCATTTAATTGATGATTGTTAATTTCCCAAAGTGTTTTTAAAACTGTTTTAAATGCCCTAATTATATATACACCAAGTAAACAATATAATTTTACAAGTACATAAAATATGATAAAGAAATATTAACGACAACAACAACTCAAGTGGAGGCCTGCTTATATATATATTTTTGTATTTTTTGTATGCATGCAAATCCGTATAATTATTTTGTGTGCGATTCTCATTAAAAGTGTGAAATGCTGTAACAAACTTCGCACTGTCCGGCTGTCAAGTGTATTAAGCATTTAATTGTGGCGTTTTTTAAATATTTGCTCGAGTGTTTCCTAATAAACACACAGCCGGCTACCCCTCCCCAACCGCACTGCACAGTAGCTGGGGGGCGGGGCCTTTTAAACAAAGCCAAAGCCGATACACATGTTTCAGATGCATGACAATTTTTGCACAAAACAAAAATATTATATTTATTTATATATTTTTAGCACGGCAATTTATAAGAACGGAAGTAAACGGCGCTTAAACAGGCTACCAAAAACAGAGAAATTCATATCATAACACATCAAGTTGAGATTGTAGCGTATTTGGTTAGTGAGTATGCCTTGAAAACGGGTAATCATTTAGCCTGTCTATTAAGTGCTTTTAACTTGGTGGATGACCTACTCTCTCCGTAGACTTGTCGTAATCGCAATTTAACATTTCTTGTCTCAGCGACAAAAAATGTGTGAGAAAATAAAAGAAAAACTCAAAACAAATCACACACACACACAAACAAAAACACTCAAGTAATGGAAAACCTTGACCTTTCGAGCAGCAGTTGTAAAATATTGTTTTCTGTGATTCTCGAAACGTTCTTTAAGTTTCCGACAAGGCAAAATAATGGGAAAACCCGCTAAGGTTTGTGTTAAATAGTGTACATTTATAAAGTCTGCAATGTTGTGGAAATTAATTTCTATCAAATTCAAGTGCTAAAAGGCGAAAATGTTGTGATTTAAAAAATGCGCATTTTTATGTACGATTTTTTGAAATATACTTTAAACAGGTTCCACAATAAATTCATCGCGTCGTTAGACTTTATAAATATTTGATTGTATTTAACAAGAAAAAGTTAATAATCTCTTTTTACTGAATTGATAACGGAGATGAAAGTGAATAGACGTTGAATGCAGCCTGCCTACCTTGACATTCAACACACTCAGATTGCCTGCAGCCTGTTATTGTCTAATTAATATTTTAAAATAATATATGAATATTTTTTAGCGCTGTTCTTTAAAATAACAACAACATGACATTGGTATGTGGGACCAGTGAAGAAGCTGAAGTGTTTTCACAGCATTGTTGATACCGCAGGCCTTTTGAACTCGACACAGATAAACAGCACATTGGCTTGGCCGTTGACCTCACGAAGAGCGCTTTTCTAAATGTCCAAATAAAAAAGCGGTTTTACCTTTGACTGTTAGTTAAGCTGTGAAAGTACTGCTTAGGTTTTTTATTACGTAAGTGGAAGTGACACCAAAAACTTGAAATTTAAATGTACTTGACTTGCCGCCTAAAGATTTATCGCAAGACAACAAAAATAATCGATTTGCATTTGTGGTATTTTTAAGCATATGGTCACCTTAATCTAACAGCTGAGACCACCGACTGTTCTGAGCTAGAGACGCAATCGTGATATGTTCAGATTTGTTCCGCAATATTTTTGTGCATTTAATGAATTTAAATATATTCATTCGTGTTTCATTACATAAAACATTAAAGAAAACACACCCAACATACGTACAGCATGTTTAATTATATTTTTATAAGTCTAAAAGCAAAGTGCGTGTTGGCTCGTGAGCGTTGAAATAACAACTAATGGCCATCACTAGATTTGCACATTTAGTTGTTTTTGTGCTAGGGGGCTTAAGATTTTAGTTGGAGGCGGATGTAGAGGACTTAATCATGGCTGATATCGACGATGCGATATGGCTAGAAATCGGTATTAACCCGCATCATGTGGTGCGTGAATCGGACGACGGCCTCCACAAGCTTATATGTGACAAGGCATGGCTGCAATCGCTGGAACGACATCGCAAATTCACGCAGTTCACACACTGGCCACAGCTGGACAGACGAGCACATCCCACAGGACACTTGGAGCATCCTTGGACGCGTATACTAGTGCAAACGTTTCGCAAGCAGCCACAGCGCAAAGTCTATCCACTGCCTGCCCGCGGCTCAGTCGGGGACAACTTACAGTTGCCCCTAAGCTACTCGCAAGCCGTTTCCAATGTGGCACATCTCAATTTCAAGCAGCTGTGGGAGGCAGCCTATAAGCAATACGCGGGCGCCCACGTCAAACAGTGCAGATCAAGCTCTGGCACAACGCAGTCCAAACAGCTGCCACAATGCAGCGGCAAAAACATTGGCTTCCAGCCACATGATTTGGTGCTGCGGGAACTCATCCAACGCATCTACAACTGTCCTGTGCTTCAGTGTCAACAGGCAGGCGATTCAGCTGACGCCACAGATTCCGATTTGGCTGGCGATTGTCATGCAAATGTGCTGCCAGCTCTGGTAGCCATTGAGACGAGCACACACTACTGTGTGCTCCATTATCCGCCAGCGCTGGAGTGCAGCCTGTATGACTGCATTAGCTACAGTCCTGCGCTGCTGGGTCGAGGCTACAACAAGACGCTATTCATCATCTATCAGCTGCTGCAATTGTCAAGGTATTTGGAAGCACAGGGTCTATTTCTTGGCGATCTGCGATTGCAGCATGTGATGCTACGTGAGAATCTTTGGCTACAGGTGATGCCGCGCCTGCAGTGCAATCTGCTGCTGGGTGAGCAGTCAGCAACGGTGGACATGTCACCGCTGAGCTGCCCGGAGCTGCCGGAATCACCAGAGCCGCTGCCCTCCAGCAGCACCATCGATCTCAAGCTGGCCTACGATCCGGCTCAATTTAATCTGCGTGAATATTGCGAAATGTGGTGCAACGGGCAGCTATCCAACTTTGACTATCTAACCATACTGAACAATGCCTGCGGCAGGAGTCTGACCAATGCCGCCCATCACCACATAATGCCCTGGGTAACGGACTTTACGGCCCGCAACGGGCTAAACTGGCGTGATTTGACCCGGAGCAAATATCGCCTGAACAAGGGTGACATTCATCTAGATCTCATGTACACACATCCCAGCCAGCATGCGACGGCAGAAACTGTGACGCCCGTGGAGCAGATGCCGCAGGTGCCGCATCATGTAACCGATTTTCTATCCGAGATTACGTATTTCGTGTATATGGCCAGGCGAACGCCCCAATCCATATTGTGCGCCCACGTGCGACCCATTTGGGTGCCAGCCGAGTATCCAGTGTCCATGCAGCGTCTCCAAGAGTGGACACCCGATGAGTGCATACCCGAGTTCTATTCGGATCCCATGATATTCAAGAGCATACACGAAGATTTGCCTGACCTGGAGCTACCTGCCTGGGCCACATGCCCCGAAGATTTCATATGCAAGCATCGCGAAGCCTTGGAGTCACAGTATGTCAGTGAGCGACTGCATCATTGGATTGATTTGAATTTTGGGTATGTTTTTTGTATATTTTATTATTATTAGGCATTTTTTAATAAATATTCCTTACAGATACAAGTTAAGCGGCAAGGCAGCCATCAAATCGAAAAATGTCTGTCTCAGCCTGGTGGATCAGCATTGTAATCTCAGTCAGCGCGGCATCGTGCAGCTGTTTACCCAAGCCCATCCGCCACGGCGCTATGCATCGTCCTGGTTTCAGAAAAGTGCACCCAGACTATCCCAGCTCTATGGCAACAGCAGTGGCTACACCCCCGCCAACAGCAGCAGCAGCGGGAAGAAGCGTTTAGCTAGGAGCAGCGAGAATCTGGCAAACAATAGCAGCAATGCTAGTTTTGAGAACAGCTCGCCGAGAATGTCGCTGCGTCCGAGCAATGATGAGCAATCAGCAGGATCGGATGCCAATTTCTATCACATGACCAATTTTATTGAGCTGCCGGAGCATTATAACCCGGCAGTGCTACTGCAACAATTGGAGACACTGGAAACATTCTATGCACGCACCTTTCCACATCAGCGTGCCACCCCCAATCCAGAGGAGAAAATGATCAAAAGTGATCTGCTGTTTGAGCACAATTCGGCGGAACATTCCTTTACAAATCAACTCTTTGCATTCGATGCGGCCGTGCAGACGTGCAAGTCCAAGAATCTATTGGTGCCACCACCAAGGCGTCAGCATAGTTTGCAGCAGCTATTGAGCGAGTGTCGAGAGCGGGAACTGCTTGTGTTGGGCTGCCTCCACGTCGAGCTGTTTGCCATGCAGCGACTACGTCCTCTGCTGACCAGCAATGGACCAAGTGCAAGTTTTGCATGCCGCCTAAATGCCTGTCGCACGCTCGTCCGGCTGCATAGCCAGGAGCTGCCCAAGCCGGTGCGTCATGTTGTGCGTCTGCTACTACAGCTGGAGGGTGGTAATATGCCTGCCCAGGGTCTGCCCATGCCAACGAGCGCCGCACAATTGCTGGAACCAATGTTTACCTATGCGCTGCTACCTTTCCCCAGCCACTTTATGGCCATCTATGCATTTGTGCGCTCCCTGCACGCATTCCAACTCAACTTTGAGCTGCTCGATCTGCACACACATCTCAATTGTAATGGTGGCAGCGAGTGTGCTCGCTACACCGAACTGGATCGCCAGCGTGTGCTTTTCGAGCGCAAAATTGCCGAGTGCAAGGTGATGTCCTCTTGTGCTCATCTGAGGCGCCTGCTCGAGCCGCTCTCCTATGCCTATGAACAGTTTGCGCCGGTGGAGTTGATACTGCCGCATGTTATTGATTTGCTGCAAGATGAGCGCACCTCCATACTGACTGCATGGAATCTCTTTGATCCGCTGGCTCAGGCTTTGGGCATTACGCAAACCCAGCAGCATTTACTCCGACCGCTGCTCAAGCTTTACGATGTGGAGAGCAGCGCTTTATCGGATGATCCCTCAAACAGCAGCAGCAGTAATAACAATGCTGGCCATCTCCGTTTTTCCTCGAGCAGCTCGTTCAAGTCCCGCAAATCCGTTAAGCTCTATCATCATAGTTTCCTGCTGCGGCTTATTGTGCGTTTCGGGTTGCGTTGCTTTTTGCAGCATTTTATTGCGCCTCTCATCGAAGCTGTGGGGGGTTACAAGGAGCCGGAGCAAGCCAATGGATATCACTACCACAGCGGTGGCAGTCGACGCACCAGCAAGAATCTTAGCTATGCAGCCGAGGAGACGCAGCAAACAACGGCGCTGTTGCAGTCCGAGTCCAAGCCAGATGTGGAGGAGCTATTTACGTTCGAGGAGGATCAGGAGAATAAATCGATTGACTCCTTTGACATGCCTCTCTCGTCTACGGCAATCGCAGAGGAGGCACGTGAATCCGCTAGCAGCTCACCTGATAAACTGGTCATCAATGAGCTGATGTATGGCGCCAAGCTGTCCCCAGACAAACTCTCCCTGCTCAGCCAGGGACAGACGCCGCCGCACGCGCTGCCAGCACCACAGATTGGACCACGCTCACCCACAATCGAGATACCAGCGGGGAGCATAAGACGCAGCTTCCAACTAAGCGCCATCGATTGCGACATTGGCTCCCGCAAGAGCGTCGATAGTTTCGAGCTAATCAGCCAGGTCACCAGCGCTGCAGTCGACAATATAACAAAAATTGATTCAACGGATTCTGCACCACTCCAAGCAGATACCGACGGAACTGACTCAATGCAAGCGTCGGTCATATCGCGCATCTCGGAGGCCAAAGCATTGCAAAATAATCGCATCAGCGAGATGAGTGCCGAAAGTCTTGTTTGGCTATCGCATCGCTTGGGTCCAGTGCTTACAGCCCGACACATAACACGCAATCTGCTCAAGCTACTCTCCCTCTGTTATGTTGGCCAGGAGAATCTGTTGCCCGAAATGGAAGTCATTACCTCACCCGGCCACTCATCAGCGGACGCCTCCAATCTCAACTACTTTAGCATTGCAAATGCTCGAGTTGTTGGCGATCGAAGCGCAGCTCGAGTCTTAGAGTGTCTCATGTCCATAGCTGGTGAGTGCGAAAAATGATATTTAACTTTACTATCTTTCTCCATATTTACTTTCCACGCTTTATTTCAGCTCTCTATGGCGAGAACTTTCTCCTGTTGCAGTATTTTCCGCACATCAGTGAATTGATTGGACTCTGTTCGAAGCGCATGACAGGCAGCTTGGAGGGAGCTATAATCAGTTCGCTGCAGTTGGTTAAATATATGTTGCCATGTTTGATGGATGCCAGCATAATGGATCATTTGCAGCATATACTTCTGGATGCCATTCTGTTGCCCATTCTCCGTTTGCTTAGCTCCACCAATCTGCTGATGCCCAGCGGTTATTTGGGACGTTCGCTGTTGGCGCGAAAATTCCTGGATGCCTGCTATGCGTTAAGTGTGCGTTTGGGCTCGGATATGACGCGGGAGCATCTCTGTCAGTCGCTACTCGCGCCCTTCTTTCTCATCTTCAATAAGGCCTTTGGGCTGCCCAACGATTTTAGCTGTCATTTGGCAAATCTCTCGCTGACTGGCGGTCCAGCACAGCAGCAACGTGCTCTCGAGGAGTTGCGCGATGTATTCGCACCGGAGTTGGCACATACAGCCTACTTGGCTTTTCTACGTTTCCTGGGTGAGTCCATTATGCAGCGCACGCTCAGCAACATGGAGTTTGTGCTCACGCTGTGCCACGAGCACGAGCAGCCCGTCGCTGGACAGGATAAAGCACAACATCGCCAGTCTTCGGCCGTAGTTAGTCCAGTGGATGTGACGGATGCGCCATGCGAGACGGCAGCGAATAGCTTTGGCACCCAAATCGTTGGCAATCGCCTTCAGGTGGCCAGCAGCAGCATGGAGCTGCTCGATATGGTTGCCTACAAGCTGGACCATATGCCCAGCACAAGGCATCTCAAGGGCAATTGGTTGGCCTACTGGCGGCACGAGACAACACGCAGCGACAAGGATAACCAGGCACTTAATCTCAAGCAGATTCGACTGCAATCCTTTGTGGGTCACACGAACTCGGTGCGTGCAATCTATGCGCTCGAGAACGAGAATAGCTTTATATCCGCCTCCAAGGATAAAACGGTCAAACTGTGGTCGTTGCGCAGCGAGGGCGATGGACGCAAGAGCACCGCTTGCCAGTTCACCTATACAGCGCACAAGAAGTCCATAAATTCGCTCAGTTTCCTTGAATCGATGCGCTACGTTGTCTCCTGTGATTCGGGCGTGCATCTTTGGGATCCTTTCATTGGGCGACCACTGGGCATATTGGATGCACCCAGGCATAGTGCAGTCACTGTTGTCAAATGCTTGCCCTCGCATTCGCCACTGGTCGTTGCTGGCACTGCCGAGTCCACAGTGAGGATTATTGATGCCCGCACCATGCAGTATGTGAATGAGTGGCGAGTTTCTCATGCCGCTCTGCCGAATGCCACAGTTCGTTGCCTGGCGGTGGCACCTTCGGGCAACTGGTTAGCCGCTGGCCTCTCCTCCGGCGGCATTATGCAGCTGGACACGCGCACTGGCACTGTGCTCAACTCGTGGCGTCCCATGGAATGTGATCTGTTGCAGTTGACGGCACCCAGTGATCAATTGCTCATTAGCTCGGCGCTGGATCACAGCCTGGCCGTGTGGCATGCTCTCGACGGCATTCTGCACTATCAACTGAGGTTAGTTTTTGTACTTAGAAACTTATTACAACTGCTTACCTTGTTCTCTTTAGACCTCCACCGGAACCCGCACATTTTTTGCAAAGCGTTGGCTCATCTTTGGTTTATGCGACAACAGGGAATCGTGTAGGCGTCTATGCGGATGTGGCCAACTCACATGCATTGGACAGCGTTACCAAACTGCGCTCCGAGACATTTCGTGGCGTTCTCACATCCCTTGCTGTATTGCCCCTCAATCGGGCCTTTCTTGCCGGCAATGAAAGTGGAAATATTGCATTGCTCTGCTAGCTACAAATTCAAATACGTATTTATATTAAGGGAGATTAGATATAAGCAGGAGAGTTGTCTCAATATGAGTTATAATTAAAACACACCAAATATTATTTTAAAACATACTCAATCGGAATCAGCTTAGGACAAGTGCTAAATGCACAAAATTCCACACCAAAATATATTTAATTCAAGTGTTAGACCTAAGCATTATTGTTTCGATATTACTTTGGTAGAGGTACTATATATATTTGTATCATATAAATAAACTATTTAAATTGAACTTCGGTTAAAGCTGCATCCCCAAAATCAGAGCACAACTGCAAACATGCTATGGGAGCACAGAACTCTCAAGATGCATACAATCAATCTGGAGTCGTTTTATATTTAGCTTATTTCTGTGTGTTTTATTTGTAAATTTGTTCTCAATTTCCTCTTGCGACGACGACAACGCCTTGAGTTCGGCCAATGAACTTGGGGAGCACTGAGTTAATCAACGAGTTGTGATCACGAAGGCAACTACTGTGTGCTTGTGTGTGTGTGCTTGTGCGTGTGTGTGTGTAGGACGTATACTAAGTAGATGGAAACCGCATTGCATTTATTTTTGGGCGACGCCTGGCAAAAGCGACTTTCGATGCGATGCGATGCGACGACATTTCGCTTGGCTTCTCTTTTTTTATGGCAACTTTTTGCATTGGGTCTTATACATTTTTTTTGTTTTTGTTTTTTGCTGATTTTTATTGTTGTCGCTATATGCACTTTAACGGGAGAGTCTGGGCGACGTATGCGTAAGACGATGATTCTGTGCGCTTGTTACAATGAGGATTTACAGAGGACAATAGTGCGTCTAACT
Organism: Scaptomyza graminum; assembly: GCA_018901835.1. NCBI lineage: Eukaryota > Metazoa > Arthropoda > Insecta > Diptera > Drosophilidae > Scaptomyza > Scaptomyza graminum. The sequence continues at coordinate 9,776,456 of JAEIFL010000002.1, forward strand.
TGCAAGTTGGAGCAACTCCACCCAAATAGCCCCAATAGCACCCAACGCGTGTGTTGTTCCAGTGCATCAATGGGCGTACCATGTACCAGATGCATTGGATTGTAATTGGGATTGGAATCACCTTGAAATAAAGGAGTCGAGAAGCATCCATGCGTAAATGCATTCCCATTGGTACTATGAAGAAATAAGAGCGCCAAACTTTTAGCTGTTTCAAGTTGAAAAGAAGTTGGCCTTGAGTAGTGTGTTGCATGTTGCAAGATGCAATGGCGGCTAACATGCTGCAAGCGAATGTTGAATGTGGTTCGGCATCGAATGAATACTTTAGTTTTCAATGGGGTATGAATTGAGTTGCTATAATGGACAACAAACGCTTCGAAAGTCCAACAATCAAAGAACTCTTCCCCCAGTCACAATGTCAAAAACAAATATCGCCTATCTCAACCAACAAAAACACACATCAAACTCAAACGTCATGATCAAGCAATTTACAAAAAAATTAAAAATAAAAAAAAACACACACAAACAAACATAAAAGCGTATCGCGGCGACACAAAAGTATGTGGGGAATTTGAAATTTCCGAAGAATGGTTTTGCATGAAATTTCACTTACTTACCCGAACAGGCTAACAGCGTAAAGCAGACGGCATTGTTATGCTTGGAATGCCTTCGCAATTGGAATGTAGCGTGTTTAGAGGGGGAGCGCAAGAGCAGAGTTGCCAGAGCGCACACCAGAGCCAACATACTGTGGCGCGGCGTCCAGCGATCGAATCTGGCAGCCCGACAACACTGCCGCGAGACCGCAAGAATGTTGAGGTTGAGGTTGCCTCCAAACAAATTGTTTAGCAGTAGTTCGAGCTCCACAAATTTAATTATAAGTTTGTCTACACATCTGTACGAAATATTGTTCTTACATGGCTCAGCAATATAATTTAACATGCGCACTGCAGTCTGCAGTCTCTGCAGCTGTCAGCAGGTGCGAAAGAATGGGCAACAGCGGCGTTGCCAGAGTAGCAGCAGCAGCCGCTGCGGCCGCACTTGCGGCGAGAGACAGTACTTGAAATGACAATGTTACCAACATACAAGCGAAAAATCGCAGCAGGCGCACAGCACTTGCCGAATGGCAAACGAAAGAGCCGCCAGTGTGGCCCGCTCATATTTATAAATTCATGACAATTTATGCCATCAATTTTATAACTCACACCCGTTGCCGGGGGCGGCGAGTCAATAAATTCTCAGAGGCCGGCTACGTATTTTATAGTCGCGCATTGCAGATCTGACATAATAACTAAGAGGCGCGCAGAATGCGTAGCTGCAGGTCTGTTAGTCGAACTCGATGCCGCTGTTACCTACCATTACCCCAACTTGCAAGGGGGGAAACACTCTCTCTCTCTTGCTCTCGCTCTTTCAGTCTCTCTTGAACTGAAGCGGGGCTGTCGAACGACGCCGTCGTCGTCTTTATTGTTGTGGCCTTTGTGGGCGTTGCTGCATTCTATAAAATCGAATTTTTAACGTTCAATTGCTAACAGAGCAACAGAAATGGGCGTAGCGAGCATTTTTTATGTCTGCTTATCGATTTTCGTCATGTTCATTTTTTGGCGCGCTCGTCGCCTGCTAGTTAACAGGCGCCCACCCCATGGAATTACATATTAGGATTGCCAAAATAATAGCAAGTCGATTAATGGGCAACGCTAACAGCAAGCGAAAGAGAAACAGAATAGCAACTTCCATGGGTGGAAGTGAGCCAGTCGGCTGTCTGAAAGTGAAGTGTGCAAGCGAGAGGGAGCTGCAAGTAAATAAACATTTATGCCCAGTTGCAAAGAGTCATGCGCAAACAAGTGTGTACAACTTTTACGATATAATGAATTTCGGCGAGTTTGCTAAAGTTAACAACAGCGCTTTGAAGAGTGTGTGTGTTTACAATGGTTTTTTCTGCCTCCCCTCAGCAGCGCAGTCCAATCAACGCTGCTAACAACCACCAGTGCAAATACATATGCCACTGGCAACAACTCTTGTCTTGTGCAGTGCGAGTGGGACAACAGCTGTGCCAGCAACGTTGTTTGGTAGGCGGCAATTTTAAATCGTTTTAATTTTGAAAAAATAAAATGCAACCGGCCGGTCGTCGAGTGCTGTGCGCCTGTTCGCAAACGATTAAATTCAGTTTAATCATCCACTAAACAGCTACGAGATACCGTTTCGTTCGTTATTATTATTATTACATGCAACAAGTCGCCAGTCTCACTCACAATACACATAACAAGGGAAACAACCGAAGGCAAATACCGCAAAGAAGCGTTGAACCGCATACAAAAGGCCCATTAGCGTGTCTTTCTTACATATGTACACATACATATGTATGTACATACATACATATATTGCTTATTGTGTGAAAGCGTTTTCAATTGAGTGCGCAAATTGGATTATCCGACAATGAGGAGCACAGAGCACATCAAACAAATGCAGCAGCAGCCCAGGTCTCAGCTACAGCAGAAACATCTCTCTAATCCCCCCCACACACACACACAACACACATGCTTATAAAAACACGAAAAAATATAATCACATACGCACACACACAACGCTTCTATTCACATTTGTGTCTATACGGTATATGTATATTTATCTCACTCGCACCTGTTGCTAGGTTTCTAACATAATTTCTATTGAGTTTTCATTGAAAATCTAATCGTGCTGTGTGACGAGCGTGCTGCTAAATCTCATGCAGACCTAGTAAAAATGTTTGTTGTTTCTTAAAGAGCAAGAAGAAGCCCCGGCCCCAGCGCGATGAGCACAGGTCTCGTGTTTGGTGTGGTGTGGTGTGCTGTGCTGTGGTCGGGTTGGGTTGGCTTGGGTCGGTTGGTTGGTTGACGCCAGACTGAACTGAATATGTTGCTGGCGTTTAAAAGTGAATGCTGATGCGCCCTCCCCCTCTCGCTCTCTTTCTCTCTCACCTTTCTATTGCTTGGGCGCGAGCACACACAACACACACATACACATAAACATACATAGATAGCTACAGTCGCAGGCACAATCCAATCACTCGCTGGCTGCGCTTTCTCAGCCAATCACGCTTTCAACTTTTGTGTAGAAATGTTGTAAACGGCTGCTAAACGCTCTGTTCGCCTGTTACCGTGTGGAACATTCGCTGAATTGAAACGCTGCTGTTGGCCAAGCGGATTGGTTGGATGTGCGCAAGCAACAAAGAAGCGCAACTTTTTCAATCCATTTCCATCACAGCTGCTGCTGCTGCTGCCGTTGCTGCTGTTGAGGGTCCCCAGTCAACTGGCGCAGTCGCGTTATTTTTGTCGAATGAGAAATGAGAATGTATTTGAATTGCCTTTTCAACATTCGATGTGCGTGTTGGTTGAGTGGTGGTTGAAACCGCCGCTGTCCATTGATTGGACATGTTTTTCAAAAGACGATGGACAATGTCCCCAAGAAATTTACCTTAACGAAGATTTGATTTTTGTATGCCAACTTTTTTTGGTTTGTGTATTTTTGGAACTCTTTTTAGTTCATTGCGTTTATGATACAGATATAGTTATAAATATATAGCACATCCAAGTCAAATCCATCAGTTTTGAACGCTCATCGCCAGTGTATCGCCACTTACACTGGCCACACTATCCGGCCCAGCTGTCGAGCCGGAATTAATATATTGTCTCTCCCGTATGCCCAGCCAGGGCAGACGTCGCTCCAATTCGAGTCGATACTTGGGATGGCTGGTGGCATACACCCAGGGATCGAGGCACGACACCGATTTGCAGGCCAACATCGGCAGCATCGATACAAATGGTGTAATCAACTGTTGCTCCCCAAAGCAACCAATCAATGTGACCACAGCGTATGGCGTCCAGGCCAACACAAAGAGTAAATAGATTATTAGTGCCGCCTTTGCAATCCTCAGTTCGACACTCATTGATTCGTTGTTGGAATTCGCCGAAAGAGATTTGACATTCATCTTCTTGGCCTGATCGGCCAGCATTCGTTCGTGGGTGCGCACATGGTTGAATAGCTTATAATATGAGATGAGGATCATGGCCATGGGTATGGCATACGACCAAACGAATATGCTGCGCACAAACAATCGATTCTCATCCGTACTCGTTAGGTAATCGAAGCTGCAAGTGGTCAGAAATCCCTCTAGAAAAACCGAGAAATATATATATATATGTATATGTAAGCAAATTGTAGGCTACTCCAAATGTCTCACCTGGTAAAAAGTGTCCCCAGATGCGAAATAAGGGCAGCACCGAAAATGGCGTCGACCACAACCAAGTGAATATAATACACAAAATAATTTGGCCATAAGTCAAACGTCCATCGATGGGATTCGATATGGTTTTGAAGCGATCGAATGCGATGAAGGCATTCGTTATGGCAGCCCCCATTCCCGAGATTCCACCACACAGCGCATAAATATCACATCCCAGATCCCCACCAACTATATAGCCCACAGAAGCGTTGATCAAATAATGCGGCATATTCACAGCCATAAAAAGATCAAAAACGGCCAGATTAAGGATTAACAAGTTCGAGGGCGTACGCAACGATTTGGAGCTGTGTAAAAATATATGTTAAATAGGAAAATATTATCGTAATAAGCGCCTTACGTTGAAAATATCCAGATGACCAGCCCATTGCCAAACAGATTGAGGGTAATGAGGCAACAGAAGGCAATGTAAATGGCGGCACGATAATAAATAGGCGGCGAACGAAATCCACGCCAATGAGGATGCACCAGATGTTGATATTCCGCCGGATAATCATGGCCCAACGGCAGCACAGCGCCACCTGCATCCCCCGAGCTATCGTTGAGATAGCTTGCCAACGACTGTGGCCCAATTAATTCGTCCTGGCCGTTGAGAAACATTTCGTTAGGATTTGGCACTTAAACTTTGTGTGGGAATGATGACTGTTATCGGCGGAGGCACATGCTACCCATTGTAATGTCGCCCTTTGGCTGTCACTCCAAATGGCTGGGCAATGGCATTTTTATAGTGCTCCTTGGCTGAGGGCATGGAATTTAATTAAGGTGATTAAAAGTAGTCGCAGTGTCTTCGAGCCCATACTTAGCACGGATTAACTGTACTTATCCCGCATCTTAAGACATTTTTGTGCGGCTTAAATTACTTACACACACACATGCACACAGGGATCTGGTGTGGGTGGTTTTAAATTCAAATTCCAACGTCTCTGGGCAGAGCGCGCGGTTTGTTTACTCGCTTTCGCTCGCGCTCGCTCTCTCTCTCGTCTTAATCGTAAATTGTAGCAGAAAAATACGAACGAACTTTTGTGCGAAATATGACACTAAGTAACAGGTGGACAGCAATCGGTAGGTCGCAACTGTTATCAACACGTGCTCCAACAAGCCGACAGACAATTTTCATTTCCGCGGGTCTTTTGCGTGCTTCGACCTGTTTCTTTCAAACGCAAAAATGCGCACCGGCGACCAGCACAGCGCACAGGGTCTCTGCGCCAGAGCGAGACGACACTGTTGTTGTGTGTTGCGTTTTGTGTAAGTCATCAGACGTCATCTCGCTTGCGCGTTGCGTTGCGTTGTATGTGTTTGCTGCTGTCGTCGTCGGTTCGGCTTCGGTTCGATGCTGTACGCCTGGTTGGTTCGGCGCTGTCATTTCACAATGACCCACCTTCACGACGAAGTGTTGACGACTGACAGGATTTTTTGTGCGGTTGGTTGGGGTGTTTGTTGTTGTTTGTGTTGTGTTGTTTGTTTGTACAACAAACGTATATGCTGCAGCAACAAAAAACAAGAACAGCAACATTTTCATTAGGCGGCCAGAAAATATCGTACACATGACACACACCGCCGTCAAGAACAAGAACTTTTTTTGTTTTTGTCTGTATTGTATATGGTTATTTATTTGTTGTTGTTGCTGCTGTTGTTGTTCTTGTATTGTTGTGTCGTATTATATCCGTAGCGAAGCGAAACCTTGTGCGCCCTACCCTAAACCCGGCATGCGCGATATTACGATAAACATACAAACACAAAAAACAGAACTTTTCACTCAAAAGATTCTTAACATTAACAATTGCATTTCAATAACCGAATGATATACGTTTACAATAATTTATTTGATTATATCATTTGTCATATTTATGCATTAAGTAGATGTGCCGTATTTCAGCTTGTGTAGCGCACTTCTTGTCAGAACACACAAGGCTAACGACTCGACTCGACTCGACTCGTTCTCGTTCTGAGTGGATTTCGCCTTGACCGTAAATTGGAGGTCGTTCTCATTGCCAAGTGAAGGACGTACCTTGAAACCCAAGGATTTTGCGCGATTTGCGAAATTTCGCAAACATTTCGGCAGTGGCAGTGGGTCAAAGCTAAATTTTGGCAAACACTTTTGCCAGTTTCAGGCACAAAGTTGATGACATCAGCAGCTGATATAATTTTTTTTGTTTCGGCTGGCATTGAAACACACAACTTTGGAACAAGTTTTCGTTGTGTTTGGAGCACGACAGATGTTGAGATGTTGCGGGGGGGGTTTGTATATGATACGCTCGATGCGTCGTAACCAATTCAAATGAACTCTTGGCTTTTTGGTATTTTTGGGGGGCATTCAACGCAACATTTTGGCCGCGGCGAAACACTTGCTTCGAATTTTTGGGCGCCTCATAGCTCAGGTTGTGATTTGAGCTTTTTTGGAAGCTAAGGTTAAGGTTACTCACTAATTGCCGCCACCACCGCCTGCTAACGGTAACGGTTGTTCACACTGCCGTATCGGAAAGAAAAAAAGTCACGTCGCAAGGCGGATACGCAATATGTATGCATGTCCGTCCCGTATTAATTGTGCGGTCAGTCAGGCCCCAAAATCCAGTTTGGCGAACAGGCGCACACAGTCAAGCAACAAGTAGCCCAATGGCCCCACCGCTGAGCGTAAATCGTAAATACAAAACAGCTCCCATGTACAATTCCGACACGGACATGGGATTTGTTGGAACGTGATGATTATGAGATTATTTTGAATATTGAAAGAGGCGTTGAGTAGGGCAAATTCAAAATAAAATAATGAGAACTCAGCTTTTTGAGTGCGTATTTGTTTTGAATAACAAATGTTTAATCACATGAATTTCAGTTGAGAACATTATTTTGAAATATGTATGCATTTACAAATTTAAACAGCAAATGTTCAATGCATTTTTAGACACATTTCCCTTGGCGGCATTTCTTAAATTTTTGTTGTCTAAGAATATTTTATTTTCACGTACATAGATAGTTATGCTAAGCAACAAATCTATGACAATTGACATGCCTTGAGATATCTCTTTGTGCTCTGCTTAGTTTGCGTTCTTAAGCTATGGTTCCATTTGACGACAGATACAAAAATGTACCTACATATTTGTACTAAGCGCCTGGTGTTTGATTCTGCTAAAGCAGTAGGGTGACTTTAATAAAAAGAAACAGAAAGGCAATCATCAAATGCTGACCACACACTGGCCACATGCACAAGCGAAGGCGAAGAGAAGAGTTGGAGCTGCTCCAACAACAACAACAAGCACACAAACTGGTTCTCTCGCCTCTGGCGGCAGCTTCTTCACAATCACGACGACGCGTACGTTATATATGTATGTATGTATGTATGTGTTTGTATGTATGTGTAGTTTGACTTTTATCTTATTGTTGTTGTTGTTGCTGTTGTTGTGGCACGCAACACAGCTGTGACTATGAGGATCGCCAAGCTGAGCATGCTGTTTGCCTGTTAGTATGCATGTGGGAAAACGTTGAACGCCCACAATAATAGATGTTTTTTTTGTTTCGTTTTGCTTCTCTTGCTTTGTTTGTTGTTAGTTGTAGTTGTGGTTGTTATTTAACGCTAGTTTTGTTGTAGTTGTGTGGTTGGTTTGGTGTGCCGGCGGCGGTGCAGGCATTTCGGACGCTTGAGCAGTGTTTCGCGTTTGCTGCGAGCCTAGCCAAGTTTTGTGCAATAAGCAAAATGACGGGCACAAAACAAAATGTCCGGGCCCCCAATATGTCGCTTCCGCTGCCGGGGGCCATGATTATAAGGCGCCATTGCAATCAATTTCAATTTCAATTTCTAGTCAGCCCCCAGTCATATAAAAAAACAAAACAAAACAAATACAAAAACACAGCCATCTTATCGTTGGGGTTCGGTCATACTAGTTGTGGTCGCAATTGTTGGCATCTTTTCTGTTGGCCTGTGATGTGAGCAAACAAAATGACTACTCAAATTTGCGCAAAATGTTCGTGCGACTGCTGCAACATGTGTGTGTCTGTGTGCCGTATAGGCAGCGGGGGGTGGCGAAGAGCTCTGTTGTTTGTGTTAGAAATTCAAACAAACATGTCGCTGCTTCAGCTGCTGCTGGTTTTTTACCCAGTGTGGTTGTTGCTGTTGTTGCTGAAGAGTTTTATGAGTGTTGTTTTGTAACGTTGCTGGGGGCATGTCCGGGCGCATTTGTGGGCGTATTCAGCCTGTTTGTTGAATGTAATTGTCGGGCTTGGCCAGGGAAGTTTTGCAATTTGTCAGAGCGCCATCTATAGGGCGTTAGCGTGACTTCGAAATGATAATGCCTGTCGCAGTAGTCAAGCCCACCAATTACTTAAAACACACACACATACATACATACATATGTATGTATGTTAAAAAATAAATTTAGCAATCACACCTATGTATGTATGTATGTATGTACGTGCATACATGTCCAAGCAAAGGGCGACAACCTGTTTGAGTTGCCTTGCAACAGAACACATGTTTGCACGAAAGCAATGCAACTTTGTTGATATAACAAACAATTAATTAGACTGTCTGCCAGTAATAATCGTTTACAGAGACAGTTACTTATCGTAGTAGCTTTAAGCAAAAGAGCAAACAGCAGCGCATTCATTCATTCACTCACACTAACAAACATAAGCACGCGCGCGCGCACACACACATACAGTGACGACCAGTCACATAGCAATTGAACCAAACCCCTGCCACTGTAACAGCTGCCATCTCGCTTGCACACACAACTTGGCCGCACCTTCTCCACCAGTGTTAAATGTGCTGAGATATCGTTCAGCTACTTTTACTGTTTGCTTGGTAAAAAAGAGGGAATTCACTTTTGGCGGGGTCTCGTTTTTCCTGCTTTGTCCAATCGCCTTTTTGTGGGCGCTGTCTAAACTAGTCCAATTGTGTTCGTCCGTCGCCACGTCGCAACCCTCGGTCGACCAGTCGATGCCAGTTTTTGATAAGGCTAACTGGATGATAACAGTGTGCCTTGGCCTGGAGAACTGTTCTTGCAAATTAATTTGTACGGTAGGCGTGGTTGTTAGGCCTCCGCCCACACAGCACGTGTTGATTTCAAAATTTGCTCGGAATGCAGAAGCGCATGTACATATGTGTGTACACCTTACATACAAAGAACGTGTGCAGTTTATGTAAAAAGTTTAACCTTCACTTCCTGCCTTTTAATCGATTAACCACCCCCATTTGAAAGTCAACCAATTAGTAAGCAACAACATTTTGCTCAGTCAAAATTCATGGGAAATTTATGTGTGGCTTGCATTATCTGTGATCAGCATACCAGTCACAGCGCGACTAAAGCTACAAAAGCAAGCATCGGCGGCGCATACAAATTCAACGGAAGCGGCAACAAATTCAACAAAGATGGGGAAAGAATCGCCCCACATGTGCTGGCAGGTGTTTGTCCGACCCATGTGCACAGACCGTGCCAGACTTTTCAGACACGTTCGGTTTTCGGTTCGGTTTTTGCCAGGCGACCAGCAAAGTATAGAAGCTACTCGCCAGACCAGCTGTCTTGGCTCTCAACTCAAACACTTTAACATGTGCTAAAATTTCTCTAACAGGGCGCAGCGATTTGTTGCTACAACTGCTGCAGACTTGTTTCTCAGTTTTGCCAACTATTGAAAAATTTACTTTGGTAATGCAGCTTGAAGCAAAATGGTCTGATAAAAAAATTGTCAGTAAAAATAGTCAAGTTAAATTAAAAAAAACAGCGAATAACGCTTTAAATTCAATTCAACAGCTAACATATTTTTTTCATTTTTGAAATGACAACATACCTTTAACAGTGCAGCTGTTGCTAAACAATATCGATAAGAAATATCGATTCGTGGTCAATCATTGTGTTGGCAAAAAAATACCACAAGCAACATTTAGCGAGACGTTGGGTGAAAGTGGTCCTATCAGTTGTTAGTGTGGCGCGACTAAGTTAGAGAGTGATTAGTTAATGAAAAGCATATGTAATAAGCTTGCGACAGGGTGAAAGTTCACAGACCGTTAAAAATGTCCGCAACGACAGCAGCCAAACCGAGCAAAGCTCCATCAAAAGAGCCGTCGACGTTGACCAAACTTTATCTGTTCGCCTACAATGCCGTGCAAGTGGGCGGCTGGAGCTATATTCTATATCAATTGGTCAACTACTATGTGCTGCAGGGTCCCCAATTCCGAGCACAGATCACGCTGTGGGATTACACACGCCTCGCTGTCATCATATTCCAAAATGCCGCCTTTGTGGAGATCCTGAATGCGGTGTTTGGTTTGGTCAAATCGAATCCGGTGGTCACCACCTTCCAAGTGTTCAGCCGCATGATGGTCGTCGTTGGCGTCGTGATGGCTACACCCACTGGCAAAGTGTCACCTGGCTTGCCAATTGCCCTATTCGCCTGGGCTATCACAGAAATCATCCGCTATGGTTTCTATGCCCTAAATATCATCAAAGTTGTGCCAAAATTTGTCGTCTTCCTGCGCTACACCACCTTCATTGGCCTCTATCCGATTGGCGTCACCGGTGAGCTCTTGTGCTTCTGGTGGGCACAGCGCTATGCCCGGGAGCACAGCGTCTGGAGCATCGAGATGCCAAACAAATGGAACGCGACTTTCTCCTACTATGCATTGCTCTGGATTGTCATGCTGGCCTACATTCCCATCTTTCCACAACTGTACCTGCACATGTTCACGCTGCGTCGCAAGATCTTGGGTGGCGACACCAAAAAGAAAGCCAACTGAACTTTGACCCCAGTCGGCCAAAGCAAACTGAACAAAAGAATTGCACAGCAATGCAATTTACATTCGCTTTGCATTTGCACTTTGTAGCTCTAAGTGAATTCTCAATTCAGTAACCTTAGCTTGACACCAAGCTAAGCTAATATTTAAGTGGGTTTCTGTGTACAAAATAAACTTAAAACAATTACAAACTTTTCGTCGGAGTTTGCTGACTGCGCTATACTCTTTTTTCATTGTTTTAGCTTTAATGACATTATTTTTTTACTTTATTTTATTTAAATCGCGCTTATATACTTTAATTATTTGCAACAATAAACAATGAATGGAACAGGACTTTTAGTGCTGCGACCATTGTATGGTCTTTATATCGATGCCCTCCTGCACCATTTCCCATAGAGGCGACATTTCGCGCAGCCTCTCCACATGCTTGATGCACTTGTCGGCTGTATAGTCAATCTCTTCCATGGTAGTGAAACGTCCTATGCCAAAGCGTATGGAGCTGTGTGCCAGATCTTCATCAGTGCCAATGGCACGCAATACATACGACGGTTCCAGCGAGGCTGAAGTACAAGCAGAGCCGCTGCTGAGCGCCACATCCTTGAGGGCCATAAGTAGCGATTCGCCCTCGACGTAGGCAAACGATAAATTAAGGCATCCATTGTATGTTGCCACGGGATCTCCATTGCGTATCACATGCGACAGAGCGCTTGAAATTCTGTCCACCAGGCGCTTGGACAGGAAATCCACCCATTTCTTATCGTAGTCCATTTCCTGCATTGCTACCTCCGCCGCTTTGCCCAGACCCACAGCCAAAGGGGCGGGCACGGTGCCGCTGCGCAGACCACGCTCCTGACCACCTCCACTCTGGATGGGTTCAAGGCGCACACGCGGCCGGCGTCGCACATATAAAGCGCCCACGCCCTTAGGGCCATAGATTTTATGTCCCGATATGGACATCAAATCAATATTCATGCCGTTCACATCTAGGGGTATTTTTCCAACAGCCTGCGCGGCATCCGTGTGAAAAAAGACTTTGCGCGAGCGGCACAACTTGCCAATCTCGGGGATGGGCTGATGCACGCCAATCTCATTGTTAATTGTCATTATTGAAACGAGTGATGTGTCTGGGGTCATTGCCTGCTCCAGCTGCTGCATATCAATAATGCCATTGGCCTTAACGGGCAAATAGGTTACCCGATAGCCTTCGTTCTCCAGCGCACGGCAAGAGTCCAACACACATTTATGCTCCGTTTGTGTGGTTATCACGTGCTTTTTGTTCGTGCCATAGAAGCGTGCCACACCCTTGACAGCAATATTATTTGACTCGGTTGCGCCAGATGTAAAGATTATCTCCTTGGGATCAGCGCCAATAAGTTGCGCAACTTGCTCGCGTGCCTTCTCCACGGCCTGCTCAGTCTCCCAGCCGTAGGCGTGTGTTCGCGAATGCGGATTACCATAATAGTTTGTAAGATAAGGCAGCATTGCGTCTAGAACACGCGGATCCATTGGCGTAGTGGCCTGTGCATCCAAATATAACGGTCGGCCGACTGTTAGTTCATTTTTGATGTTGAAACGCACCTGCCTATCACGAAATTCTAAACCGACAACAATGTTTAAATCGGCATGTAATTACATATCTACGTTGTTAAAGATATTACCTTGTGATGTTGCCGCAGGTTGAGCTGCCGGCGTAGCGCTTGATGCCTGTCGCACAACAATTGCCAGTGCTGTGGCATTTGGTCGTATCACACGAGCCTGCAAGCGGCCCAGCATTTTATGCATATTTGTACTACAATTGTGCTTGTGTTTGCTTTTACTTCAATTTATTTTATTTATGATTTCACAATATAATCAGAAGCTGCCAATGAGTATGTCTTTTGCAACACTGTCTCTGTAATCGGTGTTATGCAGTCACAAGCGGTGTTGCCAGACTGTTATTTTAGTTTCGCGCACCGAACAAGCTTTTTCAAATTGTTTTAACAAATAACTATTAACGATGTTTTGTTTTCGTATCACAAATTAAAACACTTTTCGGTTTGAGTGTGCAGCTTTAATTAATTGGACCAAGTTTAATACTTTGACATTAGTTAAAAACTTTTTATAATTCATTTTGTATATACATAAAAGCATTAAATATATACTATATTGCAAAAATAGACATACGTTGAGTACATACATTTGTACATATTTAAATGGTACGCTGTGGTGTATAATTCTTACTTGATCTAATTGATTTTTTTTTTGTTTTTTTGTAAATGTTTATATGTAAATGTATATAAGTATAATACGTAATATGCATGCCTATTGCTTGTAATTAGAATAATTTTTTTTTACATTTGAACACTTTAAAATTGTCGAATTGTCAGCTAGCAATGATATTGATTACAATTTTAAACTTAAGATCTAAATAGATTAACGAGTGTTGAAATTCCGTTCCTCAAGTGCAACTTTGATCGTAAAAAATGGTTAAAATACATAAACGCTAACACAATATTGATAATTTAACAGCAAATAAAAGGAATCATTAAAAATAATCGAACTGGTTAAATAAATAATCGTCAACAAATTCTAAAACCATTGCGTAACCCAAAAAAGCCTGTCCGTTGTCAAAGCAACTGCTCGGTGACCAGCACAACGCTCTGTTCCAGCGCAATTGCCGCCAGTTCCTTAAGCCATTCATCCAGCAGCACTGCACACAATGCCAAATCACGAGAGCGTTCCGTGCCGCTGGTATTTGCTATTATGCCCATCGACGCCACCGAGTCCAGTGACGCTGGCTCCGAGTTAAAGCTGCCCGTCTGTGGACCCATTTCGACGCCATGCAGCGTGCTCGACGAGTGGGTTCCAGAGAGTGTTTGCGAGGAGCCACCAATGGAGCTATTGGTACTGCTCGACGCTGTCGTTTGTGCGTCATGTCGCGGCGTTGTGCTCAGACTCGTCTCACAGGTATTGGCTCTGGGACTATCCTGTGCACCAGCTCGTCCATTTATATCACCGTTGTTGCCACCCACGAGTGTTGAAGCGGCGCCTGCAAGATTCCAGAATGTATTAGTTTTATCTTTCGTATTCGAAAGGGTTTTACGGCAACAAGAACAACAATAACGATAAATGGTTTAAAGTGGACACAGTTAGAAGCAAAGTATTTATGTACAAAGCTACAGTTGGCGGCAAACTAATCAACAGTTTACAAAAGCTAACAACTAAGTATATACGTATTTTAATGGATTTTTAGTTGGATTGTACGACGGTTATTTATTTTTAATACATATATTTATAGTACTTTTACTTAAGCGTGAAATATTTACCGGTGAAGAATGCGTAAATTTGTGATAAGCCAGATGAAGCTAAGATTTTCGTAGTAGTAGTAGTAATTGTTCGTATCGATACAAAAAAATAAACAATAAAAAAAGAGAGACAAATTCATTATAAGCAACGACATCTGCAGACATTGTACAAAATCTACATATGTACGTAATGTGTTGTTTAATAGTTGGATTCCACTGGCTGTGGAATCGTTTCTATTATAAAGTGTTTTTAAAATGTATGTGTGTAAGGGTGTGTGTGTGTAAGTTTTATGGTTAAGATCCCAAAACCGGCTTTGTTCCAACATCCGCTGCTGCGTTATGTTTTTTCTTTTTATTGTGATTTTGTTTTGTTTATAGTAAAATATATAAAGTGCAATTTTGTTAGATCTAAACGCTGGATATGAAACACCTACCTGTATTCGCATTTGTTGTTGCTGCAGCTGCTGCTGTGGACGATGTCGATTTGCGGCTGAACATGTTCGATATGGACGCACTAATGCTGCGTCGCTTATTATCACTGCGTCGAAAGGGATCATAGGCGCTGGTAGGTGAGGCATGCATTGGAGTGGCCGCCGACAGCGTGGCATATGTGGAACGCTGCTGCGCCTGTTGCTGCTGCTGATGTGTCGAGTTGGCTGAGTATTGTAGCTGCTGTTGCTGATTCAGCTGATGGTGTGGTGAACTGTCGGTAACTTTGCGAGCATTTACCAAACGAAATTCGCGATCTATCAGAGACGAACGTGCCACATCAACGATCTCCAGCGAGTTCTCTGCTACAGGCAATTCCGCATCAATTTGCTGCTTGAGCATGCGCAGCACTTGATGGAACGAGGGCGTGTCGGATGTGATTGCAATGTCGGAGCGCAGCAGCAACGAATGAATAAGCGGCAATGGATACCAGGCGAGTCGCGTGATAAGTCCAGTTAAATGCAGATTGACGTACAGCGAATTGCTCGTAAAGGTTTGCAGTTTGCCCCAAATGGCATTGAGAAAGGGACCTAAATATAGATATTCATATTGCATCAAACTGCATCATCCAAGTGTTTCACATTCAACTCACCTAAATTGACGGTCCCCTGCGCAAACAAATCCTCCGAGAAATCTAAATCCGTAAGCAAGAGCTCGTTGCGTGTGCTGTGTGAGATACGCCAGGCATCGCGACGTCCATTGCTGATGCTGCTGCTATTGTTGTGCTCCAGATCTCCCTCACTTGTTGCTGTTGTCGTGGTCACATCGTTGCCATCTGCATCGTCATCGGCAGGCCGCCATTTAAATGACTCGTAGCCACTGGATTCACCAATGGATTGTAGGCTATCAAGCTGCTTCTCGCCAGGCTCGCTGGCAATTGGCGCAACTACGACTGGAGCTGGAGCTGCTGTACCGAATTCAGCAAAGAACTGCTTGGCCAGCTCCAGGGCATGGGATGTAGCGCGTGTCTGGCCCTGTCGTGGCCATTTCTGGTAGCGATAATTGTTCGCCCATTTTCCGCAATCCCGCTGGCATTGAGCAATGCGTGAATGTGCCTCAAAAAGATACGCCTGAATGTTGGCATACAAGCTATCGCCCGTGTAGTGACCGTAATAGTTCCAGTTGGCGCCAATCGTTTTGCTCATTACCGGTGAGGGAAGGCTGGGCAGCATTGTGGATGATAGCGCTGCACCTGGCTCAATCATTTCGTGCACACTCTTGGGTCGCGCAAGATCTCGAGCACGCTTCATTACATCCGGCGTGAGCTCCAGAAAGAACTCTGTTGTGTTGAGATATGGATCGATCTTGTTGATCTTGTGGCGATGAGAGATGGGCACATGTTTCCCCGGCAGCATATACTTGAGTAACAGCTCCAACATCAAATCCTCGCAGTGCAAACCCAGCAATGTATCAAACAAAGCCATTGTCACCATGCAAAGATTAGCATCCGGCGAATGCAGGCGCTCCACAAGTGCATCCAGTATCCGTTCACCGTCAAACTTCTCCGTGTCGAGCAGAAACTTGACAAAGGCACGCATCAGTCCTGGTTCAGTAATGGAGCGCAGTATCAAATCCAGATAGGACATGGCCGAGATTTGTGAATCGATGTTCGTCTGAAAATGTTTGCCCTTCAGTGTCTGCGAATTGGAGCGCAAAAAGTTGTTTCGACATTTCGAGGCGAGGTGTTTGGTTAGCTTGGGGTCGGCCCAAATAGAAAAAATGGGAAAGCACACAAACTATTCACTACGTTTATGCCGCACAGATATTGCGATTATTAGCAGAAATATGTAGGTATTTCTTAGCTTTGGTAAAATTAAATAAAATTCTAACAAATATCAGAATAAATACAGAAGAAAAGCGACTTGCTTATAAACGTAGTTATAGGTATAAATAATAAGCAATAAGTAAATACACACACACACACACAAGGACACAAGACATCTTTTGCAACCAACACCACAGAAATGCATCGAAGACAAGTTTTTACGTAAGAGCAAAAAGCAGGCTTAGACATACCTGAAGTATGGCCGGTCCCAGCACCGGTACAATAAAGCCCTGATACATAAAATCCAGCAACTGCTGCTTAATCATCTCGTGCGCCACCTGAACCACAGCATTACAGAACTCCAAGGCATTCATGAACAACGTTAGTTCCGGTATCTCGGTGACATCATCGGGCGTTATGCGATGCCAGTCAATAGCACTTATCTCGATGCTGTTGGGTAGACGGGAGTAGAGACCACCGAGGCCGGTGACCAGCAGCGGGCAAATGGACGAGTATTGTGCAATGTAGTGGCCAATGTTGGAGTTCTTTTGCGATAGCGCCATGCACAGCAGCAGAGCATCGCGCGCCTGATGACCCAAACTGCCCTCCCGATGCACGTACGGTATAAGCAGCGAGAAAATAATAAAGCTGGAAACGTGAAAAAAATAAGATTAATTAAAGTACATATGAAGTTAGTGTCTGACTCACTTGGTGGTCGTGCCACTTTTGGGTGCGACCATGCTGCCATTTTGTATTTGCTCCTGCACCTGGGTTTGGGCCGAAAAGAAAAACAAATCCAGCAGATGGACATTCTGCATAAGCACTACGCACAGCTGATTTAGCAAGATAACAAGTCGTTTCTCCAGATCGGGCGGAAAGATCTCACCCTGGCTAGACGCGAGAATCTTGAGCAGAGGCCGCAAAAACGGCTCGTGACACAACAGCTGATGCCGTGAGTGACTGACCAGCAGCTCGTAGAGCTTAAGCTGCTCCAGACGCACAGCGTTTGCATAGCGACCTGTTGTGGTTGCCCACTCGTACAGCTTGTCCAGCAGATTCTCGCTGAGTAAATACTCCAGGCAGGGCGCCGCCGGCGGTGCAGCATCCGCTGTAGGCAGCGACACCTTGTTGCAATGATGTAGCTCAACCAGCAGCAGCGTTACCATATAATCCAAATGTGAGACGACACCCAGGACATCATCGTGCGTTGGCAGACCCGCATGCTGGATAATTTCATACGCCTGCTGCCAATGCTTGCAAAAGCTATCGTAGCAGGCACGCGGATCACAGTCTGTGGCAGCGTCTATCGGCCGATGACGTGTTGCCACAGAGTTTCCACTGCCGCCAGCGTTATTGCCACTGTTGCGTGTGAGACTCTGACGCAATGGACTCGTACGTAGCCAACTCATTTTGTTTTGTTTGTTCCGTTAGGCTTCGAGCTTTGGCGGCAAAGTTGCGATAAGTGTAAAAGTTTGGCATGTATTTTGTACGATTATCTATTCAGTTTGTGCTTTGTCCGAGCTTTGTGTGAGTATTTGAGTATTCTCGTATTGCCAGTTTCCGTTACAACTACAAACATAAATGTTTTAAATATTTAAATATACATATTTTATAGCTGAAATATACACAAAATGCCAAAAAACAGATAAGCTTTGACCATTGCATCTGCAACAACAGCCTCAATAACAAAAGCAACAAGAACAATCGAGAGATACAATTGCATATAAGCACTCTCACTGGCACACACATATTTGGGCAAGCGAGCGAGCAAGTGGCGTTTGATAATCACTGAAGCGCTGCAAATGGTTGATGTTGTTGTTGTTGCTGCTATTGTCCGCTCACTGAGTTTTCTGCTTACCTGATGAATTTTCATAGTCGACTTCGTCATCGTCTTGGTTTTTTTTTTGTCTGATTAGTTTTTGAAGCAGGTGTCTTTTCTAAGCGCGCTGCAGTTTTTTTATTTATCTTTTTTTGGCACTGGGAAATTAGAGCGAAAAAGACGACGTCGACGACAGATCGAGCTCCGTCCTTGTGTGCGCACTTGACGGTGGAAAAAACGCGACTGTGCTATTTTTTGTGGGTTCAATAACATACGCATAACACATATCGGTGCTTACACTTTAATGCCTCATATTGGACTGTTTTGAATTGGTTTACAGCTCGATTATTGCATTTTTATAAATATTTACAACAAATAGAAAGTAATGAATGAATTGGTGGCAGTCGAGCGATTAGTTGTGGTGGCCAACCGATACCGATAAGTACAAGCCGATTGGAAAGCATTTTGCAGCACTTGGTACACCTGCGAACGATTGTATTTTCTCACACATACCCCCAATGCTTGCTTAAATTGTGGCGGCCGATATTCCGATGATTTAAAAAATTTAAATTATATAGCTTATTGTGCTGAATTTTAAACATTTTATTTAATAGAAATAGACGTACAATTTTACAAATTACAAAGTCATATTATAAACGCAATATTACAAAAAGAACAACATCATATATTTAGTTTATAAGCAGTTAATAGTTTTTGTTCATATACATGTTTATAGACATCAACTTTTTATAGCTCCCAAAATAGTTTGTTTGCCGATTTTTTTCATTAGCTTTCTGACAATGTACGACTTCTTAATTTGACCAAAACCGATAACCATGTTAGAGTTGCACGTATTAAAAATTCTTTGTATGATTGTTCTAACGAATAACATAGTTAAATAAATTGTCTCTAAATATTTGTAGTAATAGTATGCAATAGGCGTACAAGACCTAAAACAAGCTGTCTGTCCTAAACTCACATTGGCAACATCGTCTGACTGACACTGTTATTCCGTGAGCTGGGTCTTTCAATGATTAAAGATTGCTGCGGCACTTGGCTATCGGTGCTTATGCCCAAGCCAGCGTAGATTTCCTTCATCACAAACAGAATAGTATCCTCGGAGCCCCTGCATTTAAAAGCAGATTATAAGAGATCAGTTCCAGGAGTATAAGTCACAAATACTTACCAATAACAAACGTGGCTGCTTAAGGCGAAGATATACTCGTTGATGAATTCCAGTGGTGCCTCTTGTAGCACATAGTCAAGACGTTTTGAGTCGTTTAGTTTACCTAGTGGAAAGTCAAGCTCAATAAATTCCGGATCGGAAGTTGTCGTGGACTCGGAGTCGGTGCGGTTGCGCACATGTGTTGAAGTTGTCGCCAACGATGATTGATCCTGGTCTTCTTTTAGGAATAACTGCGAAGAGCTCTTTAGAATTGGTTAGCGTCTATTTTGATATGTGGATGTTGCAATGTTTTCAACTTACAGACTGCACCTCCTTTTCAAGAGATTCCTCTGCCTCCTTCTTGACCTTGGTGACGGTGGCCAGAAAATTAACGCTATCCAGGGTGGTCTTGAATGTATCCATAAACCTTTGCTTAATGTCCGCACCAACGCGCGACATTGTCTCCTTCAGCTCCAAATGCATGCGCTTGCGACCCTTATGATGTGGTATCAGCACAGGGCGGATGCCTTTCATATCTGGATTGACGAGCGCTTCAATGCGATACGCAACCGGATCGAAGGGATGGAAAATATTGTAAAAGCCTGGACATGTGGGTAGCCGAAAGTCGAGACCCAGCTTATCGATGCCGCGAATGGTAACAAACATGCCAATGGGCGAGCCCAAGGCAAAGAACTTCTTGGGGTGGAAAATCAACTGTGTATAGTTGATCACGGGCTGTCCAGTGCCCGATGATCCGCAACCCATAGCATACCTAACCTGCTGATCATTATTGGGTAGTTGCACTTGGGTTGATGCGGGGCCTTGTTTTTGTGTCAACTGATCGGGATTCTCCTGGCAGAAGTGAAGCTTAAATGTTACTTTTTGCATGTTTAGTTAGGAAACAGCTGCATAATCTCACCTTATTCTCCTCTTCGCTCTCCTTAAGTGACTCTTGATGGCACAGCAAATCAAACAGGATTAGTGACCCCAGACTGTGACCAGCCAGTGAGACGCCGCCGTTGAACTCGGGATGTCGCATGCGATATTTAAGATAAGTTTCATTTAATGCATCTGCTACAGTGTTCATGATCTTCTGACAGTATTTGGGACTGGTATAGAAGAGGACATCGAGCAAAGTGTCGTTTGTAAAGTTGCGCAATCGCGGTATGGACTCTAATGTTATAGACTTGAGCTTCTCATCAATGCCCAGCTCCAGGGAATGCAGCTGTCCATGCCATTCAATTGGCAGCACTTCAACACGACCCACCAGTCCCATGTCCGTGGAGTTCTTGTAGTGTGATTGTACGAGTTGTTGTGCAATAATACGAAAATCATTAACTGCAAGCAATTGAAACAGTTTGAGGACCTTGAATAGTATTCGGTTATTAGTTTCACACTTACCAACTTCTTCGACATTGCGCATTTTTAGGTCACAAGCGGAGCCAACGCCATGCACCATGAACAACAAATGATCTACACGCTGAGATTCACCCTGCTGTATATTAAAGTCATTTAAATCCCGCTTGACGACCAGTGGCCGAGTGGAACTCTGCACGCTGGCTCCCCAGGTATCGGCATTCGCTGGTGGCATAAAATGCACAATGACGCTGGGGCCATGCATTGTGACCTGTTCCCCATTGGCCAATGCTATCTTCTTATGCCATTCGTTTGTCAATGCGGCGTGTTTATATTCAATCTCTAAGGCCGCTGCGGTATCTTCGGCATACGGCACATACTTCCCATCTACGGCCTTGTAGAACCATGAACAGCGACGCACCTCAACCGCTTTGCCATCCCAAAACACTGGTGTCTTTGTGCGCTCTTTAATATTAACGTCATAGCGGCCACCTTCCACGGCCACAATACAAGACGAATCAGTGTCATCTGTGGTTATAAGGGAGTTAAAGAAGTTTATCATCAAATTATCATAACGATTTGATTTAAGTTAGGATTCTTACCGCTGTTCAAGCTGGTTTCCAGCAGCGCCGAGTCATAGTGACTAAATGGTGTCCACAAATATTTTCCATCCACAATGCGTTTGTAGAACCAATGTGGCAATACGGGAGTATAGACCTGAAATAAAAAAAGTATCAAATACCAAAATTTAGATTGAAGAAGGGTTAACATACAATTGCTTCGGTTGGTGGCGCAATGGCCTGACCCTTTTCGCTGGCCATTCTTAGCAGTTGCAGAATCTCTTCGGGCAGTTCACCCCTATGCAGTTGAAGTAGATATTCGGCCTGACGCTGTGGCTGCTGTGCAGCAGTGGGGCTTACGTTTGCCGGCGGCACTGCTGTGGAAAACTCCGAGCAAGCAGAAGATGGTGGCTCAACCTGATTCGAGACGGACGTTTGTGAGCGTTCCTCAAAGCGGTTGATTGGCAGACCGCTGTGCACAATATCGTATTTAAGCTCACCGGGTGCGGCTGGTTGATCCTGCAGCGGTGGATTGTTGAAAAAGTTCTGTATACGTTGATCTTCCTGTCCCTGTCCTCCGGCAGCAAAATGATCAAAGAAATTGGCTGAGTTGCCGCCAGCCAGCTGTGGCTGTTCCTGCTGTGGTTGTGCGTTTGGCACTGCTGCTGCCTCTACTGAACCACCAAAATAACCAGAGAACGAACTAACACTTGAATTTTGATAGTTATTTTCAATTGAGTTTTGAGTTTGCTGCGTTGCTTGCTGAGAATCGCTGTTAAGTTGCTCAAAGCCAATTGCGTTTGTTGAATTGACAGTGGAAATGTCGCTGACAGATGGTTCCTGTGCCAGTGCAGGTGGTGAAATGTCAACTTGTGGCGGCAACTCTGGAAATTGACCACTTTCCACTTGCTGAATTGGCTGCTGTGGTGCGCCAAAGAAGTTGAAATCACTGCCGCTGCTGGCTGCTGGGGTGAAGAAACTCTGCAATGGTGAAGGTACAATGGCAGCTACTTCGCTGTTTCTGCGGAACGGATTTGCCTGTGGTAAGTTGTCTGCTGGCTTGTTGATTGGTGGTGGTGGTAGCAGTGGTGCTAGCGCTTTAACGCTCTCTGTTTCTTTTTCTACTTCTGTTAGGACAGGCTCAATGGTCTGTGCCTCGAAGAGAGCGTTGGCGTCTACTTGAGTGTTGGGTGCCACAAATCCTATGGGTGGTGGCAATAAATCCTTTGGCAAAGGTGTTGTGATCGTCTGTTCAAAGGGATTGAAAAATGTGGTTGTTGTCTGAGTGGATAACGCAACGCTGTGCAGCTGCGAAGGCTGCGCAAAGAAGTCGCTTGTGCTTAGTCCTGACGAGGATTGGGAAATCGGCGTTGGGATCGCAGGTGGCACTGAAGCTTCCTGTTGTATTTCAGCTGTTGCAGGTTGGGCAAATATGCTGGTGGGGCTGAAAATTGCGTGTGAATCGCTTGTCGTTGTTGAAGAACTCGTAAAGTTGTTAGAAGTGGGTACTAGATCAGCTGTTTCTGTTGGTCCCGGTGGGTAAAGAGCTACGCCCTGATTTTCCTCACCGTCAGGTGCTTTTAGAGCTGTTGGTACAGGAACAAATAATGGAATACCTTGATCTAGATCAGTATTTACAGTGCTCGGTCCTGTTTTTGCAGGTGGATACAATGAAAGTCCCTTCTGAACAGGAGAAGTTGGTAGCTGTAAAATTTCTTGAGTACCTTCTTGTTTTGGTGCTGTAGGTACTTCTGGCGTAAAAAGCGAGGATGTTGGCTCTGGAGTAAATAGGGATATTCCTTGTGGTGTATCTGTTGTAGCGCTTGGAAAAAGGGAAGTTTTCTGGTTTTGAATTTCCTGGCTTGATTTAGATGATAAGCTTGTCGTTACTGTAGAAGTTGGTGGTGCGGAGAACACGGGAACCTCTTGATTTTTTGCTGACTCCGCTCCTGTAGTCAATTGTGGAGTGAAAAGCAAATTTGCTGGTCCTGGTGGATAAAGGGGCTGTGAGGAGCCAAATAATGAAAATTCCTGAATAGCCGCTGCTGAAGTTGTCGCAGTAGTTGGTGGTGCAGAAAGTAGAGCAGCTTCCTGGGTTGGAGCTTGAGAGATGCTTAGTTCTTGTGTCTGTGGTTTTTGGCCAAAGTGGGAGCTAACAGTTGGTGGTGGAAATAATGGAAGTCTCTGCGATGGTTCAGACACTGAGTTCGGAAACAGTGGAGCCTCCTGAATATTAGTTGTTGGTAGCGGACCTGTCGCAAAAAGGGAGGCGCTCAACGGAGGCTTTGTCTGGCTGATTTCCGTTCCTGTAGTCGATTGGGCGACGATAAGAGAAGTTGCTGGAGCTGATGGTCCAGTTGGAATGTGTGGAGTTTCCTGGTTAGGTGCTGCAAACAAGGCAACTTCTGTTTCTTGTGCTCCTCCAAATGGATTAAATATTGCTGTCGGTGCAGCTGCGGTAGGCGCAAAGTTTGTTGGTTGACCAAATGATGTGGTTGTACCTAATGTTTCCTGCGCAGTCAATGGACTCTTGTAGAGACGTGTGCCCTTCTGGAGACGATATGATGCTGGTCCGCTCGATGGGGGCGGAACTGCTGCTGTACTTGGAGGTGGTCCTACAACGGGTGTGGACTCAACTAAAACCGGAGAATGAGCAACAGTTGGTGGCTGAGCTACTGCTGGTGGATAAGCAACCGTTGGTGGCTGAGCTACTGCTGGTGGATAAGCAACCGTTGGTGGTTGAGCTACTGCTGGTGGATAGGCAACCGTTGGTGGTTGAGCTACTGCTGGTGGATAAGCAACCGTTGGTTGTTGAGCAACAGAGGGTGGCTGATTAAGTGCCGGTGGATATCCAATTGTTGCTGGTTGAGCAGCTGTCGGCTGCGGAGCTTTTGCTGGCGTAAAAAACCCAACAATTGCTGGAGGAGGAGCAGACTCTGGAGCTGATGTAACCACGGAAGGATTATAGAAACCTCCGACTGAGGTTGGTGCTTCAGTGCCCACAAAATAGCTTGGAGCAACAGTTGTAGCTGGCGTATAATAGTTTGTTGGACCAGTGGTGATGTCAAAGTACCCAGCAGGATTAGCAGATGGATTGGATGCGTTATAGTTGATATGAGCTTGTGTTGGTTCGCTGGATCTGCCTGTGGCTGATTGCACCAGACCCGAGATGTTCTGTAGGACACCAGTGGGCACTAGACTGGTGAGCGAGAAAAGACCACCAACCGATTTGCGTTCCTCTTGAACGGGTGCTGCAGGCAGCTCAAATGTGGCCGCTGACTGTGGTACTGGATATGGTGGAGTTTGAAAGGGAGCTGTAACAGCTGGCACAGGCTGATGAAGCTGTTGTTGCTCGGAGAGACCTGGTATGGGGGCGTATAGCTTCTTTTTGGCGCTGATGCGATATGTATTCTGTCCAGTTGATGCAGACGGCGGCAGAGAGCTAGCTCCTATGCTGGGTAACTCTGTGGGTGCATAGAGTTTTGGTGGCTCTGGTGCCGAATCGCCTATGACACTTGGTGGTGCCGCGTAGAAGGGCGCTGGCGGAGGTGCCACTTGACCCGCCTGCTGTATATAAGTTGGCTGTATATCCAATTGAGGCTGCGTTACCGTCGACTCCTCTGCCTCTCGGGTGCCGGCGTAAATACGCTTCGAGAAGGTGGAAAATACGTTGGAGGCCACCGAGGGCAAAGCTCCAAACGAAGATGCCGCCTGGCTAAGTAACGAATCTGCAGTGGGCGGCGGTTCTAGTAAAGGATTGGCATTGGCATCCGCTGCACGCTGATATAGATTAATGGATGCTTTCGCCGAATCGTCACTGCCACTGGCATTCAAATTAATCTCGTCAAGTGTTTCGTTATCGTCAATATTTGATGATTGTCCAACAGTCACAAGCGTCTTGGGCTCTGCAAATGATAATTAATTAAATCAAGTTAGTTAGAGTTCCAGCGGTTCCGGAAGCAATTTACATATGTACATATAAATGTATCTTTAATAAAATAGCAACTTGCGTTCTACATCACAATATATGCTAATTAAATTTGAATGCGACCCTCAAACTAGTTGTTATCTAGTGATTAGCTTTGAAGCAGAGAAAAGGCAAAACTGCTATTTCAAGACAGTTAACCTATATTATTAACTTATAGATTTAAGATAACAAAAAGCTGTTGAAGCGAAGGCTAGAAACCGATGTAAATATATTATTAGAACCGAGATATGTTAATATTATCTTTATCTTAACTGAGCTTTGATTGGCCTACGATCTCAATAAATCAATATATCATTGCATAATATTTTTTCCCTTTCAAAATTGAAGATATTTTAGGGTACGTTGCACAATTGACAAACATACAACTTGATTCGTTAAGTTAATACAATATTTATGTGCCTGTGATGGTCCAAGTATCATAAAAAGCCAAAAATTGGCATTAGCTAAGCTCAAATGTCATGACATTTGAATGCACCAAGAAGAAGATGTTGTTGACTGTTTGTCGCGTTTTATTAAGTTATCATCATTGTCTGTTGGCTAAAAAAACGTCTTCGTTAGACAAGAAAGAAAGCAAATTAAGCTGACTGAGTGCTTGGGGTTTGGCAGACGTGCCATTTGGCTGGGGCAAGCGGCGCTACTAAGAATTCACAACGATCATAAAACGTGATTCGGACTGTGAACCGTCTAGATGTGTGCTCTGTGAAGGTCTTTGGCGGGCTTTAACACCCAGTTAAAGTTTTTGTAACTGAATTTTGAAGTATTTTGAGCATGGAATTTTCTGTTCGTAAATGTGAGCACTGCTGCTATGTGAGATAAGAGCAATGTGAGATCACTCCGAGCAAGTCATACCTTACTGATAGTGCTTAGATTGGCTTATAGACACTATCTAGTGTGCCTGCCTAACATGATCCAGTTAATCCAAACTAAATCAAGTTTGTGATAATTGTTGTAATTCCCTTCCATCTGAGATATTATCAGTAACGTTGAGGCTTGCTTTTATAGAGCGATTACGTTTGAAATAATTTAAAAAAGAATGGAAAATTAGATTTTAAATGTACTTAACAGCGCTCCAATTAGGTATTTAGCATTTTTGCTTGGTTGTAAGAGTTTCAAGAGTAATTATAGTTCAAGTAAAATACAATATAATAAAACAAGTTAACATAACGGAAAATGATTAAACCAAGATTTGCATTTTCAGCAGAAACAATTAATAAAAAATCGACAATAGAAAAATATTACAAATTATACAATATTTATGCAGATTATTAAATTATCATAATGCACATATTAACGGCTAAGAAATAACTAAAAACCATTTGGCAAGCGTCGCAAAACCCCCAAAGATAATTAACTGTACATATAAATGGGTCATAAATAAAACGTTGCACATTTTAACAGACAGAAACAAAATGATGACAAACAAAAATGCAACACTTTTGTTTCTCTCTCCATTTATTTTTAGCACTTTTTGTATATATCTATGTACATATATAATATATACCCAAGGCACTTGACATTGTCGCTTGTTGGAGTTTGCTTTTCGGCGTTGGCGTCTTTCAATGTGCTGACATTTTTTCGAGGTGTCAGCAATTGTTTGGCTAATGCAACTTCATAAAGTGACTAAAGTCAACAAATAGAACGACACTAAACACAACAGCAAACAGCTTAAAACAAAGTCAAGTTATAGACTGCATAAATGTAAAGTCGCTCTGTATTGCAAAACGAATTGTTTGGCACACCAAGTCATTATATAACAGGCAGACATTTTTAGCTTCGTCTTGAGACGTAAATGTTCATACATACAAGTATAAGTATGTAGCTTTTTATTTTTTAGTTAGTTAAATATTTACAAAAGGCCGCAATGACATTGACGCATTGCTGACAAATTGTTAAAACAAATAGACGATTGTCTAACCGCAAAAGTCTAGGCACACAAGAAAAGTAGAACAACGTATTTCAAATATGGCCCGAGCCGCACATAGAGCATAAAATACAACAATATAACTAAAAAATAATAAAGACAGCGCACAGAAATGAAGAGGAATTCGCTTTGGCATGACATCATAACGAATCATAAACGAATCGAGGCGGGCAGCATAAACACTTAAGACACAACACAAACTTTAAAAAAGACAACATAAAAAAAAAATATACCTGCCTCTGTCGTCTGTCCCAAGTGCCTGCACATAATGGCACTCAAATAAAACAATTAAGGCCCACATAAGCACGTCAAGAGACCATGAAATCATTTGCAGGATACCACAATACACAACCAATAAAGATGCCCCGAAAAGATTGCCAACAATTTGGGGTTTAAGCGCTTGCAAAAAGGCTCGTGCAGGTCGCATGCCAAAATGTGGAATTCAAAACATAAAAACAACAGAAAATAAATAAACACCAGCTTGGCATTTTTTGGCATTGAACCCTCCGGCTATGAAATGCCCAAAAACCAAAAAAAATAAATAAATAAAATGAGAGCAAAAACTCAATAAATATGCGTGCTTGGAACTGCTTGATGCTCGCTCGAGACGGTTTGTCTGCCAGCGGCAAAACGATGATATAAATAAAATGCACGATTTTTCTATAGCGAACACAAGAGGCTAACAAAAACAATGTCTTTTTTTTTGAGATTTGTCTTTCTTCTTGTTTGTTGTTGATGCTGTTGAAACGGTTGTACTCTTGGGTTATTCAAACGAACATTTACAAGTGATCTTAAGAACGTTTATGAAAGCCAATTTGAATAATTATGACATTGTTAGAGAATGAAATAATATGGTTCATCTGTCAAAACGACTGACAATCGTTCATCACAATTTATTCGGAATCTTGTTCAAAAACAACATCATATTATTATTTAACGCACAAACATTATAAAGATGTAGTTAAGCTCATCGCAAACAAAAGACTTAGACAACAAACTCAGGTAGCAGCATTTCAAATGAAATGGGTTCTCAAGAATTCCTTACTCTGTCAGCGGGGTTATTCCCGCAAATGCTAATCATGCTTAAGGGCCACCCCATCCCAAAAATGAAGCCCACTCCCAGTTGAGGTCTTACTTTTGTGGCCTTGTGACGCATCCGATGTCTGGTAATTCCAATGTAGTAATTCTTATGGCTGAGCTCTATAATCTTATCAATAATACTATGTCAGAAGAGGGTGCGGCGTGTTTGCAATGTGAAAACGCATTGTCTCTATGTCCGTTCGCAACCAATTGTTAAATATTTAAACAATTTATGAGCCACATAAGTACACATTACCAACAAATACAACTTAAGTTCAACTTGATGAACTGCGACTACAAAAGGCCGTTTAATTAGGGAATTTTGTTTTAGTATCGCGCCGATCGTTAGCTCGTATAGAAGTAACGAGTATCCCACGTAAGGATACTGACAGATATAACTCTCTGCTAAATAAACGTGACTTGCAGCAGTTGACAAATTGCGTTTAGTTTTAGAGACCGCAAAACGCAACAAGTTGGTAAATTTCCTTTATTAATTATCACTTGAATATAAATAACAACAACAATACTAAAGACGATTTGACTTTAAAAGTGTGTTTTTCAATCAAAAAATATTCATAATCCAACATTTAGCTTAAATTAATCCTACATTCATATTTATTTATGAAAGAGTGAACGCAAAATTCACGAATCGATTTTTAAATAATTAAATTTTAATAAACCGAGTGAGATTTTCATTAACAAAACAAAATAAAAATAAATGTCATAATATCATACATCAAAATTGCGTGAGCCGCATAAATTCTCAACTCAAATTGTGCAATAAGTGAATTTATTGAAAGTGGACGCAAAAAAACCAAAAAAATAAAAGCAGCAAAAATAATTAATAATTTACATAAAGTAAAAAGGAATAAATGAAGTTAATAATACAGTGTGAATAATGTTGAAGTAAATTGCGTTATATAATTTTTCAACTCTTTAAAGGATTGGGTAAGAGCCTACAGTTTTAAGCTGGATTGCTTAATATCAAACTAAAATAAGTTTATCAAAGTTTTCCCCAATATCCTTATCTGTTTAAAAATTGTTTATATATATATTCAAGTTTTGAAATATGTTTTAAATGGGCTCCTTGCCTTGCTCTGAGTAAAGTTTATACGCAATGCAATTAAAAATTCAATGAACCAAAAAATTAAACAGCAAACAACAATCTTCTGAGCCCACATTGAGGAAGCTCTGAGCAACGCACGTAGGTCATAACGCACACGATTTTATGGGGAAAATACAATATAAACAAGCACAGCCGGGTTACGTTTAGCCAAAAAAAAAAAAAATATCTGATGTAGACATATATATATTGTTTGTTGTCGTATAATTTATAGCCTTATATAAGCGACAACAACTTCATTTAATAGGCTCACGACGATTAAGAAAGCAATGGCCCATTTTTCTTTAAAAAACTTACAATAAAATACCCTTACTGAAACTGTATTCTTCCAGTCTTTTTTTGCTTAAGGCAGCACGACAAAATGTCGTGTGAAATACCAAAGAATAAAAATAATAAAGCTCACATTGTGCTAACGTTATAGTTTTAAGTGCAACATTGAAGAAACCTTGAGACGCCAGCACACAACATTTTGATACAAAGCAATTTTGTGTTAAAAAAAATGCTGAATAGAATTTAGCCACAAAGAAAGTTACATTTTATTGCTTAAAACCATTAATCATATGATTTCGATTGTTGTAGCTATTACATTTTGAGTTTGTGTACGTCAAACAGTTCCGCATGTATTTATTAAGTTTAAGTACGTTTTTGTTGATAGGCAAATCGGTTGTAGCTCCATATTGAGCATATTTATGAGTTTTATGAGGCAGACGGAGCAACGTTTTAAAAATTCGCAACACGTTCCATTTTCGGCGCCTCGCTGGTTAATCGAACTTCCTACTAAAGAAAACAGAGTGACAAACCTCAGTTTGCCTTGCACATTATTATTATATTTTCGATACGAGTTTTTATGATTTTGGGATATTAAAAAGGAAATTCTTAACTGTTATGGTTTCGAACCACCAAAACATAATCACATTTCTTACATAGAGACATGGCGCCTATTCAAGGGGCCAGCACGTTGCTACTTTATCAGTAGCACTCTCTTAAGACTCAAATTAAGCAGAGCGAATTAAACTGAGCGCTGCCTGTTGCTGCTGTAAGCGTCAGCGTCAACGTCGAGCTAAGTTGAGTTGAGTTGAATCGAGCTAAAAACTGAGCACTGAGCGCTGTTGTGTGTGGTGTGCTGAGTTGGTTTGGTTTGTTCGTTGGTTGCCGTTTCTGTGTTTGCTTTCAGTTTCATTTGAGACGTTGTCGCGGCCGCAAGTGTTGAAAACGCAGCTCAAGCTCAACAGTACAACAGTAACAACAACGATACGCAACGTGTGTTTCTCAACTAAATGAACATAATACAAAAAACCGACCAACAGCAAAAATCATTTAAACGGGTTAATCAATATACAAGTACAACAACGTCAACAACAAGCACGTTGAATATTGAGTTTTTTTTCGGTTTGTGTGTATTATGTTTGTGTGCATTTAATAGTATTTGTTTAGGCCTGTCTGTAATCAAAAGTGCATAAAGTGCAAGAAGTTGATTTTGATTATTACTTTGCATAATCAAGTTAATTTATGAACAATGATGAAAAGAAGTGCGCAAAATACATAAATAAAGTGCAAGCGTTTTACATATTAAACAAATTCAATATATACATTCATATATGTATATAGTACGTACAGAAATAAAATCCGGCTGATAAACAAGTTCGTTGCCTAAGTTATTTGTTTGCCAGCACCCAACCGTTCCAACTATCCACACTTTGAACAAACTTAACTATTTATTAATACTCGCAATTTATTGCTAATATATGCAATTTTAAGCGTTCAGCTCGTTCAGCCACGTCAACAAGAAGTCGCACAGAAAGGCAAGTGGTCTATAACAAATTCAAGAAATTAATGCCTAAAATATATAACAACAAAAAAGACTTAAGAATTTCGTGCTCAAAATGTCAAAAGTCATAATATAAATCACTGACGAAATAAAACAAACAAAAATTAGTCAACGAAAAGCAAACAAAACAAATCATTTACAAAAATTACTGCGATTTCAATGTCAAGAAAAATCAACAATATAACTCAGTAAATGCTAATGCTGTCTGAAAAGGCGCCGCGTGGGTTCTGTCTGAAGGGTCAATATCACCGTCTGTTTACTAGAACTGCCACAAATTGAGTGTTTTTTATTATTGCAATGGCAATTTGTGTTGTTTGCGTTTCAGAAACAAACGCAAATTGTGTAGAAAGCAAGCAACAAACCTAAATTCTGGGTGTTACAGTGAGATTGACTGGATGATACCCTGCGAAAAGTTGTTAGTGAAGAAATTTCATACCGTTTTAATAGTCTGCTCAGGAAAAATTGGATCAATAAGAGATTGTAAAAATCAAATGTAATCAAGTGTTAAAAATTGATTAGAATCTAAATTAATATACGATTTAGGTTTTACTTACATACCTTGCGGGCATTTTTGTAATATTGTAGGATATATCAATCTTTTTTTTTTTTGCAAAATAATCTCATAGCAAAAGTTAACAAAAACGCAATTTGAATTTATAATTTTTGCAATTATATTTCATTAATTTGTCGGGCTATAAAAAAAAGGCAGGCAAGCGAAATGTTTACGCGCTATGTAAATTACATTAATCCACACCCCCTCGGGCTATCAAACTGGCCACAGAGAACAACTTAAATAATTGCGCGTTTCTAATTTGTTTATAGAAATTAATAAAAGCTGCTGCCGCTGCTGCTGTTTGATGATAAACTGAAACTAGCGCAGTCCGTTTTGTAACTTGTGCTGATTTCTTTCTTTAATTAAAATCAAAATTGCCTTTAAATTATAAAAATCAAATAACGAAACTAAAGTCTCATCTCACACTTTAACTCAGTTCAGTTTGTTGCGATCACTCGCAGAATTAACAATTAACACATCAAATCGAATAGTGAAAAATATTAGAATCTATCTGATTGATGCCAAGAGTTAAGATCCTGATGATGATCTGGTCGGTGTTGTTAATTAAAATAAGCACGTCTCATTTGAGCGATAGAACAATTTGATGGCATTGTGGTTTTTTCTGATGGCACGTAAATTTTTGGTTTTTTGTGGCAGAAACAAATGTTGTTTACTCTGTCTAAGATCTGGTAGATATGTAGATTGTTGTAATTTGAGTCAAAATATTATTATTGGTTTGCTTAAGTCTATGTTTTCCACGAAAGTTTCAAACATTTACTTAACTTAATGAAAGCTTAACAAATTCGATTTATTAGATGTGTTTTATAAGTCCTCTAATAATTTTATATTTAATCGAAAAGCGCGCATAAAACTTGTTTAATTAAGTTGTCTTAATGATTAGCCAGTTCATCCAGCTGTGTGCAATTTTAATAATCATATTTGTGCCCATAACATTGATTACAAGTGTCAAAATGAGTTGCGTGACTAACAATTAGCAATGTGGGCAACTCATTTCACGCTCAAAAGCACATAAAAACTAAAGAAAACTCAACAAAAAAATAGCATAATTTTAACTGTTTGGCACCTTTTGATGAAAACATATTATTCTTGAACTGAGCACAATAAAAAACTTCGTGCCCTAAAGCACTACAATGGTTTAAAATACTTAAGAACAGTTGCATTGAATTTATGACTGATAGAAGTGAATAAACACTCGATTATGACAATAGATCGTGCTCATCTTTATAAGATTATCTTAATAAATATGTCCACTGCAAGTTCTCAAAGTGATTTTATGTCATGGCAAGAGACAGCATCATATTCTGGCACTAAATGGCGGCTTCTCTTCTATCGAACCGGCTTTACAATATGCGCATTGACCTTGCAACGCCTGATAAATGTACAAATTTATTTTCGAAGTCGAAAAAAATAAGTGCTGCGTTCGCAGCTGCCCAAAAAAAACAGAAATAAAATCCAAATGATATCGAAAAACGAACGCTGAATATTTTAACTTAATTTATTTCCACATGTTCGCCGCCTGATTGCTGTTATTTACGAAAACGGCTCAACACTTCAGCTTTGTGGATCTCTTTTATATTATACAAATTTATTTTTGTTTTATTATAGGGATTTTTTTGCATGTCGTTAATTAATGACAACTGTTAGGATGAGTTGAGCACGTTGTTGCATACATCACGAGACACATACAACCAGCTGAAGAGCCAAGAAATCAATCATTCAAATTGATTTGTTGCTAATTTGTTATTCAAACAAGACGCAAAATGCATTGATCACCAACACACAAAAAAATAATAATAATAAAAGAAAATAAAAAAGATATAATGAAATAAATACAAGGTATATTTGATAATGTTGTTTGCATGACGCGCAATCCAAGTGCTAATTGCATTTAGTTAATTGAATGTTAAAACTTGATCAAATTGAGCGAAACAGCATTGGCAAATTGCGAAGGTAAAAGATACCCTGTAAGCTTATAGTATGAAAAATAAATGTTTAACCTTTTCTATAGGATTTAGTAAGCCTTTTTATATTAGACAATCTTCTATCATATGCCATTTTGGTTTCTTAAACAAATGTTTATGTTTACGCAGCATTGAAACCCATTGCAATGTTAGTTTTAATCGAGAGCAGGCATCAGTTTTATTTAGTAATTATGTTGTTAGCTAGTAAGTCTCGTTTGAGCCTAATAAATACATGTCTTCATAAAGTGGCTGTCAATGTTTTTGTTTTTGTTGCTGTCTGTTTCTTTTGCTGCATTTGTGCGTTTCAAGCAATCATCATTTGCTAATGTCAACGCCTCAAGCGTCGGCTACTCTTCGTTTTCCACGGCTGCAGCAGCAGGTTTAGATAAAGAGCTTAAATAAGATAAAACT
Organism: Scaptomyza graminum; assembly: GCA_018901835.1. Lineage (NCBI taxonomy): Eukaryota > Metazoa > Arthropoda > Insecta > Diptera > Drosophilidae > Scaptomyza > Scaptomyza graminum. The sequence continues at coordinate 9,810,771 of JAEIFL010000002.1, forward strand.
GAAAAAACCTTGACCATATCTTTGTTTTGTTTTTGTTTCTTTATACATTTATACATGTTTCTAATACGCTTATTATAATTGAAGTGTTTTTGGGTTTCTTTAGCTGCCGTTTTGAGTTATCTATCTTATTTTTAGCAAAGAAAACTTTTCATCACACTAAAAATTGTGTTAGCTCAGCATTTTAGTTGTTGTTTTATTTGTCTTTATTTTCACTTTGTATTGTTTTTATTTATTTAGGCATTTCTTATACTTTTTTGGTTCATCGGCTTTTATGTTTTACATTTGATTCATGTTCATAAGCATGACTCTTCGAAAAAGGTCTTGTGATCAAGTTTCACACTGAAAAATGTGCGTGGTAAGCAGAGTGTTTTTTGCTCCCGACATAACCAGAGATTCATAACAGTTATTTTTGGGAATTTGTAGACTATTAAATACCACGCATTTGGTTTGAAGTGGGTTTTAATTTGGCGCGAAAGGATATAAGTATGAATAAATATAACTTTCATTAGACCTTTGAGGTTTGCAGCTTTGCTAAGTAATTTAGTATTTTAGTATTTTGATATTATTTTTCTAAGTACAAAAGAAAGCCCCTTAGTATTCCCACAAGTTTAATTTCAAATTAATAATTCCCGTTAGTCTCAAACCTATAAGAACCAGCAAACATTAATTAAAACTTTAAACATATTAATTTGACTGTGAAATGTCTCTTTTTTTCGGCAATTACCGATAATTTTTCAAATTGAGTTTAATGGCAAAATAATGCGATAATTGTAATTACATTTCACTTTTTCGCATTGCGAAAGTGACGAAACTCGCTAATTTAACAACAAAATAATAATAATAATATATGGCTTATAATTACGTCAATTGAATAAGCGGCAATCGATCAAAATTCGCATTTGGTAGCTTTCAAAAATGGTTTGATTTATTGTTGTTTGTTGCTTACAGATTGATTTGGATGCTGATAGAGTCAAGGGAGACAGACAGACGTTAGGCACAAGAGTAAACAGATACCATATCAATGATACTGCGGACGAGTCTCTGTCTGCTGGCTGTGCTGCTGCTGCAGGCTCAAGTGAAATGCAAAGATGAGGATTATGGCAGCGAAGGTGGCAGTGGGTCGAACAATGATGATATCTATGATCCGGCGCAACAGGAGATCGAAGCTGAGTCGGAGACCCAACAGCATCGCAACAGCATTGAAGCCGATGAGCGTCCAGTGCCTGTACATATGGTAAACGAACTGGAGTCCATGGAGCAGCAGTCAACCACAGATAAGGTGGTCACAGAGGCGCCCACAACTGCAGCCGCTGAAGTTGCTCGCACTGCAGAATATGATGAGAATTCGGCTGCAGAGGTAATGGATGATGCGTCCCCACAGAAAAAGGATACAAAAGCAGACAAGCCGATGAAGCGTTTGCAGCAGGACTACTACGACGAGATGCAGGAAGAGCACAAGGAGCCAGCCACAACGACAACAGTGCCCGAGTATGTGCGTAAGGCCAAAGCGGAACGATATCCCCAAGCGGGTAGCGGCGACTATGCTGAGGAGGAAACGATGGTGGAGCAGCAAACGCAGTCTATGAACGAACCTAAAGAGCAGGAAGAGGAGATTATCTATCGCGATGAACCGGCTCAGCCACAGGCACATGTTCAACAGCTGCCCACACAGAACAGAGCAGAGCCGTTCAAGCCTAGCTCTGATGAGTATTACGATGAGGATCAGCTGGAGAGCGTACAACATCGAACAACAACAACGACAACAACAACAACAGAGGCACCACTACCAGTGTTGGAGACACGTTTCGGCGGCTTTGCTGGCTTTGGCGGTTGGCCCATGCAAACGCCCAACACTGTAACAACCAGTGCTCCGCCAACAACAACTACCACAACAACTACAACAACAACGACGACGCCGTTGCCACACAAGCAATCGAAGCATATACACCTGGCCAAGCCTGAATTACTGCCCGCCGATCAGTTGCGCAACTACATCAAGGATGTTTATATACGCATGCCGTTGGCGGTGATTGTGGATCCATCGGCGGCATCACTCGAACAGACCAAACGTCTCTACATTGATGCGCTGCAGGACAAGAATATCAACATTAAAATTGTGCTTGTCACGCTAAATGAGTCGGGTGAGCAAAATGAAAAGAAAAGTATTAAAAGCTTGCATCATTCCATATCAAACATTTATTGTTCCCTTCAGGTGTGCCATCCTCTTTCAGTTTCAATAACACGCGCGAGTTTATTGCGGGCTTAAACAGCACCAGAGAGCACGAGGGCGGCAATGCGTTTGTGGGCGTGCTACAGGCTGCCGAACTGGTGCCTTATGACAGCGCCATCTTCATCTCAACAGCTGTTGTACCGCCGCACACCGAAATGGTTCAGGATGCGGCAATAACACTACTCAAGAAGCGCATACGCGTAAGTACAAGAGCTTTAACGGCATGCCCGAGAAGCTTATTGAAAGCTTATTGATTGTTCGCTCTCAACTGGTTGTGCGTTTTTCATCTCGTTTTCGTTTCTTTGCAGTTGTTTATGCTGTGGTACGGCGAGCGTTCGGCAACTGAGAATGAAACCGAAGAGGCTGTGGGTGGCATCTTGGGCGAGGTGGCCATACGTTCGGGCGGCGAAATCATACACATTGTGAGCACAGAGCATGGACAGCACATAGCGGGCAACACGGTAAAGAGCTAACAACGATTGTTATTAGTGTAATTAAAAGGCAGCCAGCTAGCTAGCCATATGTTGAAATTGAAAGTGGCGACAACAGAGCACAGCAAACAACAAAACAATAACATCAACAGCAGCAGCAGCAGCAGCGGCAACAAGTGTTGCACAAGCAACCAAGTGAGACGCAAATAGCAGCTTGGATTACCTTTCAGGCAGGTGCTCAAGAGCACGAAGCGACTTGTTGTTGTTGATGATGTTGCATCTTTGTGCAAAACTAGGTTATGGAAAGAAAAGTGAAGGGCAAATTTGTTTATAGAAAGGAAACTAGACATTCCAAACAACAACAACAACAGCAACTACTAAATAGCTAAAGCTACTCTCGAATCTTTTGCAGCTGACGCTCGTTTCGGATGACTATCAGGGTGCCCAGGAGCTGGATCTGCCAGTGGATACGACGCTGTCCAGTTTACATGTGCGCATCGATGCCAATATGCGACGTGCCACACTGGCAACGCCCAACGGTGGTTAGTTCAACCATTAACCCACTTCACAAATATGCTATTTCACTCTTTCTAAATACTAACCGAGTATGAGTTGAAGAAGAAGCAGCAGACAGGGTTGCATCTCATGCCACATAGCAGTAGTGTTGCATGAGAGATCAGCGTGTACGGGTTCACCAATAAGGGATCTTCAATTAAGTGGCACAAACGCATTATTTTGTTCGTATAATCACACCTAGGCTAGCTTCAATTTAAGTCGTTTGTTGTAGCTTACTATAAATGTTTAATTAACTCATTCACGCTATACATTTCTATCTCTTACTAATGCCAGTGTTGTAAAATGTCTCAAGAGTCAAATGTACTTATTTATATGTGCTTAGCTTTAAGTTCTATATTAACTAACCAATCCGCCAATCCCAACTGATATTTTTATGTACATAAAAAGAAAACATCCCCTCAAACGCTTTTCTTAACATAAACGCTAGCCTAATGCTTTAAACTTAACATTAACTTGTAGTACAAAAGAATTTCTTCAACAATATATATAAACCAGATACACATATTTGTATATGTTTATGTTTTACACAAATAAAGTAATAAATGTTTAACTTTAAGGGTCAACAATAAAAACAACAACAAGAAAATACACTCAAACAATTTAGCTTACTTTTAAGTTTTAACTTCAGTTCCAAAGCAATCCTCAGCACAAGTAAAACTCGATAATGCACCTACTGTTTTTTTGTTCTGTGTTTCGTCCTAAGCGTAAGTATATCAAGGATTCATGTTATTTGTAATGCACTTGTACTTGGCTAACTCAACTTTTAACAATTCAGCACAAATTATTACTGTTTACTAACAATATTGTACACGTAGCAATTGTAAATGATTGCTATCAAATTGCTCTTGAATTTAATAGCTGAACTCTTGAATTAATCATACAGCAAACATCTCTGGCCACGTTGTGGCGAGCAAAGTTCACAATTTTCTCTATATGCAGCCAGACAAAATTGCAAATATGACTCAAAAATTTACGAAATTAAAACAGATTCCAATGTGAATGGCGGCTTATCGCAAAGCCTTCGTACTAGCGGAGCTCATTGTACTCAAAATAGAATGAAAATAAAAGCTTACATACATACCCTATTCTGATTAGAAAGAGCAGTTTCGGAATGATAATATTATTTTTTTAATTTTTTCATAAATTTCAAAATACCAATATTTATTCGATTTAGATAGAAAATAAATAGGGTTGGTTAAAAACTATACTAAAATCAATCTACCCCGTTTTTAATCACAAATAAGTACAAAGTGAACTTTTGTCGTAAACAGAGTTATCAAAGAGCTTGCGGAAGCTATGACGCTCACGTTCGAAATGTTAGCGATGAAAGTTCGCACGCACTTACACACACACACAAACATCGCGTTCGTTGAACAAATCAATTGAAGTTGCTAGCGCTTTGCCTGCCGCAACATAGAAAACATTGCATACCGCACTTTGTTAAGCCAATTGGCAAGCCATTAGTGCACATTTAAATAACAAAATGACCAAATAATGACGTCTAACACATAAAATGATTATTTATTTGTTGCCAAAATTGGCATAAGTCAATTGTATATAAGCAAATATATATATGAACATATACATACAAACAAGTCGGTCAGCATGTATTTGTCCACTGCCATGGCCAAGTTCAAAAGTGGCATGAGCTAAATCGACGGCGACTGATGATGATGCACACGAATCGAAAATTTACAATATTAGCCCACAGGCCATGTCCGAATAGATGGCAAGTGGTTTGTGAGACGAAGTTGACGTGGCTTTAGCAACGATTTGCTAGCATGTATTTTTTTAATAATATGTTTGATTTCACAACGCGCAATAATTGTTTATATGTTAAGTATTTAGCAGAAAGTGTTTGCCTTTCACAACAAACAGCAAACAGCAAAAACACAAACCACAAAGCAGCTGCTGCAAAACATAGAAACAACATTCACAGAGTTGCCAACGCGCACGGTCTGTGGCCTGTGGTTTTATGTTTTGAAATTGTAGTAAATGATAATAGCTTTCACAATTGGCTGCATGTCAAACTGCAATAAGGTGCACACATTTGTTTGACCCACTTTATATAATATTTAATAATTATTTTATTTACACAATGTGTTTGCAAACAGTCTGGCAACGCTCAACGCGAGCAGCTGTGCGCGCGTGTCCAGTGAATGGCTAAAAGCACCTGTTAATTTGTTTTTGTATGTGTTTTATTTTTGCATAGACATCAATTTAAAAAAACTGGTCAAATTCAAGTCAACCAACGAAACACAAAATGCGAACAAAGATGAACTTGACGCCTACGTACCGCTTAACAAGCTGCGCAAGGCGACAATCCTTAAGCTGCAATTGACGCCACAATTGCCCTACAACGAATACAAAGTTTTTATACGCGCCGAACGGAAAGCTGACGTTTTTCTGGGTGAGTTATTTACTATTTACAAAGCAAATCAATAGGGAAAGTAGCGACTGCGCTAAACAGAAACAATATTATAAATAAGATGTGCTAACCGGTACTCTGCGCTTTGGTGATAAGTCGCCTGCCTGCCGAACTGATAACCGTATCAACCTTGAAAGCGACAATAGAGCGTCATTCCGCTGATTGTTTACGCCACTCAAACCAAACAACCAACCAGCCAACCAAGCATCCCATCCGTCACACAATACAATTCTGCCGCCAACAACAAAACACACGTGTAGAACTTAAATCAGTGCTGAGTTCGTGTCGTGAAACTATTTCGAGAATATAGTTGACAATTTATATTTGTAGGTGACATCATTCAACGCATCGATAGCTATTATTCACATGGACATGAGGAACGTCCTGTGGCGTCAGTGGAACGCCTGGCCAAGCTTAAGTTTCCTGAGAAGTTGGAGGACGATGTGGACTCGCCCAAAAGTGAGGTAGAAACCTTTTCGGAAACAGAACTGGTGCGGCCAGCGGCAAGCCCCAATCACACTCAATCCGCAGCTGCCACGGGGGCAACGCAACGTGCCAGCTTAAATGCCATGTTGCTGCAACGTTGCGGCACCAAAGTTGAGCTCAGCACGCAGTCTCAGCTGTTGGCCACCCCGGGACAAATGTCCACGTTGCTCTTTGAGGTAACGAACATGCGGGCAGAGCGCGTCTATCAGACAGTCCAGGTGACGGACGAGCGTAAATTTCTCGTCCAGCTCAACCCAACAAGGTGAGTGTTCAAAAGCTGACTGCTTGTGGTTCCAATTTAAATCCCTTTCATTTTTTCAGTTTCTATTTGCGTGCACGCGAGACGAGCATAGTACGCTTGACTGTGCTTGTGCCCACGGGTACACCAGCGGGCACAACCGACAGAATCACCTTCACCAGCTATGGAACCGAAACGGCAACATTGGCGGTTAGCCTGAAGGTGGCATCCAGCATTGATGCACAGGATTTAACTGGGCCCACGCTTGCCTGGGAGTTTGGCAATCGCTGCGGCTATATCTCAACAGACGGACAGGGCTGTGCTGATCGTTTCTGGACACTGGACATAACCGCACAGGACTGGCAGTCGGGCATGTTGCGTTTGCAAACAACACCATCGGAGGGTCTCTTTTATCGCAACTATTATACGGCGGGAACGACAGAGCCACTTAAGGCCACCTACATGGCCTCCTGCTGCGAGCCAAAGGTGGCCATCACCGCCTTCGATGCGGCGGGCAACCAGCGCAGCATCAATATTGATGTGAGGGATGTCGTCCTGACGGAAGCAGCCATTGCGGCTATTTGCCTCGGGGCGATTCTGCTGCTGCTCTTAATTGTGTTGCTCGTGTGGAGCATTGTTTGGTGTTGCAAGCGCCGCAAGATGTCTCTGGACATGCCTACTTATCGCTCACACTCATCGCGTACCATGGAATAGGTTAAGAGACATTTACAACATTGTGCCAATTTCAAGTTGTTAATCAAAAATATATAAATTGTAATTGTACTTTTTTCATCTTTTGTTAACGTTTACGCTTATCACGAAAAATATCAATAATATACTAGAAGCAACAAGTGACAATTGAAGTGCGGCCTAAATTCGCTGCTATAATTTCTCTCTCTCTCTCTTCACTGTTTTTCTGTCACTCCGTTACTCTCTCTTGTTGCTGACACACTTACCACGATTGAGAATGCCAGCGATGAGAGCGTTTGTTGGCTGCGGGGGCGGTGCATGCACCACGGGTGGCGCTGCTGGCAGCAGGAGCGGCTTATTGGGATAATCATCAAAGCTCAAGCCTGTTACAGATGCACTAAGCAGTGGATTTTGTTTAACAATCCGATTTGCATTGTTGTTGACGCGCGACGACGACACGTCACCTTTGGAGCGTTCTGACATGTTTTGGATCGCGTATTAGCAAACTGCTACGTTCACACCAGCCGTATGTGTTGCGCAATTGGTATTGCTGTGCAATTACCTTGATTTTTTATCGCACAGATGGGCGAAAACTTAACAAAACAAGGCAGTCAAAAGTTTACTTGCAACGCGCACAGTACCACAGCCAGGGCTGCTGTATATAATTAGAGTGGGCAGGTCGTCAAGTGTGGAGCCATTGTTTCGTTAAGTTTGACGCTACGTTGACATGTGAACGACATGTTATCGACAGCGGTTAATTCAATCCTGTTCTAGTTGGAATGAAAACTTTTGCTTTTGAAAATTAAAATTAGCTTTTTTATATACCATGCCTTTAAAATAAACAATTCAGTTATTAGCTGCCAAGTGTTAAAAGTATTATTTTTGTTTTTGATTCTGTTATGCCACTGTTAAAGCACAGAGTAAACTTTTGGTTGTTGATATTTACGCCGCTTTACATTTGCGTACTAAACAAATTGCAAAAAGTTTAAGTTGTAAAAACAGTTCTTACGGTTTAGTACAAGTGCAAGGTAAATTTTAAGAACTTTTGCATGCATTGTGTGCTTTAGCAATAAGACGATTCTTTTATATTTGCACCTGTTGCATTTGTATATAAGCATAATAAAAGCTTAAGCGCCTTCAATACATATGTAGTACATATTTTGTAAATATAAGCAGGTGTATGTGTGTGTGTGTACTCAAACAGAATAACAACTGCGATTATGGGTAGAACAGATATGAGATATGTTCTCAAAGCACTTGCTTGATTGAGGGAGGGGCTCGTTCAGTAAATATTGAGATAATTTATTAGAAAGGTTAACCAAACCACCTTAGTTAAATTCTTCCAATCAATTCATATTCAATGTGAAGGTCAGCATTTATACCCTCTGGAAAGGGCATGCAGATAAATTTTCAAGTGCTTTACAAACCTTATCTGAATGCTCTCTTTCAAGCTCTCTCTTTCTCTCTCACACACTGTGCTGATAGCACACCCACATTTAGAACAGGTGCCAGACGTTTTGATATTTAATAAAGCTCTCAATCGCAGGCAAAACTAGAAACGTTCAAGATGTCGTCGGGCAAGCTTATACTACGTTGGGGCATCGCATCCGCCGGCAAGATCAGTGAGGATTTTGTTATTGCGCTCAGCACATTGCCAGCCAGCGATCACAAGGTGGTTGCAGTGGCTGCAAGGGCCCAAGAGCGTGCCGCCGACTTTGCCAAAAAGCACGAAATACCAAATGCCTATGGCAGCTATGAGGAGCTGGCCAAGGACAAGGATGTGGGTGAGTTGCTTGATATGACATGATTTGCCAATTGATGAATATCTATCCTGTATCCTAGATGTCGTCTACATTGGCGTACTCAATCCGCAGCACTATGAGGTATCCCTGCTAATGCTAAACCATGGAAAGCATGTGCTCTGCGAGAAACCGCTGGCAATGAACAAGAAACAGGTCGAGCGTATGTTGGCAGCGGCTAAGACAAACAAGTGCTTCTTTATGGAAGCTGTCTGGTCGCGCTTCTTGCCATCCTATCAGCACTTGCAACAGCTCATCCAAACCGGTGCCCTTGGCAAGATCAGCGAAGTGAATGTCAGCTTTGGTTTCCCGCTGGCCGCCGTAGAACGTCTGCAGTAATTAGCAAAAGAAATATTCAAAGCACAGTTACTAGAATTATTCCTTTGCAGAAAACGTGATTTGGGTGGCGGTGTTGTTTACGATCTGGGCATTTACACCATTCAGGTAGCGCAGTGGGCCTTCGGGGAGCCACCACAAAAGATCGAATCCACTGGCCAAACCAATAGCGAGGGCATCGATGATGATGTTAGCGCCATTCTCACTTACAGCGGTGGTCGGACTGCAAAAATGCGCATCTCTTCAAAGGAAAAGCTGGAGAACAGAGCCACCATCAAGGGCACCAAAGGACAAGTAACGGTAAGATAACATTGTTTCGACTCTCTTTGGTTGTAAGCTTGTGAAGTGTGATTGAATCTCAAGTGTTATTGTTTGATTTGTAGTTGATTGACTTCTGGTCACCGAACAAGATAATTGACATCGATGGCAAGGAAAAGGAGTGGCTGCCACCCAAGGGAAAGCATGCCACCAACTATGGCAACTCGGAGTGTATGCGCTACGAGGCGGAGGCAGTGCGTCAATCCATACTCGCTGGCGAGCTGGAGAACAAGATTGTCAGCCATGCGGATAGTTTGCTATTTGCCGAAATTGAGGATACTATCAGGAAACAAGTCGATGTGCTCAACAAATATGACGAGGAATAAACAAACATGATTTTATAATTTTTGTATTAAGTGAAAAAAAATTAAAGATTAAAGTTTTGTCAAAAACCTGTAACTTCAGCTATGAATCTCTTAGAACCTTAGGTTATTATACCTCTAAGGTTAGTTTCTTATAGTAGATTCTAATACTCTTTAAAAAAGTTCTTTTCACTAGAATAAACTGGAATGAAAAAAGAGTAACCCTTTTGACATAGTGCACCACCAATGAACCCCTCTGTGTATATAATCAAATGATAGTGCTTGGGAAATATATACAATGTACTTTGTATTAAATATAAATATGTATTTGTTTAAGAGTGCTGAGTTCGGGCAGCCCGTGTTATCAGTAGAGAGTGCAATGACAAAAATAAAAATTGCAGTCAATGCAGATGCTAGGGTCTGATAAGGGCGACGTCCACTTGGCACAGCCGAGCTCCACATTCGACGACAAACAGTTGAGCCAACGATTTCGAGTTGAAAGCACGCCAAACGATGCAGAGTCAAACATTAAATTGGGGCATTGCAGCAGCTGGAAGGATAACACAAGATTTTGTGACTGCACTGGGCACGATTGAAGGATCGCGGCATGCTGTGCTCGCCGTTGCCGATGTGGAGGGCTCACGTGCCCAGGATTTTGCCCAACGCAATCAGATACCACGCTACTACGATGGCTTTGAGGCGCTCTCCCTGGACCGTGAGGTGGATGTTGTGTATGTGGGCACATTGAATCCCTATCACTATGCTGTCGTGTGTCTCATGCTGTCCAGGGGCAAGCACGTGCTGTGCGAGACGCCTCTCTGCCTGGGCCTCAAGCACGCTCGAGAGCTCTACGCTCTGGCGGAGCAGCGTGGCCTCTTCTTTATGGAGGGTAAGTTCTAACCTTAATTGTTTAGGGGATAGTTTCCTAACAATCTGCAGGCATGTGGAGTCGATTCTTTCCCAGCTATGAGCGACTGCGCGAACTGCTGCTCAGCGATTGCATTGGCGAGGTGAAGTTGGTCAAGTTGCAGCATGGCTTTCGTTTGGCCAATGTGGAGCGCGTTGTCAGCCGCGCACTGGGTGGCTCCATTACCTTGGATCTGGGCATTTATGCTTTGCAGTTGGGACAATTTGTCTTTGGCTCGGCGCCAGTCAAGATCATTCCAAGTGGCACTCAACTAAATGCTGATCGCGTTGATGTCGAAACCGAGTTCTTGGTGGACTATGGTGACAATCGTCGTCTGATGGCAGTTGTAAGCGGTCTGGAGTACCTGGAGAATGATGCAACTATTGTGGGCACCAAGGGTGAGATTAAGGTGAGCTCAGTGCACAATTTGCGAACGTCGAACCAGTTTTGTTATCAGTGACTTTCGCCCACATTTGAAGCTTTCCAATTATTGGTGCTGCACGCAGCTGACACGTCCCAATCATCCCGCGGAGCTTTGGCCGCTGCCCAATGCCAAGTTCGATTTCCACTATACCAATTCGTGTGGCCTGCGCTACGAGGCGGAGGAGGTGCGCAAATGCATCGAGAAACGTCTGCTCGAGAGTCCCAAATACACGCATGCCGCCAGCTTGGAGCTGATTGCATTGACAGATCAGATACGCCGTCTAATTGGAGTCAACTATGATGATGTCCTTGGCAGGGAAGCATAGGGATAGTACCTATAATGTGCAATGATATAGTATAATCTGGAATGGCAGGAATATTTCGATTTGTAAATTAAACAAAAACTTGAGTTTACATTTTATATTCAATATTTATTTAAATAATTGCAATTACCTTTTACTTTTATTTACTTGCTTTTTATGCTTTTCTTTATTTCGCTTTTTTTTTTGTTGTATTTTTTATTCTTGTGTAGTTTTGTTTTTTTGTTAATGGTTGTTATCATTGTTGCATATACTACTATTTGTTACTAATTCATGTCTAATATATAGTTCTTGATTTTTTTTGCTGCCGCCGTTGATTTATATAGGCTAGTCGGCTAGGGTCATTATCGGAATCTTAATATAATAACTAATTTAATACTTAAGATTGCTGGCAACATAAAAAAAATACAAAACGTCTTGAGAAATTCAACTTAAATAAATTAAAATAGAATTCTAAATGCAAAACACACAAATAAAATAAAATAGATAATTGATTTAAACTGTTTACTTACAAGAAATAAAAAATAAAGTTGTTTTTAATTCAAAAAAGATTTACGTGAATTGTTCAAAGCTCAGCTGGATTAAATTCGTTGAGACAACGCTAGACACAAGGAAGTAGCTGATGATTTTGCTTCTCTACAGAATTAGAAATTGTAGTTTTGCGTTTTAGTTGCAGGGAAAAAAAATATATATATATAAGTAAGGGAGAGTCACCAGTAGTGGACACTGTGCCTAATTCGGACACCAGCTCAAAAATAAATTTTTTCTTAATCGTTTTTTCATGCTCTTTCATAATCTGTAATCCAAAATGTGCATAATGCCTTACACTGATCGATGGGAAATTGAACTAGCTTTCCTACGATACGTTGATATTTGACATTTGATATTTTATGGCACAAAAACCTTATGGGTGTCCACTACTGGTGATTCTCCCTTATATATTATTTAAGGTGCCAACTTAAGCAACGAAGTGACTAAAATTACATTTTGTACTTAAGACTAAGTAATTAAAATTTTAACAATTAAAACTGATTTATACAAGGCGAGCAGGCATTATATATATATATAGTATAGTACTTACATACATAATATATTCACAATGATTATGCACATGGAACGCCCGCCGCTTCTAATGAGGCAAGGAAGGAGTGAGGGGAAGCTTTGCAGAGTCGCCAAAAAAAAATGTGATAATTTGTAGAGACGCATTTTTATACCCTGAACCCATGAAATGGGCAAAAAGGGGAAATAACTATTTTGTGTAAATGTACGCAACAGACAGAAGGTAGCAACTCCGACGACATACAGTGTATATATATAAGTATATATATTCTTGACCAGTATCAATCTGTCTGTATGAACGCGCCGATATCAAATATTGAAGTTTAGTCAAGTCACACACACACATACATAAAAAAGGTGTCTGTCGACATAATGTCTAGGGTTCAGGGAGTCGCCTAGTCAAGTTTTCTTACTTGGTTTCTTTTCTGTTTGGATTCCGACCCACTTAAAAGTATTTAAGTCTTCTGCTGTGTAAAATTGCTATAAAAACTAATCCCATTGCTCGTTCCCCCCGAGCATTAGTTGCTTCTGCTCGATAAGGACTCGGTCAGACTGGCGCTGACGTCCAGTGGCTGGCGTGGATGCGGCGCTGTGGACACATCCAGTAGCTGTTTGTGCGGCTGCTCGAGAACAGCGACAATTGGTGTGGGATTTATTAGCGGCGGTGGCAACCCCTCAAAGGTCATGCAACTGCGCTGCGCCTCCTCGACAATGGGCGGCGTGTCAATTGAATCGATGGTGGTGCTGGTGTTGTTCGTGGTGGTGGTGCTACTGCTGCTGCGCACAGCGGCATAGCCCTCGGAGACGGCAACCAAAGCGGCGGTGGTATTACGATTGTGTTGCAACAGATCATTGATCTGCGACAAACGCGACGAGCTGTTAATGGGCGCATTCAAGCTAATGAAATCAACAGGTCCAGGGCCACCGAGTCGCGCCAGGCCCGTGGTGGTGGCACAGCTGCTGGCCGTTAAAGATATGCTGCTGTTGCTGCTTCTAATCATTGTGGCGGCGGTCGTTTCTAGCACATTCACGTGCTGATATTGCGTAGCATTCGAGGCGGTTGTTGTGGCAATGCCAAATGGCGGCACCGAAGGCACCGCACACGAGCTGTAACCAACAGGCGACGCAATGCCTCCATTAGCTGCCGCTGTCTGCTGATAGGAGCCGTAAGAGTTGAGCTGGAGAAGTGAAACAAATATGTTAAATTGAGTTCATTGACAATAAACAAAATGTGCTCAAACTCACCTGAGTGCTGCCATAGCTGAGGGTCTGATGAAACGTGGGCGTTAACAGCTCACCGTAGGAGGGCGTGGCATTGCTACCTGTGGTAAATAGGCCTGCATCAAGGCTGTCCAACTGTGGATAGATTGTGGCATAGCTAGACTGCTGCTGCGTTGTGCTGCTGTTGCCTGTGGCACCAGGTGGAGTCTGTGCACCCAGAGGCGTTTGTTGATGTTGCTGATAGTAGCTGACGCTCGTCTCGGGCGTGTACGCTGGCGAGGCATAGCCAGAGCTGTAGTTCGACTGCGGTTGCATGAAGAAGCAGTGTGTGGAGGAGGCGCCTGATGAGGCAGAAGGTGATACGACGCCCGAAGCGCTGCTGCCCGAGACGCTGCTGCCGTAGACCAATCCATTGCTGCTGTTCGCCGACGATTGCCCCTGGCTCTGACGCTGCTCCATGTCCAGACGCATCACAGTGTGTATGTAGTGAGTGCGCACCCGCGTCGGATTGAACTCGACACGACCGACAGTGTTGCCGCAAGCTTCACGCGAACAGCCGCAGGGGAACATGGCGCGATCCACTTGGCATTTGATGCCCGCCTGGCTGCAGGCGCATGTCTCCGGATCGCAGAAATCGCGACAAGAGCAGCCGCACACTTCGCGCGAGTTGCGTATGTCCCGGCAATCGATCTTCTCGCTGGCATCGATCTTGCGCACGCCAGCTGCTTTGAGCAGGACACGCCGCTGCTTGGGCGTCACCGGCTGCAGGAAGCCATTGGAGCCGTCGTCAGCATCGGAGCCGCTGCCCTCGCTCAGATAATCCTCTTCGGATTCCTCGCTGTCATCGCTGCTGGAGCCTCGCGCTTGCTGCTGTTGTTGTTGTTGGTGATGTTGCTGATGGAGCTCTTGATTTTGGCTACGATGTGCACGCCGCAGTTCGGATGCATGCTCGGCCAACGTCATGGTCTTGAAGGCAATATGCCGGGCACCCATGCCCAGGGTACAGCCGCCGGCAGTGGGCACACAGCTGAAGCCCTGTTGCCGTGGAAAATAGTAGATCTTAACGTTATCAAAGTTGATGCTACGCTTCGGTCGCTTATGTGTGTTGGAGCAGCTTGAGATGGGCAGCAATGCCAGCTCCATGGCATCATCATCCAGCCGACGTTTCAAATTTGAGCGCAGCGGCTTATGCAAGCTTGTTGTTGTTGTTGTGATGTTATGTCTATCATTCTCACTGCCCAGGCCCGAATCGGAGCCACCATCGCTGCGCAGCTCCTCCTCTCTTCGCCGCGTGGGTGGCCTAACGGGTGTAGTTGCTGTCGCAGTCGCAGCTATCAAAGAGCTACTGCAGCCGGGAACGGGAAGAACGCTGCTGCTGCTACTGGTGTTGCTATTAGCAGTGGTTGGCGTGTCGAGTTTGAGCCACATCAAGTCGCCGCTGCTGTCAGCCTCCTCCTCTTCGTCGTCAGCCTCCTTTTGGCCAAAGTCATCGATGGCCAGCGGATCCTCGGATATGTTGTCGGAGGCAAGTGATGAGTTTAGATCCTGATCGCTTAGCACTATGATTTCATTGTTGGGAAAATTCTCTAGTTCCAGAAACTGTTCTTCTAGGTCATCGTCTTCGTCCCCCTCCTCGCCCACAACAAGCCCTATTGGCTCATGGGCAAAGTCCGCCAGCTCATCGTCCAGCTGCAGTTGCAGGGGCAGCACAAGTTTCGCTTTGGCTGCATGCACCTTGCTGGCATCAATGATTGATGTTTTTATTTGACGCTCAATATCTTCATCGTCCAGTTGTTGTTGCTGTTTCTCCGTTTCTACCTCCAGATCATCCCCCGGCGCCAGTTGGCTGCCACCACTGCTGCTTGAGGCGGCGCCATCAAGCTCCGGCTTTATTATGCTTGTTGTTGTGCCAAACATTGTTCCATTGCTGGCATTTTTCTGAATGTACGTGAAAATCTTCTTGATCGGACGGAACATGCTCCTCATGGCCGCCCCAAGAGGCACACCCAGTTGCAGCTTACTCCTTAAACCTGCCAGTTAAAAGCGGTTGCTGCTTAAGTTCCATCTGCAATCGAGAAAAAACAAACTAAGTAAATTGTGTGTATGCCTTGCTTGATGCGAAAGAAAGTTCGGAAATTGATTTTGTTTAATGTTTATAGAACATTAGCAAAGCGGCCTTAGATGGCATGATGAAATTGTTTTTGATTAGGAATATGATCTTTATAATAATAACAATATGAACTTCTGTTCGCTATCATAAAGTGAATGTTAATCTGATTCGTGGTACAAGAAAATTCCATAGTAGGTATATACTTATACATACATACTTATATATTATATATGTACATACATATACATATGTATATGCTTAATATACATATAAGGAACTATAGGCACGCCTAGGAAGTCGCCCAAGCCACGTGCAAAATATTCCCAGGATTAGTGAAAAATAAGTAAATTTTCCTAGTATACGCATTGTATATGCAACAGCTTGTGGCAAATTAAATGAACTAAAAACTATAGTGAAAAACTATTAGAACGTATAAGCCTTAAGGTAAAATAATAATTTATGCACCTTTAATATATTTATTTAGCACTGTGCGATTTAACTGCGCTTTTCCGGGACACTTGACGCTATTTTGCAAACTCCTTTTCGAATTTGCGTTGCAGCTGTGAAAACTACGACAACGGCGACGGAACGCGGAGACCGAAGTGTTTATGTATGCGTGCGAGAGTAAAGGAGGCGCAGCACAGATCACAAATGCCAATTGCTGTGTGTGTGCGTGTGTGTGAGCGGGGGTGTTTGCAACAGGACGCGGTTAATGCTTATTACGTATGAGAGAATCACTTAAATTTTGTTTAGACAATTGCTAAGCTGAGCACTTGCTGTATAGTGTGTTTTACTTAATAAAATCGCGGATTTTCGGATTTTTTATTGACGTTTTCACTTCTTGTCGCGCAATGTTATTACCATTTACTGCTTAGTGTTGCGTTGTTCATGAGCGAGTGAGCGAACAAGAGTGGTTCACTTAACTGAGCAATGTATGTTCCGTTACCATTTGTTGCCATTCACAAATTTCATACTAGAGTGTGACCAAAATCCAAAAAAATACCAACGTATAGTAAAATTTGAAGACGGTGACGTAGTTTCTTGACGGTAACGTAATCAATTGACGCTACGTATGCTACTATCGATAGCAATTTGACTTTGAGCTCATTTGTGGAAAATTCTTTTTCTGCGGTTTTTTCTAGTGAAAAAATTCCTATTTAATACTTTTAAAATGTATAAGCACACTAGATATATTTAGTTACAATCGAAAAACATTATTTAGAAAAATCGAGTGAAAATCGCAGAGCTGCAGCAAGAATCGATATAATAATGTTCCGATGTTTTTTTTACATCACTAATTAAAAATGTAAGTTCAGCAATAATCAAACATCAATTATTGCAAGAAAACATTGTGGTAAAAGTAATAAAATTCGCAATTGCAACCAGAATATAAACGTCGGCTGATAAAGTTCCAGTCTCGCCAGTCATTTCATGCTACGCCTCGAAATTAACAAAAACACGAACTGCTGAGAGAGTCGTTGGACAGATTCAGTCGCTGTCTATCTCTGTCTGCGTGCGTTTGTTTCCAAGTATCCGTGACTGCGCTACGTTCGAAAACGCAAATAAGAAATCGTAAATCACAGACAAACACAAACAAAGAGTGTATGTGGCAGCAGAAAAGTGTTCAAAAGCTATAGCTAACATCAGAGTGCGTATCGATAAGCGTTAGCAGATGAATGTTTGTAAAAACAAGGCTGTTGTTTTCTATTAATTAAGAAAGTTGTGTAAAAATTTTCATGTCCACCATTACAATCGTCATCGATAGCGGGCGAGCCGAGCAGAGAGAAAGAGAGCGCGAGCAGCAATCAATTCGCCCCACAAACACGCACACACACAACGGCTGCGCTCAGCGAGCGTGAGTGAGCGAGTGCGATAGCTGGCCCTGAATTTGGGTGCGTTGCATGCAAAAGCGTGTGCGAAAAGGAGACAGAACAAGTTGTCTCCATTTGTGTTGGTGTTTAACTGCAGCGCACAGTGGCAACAAATAGCGCAATAAACGTGCGTTTGTTTTCACATGATAACCGAAGGGCAATATAACTGAATAATACAATTACAGGTGTGCGACTGTGAGAGGGCCCAGTCTAGCAGTCAGCTAAGTCTGAAGCCACTTAGCCTGCATAACTGATGCTTTGTTCATTCTATTTGCGTCTTAAAATTTGGAGCTGTGTATGAACATGTGTGTGTGTGTTTGTGTCTTCGGATTTATCTACAATCGTTGCTTATCGTCTTGCCAGCTACGACGCCCCCACTTCATGTCGCCACCCTCTGATATACTTACTCTGCTCAAAACAAAATCCTAAAGCCTCTGCCTAATGTAAACAAATCGGATATTATATTCTTCTTCGCTGCAATATCCGGCGTTAATTATCGCTGACGCTGATCAAAGCGCCAAAACAAGTTTTGTCGAAGTTCTTGAGACAAATAGGGGCCCAATTTTGTTTATTTTGAATTATGGTGTTTTAGTCATATTTAAAATAATTACGCATGGAAATTTTTTATTAACTACACTTGTTGACTTTAGGCAAAACTATGCTGATCACAAAAATAGGTGCACCTTGAAATGTTTAAGTCCAAATATTTATTTGAATCCTTATTCCTTATTTTGCATTTGATGTAAGACGCAAATTTAAAATAACGGAGAGTAAGCTGATGATTATCTGAAAACGTTATTATGTCAATGGCCCGAGTGTATTGTTGCGTTCTCTCCTTCTACCCTTTGCCAATTGTTCTCTTTGTGTGCCTATATGTGTGTGTTTCAGCCGTTATGTTTTCTGTGTGAATGACGCATCGTCAGCTGTTCAAGTGTTGCTACGGTAATTTTCTGACTGGCCCGTCGTACCGTTGTTTTATATTTTATTGAATTTTCCCTGAGAAAAACGCCCGGTTGTTTTTATTTTCTGCTCGTGGTTTGCAAATGTTTTTTAATTCATTTCAATCGATGTTAAATTAATTTAGTTTATGATTTAGTTATCCAGCTGTGTTGAATATCGTAATTTATGTATGTGTATATTTTTCTATTTGCTCAACAAATTAGCAGTATTGTTGATGTTTTTTTTTTTTTACAATATTTGACATATAAAATCATGTGATCGGTTGAATAATTGAAATTTAAAGCCATTTTGCAGCTGTGCAAAACAACAAACAACTTTAAAAAAATCTGATAAAATGCAACGACGTCATAACACGAAGAGAATAAATAACAAGTGAATTGCTAATTTTTCTCATGGAGCCGATAAAGAGTGACCGAGAGAGTAACGTAATTTGTGAATAAGTGTGTGTTTGTGTGTAACTACTCGATTCATCTAGCTGTCCCCGTGTGTGTGTGTGTGCACTTTGCTCCAAAGCGCCAAAACCTCGAACAATAGAAAACACAAAATGCTTGTGCAGCAAGTTTTACAGCGATTGCCGTCGCCGTCGTCGTCGTCGTCGCCTGTATACATATGTATTTGTTGCGTTGTTTTCTTTGACTTTAGTAGGCGGATGCCTAATTTAATAATGCAACAACACAAACAACAAACGATAATGACATTTCACTTTCTCCTGCACTGCTTCTTCCTGGCTGCCTCCCGCATCGTTTCGCCTAACAACTGTATAATACATTTTGCATTGATTTTTATCGCGCTCAGTTATCGCACATTCCAGTAAACGCTCACACCCCCGCCTCCACTACATCCACTTCGAACTTGTTCTAAGCAGCGAGATCTGTACTTTATGCTCTCTTCCAAAGCTATCGGCTTGCTGTCTGTCATACGATCTCTCTGTACTGTTGAAAATTGTGCTCTTAAGTAATTGCAAAGACGCGAAGTGCAAATGTACGTAGAGGGAATTGACATTTATTAAAGCAAAAATGCGGGTATGGCCACTAGTTCCAAATAGATTTTGACTAAGTTTGTTAACTTAACCTGAAAAGCATGCTAATTGTTCCCAAATTAATGATTCATAATAACATGTACGATAACAGTGATTATTGAAGAGGTTCTCTGAACTTGCTCTCGCTATCACTGTTTGCGGAATCGGCTTTCTCTCAATTGGCAACGCTCAGTTGTGGAATTTATGCATCACAGAGTAGGAAACTTTTTCATAACAACAAATCCTCTCTTTAATTTCAAATATATAAATATTTTACTAGCCCTTTCTTTAAATAATTTATCTGAAATTTCTACAGTTGTCCCAGCTAGGCGAATTGTTGAATTAACATTCTATGTTAAGCACTCTCTCTGCAGATAAGACCTTTCAACGATAACAGCCTGCATTTGTCTGGGTGTTTTTGAGTTTTGCATGTGTTTTGTTTATGGAGCGCTCAAACCAGATGAGCAAAGACCCTTTAGGTACCAACAGCACACATTTAAGAGAAAATAATAATTGCGCCTAAACATTTCTAAGGTTTCGCCTTGTTTGAAGTATTTTTAGTTGTTTCCCTCCATTATTGTTGTTGTTTGCTTACGTTGTTGTTGTTGTGATTAGTGCAATTTGCAATTAACTTTGTTGGCGTGAGTTTTTAAGTGTGTCTTTGATGTTGCCCCTCCTCACTCAAGCATATCTTACACACACATTCTCGACATTGAACTTTGTCGCTCAGTTGGCATATAAATGCTTTAAGTTTTAAGCTACTCATAACTACGATATGTGTATGTGTTTGTTCGCTTACATATGTATTTATTTATAGATGTGCACTATAATTGTATGTGCGATAAGATTGCGACCTTGCATCGAGTTCTGTTTACTTGCTTTACATATCGGAAGTTCCACTAGGCACGCACGTACTAATACAAAGAAAACAAATATTTATTCGTTTTCCTTGTTTTGTTTAATTTTTTGCATTTCCTTAAGATTATTCGAAGTTCCTCTGTAAAATGGAATCCTTTTTTTTTTTATATTTCGCTCTGATAATATCTTGTATTTTGGTTAGTGAAATGGGGCGTTACTCAAATCTGTTCACTCTCTCTCTCTCTTTATCTCTTACGCTCTGTTTGGCTGATATGAGAATTTATGCGTATGTTTAATTAAGCGATTAGCGCCGATGCAAATGATGGCGCCACATTTTATTTACAGTTATATATTTTTTCTTTTTTAGATTACACACACATACGCTAACAGAGAGCGAGAAAGCAAGAAGAGAGAGAGTGCAAGTGGAAAATAGAGAAAAATTAATCAGGATCATTCTTTGACCGTCCGCAAACTCATCGCATCAACAAAATTTTTGTATATCTTCATTGCAATCAAGAGCAGAAGCAAAAACAACAACAACAGCAACAACAACAAAAACAAACAACATCACTACAAAATGGCAACAACACCACGCAGCGGGGGATCCAGCTCTGGAGCCGCACAACGCCCCAATGGCACATCGCAGAATAAAAGTTGTCAATTCAAGTTGGTGCTACTTGGTGAATCGGCTGTGGGTAAATCGTCGCTGGTGCTGCGCTTTGTCAAGGGCCAGTTCCATGAATATCAGGAGAGCACGATAGGTGCGGCCTTTTTGACACAGACCATTTGCATAGAGGATACGGTGGTGAAGTTTGAGATTTGGGATACAGCTGGCCAGGAGCGGTAAGTGAATACCCCTTGAATACTATGTAAATCAAACTAAACCATATAATCTTTTGTTGTTGCAGGTATCACAGCTTAGCTCCCATGTACTACAGAGGGGCGCAGGCCGCCATTGTTGTCTATGACATACAAAATCAGGACAGTTTTCAGCGTGCAAAGACCTGGGTCAAGGAACTACATAAACAAGTAAGTTAAACGATCTCAATTGCAATACTCCAAATGGGTCTCTGGCATTCAAGGTCAATGTATTTTCAAGTGGATAACGTGCAGAATATTCTCATTAAAACGCAATTGGCATTGTTTTGCGTGTTTGTGCTTCACATTTATTGAATTGCCTCGTGCCACTGAACTCAAACGTAGTTTGCGTCATTGTTTATGCCCCATTGCATTTAAGTCAAATCATGGCCAGTAATTCAATAAGTCAATAATGTTTTAAATTATTAAAATAAATATTTATTTTGTTTATTTTTCTATTTAGTTATACTAACTCGTGATTTTTTGCTTGTTTTTTTCCAGGCCTCACCGAACATTGTCATTGCGTTGGCTGGCAATAAGGCGGATTTGTCGAACATTCGAGTTGTGGAGTTCGATGAGGCGAAGCAGTATGCAGAGGAGAATGGCTTGTTGTTCATGGAAACTTCAGCGAAGACGGGCATGAATGTCAACGATATCTTCTTGGCAATTGGTAAACGGATAACGAATTAAACAAACAATTACTTTTTTCTAACAACTGTTTTTATTCCACAACTTTTGCAGCTAAGAAATTACCCAAGAACGACAACAATCAAGGATCTGTTATAAAGCCAAATGGAAACGAACCAACTCAAACGACGAGCAACTGTTGCAAGTGATGTCCTTTTGTAGGTGTGTGTGTGTGCTTGCGCCCATCCAAAACTATTTTTAGATTATAAATCTATTGCTTTTTGTCATTGCAGAAAATGAAATTTCCAACGAGAGATTTGAAAAGTTTATGCTGATAATTATAAATAAAAAATTATTTAAAATTTAAAACTAAAGCCGGCTCATAAGGGCAAACAATTTAATTTTCATAATTAATGATGATGATGATGAGATGAAAATGAATAAATAAAAACAAAACGGAACATAAAGATAATATTAATTATAAATTAAATTAAATGAAAACAAAACGAAACCAACAAACAAAACGTAAATGCAAAAAGTTACTTTAAATAAATTCCACATAGCCCCACTAAAAAAATCAAGCGAAATTTGATTGAAAAAAAAAAAAAAAAAAATAAAGCGTTCCCAACATATTTCTATCTCTGGTCCCATAATTCATAACCGCCACTTAGAGAGCTCCATTTCCTCCAGTTTCATCTCAACCAGATGCGTATTTCATTCAAATGACGCGTTTTAAATAATTATAATAATTAAAAACTTAATAAAAGCGGAGAAAGTTGTTTTCGAAAGTTGACGTCGTGTCGTAGAAATGTTTAAACTTTGAATTGTATAAAAAAATGAGAGTATAAAATATTTAAACAAAAACTTAATTAACATGCTAAATATGTTTGTAAAGCTTAAAACATTTCATGTACGTTTGAGAAACCGAAATGGGTGTCGAAACCAGAGAAATTCCAGTTGCAGTTATTCTTAGCAGCGATCAAAAATAACAAAATAAATACATAAATACAAAAACCGAAGGATCAGTTCAGTTTACAGTTTAGTTCAGATCAGTTCAGATCAGATCAGCAGCCGAAGATTCGCTCGTTCTCGATTTGTGGCAATGTGTGTGCCTATCCGGCTGTCGGGCTGCGATGGGCACGTGTGATAGTTGCAATTTATATAAATTATATATATATATATATATATACACATATGATAAAGGAAAATACAAAATCGAAGAAAAAAACAAAGAAAACTACAAATACAAAAAATTTAAAAACTATTATTCCTTGTTACAAATTTTTGTTTCCGTTTACGTTTGTTTAGCTTTCTTTATTTCACATTCTTGCAGCAATCAAAGATTTAATGCTACCCTTATCTTAAAAACAAACATTTATCACAAACCCTTCATGCTAAATAAGGCGAAGTTTAAGTCGATAAATTGATGTCGTCAACAACAACAACAACAAGAACGACAACATCAATACTAATAAGAATGAAAATAAACCTTGAAAAAATACTATACCGTAGCGTTACGTTTGTTTATCTCCAGTTTACAAATTGTTTATTTTTTTATTGATTTCTTGTCTACTTACTATAAACATTTAAATATACCAACCAGCAAAAGCAACAAACCATAAATTTACAAACAACAACAACAACAATGAATCAGCGTGAGAGCAAAAACAAAAAATGAAATCCGACGCCTAAAAGATGTGTGTGTATTTTTCCAATTTATAATTTTTATGTTGTATGTATGTATTTAAATTTAACATTTATAATAAAAAATCGTATATATATACATATAAATAACAATCGAATCCAAAATTTGATGGGCTTTTTAAGTTGAAAGTTCGTTAAAAAATTAATAGTATAGTACTTACGGCTGCTGGTTCAAGGTTGGGAAAGTTAAGCAAGTTCTTTAATATAAAAAAAAATGTAATAATACAATCGACTTATGCTGTGAGCATATCTAAGTATTTTCCATAGAGAGTTATTACTATACACTTTTAGGATTTGTCATCGAACATTTTTGTTATATTTTTGTTGTTTGATAAGCCTAGAAATTTCTCTACAAATGGAGAAAGTTTATCAGAGTAAACCTTATAATAGGGACGATACGAATCCAGCTAAATTCAGGCCATCTGAGTGATAAAGTGCTACAAACTGGTTATATTGGGCGCTGCTTCGGTGGGCCAATCATCATTGGTTACCTATTAGACGCAAGGGCGCTTTTTGGATGTTAAGGAAAATACGATACTTGCCTCATTTTCTAGCTTATATTTGGACAAGTCATTGATGTTGAATACCTGGGAAGTGGCTGGTGAGCAACGGTTAGTATTTAATATGAGCACTTTTGCTAAGAATTGGATTAGGGAGATGTAAAAACAGGTTTGTATTCCAAGCATACTGAATGAAACTATTTGTTCATTTGATTTCCATGATTTCCATTGTATGCTCGACAGAATGGCTATATGTATATATGTATATATTGATACATCTGTAATAAAGCATTTGCTGGCGTATGATATTTATTTATTGAAAAAAAGTAATAGGAAACCTACATATGGAAACCTTGAATATGTTATCCTTATGAGGCACAGTAAGAAAAGATCATATAATGCTGACTGAAAAATACGATAATGACTGTTTTCTCTCATGCCACATTTGCCTAAGTATCAAGTTATTTTTAATCAAATGGTCAAGTTTCATGCATTGGCACTCATTCATATGTCGGTTTTCAGCATTCGCACGCTATTTGTTTATCCTGAAAGTTATTTCAGCTTATCAGCAATCCAGAGGGCGCGAAACTCTTTCCAGGAAATCGTTAATCATTCAATTTCTTGTCACATCTGAATCATCACTACACAATATATATTCAAGGTACTTGAAGGTCTGTTGGATCTAAATTTGATTAGTTCAGTAAATAAGTTCGACGAGCTAAGACCTTTCAGCATGATACGGAGTTCAACATGGATGCCGAAGGACACAATTGAAATAATGATGCTTGGCAATGCTGCAGTGGGCAAATCTTCACTAGTGAAGCGCTTCGTATCGGATAAGGTGCCAACATTATCGGAGCCCATGGCGGCCACAATTGGTGCAGAGTTTCGTTCAAAAACTGTTTGCCTAGGTGATGGATTCGTCAAGCTTCAAATCTGTGATACCTCTGGCGAGAAACGGTAAGTTGCACAACCCAAAAAAAATAAGAGCATTTATATAGTTTATTTTAATTACAGTTTTAGGGAGCTGCTACACACATATTATAAATATTGTACAGGAGCTATTGTTGTTTACGATATTCAATGCCGCGAAAGCTATGAGCAGGCACAGAATTGGGTTATGGAGCTACGAAACAGAGTGAATAATTTAACTTATACAAACACCTTACAGCAACTAATACGTGAAATATTTAAAGGTGTCATCTGAGCTGGTGATTGTTCTAGCTGGTAATAAAGCGGATATGGATCCGTTGCGTGAAGTAACAAAGTGCGAAGCTGAAAAGTTCGCTCTTCATAATAATATCGTATTTCTGGAGACATCTTCGATCAGCGGCTTGAATGTGAAAAATTGTTTTATGGAGATCGGTAAGTAGATTAGCAAAAAGCATAAATAAAATATATGTATTAGCCCTCAGTTTTATCTTTCAGCTACAGCTGCTTATGCCCAGCTTTTGCAGCGTCAAGATGACCCAAAAGACTCAAATCCTTGGGATAGTGATAGTAATGAAACAGGAGCCAAATATTGTTCGTGCTATTCATTTATGTTGCACAAGGCTTCCCAAAGGTCACGTAAAAAGGATCCTCAATAAATTCAAACAAAATTCATTGCCTTTAAACTTACCCATAGTTAAATTGATTAAAAAACAATGTCAGAAGCATATTGCTCTTATTAACTCATTCTATTTTTTATTTTGAAATAATAACTCGAAACTATTAGTATATTCTTAATGTAGTTTCGGTTACATTTTTTTGGTTGTTTTTTTCTTTATTTTGTTACTCTTGCATTTAATTGTATAATAAAGTATTTTATATATATGTATAAATATATGTTTTGATATACATATATTTTTGTATTTTTATTTCGCTACTTGATTTCATTTTTATAAGAATAATATTTGTTGTATTGTATAATTTTCATAATTTAGCTTGAAGAGTCAAAGTTTTTGAGTTGTTTTTGGAAAAACAATAAATTATAGCGAAAGTTATACACTAAACTTACTACAAGGCAACTAAATGGCTTCAATTTGAGTAGCATAATGCTAGAAGTAACAACAAAACAATATTAAACCTAAATAAATTTGAGTTTTATCCAAAAATTGAACAAATTAAAATGGCAGAAATTGTTATGGGGGCAGTATATAGAAAGTTTGGTACAGAACACATAAGTTACAGATATACATACATATAGTATAACACAAATGCTAACACTTGCATAACAAAACTGTCTCAACAAAACAATATAGTATATTTTACATACAGTTTAAGATTTGAATAGTTAAAGAAAGGTTCCCTATTTTCATTCATTTCAAGTATTTCATGTTTATCATTATTCCACATTAAATATCACTTACGTAAGAGAATTATCTGTTATTTTTTCTTTCTAGATTTAGATCCTAAACTTTAATTTTGTTCAAGTGTTTCTTAGTTCTTGTTTGATTTATTGGTAAACCACATTTTTCATTTCATTTCAATTAAATTATTTTTAATCTAAAATTTTGTGTTTTTTTTTCTCTTTTTTTTTTTGTCAGTTATTTCTATAAAATTTACAAAATTACGTTCCTTTTCGATTGCTCCATACAGATAGAGCCCCATCTGTATAATTTTAATCTTTTTTGAAGTGGGCCTATGCTGATATAAATTCACTTAAAACTTAACTTAAGTGCTAGATTTCGGTTTTCAGTTTTACTTGAAATTTCGTCTGCAATTATTTAACTGCAATACACGTAAATATTCGAATAATAGGTTACACAATTTATTTTTGTCTATTTCTATTACAATTTTTTTTTTTTTAATTTTTGATCAATTGATTTATCAATTTATAGAACAATCGGCTCATCACCGTGCAAATCACAAGAGCCAATATTCTCGCCCTGGTAAGACGAGAAATCGCTTATAACGGCTTTCGGCTCTGCTCCAAACTGAATGTCCTGAAGGCAGCCTTTGAATGGCTCAAAGAAACGACCTTGCGTCCTTTTGCTTACTGAGTCTTGGTTGGGAAATCCACCTGTTGAGCAAAAAATCTAATGGCATTAACATTTAACCAAAACATAACAGTGTGTTAACAGTACTCTGTTAGTAAAAATATAATTCGAGCAACAGGTCTTAACAGATCTCTTGAGCACAACAGCGATATTTACAATCGATATAACGTTTTTAGTCGTTGGACATCACTATCAACTCAGGCTTAGTAATTGTTTATGCTTCTGTGTACGCGTCGGATGCATTGCGGTTGTTTATTTATTGTAAAACCTCAAAATGTTGTCGGCGGTGAATTAATAAAACAAATTTGCAAGCTTTTGTCATGTAAACTTAGAAAGTGAAGCACTGTGAAGAGAATCAAGTTACTTTTAAGGCAATTAAGCTCTCACATGCAGTGTCGAAAATACGCAGCTATCTTGCTCTTGCCTACAGTACTGAATCGGTTGCATACTCGTGATTTCGACACCTTCGACCGGTGTACAATGAACAGCTAAATTTGAGCAATCAATTAAGCTAAGTTTAAGTGAAGCGCGCATCGCGAGTGCAGCGAGAGAATTGCGAGACAGACGTGCAAGACAACTATAAAAAGCAGTATTTATAAATAACACGACGGTAAGTTTGCAAACTGATTATTTGAAATGATGAGGCAAACACAAATAAATTAAACTAAACAACAACCACGATATAACGTCGTAGTAATGTCAAAATAATCGATTGCTTGGCGCCAATTTTCCATCCCTTACAAATTGGTTCTTTTGTTTAGAGACGTTTCCCAACACTGCCACAGAACTTACCCAAATAGAAAATATCCTCGTAGCTTATAGTAAGCTCCTTTCCGCCTGATCGCTGCCGCTGCACAGATTTCGCTGTCGGTGTTGTTGTTGACAAGCGTCGGCCAAGCTCGGGCAATCGCTCTGTGAATATCACCTCACCATCCAGCTGCAATTCGAGCCGATTGCGATCGAGAAGTACACTGGTGCCATGCCAGGCGCCATCAGCTATAAAACCGCTAGCCGGTGCCTGAACCGTATCATTGTTGCTGCCCAGCAAATTGCTGGCCAACTTAAGATGGCCATTCTCTAGGCCGAGACCGAGGAATTTTAGCTGATTATGCTGGCTCCAGAGCAGCAGACCGTCCGGCTCGATGGTAGAGAAGTTCAACGAGATTTGTATGGCTTCGCGCGGTCGCACATAGAGCGAAGGCCCTCGACGCTTGTCTTTCATTGGGATGCGAGGCGGCGGCAAGATCAGGTAACTGTTGCCCCGGAAGCTTGGCGTTGTCGGCTTACTCAGCGCTGCAAAACAGAGATGCAAGTTTAGAGAGGGAGCTGCATTAAAATTGCATTAAAACATATTGCATGTACGAGTTTATAATTGAATTACAGCATTGCCATAAAAAATGGTTGCTGCAATCCAATCAACATCATTATTAACATAACCACTGTTGAGGGTATTAGAATTATATCATAAAATAAGTAACATATTCAAAGATATTATACAATATTCCGGACTCTAAAAGTTGATCAATAATGAAACCATCATTCTGTAGCATAAAACTGAAATCGATCCAAATTTAAATGTGCATTTTTAACTAACATAATAAAAATGTATATTTTTGCAAAGTGTATTTCAAATTCGACTGTTTTATCATCATCAACAGCTGCGTTAGCTCATTATACCATTTGCTATTGAGAGCGTCTGCAAAGTCCCTGATCTCGTTTGCCGCTTCTTTTGGCTGCTTCAGTCAGTCTAATCTGTTGCCTACATCTTCATTTTATGCTTTGCTCTTCGCCACATTTTGACTTTTGATTCTTGTTATGAATTTGCGTTTTGTTTTTTTCTTTCATTTTCTGCCACTGCTGCTGCTGCCACTTCGACTTGATTGCACTTGCTGTTTCGTGTTGTTTTCACCAGCTCTTTTGTCTTTTTTTTTTATGGCTTATTGTTATTAGTGGCATGTTAATTTACTTTGCTAATAAGTGAAAGGCAGCCAGCCAGCTGATTGTCGTCGTATGCCATATGCCAGGCAATTCAATAATCCACCAGCCCCTGGCCACAGTGAACATTGTCATAAATCTCACAGTCGAAACATTAATGCATTTAGAGATTATATCCATATATAATCATCCGTATTATCTCATACTTGTTGATATTTAAGACGTGATTGACAACTCAATGTGTTGATGAAGTAAAATAAACACAAATTTATAATGTTTGATGCCTTTTTTCCCTTAAAAATAATTCTTAGAAATAGTACTTACTAGTAAATATTTATTTTTCAAGCTCTAAAAGTTAGAAAATGTTTTAATACTCTCATAGGTTTAACTTTATTTTATTACCTAATCTCATTTAACAAAGCTTCCGCTCCAGATTCTTTATTTGCATTGTTTATTCAAAATTAGGTCGAATTTCTAATGATTTTTTGTTCTATTATTTAAGCACTTTCAACTCTGAGTAATGCAAATTATTTTTAATGTTCTCCACAAATTTTATATTGTTAATTTCTGGGTTGTTTTTGTTGTTGTTATTATTTCAACTTTCTGACCCGGCTGGGCACCCAACCGTAAAATTTGTGTTGCTGTTAATGGTTTGGTTTTCATCATTAGCTACCCCCTCGCTTTAGATATCTAATTATTATAATAATAATGCCGTGTTAGATCTGTGTTCTCTATTTTTATTTTGGTGTCGAATTGGCATTCGAAATTGAAAACTTGTTTATGTTGATAAAAAAAAAAAAACAAATAAACAGAATAAAGCAATTTCTATCTAAAATCATATCAATTATCTGACGTTTAGAGATCTTTCGTAGCTTCTGTATAAAAAACATCAGCGAAACGAACTTTTACTTTGCTGACACATTGAACTTCAGCGCGGCTCTGGGGATTAATGAAACTCGTTTTGCTGAAGATTTTCAAGTGAAATGATTTATGCCTTTCATTGTTGCCCAGCTACTGTTGTTGTAGTTGTTTTGTTTTGTTTTTATTTGCTTTTTAATGTCGCTGCTGTCACGGACATTAAGCACTAACTAAATATCTGTTGCTTGACTAATTCGATGACGAATTATCTTGCCCCTAAGCCCGCTCTTGTCCCTCCGAAAATGTCAAACCGCCACACGAGTTGGCAATTATAAAAATATACACAACAAAAATAAGATATTTGCTTAGAGCGCTTTTGAAAAATAACTTTCAGTAAGACACGCTTGGAGGTCAGTGAACCGCTGCTAAACAATTCAACTTACCAATCTCACAATAGAAGCCTCCCCAGCCATTGGGACAGGAACAGCGTCCGCTGCGCAAGCAACGTCCATTATTCTTGCACGGTATCAGCTTGCATGTCTCTGAATATTCGCAACGATCTCCCTTGGCATAATCCGGACATATGCAGTGCGGCTGCAGCTTCTCATCCAGCCAGCAATGCCCACCAGACTCACACGAATCTCCGCCACAAGCGGTTCCGTCACAGTCGCGAATGTTGCGGGATTCTATTGAACATTTCGAAGGTGTAGTAAAGTTAGATAATGATTTGGCAACTTGGAGTAAAGTCATGTTAACTCACCAACGATATTTGATTCGTTGAGTACAATTCGAGTACCGCTAACAACAAGGCCCCGTACACAGCCGCGGAAGGGTATCGGAAAGCCGGAGATGGCATTGTGCGGCAACTTTGAAACATCTTTGAGACCGCCAATGTAGAGCAGGGAATCGGGTTCGACCAGCACCTCGGCGGAAGGTGCCAGTGCCGAGGAGGCGCTACCTTCCACCCATAAAGTTAGCCAGCGTCCACGTTGCGCCATCTTGATCTTGTGCCACTCGCCAATCGCTAACATGCGAACACTTCGCACAACTGTTACATGATGGCTGGGTCCCGATATACGGAACTCAACAACGCCACCCTGTAGCGACAGCGACACGAATCCAATTTTCTTGTCCTGATTGTTGTTCAATGTGCCGAAGTATAGAAGCAATCCGCGCTCGGAGAGCGGACGCAACTGGAACTCAATAAAGAAGAACTGCACACGATGATGTTCCTCGAAGGTCTTGGAGCCCATCAATGGCACCGGTGAGAAGCTTCTTTGCTTTTCCACCTCATTGAGCAGCTTCATCACAAAATGTGTGCTAGGCGTCGATATAGGCTTTGGCGGCATCAACTTCTTGGTAAAGTTGCGATAGCTAACCATTTGAGATCGCTTGGCTCCCAACTTATCGCTATTATCATACAGATAGGGCCAACGTACAGCCAGATACGAACGCCGACCGGTCAGTGAGACATCGCTAAGTGAACGTATTTCTAAAGAAATATTGGATTAGTATTAAATTTTTCGACGGAAGCTGTAGCTTCACTTACCTTCCTCACAATTCTTGCCGGTTCGTCCCACCGGACAGTCGCATTCGTAACCATTGACGAGAGGCACACACGTTGCCTCCTCGTAGCACTTGTTGTTAAAGGAATCGCAGGGATTTGTGGCCTGTGCACAGAGTGGACCATACCAGCCCTCCTGACAAATGCAGCTGTTAGGGACAAACAAAATATTTAAGAAGGATTTACATAATGACCTCAACAAGTGAAACCTGATAGGTTTGACTTTTTCGGGTACATTCACATTTCTTGCTAAACTCACGTAAATGTGGCTCCGTGTTGCAAACAAGCTCCATCGTGTTGGCAGGCATGTCTGTGGCATTCGCGCGTGCCACACTGCCCCACACCACGACCGCGAACGCCACGCGTCTCCTGCAGGGGCACCGTCACCTGGCCAGCTTTAAGCTGCACATCGTAAATGCAACCCTGAAAGCCTGAGTGCAACGGCAGATCATGTGGCAATGTGTTAAAGTTGGCAATCTCATGGCCACCCAAATACAGTATGGGAAGTACATCCATGCGGCTGACGCTGCCTGGCGAGCGTCCAGTTATGTTGAACTTGCCATCGACAGATAGCCAGGCTTGGCGACCGATGCGACCCACCTTGATCTCGTAGGGCACGCGTGGTGCATCCAGTCGAAAGTCGATGGGTTTCTGTGTGAAAATGCGTCGTGGGCCGGCGCCCAGATTCCAGGTCAACATAATGTAGCCCTGGATGAAGCTAACGGCCAGATGATCACTCTTCTCGTCATGATAACCAGATTGTCCGAGGAAGGCGAGCAGCGATATTTGTGACATGGTTTGTGGCAAGATCTTAAAGCTCAGCTCCAATGAATACTCGAGTGGAATGGGCACCGTATAAGCCACAAATGAGCTGAGTCCATTCACGCTGCCCGAAAAGGAAGGCAATGCAACCTCGAGATCTGCAATGATAAAAACAACAATAAATAAATTGTTGAAAGTGAAATCCGGTTGATTTAATTTAAAGCTTACTGTGCTCGCAATAGTGTCCATGCTTGCCCAGCGGACAGAGGCAGAGATAGCCGCTGCCCGGAAATTGTACGCATGTGCCACCATATTGACAGGGATTGTCCTCGCAAACGGATATCTCGCATGTTGGCCCCATATAGCCTGTAGGGCATTTGCATTTCCATTTCTCGGCCTTGTCACCGTTCTCGTCCAGCTCATTTGATTCGATCTTGATGCAGGCGGCGCCATTGCGACATGGACTCGACAAACACGCCAATGAGCCGCATTCCGTTATGCCGAAGCCATCCAGTGCGTCTCTAATATGGTAACAATTGGTCGCAAGGGGCAGAAGCAGAAGGTTGAAATGTCCATGGTTAGTGTCATCTCTAATTTCATGACCCCGACTAATTCGCATGTCAATTGTTTGGCCCTTCAAAGCGCCTGGCACTCTTGTTTGCCATTTTCTCCCTCATCCCCATCTCTGCTCAATATTGCGCACAGCTGTCAACGTGTCATTTCCACCAGCACCCTTCTCTCCCCATACACCCATTACTATTGCCAGCTCCCATCTATCTGTCCCCGACTGCCCTATTGACCAGCTGTTTGTGAGCGCGTTTTAATGCGCTGACAAATGGCTTCCGTCTGTTGCTTGCCCTGCTCTTCTACTCCTTATTCGCATTCAATCTGTGCAGCTTCTTTAGTTCAGTTGAATCGTTTTCAGTGTGGTGAAATTGGTTAAATCCTTAGTGTCCTTTTAATGTTGACATTTTTGTTTGCCCTTCGCTAGCTGTCTGTCTTAAGTCGTCAATGAGTTAAGCGGATCAATAGTCTTTTCGATTATATAATGCAAATTGAACTAGCTTTTTGTCACTGCAATCGAAACCAACAATATCTAATTTTAATTGGGAAAATGCAACTTGTCATAATCTAGGAATAGGATTAAATATTCCTAATCTTTCTCGGTCCTCTATCTCCTCAACATTAAACTTGATTGATGTCTTCTTCTTTTTTGACTTTTACTTATGGCATGGATTTTCTTAAGCTATCTTTCATTTCATTTCCACAGCTTGTCATCAACCGTCTACACACACACTGACTAGGCTTCCTGTCTATTTAATCCAACTGGCTGCTTTTACTGCACTTTTATGCTTCCGTACTTGCAACTTTGTACAGCCGCCAGGCATTTGCGTGTTCTGTTCATTAGGCCACTAACAGTCGGTCGAATAAAACCCCAATGGCTTTTGGAGTAGGAGCAGAACTTACCCGAATATTTCGCGCGGCTGTCCATTGATGCGAAGGGTATGTAGGCAGCCGGTGAAACCGGTGCCGCTTTGGGCCGGCGGCAGTTCGATAATGAGGCCAATTGGTGCCTGGGGTGCGCCGCCCAAATGCAGCCAAGTGTTTAGTATGACCTCCGGCGTGTGCAAACGTGGCGGCAACAGTTTTAGCCATGTTGGCTGATCCCCGGACATGGCCAACGTGTCGTTGACGAGCAGCGAAGCATTGCAGTGCGTATAATTGCGGCTGAAGTCCAATCTGAAATCCACATGCGATTGAGAGGATGAGTAACGATAATAGTTATACCCTCAACACCCAACCGACGACCCCTGACAACCTTCGTCCCCATTTGGTTGTCCTGTCAGTAGTGCACAAATAAAATATTTAATATGCCGCACACTGCGGGCAACTTTTGCGCTGCCATTTGCCGCTGCGTGGGGCATTCGACACAAAAAGAAAAAACGTAAAAACCGACAGAGTTGTACTCTGTGCAAAGTATTTCGCTGTGGAGCTGTAGTTTAACAAACCTGACTCTTAGGCAAGCAAGCTGTAAGATATCCTTTAAAGCTGCTGAAATATTCTTTGTTTTCAAAGTCTATATAATCTTGCCATTTATCTGCTCTAGCATATACATATTACAAGTATCAAGTTTCCAAACTAATATACTCGCTTTATGTTTACTTTAGTTACAGTTTAAGCATGCATACTATAAAAAAGTATATATGTATGTATTATATATGAATAAAAGAGGAAAAAGTTACTTTCATCATGCCGAAGCGCGCAAATATTTATGACGCCCGCACAAAAGATGCCTCATAAACCCCAGCATCAGGTTGGTTTTTTTTTTTTTTCTTTTTTTCACCCATGTGACCTTTTATGCTCCCCGACATATACATAGCTCCATGTGAATGCACCGTGGACAACAGTAGGCGGAAAATGCCAAGCAAAAAGCTAATCTGTTTGTTTTTCACATGTTGGCAGTTTACTTTAGCAGTCTTGCCTTGCAACTAACTGACCCAAACAATGGGAGCCAACGTTTATATTAAACTGTCAAATCGTTTATTTTATCCCTTCTTTTACTAAGTGCAGATACATTTTTAATAATCATTGATCCAGTGTGCAACACTGAAACACCAATTGTCTATAATGTCAATCGACTGTCAAATCTGTGCTGCGCCTGACAGAGAGCCAAAACCCGATTCCATATTTTTTTTCGACCCCTTCAAAGGATGTTTTTGTTTATTAGTTTGTTGTTGTTTTGGGTCTGGAATGTTTTCTTTTATTGTTTTTTTTTTAAGCGCCAATGTCACCTGCCGTTGTTTGAATGCCTTTTGTTCGACGCATTTGCCAAAGTGTTTCCGATTTCATTTCTTTGATTCCTTTTTTGTGTTGTGTTCTGTTCAATATTAAGGGGATTTAGTTCGTTCGTTATATTAAAATTATAAGTGTTCATATTAAGTGCGAAAAACGAGACAGCTTTTAGACACCAAATTTTATATGATATAGTTTTTTGTATTTAATTCGTAGAGTTTAATTTTTTATGGCATTGGCAAATTTTGTGCATATTTTTTTAGCTGTTTGGATTAAGTTCTTACTTTATAATAATATTTTGTTTACGAACGTTAAAGGATACGACCCGGAAAGGAATTGGGCAATAAATTGCTTTTGAGAGCATAAACACTGTAAAGTAAGTGCAGTTGATTGCAGCTGCCCTTGCTGTACTTGATTATTTAATTAATGGTATTATTCTACTTTAGAAATCACTTTTAATTGGCCTTCTTAAGCTTTCACTGTTAGCCGCCGTCAATGCCAACAAACTCATAATTAGTCAACTACTTGAAAGATAATTGCACAGATTTGCGATGCCTACAAGATTGTTTGTTGTTTTGGTTCAATACGCAGCGGTTGATTTAACAATAAATTCAATTTACATTGTCGATGCGATCAATTAAATTGCACGGCTTTCTGAATTTTTGCTTTCCTCATTTCCCACAACGGCCTTTCAAGATGACGGCAAAGTTGAGGCAATTACTGCACTTAATTTGATTTGCATAATACGAAATGGCAAGGAATGAAACGAAACGAAATGGATTAAGAACAAAAAGCGATTAATGCATAAGCTTAATAGTTGTAGAAGCGCCTAACGGTAATTGTTATTGCTTTCTAATTACAGGGACTTTGGAGCAAATCCTTAAGTAAAATGTCAATTGTGTGGAGCATTAGGCTGATTAGGCTCACAACAAAGCACTGCAGTGCTCTGGGTAAATCCAGTGCCCCATGGCAGCAAACACGACAAAAATAGCAAAAGTTTCAAAACGGACTTTCACCGCAGGACAATCATAATTGTATGTGTGTGTTCGTGTGTTTGTGTTTGTGTTGAACAAGTTCATTGAAGGTCTGACAGTGTTCATTGCCATTGTCGCGACTGGCAGACGCTAAATCGCTTCTGGGCGAAGGACTTGAAAATTAGGAGTAACGGAATTGAGGCCGGCGGGTGGTTAGTGAAGCGTTCTGATGGCGTGGCATGGCCATTAAGCACGCAAGGCAAATAAAAATAGGCAACAAACATAAATTTGTTGCTCGTAAATCCAGTGGCAGACCCAGTTTTGTGACACATGAGCATGCCCCGAGCTGGGACCAAGTGCTAAAAAATAAATTTGTGGTCGATTCGATAGTCATAAAAACAAGACAGAGATATCTACATGCATATAAAATGCCCATTACTATTGCCATCTCATTTCAGCAGTAAATTATTTATATAGGCCAGTCTGATATAATTTTCTCTCTCACTCTCTCCCTCTCTCTGTCTTCTTTATTCTGTCGCCCACTCTTAAGCCGGTCAAGTAGTATTTGCTTTTTGGGAAGGCCAGCCAACTTATTTGCCTGATATATTTATTCCTTAATGTACTGCTTATGCCACTCGTCGTTGCTGCGTTAAGGGAATTTATTTGTTTGATTGTTGATTTTATAAAATGATTACTTGGTCATTTTCCATATTCAACCGAAGCTCTTGTAGTTTAATCAAAGTACTTTAGAGTCACTAAAGCGGTAGGATATTCCTCGAAGTACTTTAGAGTCACTAAAGCGGTAGGATATTCCTCGAAGTTTAAACCAATCTGAATAACCAGGAACACAGTACCCCTATCTTCTTTAAGCCTGCATAATTTTTCAACAGGTCAAACAGGATATCTCACCTAAACTAAGCTTAATTTTGTATATAAAACACATCAAGATGTCTCCTCAAACTGCGTTTATCAACTTAATAGCAAAAAAGGCTAAGTCTGCTAAGCGTTTAAGAATGCATGACATAAAGAAGACTTGAAAAGCTAAATGCTCTTGGGCAGGATAACTCACAAAGTGTGCAAGTGCAAACACTTCTTTGAAAGTGTCTTGCATTTCATCGCGTTAAGTGGAAGCTTCCCCTTAGATATTTGCCCAACTTATATCTGGCTTATCAACCGCATCCATAATCCAAGATGTTTGTGAAAGCTTGCGCCCTCCGCTTTTGGGAGACGCGCAAAACTCTATGCCTTTGTTATCGCAATTGTCTTTTACGCCATTACATTTCTTAGCTGAAAGTGCGGCAATTTCAGGAACTGTTAGTTAAACGATTAATTACGCACGAGCCCCGCATTACTCTCACTGTGGCATGTCCCACATTTGCTGCTTCCTTTCCCACGCTATCTCTTTCTCATTGCAGCCATTCAACATCCGTTTCCGTTTGCGAGCGCAGAAAATGCGGCAAATTAAATTTCAGCCAAAAACCAACTACGCCAACTAATTACGCATGAATGCGAAGCCAAGGATCGTCCAATGTGCCGCGTGCACAAGGAGCAGTCAGATGTGACGCAAAGCAAGGGAGCAGAAGTAGGAGCCGGAGGACAAAAAAAGGCGGAAGCAGCGAAATTTATTCTACACTTGAAGCATTATAATTATGTGGCGGGCAAACGGCATGGAAATCGACATAAGGCAACTTTAATGGCAATCCTCCCAGGCATCGTTCTTTTCTTCCGCCCGTTGCTCCCTCTCTCTTTCTTTTTCTCCCTTTTTGCAATGACAATGACCCACATGCTGACCCGCCGGCAGACCGACCAGCTAGATGCTAGATGGCCTGCACTCGACTCTGGACACTCGACACTCGTGTCAGGCGCAATTTAAAAAGTTAATTAACGTGCCGACCTCCCTTCTATCAAACTGGGTACCACGACCCTTCACCACGAACTCTCACTCAGTGTGAACCACATAATTGCATTCCATGGCGGGGCGTATCACTTACTCAGCTCGAATGGTAATTTCGTGTCCGGTATTCACAGGCGTTTCCAGTTCGCTCAGCAGCATCGTTTGTAGGCCGCATGAAAACTGGAACTGCATAAGGCCCTTCTGAAGGAACAGGGCCATGTAGTGGCCACCCTTGGTGCCTTGGGCGGCGGCCAACATGATCAGTCCATTAGTGGCACGAGTGCGCACCTTTAGTTGTATATGCATCGGTAGCACGGCATCTAGAACCTCGTTCTGAGGTATATCCTTGTAGATGCGATGCGACACGTACGAATCTCCGGAGAATGCAGCATTCCGGATAACGATAGGCAGTTCACACAGTGGACCCTGACGATCAAATCGGCAAACGCACTAGGTGAAGAAAAAGAAAGAAAGATTAATATTGGATATATATTTTTGTGAAGATAAAGATAGAATTGAGAGGAAACACTTTTAGTTTTCTAAAATGCAAAAACGAGTCTCAGACATCTTCACAAGGGACATTATAATAATTGGAAAACATAGAAAGTATCTTCACTTTCCTTTTTCACAACTTCAAACTTTTCATTTACGTTTGTGTTTTAAGCATGAAAGAAGACAAAACTTTTGCAAAAATTAGCATGAAAGTGAGTTAAAGTATGTGTAAGATTTTTCATATTTCTTTTTTTTAAACATATGACCAACTTCCATTAGTTGCGTTTTCTGCTTCCTTCCACTGCTTCCACTCCCACGTGCCTTTTCCGTATCTCCCTCTATCGCTCCTGCTCTGGAACTCTCTGAGAGTGTCGCCAGTTAATAGTTTGGCCCTACACACAGTCCGCTGGCCCCAGTTGCCTTGCACTTCATTTGTTCAATTTGATAGGGTCGTCTGGGGTTGTTTTCTTTCGCCCTCCTTCTCGATCTCCTTAGGCTGAGGGGCTGGCTACTGTTACAAAAGTTGTAACGAAAGTTTTTGGGTGCTGTTGTGCTAGCACTTCTTGATGGGAGTTGCACATTAAATGTCCCTTGGTGGGGCATAAATTATTAAAACCAGGACAATGACGCAGCAGGACAATGGTGCAGCAGGCGAGCAGCGTGCCAAAAAGTTAATTCATATTGCTTTTCAATTTATTGGCATTTTTGTTGCTGCTGCTGCTGTTGTTGCTCGAGTTGTTGGAGCTACAACTGCTGAAAGGACTCGCTCGCTAGTTTGTCCGCCTTGCACGATTCTTGTCGGAGTCTTTTGGCTCAAAACTTTGTTTGGCGTGAGCAAAAATAAATTAAAATTGTTGCAATTTGCTTTAGCTTCAGTGCACATGCATTTTGGCATATTTACGCCAGTTTGGCTGTAATTGTATCGCCCTTCCAACTTATTATATAACACCAAATTGTGTAATATTATCAGGCAATTGCAGCCACGGGAATGTCACTTCTCTTATTTTTAAACATCACTTTCTATTGATTCATTAAATTAAAGGCTTGTGAAATTTAGTATGCACCAAATTTCGAACTTTCAATATTTTCTGATTAAAATAGGTCTAAGAGCATAACGCATAATTTTGAATTAAAGCCGATGGAAATAATGAGCATCCAATGTTGCTTGTTGCGTGCCTCGGAACTAGCGCGAATAATAATGCCCTGTGTGGCAAATCATGCACATGCCTGCATAACAGCTAGTCAAAGGATTGGGGCAACATATAACGTTACGGGAGTACCCTTCAAAAATCCCCACTCACAGCATCCAGTCTTGTTGTTTTCATTTTGTATTTTGTACTGAGGAAAGCAAAACACAAAAAATCAACGCCTGATGTTGCAGCAGTGATAAAGGGGGGAATGTTGCGAAGCGGGCGGTTGCGCTAGCTTTGCAGGGTCAGGTTGTATGCCACACATGCCCCCAAGGGACAACAAATTGTGTAGCTACATACTACAAGTACTACCTACCTACTACTACTTTTTTCATTTTCCATTTTTGTTGTGCACACGCCATTTTCGCATGCATTCCGTTATGTGAAAACTTTCCATGCATCAGCATTTCCCGCGCCTCGCGGGTTGCAGACTGCCTGGCATGGAAATAAAAATAAGGAAACCCCCAACACTTGCGCTGGCTGTTTGCTCTTATAACAATTATTTGAAGTGTAAGAGTATGTTGCAGATTTTATAACCCGCTCTTTAGCGTTAGCTAAATGAAGCTGCTATTTGTTGTGTGTGGCATGACCTTAGCATCAAGATTAAAGTAGTTTCCACAGACTGTGCTGCTTGTCGCAGCTTTCAATTATTTCACACTTTTTCCTTGAGCTAACGGAAAGCATTTTAATTAATGTGTTTCTCTTTTCTTTTTTTTGCTTGAGGTATGCATAAGAAATATAATCGCCATGCATACTAGCTTAAGTTTATTAATGTTGAATTTCATTTAATGGCGGTTCATTAAAAAACTATTGACATAAATACAACTTAATATAATTCTCGAATATATTTCATAGCCTAATGTCAAACTTCCTCTTCGTTCTATCGTTGAACTTTGCCTGATTTGTGTTGTCGCACACTTTTGATGGCTGCATTACGAGCAATGCGGGCTCTCCAACTAATTGTAACGTGCCTTTGAATGTCAACAGGCAAATGATGAAAGGATGTGCAAATGAGTGAAGTGCATACACGCACACACACACACACAGTCTCACACTTTTGGGAACAGATGCGACACTCAGAACGCATTATGACACTGAGAGTAGACGAGGCGAGACCATGGGGAGACATTCAGAGCTATGTATGTATATGTATGTTATGTTAGTGGCACGAAAGCATTGCAGCCAGAGGACACGCAGGGATGTGGTGAGCGTTTTAAAGGGCTCCACCAAGTTTTCATTAGTGGCGTCAGCTTTTGGCGTTGAATTTGCCAGCAACAGAAACACTGAAAAGTGAATAAGAGATGGAAGAAAAGAAGCGGGAATGAGC
This sequence comes from Scaptomyza graminum, assembly GCA_018901835.1. NCBI lineage: Eukaryota > Metazoa > Arthropoda > Insecta > Diptera > Drosophilidae > Scaptomyza > Scaptomyza graminum. The sequence goes on from JAEIFL010000002.1 coordinate 9,851,811, forward strand.
TAGTGTTGCGGGGGAAAACCAAAAGCCAAGCAAACATTTGCGAAAACCCCAAACTCAGCAGCTGACACTTGAAATGTGCTTAATGCCACTTTACGAGTGACTTTCGCTGAGTGCGAATGCCACTTTGCGTGCACCTCTCTCTCTCGCTCTCTCTTTTTCTCTCTCACCCTTCCTCCATCCCCAACACACTCTCACTCTCTGTTTTCTTTGACTAGACACACGTTAAAAATATGCTTTTCATAAGTTTTCCCTCTTCCCGTCCCTTTGCTTGCATAAGCAAAATGACAGCTGACATATGTAAGTGTCTTTCTAACAGTTTGCCAGTCTATGCGTGTGTGTGTGTGTCTCTGTTTTGCTCTCGTTACATCTATATACAAATACATATGTACTATAAATATGCATAAATGTCTGTCAGTCATTTTACTATTTTATTCACGACTCTATAAATGCAAGAAAAAACTACCACGGACCTCTCTTATGTGTGTGTGTGTGTTTGTTTGCACAGTTAGTTACATTAGTTGGCAACAATAAAGTGGCATATGCTCTATGAAATAATTTGTGCTTGTTGCCAGATTCTCTCACCCACTCTAACACCTGCCATTTATTTCGCTTAGCTTTTTCGTTTATTGCTCTGCTTTGCCCTCCGGTTGCTCTGCTTTTCTCAATCATGTTCTGCGTTCTAGTATCTTTCACTCGAGTGTTAAATTTGTTATGAAAATTAAATTTTTTCTTGTTTTCTGTGTTTGGTTTTTGTGCGTGTTTTTGATATTTTATGAGAGGTAGGGTTGCAAAGGTGCACTTTGGAGGTCTGTACGCATGTTTTTCACAGACGGAGTTTTGAGTAAGTTAACTTGTCAAAATGTTTGAAAGAAAAATCATAAGACATAAGTTAAAACTGTGATGGAAAGTAGAAGGGTAAGAAACTTGAATTTATAATTATGTTTATTTTAGATCTCTTAAACTAAAAAGAAAATGTGATAATTCTACCAAAGAACCTACTTTGGAACTGTTCCAAACTTGCCACTGCCAATACCTTCAAGCCATGGCATTTAAATTCAAAGTTTTATTCATCGCAAATTTTCCACTCCTCTTGAAATTCTCACCTTATTTTCTTATAGCTTGTTTTAATTATTATTTTATAATTGTAATGCATTAATTTGCCAGGCACAAATTTAAAATGCCATTGTGGTATTTGCTGCTCTAAAATCCGAGCAAAAATTACTGCAAAAATTTCTGCAAGTATTTTTACATAAATAGTTAAATAGGCATATTTTACAGCTAGCTTTGTCTTTTAGCCTCTTTGGCTCTTAGGGAAATGAGGCAATGCTTTGTGGCTTTTTTGCAGGCTGTGCTATTTTGTCTGATTTTACCTGAATTTTGAACGTAACTGGCAGGAGAATTCCCAACTATTCAGTTGCAAGAACAATTGGCATTTAATGAAGGCATGAGAGTGTTTCAACATGAAATAGACAGCTAGTTTAGTTTTACTTTTGTAAAGTTTCTGACAGGAAATTGCAGTACTATGAAAGATAAAGGTAAATTGTGCTGTGTTTTCAACAGATGTAAAAATCACATTAAGAATATGTTTGTATGAATCTCAGTCAGTAATAAATATGTTCTTGTTTTTAAGTACGCTCTGCAATAAGCTTTTTAATCAATGGTTCTATTGCGTTGACTCAAGTTTATTTAGTTAATTTATTGACTTTTCCAATAAATATCTTAAACTAATTAATATTTATTTATGCCCTTCAGTCAGTTCTTTGTTTGTCAATGTCATTTCGCAATCTACTCTCAGCTCATCTAAATTTTCGCACATATTCATACTCTATTCAGAATGTTATGAAAATCCCTGGGCTATATGTACATATGCCCATACATACATAAGTGTAATATTATTGTTGTTTGAGTATAATTTAGATTGCCAGTGATAGCTGTTGTTGGTTGGCCTGTGTGATTCGGCCAAAAGCTCTATGTTGTACGTTGGCTTGAAGCAAACCTAAGTAAGCAGCTTACAAATGTTGCAGGCTCTCCATGTGTATATTGTACTATGTTGTTTGCCGCTTGCCCTTGCCACTGTGAAACATCTAGTTGCCCTACAACCTACTTGATTATTTATGCATTGGCCAAGGCACATAAAATCTGCATATGATTTCGCTATGCGTATGTGTGTATTAGTGTAATTGTGTGGATCTTTAGATGTATGTGTGTTTGCAATTTCAACTTGTCAATTTGTGTATTGTGGCTCCCAATCTTAGTACAATACGCTGTTGACCATTTAATTCAGTGATTAAAGTATCCATCCATTGCACATTCGAAGCTTCATTTAACAAATAGAACTTTGGTATACTTGCCAAACTATTTAGGTTGAAATTTGAGAAAAGCCAAAGCTAAAATGCATTCATTAACTTTATCATTCTGAGAGTAATTGTTGTTGATGCTTGTCATAATTATATTTGTTATGCATGACAAAAATGATTAAGCACTATGATAATTAGTATGCCTTGTACGAAATTGCAATGGATAAAGGGAGTATCATTTAACAAAGCAACTGAGTTTAGCAGGGAAAATAGATCCTTATTGCATTATTAGCTAGGTATACATTTTAAGAGAATTTCTACGCCTTTTTGGTAGGACAGGGTATTTTATAGACTTAGTAGTTATCAATACTTCAATATTTGCGCTAGTTTTAATTTAGTGGTTATTCTTGTTTGCCTATTGCCAAGGTAATTGAAACACTCTTGTCCATTTAATGACATGCCAATAGGTAAACAGCGGAGTGCAAAGAGAAAAACGGATGGTTGATGCAACAGGGGTTGCCCACACGCTATGTGCCATGGCCAATTAGCCGCTCAATGGGGTTGAAAATTGTGAAAGTTAACTTTGGTTTATTTCCTCTTTTATTTAGGGTATTGAACATTGAACAAACAAAACCGATTACGAACGGTCCGAGCCGTCGTTTGGTAGTGTTGGGTCTGACCTAATAAAGCAACGAGAAGGGCAGCGAGTGTCTACTTACCCGAGAACCCTCAGAGGTGGTAACACAGGTGCCGCCATTGTAGCAGCCCAGTTTAATGCAATCGACATCGCCAGATTTTTCCTCTGCCCCACCGCCAGCACCAGGGCTACCACCACCGGTGGCTACTGTGTTGGCACCCTCAGTTTCCTCGCTACTCTCGGTTACCGGTGGCTTCGTCTGTGTTGGCAACTCTGGCTGCCCTGGCGTGCTGTAGACATGTAGCGGCGGTGTAGGTGGTGGCAGTGTCTGTGCCGACTGTGTGGAGGGTGGTGTTGGTGGTACAGTGACAGCGGGTTGGCTGGGAGGAATTGTTGGTGGTGGTTCCGTGGGCATGGGTGTAGGAGCTGGAGTAGCTACTGGCATTATTGTTGTCTCCCTTGGTGGTTCGATGGTCATGAATGGTGGCACCGGCGGTCCACCAAGCAAATCCTCTGTTGTCATCGTCTTTGCAGTTGTTATTTCTACGGGCAGGGGCATAGTAATTGCTGTTGGTAGAAGCGTGGTGCTGGGCTCCCTTTCTATTGGTAATGCTGTTGTTGCATGGGTGGTTTGTGGCTGGGACAATTCAGTTGTGGTCGATAGTGTTGCATTACCCTCCACAATGGTAACCACAATATGCGGACTTTGTGCCGTTGTTAGCTCCAGAGTGGGAGGCTCGTAGTCCAGTGGTGCTGTGGTCGTTTCTTCATGAGTTGGTGGTTGCACTGTGGTGAATCTGCCGGCACTGGTGCGATGTGTGGTAATGAGCACCTCCGCTGGGTATTCCGTGAAGAAGGGAGCCGCTGTCGTTGGCACTTCGGTCCACAAATGTCGCGTGGTTTCCTCCAATGTGGGCCTTGTTGCGCGAATTGTAGTTTCCGGTGGAAAGAAGGGCGTTGGTGTTGGTGCGTAATCTACCGAGATGCTTGTCTCAAAAGTGGTTACGCGATGTACGAAAATGCTGCCTGGTGTGGTTACATGTATGGGTTGCTCTACCGATTCGGAACTACCGGAGGAGCCATAATCGACTGCAATCGTGATACTCGGTGGTGGTGGTAGTGTTGGACGTACTGTGGTTGTGGCTTCTTCGCTACTTCCACTGCTGCCACTGGCGCTAACATCAAAGCGTTTTACTGTTGTGTATTCCTCGAAGGTAACCACCTCCGATGAACTTTCGCCCGAGCTGGAGGCGGAGGAGATGGTGACGCCAGGAGCGGGCAAAGGTGGCAAGGTGGTATAGATGCTGTGACTTTCCTCGGATGAAGACGATGCAGAGGAACGTCCAACTGGCGGTGTGGTGGGCACAGCTGTCACCGGTGGCTCTGGTATAGACTCCGGTCGCAGTGTTGTAAGTTCTTTGACTACGCTATGACTGTCACTTTCGGGTGGTGATGCCGTAACTTTTACACCTATCACTGCCTCCTCCTCCGATGAAGACGAAGAGTATGAGAGTGTGGTCAGAGGTGGTGCTGCTGGCGCTAAAGTCGTCTCTGGCGGCATAACTGGCCGCACTGTAGGTGATGGCAACGTTGTGGATAACTGTGTGGCTGGTGTAGCCACTGGCGCTGGTGCAGGAGTTGCTGGTGCGGTGTAGTTGCAATCAAGTGACTCCTCACCCACCACCAGACACTCGCACAGCATGCCTGTTAGCAGTGGGGGGCAGGAGCAGGAGAAGGTATCGACGCCATCGATGCAGACGCCACCATTCATGCAACGCGGACCCAATTGACATTCATCGTACTGGAACTCACACTTCTCGCCATGATAGTCTGGCACACAATAGCAAGTTGGGATGTTCTCCTCCATGAGACATAGGGCGTTGTTCTGGCAAGGATTGTCCGCACAGATGAGTATTTCCTCCTCACAGTTAACGCCCGTGTAGCCCATGGGGCAGGCGCAAGCATAGGCAGCCAGTTTATCTACACAGACGCCGCCATTTTGACAAGGCGATGAGGCGCATTCATTGATCTCCGTCTGACAGATGCGGCCATGCCAACCGGCTGCACACTCGCAAGTGAACTCTAGTCCAGGACCCTCAACGCATTCGCCACCATTCTGGCAACGTGCTCCGGTGCCTGTGGTAAACCGAGAATCCCGAATGGTTTTCAGTACAATAGAGGGAAAGGAAAGCTCGACTTACCCGTGTCACAGACGGCAACATCAACTTCACAATGTGCGCCGAGATAGCCAGGCTGGCAGGTGCAGGTGTAGCCATTGTTACGGTCCCGACACAGTCCGCCATTTTGACATGGATTTGACATGCATTCGTCCACGTTTTCCTCACAATTTGACCCTGCTCGGCGGTCGCAGCGTTGACATTCGCATGATGTGACCAAAAACAATGCCGACAGAGAAAGAGAGCCAAATCAAGAAAAAAAGAGAGAGAATGAGATGAGAAAGTGACGTTAATTGATGGCACCACAGGGCCCAGCTTTCTGTTCGCTGTTCCGTTCCATGCCATTCCGTTTCATTCATGTTCAATGTTCTGTCAACTTTGCGAACATTTCCCTGTTCAGTCCTTTTAATTAAAAATTTATGATTGTGGGTTGAAAGTTGTCGCTTTCAGTGTTGCGTGCAAATGGCTCATAAATAAAACTTGTTATTTTTATGTGCGACTGAAAAGGCCGGGTTCAATATTTGGTATTTAATATTATTATGGTCACACAGCTGTAAGTTGAATCTTTTGCAAATATTATTGATTGTATTGCATTGCATTGTTTACGATTTGACTTTAACATTTCAATGAATATTTTTAAATGCTTTTGCATTTTGATTAACAAACTGATTTACATTATTATTAAAGTTCAAAATACATAACAGCTGTATTTTCACTCAATTTACATCAACTTTTTAAATTGCTTTTTCAGTTAAATGTAAAACAAAACCTTACATTCCTTTTACAATTTGTGCACTGGTGTATTCTATTCAAAATGTTTCATTTTCCTTCAGTTTCAACTACTTAAACAAAAAGATAAAAAACATTGAAAATGTTGCAATGCAATAACCTTTCTGGCTTTTTGCAGCTCTTTTTCCATCCTTTACTTAACTTGATGTAACGAACAAGTGTACACAATCGAAGTGCAATTGAATGACTTTTCATTATATCAAGCATTGAAAGAGCTCTCTGTCTCTCTCTCACTTTTCTCCAACATTCTTCTATCTACATCCTTTTATTCTCTGTTTGTGTGACTCTCTCTCACAATCAAATCTATCTGTGTATATCTTTCCGTCTGTGTCTGACAACGAACTACAACCAAGTGGAAAGCGAACAACTTTTTCGATACAAGCGCATCAATGGCAATCAAAACAAACCTTCGAGTGCTGATTTTCGTGCATGCAATATAAACAGTTGAAAAGTATATACATACATGCACAACTTAAGTACACACTCACACGTTAACGAATGACTGGCAAACTCTGAAACAAGAGCTAAAGTTTGTGTACCTAAAGCAAGTATACATTTAAATGCTGTACGGAGCTTAAATCGAGGGTATGTTTGTTTTTTTTAAAAATTTTGTTTAGTTTCTTTTGTGTTAATAAGATTTTTGTAGGTTATGTTTTCACTGTTGACTTCTTAAATCACTTAATTTCTTTAAATTTAAGCTAACCTTGCTCAAAAGATTTTTTTAACCACGTGTCTTAACAATTGCTGGTATATTATGCACACTCATAATAGAGGAGCTAGTCAAGATGCGTCGCGTGTCGCCAATCAAATATTTATATAGGTATGTTTACATAAGAAATATAGTTGATAGGTTCGATGGTGCCACATGACACAGTTGTTATACCCTTCAAGACAGTTATTTGTTGCACCAAACGAAAACAACATGAGCTGCAAACAAGAAACAAGAACAATGCTCGAAAGAAGTTTTCAATTTTCTGCTCAACAACTACTAAGACTACGGTGACGACGAGGTGAAGGAAAAGTAACAGGAAAAGGAAGTGCAGGAGAGGGTGATGGGGAGGGAGGGGGTATGTCTCAGTCAGTGGTTGCCAGCGGCAGTAACTGACGGGTAAACAAACACACAGACAAAACGACGGACGGACGAACAGACAGACGAAGCAGGAAAAGCATGCTGAAAGCGGCAGGCTTTGGTACTGTTGAGAAGCGCCCTGTTGTGTATGCTATAGCTTTCTTGTGTTGTTTGTAGCAGTAGCAACAGTGCGTATGAGTGATTTTTTCTCAGCTGCTCTTGCTGCAAAATTTATTGCCAGCGAAATGTTTTGTCTGAACTTTTTGAAATTTATTTGCCTGCGTTCCTTGGGTGGTCTTTCGGTCTTACGGTCCTTCTGCCCGAATGTACGCGCTTTTAGACATAGTTTTTGGCTTCTTTCTTTTCACTTTTGGCAACAAGTTGACTAACAAAGAAAAAATTGCGCGCTAAAGTTTTTCTTATGCCAAAGTTCCGCGTGCTTGCTTGCCTATCTCTCAAGTGTCTGTGCATTTGTCTGCCTGTCCATGTGACTCGGGCCCAAAGAACTTGTACAAAAGCACTTCAAAGTGTCGAAACAAAAGTGTCAAAAAAGCCTGCAACGAGCTAGAACAGCTACCGAATTCTTTTGCACTTTGTCTAAATTATAGCCCACAACTTTTTAATTTAATGCACGAAAATTGCATTTAACTTAACGTCTACACAATCGAAAAACAAAAAACTGAACAGAACATGCGTTCTCGCAGGTGCTCAAGAATGGAGTACACACGGCAACAATTTATCACTTGTGCCCATAAATAATACAAAATAAACTGATGAACATAAAAATGTAACTATGCAGCTGCACACTCATAAATGCCCAGGCCGCCGAAAAAAAAGATAAATCTGATGTGAGTGTGTGTGTGTGTTTGTGCTTTGTTTATAATTCAACTGTAATGTTAGTGTATGCAAATGGGTAAAGGGAGGAGACTCCAAAACAGACGAACAAATATTAAATTTGCATAAGCACTAAATCAACACAATGAACAAACCAAGCCAGATGCAGCTACAGAAAACATGAAAAAAGTGCATATGCCTTGTTGATAGACTAGAAGATGTTCTATAGGAAATTAAGTTAAAAGTATACTGAACAAAAACTTGATACGAGTTCAAAAAATTTTTCTTATAAACATTTGAAATACGTCCCACTTAAAACTTCATTAAGTGTGTGGACTAGCTGATATAGCTATGCTCTTACTCTTAATTTGTAAAGTTCATAATGCATGTTAAACTAAACTTAAGTTGTTCTTCACTTGTTAAAGTCATAAAGCAAGATAAACTAATGCTAAAGTTTTAATTAAAGTCATACTCTTTCCAACTTTGGCGACTAAACAGCAGCTTTCTAAAACACACCATCCGCTGCTTTTCCTTCTCCACCTACCCTTCATCCTATGCTGTATTTTATTTAACATGCTTTTATTACAGCTTGACTGCAGGGTGCAAACCATTCAACATGATGAGTTAAGCTGGCTTTCACATCTTCGCAGAGTTGCCAGCTGATGCTATTTGTTTGCCTTATGACGTGGCTTTACTGTCTGTCTTGTCCCTGTGATTGCGTGTGTGCGCATGGAATTCTTGAGTTTGACCACAGACATAAAACCGCTGCTCTTACGATTTTCGGTCAGACCACATCAGTCGACGCCCACAGAAGCAGTCAAGAATGGGTGTTGAATTTCTGTTGCATACCTCAGGGCGGGCTATTTAATATTATACTTATGTATGTATGTATAGCAAATGCACTGACTATGTGTGTATGTGTTCTCATAAAATATTCCTCCTCTTATCCTATTGCATTTATTAACATTTTCTTAAATTCTTAAACATCACAGTTGGCCAAAAAATAAGAGAAAAGAGTTCTTAGCGAAATTAAGACGATTACAATTTTAATGGCACACATACACATCCACATCCACTGAACGAGCCAAAAACGTAATCGAACTTTTCAGCTTGTGAGTAATGAATGGTACAAGTCCACGCTCGTATTTCATTCCAACAGCTTCACTCTACCATCGGCCCATCCATTAAAAAAGGCGCGCGGCAGGTCGTTGGATGAATCGAATGCAATTCAATTTTTTTATGTGCCGTCCGTTTGGTTTATGATTTGATGAGGCAATACTTGAAATTGTTACAGCACTTGCATTTCAATTTTATTTACTGTCGCTGTTAAAATTAAACATTTTAATTTATGGCTGCATAAAGGCAGAGCAACGGCACTGAGGAAAAAAGTGGAAGGTGTGGAATGTGAAAAAGTTAGAGCAAAGAGGAACTTCTAAAAATAAAATAAAATTATAATTTTTCTATAAGAAATTGCAGATTTCTTTCTAAAGAGTTGCCATTCTTTGACTCTTAAACTCATTCTTAAGCTTATATTTTTTAATTAATATAATTATGTCTTACTCTGTACCTTTTTTTTTTTCAGTTTTCCTGTCTTTATAGAAAAAACTCTTGTTTTCTTTAGTTTAAGGCTCTGTTACAAATTTTCTCTCTCCTTTATTTCCTTTGCTCTTAACTTTGTGTTCGCAGCAATAACTTGAAGCAAACATAAAGAAAATAATTCACTTTGCGTTAAGCATACGACACGTTCGCCAAAAGGGGACCCAGTCAAAGTGGCAGCGCCAAATGGAAATGGAAAATGTACCTTTGTTGCCGGTGGCACAACATGAAATGTCACATTACGCTCCAGTTCAGGCACAAATGTAGGAAGTGGTCAAGCAATAAGAGGGAGAAAGCGCTAAAACATCCTTCTTTCCCGCTCCCTCTCCCTCTGTCGCTCTCTTTTTGCGTTTCGTTTCGTTTGCTCACTATTCTTAACCCAGTTTCGATTGCTGGCCAACGACGCACTTGCGGTAAGCTGTGTAGTGTAGGTGGTGCGGGATCGGGCCGGTGTTAAGCGGTATTGAGGTTGACTTAACGAACTGTAGCTACTGAAATAGCACCCCTAAATTCTTACCAACCCGCTCCAATCAACTTGTGAATGGTCAACTGTTTCCATGCGCTGCCGATACATTTCTCTATATTTTTTGATATTGTTTTTTGCATCGTTTGTGTTTTCAGTGACTGCCACGAGGCCTTTTTTGAAGTTTTTGCTTACATTAGTTTACCCTGTGTGTATTTTTCGCTTGTTTTTTTTGTTATGTGTGAAGTCGTTAAAGTGAAAATCGATTTTCATTTTATTGCTGCATGTGCGTGAACAGGATCTAGGCTTGCGGTTTGGTTGCACAAGGAGGGCGACACACAGAGAATGAGTCCAGGGTCCGGTTTTTTTGTTCTGTGTCAAATAGTCAGGGAGGCAGAAGGGGGTTGGTCGTGCGGTGCTTCAATTTTCACTCTCAGCTCACTCGTAGCGTCCGCAATCGGCGGCATGTTTTATGAATGAATTTTTCGAATTGGACGCACATTTTTGTTGGTGGTTAATGGACGGCATTGGTTGGCATGTCCATTTTGCCCCTTCCTAACCGCAGCACCTTATAGGCAATACCTCGATTGTTGTCGATTTTTATTGGTTTTTTTTTTGTGTCCCAGTTTTTTTGTTTCGAATACGCAATTTACAACACAATTTTTGGTTTGATTTGGCTCTTGGCATTTGTTATTCCGCAGTTCATCTCGCTCATATCTACGGTGAACGTCTAAATATTTGAAATGCAACATTAATCAAAATTTTACTTTACAAATACTTAGAGCCGAAGAGCACTTCAATATTGATTTGAGTACGACGAAAGCGCTGCAAACATGTAAAAATATTGATAAATGTGCGACGGATTTGAAAAGTGACAGGCGAGACAACAATTGAGACGAATGTTATCATTGAAATTGGTAGTCAGTTCATTCGAATTGGCAAATGAAGCGGAAGATGTAAATCGAATAAACAGAAATGCTTGTGAAATGAGATGGGAATATATTCGAAATAAATTTAAGTTTCATAGATTAATTTAAAATTCAAACAAATACATTTAATGCTCTTTTTTCCGTAACTCTTTCATACTATGCTTGCCACTAAACCTCATCTGTTGCTAGAGCTGTTTTAACACCCCTTTACCTTTTAAGCTGACTTTCCTTTTTGTTTTCTTTTTTAGTTGTTGCCAACGAACTGTGAGCATTTGTTCAACAAGGTACAAACATTTGTTTTGCCCCCATGTCGCAATTAGAATGAACTGCAAACTATTTTGCCCCCTTTCTCTTGGTCTGGTTGGTGTGTTTGTAGTCGATGTACAAATTGAAATTTGAATTTTATATGCGCACATTTTGTGATTCTTATTTGTTTGTTACTTAAGCTTTGGGTGGCGGCAGTAAAAATGTGCGGGAAGGGGTGAAAGCAAAGGGAGCGCTTCACATATGCATTTGGAAAAGCCAACGTTATTTATACTAATAAAAATGAAATAACTCGAAACAAGTCAGGCAATAACTGTCTACGAGATACCCAGTTTTAAACTGACTATTCAAATATAGGATAATTAAATAAGTATATTCTAGATCGTTCCGATTTCAATAATTTTGACATATATTTTCCTGTTAAACAAAACTTCAACAACTTGATTATACCCAATTTATCAATTTTCAATGGGTGCAGCGCATATATAAATATAGCATGAGTTAAATTTATTTCACATTTCGTTTGCATTTTAAGTTTGACTCTGTTCTTTGCTTTAACGAGATGTGTGTGTGCGTGTGTTGGTGTGTTCAAAGAGCGAAAGAATAAATGCATAAAAGAGTATAAATAAATGAATGAGTGCACAGCTCTGCATAATTTGAAAGCGAGTGCTGCAAACAAAAATTCAAATTTTAGCTATAATTAAGAAATTCAATTTTACTCACTGAGGAGCAACAATTTCAAAAATGGAAACTGCAAATTCTATGCAATGGCTGGCTCGATATGTGTATAAATAATGTTGAGGTTAAAGGTATCGCTTTGATGTTGCCAATTGTATTAAAACTGTATATAAATAAATAAATTTATATTTGAATATACATAAATATGCAAGAAATAATAATGTAGATTTATTATTTATGGCATTGCCTTTCAATTGAAATATTAAAGCTAGACATAAATGTAAAGAGCGTTTATAATTTGTATAAACTACGGCACGCTCCTTGTCTTTAATCACGATTGAAGCCTGCTGCTGCTGATTTCAACGATTTCCACACAATTTGTATGCGCGCTTAATCCGAGCAAAAGGCAATCTGTTTTCATGGCTTGGATTTTGGCTACCAAATACTCGCTCGTGACAGTGAGCAATGAAATGCGTTTTAGCTCATCTGTGAATGCTGTGGAAAACTAATCACGGAAAACCCAAATCCAAGTCCAGTCCCATCCCCCCCCCCCCCACATTTGAAACCCGAGCTGAACCCTGCTACTAAAGCAATTCAAGTATGTCACTCAGTCAGCATGCGGAGCCAAGCAATTGGAATTTCGCATATCCTTTGGTTGCATGGGGTTCAAGGGTGGTTGGGTCGTTGGATTGGATCACCCAGCAGCAGCGTCACTTGAATGTTTTGTGGTGCGCATTGTTGCGCTTTCAATTGCACTTTTTTTTTATATTTTCGCTGCGCCAACGAACGGCATCAGCTGGAAGACAGCGAGCAGCGTCAGGACAATACCAAGCTAGAGCGAAGCCAAAACAAGCTTCTCCTCATTTTCACGGCAAATTGCAGTATCTGCAGTTAGGTATACGTATAAGTATGTGCCACGGCTTCTAATTAATTGAATTTCGTACTGTATTTTCTAGTAGAGAATTCGTTACCCCGTTTTCCTAACACACTGTTTTCATAATAGAAAAGAGTTTACTTTAAATCCTTAATTAAATCAGGATTGCTCATTAGCTGGCAACAGAGTTTCCTGTAGCCGGTTACATCCTGGTACTGCAATATTCTCACTTGGGTTTTTTTTTTATATTTTTGCCTGCCAATTTCTATAGAATTGAAGCTGCAGCATTTTCATTGAAATACATGTGGGAAATTTTCTATCACATGCCAGCAACGTTGCGTAAAATTAGAAAGTATTGTGTTGAACTTCAATGGGCAAATTTATGAGTGAGAAAATCGCATTTCAGCTCTGGCAGCCACCAGCTCATCGACGAGAGAGCATGGTTCAGTATGGTTCCTCCCTCTCCATACAATTTTAAGGGTCTTGCAACTCTGCGCATGTGGTAATTAATTAAAAGTTGAAGCTACCTGCTATTCGACTAGCTATACATTAGATTGTTGTTTGGATTTTCGTTAGGTATTATCAATTTTGTAGTATTTAACTTGGATTCCCCCAAACAGCACGCAAAATAATACTAATTACCATCAGGGGTACTCTCATTTTTTAATTTATATGTTAAATGGTTGCCAAAATCCATTTAAACAAGACATCAAGTTGAAAATTCCACCATGCAAAGAGCAATTACAAACACACTTTCAGTGTTTATGTGTATATGTTACAACTAACCTACTAAAGTACGAGAGGATGCATTTATAATGTCATCAGATAACACAAATATTTGACAATTTTCGTTTAAATAGCTAATCCCAAAACCAATAATAATGGCCAACACACAACCACAGACCCACCGATAAAAACGTGTCAAAAGCTGCACTCATAAAAGTTCAACAAACTCGCTAGTTTCCATTATAAAATCAATATGCCATATTTTAAATATTTATATCACACACTTTCAAATAACGGCAACAGTGAAAAATCCCACAAGGGCAATTGATTAGCTTTAAAAATGGGGACAATTCGGTAGCCACAAATGTATTTAAATATTGGGTTCCATATTACCCTAACTGTCCTTTCGTTATCTCTCTCTAGTTCTTTCTCTCTCTCTTACTACTCTGGCTGTTTGCATTTCTAACACCCATTGAGCAAATGAAATAAAAAATTTATGTAAATCACTGAGCCACGTGAAATTCAATGAATTTCGATTTGTTTTTCGGCCGAATCCCTCGATAAATCACCCGCACTAGCAACTTTAAATGTTGCATTGGCAACGATGCGATTTAAATGTCCCAAAAAGTATTTTCCTTCATGGTTATGAATAAAAAGGAAACGCAAGGGGTGTTGGGGCTTGAGGACGAAATAAGTAAAGTTAAAATGGAGCAATCGCTTGAAGCTGTCGTCCTGTATGGCAAAAATTGCACAAAGGCAATGCCGATTGGCAAAAAGGAACAAAAAACCAAAAAAAAAAAGAAAGGAGAAAAAATCCTGCCAGAAAGACAAAAATCTGTCGGTACGCGAAATGAAGGCATGAATGAATGAGCAGCTGAGCCAAATGCATGTTTGATTGAATGAATGTGCATTGAATACGTGAAAATGCACAAGAGTAGCAGAAATGTGAGGGGTAGGTAAATGGAAAGGAAGTGCATACAGTCGCATACCCGATCATATTTTCATATTCATATTCACCTGGTGCTGATAATAAAGGTAAAAACACAAAAAAAAACAAACAAGGTGCCGCAAATACGTATGGTTAAAATATACAAATGAAATAAAGTTTCGCAAAAAGGTAAGGCAAATGAGAAAGAAATAAAAATGGTGTACATAAAACTGCACTGCTGCAGTTTTTAATACCCAATTGAAAAAGTGTGTGAAATAGGGTATACCAAATACTTAGGAGTTAAGGTTGAAACCTTGACTTCTTCAAAACAAAACTTTAGCAGCTTTCAAGTCATAAGTAGGAAATGATTTCCTGTGCTCTAAATGCTGACCTTACAATTCCAATACTATGGAGTATGTCTTAGCTGAGCTATTGCTGCTTATGAACATTACTTATTGTTGATTTTCAGCATTGCTTTTATGTTTTTTTTCTTTACATGAATATAAAATGCGAATTTCAATGTGAATAGGCCTGGCAATGGCTTGCAACTGCAATTTGCATTGTTTTCGCGCTGAATGTGCCCCTCAGCAGTTTTGGCTCCCTTTTGCTTTCTATGTAATGCTCTCTCCCTGTTGACTGCAATGATTGCATAAAGCAATAGTCAAGGAGATGCCTTTACTTATGATAAAAGGCATTGTATGTGTGTGTGTGTGTTTCGCAAAGGGAGCAAGGTTATGCCTCTGAGAATTGCAGCATTGTTAGATTGTTTGCCATTAGAGTTCTGCAATGAGCTGCAGATTGTATTGTGTTGTTGCTGCTGTTCACATTTTGACTAACAAGGCGTAAATGCTAGTAGGAAGGTTACATTTAAAACATAAAATAATTAAACAACTTTAAAATGTCTAATAATTTAATTTTTTTTTTTTCTAAAAATTTACTTATATTTCAGCTTACCATCTACTACTACAACTGCTGCTACTACTACTACTACTAATTAACCTTAAACACAAACGGAACAAAGAGATACAGCCAAAAACCAAACCAGCTCAAAGAAATGCAAAGCTAACAATGCATTAACTTGGTTTACTTGCTACCACTTCTCGTTGGGATAGAAACCAGGGAATTCGGTAAGTGGGACACAAAAAAAGCATAGTCGACTTTTTTGGGCAAAATGGAAAGGGCTGTGGTTTCTTAGCAGCTTTTTCTCTGCTCTACCAATGATGACCACCTCAAAGGGCACAAACGACTAACGGAGAATGGTTGTGAAAACGCAAGTGAATGGCGAACTGCACGTCAAAAGGATAGAAAAAGAGAAAATAAGAAATAAATAAACAAACAGCACGCTCATAATATTAATTAGAGTGATGGCACAGTTGGCTTTGCTTCTGTATCGGCCTGTTCCAATTTAATTATACCGTCTACTCATTAGGCAGTTGTGGAAAATGTGTATACTAATCAAATCGATATGGTGTTTATTTTGTTTTTTTTTACTCTGTGCCACGTCACCTACAAAAAGTTCTAACAAAGTCTTTATTGAAACTGTGGTACAGGCAGGGTGTTAACCTACAAAGTTCTCTTAACTGAACCACAGCTACTTTTTATTTATTTCACTATATTTTCACCGCTTTAAATCCTATTCACTCAAAGCCTGTGATTTCATAATACATATAGCAATTTTTTGTTTTTATTTATATTTTTGCAAAGTTTATTGCTTCATTTCCTGCCGTTTCACGCTTTTGGCAAAATACTTTTATTTTTTCTATTCCACGTTAATACATATACTTTTTTGTGGCTTTTACGTACAGAAAGCATATTTTTGTATGTATATTTTATTATTTGTGTGTTGAATTTATTCAGCATTTTTTGTGCTTTATTTATTTTTTTTTGTATTATTTTTTGTGGCGCACCTTTCAAAGCTGACGCTTAGTTGCTGGTTTTGTTATATTTGTTTTTGAGCTTGATCCACTCAAAATCGCTGGCAATGGCAACGCACTGCATAATTTATCTATTTTTGTATGCTCTAACAGCAGAGTTGTATGATTCTATCATAATGTGTGTGCAAAATTCAAAAAGGCAAGTTTTAGTTTATGCTGGACATGAACTTTGTGTATTTGTTTTTACTCACTTGATATAAATAATAATGTTTTTAGGTTCTATAAAGAGTGTAGGATATCTTCTAGTCCGCCAGTCTTAGCTCGGACACACTGTCCTGCTATGCTACTGCATTATTTATGCTAATTTAATGCAATTGTTGTGCTGGGCAAAAAAGTAAATAAAATACAAAATAAAAATGGAAACCGCAGACAATGGCGACAAACGGTTCGTACGAGTAATGCGGCGGAACAAATAGAAAACTTTAGGGTACATAATATTAAGATAATTACTGCATAATTATTAAAATGCGATTTTTTTCGATGCTTAATTGTGGACTTAAAAAAAAGCTGCCCTTAGTTAAAGAGTTATACAGACATTTTTGTAGCATAATAATCATTTAAACTTTTTAAAGTTGTACAAATTAATTGAAATTTAACTGCCAGAAAATCGTACCACATATTAAGTTCAAGCAACACATTCTACATTAATCTATTTACAATAACGATTAATTTTCATAGTTGAAACACAGTCAACTGCTAATCCTATATATGTGTCAATTACTTAACTCTTAACCCCATACACTCCTGTCCCCATTAGCTTTTGGTGCTTGTTACTTTCGTCGACCACAAATTTGTAGCAATTTGTATTTGGTATTAGTTGGCGTTGATGGGTAATGCATATATGTAGCACCTACACGATGGCTATAAATTTCACAAAATTTTATAAAGTCAACTGTAAGATACTCCCCAAATGCACACCCACATTACACACACAAACAGGGAGAGACCCTACTAAGTGCTTTACACACGTAGCAAAAGTAAATGTGTTTATATGTAGTACGTACGTAACGGACGGAAAGTACACGAAGTCAAAAGGATGAACATTAGATACATTCATGCTGAGACATCCGCACACACACACATACAGATGGACATGCAGGGACTCATACCACAATTTAAACGTAGAAAGTGGCAAGCTAAGCATCCAAAATTGACTACAACAACAGACAACATTAAAGTTATTTTGTCCGCATCGCAGTCCACGAATATGTTGCGAGACCCTCAAATTTTTTCATGTTCTTAAAAGTCCAGAAATCGTGTGACGTTGTTGTTCTTTAAATAAGTAGAATAAGCTTTCCTTGAACATATACAAATATTTCTGTATTTCTTAAGTTTTTTAAAGCTATAAAGAAACGAAAAAAAATCAATACAGTGTATAGTTTTCACAGCATTGATTTCGTCGTTTCTACTTTCACAAAAAGAGTTGTAAAAAGTTTTTAAGCCGATTGACTATAATTTGATAACAAAGTTACTTCAACCAATTTAAAAACTTTTTATATTGGTTCGCTGTGCATTATTCCACACCAATGCCTAAAGTTATGGCTGTGGCAAATATTTAATAAACTGCAATTATTTTTAAATTTGTATATAATAAATAATCCTATTTATTTTAAATCCCTGCAAGTGTAACGGAATTTTAGCTAAGCTGCTCTAGATGCAATCTTTTGCTTCTCATTTTAAGTTTTCGTATTATTGCTCGGGCGTTAAAATGAAGAATAGACACATCTGAGCGAATGCGGAAAATAAGTACTAAAAAAAAGAGAAGAAGAAATGTATTGTACATTATTTTCCTTATTTGTTTTCCCTTTTCTTATTTTTTGGCGCCCTGGCTTGCCGCAAATTTTACAAATACGTTTGCGTGCGTCGCAGCTATCGGAGCCTGGCCGAAAGAAAAGAGCTTCACTTTGCTTCCCCTCCGTCTGTATCTCCGTCTGTCTGTCTATGTGTGTGCACTCCGTGCAGGAGTGGCTCTTGTGGGTGGCTAGAGTTTTGGATTCATTTTTTTTGTTTGTTGCCTTAATAAAAATACATTTTGCACGTGGTATGCGACGTCTCCCTTTTGCCCATCTCTGCCATCAATCTCTGGTTGCTCAGTGGGCTGTGCAAGTTTTAGTACTTACTTGTATTTGTTGTACTACATATCTGCGTGTCTGTGTTTGTAAAGAGCACAAAAATAAACCGCACACACTTACCAGAAAATCCTTCCGGACACGTACAATTGTAGTAGGCAACACCATCCACACATGTGCCACCATTCTGACAGGGGCCCGACCAGCATTCGTCCCAATTCGTTTGGCACTGGATCCCTGTGTAGCCGTCAATGCAGTAACACGAATACGAGCTGTACTCATTTGTTGTTGTTGTTGTTGTAGTTTGTAGTTAGTTGTAGTGGTTGTTGTTATCATGACACATGCGGGTTGGAGGCATTCAGTTTGGGTGTGTGGGCGCAACGGTGTGTCAATGATGCATCAAACGTTCGTTCAGCACAGCAAAAAAGTTTTTTGTAGGCAAGCCCATAAATGAAAAGGTAGGAAAAAAAGTTAAACAAAAAACAACAACAAGAAAACGTTTTAGATAAAAATAGTTTCACAAATAGCACAATATGGTATAGAGAGTAAAGAGTACACGCAGAGAAAATTCGGAGTAATGGCATAAGGAATGTACATATATCAAGACAGGTCTAACGAATCTTCCATTAAGTACTCTAAAAGCTGTTTACCATTGAGCTTTAAGTAAGCTTTATTGGTTTCCACTTAATCTATATTCTACCTATCTGTAGAACAAATTTATTTGTCACTGTGTAGCTGCTATGCATAGTTCTTACACCATTTGTTGTTTGTAATTGAAGTGGGCCACATACTGTCATAGATGCATATTCAAATAGTACATACAAATGTATCTTTATGTTTAAGTAGAAGAATTTTGCTCAGTGGCCAGGCGAGTGCTATAAACATGGCCAACATAGTCGAAGCATTACGCTTGAGTAGTGGAAATAAATATTTGGTAGCCATTTGGGATTGGTTTTTCCTACTAAGAGTGAATTGAAATTGAAATGGAAACAGAAAAGGCAAGCAGCAGGCGGCAGCAACAGGAATTGTTACGGTAACGGCTAAGGCAATGGCAATGCCAATGGCATAGCCAACTGTAACTGTAACTATAACGGTAACGGTAACGGTAACGTAACGGAAATGCAAAAGTGTCAGGGGATTGTCACCGACATGGCTCAACATGGCAGACATTTCCTGACTTGGCCTTCCCTGCTCTCGGATAAGTTTGTAGCAGCAACACAGCTTAATTAAAGAACTTTTGTAGTCGGATTGAAGGAGGGAGCGAGTGTGCACTCTTTTATTATGGATTACATTAGGATGCATTTGTAGAGCTCTCCGTCTATGTATCTTGTAACTGTAGATGAGTACAGGTAACGGGAGTGAATGAGAAATTATTCGAAAACACACGAGAGGCATCATTGGGTTGGTTTTTGAGGGGCTAAGAGAAAGAAAAAAGAACACTTTTGTTGCTTGCTGCCATTGACATGGACTTGTACACCCTGGAGGCCTGTTGATTTGTTGGCATGCCAAAAACAATTGCACTGAGTAGATAAATGGCATTGGGGCATCGCATTAGCTGCTATGCTGCATGTCCAACTCAATGCCATGCCAATGGGAACACAGTGAAAAAGTCTTTGCTTGAATTTGTAAGTGAAAAATGGTTTTTTAACATTCCTTTTAGTTGTACGGTTGAAAGGTTTAATCGTAAGCAATCAATTACGTTAGTAGAAATTGTGAAGATACTTGCATTTGTTGTTGAAAGTCTTTAAAAACATTGTTAATACTGGCAGGTTTTACTTCTTAGCCTTTTCTAACAAGTTGCAGTATTGTAAATGCAAATTCTATTGAACTTTCAGTTCGAAAAGGAAATAATTTATTGCAATCCCTTAGAATTTTTGACTTTACTATTAAATTTATATTTTTTAAGTGAAAATATTTATTGACATTTATTTTGTTTAAGATGCTTGTCAACAACTTGCCAAACCAAACTAAAGTCATTTTACGACTTGTAAAAATCAAATTCATATCCTGATATGACTCATAAATTGCTGCAAGCTAGTCAGACATAATAAATCAGTAAAATATCAATGTATCTAAGATAAATCCAAATTTTTCGCTCTTTTTTACCCCTTTTAAATGGAAGCCAAACTATTCAGTTAATCCGTTTAAATCCCATGAAATCGTGTTACATTTAATTGCAGCTATAAATTTTGCTTTCTAACGCATAAACTTCTATCCGTCCAGTTGTGCAACAAACCCCGCATAAACCCCTAAAACTGACTCTTTACTCCGCTAACTGGCGGTTATGTCAAGAAATGCGCGCTCGAAAACATTTCAACCTTCTGCCGCCACGACTGAGTCTCGACTTTTTGCGTGAAGCTATCGTAAAAAGTATATCGTAAACGCTTTTTATATAGCAACTGAACCGACTGTAAGATTGGGTGGTGCTTTGCCACTGATAAGACTTAGGAGTTGCAGGCGATTCCGCTTCTGGCCACATTCAGCGGCTACATTCGCACTCGCATATATCGCGGCAAAAATAAAATAAAATGAAATGCCAGTTACTTAGTCTGGTGGCCAGAACTAAGCGAGTGGCAAAACGAAAACGTCTTTAGCCAGCAATTGTGGCATCATCTTGTTGGCATGTTTGCGCAATTGGCATTGAGCAATACTTACCACACTTACATACATGCATATATATATATAAGTTTGTCTGAAAAGTGCACTAAGTATACGCTTAGTATATACTTAAGTGGCTTGTGTTCTAACATTGAGTAACTGATGCATTTCCAACAGCGTTGAATTGAGTTGTGGAGTCAACTTAACCGAAAGATTAGCTTGATAAGCACATATGTAAATCATAACACTTTTAAGATTTTTATGAATGTCTTTTTAGCTTTTGATGCTTATTTCAAGTATATTTAGAAAGCAAACATTGAGAAGCAGCTAAGCTTTTTACATATCTTTCGTTTGAATCACCCTAATGCCATCGAACAAATATCTATCATTTCAAATATTCCGACCCTAATATGAATCTTAATCTCTTTCTTCTACAAAATTCTGTTAGTCTTTTTTTTCAACAAGATCAAATTCTTTCTTCATTGCTTGACTATTTTATTTAATTTATTCACTTATTCCAAGCTTTGCTTTCACATACGAAAAAAAGCTATACGTTTTGCATATAAAAAGGCTCAGCTCAGGCTAGGATAAGCAACATTAGGTACAAAATTTACCGTGCGGCTGAAGGATGCTATGCATTAGACACTCTCCAAGTTAATAATGCGCAGCTTATGCAATTGAAACCACTTCTCGATGGCCACCGACCCACTCAACTGCCACTCAATGCAGCCGCAACTTGGCCTCAATTTAAAAACGGGTGGAAAAGGGGCGGGCTGCACATGCATAAAAGGCAAATAGCGGTTAGATAAAGAGTGAAATTGAGAGTGGGTTGGAGGCTGGAGGCTGCTGGGATTAACTGTGTGGCAAATGCATTTGCCTGCAAAGTGGCGGCATCAACATATTGGCCCTATGCGTGTGTGGCACGGCTATCGATGGCCAAACAGAAGGTTCTGTAGCTATTGCCTCAGCTTCTGCTGATGCTGTTGCTTAAGTGGTGCAAGTTTATTGCCCACTCGAAATGTGTTGAACGGAGTTTATTGGCTTGGCGATAATAAGCAATGGATGCCAGGATTCAACACAGTTGCAGCAGCATGTGCCAGCATATGGCTGCTGTCGTTGATGAAGGGATGAAGGACTGACTCACCTGTTCAGGCCATCGATGCAGACGCCAAAAACACAGGGATTGCTGAGGCAGGCAAAACCCGCTTGACTGCTGCCCACCAGGCATAAACTGAGGCAGAGCGTCAATAACAGTCCAGACTGGGGCCAGCACTTTGCCAATGCCCTTAAAGTTTTGGCTAGGCTTTGTGTTGTTGGTTGTTCTGTTGCTGTCGTTGTTCGAGTTTTAGTTGTTGTTGTTGGGATCTTTAGCAGGTGGTTTAGTTGCATGTCCGTTAATGGCTTCGTGGTTGAGCTGCTAAGCACCACTTCCAGTATGGGCCCAGTGGTAGTTGTTCCGTTTGCTGTTAGCGGCGTTGTTGTTGCTATTTCTGTTGCTGTTGTTAGTGTTGTTATTGCTGTTGTTGTTGTTGTGGCTGCTGCTGCTTTAGCATATTTAATGCATTTATTAATAATGAAATCACGCCTTCGGCACATTTCCCGTTTCAATTTCTCACGCTCCATGGCGCGATCCAGCATTTTTATTTATCTATATATATATGTATAGATTAATGAAAAATTCTCAACTGTGATAATCTTTCGTTAATCATACGCCCTGTGGCGCGTTTGATTGCTGCTATTCGTGATCCAGCTGTCTGCAAAGAGAATCCTCTTAAGTGCTTTATTATTTCGCATTGTTTGCTTCGCAATTGTTTACTTCCCCCCGCTTCCACTAGACAGCTTCTATATATTGTATTCCTTTTTTTTTATGCCCTACATTTTTGTGGATGCAGTCATCGACGCCGCACTGCATTTACACTGGCCAATGGCCAACACTGTTAGGGGGAAGAATGTTCTTTCTCGTTGTTGTTGTTGTTATTATTATTATGTTTTATTAGTTGGTTTTATTCTGCTTCCATTTCCGTTACGGTTTCCTATTTCTGCAATTTCGTTTTGCATGATTTCAATTTGTAAACTGCAAGTAAAAAATTGCGAGAGAGAAAAAATTGATAACAATGCCAGCCATAAAATGCATACAAAAAACATTTAACTGTTGCTGCTTTTAATACAGTGTTCTAGTAAAAAATGAATTTCATTGCATATTTATATTTTAAAGTAAAGTAAACGAAAAAGAAAGGATCTCTAGAAATATTTCTGTATTTATAAAGTTTGTGTGGAAAATGAGTTGAGCTCAAAGTTCAAGAATGAATAAACAGCAAGCTCTTAGAATTGATCACGTTATAGATCACACTTTATTCCTTACTTATGAAGACCTTAAATTGGCTTTTAAAGTTTTAATACAAACCTGTTTTTGGGAGGTATTTCCTAGTCAACTTTAACTTGTTTCTTGATTGCCCAATTAAAAAGCTTATTATTATGAAAATATTAAAAAAAACATTGTGGAAAACTCTGCGATTATATTATTTGTATGGCAAAAAAATGGCAAGTGACTAAAGCCACAATATAAGCGCTCAGTTCCCTTTTCAATTGATGCAATAATCCTTACAATATCAGAGTGGGATCTTAAGTACGCTCAATAAAAAAAGTTGATCCACAGTTTGAAGCATATGGCATAACATTTAATGGTTTTTTATTTCTGTTGCCATCGTCGTCATATCAAGTGTCAAAATGAAATCTCCAACTTGTTCACATTTCACATAGATGTGTGCGAGATGCTCAGTTCAGACCGTAACAGACCACCACCGTGAAATGGAGTTAAATATAAATGAAGCGGCATAGGGAGCTGAAGGGGAGGCGGTCAAATCCCAGTCACATGTGCTGGATAAGCTGCAGCCGAATATAAAAAGTTAACAACTTTTTGTTTGCGATTGCGAGCATAGAATAAATATTTTTTATGTGCCACACAAAAGACGCGAAAAGAGAGAGAGAGAGAGAGAGACAGAGAGGAAAAGGGGGAAAGAGAATGAGTAAGCTGTCGGATAGAGAGAGTTCGCGAATTATAAGTTCAAAAATGAAACTAGCGACGAACTGTGCACGTCAATTAAGCCGCTGGCAGCTAGTAGCCAAAAACGTATGTGTCCCAGCCAATAAACTGGCCAAAAAGTCGGAATGAAACCCGAAAAGCCATAAGAGAAACAGACAGAGAAAGAGAGGGAGAGAGAAAATGTATGGGATAGATAGAGACAGTATCGCATCAACATAAATCCAACTTAACGGTGCGACCAGGCAATAAAAGTTAGCAGTCAACGGGACGTATGTGTAATGTGTAGAATGTTGCATTCTGGGAAAGTCAACAGCAGAATCAAGCACTGAGTAAAACAACGAGTGGGTAATAATCCTTCTGGATTATGACAATGAGTGCAATTCCACTCTGAGAGAACAGAATGAGATAGATACAAAGTAAAAGAGGGAGAATCATATAGCTAAAACACAATGATGTTGCAATAGATCATCAAAATGACGATTAGGTTGAAACTGGCTACTGTTGCCACACATGCCACACTGGACAGCGGCATCAACACGTTGCAAGCCAACCATACAGTCCATCCTCGCCTTTTAAACAAGCGGCCAGAGTGGGGAGAGAGAGGTAAGAAAAGGTTGTAGACACAAGCTGCTGCTCTTGCTGCCTGTCGTCGTTCGACTTTACTTTTTTCTGTGACATTCTCGAGTGTGCTCAAAACAGAGAGAAATAGGTGGAGAAGAAGAAGAAGCTCTGTGAGTGGTGTCGAGTGCAGCCACTAGCCTCTTTATTCCTTTTGCCCCCCCTTGCTCCTCTCGAGGCAGCCTGAAATGGCATCAAATTGGTTACACCTGCAGCGGCAAATTTTCGGAAATTTTAACTAGCGCAAAAGTGTGACTCTGTGTGTATGTGTGAGTGCCATTTAAATCGTTACGTTCTCATGCTGAAAAGCAACGTCTACCAGCATCGGCCCAGGAGCACGTCCTTGCTGCTTTTGTTCCTCTTTTTTGGTCTGGCTCTCCATTTCTGTTGGCTTCCCTTGGTTATGGCATTTGCACAAATGCAACTTTGTGGGTAATGGAACTAACGAGGGGTCAAAAACGGGTGGGGGGTTGGGTTGGGGAGGAAGCGGTAGTGTCATTAACGTGGCCCGTTTGCCCGTCCAGTGGGTGTGTCAACAAAATGTTGCAGATTTACAGGCGTTGCTCGGATGGTTGGCTGACTGCTGCTGCTGCTGTGGCTGCTGATGCTGTTGCTCTTTTTGATGACATTAATGAATGGGCCTTGTTATGTAAAATGTGTAATCTACAAGGTAATTATAAGCAGGCTTGCAGCTGTATCGGTTTATATGCTTATGTATGTGTGGGTGTGTGCTTGACTCTTGAGTGACGGTTGTGCAAGAAATGTGAATGATGAAGGATGCCTTTGGCTGGTTGAGTGTGTGTGTAGCTGTTGCTAATGATGTATTGCAGAAAGATGTCATTTGTGGGAGAGAGAGAACGAAAGAGAGAGAGATAGAATGATGGAGAATAAGGGTAAGCCAACAAAAAGTACTTCAGCTTAAGTTCAAACTTTAAGATTCAAACAAGAAGAACCTAGAAAAGTTTCAGGCCCAATCTAAGCAACTCAGCTTTACTCTGTTTGCTCTTAAATTTATAGCTGCAGTTTTTTATTGCCCTTGCAATGAATGTCTGTTATTTAAATTCATTTAAAACCAATTCCAAAAACTGGTTTAGCCCAGAACTTTACTAGTATAATATGTACAATTAAAAAAAATCTCATTGATATGTCGTCAACAGAAATGCAATTCTAAAAACTGTTGGCCAACAAAAAAAGCCTTCAACTAGTTTCTAAGGGAGTTGTTGTGCCGCCCTTTTTTTTTTTTTAAAGTAACTGCTGCAACTTGTTGTTGTTGTTGTTTTTGTTGTTGCAAGTGTGCAGCAAATTTGTGCACATAAATTTAATTAAAATGTCATTGTTTAGTTTTGGGATCAAAAATGTAATACCCTTGCTAAAAATATGAGGTAAAAGTCTAATGGAAAGATGGAAAAATTTTTAATTTCACGAGATTAAAGTTTCGTAAAATGCTTTAAGCTTGGCTATAAAATAATAATAATTTATTTAATTTGAGACCTAAAATACCTTACAATATTATACTACTTTTTGTTGTTGCCTTGCGTGTGTCTGCAAGGGTATTTAATCTTCGAAAAGTGCAAGATTAACTCCATCTTCTTGTGTACAAGTTTTTATTTATGCATATATATATAAACCTATGTTTGGATGTTTCTGGAGTCAGTTTTGCACTTTTGTGCCTTTGAACTTATGCAAAGCGTCGGCTGGCAAACAGAACAAACCAGGAGTGAAAAGGAAAAATCAACATGAAATATGCTGAGACCCAAAAATGCAAATCAGTCAAAGCAACTTTTACCTCTACATTTCCCCTTGTGACTTTTACACCAAGCACTTCGCAGCGTTGTTAATTAATTCAGACAAATATTGTTCAAATATTTGTGAAAATTGTAAAGACAAACAAGGCCTGGGCCTTATGTATTGTTATTCGACTAGAAAACGTACCCATTATGTGCGTGTGTGTGTTTGTGTTTGTATTGAGTGGATATTAGAGCGCGTGAAAATTGATTTGACCAAAAATAAACACTCACACCACAATAGGTTTAACTTGTCTGTGCAAGACATATGAGTAAATACAATTCACTTCCTTGCTACCTTACCTTACCTGCAATACTCTTTCTATCGACTCCGCTCTGACGTCATGTTTACACTGCGCACATACAATTACAAAACTTGCTCGAGGCCAGTACCCATAAGTAACCACTATCCCCGCACACCACGCTTTCTCTTTCCCCCACTCTGCCTTTGCAATAAATAATACGTGTCTGGCAACCACTTCCGATTGCTTATTATGTTCAAAAGCAACCCGAACAAAATAAAAAACGCAATAGACTCCACAAAATGGCAGCACTCACAAGCTTGTCGTACTAAAGGCTAGAGTGGGGGCTGGGTGGGTCAAGGAGGCGCGGCCCGTTATTGTTGTGGCTCGTTTAAATTAATTGACTTAAATCAATTTCTGACTTTGACGTATTATGTGCAATTTCTCGACCGCAGTTGACGCAAATAATTTTCATAGCTCATGCCATGCATTGGGCAGCTTGACCAGCAAAGCTGCCTGCCATTTCCTGCCGCCCCACCCTCCTTAAAGCAACAGAAAATAAATTCAATTTGCGGTGCTCATTGATAATAAATTTGTATAGCCTAATCATTAAGATAAGTGTTTAGGTTATGAAAAGTCATAAGTAGGGCAAGTTGAGTGCTTTGGGGAAAATAAATTGATAAATATTTTTACATTCTTTAAACAAAAATGTTCGGAGTTAGTATTCTTTAACATTCGTACATTGAGACATCACTTTTTTCTTGCAAGCTTAAGCCTTGAATAATTTAAGGCAATATTTTAAAGGATTAGGTAAACCTGTTCGAGATCGTGACGCTTCCACAAGCCACCAAGCTTTGTCTCGTCTGGCGCAAAGTATTCTTTCTATCTTTCTTTCTGGCATTCTGTTGTTTGCCATGACATTCGGGATTCTTTGAGTTTAGTCTGAGTCTAGAGCTCGTAGCCCGTAGATATATGAGCCGCATATCCTGCCTGCACTGCATCTGTGCCAGCTCGAAGATTAAGTGCCAGTACGCGCGCTTCACACACACACACACATACACAGAAGAATATTGCGTATACGACATATAAGCGGCTGGTTTTGGTCTTGTCGTGAACTTTTGGTCCGTTCACTTAATGCGCCCATAACGGCAAGTAGCTTTCTGCACCCGCAGCCCCAGCATCTAGCCCGCTACCCCCGCTATATACTTACCTCTCTCGCACAATGTGGATCTGCCTTGATAGTTGACCCAAACGTTTGCCTTTCGGCGTTTACATAGCATTTTCTTCTTTTTCGGATCTCGCTGCTGTTCTCTAAATGTGTTTTAAAAGTGTTTTTCTCAACAACGACAAAAAATAAAATCCGTTGATTTTCTTTACTCTTTTTCTTTTACTGCTGCTGCTGTGCTTGGTTTTTGTATATTTTCTTTCTCATTTTTGCTGCGCCCCGGTTTAAGTGTGTAAACACTTTGGCCAATATTTATTAAAGCAATCTGTTCTACTGGATTTATATAAATGTATAAAAATATTTATCTTGCAAATTATACTCTTGTTCTTGTTGTTGTTGTCGCTTAGAGGGGCAAGCAGCTACTGGAACAGCTTCTTATGTTGGTGAGCTGTTTTCCTTTGGGGATTATTCGTATTATTGCAATTGATTTGATGCTTAGCTGAAGGAGTCAAACAGCGAGGTAAATGACATTTGAATTGATTGTTTAATATAACGTAGATGGATGAAATGGATGCTCAAGAGTTTTTTTCTGTAAAGAGTTTTTATTATTGATTGATTGACGTAAGTCAAGATATATTTCTAAAGGGGATATTTTTGTGAAATTATCGGAGTACGATGAGCTTTTGTAAGTTGGCAGGCATTATATAGTAGAACCTTTCTTACTGAATCTCAGCTACTTACAACAAAAACATTCCGTTGAAACTACCCAATTGTTTCCTATGTTACGCCAGTACTCTTCACAGTTTGTATGCCTGATAAGTATTTGTTGTTATGGGCTTATTCTCTCTTTTACATATATTTCTTTTGTTGTTGAGCTTTAAGATAGTCGGTGTGTGTGGGCTTATTTATCAAAAATCAATAAATGCACAAAATACAACTTGTATGCCAAGGCAAGCAGTCCAAAAAATATATACACACAAATATGTATTTGTGCTACATAAATTGTTGTTTGTTCGTTGTTCACAGCAGCAGCACCAGCTTTTTTTTTGCTGTGAGTACCGCAAAATCACGCCGCAAACCCAATAAAATGCCAAAATACAGCCACACACAAAATGTAGCGTAAGCAGCATAAAGAAAAGGGGTCACAACAGGCGGGCGGGGCGAAGCGAGGCGGGGATGGTTAGTTGGGCAATTTGGGATAGGCACAAGGCGATATGGTAACGGGCATGGATACATCGATTATACAAGTCAACCAACCAACCAACACGCACACACACACAGAAGCTCAAAGACTTTCTGCTCTACTCGTATTTATGTGGGTGTGTCTCGATGTTGCGTGTGTGTGTGTTGGTGTTTCTGTTGCAGCTGTGTTCAAAATATTGCATACAGCGAAACAATCTCAACTACATTTGACTAGCCAAAAATTGTGCACACATTTTTGGGATGTTTTTGTGCTGATAATAAAAGTTTTTATCGCTTTAAATGCACCTTAATTTTCATCCTTTTTTTTTTTTTGTTTTGTTTGGTTTTGGCTTTCTCTGTTTATTATTGCTTCCACTTTTGTTGTTGTGTGGTGGGCGTGGCATATTTGTCTATTGGTTAGCCTCTATGTACGCTAACGTTTGTAATTAAAATTGGTGCTAACTAAGGTTGACGCCCTAAACGAATATTGTACAATGTACATATATTTTTATGTGACACAGTCTGTGTCTGTGTGTGATAAGACAATATGTGTGTATATGTAATTGACAAAGTAAATTAAGTTAATTTGTATGCAGCTCTATAATTTGCAATTTTTGTGTACACATTGTTGTTGCGTTGTCTTTGCCACATTTTATGTGGGCTTCAATTCAAAATAATCGGTTTGAAAATTGCATTCTTGATTGACTTATTTGCACTTTATGCAATCAAAAAGAGTTTCAAACTGAGAAAAATTACAAAAACAAAAGTTATTTAATTACGCTTGTCAAAAGTTTTGCAAATGCTCCAAAAATTGTATTCGAGGTCTTTTGGGTAAAATTAGTTTAGAGAGCTTAAAATTAGGCAGTAAAAAATACAAGATAAACAAGTGGAATCGTTGCATTCGGACGCAACCGCCTGCGATATGCTCCATGACGAACATTGCACAAACCCAATATACTCCGTACCTTCGGTAACGAGTATAAAAATTTACATAAATTTCCCCTTATATCATTAAAATAAACCTACTTTAAATAATTTTCCCATTAAAATGTGATTTGAGACGCGATTTGGGAGCAACTCAATTTAGTTCACCGTAGGGAAAACATTTTTAACTACTAATTTTTTCCAATAAGCAGCAAATTAATGTTGCTTGCTGCAACCAAGGCTCAAAGCATGAGAAAAGGGTGCTCTTTGTGGGTGGGGAGGCTTTTGCCACGCCCCAATTGCAATATTTTCGGCTGATTAAGCGACATCACGTAACTGCAATTAAATTAGCTTACAAAGTGCGCACAACGCTGATGAAAAACCATTATCGGAAAATTCAAGCGTTGAACTTTGGATGTTGTAGATGTTGCTGTTGTTGTTGTTGCTGTTGTTAGTGCTGGCAGCATACAAATAAAACACGCTCAAAGGAACTTGCTGGCAAGCGCAGGCAATAAGGCAAGTTAATTCAGAGTTGCCCAAGAGCAAAGACGAGGCAACAAATTAAAGGGACTGGCGACATTCAACCACCAAACAGTGTTGTTGGCTGCTGTCAGTAGCTGACCAAATGCAGAGTTGACCACGCCAACGCTATTTTGGGTGTATGTGTGTGTTTGTGTGTGAGACAGAACAGAAACAGAAGTGTGTGGGATGAGCTGCTGGTGTGCTGCTACTACTGAGACTCGCATAGGCAACGTTAACCGCATGTCCTTTGCCGCTGTTGCATGGCGAGAATTGTGGTTTAAGTGTGTGGCAGTTGTTGTTGTTGCTGCCACTGCCAGCGGCTGAGTTTGACTTTGATGATGTTGGCAATTGGTTCGCGGCTGCTCGCCACTGTGTTGCATGTCGCTCTTGTTGTTCTAGTCAATTGGCAGCTGAGTTGTTTCCGTGCGCTGCCAATTAAGCCAGCACTCACAAAGATGCTATGCATCCTTTGAAGGTAACTTGATTATCTGTGTAGTATGTTATCAAAGTGCATCCGCTTTTCAATTAACTTGTCAAACAAAAAGTATTATTATATAATAAATATCCATGCCTAAGTAAACTTTAATGGTTGGAGTAACTTAAATACACAATGCCAAAATTGCTAGAATGGGCATCTTTCTACTAACAAATGAAAATTCTCTGACTCAACTTTAACCCCAAGAACTGCCTTGTCACAATCACAAGTTTCATTGCTTCAGAATTGTATTTAATAAACTGTTGAGCTCACGCCGTGATCATAAATAACGATAACTTGATGCGCTTTTATTACCAGTCATTTACGAGACACAAATACAAAATACGAATGCATACATATACATATACATATACATATACATATACATATACATATACATATACATATACATATACATATACATATACTAGTATATCTGTGGAAGGCGCAACAAAGAAAGTTGGTAATTTAATACACTTTCACTTTAGTGCCCATTTGAGGTCGCTGCAATAAATAAGCGACTTACACATGTGTGTGTGTGTGTTTAGGTGACACCTGCTTAGACTTGCCAATAACAAGTATTTGGGTTAGTAATGCCATTTACGATCCCAAACGCAGCATAAAAAAGAAATGCATAAAAAAAACGAAGCTTTGTTTACATTTAATTTTTATTTTGCCCAGCCAATCCGTCTCTAATGTAAGCCGTAAAAAGTCATTCATATACATTGGCTGTTGCAGAGTAGACTACTTGGTATCTTAGAAAGAAAGAAAAAGAAAGCAGCGAACAAACAAACGAACGTCTATTTAACTAACTGTGCATAATTCATAATTTAATTAAGAATCCAGCGAAATGAAAAAAGTTACACGAGGGACATAGACATACGAAGTGTGTTTGTGTACTTGTGCACTCAGAAGCCCCGCACAGCTGTTGGCCATGTTGGCTATACGTTTTACCCTTGTCACTGTGAGGTGAGGTTGTGCATGGCATTTTGTAGTATTTGTGGATTGGGGTGGGTTGTGGTAGAATGCTGGCAACTTGGAATTGCGCAGCTAAATTCTGAAATGGCCGTAAGTCAAACGAGGCGTCAAGCAAATCTGCGCACCCAAGATTGCTAAGATTGCTTTAGTTTATGTTTAAGCAGTGCCAAATAGTCGCAGCAAACTCGCCGATTTAATGGCAGGTGACAGAAATCTTGAGAGCATTTCATTTGCAGCTATATCATCATGCTTTTTATTACCAAGTATACATTAAAGATAGCAACAGACATTTACACAAAGATAAGATAAGAAACTCTTCATTAAATGTTTATAAACGAGCTTATCGATATTTTATTTTAAAGCTTTCCGACATTGACAAACGTAAGATAAACCTTATTCATTGCTTAGCTTAAATTTATGTAAATATCTTATAATCCTCCTCCTGATTTTCACATAAGGACTTATCTTCTATGGGAGTCTAGACAGAATGTTGCACAAAAAAAAGTCCCTAAACCTTAAATTTGATTCGTTTGCCCCTCATTACATACTTTAAGTATAAACTTTCACATGACAACACACAAGGATCCAAGTCCCGAAACACACACAGACACATGCACACACAAGTGCTAACTCAATGACAACAAAGACTAAACTAAATTAGGTGTTTGGCAAAATGATGAAAAGGAAGAAGAAGGTGGCATCACGGCAGAGAGACCCCGGAGTGTGACAACATAACATGAGCTTTAAATTTCAAATTGTACATGATTTAAACATCAACAACAACAGCAGCAACGACGACGCAGCAGTAAAAATTCCGAAGATTCTCCAAGCAATCGACGTTATGCATGTGTGTGTGTGCCAGTGTGTGTTTGTTTGTTGTTGTGCAAATGTGCGACCGACTTGAAATGAGTGTGTCGCAGCAACAACAAAAACAACAACAATAACAGTGACGACAATGCGTTGTTCAGTGCGGATGCGAAAACTTCAAAGCGAGCACACTTTGCTTTTATAGGAAGCATGTGGGCTCGTTGGTAGGGGGCGAGGCATGTAAAGGGTAGGGAAGAGAGTAGCTAGTAGTCTCTGTAGGGCATATGTGGCATACGCCTGAAGCGCACCTGAGCGCGTTTCTGGTGTCTCTGAATTAATTCCCATTCTTGGGCCATTGCCCGAGGACTTGCTTCAGGGACTTCATGGGAGTCCATGGACAACTTTGTTGTTGTTAATTTGGCTTATTTCGTTCGAGCCTGGTCATGTTCATTTTATTGTTGTTGTTGTTTTGCTTATTTATTTGAGCACAGCTGCAGCGCCAGGCAGCACAAAATTAACCAAAAGGCAAAAAATATAAATAAAAAATGCGGATGACAATGAAAATTTTGAACAATTTTTAGCTGTAAATTTCTGCTGCTGCTGCTGGCGACATGACGCCTTTGCTTGACATCATTAAAGTCCTTGCTCTTACTTTCTTTTGCGTCTCATTTTTGGTCTCTGCAGGTTGTCCTGGCAGCAGTTGCTCTTGTAACTAACTTGCCCTTTCTCAAATCTCAAGTTTATTGCAGTCAGTTGGGTATCTGAACTTAATGATGAAACTTGCCAGCCATCAACAAAATATTGCATAACATTGTCGAGATTTTCACAAATTTCTTTTTAGAAAAATTACAACATTTAAAACATAAGTCCGAAAGCTTTTTAATTTGCTGCTCTTGCTAAGGGCAACAACAATTCGATATGCTTGGTGTAAATGTAGTTTGGCTTTTGTCGCAGCATGTGTCAAAGGGTTTTTTTCTTTTGGCAGAAAAATTCACAGTTCCTGTTGCTTTCTGTGTTTTTTTTAGTATTTCTTTTATATTCTTTGCATTTTTTATTTGTGCGAGTACCGTTTGGCAGAATGTTTCATCAGGTTGTGCTTGACATTGTGCATAAATATTTGATTTCAGAATTTTTGCGCGCACTTTTCGTTTTTCTTGGCCAAGTTTGCTGTAGTTGTGCGTACGTGTGTGTGTGTGAGTGTGCAAAGATCTCATTAAATTCACTAAAATGCGTGAAATTCTTAGCTTTCAGCTTGTTTTCTTCTTGCCTACTTCATTTTCTTGCCCTTTTCATGTTTTCACTGGGCAAACAATTCGTTTTGAGAAGTCCTTGGCCAAAGGATGCAAGCTGTAATTTCATTTCTGACAACTGCTTTCATATAAAATGTCGCCTCCACCTAAATGTGAGCGCGTTTGTGTGTATTTGAAAAAGAGACAGGAAAGGGGTGCGTGGGAGTGTAGTAGGGGGCGTGTTTGAATCGCAAGTCGCAAACAACATTGAGATAAAGTTTGTTTGGATTTCTTAGCTCGCTCCTCAAGATTGTTGTTTGTAATTCTTGATGCTACTACCGATGTAACAACAACAACAAAAACATGTACAACAAACGAAAGGAGACTTTGCTTTTCAAGGCTGCAGTGTGTTTTTGTCATATCCTTTATTGCATTTGATTTGCCGCTTGTTTGCGTTTCTCACATATCCATGCTCTTTGACAAAAAGGTAACTTTATATTTGTGTTACGTTAAAAACCAAAAACAATTATTAATTTAAGACAATTCTAATGCTAAAAGAATACTTTGTGGTTTTCAAAACTATTTATATCATATATTTAACGGCAAGTGTGTTTTAACTTCAGTTAAAATGTACTTGGCTTGTGGAGGGAGTCGACTTGACGAGTGCTTTTGGCATTCGGAAGGTTTCTTTTATTTTGCCAGAAGCCAAAACAAATTGAACATTTCACTTTGCATTTGTCATGCAGCAGCTGCTGGAAATCTTCAAATGCACAGAACAAACAAAATTACAAAAAATAAAAACATTTCTGAAATAAATTTTCACAAACCAACAAGTGCATATTTTATGTTTTTAATTTGCTTAAAATAAATCAAATGAATTTTTTCACTGAACTGAGATACATAGCTGTTAAAATATTTCTTAATTAACAAACGGAATTTTTGTAGCTCAAGTGGAATTTATTCTCTAAACTCGGTATTAAATCTAAGTAATGGCATTTAGTTATAAAAAGCTTTATGTTATTTTCACCATTTTTGTTTAATATGTGAACAATTTTTTGAACTAAAGTTGTTTTTTTTATGGTAGTATTTTTTGTGTAGAAGTTATTTTCAAATCATGGAACGTACATTAAGTTACATAAAAAAGAAAAATATTAATTTTGATGGTGAATAACATTTATATTCGGTTGCACTGTAGACTTAGGCAATCTGAAAAGTATGCTATAGAGTTTTATGGTATCGTAGAGCAATCTCAATTCTTAAATTCCCATTTAGTTCAGTTGCACATCACTTTATCTACCCTACAAATTACTTGAAACTGACAATTATTTTTAGATCCTTTGAGAAATGTCCTGATTTTGGTTAAATTGTACCTCGTTATGCCAATTTTCCATTATTTGCATTTTTAACTCATTTATCATCTTCCAAAAAAAAAGGATGCTGTCATCAAGTAAACTTGAATTTTTTTGCTTTCTGTCTCAAAACTAAAAAATTGTTTAGCAAGCATTTTATATTGACTGAACCCATATCAAAATGTGTTCACTTAAAATGTCATCTTCTTAAGTGGGCGTACTCTGGGCTTCAAGTTTTTCAAAGCAAAGCACAATTTAATTTACGCGATAAAACCAACGTTATAATATTGTTAAACTTATCTTTTTCTTCTTAAGTTTAAGACATTTTTGTTATTGTTGACTTGTCTGAGACTTTGTTACTGTTGGTTGGTTTTTTTGTATGGCTGCCAACTTTGAATATCTTTTTTTTGTAGATAAAAACAAAAATGTCCCATTTAACTTTTCTGACATTTTTGACAACCACGAAAACAAGTCAAGCAACAACAACCGCAAAGCTGCCACCAAAAGTTGGATGAAAATCAGTAAACGCTCGGCCCAATTTTAGATGCGTTTGTCGCTTATCAGCTAAACAAATGTTTTGTGTTTAATTCACCTACCGAAACGTTTTGTTTTAGGTCATTATCCTTGTTTTATCCTTGTTGCATTTATGTACGTATGTGTGTGTCCTTTTTTTCGGCACCTCATCGATTAGCCAAGTGTTGCCATGCAACAAAGGCGGCCACTTGCCACACAAAAAACACGATGGAATGGTGGCGAAAACCGCATAAACTATACACTAAACACTTCGGCTGACGAAAGGACGCGCGGGTGTTTTAAGGACTCGTAGCGACCGCAACGTGGTGACACAAACATAATCACACACAAACGGGACAACAAAATGTTGCACGTCACTTAGCGACGGGCTGCGACGACACAGAGCGCGACTTGTGTTTATGTTTGTGTTTCGGCAGGATAATGCGGCATATCCTAACAGGCTGTCACTTAACGGCACTCCCAGTTGGAACTGTCGATGCAATCGAATCCTTTGTCCGTTCGCCTCACACACGCTTGCACAGCTCAAGATTGTTGTTGATTGTAATAATGACGATTATATTGTTTCGTTTCGCTAATGATTATGATGATTGATAATGTGGTTGTCACAATCCGTTTGCCATAAAAATATACACGGCTCTAAGGGCTACTAGCTGCCACTTGCGACAACAACACGACCGTCTGCTCGCACGGCTCGCCGTCAACTGGTTCCGCCTCGAGGTTCGGGCTGATGCGTTGCACGAAAACCCGCAGCGTCAGCGCCAACGCCTGGGATACTTTGACGTTAGCTGTGCACGTTTACGTTCTTAACCACACGCACACACTCCATACGAAATGCAACTTGGGGCTGTTCTCTCACTCTCACTCTCGCAAGCGCTCTATCAGCCGCTCTCTTTTCCGTTGACTCTCTCGCTTGCCTTAGCTCTCTGGTTGGCATTGTTTTGATGATGGTGAGTTTGCGCCTGGGCAAGATTTGTTGAGAGACTTGTTTTTATTTTGCCGGTTTGTTTACGTTTTCTGCCTTTTTCACCACAGCCGGCTTTTTAGCCAGCGTTAAGCATGTGGTAAAACACATGACATTTTTGTCAAGTGTCCTAAATGCTTTTGACTGCCTTTAAGTATGGATTTTACTAGGGTGGTTTTCAAGCCAATTAAATAAAATAATAAGGAGAAGCTTGAAAATTAAATCAATATTAGCTAGCGTTTATTCAATAATTATTTTATTTATTTATCCTCTGTTCAAAAAACGAGAAAACAAATGTGCGTTTGCATTTTAAGAATAACAAAATCTGTCTAATCAGAGTCTATATACGCAGAGAACATTTGTATCTTAGAGATATAACATCAATAATGATGTTCCAATTGTGCAGCCATTCTTTGTGAGGGTCGAAACCGCAAAAACTGTTCGTTCGACAAAGTACTTTGGCCACATTTCGTCTGTTACGGCTTATTTACAAAGAATTTCTCGTTTTATTGCAGGCCTGCGTAACCACAAGAGCCAAAGAGGCATATATAACCAAAGTAGACTCGGCCTACCAGATAAGTATAAACAAGAGCAACAACAACAACAACACTAACAAACAATAGAGACAAACTGTATCAACTATAATACGGGTGCAAGGCAACGAACCCCCAAAAGCGGACAGCCATGTTGGCGGCAACAACAATTGGAACAAGCAGAACATCTACAACCACAATTACCTCAGATCCGGGCATTCTGTGTTTTCATCATTGCAACGTGAAAGTTTTCTGCTTCGCCTTGCCCCAAACTTGTCCCCATTGCAATGCGCAACTGGATGCGGATGACAATGCCCCTCCAAACACTTTGGGAGATGCGAGCAACAGGAGCAGGAGCAGGAGTAGGAACACAAGCAGCACCAGCACTATGACCATTTCGAGGCTGCTGCCCTTTCGGTTACCCTATCCCTTTGTGCGAGCAACGCAACATCCATGTGCGATTGTCCTGCGACCCTCGACAGGCGACTTTCTCAAGTGAGTAAATATGGGATACTTTAAAAGCACATAAGTTTGATAAATTTAAGGGCTATATAGAATGTATATCTTCATAAAATTTATCAGGTGCAAACAAAAATTGAATGCTACTTTTTATGTAGCATACTTTTGGTTGTTATGATTATATTCTCGTGTTAAACATTGAAAACTTTTTCTCTGCGTAAAAACGAGCATTGCGTTGCGGCTGCAATAAAAAGCAGTTGACACCTTTTTTTTATGTTCCCTTGTTAAATGCAACACACAAAAAATTTGTTCATTCTCGCTTTAGAAGAGCTCAGTGTCAAGGCTTGCAGCTTTCGCATAATCCCAGATATGTTCTGATTTTTTGTTTTTGGTCTGGAATTTTTAATCTATTTTTTGGCCGTCTGGAATATGCAAAATTTGTCTGATGCGTTTTGTTTATTTTTTTTTGTGTGTGTTTCCGCAGCGATTACAGCAACGCCACCGATTTGCATATCGCGGTGACCACATCCGCCGGCGACATTGTCGAATTCGATAGGGATGGACTGCAGCGGCATCGGCGCGAAGATAATCCCCGCGACTGGTGGCAATCGCTGCTGGTGGGTGATGTGCCCGAGCATTGGCATGACTACTGGGATGAGGTGCTCCAGCAGGTATGTAAATATTCCCGCTCAATATACATATGAATTTCATGCAAATCTCTAAGCTTAAATCTTCTACCGCATAGATTTGCGGGCAGTCAACCCGCTGGTCCATTGCCGGCTATGAGGAGAGCAGCCACAATTGTTATACTTTTGTGCTGGCCTTCCTGCAGGCTCTGGGCTATGCCCAGCTGAGCGAGGCAGCCCGCACCAAGACCACTTTCTGTGAGAAGTACATTGTGCCCAGAACAACAACAGCTGGCAAATACATCTCACTCTATAGACGCTTGCGCTTATCTGGCGTCCATGTGCATCGCCAGCAGTCCAAGCAGCGAATGCTAAACAAAGTGGATGTCTGTGATGGCCCCGATACCAAGTTGGTCACGGCAAAGGCACACACCAATGGCTTTCCCAGCAGTAGTATAGGAGTACGCTCCCAAGCACGCCAAACGCTTTGCACCATTGAGGAATGATTTGAAATCTCGAGAGTTTAATTCAATTAGTTTTTGTTCCTAAAGTTCAGCTTACTTTGTATTACATAATCTACAACATGTTTTGAAAAATCTTGACATAGTATTTAGTGTATTTATTTTTAGCCAAAATATTTCAATACAATTCTAATCGGTTATACCTTACTTTTGCTGCATAAATTTAGACCTTACGATGGACAAATAGTTTTTAATTGAGTGTACATATTGTATTTCCTTGTGATTTTAAACAGTGATTTTTTGAAATAAATCAAATTATAAAATATTTAACACCTTTTGTATATTATCGAATTTATTATAATACATGGCATCCAAAGTTTCCAAAGTCATCACCTATCTTGACACAAAATTCGGTCAAACGGACAGACACCATGACGGACTTTGCACAAACCCAATACACTCTTTACTTTCGGTATTGAGTATTAAAACAACACACTTAAATTGTACAGATGTCTATTTATCTATATATAAGTTGCTTAGCACATGTATTTTTAAGTTTAATTAAAGTTTTTAAAAGGGAAAATAGAAAAAGTTTATACAAAAGTACTATATTTTTATTTAGTTATTATTTAAATTCT
Organism: Scaptomyza graminum; assembly: GCA_018901835.1. Classification (NCBI taxonomy): domain Eukaryota; kingdom Metazoa; phylum Arthropoda; class Insecta; order Diptera; family Drosophilidae; genus Scaptomyza; species Scaptomyza graminum. Next base: position 9,891,203 of record JAEIFL010000002.1, read on the forward strand.
TTGTTGCTTAGAAATAATATTCATGCAATGAAAAATGAATAATGGAATGTCGTATAATAAATATATCAAAGTTGTATTAGTGTTAGTTAGTATTAAAAACGTGAAATTATTTCGGTAGAAGGACGTTCTCTCGAAACTGGTTCATATAGTTGCCAGGTGGATCATAGTTGCAGACTACATAAATGATGTTGCCACTGTGAAAGGATAAGGCATATAAATCTTATTTATACCAAGCCAACAAACATTTATTTTTTTACCATCTAGCTACTCCCACGCCCAGATATGTTGAAGATTTCCATACTACTTGAGTAAAGTGACCTGTTTTCATTTGAAATGATGGATGATTCCAGTTGTACTGTTGGATCTCATTATACCAGGCGGTGACTGCATCCGTACCAGTGAGCTGCCCACCTGATGCCATATAAATATTCTCACCATACCCACTGTTTGGACGATGCTCCATGCGATTGGTGGCCAACAAGTGCTGCATAGATATATGTTAGGTGTAAAACATAATAGTGCAGGAAATTACCTTTGCCCAATCGTTGGATAGTTGGGATAGTTTTCCATTTAGCTGCAACGAAGGTGCATTGTGTTGAGCTCTAAAATAGTTATGGGCCTTGAGCACCTCCTGCTCAAACTGCAAATAGCCGAATTTTGTATTTAAACTAAACTCAAATTAATTTTGTAGCAACTATTTGTAAATAATATATATGTTGGGGAAGCAATAAAAAGTGTTACGGGTGATTGTCGGTTGTCAGTCATTTTCATTAAAACGATTCCGCAGCGAGTCGCAATGGTTATTAGTTTGTATACACAGAATTGTTCGACCGTTTTCTTTAACTTGCTGTCGTAAACTGCCTGCCTGACTCTCGAAGCCGGCGTCTGTACACTTTAGCTTTCTGTCATCCTTTATGACTTTTATTTTTCACGTGTCTCACTAATACCAATGCACCACGCTCAGTAGGATTTTCCACTTTCCTACCGCGTTCCACTCAAATGAACTGGAACTAGATCTCATTGACATAGTTCATCCTTTAGCTCAACCAATGATTTATATCCGACATATACACATTATAATTGCACCCACATATTGTTGTTTTATTATGCTTACATCTTGAACACTCATATCGCTTGAAGTGCTTTGCAATATTGTTTGTAAAACTATTAGTAGACTTATAATTGGAATATTCTTAGCGCAAATGTTGTGTGGGTGCTTGTGTCGTTATTTAAATGGAACTGAGCCCCCTTAACTGTAAGCGTTGGGGTTTTATGTGTCTCGCTTTATTAGCTGATAAGCAACATCAAAGAGGGCCTTTTAACTAGAGCAACTTCCCTTGCTGGCTGACTAATCTCTTTATCAGCAAGTGTTGCACATCCGTAAAAAAGTTTTTTTTTTGTTTTTTTTTTATCGAAAATGTGATTACAAACGCTGCTAGGTAAATAATTTGATATTTTAATGCAGACTTAACAGACATTGTTTACACATTGCACATAGAGAATATAATTGGGTTAAATTTATAAAAAATAAGTATATATATATATAATTTTTTTTTTCATGCTTTACTTTTTACGTTGTTTATTGTAACCCAGTAAATATTGTAATTATATTTTTAGCATTTTCACTAGTAACCTTTTGTGATTTTTTGTAGGTTCATCAGGTTTCAAGCCCACAATCCTGTTCCATAAGTAGTTTGTCAACCATAAGGTTTGTGGGATGTCTGGATATCTGGAGCTGAGCCTTTTGTGGCTGATGTTCGGTGCCTGCCTCATTTATAATCTCAATATCCATGGCACGAGGCGGTGTTCGTTATGCAAAACTGTCATGAATCAGGTGAAAATGTAATTACATTCTCCTTGATGAGCAGCGAGCTCATCATTTTCACTGCGCCTTGTCGCACAGCTTCCCATTTCTCTGCCATTTCATCTTGGATAGCATGCAGTACGTGCATATATAAATTGTATAATGCCGTTGCCAACTTTGAGGACACGTAATCTAAAAGTAAATAAGTTTTCTGGCTCGGCTCAAGCAAAGTTTAGCTTATGAGTCTTAAGCTGACAAAGTTTTATGTTTTTCTATTTTCTGTTTGTTGTTCTGATTGTTGTTGTTGTTGCTGGCCATTGGGGCATAATGATGATGTTGTTTAGTGAATTGAATTGTTAAGGATGCTAAGTGGGATCGTTGAAGTGAAATGAGTTGTTAACTGATAGCTGCAATAATAAATAAAATGCATTAAACAAGGCCAAAGTAAAACTTGCCTTTGTATATGAGGGTAAAGAGAAGAGTAATGAAATGTCAACGCCAAGACAAGTACAGCTATCTAGCTATTTTATATCTCTGCCTTGGTTGTATTACATTTGCAGTTGGATATCCAAAAATATGTTGATAGTCGAAACAATTGGGTTACAATCGGATGACAGGTTGAATGTTATTCCAAGGCCGTGACCACACCCATCCCTACTTGCCACACAAAAAACGGTAGAAATGGGTGTGTGCTTGAATAAGAGCACGTAGTCAAACAATTTCCAATGCCTTCGCTCTTATCGGAAAACATGAGTCAAAAGGCATGGCGAAAATGTCGCTGTTGCAAATTGTTGTTATTCAATTTAACAAGCGCCAGTTTAACATAAGATGCGTAACAAACAAAAATAGAAAGAAACGTGCTTAAAAGTGTACAGAAATCACTGAGAGAATTGGCAAATCAGCAAAATCAGCACAGACCTTGAGCGTCACTTAGCCACATGCGAACAAATTCTTTTGTATTCATTTGCTGGCCCACTCTTCTACAGTCTTTGTACCTTTGTACAGAAAATAGACCCCAATACCAATGTGCGCTCGTTGCCTGGTGGACATTTACGCCTTTGTATGGCTGCTGCCCAATATTCCGCAAAATCCCAAAATCCCTAATGCCCCTACCACCCACCACACCACCCCTCTTTTCAACACGTTTTCAACGCTTTCGAGCAAGCATTGAAAAATCTCAACTAATGTCAAACGCTTTGTCGTCATCGTCGTCTATGCACAATTTACAATGTATGCAATGGTGGTGAGCGGGGTGGCGGTGACGGAGGGGGAAGGGGAAAGCGTTGAGCGTTAAGTTGACACTTTTAATTTAGTAGCTGCATATTTCTCAATGCATTCCACAGAGTGTGGGTGTAGTTGCTCCTATTCTCCTATTTTATTGAGTGGCGCACAGTCCACGAGACATTTTGAAGTGGATAAATGCATTCCCCACTTTGATTGATGGTCAAAGATAAAAAGCTTCAAATTTTTCACATTACATCATTGTATTGATATCAGTTTTCACAACCTGACAAAGGCTCTATTCAAATTTTCGCATTCTGCTGTACTAGATTATAGTATAAAACGAGCAATCAATTCGCATATTTATAAAGATGCTACTCGTTGCTGGTATTTATGGACTGTTAGCAATTGCGCTGCTTGCTTTTTGGTGTCATTTTAAATATTTACAAGCCGTTGACCTGAACAGTGTGAATATATATTCTGTTAATCTTGATGCCAACACTAAAATAACAACTGATTTTACTTGGCTACACTTATCAGAGACTTCATATAAATAAAAATGCAGATCAGAGATATTGTAACAAGATTTTGATTGTATTTTTTTAACTCTGTCACTTTCTGTCGCTTTCACTCATTGCTTTTAGCATCAAAATTATCTACTTTTCCTTCTACTTAAAGTTTGAGGCTAATAGGCAGTTTGCATAGCAGTCTTTCGTGGAAAGTTAAAAAATATTGCGAATTCGAAATATGATTTACAAATTATACATGTTAATCATTGTGCATTAGTGCATGTGATACATTTCACGCCCAATTTGTTGCGATTTTAATTATCAGGTCATGTGTTTTAATGTGCCATCATGTCAGAGACACGAAATCTATTACAAAAAATAATTGCGACAAGTGAAAAGCTTTTCAGGTTATTTATTTAGTGCTATATGCGCCATTTAATTATTATAATTAAATGATAACGCTGGCAGCAATGTTTGCATTTATTTCGACAGTCAACAATTTGCAACTAGCTTAGTCAAGTAATATTGTGAATGCGCAGTGTATTTGCTGGTATTATTAGTTTTAAAGCCTCTGCTCTAAAATATTAATGCCAATGAGCTTAGTGATATGAATGGGTATTTTTAAAGGTTATTGTTGCATACTTTTTGGCGAACATTGAAATACGTTTTATAAATACAGCTTTAACCAATTAATGCACACGGGCACTTATGTGCTGAAATGGCTTAATTGGGTATTACAACAACCTTCAAATAACAGTCTTAAATTCCGATTTATTATTGATATAATTTAGTACGCAACTGCAACCTAAAAAAGAAAACTCCCGGCTAGTTGTTATATTATCGTATATTGGCTCTCGCAAACAATGAATTGCATTTGCCTATTGTTCACTCAACTCAATTCATTGCCAAACAATGAGATATTGCTTTCTTGTGTCCTTTAACGGAACGTTACTCAAGTCATCTCATCTAAACTCGATCTAACCGCAACAGACACTCAGCTGCAACAATGTTGTGGATGCCTCATCAATTGCTTTTATATGCTGCTTTATTTCACAATTTATATGGCCAGAAAATGTATATCGAATGCTGAAGAGCAGCACTCACTCTCCAACCAATACATTTAATGTACACACATTGCACTTACATAGAAGAAACACGTGTCCCCTTCCAGTTAGACGACTTTACCCAGCTGCATAACCAGAGTTGACGAGGACTTGGTCCTGCTCTTTGAGCATAAGCTGCAGATGGGCAAGTCTTTTAGATACAAATGTACGTATGTGTGTTCCAAGCTAAATTTAGCAATAAAACTAAATCGAATTCAAACATAAAGTTCATTTACAGTTCATCAAGTCGCTCCACACTCAACAGCAAACCAGAACTTTCCCCTCTCTCACAAAGAAATGGAATGGCAAGGACTGGCAAGTTTTTGGCTGCTGACTTCCACAAACTACTAACTTGGCTTTTATGCTAAATTAAATGGGCCACTCATTTTATGACCAAAAGGGTATGAAAAAACATATTCAGAAGCCCGGCTAATGCATTAAGTTTTAATGATTCGTTACAATTTATTCTGAATATCCAACGATTATTATTTTTACATAGCATTAACTTATCAGTTATCTCCACTCTTACTTCGATTGGCATGGACGTATGAGCCGAGAAACTTGTGGCGCTAAGAGGCTAAATTGATTTGCCACTTTAAGTGAGAATTTGATTTAGCGCGGCAAAAGGAGTTGGACTTATGTTGAAAAGAATAAAAAGCAAAAAGAAAATCAATAAAGTAGTTGGGTATTTTCACAGTTCCACCCAATAAATTAAATTGTTGCCATCTGAGCTTAAGATTTTAATGATTCGATAACAGCCTCATTAAGGTGATAAGTTTAAGCACTTTGTTTTTTAAACAATTAGTGTTTGTCAATTGCGTTGATAATTGCATTTTTTTTATGGGTGTGGTTTAATCATGTTGACATAATTTGAATATAAACCAAAAACCAAATTCAAAAATGTTTGCTAAACGATTTGCTTTATTTAAATGAACCAAGCTAATTGGGTGCCTGTGTGTGCCTGAGCGTTTGTGTTTCTGTGGTTATCCACGCATTTAATAAATTTACGATAATTATGAAAAAGATTGTCACGTGTCACACAATTTGCTAAATGACCTAACTTTTTTTTGTACTCTTTCGTTGGGTGTTTTATTTATGTATTTTATGCAGCGCGTTTCATTCATCTCTTTTAATAGACAGCCTTATGAGTCTTAAAGAAATAGTCCAAAAATATATCGATCACCTTAACTCTTTTTTGTAAAAGGGTATTCTAACTATAGCTGAGCTTACTATAGCTTTTCTTGCTTGTAATTTCGATTGAGTAATTTCCAGAAAGCATTCAAAGCCTTTTTAAATGTGCATATTCCTCTATATGTTCTCAATACACATTTTCTGTTCACTCAAAGGTCACAAGCGTTGACTTATTTGCGGTTGAACGCGTTGGAAAACTTGGTTTTGAAACGAACGAACAGAAAATGTTGAAAATGAGCAACTGGACGGTCAAATGTTTTCAAGCGTTAAATACCCTTGAAGCTCTTGCCTCACACACAATAATACAAATGCATACAGACGCACAGGCGCATGTCAGTGTATTTGAATATGTGTGCATAAATACCTTAGCATGCAACTGTAACAGTTTTCTTTAAGTTGAGGTATCGATTTGAACTAAATACAAGTTTGGTGCTATTAAGTAAAGATCTTAAGGCGTTTTGTTAACATTTTTTAGGTATACTATAGTACATTGAAATAACAGTTGTTAATATCTTCTGCGGCATTGATATGCTTAAGCAGTCAAACAGATCGGTTTAAATTTGAATTTTCATTCATTTTTAGCCAATTAGGTTGTGGGTGGGGCGAAGTGGGCTGCATTTTCCGCTTAGGTTTGGTTGTTGTAAATTGCGTGCTAATTTTCTGAAGCACAAAACTTGTAGCAAACTGTGCAAACATAACGAGTCATTTCGTCAACATTCAAAACCAGCAGAGGCAGGAAGTGTAATGCAAGTAAGAGAGAGAGAATGAGGTTGAAGCCTGACAGACAAAGATTTGCATATCTTTTGATGCAGCCAAGAGGCAAGTGAATAGTAGCAACCACTTTGAGGTCTCTGACAAGACTTTGCTAGCTTAGCGACGTGCGCTTGCCACAATCCTTGCCACATCCATGTGCCTCTCTAGATGTCTGACTATTCGAATATATAACAATTTTGTATCTAAATGTTAAAGCAGCTTGCTTGCACTTGCTGCGGTTTCAACTATGCAGACTTTGCCAAAAGCCAAAAGCCAAAAAGCCTTTTGGCCACCAAAACGTGGCAGCGCCTTATTGGCAGGCTACACATTGGCTTAATCCCTTAATATTTAACAGCTAATTGACATCCCTCTAAGTATTTTCTCCTGCAAGTATTCCTTAAATGAGTCAACGCTTAATCTTAGTATAGTGGAGAAACATTTTTATAGTTTCAACGCTATAAGCTTTGATTGCAATTCTCAGCATGTGCAGTTGCCATGGCAAAATGAGTAAAGTTAACAAATGGCTAACTTTGATTGTGTTTATGTTGATGTGAAAAGGAGCTGCAGAACCAGAAGGAGATGATGAGGGGGTAGATTAGAGAATAGAAAAGCTCCAACAGCGCATGCAAACAATAACAAGTAGAATCTTTGTATGTGTGCGTAACAATCCGACAACAACATGGCCTATGATTATTTAGTTCTATGACAAGGCAGAAGAACGCATATACCCCATGATAAATATTTTATATTGGGCTAGAGGAAGCAGTCGCCTCACAGGACACATGAGCAACTTTAATGACTGACAATGCACAAAAGAACCTGCTGCACAGCAGGAGTCCAGACACAATTGGACTGAAATGTTTGTTTGAGGCTGATATTTGCCTCTCGACTAAGTAGCCAAGTCCAAAATTGTAAATTGTTTTTGGCTAGCCAAGCGGCAAAAGTTGGACAACAATTAGATATTGCACTCAGCAAAATATATGTTTATTGAGTAAATCATTTAGATCTTGGTGCAGATGACAAATTGATATTTCGTACTGACGCGGCTTCGCTGTTAAGCTTAAAGACTCATTAAGTTACTTAATGATGTTATGACTTATTGAACTTAACATGATGAATTTGACTCAAATGGTTCTGTTACATACATTGGTATGGGCATTTGACATTCTATACATCACAACACATCATGGCCATAAAAGACTTCTGTTTATTGGCATTGGATTTTTCTCAGTGGTGCACACAATTGAGGATGACAGCACAACAAAAGCTGCATTCAGGTGGTGCCCACAAAGCGTTAAAGTGCCAGACGAGAACAACTGCATATGAAATGCCTTCAGATTATATGTACATACATATGTATATGTATGTCTATATACAGAAACCTACTGGCAATTGTGGCATTGTCCATGCTGTGTGCAGCTGCCAATTAGAAACTGGCAGGTTTGTTACAAGACACGTAACGGCAGCTAGTAAAACGAGTGCAACTCGATTTTCATTGAAAGCACCATGTCAGAGGAGCTTGTTGGCATGGCAGCCAGTGTCAACCGTCAGCGGTTCCTGATGATGTTTCTCACTGCTTTTGCTTCTGCTTCTGCTGCACAGCTGAAGTGCGTTATAAGCGGGTTACCGCATTTTTATTAAGCCCAAGCATAGAAAAGAGCAACCGAGTCAAAGGAGCAACAGCAGCACCAACACAACTGCCACTTGAAGATTTATGAGCTTCGTTTGCCATGGCATGTTGCTTTTTATTTGCTGCAGGCCAAAGACCAAAAACTAAAATGATATTATTGTTACTTATTGCATTCATGGGACAGGCACATCGATGCCAACATACATCTTTGGCAGCCACTTAACATTTTCAAATGTCAATCAATGCGAATTATGTTAAATTTTTAAAGAAAGTTTCCCGGCATTCGTGAGTCAAATTTAATAAATTTCAAAAATCTTCTGTAAACTTACCTATGCGTTGTTGGTTAGGAGTCACTTTCTATGCTTGTATGAAACACTCAAAAGTCAGCCTTAAGATGTCTTCTTTTTGACATTCAATTAATATGCAAATTAAGCTGGAGCAGTCGAGAATCGGCTGCTGTGCGAAGCATTCCACATGCGATAAGCCAAATTTAACCCATCTTCTCATTCGCTTAACCCTCTTACACTTTGGCATCGCAGCAAAGAATAAACAAAGTGCACAGAGTGCCGCATAAAAGGAAGAGTGGATAGAAATTAGAAAACCAGCTTAGTGATTCCGAAAACGTTTGCAGATTTCGTGCATAGTTTCAATTGCCTGCCACAGGCGCTGACTATTATTGTGCTGGCTGGCTGGATGGTGTCCCGACATCTGGTCTAGTCTATGGCATGCCCCACAGGAATGCCCAATGGAATTTACGAGGCCCTCGAGATTAGTTTGCGCTGCTGTTTGCTTTAATTGCAAGTAGAAGGCGTGGTCGTGTCGCCAAGTCAGCGGATTCTAGATTGTGCACACATTCTCGCACTCACACAAACAAAACAAACGCCAGACAAGCGCCACTAGCCAACGATATGTGGCTTATACATATGTACATACACTCTTTGTGTTTTCGCAATCGGTGTTGCTGTACTGTAAACACTCGAATTGCAGCACCCAAGCCCAAATAAATACACTTATCGTATCGCAAGGCATTCGCAAATATCTCACATGCATAAATTCTGCTCAAGAGCTGTGCATTAAACACAGATGATGTGAAGAGAGAAAAAAACGAAGAGTAGGAAAATGGCGCTTTTTTTTTGTGCATTTGGGGTATTTGTTTTCTTTTTATATCTTTTTTATTTCAATTTTTTGCCCATTCGTTTGCAACGTGTATCGAGGTGGCACATTTTATTGTCTTTCTTTCTTTTTTGTAGCCTCTGAGATGCAATTTTAAAATATTGCACACACTTCTCGTATCGTCCTTCCCCCACATCAGAGATCCATTTATATTTTATATGTAACGTTTTCTTCCACGCTTTTTTTTTGTCGTCGGCGCCATCTCGCCATTGACTTGAGCGATTGTAATAAATTATTGCCAAGTTTATCGGGGCCAATCGAAGAGCGTTTCGTTTATCCAGCTTTAAGAATGTCAAATGTTAAATTTAAGTGTGCAAAATGCAAATGGAAACAAGTTTGGTAAAGCAATATGGAAACAAGTTTGGTAAAGCTTGCCGTAACAACTTGTAAATATATTTTAATTTATTTTCATTTTTGTGACAATCGCTTTTCATAACAACGTCAACGTCCCATGCTTTCCGCTCGATGTCACTCTGACTTTATTTAAAAAAATATCGATAACTTTATATCGGTTTTCGTGCATTCAATCACTTTGTAAAACATTTTTTGGCTTTATAAAGTGTGCGTTGCAATCGAGAGTTTTCGTTGAGTTCTGCTGGAAATATTATTAAAAATCTAACATCACTTCTTGTTCAGTCTTTAAACGCTTCGCACCAAATAAAATTAAAATTACATTTTACTACAAAATAAATTTTAAAATTTTTATTAATTAATTGAATATTGAAAGAAAAACATAAATAAAAATGTTTCGCCAGGATCTAGGACAGGTGAGTTTATTTTAACATATTTTCTTTAGGTTTTAATTTTAGCTCTTCATTTACATAATATATGTATGTAAATTCAATATAGTATCAGACTCGACGTGATGTCAATGATGGTAGCTTGATGAACTACTACAACCAGCTGACCGAGCGACGCGATTGGCTATTCAGTTTGGGGCTTATTGAAACTGTAGCCCATGATCTAGCAATGCAGACCATGCAGCTGCCCGAGTTTAATTTGGATCAGTTTCAGCAGCGTGTTGGGCGTCTCAGCATGCAAACGGGGCCCAGCCGTCTGGCTGCGGTCGATAACATTGCATTGAACGAGATCCAAGGGCTGATGCAACGCCCAAGGACTCCAACTCCGTCACAACACTTTGCCACCAATATGAATTGGGTTCGTGGAAATGCGCCAAGACCCAGACGTAGTTCGTCCAAATCTTTTGAAGAGCTGGAACGGGAGTATCGTCGCATGCCAGATGTAACAGAAATAAACGGTCGGGAGGAACGTCCCATGTTCTATAGGAATAATATGAACAATAATTATCCTAAAGAGAACAATTTTAAACACCATGAAAATTTGAACAATGTCAACAATCCATTGCCCCGAATCGGAAATAACCTACAACCACATTTAAATCGGAATACTGGAAACAATCGTAATAGAAATACACGTTTCAATCAAAAGAAAGTAGATCAAGCTCAAAAACAAAAAGCAAATAACTTTCCGATTAACAAGAAAGGACGCAAACGCGCAGCTCACCAAATCCATGAGCCCAACCTCAACGTTAAGTCAAAGAAACTCAAACTGGACCATACTAAACCGATATTTAATATTGGCGCTTTTGAGATGCCTTACGTGCGAATCAACATGAAACCGCTGCCACAACCGGAAGACGAATCCTATGCCATTAAGTTCTTTCAACGTACACACAATTGTATTGTTGGGGGAGTTGAAGAGGTGGCCAACTTAACCCCTCAAGCTAAATTTCCATTTCCACCCAACTATAAAATGTTGAAGGGACAGCGTTTTCGTCGACGTCTACGGGACGAATTTACATTCATTGATTTGAAAAAGGATTATCAAGATTGGAGCAATTGGTGGAAAGATTTTCAGTGGTGCGAGAGAGCCATTGACGAACAACTCGAACTGTTCAAAGGCACCAACCTAAGACTTAACTCTATTTTGCCAGCCAGTTCGAAGTTGGACATATCTTTGATTCCTAGGCTATTTACTTCGAAGTCAACGAGCTTCCCCTACATAATAGGCACCTTATTAGAGCTCATGGATGAGAGCTATTTGGAGAAGTTAGAAATGGAAGGAGTCGGAGAACTGCAAGATGTTATACGTCATATAAGCAATGATATGTGGGCTAGCAAAATGCGTGGCATGGTCTATTTGTGGTCCCGCTACTTCATAATTCATATATTGGACAATAAAGTGAACAGTGCCGAAGTCTTTGCCACGCAAACGCAGTGGAACTCTCCTGTATTCCATTGGCTCGCCAAGCAGGCATACGAAGAACTCATGAACATCAGTGAAAGTGAATGGCCGGAGCACAAAAAAATGTTTCATGCATCGCAGACCGAAGAGCAGGCAATAAGACAAACATAAAATATTCTCACTAACATGGAACAATTATAATATCTGTTCGTTCTATATTTATATATGGTTTGTTAAATCAGCAACTATTAAAAGTCTGCAGATGCAAATAAAGCCTTAAAGTCTTATAAATATATTTATATGTTTAGTGGATCTCTTATAAATCGGGACACTGGTGGTTTTAGCTTTTAAATAATTCTGTTTGCGTCGTTCATTGCTGCCACTCAATTCGTAAGGCAAACAAAAATCCAACGCATTTATTTCAGCCAATTTTTTTTGGTTTTGTAATTTTGCGGCGCTTGCATAAAGTTGTTTAATTTGTTATCGCAAAGTGCACCTGAGCCTCAGCTCAAGACTGAAACACTGAAAGTAGGGAAGACATGGCGGGGTAAAGCCCAAAGGCAAATGAATAAACCAAGAGGAATAAAAAAAGCAGAAATAAAAGGGCGACAAAAAATTGCAAAACGTTGTTGCATATTAATCCAACAGAGTATTTCACTCAGCGGGTGCCACAACCACAGACACAGTGAACCCCCAGTAAGGACGCGCTTTGCGCAGCGACCACGAAAGACATTTATTGTATCCTTAGCGCTTCTGACAGACGAGCGCTGAGACGATGATGAATTTGTCGTTGGGAACGTCGCGTTTACTACTACGCAAACATCGCTGGGGCAAAGGAGGCGATGGTGGTGACGTGCGATGTGCGATGGGAATAGCGCAAACAGCCGGGCAGCCATCAAGTGACGAAAAAATGCAAATAAAATGCCAGCTTATTGAGTCAGCGATGAGGTTAAGTAAAGGATGGGTAGGACAGTTGTGGGAGAACAAGAGTAGCTGCTCTTTAGTTGATTGAAAAAAAAGGTGATGCCAAGGCTTTTCACACTCAGCATATAGTTAGCATAGGGTATGTACATATATTGTTAGTACACCCATAACTGGCTTTACGGTTTAAAAACGTTAAACGTTGCCCCGCATCTTAAGGGATCTTACCCCACTAGTGTTTCGATGTTCTTAGCTTAAACAGGATATTAAGACTAAGTGCTAAGGCGGAGTATCTTTAAGTCAAACACCTAAGATGTATTAAAGGTTCCCATATATTTGTTGCCCAGTTGAGTGAATATTTGAAACTGGCTGCATTTTCAAAGTGCTTCAAAATAAGTTTACTTTGTTTATTTATAAATACCTATGTATGTTTACCCTTGGCTGTGCTGAAAATCATTAAAAATTGAAATTAAGATTGCGTATTTTGATTGCAACAATAACAACTCAACAAATTTTAAAAATTTCTAACGTGCTCGATTTTAAAATTAACCCAGAACAGAATTTTGAATAGTATTCAAAAGAAAAGAACAAACACTTATTGCTTGTGTGTGTGTGTGTGTGTGTGTGCGGAAAGACATTAATCAGGCAGTTTGTGTGGAGTGGTGTTTGTGTTAATTTAAATTGTATCCCCGGGCGTTTAGCTTATGACATTGAAACTGAAGCGACTCGAGCGAGAGGCAAATGAAATACCTTTAAATCAGCTTCCGGCCCGGCCAACACACAGCCATAGGATGTTTTGTGTTAGTGTGTGTGGCGTGTAAGGAGTTCATCTGTTGTAAGATGTACTTATGTTTAAGTACCTTAATCTTTGCAAATTAAATTGCATTGAGCAGTGAACACTCGAGGTTAAAGAATAATTTTTGAAAAGCATTTGTGGTTGTAAATATGAATAGAGTTTCGCTTGGCTGCACCTTTAACATTCACAACATGTATAAATTAATTAAAATTCAATTAAAATCGTGCTCGCACGTGTTGCTCCCACGCGTTCAATCATAATTTATATTTACCTCAAATTAAATTACAACTCACAGCCCCCACAAAACAAAACATCCCTCATGCCTACTGTACTTACACATGCAGCAGGCAACAAAACAAAGGTAATCGTAATTGATAATGTGGCTCACACTTGAATATTTTGGCGCTAATTGCAAATTGTAACATTTCATGGCTCAGAGCACCGCAAACGTTAAAATTTTAGTCGAAATGAATTTGGTTACGAACTCAATAAATAAATACGAATAAATACGAATTTGTTTCAATCAAAACTACAAATTTACGAAGTTTTTACTTGTCCCCTTTGAGATTCGTTTCTTGCAAGTTTACCTGTAATATGAAATTTTGTTCAACTTTCACTTTCCTACCAATTAATTAACATCTCTTGCCGCTGGCTTAAAATAAAAATATAAATACATTTGCAGGGCTGCTCAAATATTGAAAATTGATAAATTATTGGTTCATTCGACTTCGAAATATAAAATAAATCCAATTTGTAACTCGATTGTCAGATACTCTCATTCTGCTAAACAGTTCAAGTTTTAAAGAATTTGAAAAACATTTATCAATATCAAATTATTTATTTTTGTAATCTCTTCTTCTTCGTCTGTAGTTAAAAAAGTTGTTGATGTTTCAAATTGCTTTCAAAACACATATAAAGAAAAAAAAGCTATCTTTGCAACATATTTTTTATGGGAAATAGCTCATTCTATTATTTTAGACTTTGGAAATTTGACAAAAAAAATGGGAAAAAACAAAATAAAAATTTAATTAAATATAAATTAATCACAGAGTCTAAAGTCAAAACTAATAAAAATAATAATGTATGTATCTATAATTAATGTGATGAAAGAAATCTGGAACACGGAACAAAGCAAATATAAAAACAAACTGGCAACGGTTAACAAAATCCTGTTACAAATTAAAATCCATCTTTATCATATACATACATATATGCAAGGCAGGACAAACAGTTAATGTTAAAGAAGCTACAAAGTAAATAAAATATGTTCTTTAAATATTAACAATCTGCATTTATTTGTGTAAATCATAATTAATAAATAGTGATGCTGCATGTGGCAATTAAAATGGCATATCAAGAAAACCACGCGTTTGTAAATATTTAACAAATTTGTTTGATGCCATCACATTTAACATGTAAAAGCAAATGTTTGGCCATTGCATAAAATGCCAACAACTTTTAACCTTTTGTCCAAAGTTAAATTTTACCCACCTCCGGCGAATACGTTGATGTTAATTGTGTTGCATGTATGGTAGACTTTAGTAGTTTGTATGTGTTTTATGATTTTTAATTAATTTTTAAAACTGCATTACTTTTCAACAGTCTGCAGAGAGTTGGCTCTCTGTTTGTTGCCAGACTGGCTGGCCGGAAATGTGTCATAATTTCCGCCCTTAGCTTGCTGTTGGTCAGTTCATCTGCAATTCGAATGAAATGTTGTCTATACACTTCGTTGTGCAGCTGTGTAGCAAGCGTCAACACCGTTCAATTAATTTGCCACTCACAAAGGACAACTTTTCAGATCTCATCATCAGCTAAACGTCCAAATGGTCATCCGGCTTGCCAAACTCACAGGCAACACTACTGACAGTGTCTACCATTGAAATGAGCAGCAGGATAAAATTAAAGTTTAGCTAGTGCAACCCAAAGTAGGCGTTTACAAAAATTATAAAACCTTGAAAATCATTGTTGTTTATCAAGGCGTTAAAATAAATAAACTCATTGAATAAAAAAATTAGAAATACGACTTGAAGATGTCCGCTGAAGTGGAAGAGATGCTAAAACGTTTCCAAAACATCAAGAATGTCGTGGGCATACTTGTTGTGGATAATGATGGCATTGCCATCAAATCAACTTTGGATAACCAAACAACAGTTCACTACGCTGGTCTCATGCGAATGCTAACGGAGAAAGCGCGTCAAGTGATTTTGGACTTGGATGCTACCAATGAGTTTATATCTATGCGCATGCGGACAAGCTTCTACGAGATAGTTCTTATGCCGCATGATAATTTCATTATTGTTGTCGTACAGAATCCTTGCGACTAAAAGTCCCAAACGCCCATTTATTTTAAATCTTTTCGTGTGTTTCCAAAAATTATGACATTAGAAATATATAAAAATAAATAAATATAATTCTATTTAATAATGCTACAAGCTAAAATATCAAAATAAAAAGAAAAAGGAAATAATATATAAGTCATTTGCTTATAAGCCACACTATAGTCACTATATTGCTTTATTGTTCGAATCTTCAGCCAGGGTTCAAAAGTAATGCTAGTTTCCAACCAGTGCATGATGATATTCCCAAATGCGAAGATTGTTTTTTAATTTTTGTAATAACTTTCAAAAGTAATGCTAGTTTCCAACCAGTGCATGATGATATTCCCAAATGCGAAGATTGTTTTTTAATTTTTGTAATAACTTTCATTTAGGTGAACACTTCAATTTAGGAAAAAGTTGTTGACTAAAATTCAGGCAATTTGACAAGCGACATTTTTTAGTTTTCGTCAATGTTTTGTTATTGTAGCTATTTTTGTAATTTCTTTATTATCGTTTCCAATAATATAATACAAGCTGACAAATAAGAAAAATAAGTACGCTCCGTTCGCTTCGTCCGTTCCAATGCTTTATTCCTTCCTATTAATTCTATTAACGTATCTGCAACCCCAAATGATGAAAAAAATTTGCATAACTGGAAAGAAATACAATAAGGTTATGGTTACCCTACCGAAAATGAACATGAAAAAAAAATAATATATATTTAAATTTTTAGCAACTACGTGGAATTGTGAAAAAAAAAATAAAATGCAGATGCATATGTCTTTCAGATACCAGGTATGAAGAAACTGTATTTGATTGCTTACTTGGTAGATAGAAAAACGCAATGGTGAAAAAAGGAATAAAGGAGGTCAGTACGATCCCAGCCATCACAATCCAGCCAATACTCTAGGTAAAAATAAAAAAAATAAAGTAAGGCGTCAAAATACAAACTTGATATCATACAGTAATAACGCCTATTGTTAGAATTATTCCTCCGAGCGTATGAAAGACGAGGAATGTATACAACACGTATCCTACCCAAACCCAATAAATTCTAAGCAGTGCGGTTCTAAACCACCATGCAAGGAAGATGATAAGTGAATGAGCTAAGGACCAACCGCAAAATATCCACATTTTGGTTTTCAGCGGACAGCACTTATCATCCATTTTCGAACAATTTTCGCACAGACACATTTTGTTTTTGATTTTTTTTTTTTTTTTTTTACAAATGATATAATTTTCAAAATAAGGATAAACTAAACTTGAAATTTTATTACAATTCAATTTCGATGAAGTTACGTTTTGAATGAAAATACATACGTAAATTTGTAGAACATAATAGTCGAAAATTTAAACGGTGACTAGGTTTTGTATAATGTTTGTTTCTGTTTAAACTGAAACAAATATCGAATCTTTTTTTTTTTAAAAAAAAAAAAACATACATATTACAATTTCATATACATGAAACTACATTTTAACATTGAAATGCACAGCTTCATTAAAAAATTGTTTAGCCATTTTAATTGGTTCAGGATTTATGAAATCCCAAGGCGAACAGCATTTCTTCTATAGTGTAAGTGTATAAGTGTATTGGTGAAATTTGTAGTAGAAAGTGAAAATATGATTTTGATTTTTATTTCACAATTCAATTTCAATTACATGTTTATTAACCATAAATTTTATTTCAATTGTTGATAATATCTGCACGCGGTTAGGAGGAAAAGAATTTGCACAACTGAAATAAAAAAAAAATACATAATAATAAACGAAGACACTTGGCAAGGACAAACCCTGTACCCAAAAATAAAAAACACTAAATAAAATAATGAATAATTGAAAATGAGATTCCAGTCCACGGGATCATAAGAAAAAATATAAAATTTTCAACATTTAACGAACAAATTTTTAGGTTCTAAGTATTCACTTTCAAAAAAAAAAAACAACATAAAAAAAAACCCCTGCCGAATAAATCTTACTCAAACAGCTATTCACAAAATCATACACATCAGGTTAAACAGCTTCCTTATAAAAATTCTTGGACAATCAAACAATATTTCTGCCCGCTATGTATAAATGTGCATACATACACTGGCTACATCTTATAGGGGTACAGAGAATGAAAATGATGTTTTATAAAGCATACCTGGCATAAGTACACTTAAAGTTAACCAAAAAGGCAGAAGGCAGCTCAATATGGTTCCAATCAGAAATACAATTGCAATATTCTAGGTAAAAAACAAAATATATAAATAAAGTTAAGCGTATTAAAACAAACGAGCACAATCATACCCTCCAAACGCCTACTAGTATTATGATTCCTGCCAGGCAATGGATCGCTATCAATATATAATGAAGAATTGGTAGCCAAAACCAAAGAATTAAAAATGTTCTGTTCAATTCCGTAATAAGGAAAATAAGACCTATAAAAAGTGTCCAAGCACCAAAGAGCCACATTTTAACTTTCATCACGCAGCAGCAATTATCCAGTCCGGCACCACAATCGCACACACACATTTTGATTTTGAACACGCCAAAAATTGGAAAAAAAAACTTTTAATTTTATTAGAGCACAGCTTCCACTAAACTTGTGAATTATTAAGTGAAATTATCAAAATTTTTTATGTAGTTTTGTTAAGTAAAATCAAAGCTACTAGGTTCTTTAATTTGTTATGCTTGTTAGTTTCAGAATTGACAAAATCTCGTTTGTTTTAACTGTCAACATGTCAAAATTAACTATACATTTGTTTTTTGCAATCACATAACGGTTGGATTCTTGTATCGCTGTGCAGTTTGTAGCAACTGGGCGGAAAATGAGTATCCAATAAGTGCACACTTTAACAACCGCAATTTTGTCATCGACCCGTCAATCTGTCAAGCCGTCGATTCACATACAACATGGCCAGAAACCACACACCTACTCAACTCCAACAATTGCGGAGAATGTTTCTTTTGTTCGATCAACGCGGCGATGCCAAAATTCGGCACTCGCAACTGGGTGAATGTCTTCGCATAATGGGCGCTAATCCCAGTGAGGCTGGCATACTTAAGCACATCCAACAGTTACGTGTTTGCGGCAAGGAACTGCTTTCCTTTGACGACTTATTGCCAATCTATGAGAACATCATGGCACGGACTGAATCCGAAGCAGCCGCAGATAAGGAACAGTTTATATTCGGTTTGCGTTTTTTAGATGAGCAAAATACTGGGTTCATACCAGCTGCTCGGCTTCGACGCATCATGACTACCTGTGGCGAGCGTCTCAACCAAGCGGAGATGGACGAACTATTGGTCAACCGCGTCAATAAGCAAGGGTTGGTGAACTTAACGGAGCTTGTGCATTCCATCACCAAAAGGCAATAACTAGAAATGGCATTAAACATTTGTACACAAAAATGTAATATTAATATTTAGAGATTTTGATATAAATGTTCAAATAGTTTTTCAAGCTTTTAAAAACTAGATAATAATAAGATGCCGTAGAGGATTCCTTGAAATATATATATGTATGTATATTTGTTTCTTTTCCGAAAATGCGCTCACATTCAAATTTTGTCACAGCGGACAAGGGGGCTTATTGTCAGCGACCTGCATTTTGAGCGGAACAGTACATAACTGCAGCTACATACTACACATTAATAAAACATTGCAATGCAAAAATGGCCATAAATATGTTAATTTCTTTCATTTAATTTCTGTGAAATGGGGCAGCATATGCAAATGTTGTCAATAACATTTCAAAACAAAAAAAACTTGTGTGTGAAAATCCAGATCAACCTCCATAACGTAAAATATATTACATAAAAAATTTAAAGGTTATGCTAAAATGTCGCGCCAATTGAATGCGGAACTCTTTAGTGTGAGTCAGAAAAAGATAACATTCTATGCGCCTTACGATCGGACACAAAGGCGTTTAATTACCGTTATGAATCCCAACTCCACAAGAATTCTTTACAAAATGAGATCGAATACACCATGCGAATATACTGCAAGTCCAAACTGTGGCGCGATTGAGCCGTATGACTTTGCTGAGATAAAAATTAGCTTAAACCATTTTGATTAGAAGAACTGGACATTCTGTTGCAACATGATAGCGAAAACAGGCCATGGAAATCAGAGTCAACGAGTATTGACCATATAAGTAGTTTGGAGCTGCTAGAAACGCCCAGAGAACAAAGGAATCGCTGTAAATGGTCCTGTTATGTAATGACGTTTCTCATCATAATATCTTGTTTGGCTGCTGGTAAGCTCTTGACTTAGTATATTTACCTAGACAAATTCATGTGCAAGACTTTGAGAATTGCTTTAAGCTGCAAACTGCTAACACAAAGACTCATCTACAAGAAATTCACTTTTGATCTATTTTAAATAAGCTAAATTTGAAAACAGATTCGCTTTTTTTATTGTCATATTTTAAGCAATTGTTATTTGATTCTTAATCTTATAATCTATTCATTTATTGCAGCGTACGTGCATCGCCTGCAAATTGAGGATGATTTGCATATGCATTTTAAAATGGATAATCTACAGAGATAGACGACTTTTGACGTGTGTACCAAATAAAATAGTGATCTCTTTTCATCTTTTCTTCTACCTTTAAATAAACTAATGAAAAATAAAGCAAAGTATAATAATAAAAAGAAAAATCAAACATTTGATAAAGTAAACAAAGACAGCGCCGTCTAAAACACTCAATCATTGTGTTGACAAACGCATTTAACACAAAGTCAATTGATGCCCAAAAGGTCAACTTCCTGTGCCCACATCTTGATTTGGTGTGGGCGTCGCTCACCAATTAACTCGAGGGGCAAAAGACGATTAGTCGCGTTGCCTGCATTTCCAAATTTATTGTCTACCACATAACAACAAATAAGCGAGTAGACCACAGGCCAACCATAACACAACCACAACAATAACAACAATTGCAATAATAAAGTGAACTTTGATTATCGCTGTGCAGTTGCGAATGACCTGGTGAAACTCGATATAATCATCCCCTAAATTATTCAATTGCCCTATCGGAGCAATAAGTACAAAGAAACCAAATTCCTGTGTTGCCAGCTCTTAGCGAGTATAAATAGGGAAAACTTCAACTAAAGAAAGTTTATGAATTTACAATATTTGTTCCACAAAAAGCTTAATAACGATACTAATCTGCTCTTAACAAGCCCACTGGAAAAGTCAAAAGAGGCAAATATGTAAGGATAATTATACAGCAACCGTAAAAATATGGCATGACCATCAAATAGCCGTACACAGTAGAAGAACAAGGAAGCGAGCAGTAAAAGAGGCGCAAATAGATAACCAACACAACGAATTGCGAAATGTGAACATATAGTAAATAGCTAATCTGGTAAAAGCGCGAACTAATTATGCATCGCTCTTCTGTCCACCCTCACACACATAACAGCGCAATCAATTCGATCGATATTTATACAATATATATACATATATGTTTACATATATGACAAACAGGTGTAAATGGAGATGGACAAAAACCAAAGCATTGCCAGTACGCTTTTTATTCGTTTCCCGGACAGAGATCAGGGAGCAGCAGTTCCGTAGCCTTGCACTCGTAACCCATTTGTACGCAGCGTTTGTTTTTTATTTCATTTTCGCCTACTTCTGTTAACACTGGTTTACACCAATGCTAACGACTTATTACGCCGGCGATTCGAGTTAAATAAACAATGCAAGCCAGTCAATGCATTCAGGTCCAGAGTTTGGTGATGATGTGCTCGGCTCTTATCCCCATCTTTCTTCCCTTGACTTCCTTTGCCTTATTTGAGTGGTATAAATGTATCGCTAGCTGCTGCTGCTGCTGATTTGAGTGCATCTGGCGCAGTCAGATGGCCCACGAGTACAGTCACCTTGACATGCTCAAAGGACTTCCTTTGGCTGGGTTTGCATCTCCGTTGATTTTTGACGTAAACATTTTTAATGAGTTCCACATGCAAAGAAGGGAGCAAATCACAGTATGTCCTGGTATCAAAGGAGCACAGCTAGAGCAGAATAATGCAAGTAAGTGTATTTTAGTAAAGAGTATACGGCTAAGAGCTATTGTAATGCAGCCAGGATACTTTGATTCTTTTTGGAATATTTTATTAATAAATATCACAAGAAACCAATTAACTTTGTTCCATTTGCTACTTCAAAAGATTGACTTACATTTTTGTCTTGTCTTTCAAGCTTAAATCGTTATGAAAAAAATTATTTAAAAGCAAAAACAATTAAAAATTAAAGTTTTCATTAATTTGCCAATTTCTCTATTTCCTTTAACACTAAATAATACAAATTTTAAAAGGTTTTTTGATATTATTTTATCCGTTCTCCTGCTTTTGATTTAAATAAGTTATGAATTCACATTTTATTTATTTTTTTAATACGTTTGTAAAGAGCGCAAAATATAAATATGAGTTGTGCAACAATTCACCCCAAACTTTGCGGATGACAGCAAAGCAAAGCTGAAACCAACCAAAATCAACAAAATGCGGCAAACACAAAAACTTAATGACATTTTAATTTATGTTTTACTGGTCGCGACAGCCAACTTAGCAAATTATTGAATGTAAGTGTAGTGTACTTAATTTAAACAGTAAATTTAATTTGAGATTAACTTGAACAGATTTAAGCAACAGAAGCTGTTCAGGGTGTTACAGGGTATGTCTTACTAACTAATCGAATATAGGTACAAAATCAAGAACACACATGTGCACACTGTACTTTTAACAACATTGATACCCTCGTCAAAGTGCACTATTGAGAAAGTTCATTAAGCTTATGTAAGTTAATTAAATTGCAACATCGGCAAACTGACAGAGTGAACAAAGTGCCAGAGACAGACTGGAATGATTGAGCTGGGGCGGAGAGTTGGTGCCAAGGAGGAAACTAGAGTACAGCCGCATAATAGCAAAATCAGTGAGCACCGCAAACAGAAAAGCCACATGCCATGGCACAGGGGGGGGTCGTTGAATGTCCGTTGACAAAATCAGGATTGCCGTGCACCTGTGCAACATGTGCCAATTGATTTTGAGCGGGCCAAAATGTGTGGGTGTGGGCGATGCGATTGTTGTTGATGTTGCACCACTGCCAATGACTTTGTTGCCGAAAACTATTGAGGCATATCAATTGTCAAGCATTTGTCCCAATTCAAAAGCACGAATAATAATTAGCCAGTCCATTGCCCCGCCCACAGTTTCAATACATTATGCAAGCATGTAATTTGATGTGCAACTGCTACTTGCGTCACATATCGCATTCGACACACTTTGTTGCAAGAAAAGTGCCTGTGGACACTGCCACCATGCCTTTGGTGGTTGTTGAATCTTGCATAAATTATAATTGTTTAACTCCCTTTCATCAGCAGCAACAATCGCAAAATATAGAATTTTCCTTTTGCCCTATATATGTATAGTATAATTTTTCTGTTTGGTGGATGCAGTTATCTGACGTGCCCCAAAGGTACGCAACATTTTAAAGCAATTAAAAACGAAATATTTGATTTTAATGGAATTAAAAAATAAAATATTTGGAAGCCGAAACTAAAACGAAATCTACAACCTTTAGAAACGTGGGCAAATAAATGTATCTGCAAAAGGACAAATGTGAAAAACTCTCAATACAAAGTCACAAAATGATGTGTTGAAAAAAAAGCAACATGCAACGATGCGTACCTTAACAATACACACACACACATTGCTGTTGTGCGTGTGTTCCCCTTTCTTGTTTTGTATAATCGATGTTGCCATGCGCACTTTTAGTTTCTTATTGGCGTTTAAAGATTTTCGTGTGTTTTAAAACTGACGCATAAAATGTGAGGCAATGCGGATTTAGTTGATATTAGTAATTTATATGTAGCAACGCAAATTAAATGCGCTTGGCTATTTTAAGTTTCACTAGCTCATTTATTAAACTACATTTAATAGTATTAACTGTTCAACATATCAAGTCATATATAAAATATTCTGGAAGAAAAATTCCAAACGATCAAACTTTCCCATTTGATTCCCTTTTGCTGTTAGGCTTTTTGATTTCTATGAGTTCACATTCAGATCAGAATTCACAAATATATGTTTATTTACAAACATTTCGACATTTTTATACGGCTTTTTTGCCGATATTTATTGTATGCCACAAAGAAAAACAAAAGTGTGGAACAAAATGGGCATACATGTTGTATGTATGTGTATGTGTGTGACTTAATCTGGCAGTTGATTGTGGATGTAAGCCTATAAGGGACAGGGGGCTGGCAGATGGAAGTCTACGAAAGCAGACTACCAATATTTACAAAAGCTTTTATTTGTCTGATTGATTTATTTAAATATTTATGCAGTGCGATTGTGAAAACGAAATGAAATCGGTGTTGCCTTAAAAACGACAGCATTTTAAATTTAAAATAGCGATTTATATATTTGAGATTAAAATGAAAATAGAACGAAGAAAATATATAGATAGTTGTAACAATAGAAATATGAACACGTCGGTAATATATGACAACTGGAAGCGAAAAACAAGAACAGAAGAATAAAAAACAAGCAAAAAAGCTCAGAGACAAAAATGTGGGTTATGTGAATAGAGGAGCGAGAGTATGAGGAGGCGGGAAGCCATAGAAATGGCCCGGGGCTCTTTGGAAAAACAAAAACCAAACGAATGCGGCCGGCAAGTTATTTAGTTATTTAGAAAACCACAGAATGCAAATGCAGCAAATGTGCCAATTTCCACATTTTCACACACACATAAACAAACATACGCACACATACACATAGAAACGTGCACACGGACAGCAAGCCAAACAAGTCGGTAGCAACAATTAAAAAATCGGTGTCAAAATGCTAACGTCAAGAATTTTAAGTGCATTTCAAGGTTTGCAACTGTCGCGCATTAAGCATACGCAATGTGGCACATTGCATGCGATGCTGCCGTAAACTGCTGCTGCTCGTTTTACGTTTCAATCTTTTTTTCATATCCCTAACAGTACTTGAAGCTTAATTTATCGTCAAGAAAATATATAAAAATAATTTTATTATTGTATGTATTGTTTGTTGTTTATTTAATATGATTGCTCTTCTTTATTTAAGCTGTGTTAATTAATAGATCAAAACTTGTGTCTTGTAACAAGTTATGTATGATAAGTTGATTTCTGATGAATGATTGCCTTTTAATCGAATCGAAGTTTACAAGGTGCGGCGTCCCCATAAACCATTATTGGTATCTTCAATAGGTCCTTTGTTCGGAATAATTATGGGATTTTCATCAAAACTAATATCGAAGGCACCCTATGCAAGAAAATTGTTAGTTAATAAAATAGAATGAAACTAATTCTTCGTGCATATGAACTAAAAATAGTCACTAAAGTAGATTTTGTTAATTACCGTAGGTACTTGATTTTGACCAATTGGTAGAGTAGGCTCGTCGTTATTCTTTTTAAAGTCTATGTGAGAGATTTTTGAACGGTAAGTTAGTAATGAAGAAGAAGCTAAAATATTTCAAGCATACCATTAAACACCATAAAAGGATTTTCCAGGGTGTTGGCTCCGTATTCGGTGTCGGTGCGGTTAAAGCCATTTGAAATTTCCGGCAAAAATGCAGGCCTTTCGTTCATTGAATAACGTCGCATAGGGCCATGCTGACGCACCGGGGTGCTCTCATTCATTTCAGCTTGACTATGCATCATACCTTCCGATCTGATTTGATAGTACTCCATCAATTGTTTCTGGTTCAGCTCATACTCCAGTTTCATGCGCTCTTTATCGCGTTCGCGCTTGTCGAGCTCTAAAAAAAACAGACGTAAAAACACCTAGTTATTAAAGTTTCGTTTAGATACTAATTGTATGAATATGTACAAACCCACGCGCAGCATTTCAGTTTCCCGCTCATAGCGAGCTATCTCCAGCTGCGATTCAAGTTCTTCTTCCTGCAACTGCAGTTGGAGCTTGAATGCAGTCAATTGTGAACGATAGTGAGCATGCAAGTCCTTCCACTTGGAACCGTATTCATGATCAAACGAACCGGGCTCTGCGAAACGTGGTCCAAAACTGCGCTCTTGGTTGAACTGGTTGTTCTTGACAAGAACCTTTTCGGGCAATCCGTCAACGTTCTCGATCAACTCCTTGGGCTCCACCACACATGGACGCAACGAAGCCGTCAAGAAGAAGCACCTCTCCTGGCACATACGCAAACAGGTTGTGGCCGACGTTTTCTTGGCAAACTCAACGGTACCCTCTCCCATATGATTGCCACGATCATCAACCGTAATAATGGCACGCTCAACGGGTCCGAAGATCTCAAAGGACTTGTACAGCAGCTCATTGGATACAAGGTGCGATAAGTTGCTAACACGCAAGACAGTGGCATTATTAGAGAAACGAACGCGCAGCTGGCGTCCATTGACCATGGAGCCATCCAAAGCACGCTTTGCCTTCTCGGCATGCGTAAAATAGTCGACTTTGACAAACGCGTATTTCTTGTCGGGACTCAAGAAGATATCGCCCAATTCTCCATACGGCTTGAACAGCTCGCGCAAGCCATCCTCATCGCGTATATCACACAAGTTTCCCACATAGAGGCGGTTGCGGCTTGAAAACTTGATCTCATCCTCATCAGCAATTGGATCCAACTGAAGAGTTGGTCCGCTCATGCTGCGTAGCTTTTGGACAACGGTAAACTCATCGTTGCGATAGGAGTGGTTGTTAAAGCTGTGGGCGCTGAGAGAAAAGCGACCACCAAGAACACCTCCGCTGCCACCAGCAGCGCTAGTAACAGCGCTTACACCACCAAAACCGTTACCGCCTACAGAAACACCACCGCCTCCACCTCGTGATCCGCGCGGTCCACGATACTTGCCACGCATCTCTCCATTATTGCCGCGATGATTTGTCTGCTGATTTCCCAGATGGCCACGATACCCTGCATGATTACCACGTGACTCTCCATGATTGCCGCGAAACTGCAATTGATTGCCACGATAATCTCCTTGATTATCATGAGGATCTCCTTGATTGCCACGATACTCTCCATGATTGCCACGCGACTCTAATTGATTTCCACGATACTCGGCATGATATCCACGCAACTCTCCTTGATTTCCACGATACTCTCCATGATTGCCACGCGGCTCTCCATGATTGCCACGAAACTCCACTTGGTTGCCGAAAGGCTCTCCTTGATTGCCACGCGACTCTCCATGATTGCCGCGAAACTCCACTTGATTGCCGAAAGGCTCTCCTTGATTGGCACGCAACTCTGCTTGATTGCCGCGAAACTCTCCTTGATTGCCGAAGGGCTCTCCATGATTGCCACGCGACTCCAGTTGATTGCCGAAAGGCTCTCCTTGATCTGCTCGATTGGCGCGATGCTCTGCACGTCTGCTGGCGCCACGATCACGGGTTTGAGCTGCCTTTGAATCATCGTTTTGAGCTGCGGAGAAATCTCCGTCCAGCAGTCCCGGTATATTCGGACGCGGCTGCTGTATAAGTTAAAACAATGAGAGAAAGACCATTTTTGTTCTATAAGCACACTAACATACTACGTGCAATATAATTAGTTAACTTTTCAGACCTTGCCCTTGCGCATTAATTAATTAACCTAAAGCTCTATAATTTTTTTTATTTAAAAATGGATTAAAGCAATGCATGAAATGTCAAAGTGTAAAAAAAATATATATGTATGTATATGTGGCAGAACGAATGATTGTGCAAAATGCATTAAAATTAACTTGCAATTTCCAATAATTTTTCAATAAAGCACAAGTTCAACAGTTCTATGTACTTACGCTCTCCTTGTCCAATTGCTGCGCATTAGCTCCGCGGGGGCGAAAGCGCGGTTTTTTTGGTACGGTTCCATCGGTTGGATTTACCACATTACCAGTGTTGGCATTGCGCTTTCCACTGCGATTGGTATTTTCATCAGCTGTTTGCGGTACTGATTCACCATCCAAAATAATGGTTGCGTCCATATTCACTCAACAAATATTCTCAGAAAATTAATAAAACAATGCACAAAAAGATGATTCCCGGTTGGTTAACAGAGATCGAATGAAAAATTATATTTCTATCAAGTCGCACATAGACAATTGACAATTGCAAACAAAGCCCACTGACTTTATTAAAATCACAGCAATATCGAACTATCGATAATTGTGGCTCCGATAGATTAACGTGACACGATGTACGAGTAATTATACTCGTTGGTTCCCAATATATTATATTATATAATATTGATGTCGCTATCGTAATAAAAATCTCATTCATTTTATATTTATTCTAAGTAGTAATGATCCATTAGTTTTAATAATGTTAGCATTAAAAAAGACCCTGCGGTCAATAGAGGAGTCGTGACAGCGTAACCGATACACTCGATACTTATTATCTTGTTAATCTGCAAGTCACTAAAAATATGATTGTGACCATTGGCGACAAAAAATTGAATAACAGTTTTAAACATGTAAATGCATGCATCAAAGAGACTGTTTGTTAGGAAACTTTGTAAAGTTTGACATAGAATACAAAATTTAAAGCATTAGACATAGCACGTAAAAATCAAAAATAAATTATTCCCAAAGTTTCTGTTATTTGAAAGCAACATGTCTTGGCTAAATACAAATGAACGTTTCCGTGATTTAATCTGTATGCTAAAGCCAACTGCAAAGAATTGTGAGAACTATTTGAGGAAGAAATATCCAGAGTGTTTTCGTCGCTTTTCGGGACTCTCTTTCGTGTTGGACCTACCACAGAAGGCTTGGCGTCAACTTTTCCATGGCAATGAATGCGACGACGGCAACGATACCCCCAATCTCGATCATTGTGCGCTACTAGTGCGACAGGACGATTCCTCATTTTTCGGTCGTATATGGAAATTTATGATCTTGATTGCGATCAGTATTGGAATTTTGTATGCCATTATCAAAGTGTCGCTCCAACGACGTGCATCGGTGCGGTGAACATCAGTTATGGACTCATTCCCATTCACTACACTTAAGGCAATTCCATGTTATACCTAACACTCTTAAAATGCTTTTAAAATTCAAAAGAAACCATTTTCGGTTACCTGCACCCAATAAAAAATAATAATACTGTTAAATATTTGTGTCGAAAGCTGCTGTGCAATGTTCTTAAATCTGAAATACATTTTAATGCAAAAAAAAAGCTTTTGACCAACTGTTAATTGCTTTTTCTATTACATTTTCAGTGACAAATTCTTCTGGTCAAATGTGCCAAGTAAATAAAGCAATTTAGCTATTGTCTTAGCAATTTAATGGAAGTCTTGCCAAAAACTCACTTAAAATATCTTCAATTAAATAATATAATTTATATAATTAACTTTATTATAATCAATATATTAAACATAGCTTATGCATGATGTTGAAATCCAAAAATATTTTAAAAATTAATCAATCATAAACGTTGCATTTATTGCCTTGTACATACATATATAAAATGTGATTTCAGCTCAAAGTTTCTTTGACCTTTTTTAGTTTCCGGCCAGACCAACGCCATTTTAATTTGCCTTGAGCTCGGCAAACAGTGCCGTGGGTGTTTGTGGCGCCAGATTTTTTGTCCTGGGCTCTGTTGTCTGTTAACCACAATAATTTATGCTTCTGAGCCGTGTTTGAGTCAAAGTCTTTTGTGCGGCTGTGATTGTGTGTGTGTGGGTGGGTGTGTGCACATAATTTTACCTATTAAAGTAAAACACTAACAACGCTTATCATTACAAACATTGCCATAGCAGGCAGGCAGGCTGGCAAGCAACCACATCAGCAACAACAACAACAATTATGAGCGCTGCGTTGCACATCCTTTCGTCGACGCCATTTTGTTTAGTTTATGCTGAGCTTGTGTGTGTGTGTGTTTGTGTGTATGTGTCTTCGCCTCGCACTTCCTAATGCAAAAAAGCGACTTTTCAGCACAAATTTTTAGCAAAATTAAAATATTTATGTTGCCGACGTGCTTAATGCCACCGCTGCTTCGGTTGGTGCTGTCGACGCGCAAGAAACCCTTCATCCCTCCCACCATTGTTGTGTAGCAACTCTCTGCCAACCACTCTATTTAGCTTTTGTGTGTGTGTGTGTGTTGTTTAACGTGCGTGTTCATGATTATGGGCAGCAAGCTTTGTCCCACTGTGCTTTGGCATACACTTTAGAATTTAAGTTCAGCGAATAAAATGAACTCCTAAGAATGCTTAACAATATTTTTGGGATGTTGCTGACCTTTAATTTATCAAATATTAGGCAAAAATCTAATCTAAACGATCCAATTTAAAATTTTAGGAATCTTTCAATATTAAATTTAAATTAATTTAAACTTTAAATTTAAAGGGTATCTGCTAGCTGCTTTTAGATATTTATCTTGACCCTCTTTCATTTTAATGCAGCTGTTTAACAAAAGACAATGTTTTGCTGTATAGAACAAGTGCTCCTCTCCGCCTGCAACGTCAGACCAAAGGCAGCATGATGATGATGCTGCCGCTTACTACTCGCGCTTTAGCAACATTATTTTACACTTTGTGTGTGTGTGTGTGTACGCTGTGCAACAACACAACTACAAGACACTCCCACACTCCCATCATGCAACTCCACGAACAAACTACTTTTGACACTGCATATTAAAAACAATATATATATGTATTTTAAAGTTAAATTTGGCCTGCGCATGCCTAGTATGTATGTCGATGGACTCTACAGATTCTCAGTTGAATTAACAAAAAATCTTGGAAATTTTTTAGGCTGTGTGTGTATGTTATTTAACAAATAAATTACATTAAACTCGAGTAAATGCATAATTTTATGTGCAAATTAAATGAATTTTTTTAAAGTGTCATTAGGACCACAAGGCGGAAAGCACACAGAAATAAAAAAGGAAGTGGAAGCGACGGTCCTGCGAAAGGGAAGTAAAAGTAAATTAAGCACAATTCCTTTACAATTCCTCGGGCGTAACTTGGCCACGCTGTTTAGGGACACTTTTTGTTTGCCCTTTCGCGTTTTCCTGCTTTTTAAGCTTTCTCTCTCCACTCTCTCTCTCTTTCTCACTCTAACGCTCTCGTCGACTGTATCTTCTTTTTTCTCCATCCGCCTGCCGTCTGTTTCTTGTTAAAAGTGCTCAAATTTATGGCTATTTTGGGACCGGGAGCAGCGTTCTTAAATGTTGGGCCGTCATTGCGGTTTCTTGTTCTGTGATTTGCTCTGCCCAATTTTTATAAGTTCAAACAAATGGTTTTCATTTAAGACAAAAAGGCAGAGTTGAAAAATTTTAAGAATTTATAGGATTTGTGAATAAAAAATGCATTTAAAACATATCACAATAAAACATAAATGTTAATCTAGTAATTAAACTTTCTTCATATTTTTCTAAAATTTAAAATATTTTCTGCACCTAATGCTATTTTCATCGGACTCGTTGCAACTTGTTTCATAGTATATAGCTGACCTGTTCTGAGATGATTAATGCAATAAATCATCATTGAATTTTCTTCATCATGTTGCTGTTGGACAAGTAAACAGATAGACCGACACAGTTGCTGTTCACTTCCTTGTTGATATCGTTTAGCAACTCGCTTTTTTTCTTGGCTCTTGGCAATTTTACGCTTGGATGCGTTTAATTTAATTTTTCCGTATCTATGACACATGGCAAATATGTTGCGCATACGCTACGTAGTGCCGTCAAAAGTAGGGAAGAAAAACTAAACTGTAGCAAAATTCAATTCCATAACATAATGAACTGCAAAACCGATATCCATCACAAATGTAAACTGTGTGTGCTCCAAAACTCAAAGGCTACGGGCAAGCTGTGAATATAGAAAATGGAAGAAAAAAAAAACGGAAATTAAGCAAAAGAAACTGATGTCGAACTCTTACCGAGCGGAAATAGTTGAAATATTCAATAGGAAATTTGCCAAAATCGACTTAAAAGTGAAAACCAAAGCGAAATGTGGAAAAATGTCTGTGCACTCTGTGCTTGTTGTTATTGTTTTTGTTTTATTTTCATGGGCCACACGATGCAACTTAAATTTAAACAACTAAAAGCTTGTCTCTTGCAACACACGCACACACGGACTGATGGACAATGCAAGCGCTGCACGAATTCCCAAAACTAAACCGTAACAAAAAAACAAAAACACCAACAACGGAATCCAAATCGAACGCGATACCTAAACCAAACCAAACCAAACCCAGTTTGCCAGTTTGCCAATGCCAGGAATGATGGAGAGTGTTTTGTTTCGGTGAGGCTGCGACCGCATTTCCAACAAATATTGACACATGTGCGGCTACAAAAGATGGCAGGGAGCACGAGGGGCAGGAACCGAAACGCACAGCCAAACGCTGTGGCCATTAGATGATTTATAGGTCAGTTCGCGGACCCAGTTACTATTTCGACACAAACAACAAACAAAGGCGAAAACGAACAGCAACAAGAAATGTGGCATGGATTGTCAGTTGAAGGGTTGTTGCAAGACAAGGCGGTGGAAACTATCCTATCCTATCGTTGTTATTCTGTATTCTGCCCTTTCATCTTGCAACGTTGTTTCAATTTCGGGCATCGTGTTGCACAATTGAAACGAACATTCGTACAAAAAAGTGGCACTAATGAAAAATACTAAGAATCTTGTACAGTCGAAAATTGAAATGCCTTCAAATGCATTTGTTTGTTTAGTTGCGAAGATGAAAATGGAGCTAACTCTGAGTTATCTAATAATATATTTATTTTGAGTAAAAACTATTCATAGCTGTTTGAAAATTCAATTATCAGCTTAGAGTTTCCCAAGTGTACAAAAAAAAAACCCTTTTTCTATGCTCCCAACTTAATTCGATTGACGCTTGGGGACAAACAGCTGCAGCAGGTGTTGGCAGCACATAAATTCTAATTTGTTACAAACTAGCAAACAGAAAAACAAAAAAAAGACGAAAAACATTCAAAATTGAAATTAAAAATGTTTGTTGATTGCAACATTTGGGGACGACATATACACCTACAAGCAAACACCTTCCCTTTATCCTGTTGCCATTTGGTGTTAGGATCATGTTTGTGTTATTGTTTCATGTTTCATGTAGCTTCAGCTTTAGCTGACTCCCTTTACTCATTGCTGGGCATTGTCGTATGTTCGTGTTTCACTTGCTGGTTTATTTGCTCGCATTACAATTACCAAAGGACCCAAACACTATACATACACGTACGCAAATTGTTTGAACAGCCAACGGCCAAGAACACGCTGAGTGTTCGTTCTGTAGGTAACTAGTTGGTGTTAGTTGTTAGTTCTATGTTCTGTGTAACACAAACAAATTAATTTCAGACCACACACTCCAAATGTTTAGCACAATTCAGCAAATGCCCCTAATTGAAAATTGTGTGCAGGTGTTGCTCGTGCGTGTGTGTGTGTGTGTGTCTGTGTTGGGCCAAATCATTAAACATTCGTGGCAATAGGTCAAATTATGTAAATTTCTAATTATGCATTTCATGTATTGTAGTATCATGTCAGCAATCGAAATTTCCATATTATCATGTTACACAATTAAAAATAAATCCGAGCAACAATTTTATATATTTGGAAATGAATATTTAATGAATGTTTAGTTGTGAATATTTTAATAATTATTGCCAAATTATTTTACACATTTGAGAGTCTCTAAAAATGCCGAATGCACAATTAACTAACCTTAAATTGCTTTCTAATTGAGCGTGCTAACAAAAAAACAAAAGAGAAAACGTTGAACGTCGGACGCAACCGACCGCGCAATACCCTGATGCCAGTAAAAATTGATGCAGTCCTTTCGGGGGACATCACTCGCTGTATTGCTACAACATTTATCTGATCAGCCCGGAGACAAAGCTACTTGCAAAGTTGCAGACTGACGGACAACATCCCGGACATTGCAGAAAACCAATATACTCTCTTTGGTATTGCGGTATTAACACTGATAGAAATTCCAGAGAATGCTTGTGCAGTTATTTATATGCAGAATTGTATGTTCATATTTCGTTTTATTTATTTGCTGGCGGAAGTTTTGAAGCATCGCGCACACACAGGATATTAAAAGGACACGTAGTCATGCATGTAAAGTGCCAACGGCAGCGCCACCCATTTGGCCACATATGGAAGCTGTCGTCGTGGCCTTTGTTTTTGCTCGTTTTGTTCGTTGTTCCTTTTTGAGGTGAATTATGAAAGCGAGGTCATTGACTTTTCTCTCGAAAAAGTTGGCACAAAGCAGTGTGCTAGGTAATTCCTGTTTGTAGTCTATGCCAAGTTTTTTGGAAAAGTCGCTTCAACATAAAATTTAATTAAAACTCTTAATGCATTTTTAAATGCCTGTCATACAGGAGCTGGCACCCAACACTTTGCCCAAATTAAAAGAACACTAGCAAACTGCTTTTGTTACGAAAAAAGAAATGTGCGAACAGCAGCCAAGCAGCCCTCATTGTGGTCAGCAAAAAACCAAACCACACACATCATTAGTTTTATTTTTCGTTGTTTGCCGACTCTTTTCTCTTTTCGCTCTTTTTTAGAGGTTATGCAAAGAAAAGCGCAGCGAAAATTATGAGCTAAGCGTTGAAGAAACGCGACCCACAGGCGCAAAAAAAAAGCAGCAGCAGCCAAAAAGTCATCACGTGACCAAACAATTGTGGTCAGCCTCAGCCCGAGGCCCATTTGGCTGATTATTCCCTTGGACTGGATGCTTCTCTCAGCACAATTCACAGCACATTGTGCTAATGGCATTTCAACTATTTTGATCTTTGCCTTTTGGCTTCCTTTCGTTTAACACCAAGTTTCTTTTGACCCATTATTCATACATATATTTTTCACACTTTGTATTAAAAACCTAGCGAAATGCCACAAACATAATTGTAATAATATTAATTTCAAACTATTTAAAGGAATTAAATATAGTACTTACTATATTTATAGCTTGCGTAAACAATTGCAACTCCTTTTGGATGTTTTCCTTCAAAAGCAAGTTTTATAAGATACATAAACTAATAGTAATTATGAATATTGCATTTACGCAACAGAGAAAGCTCAACAGCAGGTGGCAGACGGCAGCAAGACAATTTCCCTTCGCAGTTTATCAATAAGCAACTGGACTGACCACGCCTAGCCCATGGCGGTTGATATTTATGGCAGTCGACGCCACGGGCAAGCTTATGGACAAAAATGGCTTCCTGTGGGCAACTTGCTACTTTCAATCTTATACATAGTATACATATATATTTTGTGCAAATTGTAATTTAAACATTTTGGAGCTGAGCCAAGTAATAATTTGTTGTCCCGACTGCTGCTGCTACTGCTGTTCATCCTGCCAAGTTGAATTTGTGTTTGTTTTTATTGTTGTTGGAAATTGATGCGCGTCGTTTCACTCGAGAAGAGGGAAGCCAAGTAAGGAACATTCTTATCGCATCCTTTGGGCTGCGGCTGTAACAGCTCCTTGAAAATAGCATTTTATTGCTCTCGAACAACATGAAAGTCAAGTGTTGCAGTTGCGCGCAATTATTCGAAACAACAGTCATGGGATATCTAACTGGGATTCAGTTTGGGAATTCTTTCTTTCTTTCTTTCCGAATCGTTTGCTGCAATAAATTCTATTAAAATGCAATTTGAAGGGTTTTGTGATTTTAAATAATGCCAAGACAACGTTGGGTTAATGCAGCAGGCAGTTCTTTTAGTTTTCCTCGCCCCAGAGATTTCAACTGTGCCACAAAAATCGTAGCTGGATTTTCGTTTTACTTTCCATTCCGTTGCAGATTGAGATTTATGCAATAATGCTGCTCGAGGTGTCTCTCTGTTAGCCTGATTCTGTGTTTGTGACAATATTTATGGCCTGCTCGCAGTTGAGCCCGCAGGCTCGCTAATTGAACTGCCATCAATGCCAAAAAAGGGCTAAAGAAGCTAAAGATTGCAGCTACTGCAGAGTTAAGTATTCAAACTATAAATATGGTTAAAAGCATATCCATTAAGTTTCTTTACCAACATAAACAACTCAACAAAATAACTTATAAGCAATATATTATTTTATTCTTATCGCATAAATAGAGTACAGCCAAAACTATTCACGGTTTGTGCGCATTAATTGTGCCATATTTTATTGGCCAGTTTATTTAAGGCCAACCATAAATATTCATAAATTTACACAAATGTAAACAAATTTCTGAAAATTTGTTTTTATTTATTTGATTTTGTGCAAAAAAAAAAATTGAAAGGATTTTATCTGTTGGCCATGCACAACGGCAGCGATTAGCATAAATATAAAACAACTGTGCCTCTCAAATTGCAAAAAAAAAAAAAGAGGGTTATAAATTTGAAGTATAAATTGATCGACTAAGAAATATCACCCAATAATTCTTTCTAATCATAAAAAAAATCAGTTATCAAACAAAATGAAAAAATAAACTAAGAAATATTAAAAAAAAAAAAATATTTTAATAACAAATGTATCATCCTCCTATTTACCCACTGCAAAATTCAGCACAGGGTACAAAATGTCAAAAAATGGAACAAATAGATAAAAGTAAAATTTATGAAAATTGTCGCATGTGCATTTATCAAAAAAAATAAAAATAGAAAGTGTTTTCCTCATGTTAAATGACAAAACATAACCGGGTTATAAAAACAAATTTTTATCAGCTGCTCAAAAAACTATGCGCTTTAAAATGAAACATTTTTTCGATTGTGTTTTTTTTTCAGGCTGTTGTTGCATTTGTATTTGTTTAAATGGAGTTGCTCCAATTGAAATTTAATTCGATTGCATTGTGCGTACTTAAGGGTGTAGTTTTTTGTGAAAGGCCATAGTTGAATATTATTAATACGCCCCATAAGGCCAATAAATGGCAAGCATTATAGTTGTTGCTGTTCACGCTGTTGTTCTGTCTGTGTCGCTGTGCATTTTTTATGGTTATTGTCTTATTGTAATGACCATTAAAATTGGCATTGTTATGGCCATAGCTGTTGTTGTTGTTGACCCGCAGAAATTGAATGAAAAGTGCAACAGCAGGGATCTTTGCTGGACCAGCTGCAATGTCAGCTTAATAATTACAGCACACGCAGACAGAGAGACTGCCACACAGAAAAGTTTGCAGTTGCATCTGTGAACAATTTTATAAATGAAAAGCGCAGAAGAGCGAGAAGCGAGAGAAGCGAGAAAATCCGGGGTGCAACTGAAAAGCACTGGCCAAAACTGGCAGCCATTTGCACGTCGTCAGCGTCGACACATTAAAATAAATGAGACTTTTGCCGTAAGCAGATGCCCCACTGTTCTTGTTGTTGTTGCTGTTGTTGTTGTAAAAATGGCAGAGCATTTTCACGTTTACCATGCAAAATTACGCGCAAATTACAATGCATAAAAGCATCGAGCGTCATTCAGGTGAGTTGAGCTGAGTTCAGCGCAGTTCACAGATCTTTAAGCGGATTTTTTTTGTTTGTTCCATTCGTCCGTTCGTTCGGCTCTTTACACATTTGCATTGCATGAATGAAAGTTGCAAAGTAAGTTGGAGTGGAGTGGAGAGGCGAGGATTGAGCCAATTGACAAGCTGACCTGAATTGTCTGGGTCGTCTGCTTTAATTACATTGTACAACTTTATTGTAGATGCAATCAGGTCGCAGCTGATTTCTGTTTGCCAGCACGCTCGTTAATGTTGCTCAAATTGTGTACGAATGATACTTTGAATGAAGCAACCCCTCGAACAAGGTGTAAAGTGACACAAAGTGAAGTTAAAACAAAGGATATTTGTTAATTTAAATAAAAATACAGAAAAGTTTGTTTGAGCTCTTTAGTATTATTTAAGTTGCAAGCTATTTAAGAATGCATTAAAAACAAATACAGATTTTATACTGCTTTTAATACTCCTTAGCCTATATCCTTTTCTTAC
This sequence comes from Scaptomyza graminum, assembly GCA_018901835.1. NCBI lineage: Eukaryota > Metazoa > Arthropoda > Insecta > Diptera > Drosophilidae > Scaptomyza > Scaptomyza graminum. The sequence goes on from JAEIFL010000002.1 coordinate 9,928,669, forward strand.
TTTCAATTTCATTATTTTTACTTATTTGCTTTTGTTTTATATATTTTGTACTTTAAGACTCCCCAAACACACACAAACCATAACCCTAACCCAATAAACCACTTTTCGAGGGTGTTCGTTACGTTGACTGTTGCTGGGATCTGGCTTCAATTTCACACCGCCAACAAGTGACAAGCAAACGAACAATATATATACACACACACTCTCAAACACATACATATACTCACAGCAAACTGGCAACGCATCAAACTTGGTTGGCAGCATGCCACAAAAATAGCTGCTGGCAACAACAAAAAAAGCAAACGGAAGTCAACAAAGGCGCAATGGCAATATAAGCGAAGGAAAACAAAGCATCAAGAGAAAAAACAGAGAGAAATGTGATCATAACGTGGGCGTCACACAATTTAACGCCCCGAAAGCATACTATGAATTTTTATAGTGAAATTTTCAGTTTTTAATTTCGACGCGCCTCAAACAAAATGAAAGAAAAAAACGCAAACAAACTGTCAACAGGGCGGCGGGCATGGTCATATTTTGTCGTGGCCAACAATGACACCTTCATACAGTGCAACATGTCCATGTCAGTCATGTTATCCGTTCCGCGCTACCTCAAACCCGACCGTTACCTTAGCCACATGCTGCGTCTCGCCGGATATTTATGGCAAAAATTCAAAATTAATGACGTGTGACATGAAAGTTGTCGCAAAAAAAATAATGTGGCAAATTTCATTTTGGGTTCCCGAGCTCAGAAGCTCAACGAAGCGTTAAATTTCACTATCGCAGCATTAAATTCAATAAAATAATAATAAAAAAAAAACCAGGCATCGCATTGCCTTTACTTGGAACAATTCCCAAACCAAAAACAGCAAAGTGCTTCATTAAATTGACAAAAAAAACTGACTTCCTACACTCTATAGAAACAACAAAAAATATCAAATTTCCGGACCTTTTATTGTTTTACTTATTATGAATCGTTTAAAGCTTTTTCGGCACATTCTCCGCAAACTGACCCATAACATTTCCGGGAGGATAATAATTGCACACTACCCAAGTACGATCGGCTCTAAGGGAAAAATTTTAATCAAATTAATTGCAATAGGTAGAGCTTTAGGATATTTCACCTGCGCGCTACACCGCTACCCATTTCCACACAGGCCTTCCAGATCAGCTGTGTAAAGTGTCCTGAGGTGGGCGTAAAATCGGGCTTATTAAAGTTGAAAGCATTAATCTCTCTGTACCACATGTCCACTGGTAAATCGCCTGTTACATCCATGCCACCGGAGAGAAAGATATTCTCACCATATTTGGGTTTCGGACGATGCTCCATTATGTTTTTATCACGCAGGTGCTAAGGATATATAGTTGTTAGACATTATAATCCGGATTATTATAAACTTATTCCTTCCTACATTGGCCCACTCCTGGGCATATTTGTTGAGCTCGTTGTTGATCTTTAGCTCCGGGCAGCCGTGCATTTTTCGATACTTGTTGGTGCTGGCGAAGACATCCTGCAGGAACTTGTCGTTGTTGGCCTTGGTGTCCTGGCCGACAGGTCCGGGCGCACGCTCATGCGTTTTGGGTATTGGCGGTGGTTTTTTAGCCATGATTAATTTTGCGTGCGCCCAGGTCCACAAATTGAAACAGATTTTTAATTTTCAAAACTAAACAATTCTCATACTTTTGACATCAAATACAGAACACATCTAACAATTGTCAATCTAACATTTAGAGTGCTTACTTTTCTTTTCAAAAAAAAAAAAATAATATGAACAAATGAACAATAAGCTCTTGTCTAGACAAAAATCCTGCACATAGCAAAAATGGAATTGTGTAATTTATTAATTTATTTTTAAAAGGTTGAAAAGTCCAATTATTGTTCAATTAAACAATACGTGTTTTAATTTACACTGTCAGACTGATTGTGGTCTGCATTTTGCCCAGATTGAATTAAATATTCAAGCTTCTTCCATGCAAACACATTTGTTTAATGTGGCCGTAATTATGAGTTAAGGACATAAAGAGGACAACAATTATGCAGTAAAATGTGTTGACACAAATTAACATGGCAGATAAGGTTTGATTCGGTTCAAATTTTTGCTTACCCAAACACTAATAAATCAACATTAAAAATTCAGTCTCCTCTTAGCCAGGAAAATGAAGAACTTTTGTAAACATAAACTTCTCACATTAATGCTCAAGCTCTTAAAAGTATTGAAAAACTTTGTGCAAATAAAACTTGAGGAACATTTACAGCATTATAAAACAAGTATTTTTGCTTGTTATAAACTTATGCTTATATCATCAGCTATTTCGATATATTCACTTCAACCCCATTCCCTACTCAAGCCAATAATTAACCATCAAGTAAAGGGCAATGGGGTATTAACATTTTGATAGATAATCAGCAGGCGGATGCTAAGGGTGCTCATCATTTAGCCATAGATTAGATTGTTACACAGTTGCCAAGTGATGAGAAGCTGTCATTTGCACATCTCCATATCCGATATCACTCACTCACCGATTGGATTAACCCACATGACGTATGAGTGATGTATGAACATTTAGCAACGTTTATTAATGAGCTGCCCCGTTTCTTGTGTGCCTCAGCTGGCCAACCCTAATTGCCAGTTTGTGTCAAGCGAAGTCAGACTCTCAAATGCGAACAGATAAATCGCGGAGCATTCATTATTTAGTTAGCCTTAAGCGGATGTGCAAGCTCTTTTTAATTTTCGCATGTAGATTTTATTCAATCAGTGGATCAATTTATTCGCATCATCCGCCCATTTAAAGCTTAACTCTGTCAATCGCTACAGCTTAAAGTAAGTCAATTAATTTGAACCGAACAACTGGCTGTTGTAAATGTGATTGATAATCACACATTTACATTTAAATTTAGCACTATAAATTTGCGGCAAGGAATGCCACAGTCAAAGTGTAAAACCAAAACGCACGTTACTTTCTGTCGATTTAATTAATTTCGCAAAATTTGGTCTCTCGTTTATTTATTTATTGTACAATGGCTAAAAGAGTGCCACACATACATACATACATACGTGAATATATTGGAAAACATTTTCGTTTTTAATGACAACCGCAGCATCTGCTGCCGGGTGCGCTCGATTGCACATGTACGGTAATTGTGCGGCGATTTTGCGAGAGTGTTCAGGCTTCAATAACAAAAAAATATGTATTGAAATATATCCAACAATTATAGCAAAATGCCAAAGAGTTGTCTGTGTACTCGAGAGTATAGTTGATATGTGAATTGATAAAAATAAGTGTATGAAAAAAGTTAATCGGAGCTGTAAGTAGATCCCACCAAAGCTCTTTGACACATCCGATCCGACGAAAAAGCAAAACTGAAATTTTAGCGTATAAAACGATTGATGGAATGCGCACTTTTACGAAAGTTTATTGCATCAGAGCTCAAAAGCCAATAAAACGAGGACAGGCACTTAGCTTCTGTCTGGCATTTGAGCCGAGTATACCGAACAGGTAGCTGGCCCATGGCCTACAGCCAGGCTCTTGTTAGCCAGCTCAATTGAATAGACAAAGAGAGTGGAAGTCGATTCAGTTCAGGATACGACACGCCTACGCCCACGCCCATAGCAATTCTTTGAAAAGTCCAGGCAAACAGAAAAAAAAACGAGAACAGGAACAGCAACACCTTCTACTTTTAACTGAGACCAGGGAACTAGCGGGGAGCTGGCTGCTGCTGTTGCCAACTTTGGTAATCCACTTTGGTCGCATTCGCTTCTTGCTGCGTTCGTTTGAGCCGCTAAACATTTTAGCTTCCATGGCCCAAAGGGCCACAAACTATGGCAACACACACACACGAGCAGTCGTCCACTTAGACAGTCCCCGTCACCCCTTCCGACTCGCCCAGTCATTTCTTCTACTCGCATGGCTCAAATGCAATTTCCAAAAATATTCTCTGCTACGCCATAAAGTCGACTATGAAAAACGCGGCACATGGCACATGCAAATTTGTTTGTAGTTTTTCAGCAGCCTCGTTTTGCTTTACTATACACTGTTTTCCCAGTGGAAATTAGAGTAATTTCGTCTTATGAAAATGTCTGTCCACCAATAATGGATTAAGGTCTATACATGTCTCATCAAACATCGAGCAGTAGAAGAGTAATTTTGACTTTCTTCTTCTCGTCATGTAAGCTCTCTTAACAGAACAGTGCATTACAAAGTCGTTACGGTCTTGAACTCAACCAATTTTCACCTATTTCTCGATTTCTTTTATATGGCTTGATGAATAAATGTTTTGAATATTTTGAAGGCATGTGGATATCGAAAACGATATATCCTTGCTACATTTTGGTAAAAAGGGTCTTCCAACTTTTGTTACAGATAGACAGATAGATAAGATCATATACTATTCGTATTCATGTGCTATATTTAATACAATAATCTAATCAAATATGCACTCTTTATTGTAGAGTAAATATCTAGCTACAATGTATACCATAGTCGAAAGTTGGCAACTAAAGAACGCTTACCTCTTTTTAGTGTTGATGCAAAAGTTGTAGGCTATAACATTTCGTTTGTCGTAAACGTTTTCCAATACACGTATGCCACTTTTTGTGGCAGTCATCGAAATAGGATCAAACTCCTGGCGAATGTGCATTTGAAATGTAAACACAAAGTGGTTTTGAATAAAAACCCAACTCTAGCATCAGTTTAAGGGTAATTGCCTGTTTTGGTGATAACTTGAATATTTAAGTTTACTTAAAAAGTGATTTGCTTAATTCAAATTTACAAACTATTTGCTTAGCATTGAGATTTATTTCAAATATTTTACAAGTTGAGTTTTGCCATAATTTATACATTGCCAACTTAGGAAATTGTAAAATAAATTGAAATACGAGAAGGCCATTTATCATTTCCACATTTCATCTGGTAATCTCGAGTTGCATGACAACAGCTGAGGCAAATTTCGTTAGTCTGGTGCCCAAGGAAGAGAAGGCGCCCCGAAAAGCAACGCAACATAAAACTAGCAAATATGTTGCTGAATTAAAATATTTATGCATTGTACGTGCGGCTCATGTTTGCTGTTCCATCATGTTGCCTGCCACCAAGCCCATTCTTCCATCTTGCCTCGTCTTTTAACACTTCAGTTGTTGCTTGTGGCAAAATTTAGTTGCATGAGCAATGTTGAAATTTGTTTGTGTATATGTATTTGTTTATTGTTTTAATAAATGTCAACAGTCTGCAATTGCCAGCAATTAAAGACGTGTTCATTGTGCTCTCTCTTTCTCGCGCTCAGTGTCGTTACAACTGTTGCAACAGCTGCCACAACGTGTGGCATTCACACATTGCGTATGATAAATGCCGACTGTCAAATATCGAAATGCACCCCCCATCGACTGTATAAAACTTGCCAAAAACTCCTTTTGTGGCCATGCCACAACCAAAAAACCAGAACCAAAAACTTGCGAGCCACAAAATGCAATGACATGATTTATGATCAATACCGGAACGCAATGGATATGCGCTCAATGCTATCGTGTTGAATGCGTGTCGTGACACGAAGTGTCTTGTGTAACTAATAATTTACAATTTTTCACTCATAAAACAATTCACTTATGGCAAGTAGTACCATTTATTTCTGTTCACATGGATTACATTTACATTGTGGCAAATTGTTCGTGCCATATCGAATTAGTTGGCTTTCATCTCTCTGCACTACAAAAGCGTAGTTGATTTTTGCAGCGGGTGGGATGTGGGCTAAAATGTGTGAGTTTGGTCAGGGTGCGCTTATGGCCTGCCATTTATTTAACGTATGCGCAATTTTCTTTACTCTCTTTTCATACTTTTTTATTCTGGTTGGCTTTTAGCTTTTTGTTCATTGCTATGCTCACATCGCGTAGCGATTTGTTCGATTGGAAAAATTGAATTATATACTTTTGATGGTCATAATAAAAAGTGTCGGCTGCATTGGTGCGTTGCAAACGAATGAATAACCAATTTGCTAGTCGGCTTTCCTGTTATGAACGACCCGGAGAGAGGGCAGAGGGCAATTGACTGTAGGATATAGTTAAAATTAAAGCAATAGGTTTTTAATGCACAAAATATACGGAAATGATGGAAATAATGATGTAATAATAAAAAGCTTATAAATGAAGTTTAGGAATACATTATTCATATTGAAACTCTCGTACAAACTTACTCTTCCTCTAAATTGGCAAACAAAATATATGTTCATTTTATACACAAATATTAAATTCTCAAGCAAAACTCAGCAAAGCACAGACAGAATGTGTGCAATGCCAACTTTGAGTAGAAATAGTTTCTCAAGAGATGAATTGTAAGATGCAATCTTGCACTCAACTTGTCTTCAACCGTTTGGAAACCATTTCCAACTCGTACAGAACTCGTCTCCTTATCAAAAAGCAACTCGTCAACTCTTTTGGCAAATTGTTGATACTTATGTACAACAAACAAGCAAGCGGAAAACGTTGAGAGGAAAAACATTTCGATTACCTTATTTATATTTTGTTTTTGCCCGTGCAGCATCTGTTGCTTGTTATGTTGCAGTTCTCCGAATGTGCTCCATTGGGATGCAATTAAAAAAAGCGCTGTTGCCCCATTTTCTTTTTCCTTTCAATGGCAACCTGATGCCCAGTTTTGAAGTATGTTGCAAGTAAACATACATACATGAGCACGTATGTGCAGTGATTTGCTTTGTGAGTGCATTATTTTGTTTGTTTGCTTTTCAACAAATATTAATGGTAACGGAGAACTGAACCGAATAAACAGTTGCTCCCCCTCTTTTTCCTGGCCTTCACTTTGCTCTTCTGCTTGGCTTACTTTGCAAGTTGTTTGCATTTAATTAAAAATCAAAAACTTTGACCAAAACAAATTACTGAGTGCTGCAACTTTTAGGACCATTACATCATTTTGACCACACTTAACATGTCTGGCTCTTAAGTTTTGTTATAAGGTAATTACTGTTGCTCGAGAATCAAAATAGTATATTATGGGAGCAATAAGCGATGTTTTTAACTAGATAAAAATTGATTGAGCTTTAGTAAATTTAAGTGACAGCAGGCATATAAACTGACTGCGCATAGCCAGACGGTAAGACATAGCCATCTTATTTTTTCGCAAAATGATAGCCAATGGATCGAAGATAAATACTAAGGCTGGATATTTTTAGGTCGAAGGCTTTGCAGCTGCAGATACAACGGTTTATAATTATCTATGCTTGTTGGAAAAAATAAAAATTAAAACATTTAAGTCATCCAACACTTTTCTCCGCCACATTTTGCCTTATTATTTTTTGCTGACTTTCTAAAACATAAACTGAATGATTTTTAATATACAAAAATGCTGAGTATTGATCATGTTAATGGAATTTGCGTATTTGCCAAGTCTTGAGCAGCAAACAAATTATTATTTTTTTATACATGACTGAAAATATTATCGACTCCGTATCGCATTTTTGTTGTTATACATATTATAACTTATTGTTCTTGTCGTTGTTGCCGATGTCGTTGTTGTTGTTGTTGCGCAGTTTTTTAATAGAATTACTTTCCAGAGTGGTGAGCAACAAACTGCAAAATGGCCCGTGGCTGATGTAGCTGGCACGTTTGTTACCTCCTCATATTCCTCCCACCTCAACCCTCTTATCGACATTAGCCGCAACACAAAAGCAATTTAAAATGCTAACGGCAAATGCTGCTGACTCATAACTGGCTGGCTGGCCACACCCCCAACACCGCCGTTGACTAAACAACTTTGTTGAAGATTTGATTGAATTAAACCAATTTGGTATGCATGCGAACAACCCGCCCGCACATCCACCACTTCCCGCTCACTGCGGCTTTTTGCCCCTTGGGTGCAAACGCGCAAAATTCCAAACACGTAGCCTGCGGAGCATAGTCCTGTTCAACGATTTTAAACGTTTTTCAATCCACACACACACACACACACAATGCAATCAGATAGCCATGAGGTCAACTGTTCCTGTTCCAAAACGTTTTAGTTTACCTTCTCCTCCTTTTGGTGACAATATGCATTTGCCTTAAAGCCACTTTCCTCTCTTTTTCTGACCGTTTAGCTTGTGTCAAGTGTTGTGGTTAGGGGGGAAAGAGGTTGGGGCTAGTTAAGCTTATTTTGCAGGCGCCTTCGCTCAACTGACGCCTGAAGCAAACTAAAGTGCTGGCCAGCAACTGCCTCCGCTGCATTCGCCCAATTAAGCCAACGCAAGAGCTAGCCAAGCATCATTCAATGCACTTGGCATTCAAAAGTGCTCAAGTGGGCGTGGCGGCAATTGAATGATAACGACAGCAGCAGCAACATCTGCTGAATCAGGGGAAACAGGCGCAGCTAAGGCCGCGTTATTGCAAATTGGCCAAATTGCCTGAAATGTGTCTGTCTACCCGCAGTCTGACGGCCAATCCGTGCAACGATCTCTGCCCAAATTGAAATGAAAAGCGGACAGCGGTATGTTGGCTTTGTTCGATGGGTTGGCAAAGTTGGCTTTGCTCACTGATAAAGATATGACCGCAATGCACAAACCGGCAAACAAGTCGATGTTCCGAATTTGCTTTGCAATTACAATTCGCCAAAAAAAAGAATGGTATAAAAATCTTAATTTCTAGTATGAATTCTAAAATCTCCCTTATCTACGATTTTACTCTTATTTACAGCCATTTAGTAGTTGTTTAATCTAATGCAAACACGAGCCTTGTTTAACACAAAATTATCTAAAAATTGGAAACACAAGTTTGTAAAAGCTTATGTTTATGGGAAAAGGAAATACCAATAACATTTTCAGTGGGCCGAAGTTTGCGTTCTTATTTAACAAAAGATAACTAAATTCGATTTACAAAAAAAGCGATATTTTACATTGATTTATTACCTGTGCAAGTTTTCCTTTGACTATATAAGCAGACTGTTTGTTTAAGTAGGTCGAGTAATAAGTTAGATGCAAAATGTATCTCAATAGTTTTGTACTGTTTGCGTTGAGCACTTTGGTGACTGCTCATCAGACGACTTATATCCAGAGTCGCATTATGGGTGGCGAGGATGAGGTCATTGAAAATGCACCCTGGCAGGTCTCCTTGCAGTACGAAGGAGCGCATCACTGCGGTGGTTCTATATACAATGCGGATATCATAATAACTGCTGCACATTGTTTAGAAAATATTGCCATCGATGACTTGCAGATTCGAGTCGGTTCCTCTAAACAAAATGAGAGTGGCACCTTGGTACGGATAGCTGCGATTATCAGCCACGAAAACTATAGCAAAGAAGTAAAATATGAAAGTGATATTGGCATTATACGGCTAAGTGAAGCTCTAACGTTCAGTGAGAGAGTCAAACCTATTGCTCTGGCTCGAGAAGCACCCGAAACTGGAACTGTAGTAACCACTACTGGTTGGGGACTAACAGAATATACGCTTCCAACAAATTTACCTTTTGCTCGGGCTCGAAAAGCACCCGAACCTGGAACTGTAGTAACCACTCCTGTTTGGGGACGCACAGCATATACATTTCCAACAAATTTACGTAGCGTTCAGCTTAAAATATTAAGTAAATCAAAGTGTGAGCTAACCTTTCCAAAGGGTCTAACTAAGGATATGATTTGCGCCTACGAATTTTCACAAGGCGCTTGCTTTGCTGATTCTGGAGGTCCATTAGTCGTTAATAAAGAACTTGTGGGTGTTACGTCATTTTCGTTCCGATTTTGCAGTGGCCCCACAGTTTTTGCCAATGTGCCCGTACTGTTCGAATGGATTTTGGAAGCAGTTCAAAAGATCCAAAAAAATAATAACAACAATTTGTGAAAATCTTGTAAAAATAAATTGAAGTGAACATAAAAAAAAATAAAATTAAAAAAAAAATAATTAATTAACTTAAATAATAAAAAAATGCGTGCATTAAAAATAATTTCAAAATATAATTTGTTTACTTACCAAAGTGAAAAAAGAAAGAAATCGTTTTACGGAATATTTGATGCTTTGACTAAGGCGGAAAATGTAATTTCAGGAACTCATAGAAATCCATTCACTTCGTTGAACGTAAATGCGACGCATTCAAAGCACCGCAAACTATTGGGTTACCCGTGGATGGATATACTATTCGCAGCAGCCATTTCCGTTGCTCATGCCAGGCAACTTCCGTCTCCATGAGAGGGCCACAGCTGTCGGGTTATGAACGGCTCTATACATTTATCTCTGTGTGTAAGTGTGTGTGTGTGTTTGTGCAACTTCTCCTGCTCCTCGACTCCTACGCCTGCTCCTGCTTCACAATTCCCTCTGTCTGTCTGCACATTCAAATGGTGGCTGACTTAAAGCGTTGCTCTGGAAATTTTAAATGCGTCAATGCGCAATTTATGGCTACGATTTTAATTTGCGCAGCATCCGCAGACTGCGACAAATTTAAAAATGGATACTCCCAATGCTGCCACACGTAGCTGCTATAGTTTTGTTGTAGGAACGGTGGACGGAGGGTTTTGTATTTAGAATGACATTTGAGGTGGCTCATTAATGCTTAGCACGTTGCCATGGCCCGGAGAGATGAAAGATATGGGATACGCTAATAAAACAAAAATGGAAAACATATAAATCTCTGCGTGTGTGTCCTTGACACGTGTTGCCACCGCCGTCAATGGCATATACCCAAAAGGCTCCAAGGAATGCCACCGGGTGCCAGGTGTGCCACCGTATCCCTGGGTCAACCTGCAGTGGCAGCTGGCGCGCGTCGACTTGTGCGCTGTCACGTTGTAAATCTCCTGAGAGAGTGTAAGCAAAAACACAGAACAAACAGAAGACAGAACACGCGACAGACGGCAACACACACACACTCAAACACACGCACAACGCGTGCTTAGCCATATTTTGCTCACATATCCATTTACATGCACACAAACTTCCATTCAGTGCGTGGTGACATTTTGAGCTGAATGTGGCCAGACGCTTGAGAAGACGACAAGCCTTGCGATTGCATTATAAATTAAAAAGACGTCAACGCGACGAATCAACAGCTGTGTCCAAAGTACTTTAGAACTTTTCACAAGCTGACTGAAAAACGAGGAAAGCAAATGGAAAGAGAATTGAAATGAAGTTAAAGTCAAGCTGGAAATCAAATCGAAATTATTAATGATGACTTAAATGGCTGTGAATATTTACATGAATTATATGATATCAAGCTGACCAAGAACGAACCGTATCAAGTATACGTAAAGATATTAAAGTTGTTTTTTTTTTATATATGATGCTCTGGTTTCAGTTCTTAGAACATAACCGAAGAACAAAAAATTCTTTTGCTTGGTTGCAAGCTTCACCATCTACCATTACTATGCAATCCAATAATCCCTTTACCAACTTAGACAGACAGTGGCGCCCTCTGGCAACCGAAACTAAGTTTTGCAATGTCTGGCAACTATTTGCATGAGAGAAAGTAAGAAAGAGAGAGAGAGAGAGAGAGTGGTAAAGATAAAGTCTGTAATATCTGCAGAGCTTAATATCTGTTTGGACAAAAAAGATTTCCAAGCCATTGGACAATGCAAACTATGCAATATAATCATAATCGCATGATATATGCCCAATCTCACTTTGCAGCAAAGTTTTCAAAATTGCTTGCAAGCTTTAACATCCAGACAAGTCAAGTGGAGTCGAGTCAGGCGAAGGCAACGGCAACGGCAACAGCAGAAAATATAGCAAAAGACTTTGGTCGTTGGGAACATGGCGCTAAGCCTTGCCAAGCTTCGCACTCTGGAGAGTCAATTTCCAGCGATTAAATTAAGAATGCATAACTTGCAGGGTTAACAACGTCAGACAGAAAACGGCCAATTGCCATGACTCCCAACCCCTTGTCGCCCCCTGTTTGCTGGCACTGAGGCAATGCTGAGACAAGGCTTTCAAACGGCACTGATTTTTATTTGCCATATATACTCTTTGCTGTTTTTTGATACCCTAAGAAAATTTGAATTGTTATTGTTCAGAGATATCTTATACATATAGAGACGGATGTTAATTTTTCAATTGCTTGAAAATAACTCTTGGACAGAAAATATTGTAAGAGAAGCAGGATAACTACTCCTAGTCGGGCATTAACAACTCTCTTACTTGTTTTACAGTTATCGTCAAATGAGTAACGGTACATTTCTGTTGTTATTTCTGCAATACATGTGCAGGTAGTTGTATATGTGTGTGTACACAGTCATAACGGAAAACGTGCCTCGACTCTCGCCTTTAGCTCCTAGTTACGGTAGTCGGGAACAACATCTTGCAATCCAGACAGTCGTTTTTGGTACGAGGAGTTGTATATGTTTTTAATGCTGTTTGCATTCGCAAATAGTTTTCGTAAATGTTGTTGTTGTTGTGGCTGCCAACATTTTGTGGTCGCATAAAGCAGAGCTGCAGAAAAGACAACAACAGCGGCGACAATTGCAATCGGCGAGGGCTGGCAACAATTGTCCGGTAGTCCAGTGTAACGTCAGAAGTTAGAAAGAAGTTGGCATCGCTTTTAATTTGTAAAAATGGAAGCTATAAAAACAAAAATCGCAAAAGTTGAGTCTCGGTCAAGGATCTGCATTGTTTTCCACAACTTTTGGTTTTTTCACGTTTCACGTCTGGCCAGTGTGTGCACACCACACACATAATTGAATTAAGCCAAAGCATTCGGTCCGTCTCGCTCTTTCACATTCTCTCTTGGGCTTTTTGTTATTCGCTTGTTGCTTTGCGTCTGCCTTGTGTTACGAGCTTAACGCAATGCAACTTAACTTAACACGCTTGTACATAATACAGAGCATAAAGAAAAAGTTAACTACATGTTTGCTTGTTTGTTTGCTTGTTAAGGCAATAACGAGATAGGAACAACACATAAAAAAACCGCCAGATCAGACAGGGGACATGTCTTTAATGCTATACTTTATGTTAACAAAGCGTATATGCGATTAAGAGCGAAAAGAATCTTAAACTTATTAACATATTATAAGGACCAAGTATTATTGATAATTTAATTATGTATGGAGTTTGCACACAAATAAATACAATTATTCAATGCAGAATATTAAAACATCACCGCAAACAAAAAATGAAATTATTCAAGCAAACGAAATTTAGAGAAATATGTCAGTTGCTGCAATAAAATCTTCTACCAGTTTTTCAAACAATTCACAATAACAAAACCAAAATTTCTTGGTTCCAATGACAGCAGCAGAACAGCAGCTGGCAACAATTCTTTCACATACATACAAGTATAAAACCGCATGACTCACTCAAACTGTCAACATATGAAAGCTCTTGTTTTCATTTATTAAGTTTATGTTTGTGTGTTTGTTAGCTCGAAATAGAAAAGTACCTTCTATTATGCATGCAGCCGGAGCACTGACCAAAAGGAATATTCAAAGCATTTAGCAACTCATTGTCCCTTTCAGCAGCAGCATCAACAACAACAACAACAACTACAAAGATGTAGTCCAAAAATGTATTCATGTCCCTCAAATTGTATAATTTAAGTTTGCCCATAAAATCACACCGCAAACTTAGACAAGACCCACAGCAGGCATACACACATACATACATATACTCGAATAAGTAAAACTTGCATACTTAGAAACTCATACTCATGTGTGCTTATACTTTTGCTGTACCAGCAGGGAGTATGCACAATCAGGTACATTATGGAGAAGAAAATTGGCGGAGATCACGAAAAGTAAATGAGAGAAGTTAATTGATTGAAGCCAATATAGGAATGAAAACAAGCCCCTGCATATAAAATCGAACCCAAGCTTAAACATATTGACTGTGCAGCCCTGAATCCAGCACACAACAAATTAAAGCAAAAGCAACTCTTGCCCGGCAAAACATATCGAATTTAAATATTTTAAGGCTGTGAGTTTGGGAATGGGGGGAGGTGGCGCAGGAGTAACAAAATATAAAACTTGTGAGCCATAAAAACGCTATAAAATTGTGCAAATGGCACAGATACAATATATACGGCAAGCGGATACATGAGAGCGATACCCAAGTATCTTTTGACCTAAAGTGCGTGTTAACATGAAATTTTCTGAATGTGTGCTAAGACTTTAAGTGCTCCCAAACCGTTGATGTCGAGTCATTGTCATTGCCATTGTCGTTGTTTTGTACGGGCATTTTTCTTTCTACTAGTAGAGAAGTTTTACAGATTTTTTAAGCTAGAGAGAAATCTCTACACACACGCACACTGTGTCAAGAGAGTTATGTTGTTGCTACAAGGTTAACACACGAAGCATTTGTGGGCGACAAATTGCTTTTCATGCTGAACCCAAAGGTTGGCATAGTGTGTGCAGCTTTTGAAGTGAAGGGGTACTGAAGAGTAGGGGAGAGGGTGTATAGTTGTAGTATGTGTAGTCCAGTGGTATTGTAATAATGGCCATTGCTTGCGGCTAGTGCAAGCCAGGGAGACATTTGGCAGAATTATGTTCAAGTCTTAATTAGAATGCCAGCTCAGGTCGAGCAGAAGACGCATGCCTCATAAATTATTTATATGCAATGAGCATAAAATTTAAATAATCAAATTCTCCCTTAACCCGGGCACAACCCCCCTCGGCTCTTGGCCTTGTCGTTTACATAATCGAGACGAAAACTAGTCGTTGGATTAGTCCAAGCCCATGGGACTCATACTAGTATGTACATAAACTTAACTCAAAATGCTAAAACATTTTGCATAAATTTCTCCCACACTTGCAATTTCAAATGATTGCTTGCACACACGCATATACACACGGTGTTTTAGCCATTGATTCCATTCATTTATTCGTTTCGAAAGTCTTTCAAACTGTCACTTAAGCGATAATGAAACATGCGAAACCGTTACGAGAAAGGCAAACTTCATTTAATTTATCAATATCAAATGCTTTGGATGGCCAATAAGTTCAAAAAAGGTGGACAGCTAAAGTACAATTCCATAGATATAAACCATTTTGTATTTTATTTTAAAGTGATTGAATTCCATTTTAAGTTGAGCTTTTGTCTTCTGTGTTTCAGGTTGTTTGCAAGTTTTGGTAAAGACAATTTAATAAGTTTTCAGTTTATATCAAGAAGTTATAGGTTTAGTTTAGTCAAGTTCATTAAGTGAGATGAACTTTTTGCATTTACCTAAACAAGAAAGTATTTAGAGGTTATCCGAAAGTCGAGTTTCTGTTCAACCAACCTGTAGCTAAAGCAGCTCCAACACCGCACGAATCCAGCTGTAAGCTCGACACAAATGCAATTATTTAAGTGAATATTATGTGTGGGGGGTGGCAGCAAGGACCTTGTGCTTGTGCGGTCACACGTGGCGTATGAATAATGTAAAATGTCAACTAATTAAGCCGAGTAAAACAACATTAACAGCTTGCTGCAACAGTGCAACGATTTTGGCCAACACCGTACTGAATTGTTGGTTTTAATTAAATGTTTTCGTACCAAACATCAGATGTCACGATACAAGAATGGTAAATAATGTTTTCGGGAACGTTTCAACATCATTTCATAGGTCATTTCGCCCAGTATGTCCGGAAAATCCATGTCATCATCCAGATAACTTGGATCCCAAGTGGGTATAGGAAATCCCCATGTCAGCAGCAGCAGATTGAGTAAACACAAAGCCAGCAAAAGATAAATCATTATTTGTTGATTAAATTTTTGATATCTGGATTTTTAAATGTTGTCAAAAGAAAGAAAGACTTGTAGACTTAAGACTACTTTGTTATCGAGATTTTATATACGTTTATATTTAAGTTTATATTTTTAGAGGACTTTTATCGCAGCTAGGCTAGGAATATACATTTCTCTTTATCTCTAAACAATATTATCAGGTTTTATTAATGATACACCTCAGTTGTGGTCTCCTCCACCAAGGAGGTTTCCGTCAAACGTTGCCCTTTGCCCATTGCATAGGGCTTTTTGTCGTAGGTCTTTACATAGAAAGTACCATTCTTGGGATCCGAAGGCTCGCCACCCATGCGAAACTCACCATCGTTGTCCAAGAGTATCCAAGTCTTCTTGGACAAGCGCTCACACCGAACGCCCCAAAAGCCCTTGGTGCTATTGATGGACTCGGCAAAGTAGTCGTGGGCACGTTTATGGGAACAGCCGTACACATAGCATTTCTTTTGGTCCTTGCCAAAGTTCGGATAGAAGGTGGCATGACCCACGGGTTCCTCGAAGCCCAGGCCAGTGCTCGTTTGTATGGACTCCACATAGTTCGCATCGCTAGCATCGATGCGATACTCATCGCTCTGCTCACGAAACTTGGGTCCCGCCGGATCCAAAGCAAATATCGTATTGAAACGCAAGGGCCGGATCTGTTTGCCAGCACTGCCAGCAATCTGGGCGCCCAGCGAGTGTCCAATGACATAGACATCGTCGAACTTGAGATTCGCACGCGTATGCAAATGACGCACAAACTCGGCCAGAACGAAGCCCAGATCCTCAACCATATCGGCAACGCCAAAGTAGTTCACATTCGATGATATTTTGCTCCAATCACAGACTATTATATTGAAATCCTCATAGAGCGGTGCTTCCACCTGGGGCTCACTGTTAGCCTCGTTGTTAGGCTTAGTTCTGGGATTGGTTAGGCTCAGATAGGCGCCCTTCACATCCCGATTCAAGGAACCTTTGCCCTGGCTCATCCAGCCATGTATAATAATTCTGTAATATCAAAATGCGATCAAATAAAATTAAAATGAAGCCACAACAATATTCAAATTCGACGCAAAATTAGCATAGCGCTAAACATGAGCTTCAAACTTTTTTCTATCATAATATATCTGTAAATGACTCACTGATAAGCGTTAAAAAAGGGTTGCCAAAAAAAAACTACATGAAATTTATTGAGTTAGGAGTAGTCGACTAAAGTATACCCTGTAGCAAGTTATTGGCAATTGGCAAACAGCAAAGATAAACTAAAACGAAATCGGAAGAATATAATATTTTTTTTTAGAAAATGCATGTTTTCACAAGTCGGACATGCCTTTCTTTTGTAGAATTATCGTGCAGAGTATGAAATGCTGATAAAAACAAAAGTCAAAACCAGTTCTCATACATATGGATGTGAAAATGTATATACATACATATGTATATGAAAACAACGCTAAATCATCAGAAAGCTAACTGAAGTTTAGCAACGAAAAAATTAACAGATTGTTAAAAATGTTGCGAAAAGTTTATAATTAGAACGACGAAATTTAAATTGATAAATTAAATGAGTAAACTAATAAATAACAACAGAGTTTCATGTACTATATAAAACACTATTGAATCGCAATGCTAATTAATTATTTTCACTATATATAATTTATAGATTTGCTTATCGCTAATCGAGTGAAGCACCGACAATGGGAAACTACCTAATTAAAACACACTTACCTCGTGGGATGACGTGCATCGAAACCGGAACGCTCCAAGGTCTCGTCGTCGTTGGGAAACATTTCCCGGCCGCAATCAGGAAAGTTCCGTTTGAATAAAAAGAATTGCATTTTGACACGTGCACTGCTCGTAAATGGCACCAAATGTTTGAAGAACTTCTTCCAAAATGGATAGTCCAAGTACTTGTTCGATTTGGTTAGCTTATGATCGCAATGATCCATTTCGGCCATCTCAGTTGTGGAGGTGGAAGTTTCAGTTGAAGGCGCCGCTAATAGTTTGCATAAACAGAAAACAAATATATTTACTACATTGCTCATAATATTATTACTGCTAGAGATTAAGTACCCAAAACAGCGCTGAAAGCAACAACAGCAACGATAAGTGTTAGCCATGGCATCTGCATGATTGGATCTTGAAATTTGAATGGTAAACACTCAAAGAACAAGTTCGCTTGCGTACGTTGCCCCAAAGATCCCGCTCGCTTTTCAAAACAAAAAAACACGCACACACAAACACCAATTTTAGCGACCCGTTGCGCTAGCGACGCAGACGCAACTCTTATAGTTATTAAATATGACTTTTGGTATATTAAGATTAAAATATTGAAAATAAAAATAAAGCGAGAAGCGAAAAGAGTTTCTGTCACTGATGTTGATAATATGCAAATGACACAACAAGTCGGCAACGAATGATTGCCAACTTCAAACACAACACAAACATGTGTGTGCAAAATGTTGGTGTTGGTTCCATTTTGCCTGTTGCGCTCCTAGCGGCAGCTTCGTCAAGTGTCAAGAGGTGGCTATTTTGCTGTTGCGCTCCTAGCGGCAGCTTCGTCAAGTGTCAAGAGGTGGCTATTTTGCCGAGTGTGTTGTTTGAGCGAACCGCTTGTTCGTTTGTGAAGCTGTTCGAACATATTCGAACACAAAAATTTTTAGCCATGCAAACATAAATTCCCATGTTTCAAAAATGATTAACTACTATATATTGCTTATATGTAAATGTCAACATATATAACATAGAAGTGCTTACATATATAAAAGTTTAAATTTTTTTGAATATCTCATAAGTATCTCTCTTATAAATCACACTTGCTGGAAGTCATCTCGAACTCAGAAAGTCCCATGCTCAACTAGCAACATGACTGACGAACCGATCGGTTCAGAGCGTACGCAACTGGAATTCATACATACTACTTCCAAGAGATCATCTTCGGCTCTGGCGACTTCATGTCTGCGCTCTTTCGCTTGCGAGAGATTGCGAACAATGCGTGAAAAGAGCGAGCGGGCGCCGGCAATTAAGTGTTAATTGCTTAATGGTTGTCATTATACAATAATTATCTGCTTATGTGCACTGAGTGTGTGTGGGAGTAAGAGAGAAATCGATTCAAATCCATTCATTTTCAAACATTTTTCAATGAAATTAAGCTTGAATTATTTTTGGTATTGCGAATTATATAAGAGTCTAGTTCTTCAAATGCATATTATTATTTATTGGTGATGTACAAAAAAAAGAAATAGTAAATAAAGGGTTAATCACTCAGGTTCGTCACTCAGTTATCGGCTAAGAGCTTGGCTAAAATCAGATTTGTGGCACACTTAATTATGACGGCTAAAGCACATAATTCATTTATGAAGATACCAAATAAAGCGACAAATTTCAGGCACTTAGCAAGTCAATCGCTGAGGCGGCAGCCCTGTGAACAGGGCGTGTCAAGTTTTAAGCACTTCGGTCACGGACGCAGGCACCACGGCGTGGCGCCACCTGGCGAACGTGCGATGGGCTTTTCAAATTATGCAAATTTCGTAAGGCTCGTTGATTAGAAAATCCGGAAAACCCCTTGAGCAGTCGAGCCGGAAAGGGAAAGGGATAGGGAAAGGTATGTGGCATGTGGCAAGAGTACCATTTGCCACCACTAGCTAAAGCTAGTCATCCAAGCTTGGGGCGTCAATCAATGTGCTGAAGTGAAGCAGTTTAGCGGCGCCCCAATGACGCCCACTCTAATGAATTGGCAAAACCACCAATTAGACTACAGAAATTAATTGGCAGTGCCTCCGGCTGCCTTTAAGCTGTTTCCCTACCTCCCTCATGGCACCTGCCTTTGCAGCATCTAGCTCTCTCTCTCAGCATTCAAGTGCAAAAGCCTCTCTGCGAATTAAAATATTTGTTTCGTAACCAAAAAGAATTTTTAGTTCAGTTTTGCTCATTTCACTCGAAACTTTGTTTTTTGGAGTGTCACAAAACTTTTTCGCGCACTTCCTTTGTGACCGTGACAACTTCACAGGAGCAATTAACTGAAAAAACTTTACAAGCTTTTAGGGTTTCGTCACCCCCCTTCGCCAAAAAAGTCGTTTGTCATTATGTTCTAAGCTTTAGAAGTTATTGTAAACGTAAAGTGCAGAAAATAACTCAGCTATTAATATTTTATTTATTAAAAACATTTCATATTTATTTAGTTTTATGTTTGATAAAATTAGTTCACTATCAAAATTGACTAGGAGCGTTGAACGAGTTTCCAAAATAGAAACTAAAATTATTCTCTTTACTTTTCGCACGCCACCGAAACACAGAAGGCTCACCAAAAATTCCCTTTGGCTGGCCAACTCTTTTGTCTTCGGGCAGTTTCTGTCAATTGTTGAACTTTTCCAGCATCGCCCATCCTTAGTGATGGGCGGGGTAGGGGACGAGGCAGTACACAAAAGTTTTGACTTTAGCCGGAAACTGTAAATCGGCAACTAACATTTTAAAGTATAACAAAGTGCGACGAGATTTTGAGAAAATAAATCTGAACGCAACTTTTTGGTTAAGTCAACCGTTACACTGGGTGCTTATTATATTATGCGCTTGCTGGGTCAGCTGCTGTTGTTCAGGGGTAAGCCCGGCGACAGGCAATGGTTCGTCGGTCGGTCGGTCGGTTGACTACGGTGTGACAAAGTGTGCCCAAAACTTTTGGAATGGCCAAAAGGGATAACGCCTTTGCGCACTTGCACAATAGTAAATAAAGAAATCGCTTGACAGAGCCCAAGAACATTCGACGAACTAGAGTGGAACTCAGTGTATATTAAATATATTTTGACATACCGAAAATCATTAAAATACTTTTGTTATACAACAGTACTTTGAACTACAACTCGTTATGAGAATTAACTAAACACACAGAAAATTATAAAAATTCTATGTTAGTATTCGTAAATTTGGATAACAATTATTTGTTGGACGGAATGTTAACATGGATATGTCATTAAATACTAAACTGGCAATTGTTGCTGGCACAGCCGGAGCGTTCTTTGCTTTGGGAGCCTACTATCAGCACCGGCAAGTGATTCGCAACATTAAATTATTGGAACAGCGCAATCCCCACGCCTATTTCATTCGACGCAAACTGTACGGATTGGTAAGATGTGCAGCAGCCTGTTTGTATGACAGCTGTATGCTGAACTCGGGCTTACATCCATTTCAGCTGGACATCTTTGGCGTTAGGGCGATCAGTGAGGATTGCTATGAGGAGGCCACAGATAATGCCGACTCACACAAATTGGGCGCAATTATGAAGTATGGTTTTCCGAGCATGAACGAGATTTGCCTTAACGAGACGTTTAAGTTTGTGACGGCTTTTGATCGTCTTAACTCGGCCATTCAATGGATGTGTGAACGGGTCGATGAACTCCAATGCTCGAATGCAAATTATAGCGAAAATCAATGGCATTCGGTGCAACAAAGTCCACCAACGTACGTCTCCTATCAGCAGTCGGAGTCGGCGCGTATCTTCTTCATGTCGAACATTAAGCCGTTTCTGAATCGCAGCTTTAATACGGGCATCTGGGAGCGATTACTGCACTATGTAAATGATACGGCCCAGCAATATGGCACTGTCTATGTGTACACCGGTTCGATTTATATGCCACGCCAGGTGAAGTTCAACAGCTGGTATCTAGAATTTCAGCCGGAGGACAATATGGTTGTCGCAGTACCGACCCATTTCTTCAAAATTCTCATCATCGAACCGAAGCATGACAACGGTGCACCCTATGCGGAGGCATATGTGGTGCCCAACTCGCCCCTAAGCGATGAAACCCTCCTAAGTCATCTGCTATGCGATGTGCGCGATATTGAGAATGCGACGGGCTTGAAATTTTTCGATGGTCTCGATCGCAACTTTGTTGATGACCAGGAGGCTGCCCAATGTCTAGAAGTTCCCGTAGCTCAAGAAATTAGTGATGAGTTGTTATGATTGTGTAAGCTTTATATGTAGCTAAAAACCTGTACAAAAATTATGCAGTGTTATTTGAAAGTGTGTTTGAAAGTGTTTTTATTTTGATATTACATATTTGTTCGAAAAGTACAAAAATTCGAACTTTTTTTTTATTGATTTAGCTTTTGCAAAATGGACAACACTGCTTTATCAGAGAGGCAGCCGACTGAGACCTTCGAGCTATGCAGTTCTGCTGAATCATACCGTTGTCGGCAAAAGGGAGAGCTGTGATCGTTCTTTTTATTTTGTGTTGGCTACTTAAATTAAAAACATTATATTTTATTCAGCACGATATTAAAATTCAAATAAATTATGTACTAAGTTAATAAGATTTAAAGCTTATAATTATGGAAATTAATGTATCAATCCTCGTTTTCAAATTACCCTTAATTGTTGTTAAGACTGGCAAGAAGTATATTTTCCAAAGTTTCGTGACGCCAGTCTTATAGAAGAAAACGCTCGCTCTATTGTAATCTGCAACTGTTCAGAATTTTAAACACTTGTTTAATTATATCCATTTTTAATTGCTGCAAAAACAAACACTCAAAAAAACCGAAGCAAATGTAAAATTGGATTTGCTCTGCTCTCGGTTATCAGCTACCGCATCGGCTACGCAGAGCAAAACGTTTCATCTTATGCTATTCCTATTGCTACAAAAAGAGCTGAGCATGGACTTTTTATCGTTCGGATACGGCTCTGCTTTAGATGTATTCAAAAGTCGGAGCGGTAGCGGAAGCACAACAAAGTACTACAGCGCTGCATTCTCATACGCTGAGTAAAACAACAGAATGAAAATCGAGTAAATTTGCTTGCCAATCGATGCACATTCTATCGATAGTTAAATGAGAAAAACAAGCTTATTGATATATATTAATGCATGTATGTGATGGGTTTGAACTTATTGAGAAGCCTTGAAGAAGACCAAACATATAAGTAAAGATTTGTTAACTAAAATACTAAATTAAGAATATCTGCGATTTGACTTCTTTCTTAATAATCGATAGTATAATCAAGTGCTATCGATCATCTATGGTCTCAATCAATGACTAAGTTCCGGGGAAACAACACGTATACTTTACACAAACTAATTATAGTGAAAAAGTAGTTGAAATGGGTGATGCAATTTTTCTCTTGTCTTACGACGATCTGCAAACTGAAGTTTTCTACGAATTGCAAAATCAGCAGATAAGGAGTTTGCTGACATATGATTTGGTCGAACGTAAGCTGAAAATACCAAAAAGCATTGGCTACTACCGCGAGCCTGCAACTGATGACTACCCAATAGACTTGACTAAAGGACTTCAGGATATAATTTCAAGGGAATCCAATCCCGACCATTATATCAAGCAAAAGACATTGCACTACATTATGATGCAAAAGCTAAAGCCGCAATTTAATATTTGCACAACCCGTGGAGCTTTATCCAAAATCAATTTCGACTCAAATGCAGATTTGGTGGCCATTAAGTTTAAGGATTGCATTTACATTAATTCCATAACAAAGCCAGGTAAAGAATATTGCTATCAATTTATTCTTCGCCAAAAACTGTATGTTGGTGAGTGACAAAATAAGCAATCCTATATAAATATATGTATGCAAATATGAGTGCTTATGTATTTATTTTAGATGCCCCAGGCGAACTACCAAATACCAATGAGCCTGTGAATCTATGTAAACAAATCTATGCCAACTTCAGCGCCCAGTTGGGCAAATTTAACCTTCTCTACTCCGCTGAAATAACTGGAGTGAATAACACCGAAAAACTTGGCGATCTGTACGTAAATAATGTGCACTTTTATAATTTTATTTATGTTATTCCTTTTTTAATCAGTGATGATGTTGAGGTGCTTAAGCAACTGCGTCCAAGTATGGTAAAAATATTCTTTTTGAATAAGCCCTTCTACAAGAAAACTTGGAACAGAATAAGTCGTATCCCCCACTGGGTGTTTCAAGCACACTTTGCTGATATCAAACAACTAAAAGTGGCATTTTGTGATGATCAAAAAATCGTACAAGAACCAATTCAAACATCAAATGTTTCCAAATTGTTCAAGGTAGGTTATTACATTTATACATATCTCAATCTAATAATAAATGCCTCTTCAATTGGCAGATACATCAAAATAAGTTGCAGTCACGTTTGCAATTGTTGCACAATTTTCTCGATAAGATAAGCCAGCTAATGGCCATGGATGATTGTCCCTACAGTGCCTATGTATTTCGTATTAGGAACAACTGTGTTCGTTATGAACACCATATGGGTCCCAACGAGTACAGCTTCCTAGAGAAGGAGTATATTTCATTTATAAACGATCAATACAAATCGTAAGGAAATCAACAACTTGAAAAACTTATAATAATTCTTAAAGTTAAACTTAATAAACGAAAACGAAAATAATTTCCATACTTCATATGCAAAAGTTAACGAAAATTCGAATTGTCACTATAGAATTGTTTTAGAAATGTTAACGAAACACATTTTAGTGTGAGTATTTTTGAAGTTTAGGTTTTATATGAGACGCTTGTGGCAGCTGTTGCTGGTTGCGTCATTTGGATTGACGTCTGCAGTTGCCTGTTTTGTGGCAGGAATTTACTTTCAACATAGGCATGCAACGCGACAATTGCAACAGCTTGTGCAGCAAGATCCCTATGTCTATTACATCAGTCCCAAGATCTTTGATGTGGTAAGTTAGTTAAAGCTCGATCTACATATAAATTGCAATTGAGATTTGTTACAACAGTTTTGCTTCTTTGACACGGAGAATGAGGCGTCGCATCGTGTGCAGCGCATAATGAAGTATGGATTTCCAGGCTTAGATGATCTGAGATTCTATAGCGATTTTGTGCTCTCCTATGATCGTCGCAATCGCGTCGCCCATTGGGTCTGCGAGCATTTGCAGCGGTCAAATCTGCACGGATCTCAAACTGTTAGACGCACTCGCGCCTCCTATCGGCCAGACACGAGTGTGCCTTCCCATTTCAGGTCAACGCTTGATGACTATCGGCACTCGGGCTTTGATCGTGGTCATCTGGCTGCAGCCGGCAATCATCGAGCCGAGCAAAGACATTGTAACGAAACCTTCTTGCTAACCAACATAGCGCCCCAAATTGGACGGGGTTTCAACAGCGGTGCCTGGAACAAGCTTGAGATCTATGTGAGAGAGCTAGCCCAGCATTTCGGTTCAGTTTACGTGTGCACGGGCCCGCTGTTCAAGCCTCGAGCCCAGGGCACAGATAAGTGGAGCGTGGAATATCAAATGATTGGCTCCAACATGGTCGCAGTGCCCACACACTTCTTTAAAGTGATTATGGTGGAGTCGAAGCTGCCGCTGGGCAAGCCCTATATGGAGGCCTACGTGCTGCCCAATGCACCCCTGCCGGACAACGTGCAATTGCGTGACTTTCTCTGCGACATACGCGAGATCGAACACTATGCGGGTCTAAATTTCTATCAGGGCATACGTCGAAGTGCAATCTTTGGCAGTAATTATCCCAGCGAATCGCAAGTGTTTCGCGATTTTTCATAAATTTCGAGTAAACATACAAATTCCATTTGATGTTGAGTAGGCCTTGATTCGTTTGAAACTTATTCATTTTCTTATAACGAATATTCAAAAATAAAAGAACGTAACAAAATTAAACGTTAATAGGCAGTTTTTTGTTTTTATCTATATGTACTTTAAGTTCAACGCTTGAGAATGACAGAAACAGGACAACAATATGTATTGTATGCTTTTGCAGGCTTTACGGGTTTGGTGTTTGGCGCCTATTTCCAGCAGGAGAGTTCAATTCGGAAACTCTTCAAAATGATTCGCAGGGATCCTCATATCTTTCATAATCGTCACAAGCTGTACCCACTTGTAAGTAAACATACATATACAATCCTGAAAATAATGTTGATATTAATTTCATTAGTTGAATTTCTGTTTTTAGTTGTCCACATTTAAAACGGATCACGAGGCAAGATTGTGGAATCGTTCAATGGGTCTGAAGGATAGAGTACGCAATCGTTTGGTCTTTTCATTCGTTGATGCATTTAACAGTTTCTTCTTTGACAAGAGGCCCGAGGTGTTTTCGCCGGATTTATTGGATCTGATCAAGTATGGTCTCCCAAGCACGGATAACTTGTATGTGCACAAGGATTATGTGGTGTCACAGGACTTGAGCATCAATGCTCCGAAATGGATGTGCGAACATCTGAAAGGCAACTACAAGAAGCTAACCAATGATGGTGTTGGTGATGCACTGCATCTTCGCTACAATGATGTGTATGTCTTGAGCTGCGGTGCAACGCGTCTTTGCAAGGCCTTCCAGCGTGAAATCTGGCGCAAACTGGAGCAACACGTTAGCGATATGACCGAGAAGTTTGGATCGGTTTATGTGTATACGGGTCCCATGTATGTGCCATCATTGCGAGAAGACAAGACCTGGTCTTTGGATTATCAAATTGTTAGCTGGTATCCGATGCCAATGCCATCGCACTACTTTAAGGTGCTCATCATTGACGCACAACGGCCGGAGTACACACCTTATATGGAGGGTTATGTCATTGATAATAAAAACGTTACAACTCCCAGCATTTGTGATCTGTCGGATTACCTCTGTGACATTGGCGAGATTGAGCGGCATACGGGACTTCGATTTTTTGCGGGCATTCAATCAGTTGTGCGATTCGAGAAACTCAGATCAAAAATTGCCAATAGTGAATCGGACAGTATTCAATGTCTAACAGATTCGTATTAGTAAATTAATGAGTCTTTCATTCAAAATTTACGTACTGTGTAGACTTTCTTATTTGAAACTGTAACGGTAACTTTTAAAAATGTAATAACAGTGCGCTGTTAATGTTAAGACAGCTGGATGTTGCGATAATCGTGGTAAAAAATATCGATGTATCGAAACCAAATAAATATGTGTAAATGTAAAATTGTTTTTTTATTTAAAGAAAGTTACATAAAAAAAACTATATGTATCTAAGTTAAATATGAATTCATTCCAGTGTACGACATAGGCTGTACAGACACACACACAAAAATAGCGGTAAAGCAGAATGCTTATCAACTATTTTAACTTGAGTATGATACATTTAATCCTTATAATTAAGTCCTTTAAAAGAATAAAATAACGCGTTTTTTTTTATTTCAAATGCGTTCATAATAGTTGCCAAAAATATCGTAATCAAACGAGTTGCTCATCAGCTCAGCTTATAGTTATCGATATATGTCGCACAGGCGACAACTTTACGTGGCAAACTGTCAAATGCAACCAATAAGCAGCAGCAGCAGCAGCAGAAAAAAAATCGAATTAGCGAACTGACGTGGAAGTTCGTATTTGCTTGGAATTTGTGTTAAAAACTGCGCTATCTGTGGTAAAGTTGCAATTAATTTCACAAAACCAGCCAGCGAACGCATCAAGGCACAATAATCGACGCTGCAACGCCTAGAATCGTTTAAATTCGTTGGAACGGGAACGAGCGAACACGAACTTTGAGCTGCACTTTGATTGTGTTGTGTGAAAGTTGTTTGCTAAATTTATATGTGCTGTATTTAAGACGCTGACATTTTAAGCAATGAATCCGAATATGTATGGCCCACCGCCTACGCAATTCCAGCAGCAGCCGCAACAGCAGCAGCAACCACAATATGCAGCGCCGCCAACTGTCAGCGGAGCTCGTGGACCGACTGGCTGGCCACAACAGCAGCCAGCACAGCAACAACAGCCGCCGCAGCAGCAGCAGCAACAACAACAACAACAGCAGCAACCAGGGCCACCACAAAATCAACAACAACAACAATATGGTGCTCCAGTTACATCCGCTCAGCAGCCCTATGTTAATGGAAACTATCAGCAGGTGAGTTTGAGGTTCTGGAACTGAGCCTGGGTGCTTTTATAAAAAAATCATGTAGAACTCGTCAGCAATCGCTTTAAATGAGTATATTAATCTTTTTTTTTCTTGTGCACTCTAAAGAGGTCAGGGAGGCATTTCATAATTGAAGCTGCCTGATAAGAGTCCAAACATATTATTACTAACAACTCGATCTGTTTCTCTATCTCATGCTGTTTCATAGCTGGCCACGTCGATGAGCGGCTTGAATGTTAGTGGCAATCCTTTGAAGCCCGCACAGCCGCCAATGGCAATGCCCACTGCTACAGGAGTTACAGCTGCTGCACAGCCAGCGCAATACAATCAATTTAACTCAACCAACAATCCCAACTTTAACAACAACAATAATAATGCTTATGCCGGCGCTTATGCAAATGGATCAATGACTCCGTCGCCGGCTCTGCCAGCAAGCTCTGCAGCACCACCACCGCCCCCCTCTATGTATGCACCTTCATCAGTGGCACCACCCACATCGACGCCTGGACCATTGCCTCAAAGCGTGGCCGGCGGCATTAATCAGATGACATTGAACAGCGCCAATTTGGCAGGTTTGCCGCATATGCCACCACCAAAGTCGGCTACACCTGGCCAACAGCTGCCACCGACATCCAATGCAGTCGCTGCACAACCACCACCAGTAGCACCAGGAGCAGCATCAGCACAGACGGCACATGGAACCTTTACGGGCCCAATTAGCCAGCCTCAGCCTCCACCTGCTGTTTCTGCTGCCCCTCCCGCATTTTCACAGCCTGGCATGCCACCACATCCGACTGCAGCTGGTGGCTCAACTGGCATTCCATACGGCGTGCTACCGCCTGCCAACTTCCAAGGCGCCCATGTCAACCAACAAGGTCCAGCAACGGGTCCAGTTGGATTCCCTGGTGCGCCGCCGCCGCATGCTCAAACATTTGGTGGTGCTCCACCACCAAAGCCAGGCTTTCCACCCCAGCCTGGACAGCAACAGGCGCAACCTGGCTATCCGCCTCAATCTATGCCAGGATTTCCCCCACAGCCTGGACAGCAGCAAGCTATGCCTGGCTATCCACCACAACCAGGACAGCAGCCGCCCATGCCGGGCTATCTACCACAGCCTGGACAGCAGCAGCCGATGCCCGGCTATCCACCGCAGCCTGGTCAGCCACCACAACAGCAGCCCATGCCTGGTTACCCGCCACAGCCAGGACCCTATCCAGGACAACCAGGTCCCGGTCGCCCCGGCTTCAATGTTAGTATTTGCTGAGCTGAGTAGAGCTTTCTCATTAACTTTTATTTTGTCTTTGTAGCAACCGCCAATGCCAGGTGCTGGCAATATCTATCAACAAGCACCGCCACGTCGCCTGGATCCCGACCAGATGCCAAATCCCATACAAGTTATGATTGAAAATCAGCAATCAGCTGGCGGTGCATTTGTGACCAATCAGCCTGGTTTGTTGCCGCCGCTAGTGACCACCAAGTTTGTGGTTCACGATCAGGGCAACTCCTCGCCGCGCTTCATGCGCTCCTCACTCTACTGCATACCCAACACGGGTGATCTGTTAAAGACAACGGCTTTGCCTCTATCGCTCAACATTTCACCGCTTGCACGCATCGGTCAGGGCGAAATGGAGCCACCCATTGTTAATTTTGGTGATATGGGTCCCATACGCTGCAACCGCTGCAAGGCGTATATGTCGCCCAATATGCAATTCGTTGATGCTGGTCGCCGTTTCCAGTGCCTTATGTGCAAGGTTACAACAGAAGGTGAGTTTCTGGTGACAATGAAAAGAGAGATTTGCTAAACTGACAATTTTTCCCACAGTGCATCCCGATTACTATCAGCATTTGGATCACAACGGGGAGCGTGTGGATAAGCATGAACGTCCAGAGCTGCTGCTTGGCACTTATGAGTTTGTCGCCACGAAGGATTACTGTCGCGTAGGTTTTACCACATCGATTACCAGATCTTTCCTTTAAAAAATTTGTACTCATGTTATAGAACAATACGACACCAGAGATACCAGCGTTCATCTTCGTCATAGACGTCTCGTACAATACTATCAAGTCGGGTCTGGTGCATTTGCTTTGCTCCCAGATCAAGCATATACTCAAGCATTTGCCGGTGGATCAGGGCCAGGACAAGTCAAAGGTGCGCGTTGGTTTCATAACATACAACAGTACCGTGCACTTTTACAATATCAAGAGCAGCTTGGCTCAACCACAGATGATGGTTGTGGGTGATGTGCAGGAGATGTTTATGCCACTGCTTGATGGTTTCCTTTGCCATCCCGAGGAATCGGCTGCAGTGATTGATGCACTCATGGAGGAAATACCGCGCATGTTTGTCGATACCAAGGAGACGGAGACTATACTCTATCCGGCCATACAGGCTGGCCTTGAAGCGCTCAAGGCATCCAATGCCTCTGGCAAGTTGTTGGTCTTCAACTCAACGCTGCCCATCGCCGAAGCGCCTGGCAAGCTCAAGAATCGCGATGATCGCAAACTGCTTGGCACAGATAAGGAGAAGACGGTGCTGACACCGCAAACGACTGCCTACAATACGCTCGGGCAAGAATGCGTGCAGCAGGGCTGCTCTGTCGATCTATTTGTGTTCAACAATGCCTACATTGACATTGCCTCAATTGGCCAAGTGTCGCGTTTGACGGGCGGCGAGGTCTACAAGTATACCTACTTCCAGGCGGAGCTTGATGGCAAGCGTCTCATCGAGGATATCATAAAGAATGTATCACGTCCAATTGCATTCGATGCGGTAATGCGTGTTCGCACCTCAGCTGGCATTCGACCAACCGAATTCTTTGGACATTTCTATATGACTAATACCACTGATATAGAGCTGGCCAGCATTGGTAAGCATTGATAATATGTACCTAAGCGTCTCTTTACTTAGTAGTATTTATTTTTTTATCTCATTTCACAGATGCCACCAAATCAGTGAGCATTGAGATTAAGCATGATGATAAGTTGCCACCCGAGGAATACATCTATATACAGGTGGCACTGCTTTATACCTCGTGCGGCGGCCAGCGACGTCTGCGTATTTTGAATCTGGCGCTGCGCGTGACTGTCACCATAGCTGATGTGTTCAAGTGTTGCGACCTGGATGCCATGATGCTGTTCTTTGCTAAGCAGGCGTGCTTTAAACTAATGGAGCACTCACCCAAACAGGTCAAGGACAATCTTATACAGCGAGCTGCACAGATATTGGCCTGCTATCGCAAGCATTGCACGTCGCCAACATCAGCCGGCCAGCTGATTTTACCCGAATGCCTCAAGCTGTTGCCACTCTACTCATCATGTCTGCTAAAGAACGATGCCATCTCTGGTGGCTCCGATATGACACTAGATGATCGCTCTTATGTCATACAATTTGTGCTGGCCATGGATCTGAATATGTCCGTTAACTATTTGTATCCACGCTTCATTCCCATACACAATGTGGAGACGAATGACACATCGTTGCCGACGCCAGTGCGCTGCACACACGAAAAGATCACTGAGGATGGCGCGTACATATTGGAGAACGGTGTGCATCTATTTGTTTGGCTGGGCCAGGCGCTTTCACCTACTTTTGTGCAGTCACTCTTCGGTGTCCAATGCAC
Source organism: Scaptomyza graminum (assembly GCA_018901835.1). NCBI lineage: Eukaryota > Metazoa > Arthropoda > Insecta > Diptera > Drosophilidae > Scaptomyza > Scaptomyza graminum. The sequence continues at coordinate 9,959,755 of JAEIFL010000002.1, forward strand.
GCAGCAGGTGAATGCCGAGCGGTTCGCAATCACAGCTGATACGCCACTCGCGCGTCGTGTTACCGATATTATCGATCAGATCATGAAGGAGCGCACGCGCTACATGCGGGTAAGTTGAACAGAAGATCCATAATCAAACGGTTGATTAATTTCTGTTTATGTTTGCAGGTTACCTGTGTGCGACAGAACGATAAACTGGAGAGCGTGTTCCGGCACTTTCTCATTGAGGATCGCGGCACTGATGGCTCGGCTAGCTATGTGGATTTCTTGTGCCACATGCACAAGGAAATCAAGGATCTGTTAAGTTAGCACGTAGGCAACACGTACTACAAACCGCCGACTGCCAATGCGAATGAGGAGCGCTGGTCCAGAAGCTACTCACAGAATCGGGCGCGCATGCGTCGATTATCGCTGAACAGTCGTCGTTTCAATTGAGCGTGTTGGCATCTACTATTTATAGCACGAAGACCAGACAAAGCACTTCAATTATACATACACGCATATATATAAACATACTTATAGCTGCAACATCATTTGAAGGCAGTTAAATCTTCCATTATATTTTAATTAAACTTTTCACATTTAGCATGTTCTCTTTATTTGTCAATTTTAAGTATTCGCTATGCCTATTAATGTGTGTGTGTGTGTGTGCTAAAAACATTTGTTAAACAAGCAACCGCAATTAGACAAATATTTTATTTCTGTTCTTATTCAATTATTTTTGTTTTCATTCAAATTCCGTGCATATTTTTAATTGAATTAAAAATGTAAGCGCTCCTAGCTTAAATGAAACTGTGCACTAAGCCCGAGGCGATAAAGAATGTAAAAACTGGCATTGGGGTCAAAAAAAAATTACCTGCATCAGCAAATCCATTTACGAGAATATAAATATATACCATATATAATTAGTAAACTTTTTGAGCACTGCATTATAATAAAGAAGAAAGAAACATATTATTTGCGTTAACTACTTAACCGTTATCCGCTTTCAATGTATTGTAATTCATATGATTATTATTATTAAAATATAACATAAATGTTTTGTGTGAGAATTGTTTAGAATTTACTTGGTATATGCGACCCACTTTCCCCATCCCCCCCCCCCCCCGAAAACGAGAATAAAAATCTTTATCAAAAACACTTATTTGTTTAATTAATAATGAAGAGTTAATAATTACTTACCATTTCAGAATTTTAAGCCAAAGCTCCCTTTATAAGGTTTACAATCAAAGGTTCAATCTTTACGTATATTATATATTGTATTGTATTTATTAGGCCTTTAAATATCTAGAATTATTTTTATTTGACGTGCACATTATACATTTACATAATTTTCTGGATTGTTTTTCGTTTTTATCATTTGTTTGTTTAGAAAAGTTTTTCGATTTCAATGTTCCCAAAACATATACAATTAAATACACTGCCCAAGTTGCCCCCTTCTCCCTATCATTCATTATCATTCTGTGTGTTGAAGTTTCGTTTTTTCGAATTTTTTTTTTATCAAAATCACAAATAAAGAATTTATCTTAATTTAAATTGAAGTGGAGCATAGGTAATCAGACAGCATACATATACTATATAACAGATTTATAAAGTTATCTGTGTATGCATCAAATTTGCAGTTTGGCTCTTACAAGTAATGTTAAGATTATATAATTACATAAAAAAATCTGTCGCAGCTCACAATTTATATTATTATTATTTAAAGTTTAATTTTTCACTTGCAGTTTACAACTTAACTATTATTATTATTTTAATGTTTAGACACAGACGACTCTGATGTAATTTTGATTTTATTGATTCTTCGAAAGCCGAAATTGCTGTAAAATTACACAGAACACAATTAATGGAATAATACGGCAATAATAATAATAATTGTTATTAAAATTCAACTATTAGCTAGCTTTTCGTTTATATAAAGTAATTGCGAAATGTAATAAAAAAATCGAAATAGAACGAATGATTTTTCGCCTGGCATATTAAACAATGAATGACATATGTGTGCCATATCTGTTTCTATTGTCTTCGCCCATCCATACACTTGCATGATATTGAAAATAACCCAAGGAATTCTAAAAACGTCGGCCCGTCTGCAGTGCCCCCGTTTCGTTTTAAAAACAAGCAGCCAACGTGTGTGTTTTTTTTTTATATCTGTATTGCTGTGAGGGTGTGCGAGTGTTTTGCGTGTATTTGTGTGTGTGTGTATTTGTTTGCTGCTAACTGTTGTGGTAGCCAGATTTCAGGAGGGGTATGAAGTTGGGCGACTGCCCTATTTCGTAAACGCCATAAATACAGCCCAAAGTATTTCATTCGCATTCGGCTTGGCCGACTCCGTTTCAAAGTCGAGATCAAGCAGTTCGCGTACTCGCTTCATGGCAACCTCATAGTCATCGTCGTTGAGCGGCGCAAAGGCGTTCTCAATAACATCACTGGCATGCGCCAAAAATATCAGCGCCAGCATTCGTTTATCCATGCGCTGCGGATCGTTAACCCACTTGGAAAGTACCGAATCCTGAATCTGCAAAAGCAAATTAAGATATCAGTAAATGTTTGACAATCGTTTGATTCGACCTACCTTCTTGACCAGACGGCACTTGACCACATTGTCGTTGAGCGGATGTGTTGTCATGTCAAAGAGCAAAAAGTTTTGCTTTTCCGTTGTGAGCACACCCTTCTCGACGAGGTTCTTGGCCAGACGCTCGCGCACATTTTTCAGCTGGTATCGCAATTTCAATGGATTCCATGTCTCGCCTGTTACAATGAAAAATGTATTAAACGATGTTTATATATAGAGTATATACGTAAAACACACGCACCACTCAGATATTCGATCCAACTTTGCACCGTCTCTGGCGGATCTGTTTCCTTAATGTGTTTAAGCGCCTCATCCAATAAAACATCGCCAGTTTGTTGGTCCGATTTCAATATTAGTTTCCTATAAAAAACAGTTTAGATGAAATTCATGCAGTGTCAGCTATAGATACATATAGATATTTACCTTGTGCATAAGCCACGTCGTCGCATGCCCGATTTCTCGATCATCACACGTCCGCGTAGGCCCAGCTCAATAAGGATGCACCCACGCAAGCCGCTCGATATGCAATCATTCCAGAACGATGTGTAACCCTATACGAATAGAAAAGATAAGGTTTTTAATATAATATAATACGCTCTATGTACACACAACTTTAGCTTGAATCGCAGATCGGAAAATGAAAAAGCTTAAGCTTATTTTGTTAGTTAATAAATACTTTTAGTAATAGAGAGCTGTTTATAATATGAACAAATAAACAGATCTCAATTAATAAACTATTGACATATCAAATGGGATCGTTCAAGAGTTCCAGGCAAGACGACTGTCCCCAAAGTACTTTAAACTTTTTACAGCTGTTTGGCCTTTTGACAGCTGTTTCAAGTTTGATCAGTTGAATTTGCTTAAGCTCAAAAGAAATGCATTGTGTGTCGCTGAATAAAATACAGAATTCAATAATGCTTGCTAATAAAAAGCGACGAATAATCTTAGTAAATAAAACTAAACGGGGGCAATAGCATGAGTCACATCTGCGATTTCTTGTTTCTTATCAATTTCATTTCAATGGTTTTTTTTAGCTTTTGCTTGAACATGAAACAATTAATATAATGACGTCGTGTCAGCGATAAGGCAACAAACGAAACAACTTCCTCAAATAATTAGCCTAATGGAAATAATATACATATCACGATAAGAAGGCCTTGCAAGACTTGTACCGAGCAGTAACCATCTTAGTTACAGTACTGAAATAGACGATAAGAGCAGAAGAAATAAAGAAATATAGAAAAAGCGAAATGCGACACGTTTAAATTGAAAGGCGGCAACTGTTGATGGGGTGTTGGGGGTCTGTATCGCGAGCCATACTCAAGCACACAAACACACACACATAGAGTGAGCAGATAAAGCACAATCATGAGTGATGGCAAAATTAGAATTACTTGCTTGGCCCCTATACGGGCACGACTGGCACTTAGAGCCATCGAAAGCACCAGTGAGACTTTTGAATACTTTGTTTAAATGTAAATTAAGCAGATACTTAATGTGACGAAAGAGCTGACAAGTATTAACAAAAGGGAGATCGCTTGGGATTCCTTTTAGCTTTTACAAACTTATTATTTTATCCAACAGTAAATGATTATCGTTTCACATTATGATATCAATCGGCGATAAGCCCAAAAGCGAGGAAGACCAAAGCAAATTTATGATTGCAACACTGCCAAACTTGTTCTTCGTTGGCTGTGTGTGTGTGCACAGCAGCAAAGAGATGAGCTAAAGCTTTAAAGTTAACATTGCACAACAAAAAACAAAAACGTAAATGTCGATGTTAACGCTAACGCTGGCCTCAATGCACCTCAAAGTAACCCAACAAGGGATAAGCTCAACTTGTTGTTGGCTAATCAATGCGTTTGAGTGGAAGAGCGAGAAGTAGCCAAAACAAAAAACGAAAGGCAACGACGGAAGCTGCTCATTAAAATGGAAACTTTGTTACTTTGTTGTCATCGAAGTGCAAAGAAAGAGAGAGAGAGAGACGCGACACACATAAAACTAATAAAAAAAAATAGATTATTGGTACTCTTATTAACAGCTGATAAAAGCGTCGTATCTGCCAGTACGCACCTCTTTATCCTTGAGGCCAAGCAGCAGCACCTCCTCCATGAGTGTTAGTCGTGTCTCCTTTGAGTCGCCATCATCGATATTGTCCTCAAGATCCTTGTTGTTGTCGTGAGTGTCTTGATTGTCATCCGTTTCATTTGCATTCTGGCCACCAGCGCCACCGCCTTCGGCTCCATTCTCGCGTGGCTTGACAGCGCGCCTTACCAAGCCGTCGGTGCGATTCATTCTATATGTATTTGTATTTATATTTGTGGTGTTTTTAATTTATTTTTTGTATGTGTGGCACAATTGCTGACTGAACTGCCTGCCTGCCTGCCACCTGCCTCCTCTGTACTGTTCGTTGCTTAGATGTGTGCGTGCGTATGCCTTCTCTGTATTTACTTTGTGTGTTATTATTATACTGCAAGTGCTGCTGCTTCTTTCTCGTTTTATTTTCTTTTTTTTTTTTTTGTCACACTTTTTTCCACTTCTTGTTTTCTGCACTAGAGATGCACCATTAACTGCGTTGTTTTCGTTGTTTATCTATTTTGTTAAAACTCTATAATTTACGTTGACAATTTTATCGAATTAATTAAAAGCACATACTAAATATACAATTGCATATTCTTATATTATTTTCTATCTATTTAAATACTTGCGCATAATGAGCTTTATAATATAGTTTTTGTGTCTTTTCTGTTTTTCCGACGTGACATTTTTCGTCTAGTGTTAGTAAACGTCGCGCAATCTGCTCTGAATCATAAGCCACGATTGAAGTATTTTCTGCACTTCACCTGAATATGCGGTTATATGTATGCAAGAAACATATATTTTTGTGAAAGTTATTTTATATAGTGGTAGCTATGTTGCACAAATTGCATTTAACTCGATATATGTACAAAAGAACAGCTGTTTTCGAGATACGTGTATTTAGCAGCACTAATGTTTTGTTTCGTTGTGAATGGCTTGATTCATGTGAATGTCAATAAGTAAGTGAGTGTGTGTGTGAATGTGAGGTATATAAAAAGACTTTGTTTGTGTCGTGTTTGAAAGAATAAAACTCCTTGGAAATGTCGTATCTGGCCAGTTTTAATAATGAGAGCGCCAAGCAAATACTTATGGACATAATACGGACTGTTAACCAGCCAGAGAACTCAAAAAAACTATCCGAAGCGAAAGCGTCAGCTGGCAAGGAAATGATTCTAATGATGCAGCACGTTTTTCCGCTCGTAATGCAACTGCAGCTGGAGGTAATCAAGGTGCACGGCTTTCCCGGCAATCGCGAGGGTCTCGTCCAGTTCTCACAACTCATACGCGAAATGGAGCGTGACGACATGGAAATAGCACGCCTGCGTAGCCAGATACGTGCCATCTATTTGCCACCAATCGCCATCAACACTACCAACGATATTCTCATCTGAGCTTTAATCGGCTTGGTCTACCCTTTTGAGACTGCAATAGATTTAAGTACAATGCGTTTTTGTAAATTTATACGTGTTTTTCTGTATTTCATTTGGGCTCGATGCCAATGTGTATATAAATCGATTAAAGTAGCAATAAAGCTGAAGATATTTTTCAACTTGTCAGTTGTCTTGGGACGTATTATTTAAGCATAAGTAACATGGCATATCTCTCTTAAAATAACAAAAAAATAAAGAATTGTGCATTATTGCATTAACTTAAACAATTGTGTTCTTTATGTATCGTATATAATATTTTCCATATTTAAACAGCCAATTTGCAAGGTTGATAAATAAAAAGATTTCTTCAATACCTAAAAGTATATTACTTACAAACTATTATGTGTTTTAGTAGTATTTATATACAAGACAAGTAGTCAGCTGCCTTTTTGCAGTTTGTGTCCATTGAATCAAAAATACAGACAATTATCATAAGGCGAAGGCTTATCTAGGACTTAATGCGAGACATAAGGAGGAGAGCAGGCGAAGATCTCTGCTTTAGCGAGCGACATCACTTTGTGTGCCCCTCTTGTTATTGGGTTGGTCATTGCCATTTTGCAAATCGTCTGTTGTCAGTTTAACTGGATTGATATGAGTTAAGTCATTGCCATTATTGAGTTTGTGGCCAAGATGCTGGAGTTGCTCGGCAAAATGGGCATCCTCCACACTTTCCACATCGTTCGTTATTGACAGCGACATGGGCGAGACTGGGGTGAGCGGTGTTCCTGGCGTGTGAGTGGCACATAGCTCCTCAATGGTTGAATCGCTGCCAGTTGACGGTGAGCCCGATCGCGAACGCACCGGATACGCATCGTCCAATGGATGGGCAAAGCCTTGTGTTATAAGCTGATCGCCAATATTAACCTCAATGCCATCGGTGGGATCGAACAGTTCGACGCCGGGCAGCGGGGTGCCATCTCGTGTGGTGGCATTGGCAGCACTTGTTGCCTTTGGACGCTCCTTGTAGGTAACAACACGTGCGATTAGCTTGCGCCAATGAGCAACTACACACAAAAACATAAAAGTAAGAATAGCAAGAAATTGGTTAAAAAGAAGAACAATTCCCACGCACCCTCTGTAAGTTCCTCAAATTTGCATATCGATGATTTAGTCCAAGTATTTGGCTCATCTGTGATAGTTGATTTAACGTTTGCCAAGAAGCACTCAACTGCTTGGAATCTAAAAGCAGTGGATAACAAGTTAATTTGCCATATAGTATATTTTATATTATTTATCGAATACCCACCTGAGTGTGAGAAAATCGGTGCGCAGCTCACAAATGTCTGCTGGCGAGATGTACTCGCTGTCGCCATAGTCCACGAAATACAAGTCGATGACCAGCTCGTTGGGATTATACTGATTGGGCATAATGTCAACAATTTCGGCGCGATACCATTTCTCATCAAACTTGAAGACGGCGGCTACAATCTGGCCCACATAGGGTTCGGTCAGCTGGTGCTTGGCACGATTAACGGCGCTGCTATAATAGCTGGTCATCTCCTTGACCATATCGTCCAGTTTCTTTGACTGCGGCCCCACCAGCTGCACCCAGAACTTTGTCGGCGAGGCAACAGCCGAGACGTACACCTCCATTGGCTTATCATCTGCCCGGGCGGCCATCAGTTTGTCTCGCGGCGGCTGTGAGCTAAGCGACGTCTGCGACGAGTACATGCTCGAGTTGAGACTATAGCTGGGTGAACGTCTGGGCTCGCGATGCAGCTCCACCTCATCGACGGCTAAACGCAACTGTTCGTCCTCCTCGATCTGATCTTCGAGCAGCTTGCGGGCAATGTTCACCTGCTTCTGGTTGCCAACGATGCTGATCTTAGCTTTGCCATTGCGACCATTCGGATCGATGCTGATCTTGGCTAGCGATGCGCGGCTTATATCTTGGATTATCTCACCGCCACGTCCATTGATCTTGTTGGCCAGACGCTGTGTCACCGGTAGCTCCACCTTGACAATGGGCGCTCGTTCAATCTCCCTGATGAGCAGCCCACGTGCCGTTTTCACAGCGTCGGGCAGGCCGCTGATGTCGCAGAACTTGTGGGAGCTGTCTTTATCGCTGGTTTAACGAAAAATATAGAACAATCAATAACTATCCCAACAACATCAACAATCTCAAATATATATTTACCGTAATCTTATCTTTGCCCCGGACTTTTCTTCAATCAGCTTTATATTAGCACCGCCTCGTCCAATAATCAACGGTACATGGTCATTATCCACAACGATTTTCAGGCAGATTTCCTTTTGATGTTGCTTTTGTTGCTGCTGCTGCCGTTTGTTGTTGCCCTGCTTCTCCTCCTCCTTGTCATCATCATTGCGGGTCTTGAAGTACGCATAGAGCATGGCGCTGCCCAGTGAACAGAGACCTAAGCCCAGCAGCAGTTTATAAGTGGGCGTGCCGGAAAATGGTGAATTGCGCAACATTTTTTTATTTGAATTTGTATATGTTAACTAGATGTGTCTGTGTTTGTATTTGTGTGAGTGTTTCACTCTCCGATCTGTTTTGTTTGTCAAGCTGGACACTCCAGGGAGTACATTAACTGCAAGGAGAGAGATCAAAAGTAGGCATTACTTGTTGTTAAATGTTAACGGCACATCGCGTGCACAAGTGAAAAACTTATAACGGTAAAGCGACACAATAAAAACAAAAGTGAATCAAAAATAAGTTTAATTTTCTCCGCTTCACGTTCAATTCACTCAATTACCTGTTATATAAGATGTACTTATATATCTTATCAGTCAAAACTAGTCAAAATATTAATAAAAATTTGCATTTGGAATTCATAATTATTTTTGGCAGGCAAATAGTACACAAATGACAACACCAGAACAAATATACAGGTGACGTTTACGTCTTACACTGTGCTACAAAATTAAAACAGTTATTTCCTTACAATGTATTAACATTCTAGTCGCTATTCATAATTAACTAAAAACTTTTAACACCACAAATTAAAAATATTTAAATATTGATACACACTGAAAAGTATTACTATAAGATTTTGTGTAGCACAGTGTCTGTGATAATTTAGAAAGTCGTAAAAAATCATTTGCAGCCTCATTGAGAATCACGTAATGCCGACATCGTAACGTTAAAACTTTAAACTGTTAAAGTTTGCGCTCATAAATCCGAGTTCGTTTGCACTTGTGCTTCGAACTATTCAAACAAGTTTATGCGCTTTATCGAAGACTGGTTTAACAGCACGAAGCAAGAATTATGAGAATAATTCTCCATTTGTTATCAATATAAACATATAAATATCACAATGCATACACATCTGAACAATTGCATTTAAATAAATTTTCACAAGTTGCTGACCTTGATAATGAATTCTGTATTGATTATTGAGTTTCGTTTTAACCTTTAACAACAAATGCTTAAACTCAATCAAGCGTTTTATTTGATTGTTTATTTATCGTTCGGAATAGTTTCGTTTATTTTGAATAATGAGCAAACATCAATAATTTAGCCAAGCGCTCAACGGCTATGGTCCGCTTGACATCGCTCAATACACATAACTGTTGCATTATTTGATTATTCCCTCAACGGACGCCGTTCGTTTAATGGCGACAGCTGTTTTGTCTCTCTCTCTTTCGCTCTTCCTCTTGCAATCGTTCATTTTGCCTGTTACGGCGTCCATTGTTTTCATTGTTTATTTTGCCGGCTCTTTTTGATCAAGGAGCAACAATTCGAGAACATAAACATTAATTGGCATATGTAAATAGTGGATTATTAACTGTACGCGATGAAAAAATTAATTAAAAGCTTACGACATTATTTTAGAGAGCATGAGAGTATTTTTAACAGAAGAGAGCCTTGAATGCAGAGAATGTTAGCTGCGTGCGCTAAAAGCTAAATTTAGTTAAATGACATAATAAGCCGTTCGATGACTATTTACTTCCTTAAGTTGAGTTCGGTGCTTAATAAAAGGACGCTTAAGTCAAACATCATCATCATCAAACATTGGTTTTTGTTCTTCCAACGATATTGTTTAAATGTATGCAAACATTGAGATAAGTAATATTCTGATTCAATTTATTTCGCAGCATTATCCAAATAGTCATAAAGACAAAAACAACAAAGGTCACGCGGTGAAAATGCCAGAAAGCGAGTCGAAATTGTTGGCAATGTGACAATTTTGGCAGTTCTCATTGTTGCTGCGTGTTGCTAAATTAATACAGAATCAACAACAAATTAATATTTACGTCATTTTCAGGCATTTAACTCGGCATAAGATTTAGTATTTGGAGAACATCACAGATTAGTCTATTATTAATATTTGCCAAAAGGGTTATGTGAATGAATTGAAGCCAGCAACAGAGAACTGATAAAGTGATGCAAAGGCGACGCGTTCGTCCATTGAAATCCCTTCGGCCTGATTGTGTCCCCAACTCAGCCCCGCACGACTGCACAAACTTACTTGACTTCTTTGCCGTAATTCGTCACTTTGTACAGTTAATTTTATACATTTAACTTGTCTTTTATGTAGATATGTTCACCATAAGTATTTAACTGGAAGCAAAACGTAGATTTTGAATAACAAAATGCATAATTGAAACTAATTGAGATGTGCTTATAAAAACGTGTGCAATAGAATTGTATCACAATTTAGAACTTGTTCAAGCGAACGATTCACTCAACTGAACCAACTAAATGAACTGCTTGTCGTTCACGACAACATAAAATAACTCATCCTGTTAAAATGAACTTTTCTCGGAAATGCAAATAGAATCTGTTAACAAAAACCGTTAAAATTAGAATTAAATTTCAAAGGATGAAAATTTTATTTATTTTTGTGTTTTAAAGAGCAGTGTAAATTGTAAATTTGACAATATTGCATTTCTTGACTTTAAATATATTTTACAAAATGAAAATTTCGATTTTGTTTGCATTGTATGCCAATAAATAGCTTCTGGTAGATAAATTAGGCGCTTAGAACTGGAATGCGTACTTGAAGCATCTGAAAAGAAAATAACATTATTTTAAATTATTGGGTACAAAAATTTAAAATCTTAACTTTAAACTATTTACCTTGCTAGTTTTATCAAAAAGCGCTTGAGCGCGTTCCTGATTCAAACGGTACCTAACAAATTTGTCAAAAAGATAGCCATGCTTGTCTGATTCCAACAAAATACGGTCCTCGCCTATGTCAAGACTGAATTCATGCGAAGAAACCTGAAAAATAAAAAAATCACCAATATATTTGCCTACCAAGGTAAAAAGTAAAACACTTACGCAATTGGGTAAATAAAGTTCGACATGGATTTCATCAACGCATTCATTACGAACTCTGGCACGTAACTTGTAAATGGGTTCCCTATTCTTTGCCCAGCTACTCCTTATGCTAGCCGCAAGATCCTCATCGATTTCCTGCACCAACGAAGCCGGCTTTCCCTGATTTAGCTGCTGTTGCTGGGATTCGGTAAGATTAATGGCCATGTCATATTTCTCGGCTTGCTTGACATCCTCGTTGCGCACACGATGAGCGACGAGGGTGCCTATAAATTTGCGATTGCTCAATATAATTGTCTTGTCCATCGATATTTGAATGTTGTATTTTTCGCTCAGTGCCTCGGCAACGATTTGTAAAAAGAAATTATTAAATAGCTGCGACTTTTTGGTTTTGGCCAGAAACTTTGGATTGATGGCTATGTCGCAGACTTCAACGGGATTATCGGAACGATCCTTGGTGGTGCGCATCTCAGAGATGCTCATGGGCACGCGAAAGGAGCCGGGTGTGGTTGATTCCACGATTGCAATTAGCTCCTCATCGGTAACATCCTTGGGAGCTGGCACTTCGGGCGCCGTACAGACGTTAATAAAGAACTTCTCATTGCTGTTCAGCTTAAAGCTTTTCACGCAGTAACCTGACAATAATTCAATTAATTATTATTAAATTAAAACTTAATGAACAAAAAACTAACTAACTATTTTTTACTAAAATAATTAAAACTTTATATTAAGTAGCCAAACTTTTTATTCCAAATAATTAACATTATTTACAAGCAAAGTTTTATGTTTTAAAAATAATACCAAAATCATTCAAACAGTTTACAGCTTCAGATACTCCGTTTTGTGATCTTCCCATTCAAATTCACTTATGGCCTGTAAAATGAAATATAAACATTTAAGATTAACTGTTTTAAAGGAAAAAATTTTATAATTGATCCACCTTTAGTTCTTCGAACGCCTGTTTGCACATCCAATGGAATACGGGACTCTTCCATCTGACATTGATGGCCTGAAAAGCGCTTTCGTCTCTCGGATTGGCTTTAAAAACTTTAAAGTATTCCGCCCAAAGATATACCATGGTACGCATTTTGTACACCCACAAATGATTCGGAGTACTGCGTATCATATTCTGCAGCTGCTCAATAATGGGCAATGAAAGATTATCCAAGAACGTCTTGTTCATGAGAACATAAAGGGTTTTCGCGTTGCGATAATGCGACCGGGTATTCTCCACTAGTGAGAAATGTGCGGATTTCATGACACTATTAACAACCTCGGCGGTGTTTTTCTTTGGATAGTTTGGTACAAAGCTCTGCCGGATATTAAGAGAACCGAAAGTCTCCAGCTGTTTGTGCATTTCATGCTCACACCATTTATAGGCCTTCCACCAATTGAGCCAGCATTTATAATTGTTTTTCCGATAAAGCTTTGTCCACTCGTTATTGATGCGTGTGCGTATGGCGCTGCGTTTTTTTGGTCCAATCTTTGGTCCGACCTTTGGTCCAGTTTGAACAGTTGCCGTCGCCGCCTCATCATCGTCCGTATCATCGTCATCCTGATCATCATTATCAGCTGCTGTGCCTTCATCGTTGTCTACGGCACATCGCGATGTATTATAGATCGGTTCCTGTTCAAAAAATGTGACCGCATAGGATTTATCATCGGGCTGCGGTAATTTTTTGTCACCTCTGTTTATAAACGGCAATCGGTGACCGCCAATTATAAAGCCACGCTTTTCAGCTAGTTTGCGCTGCTTTATCTCAGCATACGTAAGCGGCTTCGAATCTGAAGACTCTGCAAACCGTTTTTGAGCTGCAAAAAACCCCAACACTATTTACACCTTGACAATGGGAAATGATTATTCAATAATTTACCAGTACGAACAGCTGGTCCGGCTGCCGTATTTATAGCTCCATGGGAAGGACGCTTCTGCTGCTGAGCAACTTGCGATGTGCTTGGCCCATCGGGATGTGGGCTGGTATTGTGATCAATATGCTTCGATTGATTAACAATATTATTTTTGCCAGCTCGATTGGGTGGCTGTTTCATTCTATTGTCGACCGGCGCCTGATTCGATCGATTGATCGAATTATTTCTAGCCTCTCTTCTGGGTGGCTGTTGTTGTGGGCGTCGATTTTCAAATTGGCCAACAGAATTGCCACGCATTTGGTTATTAGAAAAGTTTCTTGTGTTATTATCATTGCCTGACTGATAGCCAGACTGCATATTGTTCGAATTATTCCAGTTTCTATTTGGTCTATTCGTAAATTCTTGACAGAACTCACGACGGTTACCAGGATTCAATGATGCATTACAATCGGGATTATATTGATTTCTATTATTTAATATGATTTCATTTCTGTCATCAAAATTATTTGTTGAATTGTTTTCGAAATGGCGTCGAGGATTGAAGTTGTCTGCATTTTGCATATCTTGAAATCCTCCGTCATAGTTCCGATTATTATTTTGAAAGTTTTCAAAATGTGAATCTGACTGGAATTGATCTCCGGAATAATTTTGGTTGTGCTGATTGTAAGAACGTGGTTCGTTTCTGTCATTAGGAAAATGACTGCGATTCGGGCTGTTTCTACGGAAATTTCCGTCGCCTCCGTAATTGTCATTGCAATTGTTCATTTCGAAATTCGAGAAGTTTCGATTGAAGTTTCGTGATTGTTGGCCATGAAAGTTGTTATCTCGATTATTTTCGGGACTACCTTGCCGGCGATTAAAGCCAAAATTTGGCATACCTTGGTCAAAATTGTTATTGTTGTTGTTGTTATATGAATTGTTGTTTCTGAATCCCTCATTGTGGGCATTGTCTTGATTGTTTTGATTACGATTATTTCCCATGAATCTTTGATCATTGATTCGCTCTCGAAAATTGCCATGTTCAAAATTCTGAGTGTGTTGCTCACGAAAATTGCCACCTCGTTCAAAATTTTGATTCTCCGTACGAAAATTGACATTGCGATTCTGAAATCGATTGTTTCGTTTGCCGCCTTCCTTGCCATCAAATCGGCGAACTAGTCCAAAATTTTCGGGACTTGCTTCACGTTGCCGTGGAATGTCCCTAAAATTAGGTGAGGCGCCGCGATTATTATGCCAATCGATGTCGCTCGGCGGCGGCGGTGTTCTGGGTCTCTCTTGCCCCAAATTAACCATTTCAGTAATTTGGCGCAGAATGATGGCATCCACCTCGGCCTGGTGGTTGTCGCCCGCCTCGACACTCATCCGATATCTTTCACGTTGAATATCGCGCAAATTAAATTGGGGCACCGAAAGGGAGGCAACAGCAAGGATGTGAGCCTCATTGCGATTAATGCCCAGCTGGCGTATGTACTGACGACGCTGTTCCAGCTCAGCGTTTCGCTTGCCTGTTCAATTTACGAAAGGCATTTGTTTATATGAGAAATACATGTAAAGAAAATTGAGACACTTTGATTAAAATACACTCATGTGTAAACACACACACAATATTCACTTGACTCTTTAGGAAAATGCAAAGAGTGCGATCGAGTTTGTGTGGATAGGGTTTTGTTTTTGTTTTAATTCGTCTTTCCTTCATTTTGTTTATTTTTGGTTAAGCTGAGCATCTGTTTATATTGGGTTTAATGCCATTGTAAACAGTACTCAACTATCTTTGTGCTCAAATATCACAGCCGTGAGTTTTGACACATGCCATGATTCATAACATTCGTTTAACGTTAATGTTATTCCCCCGTAGCCGTTAATGTTAACATAATCATAGTTTCAAGAATTTACACAAGCATAAACACATACAAGTTTGCACAAGTTTGTAAATAGTATATACATATGTATGTATGTTCGGACTAACTCAAACATGTGAAACACATCTCTTCCAAAACGTTTTATTTCATAGAAGCAACAATTTGTTTTTGTTTTGTGACGCGCACACACCTCTGTTTCTCTTTAGCTTCTAATATCGCTCTTTGGGGGGCCTTGTGGCTATCTTTCGGCGTGTAAAATGCCGATGGGCAATGACTTGGCAAAATAGACAGTTCCGTGTGCGCAAAACTTAAACCAACAACTAGCGTGGCAGTGTGGCCAACTCTACTCTATGCCCTTAACAGACAAAGTCGGGCTTAATGATGCAAAGCTTTTCATTGATCATTTCACGAGAAAACACCATGCGAGAGAGTGAGAAGAATCAGTGTGGAAGCAGCGGGCGCTGCGCTCATTTTTTTGAGTGTTTGGCGCTCGTTAGAGGTTTGCCAGCTCTTGATTAATTACATTAATGTTGGTGCTAAGAGAGCAAGAGAGAGGCCCCCATTTGAAATAGAAACAAATAAGTGCTGTTGGCTTGTGCGTTTGGCATTCAGTTGGTTCTGTTAGCTCGATACGAGCCGGTCAAAGGAACGAATAGAATAAATTGCCGGCGCCTCACATCCACAGCACCAGCAGCAGTTTGTGTACGTCAGTTTATTCGCCGAGGTAATTATAAGTGGATTTCATTGGTGTTGTTGTCACGTTACGTTGTTGTCGTTATTGCTGGCTGTTATTCGGGCGCCTGCAAGCGTAACAAGTGCGAGTGAAAGTTATTTAAAACACATTGTGAAATGGCCCACGCGTTCTAGAAGGGTTATGAGTTATTTCAATGAATCACTTAAAAGATCTCTGGCACCACCACCGGCACAATTTGATAATAACAATTACATTCTGTGTGCTTCTAATTATTTTGTTTGGTCATGCTCAATGCGGTTTAATAATTGATAAAGCTTAATCAAATGATACACGCGGCCATTTTTTTATATTTTGATTTAAAATGCATAATTTGATTTTTAAATCGACAACTTCAACACGATGACGTCATTGGAGTACGATTCAAGCCCAACTGATTTTTCAAAATACAAAAAGAGCCATGAATTATGCTCGTAACAAAGATAGAAACGCACACACACACACAGACAAAAATATACAATACATGCGCCGTTATTATTCTATATTCTATAGCCAGCGCGATAAGCGCAAACAATAAAGTTATAAAGTGCAATTCAAAACTAAAACATCTGTAAATTGACACAATATACATATGTATTTGTATAAAAATAAGTACAGTGATCCTTTCCAAAGAAATGCAGGGCCGATTCCAACTCGTTTTTTATTGAAAATCTTGGAATATTCTGTTTAAAACGTATCAAAATTAAAATATTAATAACAAGATTATTAACTTTTACGACAAAGGTTCAGGTTTCAAGGTTTTGATATAAGTGCGCCTACTGTAGTTAATGAATCGGAGATAAGAGCACGATTTCGCTCACTTCTCAAAATAGTATACATACTTGAAAGATAATGATAACATAAAGTTCTGTGTGCAATAATCCTGACAAAACAACAAAACAATGAAAACAAACTAAAAAGGATAAGGATTGTCAGTTAACAAACCAGGAAAAACTCAAGAAAATACAAAGATAAGGATGGCCAAGTGATAATAAATAAATGATATCAAAGACGAGACAAGACATAAATCAATATAAACATATATATATCAAAATGTGTGACAACAATTAAAAAGTTCAACTTGTTTGGCCTCAAAATGTAAACCACATATACTATAAAGGGCTATTGAACTTTTCATTTTCGTCTTTTAATCTCAGACAGTTTTTCCGGGCTGTACTCTTTACTTGAGTTTCCTCGGATGCAGCATCACGATGACGTGACACAATCAAACCTAGTCCGAAAATTTCTTCATTCGAAAAAAAACACTTTTTGGCATTTGCGCGCGAACAAAATTAGATTTTTAATATATTACATAACTTTGAATAGTCGCCGGAACAGGTTTGCCATTAATTACAGATGATTACTCGTTTGTTGTGTATATACTTTAACCTTGCCGTCGAGTATAATTACTTTGTCAATCTGTTTGCAACGAGCCGCACGAAACCTTATCTACCTTTTGCACAATGAATAGCAAGCAATAGTATAAGCAAAGGTAATTAGAGTCGATGCATGGCTTAAGTTTAATCGATCTATAGAATTATATCGAAAATTATCAAACGAATAATATAAGTGTATTGAATCGGCGGTGCTTGAAGTATCGTTTTTATGAGATATCTGGTTTTAACTAAAATTTAATACTTTAACACAAACCAACTCGTTTAATCGATATTTAAGTATATATCAAGAAACTAAAAAAATTTGCCATTGGCAAAGAATTAAGTGTGGGGACCAAACGAACGGGTTTTCTTCAGATTGTTAGAATGTGTGCAGTATATGGGCAAAAAAAAAATGAGAAGAATCAAATGTATTCTAATGAAACTTGATTGAATGTGAGGAACTCGTTATGACATCAGTCAAACTTAAATGATACGATTTTCAATACACTTCACTCTTTAATAAATTGAACGCGATCGAGTGAAGAACAATGTGTCACTGATCTATAGATTGCTTAGACAGATACGAAGTGTAATATATAGAAAAAGACAATTGTCATGCAAGGTGCACAACAATTGCAAGATTAGAAATCTTCGCGGCAAAAAACAAACACTTACCGGGCGTCGGCTGTACAATAATTGAGTCGCGTGGCGGGGCTCCGTTGCCCATGGGACCGGGACCAGGACCGTTGCCGCCATTGTTGTTGCCAGCTCCAAAAAATTGATTCATGTTATCTTCAAACTCGTTCTAAACACGTGAACAGTAAGCGGAATTGAATATTTGTGACGCTAAATTATTTTGCAATTAATTGGCATGATTTATGCTTACCCGCACAAAGCGTAGATTTTGCTCGCGAAAGTTGTCGTTGCCATCAATAAAGTTTGTGCGGCGCGACATGCTGCGGCCTTTTTATAGCAAAATTATTTGAGTTTACAGCTTGCTTTTGCAATTTATGTTTTGTGAAATGAGAAATTGTGTTTAATTTGGCTTAGCGCACGGCAAATGTAAAAATCTCGTGCAATGTTGCTTAGCGATAAGTGCGATTAGAATATTAGTAGTGTTGCGAAATGCTGTGCAGTCGTCTCTAAATTAATCGTTATCGTCTAGTTTTTATATTTTGTTATTGCTGCTTCCTCTTGCCTTGTGAAATAAACCAGCTGTTTTGCATAGTAAAATATTTTTATGTTTTACAGTATCGTTTTGATTGCACACTCGCACGTGCAGGAGTGCTTACACGAAAGAATAAATCCAAATTTCGACCATGGGAGATGAAATTCCCGCCATGGACCGGTTTTGCGGCTCCACATTTTGGGTAAGTACAGTAACACAACTAATATTATTTCTAATAATGCTACTATGCTAATCAACACATACATAGGATGCCAATTTGACGTGGTGGACAACTGATCCAGATTTTACACCCTGTTTCGAACAAACAGCGCTTGTTTGGGTACCCTGTGCCTTCTATTGGCTATTTGTGGTGTTCGATTTTTGGTACCTGAAGGCCAGCTTGGATAAGAATATACCATGGAACAAGTTAAACATAACCAAACTACTCGTAAACCTCGGTCTTTTGGTGATTACCGCACTAGATCTGATAATAGCGCTGATCAAGAAGGGCGGCGATAACAGTCTCCCGCTCTATGACGTTGATATTTGGGGACCTATTATTAAATTAGCCACCTTTGTAAGTCCGAATTTGTAATTTAAATGACCATATGGTAAATGCTTATGCATATTCTTTCTTTTTTACAGTTGATGCTACTTATATTCATACCGCTGAACCGCAAGTATGGCGTACAAACATCGGGATGCCAGTTTTTGTTCTGGTTTGTGCTAATAGTGTTTTCAATACCGCGCTGCCGCACCGAGGCACGTTTACACAATCAGCGTATGCAAATAACTGAATCCAATCAAGTGGAACCGCATGATTTCTCCTGGGATGAGTACCAGTTTGTCAGCTTCTTCATTTTCTTTGCCTTCTCCTGCTTGATGCTGTTGCTGAACTGTTTCTCCGACAAGCTGCCAAGGCAGACAAAGTACTCGCGTGGACCCAACGAGATACCCGAGCTGTCAGCAAGTTTCCTATCACGCATCACATATCGGTGGTTCGACAAGATGGCATTGAAGGGCTATCGTAATCCCCTGGAGGAGAAGGATCTGTGGGATCTACGGCCGCAGGATAGCTGCAAGGAAGTGATGCCCACCTTTGCATATTACTGGAACAAAAACGTGCGCAAAAACTACAAGCGGGCCAGTACTGCGAGACAGGAGCCAAAGGCACAATTCAGCAATGGCAAGGTTTCCTTCGAGAATCCGCAAAGCTCTGGAAAGAAGAAGGGCATGGCTAGCATTATGCCACCCATTTACAAATCGTTCGGTGGAATCTTTCTCTTTGGTTCATTCTTCAAGCTAATTGCCGATATTCTAACCTTCGCCCAGCCACAAGTACTTGGCCTAATCATTGACTATGTGGGAGACTTTGACAAGGTGCCCCAGCCAGAGTGGAAGGGCATAATGTACTCAGTTATGCTCTTTGTTCTGGCTAGCGCACAGACCTTTATCTTGGCTCAATATTTCCATCGTATGTTCATTGTTGGTCTTCGCATCAGGACAGCTCTTATTAATTGCATTTATCGCAAGGCATTGCGCATCTCGAATGCCGCCCGCAAGCAGTCCACTGTTGGTGAAATTGTCAATCTGATGGCCGTCGACGCACAACGCTTCATGGATTTGACCACGTATTTGAATATGTTGTGGTCGGCACCACTACAAATCGGTTTGGCGCTCTATTTCCTCTGGCAGGAGTTGGGTCCCTCGGTTTTGGCCGGTCTTGCCGTGATGATCATCATGATTCCATTGAACGGCTTCATTGCCAGCCGCATCAAGACTTATCAGATACGTCAAATGAAGTATAAGGACGAGCGTGTCAAGCTCATGAATGAAGTCCTCAGTGGCATTAAGGTGAGTGAAACATAATATAATATAATAAAATATCACTTATTTATATTTGCATTGCAGGTGCTTAAACTGTACGCCTGGGAACCCAGTTTTGAGAAGCAAGTCTTAGATATTCGTGATAAGGAAATTGCCACACTGCGCGCCACAGCCTATTTGAATGCCAGCACATCCTTTCTGTGGTCCTGTGCTCCATTTTTGGTAAGAACTTTCAGCCAAACGGCGACTCTTTAAACTCTCTTTGCAGTGACGCTTATGGTGGATTCTCAAATAATCGTGGATTCTGTGTCTATTATCTTGTCTAAAAAAAATATGAATATGTAAAAAAAAATTACAACAAAAAAGGTATCCTTGGTGACATTTGCCACTTACCTGCTATCCAGCGAGGCGAATCAGCTGAGCGTCCAAAAGGTCTTTGTCAGTCTCGCACTGTTCGACATCATAAAACTGCCGCTCACAATAATGCCAATGCTGACGGTTGACATAGCCGAGGTAAAGTCAGAGCAAATGGATCAGTTGGCGTCACGAAACACACACAGGGATATTTACTTCGGCTATGGGCATCTTTCAGCATCGGAAATGGATACATTTTCAAAACCAAACAAACTTAAAAAAATATACATTAACTTTTAACGATTTGTGTATTTTTCTAGGTATCATTAGTTACATTTGCCACATACGTTCTAATCGATGAAAATAATGTGCTTGATGCGAAAAAAACCTTTGTCTCATTATCATTATTCAACATTCTTCGTTTTCCGTTAACAATGTTGCCCATGCTGATCACCAACCTGGTGCAAGTAAGTTTACCCCATTGCAATTTCAATACAATGTATTTCTCTAGTTTCAGCTTGATATATTTAAAAAAAAAACCTTTAAAAGTATTATATCTTGCGGAAACTGGAGAACATTTGAATTGTTTTCATGTGCCGTATTGTGATTGTAATTTTGTTCAATTGTATTATTATTTATTATTTTATATAGCAAACAGCAACAAACAACCACTTTAAATCCCAACCTAACCTAACGCTAGAACATTTCTAAAAACTGTTTCCGTTTTATCTCTGAACATTTGCTTAATAACCAACTTATCCTAAAGGGTTAATATTAAAGTTAATTTATAAATCAATCAAAAGACTTGGCAAAAAATTCGTCATTTAGACAAGTAAAAGCGCGGCTTTGGGGCTCTTTCCTATTCGTTTCTACAGCATCTCCATTAAATTTAGTTCTAATTTCATACCCTTGCAGAGGGTATTTGTGAATTTCTATAATAGCAAAAGTGCATACATTTTATCGGACTCTTCTTTCTCTCGAAAAGTAGGAATATTTTTTTGAGTTTAAGGGTTAAGGATGAACAAATCCTGCGAATTTGTAGATGTAATTCAATAAATACCTTTAGTTCTGCAAGGGTACAAAAATTACGGCAGGCCGTTTTTTTTTATAGCTTACCTTGCCACCTTCAGAGATTTTTCATTAGAAACACCCAAACAACCCAACAACTTATTACTAACCATTAATAATTCCTGTGTGTTGAAATTTTTGAGTTGTGAACAAACCTTATTAATCGATTTATTCTTCGGATAGACGCAAGTTTCTGTAGCGCGTATAAATAAATTCCTGAACAGTGAAGAGCTGGACCCTGATAACGTGCAACATGACGCCTCAAAGCGTGAGTAAATTAAATACATATATAAATTCCGTTTGGATTATACATTTGAATCTACCAATTTATAGCACATCCCATGACCATTGACAATGGCTTCTTCTCGTGGGGCGATGAGGATGAAGTGACGCTCAAAAATATCAATATTGAGGTGCGCAAGAATAATCTGGTCGCCATTGTGGGCACTGTCGGTTCCGGTAAGTCCTCGGTTATACAAGCATTGCTTGGAGAAATGGAAAAGATCTCGGGCTCGGTAAACACAGTCGGCAAGATGGCATATGTGCCACAGCAGGCATGGATTCAAAATGCGACCGTACGCGATAATATATTGTTTGGCAAGGCGTACGATCGCAAGCGCTACAATCGCGTCATTGACGCCTGCGCTCTGCGCACCGATATTGAAATACTCTCCGCTGGTGATCTGACCGAAATCGGTGAAAAGGGTATCAATCTGTCCGGCGGACAGAAGCAGCGCATTTCATTGGCACGCGCCGTCTACAGCGATGCGGATCTGTATCTGCTGGACGATCCTTTGAGCGCCGTTGATTCTCATGTAGGCAAACACATCTTTGAGGAGGTGATCGGACCGAAAGGCATGCTGTCTACCAAAACCCGTGTCCTTGTCACCCATGGCATTACGTTCCTTCCACAAACCGATAACATTTATGTGATGAAACTTGGCGAAATCAGTGAAAACGGCACCTACAGCAAACTGTTGAAGAACAAGGGCGCCTTCTCCGACTTCCTAATGCATCATCTGCAAGAAGGCGAAATAGAGGATGAAGAGATTGATCAAATCAAGCGTCAGCTCACCCAGACAGATCCCGAACTGTATGCACCCTTTGAAAAGGCAATTGCTCTAGCACGTAGCGAAAGCCTCTCGGACTCCATGTAAGTTATTAACTAAATAATTTATAAGTTGCCTATTTATTTCTAATTTTTCTTTATTTTTAGCTCTGTTAGTTCCTCTCACAGTTTGATGGGCGGCAGTTTGCGTAAACGCAAATCGCGTCAAAATTCGTATGATTCTGGTGCCTCGGCTGCCTCGTTAAAGAAGAAAGAGGATGTTCACGGCAAACTCATTGAGACGGAGAAATCGGCAACTGGTGGCGTCGATTTTGCCGTCTACAAGCATTATATCAAGAGTGTCGGCATCTTTTTGTCAGTGTCAACGCTAGCGCTTAACCTTGTGTTCCAAGCATTCCAAATCGGCTCGAATTTGTGGCTTGCTCGATGGTCCAACGACGATAAAGTCGGAGAAGATACAGGACTGAGGAACATGTATTTGGGTGTTTATGGTGCCTTCGGTTTCGGTCAAGGTGAGTTCATTGTGATTCAGTTTTTTTTTATTGTTATGTTCCATTTATGTAGTTTTTATGTTATCGTTTCATTTCCGTTGTTTGATGCTTTTTGTTTAATGTTACAGTTGGTGTAAGCTTATGTGATGTAAAAAAGATTAAATTGTTTGTGAAACAATTAAAAAATATTTAATTAAATTAAATGAACTTTTGATTGCTTTCAAGCAAAGAAATCTTATTTTACATCACATCTGGTTTAGTTTTTAATTTAATGTTGGTATTGGCATATGATAATTTGGTTTAATTAGCATATATATATATATGTGTTGCTTTTTATGTATGCCCGCTAATATCATGCTTAAAACTCACTGACAGATGGGTCTGTTGACAAACCCATAAAACTTCATCCCGTAGTTTCGACCCACAATCTTACGACTGCAATACAATTTATATTTGCCAATCACAAATAAGCTTCATATTTATAGTTGTAAGCTAACAACAGCTAAATAATACCATATAATTTGCACACGTTCGCTAAAAGTAACGCAAATTAGGTGTGGTCTGAATGTATTCTTAAAAAAAATAAATGTCTAAAGACTTAAATTCAGATGACGCCTAATAATATTAACAACACCATTGTGCTAACAAGTCTCTTTGTTGTA
The DNA here is from genome assembly GCA_018901835.1 of Scaptomyza graminum. NCBI lineage: Eukaryota > Metazoa > Arthropoda > Insecta > Diptera > Drosophilidae > Scaptomyza > Scaptomyza graminum. The sequence goes on from JAEIFL010000002.1 coordinate 9,983,554, forward strand.
TTTTTGTGTGTGTGCATTTAAAGTTTTTGAAATAGTTTAACAAAATTTGATAATTATTGCGTTCCTCGTCGAATGAACAACACAACTCAACTTTCTTAAAACGATGACGCGTACCCACAAATTACATATTTGTAGTCGGGACGACATTTTTCTCATCACTCAGCGTCTCATTGGGCGGTCTTCAGTGTTCGAGCGTCCTGCACAATGCGTTGTTGCATTCAAATATGCGTTGGCCAATGGAGCTTTTTGACACGACGCCACTGGGACGTGTGGTTAATCGATTTTCGAAAGATATCGATGTCGTCGATAACGTACTGCCATTCAATTTACGTGTCGTCCTGTCGCAGGCTTTCATGGTAAACTATTTCAATGACAGACGACTGTCTTGTTTACTTACGATCCTCACTAACGTACATTTTACTCATCAAAACCATCCCTCTTCATAATTGGTGGCATCTCGATAATATTTAAGAACGTCTGCCTTTGCCTCTGCCACTGCCACTGCCTTTGTACTTATCATTCTTGGTTAGAGTACTAACATTCTGAATTTTCCCATAACTGTAGTTGTGACCAGTTACTTTGCGACCCTTGCCCTATCGCTGGGTTGCATTTTTTGTGCCGAAATTTTGCACGATGACCTTGTGCATTGTGTGCTACGCTGGCCCATGGAACTCTTTGACATCACACCCTTGGGTCGGGTTGTCAATCGTTTTGCCAAGGATGTCGATACCGTTGACACAACCCTGCCACTTAACTTGCGTGCAGCTGTTGTGCAATTGTTTGCGGTAATTTCAATTCGTAACCATTTGTCATTAGTCAGCGAAGATAGAGATTTTCGAATAAGTTCAGCTGTTTGCAGGCTTTGCTAGTATAGTATATAGTTGTGTAGCCTTTGCAATTGTTTCATATACTATACATATATCATAATAACGCTAACTATCACACAGTTTTATGTTATGTCGGCTCCTCCCTTTGTATGGCTATGGGTTGCCTTAATGCCGCCGTAATACTCCATCGTATGTTGATTCATAATGTTCTGCGATGGCCAATGGAACTGTTCGAAGTCACGCCTGTAGGCCGAATTCTGAATCGTTTTGCCAAGGATATCAATTGTGTCGATAGTACACTTCCAATGCTCTTCCGTGTTGTATTATTTTGCATGATTGCGGTAAATGTTTGTCCAATTGCATAACAGAAAAACGTATCGATAGATACTCTAGATTTTAGCCATACATACTTAATCAAGATTTAAAACTTTATGATATAAATAACACCCATTACGATGTTGTCTGTTGTCTAATAATATTCCAAAATGTGTGTTTTCTAATTCCGAGCTTGATATTTTGAGAAATATTATTTTCTGTACTTAGTATTTCCATGTTATTTAGCCAAGTTTTGTAAATAAGCATCTTAACTAACTTTTGGGAGTGTTTTATTTAAAACTGTTGTCTGTGGTTCATATATGTATAAAGTTTATAATGCCTCCCTTATTAACTAGTCTTAGTTCTCGCATGCGCTTGCATGTACTGCCATATGCTGTGGGACTTAATTCGCCTGTAATGTGATAACATTATTTAATCAGTTTATAGTTGATAAGCATTTTAATTAGAGGTAGAACAATAACTCTTGAACCCAAATGCAGTTGTGGCACGTTATTTGTCGGGCCTAGCATTGGCCCTGGGTGGATTGCATTGTTCCCTGGAGGTGTTTACCAAGCTAATAAACATGGTGCTTAAGTGGCCAATGGAACTGTTTGATACAACGCCATTGGGTCGTATCCTCAGTCGCTTTGCGAAGGATGTCGACACAGTTGACAACGTTCTGCCCCAAATTACGGCGCAGTTTCTATCCACATGCTATTCGGTAAAGTTACTATAAGAATAACCCACCAAATTCAGCACAAAACTTTTTTCTTTAGCTTAGCTAGAAAATTCCTAACCCCAAAAACAGCTGCACCTACTAATAAGCTAGAACCAAAAGTAATATCCATTCCATTTTTCCCATTTTACATCTACAGCATAATTTTTAAACATATCTTACCGCTTTTACTTGATCTGAGTCATAACCTCAATTAGAATTGAGTTTTTCTCCCTTTGCTTTTGCTTTGATTTATGTTATAAAATCCTAATCCTCATTTTGAACTTAACCCACATATCTACTCTGCCGACGCACATGTCTCAGAGCCCTTGACGATTAATATCGATTAGCTATTTGAAGCCTTGGCTTATTTTTGGGTCCCTGGACTGGAGGGGTTGAAGGGTTTTGGATAAATTTATCTAAGATAAACACGCGCCCATTTTGATATGCATTACATAAGTACATTCGCCTTACTTACTGTTAAATGCCAACATTTAATGTTTATCGATAACTTTCTCTGCGCGCCTGTCGTGCCGATTCCATTCCATTCCGTTCCATGCAGGTGTGTTTGCCTACTTTGGGGTAGTGATTGTCTATGTCGGCGGTCTCAGAGCTGCCAAAATATTGCACAACCAACTGCTGCGTTACGTAATACACGGCTCGATCTGTCGCTTTTTCGACGTAACGCCCCTGGGGCGCATCTTGAACAGTTTCAGCGCCGATATGGATGTTATCGACGAAGAATTGCCCGCCACCACGGACTCATTCATATCCTTTGTGTTTATGGTATTTTTCTTATGCATTTTATTTCTTTCTCTATCTCTCCCTGCGTTTTATTCTCCTACGTTTGTAGCCCACTTGAGTTACGGTTTGTACTTGCAAGCAAAGCAAATTAACAAAATTTTGCAATGAAATATAACTTAGAATTTGTAGAATTTAAGACTTGCCATCCAATTTACACATCATGTACCAAAAATCTCTCTCTAAATCTTTCTCTACTCCATATTACGTTCTATTTTGCATACATATACCATTTATGTAGGTCTTTGCAATTACGGCGCCGCCATCACACTCTTCACATCCTCTCTTAACGCCTCATTCAAAGTGTTTCGACAGCTCTTTAATAATATCATGCATTGCCCATCTGAGTTTTTCGATACGACGCCCAAGGGCCGCATATTGGATCGCTGTTCGAACGATATCAACTGCCTGGATCTGGTCATGCCCCTAAATATACGTATGTGCATGTCCACAGCGTTTCAGGTAACAATCCCAGTCCCCCAATCCAGGATGCCATTTCAGTTGTTATCTATTGTTTATGTAGTGTTTATAGATATCTCTTGATTTTTTAATTTAACTTTTGATTTTTCACTTTATTGTGGCACTATTTCTTATATTTAGTTAAGTACCAGGTTGGTACAATAGTTTACAGTTCCTCTACTTTATGATGGGCATTATTTACTCTTATAAAACTCACATTATTATACATTGGAATCAAAATGTTGTTTCGTCCAATATAACTACAATTTATCTTGTATAATCTCCAATTAGTTTTCGTTACTAAAACTCAAAAGTTAATAATATTAACCTCAAACATGTTGTGTCCCCTACTGACTCACGGAACTAACGAAATTCTTAACTCTCGACTATCAATTGCAGTTATTAGCCATATAGGCACCGTACTTATCGTTTGTGTTGCCGGCCTGCAGGGTGCACAGTTAATATTTCGTCAATTGTTTAGGCGCATATTGGGCGCTCCTCAATACTTTTTCGATATACAGCCGAGAGGTCGAATTATTGATCGGCTGGTTAGCGATGTGTATAAATTGGATATGGTATTGCCCGAAATATTACGTATCTTTTTCGCACAAGCGTTTCGGGTACGTTGTCCTTTGTGATCGTCACTAACCGCAAGTTTATTCTGTGACTAACATTAACCCAAAACTAATCAAAAATTCATTCGAGCTAGTTGCAATTTGAGGGCCGTCAAAATTACAAAAAAGATCCAAAAAATTGTAGACTGTACATACCTTAAACAACCATAAATACCATATCATAGCTTCTGAGCGGGCATGCTTTGTACTTTTTCTTTTAGTCTGTACTGTCAAAAAGTAATTCTGTTTCGTCAAACTGACGGTATGCTCCATAACGAATGATCACTTGATCTGATACATCCACATCGCAGGTTTCGCATCGTTCTTCATGGATTTGACTATACAGCTGGGATGCTTGCACGCCGCCCAGGTGCTACACTCCATTCTACTAACACGTATGATGGGCGTACCCATGTGCTTTTACGATACCACGCCAGTGGGTCGCATTATATCCAGATTCTCCAAAGATACTGAAACCGTTGATCAAAAAATTGTGGAGATCTTAAGCGATTGTATTTGGTGTGCCTTTGAGGTAATTTAAGCTCAACCCAATTCTAGCAGCAAATACTGTTTCCCTACTATATTTCCCTAATTCGGTCAAAATCGCTATCAAACAAAAAAGTTACAATATTATCATAATCCCCAACTATATTGCACTAACCAAAAGATATAAACAAAAACTAAACTTTCGCTTTGGTTTGAGAATCGAGTTAACAGCATGAAAAACAAATTAAACGTCGTAGCGCAACTGCACTCAAGTTTATAATATTCCGAAACTTCGATTCCTTCAGGTGTATTATCCGTGGTGAAAGTTGTGCTGCCCGCAATCGGAGGTTTAAGGGCTGCTCAACTGCTGTACGCCTTCCTCTTGCGTCGTACGTTGTGTGCACCACTACATTTCTACGATACCACACCGGTGGGTCGCATTCTTTCGCGATTTTCGAAAGATATTGAAACGATTGATCAGTTATTGCCGCACCTGATATTAACTTTTGTGTGGCTGCTCTTTGAGGTAACACTTCTGAAGAGAACTTCTTCTAACTCTTCTCCATATCATACTTGATCATTTTTTCACTGCACCTAACAAATCTCAAAGTGCAACTGTTTTTGTAATCTCACAATCCAATTATATAATTGCATTTGTTCTGTAAGCACACTCAACACTCAGTCTTCAGTTTTAAGCATCTTAATCTGCCAGGTAGCTTATCCTACATCATGTCCTTGATGCCGGCTCTTGGAGGCCTTCGTGCTGCTCAAATGATACACGGCCTTCTTCTAAATCGAGTGCTTTTTGCACCTATGCAATTTTTTGATACCACACCTTTGGGTCGGATTATACACAGATTCTCAAAAGATCTTACGGAAGTTGATCAATATTTGCCATTACTAATGGCAAGCTTTACATGGCTATCTTCCGAGGTAACACCTAAAACGACTTTCAAACATCTACAAATTTCCACTCGCCACATACCTTCTACATACTTATTTCTCTTAAAGATTGAATAGCATAGATAGCATTGAGTTAGGTCTTTTTCTTATTGCACTTATTTCAACACATCTTAGATTTAACAATTTTGATGAAATAATCCCATAGCTAGGTAGGATTTGGACTCAAATCAAGTAACAGCGTTGGGGCATGCAACAGAATCGTATCGAAATTCGAATCGATCATAAATTAACCAAAATTATCAATTTCCTATCATTTTACTTTCAACTAATTCTTCACTACACTGCACCCCTATATTCCACCTGAAATTTTATAGAACTTTAAACTAATATTATATCATATTTTGGGTTAGGTTCTTGCCACGATTGTGGTTATTAGCATTTCGACGCCAGTTTTCTTGGCAGTCATTGTGCCAATATCGTTCGTCTATTACTTTGCCCAACGCTTCTATGTGGCAACATCGCGACAACTGATGCGCCTGGAGTCCGTTTCCCGTTCGCCAATCTATTCACACTTTGGTGAGACAGTCAGTGGTGTTTCTACGATTCGGGCCTACACTGTACAGGATCGGTGAGTTTGATATTCAATTACAGTAGTTGGATTTTCTATTTAAAACATATCGATTGCTTTTTTGCCTGCAGCTTTATTGAGGAATCGGACGCAAAGGTGGACAAGAATCAAGTGTGCAAGTATCCATCGCTTATTGCCAATCGTTGGCTCGCCGTCCGTCTGGAGATGGTGGGCAATCTGATCATTTTGTTCGCCTCGCTCTTTGCCGTGCTTGGAGGCCAAACGAATCCTGGTTTGGTGGGTCTGTCGGTCAGCTATGCGCTGCAGGTGACCCAGACACTAAACTGGCTGGTGCGCATGTCATCGGACATTGAGACGAACATTGTGTCCGTCGAGCGTATCAAAGAGTATGGAGAGACGAAGCAGGAAGCTGCCTGGGAACTGGAGGAGGACAAGAAGAAGCCCAAGAACTGGCCAGCAGAGGGTCGTGTTGAGTTCCAAAACTTTCAAGTGCGCTATCGTGAGGGTCTTGACCTGGTGCTACGTGGCGTCAGCTTTAACATAACCGGCGGCGAAAAGGTCGGCATCGTGGGACGTACCGGCGCTGGCAAATCCAGTTTGACGTTGGCTCTGTTCAGGTAAGGTTTAAAATCTGATGTTAATGTTACAGTGATTACATTTTCACACTTTTAGAATTATCGAGTCAGCTGGTGGTAAGATTCTGATTGATGGCGTGGATATTGCCACCATGGGTCTGCATATGCTGCGCTCGCGCTTAACCATCATACCGCAAGATCCCGTGCTGTTCTCTGGCTCGCTGCGCTCCAATCTTGATCCGTTTGAGGTTAAGACCGACGATGAGCTGTGGAGGGCATTGGAATTGTCGCATTTGAAAACGTTTGCTAAGACTTTGACAGCCGGTCTCAATCACGAAATCTCCGAGGGCGGTGAAAACTTGTCGGTGGGTCAGCGTCAATTGGTTTGTTTGGCTCGTGCACTGTTGCGCAAGACTAAGGTGCTCATCCTGGATGAAGCTACAGCAGCTGTGGATCTGGAAACCGATGATCTCATTCAGGTAAGTTGTTACCTACTAATTTACAACATTATATTAATTAATATAAATTGTCGCTTTGTAGAAAACAATTCGCAGTGAGTTCAGGGAATGCACTGTGATGACAATTGCCCATCGCTTGAACACAATTTTGGATTCGGATAAGGTGATCGTGCTGGACAGAGGTCAAATCACAGAGTTTGCCTCGCCTACTGAACTGCTGGACAATCCAAAATCGGCCTTCTATAGCATGGCCAAGGATGCTAATCTGGTTTAGTGAAATATAATTAATACTAACAACAGACAAAACTCATTTACAAATTGTGCCCAACCAAACATAATAATACTAAAAGAAACGTTAATTGTACTTCAAATGTACTTAAATGTAAATGTTTTTATGTACTTACCTAGGTTTGAATTCGTCAAGTGTACTATATGGAATTACATGCCAAGTTTATTTTTCTATGCAATGTTTACATGTAAAACAGCCGAAAAGCGTCCTGTTGTCAACTTAAGTAATGATTATGATGAAACAAAGGAAACAACCTCTTAAGAATTTGCCTTCAAATGATTAAATCACTAAGATAATGCCCAGTAGTTAATTACATTTTGCAAAATTTTTTGTAAAATATGTATGTATATGTACTTCGAAACGTGTACTTAAAACAATTGAAATTATGAGGATAAGAATCAAATAAAACCCAACTAACCAATGTGAATCAAAAGTAAATATAATATACATGTGTACCTCTTTTAATCAAAGACCATTCTTTCTTACTTACTTATATAAACTTTTGTTCTATTTTTGTTTATTGAAATGCGAAATAGCGTTTTGGACTTATGAAAATAATTTAGCAAAGTTTGTTATCTAGCATTATCAACATTGCATGCGGCGTTTAAGTGCGCAAATAGATTGTACGTTTTTTTAGTTGAGCAGCAGCTGGGCGACAATGTTATTGTCGTCCGTCGGATTTGAGGCGTGCATGCCCGAACCGCTTTCAAGAAATTCGCGCAGCTCGTTCTCCAGATCGCCGCCTGCATGCACGTCCGGCTCATCGATGTCCATGGGCTCATGGCTGACCACTGGTAGAATTTGCGGCAGTGCCACCGGTTGCTGCAGCAGCTCAGGCAACTGAATGCGAGGTGAGGCCGGCGGTGGCGGTAAACCAGCTACAAAAGAATTGATATTGTTAAAATGAAATCAAAAATGCAATTGTTAGACTCCAAACTAACCAAAGGACATGCCCATTGCCTTGCGCAAGGCGTACTGATCGGCAATCGCTGAGGGCGGCAACTTTTTGGCCAAGTCGCTAAGCTGTTGTGTAAGCTGCTGTGCCGTTTGCGTCTCCTCAGGTCCGGCGGTCGGCACCTGCGCCAAATGTGCAGGCAGTGGTTGTGAAAGTCGCTCGTGTTGGATCACACGCAGCTTTTCGATAAGGGTAAGATTATTGCTAAGGTGCTCGTGCATGCGACGCGATAACTCAAAGTTCTTCATATCCGTTTCCATGCTTTCAAGAAAGCTAATATCGATGCCCAGATCCTTGAGCGATCGCAATCGCTTGAAGTCCAGGCGCGTGTCCTTGTACTTTTCATATTCCAATTCAATTTGTTCACTAGTCTCGGTAGCTGATGAAGCTTCCTCAACTGTCTGCTCCAGCTGATTGCTAAAGCACTTCTCGATTTCCTTTTGCTCGTAGTTTTGTATCTGCATGTTGTGCAGCTCGTCCAGGGATTTACTGTGCTCCCCATTGGTGAGTATGTCCAGCAGACCGTTAGCTATATTTGTACCATAACTAGAGTCCTTGGTGAACTGCAGTATGCTTTCTGCATATTCGGCGCTGGAGGCATCGCCATATGTGCGCAGCACCAGCTGAGTCTCTTCGGCGCTCAATGTGGAGAAACGTGAATCAAACGTGGGAGCAAAGCTGGCAAACGGACCATAATTCATTGGCTTGACCGTTTTGACGGCGTTCCGCTGATCCGTGTGCATGCCATGGAGCTGTACGCTACCTGCTGGCAGTTTACCCACCAGGTCGCCAATTGTAACAACCTTTTCTGGTCCCTCGTTCTCGTCTCGAATGAGCAGATTCAGTGTGGTGGTACCATCCTTGTGCTGGCGCAGGAATCCCATTTTGTGAGCCCGCTGCTTAGCACTAACTCTCTGCTTGGCTTGCTGTGCGGCTCCTTGCACCTGAGCGAGTATTTCTTCACTGGTCAGATCATCTACGTAGGGTTCGAAATGTGTTTTCGGTGCATTCTCCAGTCGTAGAGCCCGTTTTCGTTCCTCTTCCTCCAGCTGGGCAGGCGTGGGCTCATCGGCACCCGTGGAGGCACCTTCATCCGCCGAATCATGCGGATCATAGCCCATCGACAGATCATTACTGTTTAACTCAAAGCCCAGCTCCTTAGCTGTTAGTTCACGTATGTAAACGGAAAGCGGTTTCAGAGTTCTCATCAAATTCTCTGGCTGCAGCTGCTTGAGACCCATTTGTAGCAGACGCTTCGCCGCCTTGTGATATACGGTGTCCACATGATTGTAGCGGATGGCATTTTCACACATTAAACGAAAGTCGTCGCTGAACTCACTGAGCGCCGCATACTCATGATCATCGATTCTCTGGCGCATTGTAGAAAAGTCCATCGGTTTGCTTATGATCGACGAGTAGCCGGGCGCAATGTCATCAGTAACAGGCCACGCAAAGAACTGATGCGGATCTCGTTTTTCCAGGAAGCGTAGCAGATGCTCAAGTAGCTTGTTGAGTGGCGATTTCTGCTGCTTCAACTTAAGTACACAGGTGCGAGGTTCCCGTCCCGATTCACTGCTGCTGCTGGGCGTTTTGGGGGCTTCCAGAGCTTTGGGTGTAAGGGCATTTAGGGAACTGGCCCCACCTGGTGTGGACGCTGCCGTCGACCCAGATGGGGAAGGTATAAGTAGCTATTAGAAAAAATCAAATTAAGCGTTTAGAACTACATTTTTGGACTATGCTAATATTGGACACACTCACATCGGTCAGCGGCTTTGTTGGACTGCTACCGGCTGTCGTCATGCCCAGCGACGAGGAGTTGGGTGAGCTGAGCAGCATATCGTCCAGTTTGCGCGGCACTATTGGCTTTGTAACCGGACAATGAGAAGGCGAGTTGTCGGTGGTAATTCCCGCATAATACAAAATATTCTCGGGCAGCGGCTGTGATGGCGATTGCTCCGCGTCGTCGTCCATATAGCTAAAGCCATCCTGACTGCAATCTGGTTCCGCGGACGCAGGCGCCTGGCTTCGTGGACTGCGCTGCTGTGAGGAGAAGCCACTGCAGGCGGCATCATCGGGAGCGGGTGTTGTTGTGGTATCTTCGTTCATGCGCTCCTCTAAGCACAAATCCCGATGCCTCTCTCGGCTCCGATGCCGCTTCTCCTTGTGATGCTTGTGTTTCTTCTCACGATCCTTCTTTTTCTTCTTCTTCTTTGACTTCTTATGACGCTCCCGATGACTCAGCTCGCCGACGCACTGCAGCTCTTCCGGCACTGTTGGACTACCAGGTGCTGCCGCCATCATCGCCTCAGCAGCTGTCGGAGGTCCATGTCCTGCGTCCAGCGCTGTAAGCGGCGAATTGGCGCTATACTCGGGCGTTGCATTTGATCCGACTTTTAGTATCAGCTTCAAGCCACGCTGCAACTGTGCGGGATCCTGGTGTTGGCTATATTCTTTAACAATGAAAATGTAAACAACGTGAGTAAAATGCCCGCTGTAAATTAAGCACGCTTGAGAGCCCGTCGGTGTTTTACCTTCATATTTTTCGCGCCGCTCCGATTTGTTTTTTTTGTGCTTCTTCGATGAGCCCATTTTAAGGGCTTACGTGGACTTATATAAATGCTCCTCAATTTGGTCAATACTGATGCCAAAAAAGATTGGTATGTACGCAAATAAATGAAGAAAACTAAAATTATTGGCTGTTTCGGGCGAGACAGACGCCATGATTTAGTGATGTTAAAATTACTATCGATAGCTGCAACAGAATATCGATGGGATGTTTTTATCGGTATAACGAGGGCTGCACAATGTCGCGCTTCATTTTTTTTTAATTAGCTTTGACTTGGCGACTACGAGACTTTGGCGGTGCTGAAATCTGTTTCTTTGTAGTTACATGTCCCGTGCTGGCATCAGCGGGCTTGCCTTTGACACTGCGTGACGTCTCATTTACGTCAGCTGATGGCAGATGCATTGGCATCAAACCTTTTTTGCTCTTGAAGAAGCCCGCATACAGGGTGCGTGTTGAGTTAAGTGCTTGTTGGGATGTGTCCAATTTGGCTTTGATCTTCTCAATATCCTGACGCATCCGCTGTAATTCCTGTGCAATCGTCTGCCTGTCTCGATGCAATCTCTTGTGCTGTAATAACATATTCTCTAGCACTGTCTTTTGCATCAACACTTCCCGAATACGGCGCTGATTCGAAAAGGTTTTTGGTCCATTTTCCGAGTAGCCACGCCGCATAACCTGCTGCGACTGTCGGTGTAAATGGGCCTTGATCTGCGATATGGGCACAACAGCTGACTTTTTGACAACACCGCCGCCTTGAATGCGACGGCTCTTCCTCAAGGTGCCTGATTTTTGCACACTGGGTGGCGTCGGCATTTCAGCTATGGCTGGCGGTATTGCTGGGACCGCCTTGCGCGGTGGAATTGTGGCTGTTTAAAAGTTATATAAATTGAATTGATGCTAAATTGATTGCTCAACTTACCCTTCATATACTTATGTATATTGGACACCATGTTGTGCACCCGAGACGGTACATTAGGCTTTTCTATGAAGCTACTATAACCGCTGCCGGCGCCCATTCTGAGATATGGTTTGGGCCCTTGCTCAGGCTTAGCGTGTTTTTTACCGGGAGTTCTTGTCTGGTGCTTTAGAATGTGGTCCAAGTTAAGTCGCATTGCCATCTTGCCGATCGAATTTAGTTAAAATTGCTCAAAGAATTTAGATAAGCCAAATAAAAAAAGTTTTTGACCCGAAAGTTTGCGAAAATAAAAACCAAAATTGTGATACGTGTTAGATTTGAATTTGGAATTTATTGAAATTTTTATCATGACATTCGACTTACATTCTTGTGAATGGAATGTCAACAAATTGTGCTATTTTGTATGACTGCTAGATGGACTTATGTATATTCAAAATTGCTTATTGATTTATATTTAAAATTGCCTATCGACTTTCGACACATTGAAATACGCTCCACAACAAAATAAGTTGTAACCAAGCGGAAGCTTTATTATTTGTTTAACGCCAAAAAAAAAGCGAATGTTTAACTGAGGTGCGGTCCAAGTGCAGCATGCTCTCCCACGGCAAACATTTTAAGGTATTATGCAAGTTGGCTCCATTGTAACGGTTATTGGAGTCATGTTTGCCATTACCTGTTGTTGTTTCATCTCTCTTTTTTTGTTTGTTTGTTGGTTAATTGGTATTGGTTTTATGAGTGCACCTCTTAACGGCACTTAACGCATTGGCTTTTATGACACCGATAAATTCAAAAAGACAAGAAAAAAAGCGAAATTAAATTTGTTGTCATTGAACTGTTTAAAAAAGCATTCTCGACTAGAGCACCCTGTTTCTTGTTCTGATGCATTTTCAAGTAGTTCGAATTACTTAAATTATATTAACTTGCTCATTTGAAAAATATTTGCAGAATGTTTGAGAGTTCAATGAACGCTTGCGCTTGACCAATTGTGAATGGAACAGGGAAGAGATCTCGTAACTACTTATGTACATAAATGCGCATAGTTGAACAATTTTGGAGTAAACCGAAACAAATGAACGCTTTTGTTGTGATCATAAACAAGAGTGCAAATTGTTGTCAGCTCCAATGGAGAGTAGGTAAGACGAAGGGCGAGTGAAACCACAAACTCACACCTTATTTCGACCCAAAGAGCACTACGAGTGACCTGCGTTGAGTTAGTTGCGTTTTGTCGCGCGTTTCAACAGGTTACCCAAGTCGCTTGGCTAATTGGCTCAAGGACATGCCAGGACTAAGCAGCAGCTGTTGCTGGTTGGCATTGCTGTTTGGATCTAGCTGGATTAGCAACATTATTGGATCCGTGCACGATGAGCTGCCGCAATGTGAACTTCAAGGCGTTTATCGGCAACGCCAGAGCGTCATTGAGTCACCAAACTATCCCGATTCATATCCTTTCAATCGCTGTGTGGATTATGTAATACGTTCGCCATATCGCTGTCCCACCACATTCCACATACAGTTCCTCGACTTTCAGCTGGAGTTGTCGGATAAATGCAGCCGCGATTATTTGGCAATTGGCTTGCAGAACGATGACCGCGATATGGAGGTCCTTTGCGGCCAGGTGTTGGGCATTAAGAAATATCAGACGCCTGATGGCATACTGCGTTTGCGTTTCTTTAGCGACGATTCACCTTGGACAACGGGCGGGGGATTCAAACTGCTCATAACGCGCTTGGCTTGTGAAGCTGACGATTTTGAAGCGCGGGCTCGGAACACTGATCAAGACGATACAGTGTCGGTGGATGCTAAGCAGCCGGACAAGAAGCAGCTCGCTCCACATCATCATCATAAGCAACAGGTGAACCAACAAGACCAACAGCAACAATTGAATATTAGTTTGCCGCAACAGCAAACCCAGTTTCCCGGCTATCCTGGCTATCCTGTGCGTTATCCTTATGCTCCCTTTTCGGCAGCAGGTGGGTTTTATCAGCCCCCGCCCTGCGCCACAAATGATCAACAGCTGCAGTTGCAGCAACAACGATTGTTGCTACTCCAGCAACAGCAACAGCAGCAACTACAGCCACAGCAACAGCTGCAGCTGCGACAGCTACAATTGCAATTACTGCAACAGCAGCAACTACTGCAGCAGCAGCAAAACTTGCAGCCACAGCAGCAACACCTGCAGCCACAGCAGCAACAGCAACAACAGCAACCATTGCAGCCACAACAAGAACAACAGCAGCAGCAGCAACAGGACCAACAACAACAACAACAATTGCCCAACATATTGGATCAATATCAAACGAGCACCTTCCAATCGCCGGCCGCTAATCTGCGAGACTACGATCCACAGTTTGGTGGCCAGGTGGATCTTTGTTGTGTCAGCAGCTTTACCCAATCCCATTTCTATCTCTCCAGTCCGGGCTTTCCGCGCACCGTTCTAAACGCATTGCTGCCCAATCAGCAGCGGGATTGCATCTTCTACTTCGAGAAGAGTTCGCCAAGTGTTGCCGGTTTGCGCGTGCGTTTCAAGTTCTTTGACTTTGGAGTGCCACCCGTGGGTGGCATTATTCCGGGTGGTGGCTGCAATGGAGATTTCATAGAGATTGATGGACAGCGCTATTGTGGCTGTCGCTCGGGATTTGTGCTCAAAGCATTTTGGCCCCAGGGACGCAAGGCGTTGCGACTGCGCATGGGCCAAGGTGGTGGTGGTGGGTCGTCCAATGGTTTCCTTTTGGAAATCTTTCATGATACGGATGTGACTGCATATGGACAACTAGGCAATCGACCGCTGAGTGATCCATTGCCGAATCTGCCGGGATTGGGTGGCTTCCAACCGCAGCTGGGCAATTTTCCGCAGCAGCTGGGCAATTTTCAGCAGCAGCTGGGCAACCTGCAGCCTCAGTTAGGCTACCAACCTCAAATTGGCTATCAGCCTGGCCTCATGGGCTATCAGCCAGGATTAGCTGGCTATCAACCGCAGTCGTCACTCTACCCGGGACGCCTGCCCAGCTACCCGCTCTCTCCAATCTCCCCACTCCTACAATTCTCGCCCTACCGTCAGGCGCGCCACACGGCAGGCTCCTGGGCCTATGCCCGCGGCTTGGATGCCCACCAGCCGTCGCGTGTGGTGGAAACAAACTCAACGCGCAAGGAGTTCTATTTCTATGACGGTGACGAGGCTTTCACCCGCGCCGCCCTCGACAGGGACGATGATGATGCCGAAGCCGATGAGGAGGCTGCCAAAAAGACAACGCCACAGCCTGTAACCAAAGCTTTCGAGCAAAGCAGTTGCACCTTTGATTATATGGAAGTTCTGCGACTTTCGGTGGACACTTTGTGGTTAACTAAACCCATTTGCTTTGCACCGCTGCGCAGTTGGTTTAGCAATATCTTTGGCTAGTCATGCACTAAATTTGAATAAATAAATCAAAATAAATGAACTCTTGTTCTAATTGTTTTAAGTTACGATACAGTTATATTTGGCAGGACCACATCCACATATTTAGCTATTGTGACTTTTGAAGTAATAAGAAATGGTTATGTTAATATGCGTTAATTTAATCGCAATATTGAAGCGCACACAAGGAACGAGTAGCAGCGATATTTATTGGGTCTATGATAAAAAGGTGCAAAAAAAAAACTTACTCACTGTCATAATTTAATGTAAACGTTTTTTGCGCAATTCAACAAAATTAAGCTTCAGCTTGAATATATCAGACACCCACAAATATATTACACATATGTATGTATGTGCTGACTTTCATTTTCCATACAAAAACGTCGCATTGTTTACAACATCGCATAAGTGCGACGTTTGTGACCCCCACCACCGCCAATACCTTGAAGTGCGAGAATAGGGCTTCGATGTCAGCCCCTTCGCCACTCCCTGCCCACCTTCCAACCACCTAACTGGGCAGTTCTTGGCACTGTTGACTTAAGCTTTGGCGGGCTTCAGCGTCGACACTTCCAGACGACAGCTTTGGCATTGAGGTTATCTATTTGAAGAGCTGCTGTGGCCTGACAACAGCGGAAATGGCAAGCGCCTACAACAAAGAGAATACCAATAACAGAGAAACCTACTATTTTGTAACACATTTTTCATGACGTCACCCAAGTCAACATGATGGAGATCATAAATAAACAATCAAAAAGCATTTGTGCCAAGTACTATATATGAAAAAGATAATATTTTAGTACTAAAATGTTTATTTTAATTACCAAAAATCCGATATAGTATATTTAATATGTTTATTAGTAATTAGATGTCCCGATTTTCCACACAAACATAGACAATACAATACAATATTAAGAATTATTTGTTAGGTATACATATACATATATACACATTGATGTTGATTCCGTACATGTTTCATAAATACATATATAATTAGGCTCAAATTCGGGCGTGGCTTGAGCTCAATTTATAGGTTAGGTTATACATACATTTTATAATCGTTAGAATACTCAACTACCGACACCGAGTGACGACCCGTTCTAATGATATGACAGGTCTGTAACAACTACTGGAATGTGAATTAACTCGATATTTGCATGAACTACTAAAACTTCTTTAATATTTTAATACGATAAGTATATGTAATACATATATATACAACACATTTAGAGACATATTTTGTTACAATTATTATAAGTGGTTTTTTGGTAAATTGGCTAGCTTAGTAAGAAGATTGCGAATGCAAAAACTCTGTGCACGAAGGAATGAAGGAACGAAGGGAACAAAGGGTAAAGAGGAATGAGGAGTTGGAGTTGCGTATTGTCTAATCTAGTACAGAAACAAATTACATAGTGGTTATGTGCAACGTAACGTTAGTTTAGTTTAGTTTAGTTTCAGTTAGCTAATAGTTAGTGCTTGTTGTTCTCCAGTTTCTCGCTTGACTTTGGTATACATATGTGTGTGTGCGTGTGTCCTTTTGTGTGTCCTTGTTGTTGGTGTGTCGTCAGATTTTCATATTTTTGTTAATCTAGCCCAGAAATCGTATATTGGTAAAGACAGCTTTGGCGGGTCGCTTGCGATTACAAAAGTTAACCGTCTTGCTGTGATTGCCCTTTCGATTCTCATGCAGATTTACCAAAAGCTTGAATATATCCTCCTTGCTAGGCGTGCAGGCGTACCGCAGTTCCGGTTCATAGTTGCTGTTGATAGAATTCACGTAAGAACTGATAACAGTGATATTTTGCAATTAGAATTAGAATTCACAAGTCACGCCCAATTTTTAGGGCGAAGCAATAGTTTTTAAATATAGTTCTGTATTCGCTATCGGTATGCAGGGTTCTGTGTACGGCCTAGAGAGACTCTTGGAAATGCAGTTTAGTAGAGTTTTTTGTATACTTATTTGGGTTTGTTCCTGAAATCGAATCACAGCTCTTTTCTCATATGTTTTTTTTGTATTCCAAAAGCGAAATTGCGATTTCAAGAACAGAACCCAACGTTTTATTAAAGTTTAATAAACAAGCACTAGGATTACAAATCAAAATGGGTTGGGTTTCTTGGGTTCTGTTGTTATTACTGTTTTCTAGTGGGGGAGGGTTGCAGGGATACAAGTGCTTACCCGCGGTTTCGATTGTGTCGCTTCCAGGGATAGCGACGATAGTAGCGCGAGCGTTTGGGCTTATTTGATCCTAGGATTTGATTCTGCATGGCGTTTTCCAGCTCCGGATAGTCAGCAGCAGCTGCGGCAGCAATTTCCGTTGGCTCATCTTCTTCCACATAAACCAGCGGCAGTGTGTTCAATGAAGGATCCTATGGGTAAGTAAAATTAATGCTCAAAGAAAAACGCTCTTCAATATTGAAGTACAACTGATTTAGTTTTAATTTGATAAGTTTGACATTTATGTAAAATTGCTTACAACTTACCTCAAGCATTTTCATGAGCAAAGCGGATTTGTCGACAACTTCTTGCTCAGCGCGCAAATCCTCCTCCAGTTTCTTGAGCATATCAAACTTGCTGGCCAGCTCAACCTCATTGTAGACGGCATTCGCATAGTCTGGCTCCTCCGGCGACAAGGCCAGCTCCTGGCCCAACTCCGCGTTCAAAGCACGCATCAGCTCTACCATGGAAATGAAGTCAATGAACAGCTTGTACTTGGTATTTTGTCTTTGAATATTTGCACAACTTTGACGCTTATCCGGCCACAAGCACCACCCCTACAAGTCAATATAAAGAGTTGGCACACAAGGAGCCTTTAAGCCAACTTCCGCTAACTGGCATTCGAAAGTTTGAATTGCGGATTTGACACTTAAAAACATTTCTCACACTTTCCCTCAGCCAGTCGTTGAATGGCGCTTTAAAATATATTTTCTCTCTGAAGTACCGGAAATTGACCGACGGGTATAATCACAACAACAAACAGCTCAGACAGCCGTCATCTCAGCTCAGCTCGGCTCGGCTCGGCTCAGTGCTGCTCAGTCAGTCATTTAGTCAGTCATTCAATTTGATCATTCATTGTGTTAGATGTTTTGCCTCGTTTATCAAGCGGTTGCCTTTTGTCTTATTTGGCAGCTTTCTGTCACCCTGCCTCGCCCACATTTCGGATTTTGCATTAAGCTGGTATAAACACGGATTATGGCCAACAATCTATTGATTCAGCAGCAGGAGTGTTTTGTTGGTTTTTAGTCAAAGCTGATGAGCTTGTAAGTTTGGGAATTGTTCTGTTAATTGTATTTATTCAAGAAAAACAAGTGTTCCTATTTTTAAGTTAACTGAGAATCGATAAACCGAGCCGCTAGTAAACCAAATAATTGGAAACCTACTTCAATCACATGTTTATGCCAAATAAACGGAAATCAATTGTGTTCATATTTTAATTTAATGACCAATGTATGTTTATGTTAGTGTGTGTGTGTGTCAACTGGTCCTTAAACAGACTACAACCAAATTTCAAATATTGTTCAATCTTAGTAGGCGTGTTGCCATAGATAAACGCACTATAAAAATTGTGCATTGGCCCGAAATGTCCGGCGGCCATTGAAATTCCAATTGCTGCGAGGGGGCTGCCTAAAAGCAGGCAACATAAAATTATAAAATTAAATGGAAAGGTCACCTGTTGCGTTCTATTGAATGTGCAGCCAAACGTAACGATTCACTTGTCAAAAGGCATCATCCAAAAGTCTATTCACAACGCTTATTTATAGGGAATATGCGCAAATAGCTTAAATTTCTAGAGTAAAAATCACCAACTACAAAATTCGTAGTAAAATATAAACAAAAATCAATATATAATTCTATACTTGATGAAAACAACAATTTGGTTTGCGCTGATATAGAGTATCTGGTAAGACATTCTTGCAAGTTTCTTGATACTGATAGTCCCGTCCCAATATGAAATGAATCTTCATCAACTTGTCGAAGGCTCACTGTGAGGCACGTTGAAAAGAAATAACAAGAACAGAGCCTACACACGCACAGAAAGCGTCATCATCAGCGCATGGAGCCAAATGTCAGACGGTAATCCTTTGGCCAAAGCAAAGAACAAAAGGCAGTGTTGCTGTCATTTAATCAGGGGACGACTCACCATCACCAGGATCGTAAACGTTACGTTCCGGCGCATCCAAGTGTCGTCGCTGTTGAGTCACAGTGCCTTCGTCATCGACTCCTCCACTAATTCGCAAGCGTTGCTGTTCTGACGCGATTCCAATGCCAGCATTCGGTGATACCCCCGTAGATGTCTGAGATGTTAGAAAGCCAATGACATGACGTGAGCTGGCCAAGAGCGTTATGGCCAGCATGCAGAGCGTTAATGTGTCGGGCTTCATGTTTGTTTTTGTCCTTGGCTCCTTTCGCGTCGGGGCTTACTTTCTATCTGTAAAGTACACAAATGGAAATTTGTATGAGGGTTTTGTTAACCCTGCCCTTCGCTATATGTTTGTGGGTGTGCGTGTGAGTGTGTGTTCACACTTTTTGAGCTTAAGCCAACAGCATCCAGAATCAACAACTTGCGTCAAGGCGATATACTTGGACAACTTTTGCTGCTTACTCTGCTGATGGCTTAAAAGCTTCCTAAAGGGTATTAGAAATTTGACAGTTCTCATTGCATTACCCGTTTAGGGAATATTTTTAGATTTTTATTTACTTTAATTAAGATTCTTTCTGGCAAGGGTATATAATCTTCAACGCGCCAAAATATATTTTTAGCCTCTCTTAGTTTATTGTTCGTGTTCGTGTTAAAGTTGTAGTACAGCTTGTCTTTATTTTAAAGCCGCCGTTCGCATCGTTTCATTTAATTAGGTGTGGGCGTGGCAGAAGCATTGCCTTAACTGCCTTGCTACGCACAACACCATCTCAGAGCCGTCCCCTCTACCCCCTTGCACCATTGCTATGTGCATGTCTTGATACCCATTAGCTTGGCCACATCCCATTCAGTTACATTCTTTCCCTTCTCATATAACTGTCCTACTGGTGAACAATATAAATGAGATTGGCTTAAACTTTTGGCACTTGCGGTCTGATATTCCGGTTTGGTTTAATTTCTCAAGCTCAACAATAATAAATAAAAAAAATATAAAATATTAACTGTCTGGTCAATTAATAAACTCTCTTAATAAAATTTAATTTTAATCTTAGGCGTAGTATTAAAAGATTAAATATTCAAGCGTTGCTTATTAATTATTAAAATTATTAAGACCAACATTTTTGCTAACCAAAGCCCTACCCACCTAACCAAAATTCTTACTAAGATGAGAATGGAAGACTGTTAACATCTTGAGACAAAGCACTCTTAAAGCAAATCAAACCCAATTCATTCTTGCTTAAGTTTTTTTAAGTGAAAACATATTGATGAATTACCCAACGAACCATGCTGCGAACCACAAATTCGACGAACCAAAAAGAAATTTTCAATTTGTCAACTTATTAAAAATGTGTCAAAGCAACATTAAACCTTGAAGGCAATTTTTCAATTGGACTGCAGTGAAAATTTCTTTTGCCAAGTTATAAGCATTGATAATTCTGTCCGATTATTGACTTAATGAAGGAATAAAGAGAATATATGTATTTTTTTTCGTAGGTAATATGTTTTATGTTTATGGCTTAAATAATGGCATGCTTTTAGCCTTTTACTCTTTACACCTGATTTATATGATGTAAGCTTCCATTTAATATTGATCATTTATTTTTCATATGCATACTTAATGTTGCTCGCCGATTTTGGTGTTGACGTTAGGTTAATAACAAGCAATATGGTGAGAAAAACAAAAGGCATAATAAAGCCGAAGACAAAATACACTTAAATACATAGTGAACAAGCAATTTACCATCAGAACAAAACGAAATAGTTCTAAGTTATTCGCAAATAAATATTATTTTATGCATAACATTCAATGCAACAACTATTATTGGCAAAGAGTATAAAAACAAACAAAACAAATTGAGATATCTTCGATGCCTTCGAGGCACAATATTAAGAAAAACAACATTTTCAATTATTACATTTAAGTGAGACACTTTAAAGGCAGCTAATGGAATATTTAAGGTGACAGTATTTGAGACAAAAAATGTGTTAAAAAACAGAACTGAAGACCCTTGTCTACGGGTCTAGGTAACTAGAAGGCAAACACAACGAATCGTTGTTAAACTGTTTTAATTAACTTGTTGACACTCGCACACACACAAAAAGTCGAAAAGTGGCCCAAAAAAAAAACAGAAGAAGGAATGAAAAAAACTTGGCTAATTTAATGTTGTTGTTGTTGTTGCGATCCCAAGGGTAAAATAAAATTTACCACTAAAGCACAGGATGGGGAGCAAAATTTGTAGCTGTCACCTTGTTTGCCAGCTCACCGGTTTTGCAATAAACGCACACTTAATTGCTTGAATGAGAAAATTGAGCTTAAACGCTTTAAGGTAACGCGTTTTACTACGGCCTAGGAACAGATTGGGAATATCCCACTCTGACTTAAACTTGTCATGCAGTGTTTAAAAAACACAAAGTTTCATTAGCATCCAGGACATTTTTTGGTTTAATTTCAAACTACTAAACGGATATGTTGCTATCGGCCAATTAGGGCAAACGGAATATGTTTCTTATATTGCCAAAAGTTGAGCACATTTTATTATAATATAATTTGGATGCTTATGAGATTGAAGCGCAGCTGTTGCAACTTTTCCGTACAAAGAAAGAATTTAAAGGTAATTGCAATTGCTATAACTTTAAATAGAAAGTCGGGTTGGTTAATGCCAAGATATATATCTCCTCAATATTCGATTACCTTATTAGCTCTAAGCTCTTTGGGTCACATAAACACTTAATGTATTCGTTTCAAATGTTGTTTTTCGCTAATAAACTCACTCCAGCAATGTTGTTAACCATAAATGCCAAGTATGTTTTCCCTTTGGCAATCTTCTAGCACAAAAGTACCGCCAGTCATGAATTTGATATGTTATGTATAAAACAATGCTTTTATTTCGTTCCCCAACAAAAAAGCACTCAGACAGCGATCATATATTTCAGGCAGGAGCAAATGGAGAACATCTACGCCTGCGGCTTGCAATTTGATCCCTATTCGATGACCATGTGGACCAAAGAAACATATACACCTATGCAGCTCCCACACACATACAAACATATGCGCCCTTGTGTTGTGCTATTTTGATTTTATGATATAATGTGGGGCGCATTTAATATGACATTTTTGTTATTTTTGTATGAGAGCAGGTGTTTTAAGTTTTAAAGCTGTTTTGATTAACCTTTTTATGGACTTTATACTTTTTCGATATGCCACTTGATTTGTTGAATTGATTGCCCAAGGGAGTTTTCTATAGTTTTCTTTAAGTTTATTTTTCTTTGATATAAATTCATTCACCTAGAATTTTACACGTTTGTGACTAAAGGGAATTGGCAAGAGTAAGTATTTGTTGCAAAATGTTTGTTTGTGTGGAGCTTGTTGCAGTTGTTGTTCAACAGTCGATCAAGTTATGTGACTCCAAGCTCTTTGTGAAATGTTAAACTTTAATTGCTTAGCACGCTAAAAGTATTTCCACCCACCTTTTCATGGTGATACAATTAATCTAACTTGAAACAGACAAAATAGAATGGCATAAATGTATATTAACGCACCTTAGGAGGTGCCTAATTATTAGCTGCAATCTGACCTACATGTAATTTTGTATGTGAGTGTGCAAGTGTAGCAAATTAACAATTACTTATCAAATTACAAATCACGGATTGTGGTACATTGATTGATTTATTTTTAGCACGGGCTTGCATATTTAATAGTTAATTTTGTTCAGCTTGAGTGTTTAACTTTAACTTTGATTTCCCAGTTTACACGAACAACATCTGCCTTGGGTTTATTTTTAACTTAAACTCAACTAAATTACATTTTCCCCAGGTTACATTTTGAGCTCTAAAAAATTATTTATTTCTGCTTAGTGGTTAATAAGCTTGATTTTTGAATTAAAGTTCATCTAAGGTTGTAGTTTTTTTTATGAATTTTTAAAAGATTTTTTGTAATTTAACCAGTTTTATACCTTTTTGTATTTTATTTAATTTTTAATAAATTTAGTTTTGAAAGCTTAATTGGTCACTAAAAATTGATTTAATATGGTACATCAAAAATCATATACTGAGAAAAACATATGCAGTTAGATCAGTTAAACTCAATTAATAGTTGCTTCAAGTCTCGACAACATTCACACAAACACCCAAACACTTGAAGATATATTGTATCTCATTTTATCACGCTTTGTCTATGATAATGGCGACGGCATTTGTAGGATTTCCGGACGCGCCTTTGAATCTGTTCAATTTCACATAGTCCTTTTCGACCAATATTGAATATATTTTGTAGATAATAATATTATTTAAGCTATTGTTTTATTTTATAATTTCTCACATAATTGTTTTACTTTTTATAATAATTTATAGCGCGAGAACTCACAATTTTTGATGAACTATTTTATATTATTTTGGGGATCCGTATTCAGCGGATTGTCAACTGGCAACTGTTGCTCCTACTACTTGTTGAACACTGCGTGACCGAATGGGGTCGCCGACTTCTTTTATAAGGACAAGCGGAGCCGATGACTCACCCGAACCTTATCGGCATACGCACACGAAGGCAACGCGCCAAAAAATTGCGTAAAAGCTGCGCGAGCTTTTACGGCAAGTGTTTCGGTGGCAGCATTCCAGCCAATCCCAAACATTTCAATTATTTTTTTTTCTTTGGCAACTTTATCAATGAAAAATTTCGTCACATTTGCTCAAGTTTTGCCGTCAGATATTTTCGTAAGAAAAATCGTACGCAAACCTTGGAGAAATTCCTGCAGGAGCGTGAAGACATAATAATAAAAAGTGGCTGCAATTTATATACGCCGCAAGATAACTGCGCGCCACTAAGTAGGCAACAAGTCAGCGGCATAAGTACAATAGGGGTGGAAGGTGGCAGAGCTTGTGTAATTGTTGACAATGCTTTTAATGCCGAGCATTTGGCACGTCATTTCCTGGAACATTTATAGCGTGGGAGTCATGTGTACCAAAAGCCAACTTTCCCCACAGAAATGACGACGCGGAAATATGTGCAATGATTTTTGCTTTTTAAAAATATCTCTTCTATTGCATTTGTTTTAAAGCCCCCACAGCAGCAAACCAACCAACAGGCTTATCATATTTTTAATAACCTCAATGGAGATTTGCGTTATATTTGTTTTGATTTATCACCAACCTGTTATCGTAAATGATTTGATTTTTTATGACGCTTATTAAACATTGTCACCTCTACTAATCACAGCAATTAGCTTTTGGCAGTATCATATCTCTCGTTTTTATACTCTTTCGTGGGGTATAACAGGCTTGTTAGTGATTAAACGAGTCCTCCTGGTTTTTTTGTTATAGAAGCCTGACTTTAATTAAATTTAAACTTACCTCATTAATAAGTCAATGACCTTAGTGTGATTTAAAAGTTTCCCATACACATAATTATAAAGAGAGTTGGGTCTTTCTGGGAAAACTTTTATTATTCTCATGCAAATCTACGACAGCAACTAAAAAGTGTAAGCACGACAGGACGCCTGCAATCAAAGGGGCAAGACGGAGACAGAGTCAGTGACTAGGAATAGGTGCCACCGGCTGGGAGATAATCCGCAGCACAGTTGGCAAGAACCACAGGCGCCCACAAGCGACACTTTAAAGTCAATAACTGGAAGGAAACAAGTAAGTGAGCACCTTATTTGCATGGGTCTAGCCTTTACAGAGGAGGGGGCGGATGTGTGCAGGGGTGAATGACAGTAAATATAAGCAAACATAAGGTTTTTAGAGTGGCAAACGTATTGCCTGGAGCAATCAATCATACTCGAAATGGGAAACCAATAACAGACACATTCAAAAGTTCAAGTTTAAGATGTCGCCCTTAGAGCTAAGTGGGCGGTGTGGGGAGTGGCCTACCATCAACTTATTCAAATTTTCATCCAGAGTAAATCAAAATGACTATTTTTAACCTATCCAATTGCAGGGTGTAGTAAATTTTTTGGCAATTTCGAGACATTATCATATTGGTATTAATACTCACGTGACTGAAGTTAAACAAGTGCGTCATGCCCCTTGTCATTGTAATCTATGCATGTGGGTGCCTAAAACTTCCGTCGTGCAATAGATAAACAATAAATTCAGCTAATTATGATTTGATTGGTTGTCGGACTGATACCCAAAAACGAACTCGTTGTCAAATCGCTGAATTCCTAAACTAATACCAGGAACTAATCGATTTCAAAGAGATTTGAGTGAGACTTCAGTTGCTGGAACACGGTTACGGTTTTTATAGCCTTATCGAATGCAAATATTTGTGGCCTAAATAGCGACTGCCGCCGGGTAATATGCAGAACTCCTACGCAATGGGAAGTTGTGATTTGTGTATGGAAGTATCTAGGTTTTATTGGCTTGAACTCGTTACAGGTTTAATTAAGCTTGATGCATTGACACCCATTGACAGGTTATCGCATTGACAAGAATATTGCACTGTCATCGTGGTGTCCCCGAATAATGTGTTTTTTTTGTGTTAACTTTTTATAAACAATTTGGTTTCGTTGAAAGAAATGACGAAAATTAACAATAATTTACACTTCTTTGTCTTCAGGATCAGAGAGGTATTCTGTCTCTGCCGGCTTCTCTTGTTGTTCCTCGGGCTTCTCCACCACCTCCTCCTCCTCAATGGGATCACCCATGATTATTTGTTCCGCCAACTGATACAACTCGAGAATGTTCTTAAAAAAAAGAAATAAAATTAATAAAACTTCATTGCATATGGGAAAAACTCGCGAAACTTACTTTGGCATTGCGTAGGGCAACAATTTTCTCATCCTCGCAACGCAGTTGGTCATACTGCTGCTTGGAGATGAGCAGTCCCCGATTGAACTCGTCCTCCATCTCGTTCTGAAGTACCTCGGCATACTGCTGCTTGGCCACAGAGAGACTAATGAGGCTCTCGCTCTTTACCGACTCCTCGGACACATCGGAGGCATCGTCCATGTACTTGGATTGTATGCCTTCCTGATAGTCTTCCTGCGACGCTTCACGTTGCATATCAATGCTGCCAGCCCCAAAGTCCTCTATGGCAAAGGTGTCTACATCGCTTGTGGCAGTCGGTGCTGCAACCACAACCTTCTTGTCGTCCTCCAGCTGATGACGTATACGCAGCTCAGTTTCTCGGAACTTTTGGCTTAACAAAACGACAAACGAAAGAATAGTGAATATCATGTGGATTAATGTAAATTTATGTCCAATTACGTGACGACTTACCGTGCCCGGACTATGTTCATTATGTCCTGCGGATCCGAGGAGAAGGGCATGGGAACACGCAGAGAACGTTCCTTCATTTTGGCACGCTCAGTTTCCAGGAACTCCTTTAGATTCTGTTCACATTCACGCCAATCCTCGTTGTCGATGCTGTGAAAGGGATTCCGATTTAGATTTTTGATGATAAACCTTTTTCTATCAGTAATTTCTCTACTCTCTCTTTTATTAAAAGAAGCTTAAGGGTATTTAAATATGTCCATAGTACTCATGCTAACTTTCAACACTTTCTTTTTACACCAAGTGCATGGAACTTTTATTAAACCCAATCCGTTGGCTTAAAGGCTCTAAGGAGCGTGGCATAAACGGGCTCCCAACATGCCCATAAAATGTGTTTTTAATATTGTTTTATTATTTCCATGCAATTTGTTTTTTTTTTGTTTTTATGTAACTTTTAATTAGGCTGCCCAAGCAGAGCGGATTTTAAATTGCCAGTGGGCTGAGCTTAGAACGCAATATTTACTTACCGCAACAGATCCATTCCACGTTCTGCATCCTCCGCTCGGTACTGTTCGACCAGAAGCTTCTGTTGGCGTTGGCGTTCGTGTTTCTTGGCCAGCATCTCTGCCTCCTTGGCGGCATGCTGCAGTCGTTCCCTCTCCCATTTAACACCCTGCACCTTCAGTCGCTCCGCATTCTTTTCGCGGCTCGTTTTCAGCTGCGAAAGCAAAGAGTTATTGCTTTGATTTGTTTAGTGAACTGGAGGTAAATTAAGTAAGCGTTACCTTGGAGCGCTCCTTTTGTATCTCTGTGTTGGCATCTTTGTTAACCATAAATATGGGATCGTCGGCCAGTTCATCGGGTATTATATCTGACTTTCCTTCGATAATCAACATGCGTTCACGTTCCACTTCTTTCAACTATAATCAAGAAGAATGCATACAATCTTTTCACAGTTTTACGAGTTATAAAATCCTATAGTTCCCCCTCCTACAGTTAATATCAAAAGTTTCAACGCTATTTTGACACCTACTAAAAGTGCGCAGTGCAGCAAAAAGTTCTCCAATATCAGCGCCTCCTTCAAACAGACAAAGTGGCCATTTCCTGCTTTTGGAGCACTTTTTCCGCTGCAGTTTGCAACACCTATTTGTACCGCCTAGAGTTTTAGAGTTGTTGTTTTTGCTACGTGCTCGCATGTCTCAGAGACATAAAGCCAAGTTGTTGCCTGTTGTTGGTGCCTATCGCGATGGTCTAATTTTTTATGATTTTGACGGCTTAGATTTGCCATTTGTTCATGTCGAGGGCTCATTGAATTCAATTGCTTTTGCACTGCAGAAACAAAAGGAAATTGAAGAAGTAAAAAACAAAGGCAGACGCGCGACTTTTGCCATTGAAAAGTTTTACTAAACATCCCCTTCCACCAGCCGGAAAAATGAATACGTAAAGCATATTTTGGGATTTTATCCTTAAATCATGATCATAATAAATATCTATCATTGATTATTTCTAAATTTTTCTGACATCATAAAGGTATTTTCTAACTTTTGCATATCGCGAAAGAAAGATAGAGAAAGACCAACATTTAAAAAAAATATCTAGGGTATTTCCTAGTAAGTCCCAAAAGTCACTTACTTGCCGAATGCTCATTCGTTTGGTTTATAAAAAGGGTATGGAAATAATAATCTTCGAAAAGTAATCGTAGACCATAAAAGAAACCGTCGGACGTGACAATTTTCAGAAAGAACCCCGCAAAATTCAATTAGACGACTTGCAAATTGCCAACATTTGTGTTTTGTGGCTGACAGATTCATTTTTTTTTTTGGGAACTTACCTCACGGGCCCGAATGCGGGCAAGCAGTTGCTTACGGTAGTCCTCGTCAATGCGTTCGCGCAGCTGCTTCATGTAGGCGCGGTCCGTTAGTTTGACCACATTGGTGCCCATCAATCGCTCCAGACAGGCGGTGATGCGCGGCAAATTAAAGCTGTAGGCCAAGTCAACACAAAGAAACAGGAAACAGTTAGTCAATCAGCCTTTTTGTTTTTTGTTAACTACTTGATGAAGGTCTATAGTTAATATCCATAAAATATTTGATTTCGGTTTTTAAAGCTTTCTTTTCACGTGGGTCACAAGCGCGCGCCGCGAGCACGGCGTTTTCGCGTTTGTAACTGTTGGTAACGAATGAGGTCGGCCACATATTTGGTTTCTATAGAGCTTCTAGTTCTTAGGGTTTTTTTGTATGATTTATTTGGTTGCCAAACACCCGAAGCACACACGGACAAGAAGACGCCTACTGTTTGCCATCAGCTAAATGTGCAAATTTGTCTAAACAAATGTGCATTTAGACACGGGGAATACCCTTGCTATGGTAATTTTGATTGTTCATAACTTGCTCGAGGAAAACTTCATTTGAAATTTATGTGTATAAAAAGATGAAAGAAATTTGGAAATTGAATAAACAACTGCCTGAATAACATAAAATTATACATTAATTTATATATAAGGTCAACTTTACTACCAAATTAATTCTTCTATATAAACATTTATGCTTTCTTTTCTCGTAATTCTTACACATTGCATACCGAAGTTTATTTACTATTTTAGAGTATTTCAGGTATCGTCTTGTACTTTTGTTGCTTTCGAAACAATATAAAACAAAAACCCCAAACAATTGAGTGTAATTTTAGACATGCAGAGGGGCAATGTGACTAGGTTAGGGGTATGCCTATAGGTAAATATACTATAGAGATAGGTCGTCGCAATTATTTATATTCGCTAGTCTTTTTAGCCAGACAGTCGTTTGTAACTCTCATATGTTATACGATTTGTGCTCCACATTTTCATATGGAAATATATATTGTGCTCATACATGCGATATAAAAAGCACATACTACTACCAGACTTCAAATGAAGTCAGACATGATATCCTTTCCCCGTTCTATACATTTTGCTTTGAATTTACTCCTTCAAGAAACTGCGGGTGGCTATTAGTAGGCTATTATCAGGGACTTATCCAAAATCTCGACATGTTTTTGTTTATGTTTAGTTTTTGCACATAAACATATTTGCAAACAACGCGCAAATAAACACAAAAGTATTTACCACGCCGCCGACTTTTGTGTCATTTGCAGCACGAAAGAAATATAAGCTGACAGCAGGCAGGGGGATGAGATGTTGTTGGGGCTGGGTGTGCGGGTGCAAAGCATCGGGAATATGACCAACTTTGCGACGAAGTTATGCTAAATTACTTTAATGATATAACCTGACTGCAGATTGCCTAAGAATAATCACAAGCCACAACAATTGCCTGACTCGCTGCTTCGGATTCAGACTTTGACTTTTAGGTTTTGGTTTTTCCGTTTTTGGCGCCAAGCCAAAAGAAAAAGTTGCTGTTAAACGTTATTTAAGTAAATGCGGGCACGGCTAAAGTTTAATGCAATTTAAATTAAAGAATAAAAGGTAAATTAGCATGATATTTTAAGGCATTTGAAGCAAAGTTTAACGAAAATTCGAATAATCGAAACAATAATACATTTTCTACTTTACTTGCCTTGATCAACAATAGCCAAGTTTGTTAAATAGATACTTGGCAGACCTGTGGTTAACACGTGCACAGCTTTCAGTCGCGTTGCTTGGCACCGAATCCAAGTTTAAATATATGACATGGACGTTAACACCTACACACAACCACACACACAAACACACACCAACCCACAACTACCGGTTCTGACCTCTTCTCACACTGAACATGGCATTAAAACCGCATAAATGCATATAGTACTAGTATGTGGTTAGTTCGAGTAAACGAGGTAATAACCGGTGCTCTAAGAGCATTTATAAATCAAGGCCCACCTGTGAGAGCGTGACAGGAGCAGAGTTACGGATGCAAATGTCATGGACATGGGGTAGGCAGTGACAATTAAAAGATGGGCGACACATCCTGATGCAATTCAATGCAGGAAATTCGAATATCATAGAATGCTTCCGTTTCTTTGTCTATCGATTCGTTTTTCCTT
Organism: Scaptomyza graminum; assembly: GCA_018901835.1. NCBI lineage: Eukaryota > Metazoa > Arthropoda > Insecta > Diptera > Drosophilidae > Scaptomyza > Scaptomyza graminum. The sequence goes on from JAEIFL010000002.1 coordinate 10,013,772, forward strand.
TTTTTTCTCATTCTATGTTCTTGTTTTATTGCAATTTTTTAGTGCAGTTTCGAATCACTTCACATGACATGACAGATTGTCGTAGAAGGGTATAATTTATGCCGTGTGGGTTGACTTATTGATACACCCACGTTAAGAATTTCATTATCAGTGTCAATGCTGATGTAACAACACATGGGAGGACAATCGAAACAAGGTTTCAACCAGACAGAAATAACACTTAACTCTCGGCTGTCACACATTAGAAATTGATTGAATTGAACTTTGATGCCTTTGAACTATGCGAAAACACTACGAATTTCATTTCAAATCGAAGGTGTTGTTTGGGGCTATAACATCGAAGCCATCAACATTGTTGTTGCCTCAAATAAACGCGACTTTGTTTTAGCTGTTTCTATTCTGGTACACTTGCAAGCACTAACATGCACTTGGATAGGGATTTGGCTGTTCAAGTTTCACTTTCACAAGGTAGCGAAGTTCTTGACAAGCTTAAGGAAATATTATTGTGAACTTGTGGAAGTAACAATTTAAAAATATGTTTAAGTCCCATGTGTAAAAGCTTTTTTCAACATAACTTCCAATTGATTTTATTTATGACTTCATTAGCACACTTTCGCTCACAGTCTTATTTTACGTCAACGCAATGTCAAGCGATATTAGTTTACAGCATACCAACAGACGGGAAACGAAAGGCAAGTTTTTTCCTTTTTCCCTTGTGGAGCAGATAATTGAAACACAATGTCGAACAACTATAAAACTAACTGACTTGCTGCGCTAAAAAGAGAGAAAAAGCTGTTTGTGGGCCTTGAAGTATGCAGCGTTAATTAATGCTTGAGACGTGCATAAATTTCCGAGCACTTGACATTTATGTCTTTGGCCCCAACTCGTTTGCAGCACATTAAAATTGATAATTGCAACACGTAGTCAAAGGGCAATAAATGTTAGCAATTTGCCAATGCGATTATACACATAGTTGCACACTGCATATATTTATCATATATTGTATTGTTCCGAGAATTTACCTTTCGGGCGGCTCAAATGTGCACTGAACAAAATCAAATAGAAAATCCTCTTCGATATCCAATGGCACAGCATTTTTGGGCCTTGGACGCTTAATGCTGCCTCTGCTGCTGTTGCTACTGCTGGCCATATTGTTCTTGTTTAATTTCTAGAACTTGCGGCACTTGCAACCGCCGGCGACGACTGTCGGTTGTGAATACGGGGGATTCTTGTTTTGTTCCGCATTCGCTTTCTTATTTCTTGTTGTTGTTGTTGTGTGAAGAAATACACCTGTGAACACATGTGGGGTCGAGTGCGATTCACTTTAATGTGTGGCAGCCTTGTCGTGTTTCAACAACATGCCCTATACGATTTCAAAGCCGTGCAAGGAGCTCTTCCAGCTCTATGGCTATGCAGCAACCGGGTTCGCATCGTTGGCATCGCATGTTGAGCTAAGCGTTTAATGTTTGCCTAAATGACATGACACCAATGACAATACTATGACAAACACACAACGTTCTGTGTCAACAAGTTCGCACTATACACTGCAACAAACACTTTACGACAATCAATAAAAGAAACTGAACTTTATTCTTTTGCTTTTGTAAAAAGTTTACTTCGGATATTTTTGAAAACATTTCATTTCCGGAATCGAATTTCACTTTTTCAAGTTTGGAATGGTCTTACGAAATCATATACAGTTGAACTTCCATATAACGAATCTCAAGGACACAAAACAATACTTCGCTATGGAGAAAATTCGTATAGAACGAGTTTTTCTAGATTTGAATTCTTAGTAAAGAAAACTTTGTTGTACTGAAATGTATTATAATGAATTTCGACTGTACTATTTAAAGGGCTAGGCGAATGACAAAATTTCAAGAATTTTAACTAAGAGATTTTATCCAAAATAAAGTTCGATGAATTTAAACTAGTAAAAATCGAATTCTATCGAATTTGCATGCCCTTCATTTTTGGCAGTGCTTGGATTGGCATTGGATTGAAGGCTATTCAGGTGACAACTCTATTTTTATAATCGCCTTAGTACCTATGTGGAATGAAACCAATATTTGCAGTTTACCTAATAATTTCCGATGCCAGATTTTATGAGTGTCAACGTCGCATTTTATCGAAATGTGTCAAATGTATCTACTTTATTTGACGGTTCTCTAGTTCTGTTAGGAACCCTTGCCGCGACGTAGAATGGATCATGTTACGGTTGGGGTACACGTGAAGGGACGTGTGCTGAAACCAGATAACAATTTGGCTTTATGGCCAGGTTTCATGCCAGCCAGTCATACAATAATTCCCTCTAATCGACATTGAGCGCAGAAATTGAGCAAACACTTTCGGTTCGCCATGCAAACTTGTTGGCCACTGTCGAAGGTCGACAGGTGGAGGAGTTGATTGGGTTGCCAATATTCGATTCGTGTGGCGAATCTATCGTGTTGCGGCTGCTTGCCAGCAATTCTTTAACTTCAAGTCAGCTTAAACAACAGCCTCAAATATCAGACAACAAATAGCTTGTGGTTACACAGTGGCATTTGCAATGGGTAAACGTGTCCATTGACACCTTAACAACAACACTAACAACTAGTTCCAATTCACATTTATTTGCATAAGGGGTATATAATGTTTTGCCTTCGTATAAAAAAGTGCCAATAATAAATGGTAGCAAAATGTTGTTTGGCTTTACTAGCAGGGTTTTTAAAATTACAACTGCACCTGGTACTATAGTTAATCAACACTGGTAACAGAGTATTGTACAATCGACAGACAAAGCTATTTGCGTAGCTTAATATTTGAATTATTTTTGCATTTGATGTCAACACAATATTTGCACAAATATTTTTGTATTTATGTATATGATTTTGCTTATGGGTTTGTGTACCGGCTAAGCTTTTTGAAAGCTTTCAAACCGCTTTGCACTGTAAGAAATTTGGGTTAGTTTTACTTCTTAGCACCGAATGAATAAGTGAACACAATTAAATATTTTTTTCAAAATATTTAAATTAATATCTTTTGGGAATTGGTTAAATTTCGTCGAAGTTACGCCAGTTAAAAGATCTAAGTCAACCTCGATTTGATTTTATATGACTACAGTTCACTTTTGAAATCGATGCTTACGTGCACTTGACCAAATCCTGTAAATCCTCCTCGGTGAGTGCGTACTCTGCTTCAAGTTCTGGCGAATTCCGTTGCTTTCTACGTTTACGGGATCGACGCTTACGCCTTGAAGAAGTCGCTATGGCTGCGACGCTTTGGGCCCTATTTTCATTCGATAATAGACTGGCTCTGCGTCTGGCTATGGCAGTGGCCACAACAGCCGCAACACTATCAGAGACTCGATGTTCCTCATATTTTCCAGACACATTTCCGGCTGCATTGCTCGCAGTTGTTGTTTCCTCGGCCTTCGTCCGCTCCGCAAAGCTATCCCGGCGAAACGATGGCGTCAGAGTGCGTATTAAATGCTGCGTATCCGCGAATCCTTCATAGTTGTAACGCTTGCGTAGACTCAAACTGGATAGATATTCCAAAGTTTGCCAGACATTCATCTTGTTTGAACCGTAGCGCGGCTCGTCGTCGACTGACCAACAATCGTTGCGTGCTATCTTTTGGGCCAGGAGCATCGTAACCGTCGCGCAACGTCCGCCCGCCGGATTCGCTGGCAGCACCCATTCATCAGAGTCGGAGCGCGCAACAGTGCCAACACCAGCTGTGAGTGGCATGTGGATAACTGTAACAGTTTGTTTATGCCACGCAGCAGACAGCAAATGAGCAGCTCTTAGTTCAAATCGTGAAAAAGTAATGCTGTTTTAGCTTTTTAATAGCTAGTTCCAGCTTTTGGAAAACAGTCTTTTAAGTCTTCAAGTTGGCATAACTCAATCTTTTTGAGTTCCTTGTTAACGCTTAATAAATATGAAACGTTCGCTCTGCTCAAATACTAAACTGCAACTAACAATTATCATATAAATTTCTGAACTATTTCTGCCAATAATTTTGTTGTCAAAATTTGGTTTTGATTTTGCCTTTAAATGCTGGCAGCACTGTTGGGTATTTTTGGTGCAGGTTCACGTCCACGTGTCAGTTGTTGCTGTTGTTGTTGTTTTTTTGGCGAGCGTAAATTGAAATGTAATTAAGTTTCGTTTAAATAACTTTTAGGCCGCCTTTCGGGGTCAGGTGGAGGTCTCTCGCGTGCGAAGCCGCTGACGGCCAAACTTCATTTGAGACCGGAGCCAGCTAAAAATCAGCCGGAGTCTTAGTCAAAGTGCCCAACAAAAAGAAACAAAAAACCTGAATAGAAATAGAAAGCAAAGGGATGAACCCCTCTCCCATTTTGCAGTTGCGTGGCGCGTATCGTGTTTACGGTCTACAAAGGTGATATGGGGATGGGGATGGGGATCGGGGGATGGGGGCACGTGTTCAATTCAACGCCATTAAAAATAATATCATTGTGATTGAGTGACGCGCCGCTTCGCTTAAGTACTTTCTTTTGTCCCGTACTCGGTACTGACACCATTTCCGCTTGATTTTGATTTCCCTTTTCATTGAACACGCAAAGTGTTCAACACTACACCAATTTTGCTCCCCTTAAACCCCGTCCCGTCCATGCACCTTAACCCCAAACTCCATTTATCGCTGTTAGTTGTAGCATTAGCAATGCGGATACGCAACTCATTGGAGCCTTGATTTGTAAGGCCTTTAATGGTGGGTAGACCAAGTCTAGCGACCCCATTGTTCGCAGACCTTGCCATATTACTGCTATACTTTTATTATATTGCATTCAAATAGTATTTTTGAGATATGGTAGACAAAGTTGTATGATGGATTGTTTTCAAAACATTAGAGGTATAATTTTAAATTCCTTATTTCTAAGGGGCTAGATGTAGTATGTAGTGCCGAAAGTAGTAAAGAAAGTTTGTTATGCTTCTTATCCGCTGTCTTCGTCTGATTTCTATCTCCTCCTATTCCCTCCCTCTCTCTATCAAACCCACTTGGTTCTATACTCTTTCGCTTCCAAAAGTAAATACTCTTTGAATACGAAAATTACCTGAGAGCAATAAACATTGATCTCAACCTTGATATCAACACCATCATAAAAACACTTCAGTCTGTCCGCATACAACTCCGTATGATAAATCGTCCTATATACATATACAGCTACTACCCAGACAATTTCCTGCCATCACATTTTAGCCAATTACTTGGCAAACTTTTGCTGACAGGCTGTCCAAAAGGCTGCGCTATCATTCGGATAACTTTTGCCATCAATCTAAACACTTCGTTAGCATCGCGTGACTATAACGGCACATGTCCTTATATGGAACATAAACGTGCGATGAAATTGAAGATTTTATGGCAAACAATAATTAAACTTTAAGACTATTCAATAAACTGATGCAATGGTGCAAGAATATTTCCAGCCATCTTTATATACATAAAGCTCTAGGTGCGGCATGGTAATAATTTCAAAATTGTATATTGCTGAGACAATGGAATCTTAATTTCAGTTCAACAAATAAGCCACACATAATAGATATATTCATTACTCACGCCACAATAACGTCGGGATCCTCCCACCATTTCTTTTGCGTTGGGGCCAATCTCAAACTCACTTGACGCCAATGATTTTTGTGGACCACCTGGAGTTAGATGCAATTATTAGATGTGGTTAGAATTCATTAAAATAATCATTTGACATACTCGATACTTTTTGGGGTCATAGGCATTATGATCCTTTTCAGTGAAGACCAAACGTGCCATTTTTTCTATATTATCTCACTAAGTTTTCAGAAAGTTAAGAAAGAAAGAAAGATTTACGAAATTCTATAATTGTACTTTATGTTGTCAGTGTGAACGTAAGATTTTGACATTTTCTAAAAAGTTTTTATGTCTGTAAATAGAAAAAGAAAATCAAAATTTATAAAACTGCTAGATTACAAAAATATTAAATCCAAAAAATATTTATTATCTCTTACAATAGCAATAAAACCGGTCTTAGGCACAAACATCAAACCGTTATAAGCAAAAGTTTCTGAAAAGATTACTTTATCTTTCCATTATCTAAACCCACTTTAATCACATTAAAGTTGTTCCAGCTATAAAACAAACCTTTATTAACTATGATTAACGCGTCGGCATATTTTAATTTCATTGCAAACACATTGAAAAAATGCTGATGAAATCGAAACTAGATTCAATAACCAACTGTCCACAATATGTAACAATTGTATTGAATGGCTATTATTATTATATTCATTGTTGTTGTTGTTGTTTGTATGTGGTACAATTGATAGGTTTTGCGGGTATTAGCGCGCACATGTTTAAAATTGATTGACCGAATCGAACGCGGCTACAATTTGACCGTTCTGTGTTTGCCGTTTGTGGTGGCGTTTATCTGCAAGCTTGTCAACTGCTTTGGCTAATTATCTGGCCAATGTGGGCCGTCAGCAATTGAAGGTCAAGGGGCGGCGAACGTTGGTGGGGGCGACTTAACTATCCAGTTTCCGCATTGGCTGCAAGCATTGTACGAGAACTGGATTTGGCTTGGATTAGTATATGTTAAAACAGAATTATGAATCGAACCAGAATTGGTCCACGGCAATTGGCACTATAAAAACCCAGCAAACAGGGACAGATGCCAATTAGTATCGTTTTAATCGTCACGCGGTTCACAGAAGCTAACATGAAGGTGAGAAAGAGGATTGCTGGCAAGAAGCTGATTTATTTACGGATATCCTTAACTTTATGTTTTAGTTCGCCGTTGTCGTAGTCTTGTTCGCACTGGCCTGTGGCGTTAACAGTTCGGTGGTGTCGCTGATCTCTGCCGCTCATGGACCCGCTTTGGTGCTGAGTGCAGCTCCCGCTGCTCCTGGTTCAGTAGCCGTACACGCTTCAGCTGTGCCCGCTGCAGTGCCTGTTGCCCTTTCTCCAGCTGGCCCTGTGCTCATCCAGTCAGCACACGCCTCCCCCCTTGTTGTGGCTGCTCATCCACCAACAATTGTTGCCGTTGCCGCTGCGCCCGCCTCGTATGTGGCCAAGACACGTGGTGCTGTCCATGTCGCCCCACTGCCCGGACACAGCCAGAGCGCTGCCTCCGTCAATCTGGAGCCCGCACCAGGCACTTGGTAAACAACCAGCTGCCCCAGCTAGTACTATCAACAACACGAGACCTGCCTTTGACCTTGCCATCGATTCGTTTTTAGTTCATGCTAAGTTCTGCATCCTTTGTTTTTGTTTTTATTTTCCCCCCCAAATGTTTTATCCCACTTTTCCTTCATTTATACCCATCTTACTGCCAATCTAAGTCACAGTATACGTTTTTAATCTGTCTCCTACTTTCTACTTATTCTGGTCTTATTTTTATATTTCTTACGATCTGTTAACCAAATGAAATTCTTGCACATGCCCTTACTGTTGTCATATGAAAAATTGTTTTTAAATAAAACTTGTTTAAATCGAATATATCGTTTTTGATAAATGTATATTAAAAAGTATAAAGTGAGATTAAGTCAAGGTCTCGAAGCAATTGCAATTAATCAAATTACAACCAGCTCCAACCAACGCACCGTTATTTCGACACCCAAGCAGCAAACTTGTTGCCAACTAAATACTTTGAGATGTTCCATAGAAATCGAGAGTAGCCAAAGCTATGCAAATTGGAGCAGGGACCAGTTAACTTTGATTGCCAGCAAGCTGAAAAATGTTTTATTTATGTAAAGTTGCTGAGGTCAACAATGTAAATGCACTGGCAAAGTATCATATTAGCACCTTAAACCCACTGGCCAATGGTCATAAATCTAGACCACGTGCTGTTAGCGGTCGTGTTTTAAACTAGAACTGGAAAAGCAACTATTATTTATGACGCTTTCATTTAAAAGAATATATTGCTAAATACACTAAAATACAATGGGTCATTTCTAGATACCCATTAATTTAATTGCAATCGATATTCTTAACCGTGATCTAAAATTTGTCATCTATTTATATATGTACATTTATTTATAATAGCAATTTAAATTTTAGAAAAAACCAAACTCTCAATTTTGAATAAGAAAGATCTGCACCAGCCGCCAATCATTGAACACACCATTAAAAAGTGCAATCGATCAAGTTGATCACTTAATAAACGAAAATTATTCCCAAACATGCAAAAGTATGCAAAAAAAAACTATTTGTCACTATAGCATTGGTTTATAAATGTAAACGAAACACATTTTTGTGTCAAGATAGGTGATGACGTCTCCAAAATAAACAACAAGTAATCTTTGAATGCCATGCCCACCCGTAACGGACTTGCCTTTTTCAAATTCAGCGGCAAAGTGAAGCTCATATTTTTCAACTGGTTCAATTATTGGTTTGTTCTTTGAACCTTCATTTAATGTTAATAACATTTTACTGTTAAGTACCTGTGCTGCTTAAAACATATGTTTTTACACCGCGTACGAAACTTAGTTGTAATTTTGCAAGTGCACTTAAGTTGTGTGTGTGTGGGGCTGTGCGCCCACAGATAAAGAAATATGGCTAAAACCTATAACGCTTTACCGGCTGGCTTTGAGTCCGACGACGAGCAACTGGACTTTATGATGGCAAATATGAAAATCAAACGTCTCGAAGACATTACAAGAGGTGCAACAAACAAAACGTGCTAGCACGCATTTTATAAAAAATTTCTACAATTGTTATTATAAATAAAACGTATAAACTTTTCTTCTAAGGTGCTGGCATTAATGGCGACTTCGATGCCACGTTGGATACCGAAACACAGAACTTTTTTCACGCTTTCCGCGAGAAGTGGAACATGCACAGCAAGTCGAAATCATCGCCGTATATGAGACAGGATCTCACAAATGCACTGATGCGTCATCAAAATCCCATGCTAATGGCACTGAAGCTCTTCGCCAACTGCCCGGACAGCAGCAATGTGAAAAACAAGAGCCTGTCTCACTTTGTGCTAGAGACGGTGTGCAAACTGCATGCGGATAAGCCCCAGTTGAGCGATCAATGCAATGACGACATCAGTATGATAGCATTTAACTTTGTCAAAACGTCGGGACTGCAGTCTTTAAATAATGCCATGGTGCAGGCGTATCGCATTAAGCAGATTCGTGAGCTGTTGGTGCCGAAGTTGCGTGAAATGCTTGATAGTGGTTTCTACAAGGAAGTCGCTCAGTGGGCCATTAATTTGCAGCTGACGCATCAGTTTGGCATGATGGAATTGGCTTTTCCTTTGATTGCGCAAGAGAAGCTACCGCTGGCCGAAGAGTACCTGGACCAGGCAATCCATCAACGTTTGCCTTTCGTTAAATTCCTTGACTCGCTGCTGCACAGGGAAAAGTCGGTCATTGAGCTATGTGAAAATATCTTGAGGTAAACCAGCTAAAGCATCATTAATGTGTATACAAAAGTATTAAATATACTTTCCTCTATTGCAGCGATTACAAGAATCTGAAGGTATCGTATCATGTTATAAGCTATCGGCCTGTCTCAAAGATTGTTGCGCGCTTGGCTAAGAAATATAACTTCGACGATTCGATAACGCCCAACTATAAATTCACTAAGACCTGCAGCTACTTACACTACCTGTACCGCGAATATGAGAAGTCGCGTATTAATTTGACCAGCTTCCGGGAGCTGGTGAGCGTCCATGCTTATGACTATGCGTTGAAACTGGACTTTGTCAACTATCTGGCGTCAGCGACGGTCCTCGGACCGAATGCATCGGAGGCCGTCTACTGGTATTATGAGTTTAAGCTGCTGCCGCAGGATTGTCCCACCGAAATCAAATCGCTAATCTCACAACAAACGCCATCTCAGCCTCAGCAGCCTCAACAGCAACGATTTCAAAAATCCGTAGAGCAAATGCAACAATCAAAAGCAATAACAAAAGGAGCAGCGTGTGAAGTGTACCTGAGCATGGATCTGCCGGATGAGTGCCTCATCATTGTGGACACAGCGCCCACATTTGAACGAATGCTGCAGCATTTGCAGCGCGAACATATTATCTATTTGGACTCCGAATGGATGCAAAATGTGTGCGCGCAGAATCAGCTATGTCTGCTGCAGATTGCTACCAAGCACAATGTGTACCTCATCGACTGCCTGGCCAGACAGGCGCTGCACGAGGAGCTGTGGCGTGCATTGGGCGCCACTGTCTTTAACAATGTGAATATTCTCAAGGTGGGCTTCTCCTTGCCTAATGATTTGTACGTGCTGCAGCGTTCGCTGCCCCTACAGCTGCGTCTTCACATGCCCCATCATTATCTCGATCTGCGCACCGTTTGGATGGAGCTAAAGAAGCAACGCAATGGCATCGAACTGCCTTTTGGCAAGTTAAATCGTGCCGGCGATGCTCTCACAGATTTATCCATGCTTTGTCTAGGCAAAAAGCTTAACAAGGCCAATCAGTGCTCCAACTGGGCAAATCGGCCGCTGCGACGCGAACAGATTCTATACGCAGGTTAGTTATATATAAAGGAATTCTTGATTATTATAACTTAACTTTGCTTACATTTCAGCAATCGATGCACGTTGCCTTTTGCTTATCTACGAATGCCTGACAAACTCTGTGGCTGATATTAATTTGCTTATTGAGAAGATTATTGCTGGCAACAATTTTCTGCGACGTGGCGGGAATCAGCTGAAATGAGTGTGGAAATCTCGACGAGAGTTCATTGGCTTTAAAACATATTGAATTCTTATGGCACCGCATATTATAATTTTAACGTTAATGTTATGGAACCAGAGTATTTGAATTATATACACAATAACAAAATAGACGAGAAGTTTATAAACAATGATCGATGATTTTATTTTTAAAGTGGGGAAAGCAAACAAAAAGCTTTATATAAAAACACTTGAAATGTGCAATAAAATTATCAAATGATTAAAACTTGATGATATGATATGAGGTCATTGGTAAAGCTTTTAGTGATAATATAATGCTAGGCATTACTTGTTTGACATGGCATGTGAATAGCGACTTGTCCAGTCGCGCTCAAAAATACTCTGCAAGTCGTTGCGTATGGATGCTGTCATGCCGGGATCTGTGTCCCTTAAGACAAGGCCAATACCAGCGGTGTCCGTAAAATAGTCACCGGACCAATTGGATGTACCAATATACGCTACTCTATCGGTCACCATATATTTGTTGTGATTAACGCGGCCATACGGGATTTTCTTTTGATCCTCATCAGCGGGCACAATAAAACGACGCTGCAAAAGAACCAATAAATGAGTCATCAATGAAATGGTTTAAATTAAAAAAGTACAACTCACTATTTCAATATCCACATGACGATTGACCATACTGATATCCTGGAGCGAACGCAAGTAGTGATCCATGCTAGCATCAGAATGCTGCCACCAGGAAATAAGCATTTTGACGGCCACACCGCGTTCTATAGCTGCCTTGCGCAGGGCATTGTCGATCGCCGGCCAGTACTGCAGCTTTTGTCCAAAGACAATAAGGGGATAGTAATCCATGACAGCAATGTGCACAAACTTTAAAGCGGAGTTAATCGTATTCAAAATGGCATCAAGATCGTGAGTGCGTCCATCGGCGTTGAGAGGGGGAGGAGCGCTGGATGCAAATGCCTGCATTTTATACTCCTTATTAATATTAAGAAGCATGGGCTGCTCCTGGTTGTAGTCAGTTCTGTAATCCCAGGGCCAACTGGTCGGGATGCGAGCACTAGGATTGCTGCCCAGATACCAATATGCCTTGAATATCTTGGCCAAATCGCTGGTTAGCTGTGGACAATTCTGGGCCAGCACGCCCAGCTCCTTGACTTGGGTCAAAGCTCGCCAGTCCATGTTTGCGCTACCTAGGTAAAAGTGCTGTCCGTCCACGATCCAGAGTTTTGTGTGCAGAATGCCTCCGCCCAGGTATTTGGGAAAATTCAGGGAAACCACCTTGGCTGCGCCATAGCTCTCCAGTATTTGTGTGTCCAGATTTGGGGAACGGCTTGATGGCTCGCTTTGTGCAATGCGAATATTGATCTTTGATCCATCACGGACGCCATTAGCCAGCAGGCGCTTGAAAATCTGTTCGCCCGGCTCAGCGCTGCTGTGGTTGAGGCCCGTATCCTCGCCTCGCATCGTCCAATAGTAGGAGCCAATATCCAAGGTGGAGTTGCCAATATCCAGCAATTGCTGCCAAGCCGCAAATGTGCTCATGAACTTTGGGCTATTTTGTGTAAAGTTTAAGCCGATGGGTATAGACTCGACCAGCGTTATATTGCAATCATAGTTCTTGTCGTCACGCCGATGTTCTGCGGACCGAAGCGCCAGTGTTTTGGGATGAAAAACAGAACCGGCTAGAAAAAGCAACAGAAATGTGGATAGCAGGAACATTTGCACAGCGTGAACATTTCCTCTTTGTAGATTTCTGTTCTGGACATTTTCAACGTCATCCTCTGGATTGAGCAAGGGCTCACCGCCTTTGTACATTTTTTCGCAATTATCTTTTACTGTTACGCTTTATACGTGTCTTTCTTTAGATAGCCTTGTTCTTTTACCAGCTTATCGTAAGGGCAAACTGCACTGCTGTTTCGCCGCGATATTTTAAATATCGATTACTTTATTAGCTGCAAAACTGTTTGCATCACATGCCGTCGATAAATCTATGCAAGCATTACATCAATTTAATTTTCATCGACAGGGCGATAATTTGTACCAAATTTCAGCCCTCGCATCAAGTGGCCATTAGATTTCGAAAATAAAAGCCATGAGCAGCGAATTTAGAAGCAAATTGGAGGCCTGCTGCCGCACAGCCGAAGAGTTTACTCGGTTGTACTACGCATCCGTGGACAATCGCCGGCATCAGATGGGACGACTGTACTTGGACGGCGCTAACTTTAGTTGGAACGGCAATGGCGCACAAGGCCGCGAGACAATTGAAAAGTACTTCATGGAGCTACCATCCTCGCGACATCAAATGACAACGATAGACGCACAGCCTATACTGGATCCCGCAGTGGGTAATCAGACGACGTATACCATATTGGCCACGGGGACAGTCAAGTACGCAGATCAGCCCATGCGCAACTTCCAGCAATCCTTTCTTATAACCGCTGAAAATGATAAATGGAAGATTTTCTCGGATTGTTATCGAATGCAAGAACCATTCTAGTTATTGTTAAGCAAATCGTTATAAATAAAATAATAGTTTACTGATTTAATAAAAAAATGTGTTATGTTTAGCTATGGACTCGATGCCGATTACTTATCGATTCCTACTTTTTTAAGTAACAAATTTAGCAAATTGACTCATTTCAAAGCGAAAAACAAATAAGAGATCATGGTAAAACAATTCTCCCTATAAATCATTTTCGTACTGGTGCATGTACCTTTTTGGAAACTTGTGTTCGATTAATCGACACAAAATTAACAATAACAGCTGTTGAACAAAACACAATAAACAAGCAAAATGTTGCGAAATTTGGTCGTCTTCAACCGCAGCAAGTATGCCAATCAATTTGCAATCTTATGTCCATCATTAATTCTTTTCCGCAATAGAACAAGTCAGACACTTGTTGGCGTGCTATCAAGAAACATCAGCTTGGATTCCGCTGCACCCGGTGAGCCTCCACAAAAACAACAACATAGCGCCGAAACAGTGCGCGAGGTGCAGCACCATGAAAATTTGGCAGCCGATTGGTGGAACAAAAATGGGCCAATGGAAGCGCTACATGCCCTAAATGAAATAAGGTGTGTTATTAAAATTTACCTTTTTTGATGTAATGCCTAAAAATTTTCATATATAGAGTGCCATTTGTACGCGATGGAATTGTGGCGCGTGGAGATGTTAAGCCGCATTACATAAACACAACAAAAGTGCTGGATGGCCAACACATATTGGAAGTTGGCTGTGGCGCTGGGCTTCTAACGGAGCAACTGGCACGTTTGGGCGCTCATGTAACTGGCATTGATCTTGGCGAAGAGCTGATCAAGACGGCACGCGCTCATTTGGCCAACTGCAGCCAGGAGCTCAGCACACGGGTCCATTATATAGTCGAGCCAATTGATCAGCATGCAAAAACCCACTGTGAGTCCTATGATGCGATAATTGTCTCCGAGGTGCTGGAGCATGTGGATGATAAGGTGGCGCTGCTTAACAGCTGCGTGCAGACACTGAAGCCAGGTGGCTCCATTTTTATAACCACCTTGAACCAAACATTGCCAATGTGGCTTGGCGGCGTTGTCCTCGGCGAATATGTGCTGAACCTAGCGCCAAGGGGCACACATCATTGGGACAAAATGATAGCGCCTCTGGATGTGCAGCGCATATTGGATACAAGTAAGAACTTTAGAAAACCATCCCTTTCACACAACTATTGAAACATCTTCTCTCGTTTCAGTGAACTGTCAGACAGTGCTAGTGAATGGCAGCACCTACGACTTTTGGCGCAACACTTGGCGCTGGATTAACTCGACTCAAATGTGCTATGCGCTGCAGGCGATAAAGCAGAGGCCGGACGAATGCAGCTGAGTTAATTAATTCAACACTATATTAGTTATAACTAAGTTCAAAACATATTTAATTAAAGTGTTAACATTATAAATCGTCATCGTCCTGTCGCGGCTTTTTAAATTGTGGCTTCCTTTGAATCTTGTGGCTTCCGTCGGACTTGCGTTTGTTGAAATCATTTTTCGATGTGAATTTTTTGTGGTGTGCTTTTCTTAGGGACGGGTTTTGATTGGCATAATAGATCTCTGCCATCTCTTCGTCGTTGACCTCTGTGGGCTGTTGGGGTTTCGATTTGGCTTCTTTTTCTGCACGCTCCAGCTCGAGCAGGCGTTCCAGCTCCGGGTTCATGCCACGGTAACTAAGGCGACCATCGATGAGTCCGGCGCAAATGGAATAACTTGGCTCGACAATAAAATTCGAGCTACTATTGAGCATCTTTGGATTAAGTTCATTTGAATACAATGCACGGCTCTGCTCGTCATCATCTTCCTTTTCAACTTTGGCTTTGGTGCGTTGCATGAACTTCATGTCCAATACGCCTCGCGAGAGCCTTGGCTTCATTTTCGAAGGCATTTTACTTCCCAAAAACTTATTTGCACGTTGCTTTAAATCAGTATGAAGAACGACCACAACAAACAATGTAATAGTGGTGGGCAATTAATAAATAGTGTTGAACAATACTAAGGCCGCTTTAACATGTGGGCGCGTATGGCATGTTCAAACACTCAAGATATAAATTATCGGATGTACAGGTGGATCAATTGAAAAACAAAACAACTTAATTTATAATGAGCAAAAAGTACCATGTATTACGCATGTACTATAAGTTAAAATATAAATTTAAAAAAATTATTTTTGTGTGTGATTAGGTAAGCGCATGCACTGTCACAAAGGTATACGTATAAGTATACCTTGCACCGTCACATGCAATTAAAAGCAGCTGCGAAAGCGCGCCCCTCACGGACTCACATTTTGCGGAATAAAGCGTGGTTACGCATAAAAAAGAAAAACCGCAAATTGGTTATATAAATCGCAGTACAGCACCAATAGCTAGATTTATACACATTTCGCCAAACTTGGTTAATATTATTAACAAATTTCCGGTTTGTTCTTATTCGATTAATTGTTTGTGTCGATATATTAGTAAAGGTGTGGTTTAGATATATTGGTAGCAGTGAAACCAGACAAAAGTACGATTTTTATTGCGAATTGTTCCGCAGTCAACGAAATTCATATCTGATTTATTTAAACTACAAGAAGCTCTATAGATTTAAGCTAATAAACGCACATGGAAATAATTGCGCCAACCTTATTTGTACGATAAGCGGTGGCGGGTTGTCGATAAATTGATAGGGTACAGCTCTGTGCGCAGTGCTGGGAGAATGAAAAAAAAGTGACATAAATGGCGGAATTGTGCTCAAGCGCCAACATTTGTATTTAATTGAGATTTATATTAAAAATACGCGAAAATTATCATTGCTTAAACACGCAGCAAATCGATAGCACCTACAAATTAGCCATCAAACATTGTACTGGGACTTTTATTTGAGTGCGCGCCATGTACAAGCGTAAATCTGCGACTATGGTCGCCAAGCAGCGGATCATTGCCAGCAGCAGCAGTCCCGATATTGATGACTCTGCTAGTGCTCACGGAAACTATAAGGCTGCTAAGCAGCCCTATGGCACTTTCCACATAGACCTGCCTCAGGAACCACACCATAAGCCCAAAATACAAAAGCAACAACAACAACAACCATTACTACCAACGCAACCACAACCCAGTCCACCACAGATGCAGCTACAGCGCTCTGTGGGTTCGCTGGTGTTGCTGACCCAAAAATTTGTTGAACTGATGAAGCGGAATGGAGGAACCATAGATTTGAAAGAGGTAATTCCTGCTGCACAATTAGTTTTGGTTTTGACAGGCGATTGCTTAACCATATATTATGTTTTCACCCGTGCAGGCGACTAAAATCTTGGACGTACAGAAGCGACGTATTTACGATATCACCAATGTCCTGGAGGGTATAGGGCTTATCGACAAAGGCCGACATTGTTCGCTAGTTCGTTGGCGGTAAGCACTGCTTTGCTTTTTGTAAGGTGTACTGTACTGCTTTTGACTCAAGATTATTTGAATTTGTAATCATTCATGATTAACTTTTACTTTTGATGTGGCAAATTGCTGTGTATCATTGCTTTTTGTTGTTTACAAATTCCAATTTTAATTTATAGGCAGTTAAGTCCTCTGCAAGTAATTATGAACTGTGTAAGCAAACTTAATTTATCCTTATAGCGGTGGCGGTTTCAACAATGCCAAGGAAAAAGAGGACTATGACATTGCATGTGAGCAAACAAGCCAACTGAAATCGGTTGAGGAGGATTTGGACATGCAATTGGAGTACGCGCAACGTAACTTGCAATATATCATGCAAGATCCAATCAATCAATCGTACGCGTATGTCACACGCGATGATCTACTTAAGCAATTTGACGATGATTCCGTTTTTACCATACCAAACAATGACGAAGAGGTGGAAATTCAGCGTAGTGACGTAAGTAATCAGCCTTTACCAACCAAAACAAAGATACTTAATTGCTAACGCTTTGGCAGAATGAGCTGCGCGTCTCACTGGATAACGGCAGCACAATCGACATCCGTTTGGTGACCAATCAGGGCAAGGGTACCACGAATCCGAATGATGCTGATGGGCCGTTTGACGATAGATATTCGGACGAACCGTCGCCAACGTCGTCGCCGTCACACTGCAGCGATGCTGGTGTTGGAACTGGAAACATTATAAAAGACGAGCATACGTACTCTTGTAATCCCGAGCAAAAGGAAGAAATGAAGGCACTGGAAAATGAACTGACGGCAAAAATAATCTTTCAAAATTACATGGCTGGCCACTCAATGAGGCGATTTTATCCCGATGATCCTGACTTAGGTAGCACATTTTTGAAATTTTTCCAATTTAATGACAATTGTAACAATTATTTTTTTTTTATTTTTTGCTTTTAGAAAATCCGCCTTTGGTGCAACTTAATCCACCACAAATAGACTTTAATTTCGTGCTGAAAAACGATGAAGGCATCTGCGAACTATTTGACGTACAGTGTTAGGCAAACCATGAGCGCTGGCTGTATTCGCAGCACGCGATTGTAATTGGCCGAGAGTGCGTTGTGCAAATATTTAAAATTAGTAAAATTTTGACCTTTAATTTTGTTTTATATTGTAGACATTTTAAATTAGATTAATTTTAATGTGTACTTTTGGGCCAATAAAACTACGTCGATACGTAATCATATATACAACTAATAAATGCATCTTTTGCATTTTGCGTGTTTTTTTTTATAGTGCACTGTAGGACAGAAACATATGTATGTGCATGCACTTGTGGTATTGTGTTATCCTCGCTGAAAGTTATCGATATTCTGAAAGTTTATAAAATGTACCTGTTGAAATAAGCAACACTTGTTGATGTCATGATAATTATTTTATTATTATTATTATATTAACTATTAATAGATACAGGTATGAAACTTAATTTTAATTAGCAAGCAACAGCGAGTGTCTTCAATATCGATAGCTCTTTTACAAAAAAATTCTCATCAGTGTTCGCGATGTTATCGCCGCTTCTTTAATGCAGCCCCGGCACATAACGGCACTTGTTAAATCTTTTATGACTCTGGCGCACTATGTAACTCACATTTTTCTTGGTCGAAATATAAGTTTAAAGTGCGAATTATTACTTGGTTTCCACGATGCGGCAGCGCGAAATTCTGCGGATGTGGGTGCAATTAGTCAAACGAGTGGGTATTGAGAAATATACAAGAGAACAATGGAAAACACACTATATTAACTTTTGGAATAACATGAAATCGTCTAGGGGTCCATCCATACTCATTGATTCTGTAAGCATCATTTAAGCGTGAACAAATTTAAATATACAATGTTCATACAACTTTACTAATTGTAGATGGAAAGTATAATTGCAAAATATAGCGTGCCGGAAGAAACTGAAGAAACGATGCCGCTGTCCTGTGTGCAAAAGCGCTTAACAATTGAAAATAGTGGCAATTTGACGATTCCAACAACAACATCCAAAAGGGGAAGAAAGAAAACAAGCACAGGTCAGACTAGAAAGCGCGCAGCCAATGCCGGGGAAAATGTTTTCAAAACGAAAACACCAGCTGCACCGTCCTCAACAACGCCGTTAAACTATGCAATATCAGGCCCAGCTAAACGCGGGCGCCCACCAAAACTTATCAAAATTGATCTAACACAAGATCAGGAGCAGCCAGCTATCAAGGTAAACAATCAACCGATTTTTAAATAATTCATAATTCTTATAAAATATTGTATTGATGTAAATTTAATTCTGTCACGGTACATTTTCTTGTTCACGATAATAACTTTATGTTCCCCATAGATAAACGCAAAAAAACAAAAGCAGAACATAGTAAAGAACCCATTGATCATGCATCCAAATGAAAAGACTTCAACGCAAGCAGTGAAGATGCCAAACAATAAGAGAAAACAGCCAGAAAGAACGCAAGATTTTAAGGAAGAGCCGTCAATAGTCGAAAAAAGAGTAACGCGTTCGCAATTGAGGCTGAAGAATGAGACGGCGGATCAGGCGAAACAACAACAACAACAACAGCCGCAAGTCATAACAAAAGCAAAGCGCACCAATTTGCGTTCAAAAGCTGTAAAATTATTAGTTTGTAGCTTTCTTGAGTTTCTGCCAGCTAATGAAGTTTTTTTGCTATCACAGATGGTCGCCGCTACAAATGAAACAACGGCGCACGACACTCTGCAAGCTCTTGACTTGTCATGCAAATCAAGACGAGGTGGTGCTCCTGCTTCTGCTGATGCTGAATACGTCAGTCTATCTGCATCGACGTTGATACCAACTGATAATGATGGTGAAAATCTTAGCTTGCCTAAGCTCAAATTGTCTGCTGAGCGAGAAATGGATGACGTATTTAATGAATTTAAATTTGATGCCAGCACCAAAAGCGAGGAATTCAGTGAGTTTGATAGTGTTATAGTGCCAATGTCCTCGATAGAAAAAGCTAATTATCAGATGCAAGATATGCTAATCGAAGAGGCAATGCTGCTGGTTGATCCATTAGCTAGTCACGATATCAGTCAGTTGTTAGCTGATGACATGGGCGACGTGCTGATAGATGATATTCCTTGTGTTGAGGATCTCGAACGATGCTTGTCAAACTTCAATGACAAAACGGTTACTGAGATTGATCAAGAAATGGGTGAAACATCCGATTTCTTTGATAGTTTGCCCGGTTTGCCGGCTCTTGATGATATAACCCCTTTGGATCAGGATGAACCACTCCCAAATGAGCTCGATAATAAAACCCCTTTGGATAAGGATGCACCACTCCGAAATGAGCTCGATAATAAAACCCCTTTGGATCAGGATGCACAACTCCAAAATGAGCTCGATAATAAAAACCCTTTGGATAAGGATGCACAACTCCAAAATGAGCTCGATAATAAAACCCCTTTGGACGGGGATGCACAACTCCAAAACGAACTCGATTATGAAGTTGATAGTGGAGATGAAGACGGTAATGACGATAACGATTCGAAAAATAAAAAAAATGATGGTAGGACAACCCCTTTGGACGAGGATTCACAACTCCAAAATGAGCTCGATTATGAAGAGGATAGCGGAGATGGATATAGTTATGATATTGGTAATGATGATACCGATTCTAAGAATAAAGATACTGATGGTAATAAAGCCCCTTTGGATAACGATGCACCACTCCGAAATGAGCTCGATAATAAAACCCCTTTGGATAAGGATGCACAACTCCAAAATGAGCTCGATAATAAAACCCTTTTGGATAAGGATGCACCACTCCGAAATGAGCTCGATAATAAAACCCCTTTGGATAAGGATGCACCACTTCGAAATGAGCTCGATGATATAACCCCTTTGGATCAGGATGAACCACTCCCAAATGAGCTCGATAATCAAACCCCTTTGGATAAGGATGCACCACTCCGAAATGAGCTCGATAATAAAACCGCTTTGGATCAGGATGCACAACTCCAAAATGAGCTCGATAATAAAACCCCTTTGGATAAGGATGTACCATTTCAAAATGAGCTCGATAATAAAACCCCTTTGGACGAGGATGCACAACTCCAAAATGAGCTCGATTATGAAGATGATGATGGAGATGAAGATAGTAATCATAATGATAATGACGATAAAGAATCGAAAAGTAAAGATAGTATTGGTAATGGTAATGATGATACCGTTTCTAAAAATAAAGATAGTAATGGTAACGGTAATGGTGACACCGATTCTAAGAATGAAGATAATGATAAAGACGATACGGATGATGATATTGATGCAATATCCGTGGCGACATCCTGGACTGGTGATGAGGATGACTTTTCGTGGGATAAAAAGCTTCCAACGAATAATCAAACACAACCGCAGAAACAATCACTTATGCTGGAAAAATCGTCACCCGAGGCGAGTTTGTCTTATTTGATTAACTATCGCATTCCAAAAAAAGTTGCTGAGGTTTCCGTTAGCCCCCAACTGAAAACGGCTCAGGAGCAGCTGCCTAAGGCTACAATCAATCAGATGCAGCTTCCTAAGGCTACAATCAATCAGGAGCAGCTGCCTAAAGTTACAATCGAACGGAAGAAGCTGCCACAACGAAAATCAAGATTTGACATACCCCCGGATATTTGTGAGGTGTCTGTTAGCCCAGTTGTACAGCATGTGCAATCGGCCAAGGAGCTGCAGCCCACGGCACCAATTGACCAAAGAACGCTGCCACACCGAAGAACACCAATTGTATGCAAAGACCAGTTGCAGACAAGTCGCACTCAAATTAAACTCCAACCAACAGCAACAAACGAATGCAACACCAAACCAAAGCAAGTGGTTGGGGCCCCTGTGCGACCGTATGTGCCGCAACTTAAGCCGGCACAGGAGCAGCCAAAGGCTCAAACAAACGACCAGGAAGAGCTGCCAAAGAAAAAACCGCGAATTATAAGCTTAGAGGAACGTCGGGCAGAGCGCTTTCAAAGTACGATACAGCTACAAATTACAAACGGTTGTAAAAGCGTACAGAAGAAATTGGTTGAGGCGTCTGTGAGTCCGTTTCAGCCGCAACTAGGACTCCCGCCGCAAACCGATCCGTTCCAGATACCAATTAGACACATGCAAACCACGAACAGATGCATCAACATACAGACAATTCAAGCAGAGCAGCCACAAACAGCGCGTCTTTTTGCGCCACCCATACGGCTCGGCCCTGAGCGCCCCCCAGTTATCATCGAAAGAACGAATGCAGAAGCACCCCTACATCCAACTTTTGGCATAATGTGCTGGAAATTTCTAAAAGGAATGTGCCAGAATCGGCCATGCAATCATAATCTTTATAGCCCGGGCGAAGTGCAACGTCGCCTCATCCAACAACGTCCTAATATGCTCATGGAAAACTATAACCTAATGAAGTTAAATGGCATCCTGTTTAAAACGTATTTCCCAATATTTGCCAATGTATTCTTCCGGCGCGGTATGGTTAAGGAGATGCTTGTCATGGTAAAAGATTGTAGTTTTTATATGCAATTCTGTGGGCCCTTCATTGGCGAACTTAATCAACTACTGTTGCGCTCAGCACTGCCAGCTGAATTGGCAACGGCGGAGTTTATGCAACATCTGTGGCAGCCAAATATTGCATATGTCTATCCTGAATTATTGGCTCAGCTATTTGATATCCTTAAAGCTAGCGATTGGTACAATTATACTGAACATCTGAAAACGTTGTTCAACACCAATTACCCCATCCCGGAGAGTTTTTTGACGTTCATTACCGTCGCGGCTGTCCAAAAGAATCAAACTAATCTTGTTCATAAAATTGTTAAGACTTTGCTGGAAGCTCCCGTCGATGTGAACAAAGAACTTATGACTACAATTTTGCTTTTATTAGAAAAATATGGAATAACAATAAACAACCAAACTGCTCTACCGGATCAGAATCATCAGTTGTAAAAGCCAGTTCTAGAATTACATTTTGGTTCTACCTTACATTCCATGGACAAAGTGTAAGTGGATATCTTAACAGGTTCAACTTAGTTATACTTTAATTGTACCAAGCTATTTCAATTGGATTTCTATACCCTTATCATCAATATTTCTTATTTTGTTGCAGCAACTGATGCCTCTGATAAATTTGAACTTTATAAATATCACAGGCTGTTGAACAGCGCATACATATTTTATACAATTAAGACAAACTTTGTATTTTTTTAGTTTTACACAATTGAAATGTGTAGTTTTTTATAATTTTTATAATTAATATAATATAGTATAAACAAAAACCCAACTACTCTTAATTTCTTTTTTTGCCACGGCTCCAATTCTTTTTGGCCGCACCGCCTCTGCCAAGGCCACTGCCCGCACTTTTGCCGCCACCTCTACCCCCCATGGGTTTCATGCGCTTGCGAGCTCCCGTAAATTGCTCGGAATCATCGTGATTATCTCCCCCCGCGGCAGATCTCTTCTTGCCTCTGCCACCCTTGTAGCCAGTGCTGTCCTCCAGATCCTTCAGCTCCAATTTGGCAGTCCGCTGCGCTTCGGCAACGCGTTCCTGCAGCGCCATCACCTCATCCTCTTCGCACTTGTACAAAGGTAGCTGCTTGCCGAGCAGTTGCTCAATGCGCTGATACAGCTCAATATCGTATTGGCTGACAATGGTGATGGCCTGACCAGAACGGCCAGCACGCGCTGTGCGACCTACACGATGGATATAGTCCTTGCTGTGGGTGGGTATATCAAAGTTGACAACCACATCGACATGTGGAATATCTAAGCCACGCGACGCCACATCTGTTGATATCAGTATGGAGCGATTTTTCGCTTTAAATTTGTTAAGAGCCGCCAGACGCTTGTTCTGAGACATTTGGCCATGCAATGGAATGGCAGCCAAACCCAAAGCGCGCAACATAAGCGCAGTTTTCACAGTATTATTGCAGGTACTGCAGAATATCATAAAACTGTTGCCCGCCAGCTCATTCAGGATGTGCACCAGGTAGACATCTTTGTATTTCACGGGTATAAACAGATAGTACTGTTGCAGTTGATCGACTGTTTGATACTTGTTCGAGACCTCCACTTTGACGGGATCTTTCAGCGAGGCGCGCTGCAGTTTCTTGACTTTCTTCGTCATCGTGGCGCTGAAGAGAAAAGTGCGTCGCTCACGCGGCAACACCTTCAAGATTTTGTCAAGCTCCACCTCAAAGTCCATGTTCAGTATGCGATCGGCCTCGTCCATGACCAAATATTTGATCGCTTTCAGATTGAAGCCTTTCAAGTTCTCTAGATGATCCACCAGGCGACCGGGTGTGGCAATGATAATGTGAGGCTTCTTGGCCAGCTGCAGACCCTGGGCAACCATATCCATGCCGCCAACAATGACGCAACACTTGATGCCAATCCCACTACCTATAGGAGAGTAAGATATATCGTTAATCAGATGCAAAGGATGTCATTTATCGAATCTAGGGACAGTCAAATACTCAGAGGTAGTGACGAATACATATAAATTATAATTTAATTTTAACGTTTAGGAACATTAAATCAAAAACGGTTTTCACGTCATTGTGGATTTGGTGTGAATGAAAATTAATCAGCCAACAACTCACCCAATGCCTCAAACTGTTCGCCGATTTGGAAGGCCAATTCACGTGTTGGCGTTAGCACGAGCGCAAAATATCTCTGCGGATTCTCGAGCAGTGCATGTAGAATGGGCAGAGCGAATGCGCCGGTTTTGCCCGAACCCGTTTCGGCCAGGCCAATGACATCTTTGCCCAGCAGTGCGACTGGGATGGCCTCTTTCTGAATTTTTGAGGGCGCCTTCCATTTAAGCTCTTCGCACGCCTTGCACAGCGTCTCGTTTAGACCCTTTAGTATATATTTAAGGCTTATTATAGTGTGCACGGTATTTAGTTGTGTTGAGTTAATTTACCAAATCTTTAAATGTCAGTGGCTTTTCATCTTTTGGCACCACTTCGTCGACCTCAGCTTCATCCGAGCTGCTTGCGGCCTGTTCATTTTCGTTAGCTTCTTCCTCGGCTTCGGTGTCTTCTTCATGTTCTTCTTCACCGCTAAGCTCTTCTTCACTTGTTTGCAATTGCGCTTGTTCGTCTTCTGAAGTTTCCGACATTTTGTTACATATTTTCTTCACGCTGACTTTAGAAGATATTACCACTACACGTGCTTAACACGAATAAAACGAGAGATGAGAAAGTTGCTTAATGGATCAATTATCGAATTTGCAAAGCGATATACCAGGGCTACATTTATTAATTAATATATCGATAGCAGTGCTGGCAAACGAACAAGAGAACCGACAATATTATCCAAAAAGAAAAACATGGAACCAGTTGCGTTTAGCTCAGCCGAGCGCTTGGTTTATTTTTTTGTGTAATTTATGCCAAACGGCAAATCTTTACGCACGATAACTACGTGTTAATTTGTGAGCAAAGTGTTTTAATAAACGAACGCACGTAGACGAGTGTGTAAATTTAAGCGTTTCATGTGTCACTTAATGCGCCAACAAGACAGCAACAAGTGGTGCCACCACAAACAACAGCAACAACAACAACACCATCAAAGTGATCCACGCCAAATCACAAATTAACAAAGTAAGCGAAATTTATATAGCTCTAGCAGCTATGCGTACTATTGGTAATAATAAAATAAAAGGTTTAGAAATCTGCCTTGTGAATACCACGCAAAGTTTCTATCTCTGATGCGCGTGTGTGCGTATGTGTGTGTGTGTGCGTCTGTGTCTGTTTAAAGTGCGCTGCGCAGCTCTGTTTAGGCCAGCGTCGCGGCATATAAAACAAACAAAAATTCGACCAGCGCACCCAACAAAAACAACAACAACAACAACAGCAGTGACTGCGACAATAAAACGAATATTATTTGTATGTATGTATGTGTGTTTGTTTGTATATGTGTGTGTGCCAACCAAGCCATTATATTTTTCTGCCTTATGACGTAAACCACCGAAAAATTAAAAGTGAGCACAGCGACACATACTACTACATATAGAAAAAACGAAGGTGAGCGCATTTTATGAAGTCGTCTATCGAATTCTTGCTTCCAAGTCTTCATTCTCAGTTGTTATTGTTTTTGTTAAACGGTGCTTTTTGGAATTTTTAGTGTTGGGACAGAATTTGTGACACGACCAGGCACGACTCAAAATATGAAGCTAGAGCTTAAGTTCGTGTCGTGTTACGCTGCCATCTCTATTACAGAGCACGTTTCTTGGATTTGGGGCCGCCGTTTGAATCTTTGAAAACAATTTGAAAGCCCGCTACATGTTCGGATGGATTGTTTACAATTTGGCATTGTTGCCGTTCATTAGATATTCTCACACGCTAGGCGGCCTGGCCAGGTCTGGTTGGCTGCAAAGTGCATTTGCCTTGAAGTAAACAAAAAGCAAATTATTATTATTGGTGTTGTTGTTGCTGCATTGGCCTATTCAGCCAGTGAAGCAGTGATTGCAACAGAAGCAGCAAGCAGCGGTAAATTCTTAAGCTAAAGAAATCTTGTTGAAAGCATTTCCTACTCGCAACATGAAAAGAAATTGTTGTTGCCCTTTCCAAGTAGTTGTTGTTGTTGTGTGAGGCCATTTTGCAATAGGCAGGCCATACATTTGCTTAGGATCATTCACAGTTTGCTGTTTGCGATGACAACATCATCTCAAAACCTGTCTGGCTAATGATTCACAAGTCTTAGCTTCTAAGCACGTCCATTCCATTGAGCAACAACACATTCAAAATCTCAACAGACAAAAATTGCATTTAAATGCCGACAAATGATTCGCACACACACACACACGCACACTAGCTGATGACCCCGCGAAACTTTTATCGTTTGCTCTCTCGCTCTCTTTCTATTTTTTTGACGCGCTCTCCTGTCAATTTGTTATTGCCTATTTTGGTAATTATCGCGTCATTTTTTTTAATAAACACTCGCTCAACGCGGCTTATTATTTTATGTATTTATCTGATTTGTTTAGTTTTGCAATTAGCTTAAATGTTTGTTTTTGCGGTTTAATGTACCACGAGCTTGTTCTCTTCACCTCCTCCTCCACCTCTTCCTCTTCATCGCAGCAACTCTTCGTTATTTACATGCTAATTGGATTGAACTAGAGATGGGTTCATCGCTCAACAATCAAAATTTTACAGTTAATTTTTTTTTACTCTAGAGCAAGAACTCCATCTTTGAGTGAAAGCAAGTTTAGCTCGTAACGGTTTCTGTTCATATCACGCGCTCATCTCTCATGTTGCTCTCGATGCTTGGGCAAGAAGGTAAATAAACACGCATCGCTGATTAAGATGCAGCTGATATTCAAGCCAATAAGATGCTTGTTGTTAGTGGCTCGTTTCAGCTGGCGTCGCGCTGTTCAAAGCGATTTCTTTTGATGCAAAGTGTAAACATTGAACAGCTGTTAACTGAAGCAAAAGCTGCGCATGTCCAAAATTAAATAAAGAAAAAAGAAAAACAAAACCAAAAAAAACTAATACAATCACACATAGCGGTATTGTTTCGTCTGCAGTCGGCAAGAAAAATGCGTTTGAAAAAATTTGGGTTTGGCTTGATTCTTATTGATTTTTAATCGGCTTTAAACTAATTAAATTATTTCTCCAGCAGAATGTCGCGACACGAAAAGTCCAAATCGGTGGGCGGCGGTATACTGGAGAGCTGGTTCGGTCGCCCCTCCAAATCGAAGGGGTCCGGCAACTATAACAGCAACTCGCTGCCACACGGCGCCGGTCGACCCATCTCCACGGACGACGATGGCGCCGTCATTGCCGTCGTTGATCTGGAGCGGCAAGTCCAGGAGATGAGCGAGGCGCAATTGAATGATAAGTTCCAAGACATACTCGAGGACATGAATATACCGAAGGATAAGCGCGAGCCGCTGCTCAGCAAACCCATGGAGGAGCGACAAAAGATGATTTTCATGCATATGAGAGGTAAGCGGGGGGAGCGAGAAAGAGAAAAGAAGTCCAGACAATGGCACCTGCTATTTATTTATTTATTTCATTTGTTGCTAGAATTTCTAGTGCGCTGATGATTCATCGCGAATTCTTGTTGGAATGCAAGTGTTATCATAGAAATGTTTACAGATATAGATTGCCTTATCTAAAATTAAAAGAGGTGTGCAACAAATGATACGATTGAAAGTTCTAGTTTCAAATGTTTTTTGTCTATCAGGTTGCCTCTTAATTTTATGCGAATTTCAAAACACACATTACTCATTCCAATTGCTCGACTCGACCTAAAACACATGCAGATAGATTACAATGGGTTTGTGTAAGCGTAACCTTTAATAAAACGAAAAAAGTAGTTATTTTGTACCACCTGCCAGCAGCAGCGCCATAAGTGGCGAATGGGGGGCCATGCACCCACTGAACACAAAATAAAATAAAACCGTTTCTATAATTAACTCAAGCGGCGCGCGCTTGACTTTAATTAACAACTGCCTCTTAACTGAAAGTTGATATATTTAATTGAACAACATTTGAATACTCTTTTTTAGAAGAATTACTATTTTATTTAGTTAACGCTTAATTTAACACATTATTATATGTTAGTGAGTACCCTTAATGGGATAAGCCTTTTGCTCTCTCATCAAAGTGCATGGAAAAGACCCGTTAATTGCTCTTTAGAATTTATGTTAGGCTGGCAATCAACAAGAATTCTTGTTGCTGGCAATGATATACATACACACATACACATACGTTTAAGAGGAGAAGTGTCAAGTTTGGAAACGAAGACATCAGATAGCAATGAAATGGCAATTTAATCAGTTTGATAAGAAAAAATATGTGGGATAAACATTGTGATAAAGTTATGATAATTTATACAAATATTTGAGATGGCTCTTTTTTTTTGTCAACACAGAAACATTGAAATGATTATGCTAAAGTAAGGAATCAACTCATTTTACTACAGGGTATAAGTATAATAATAAAAACATTCCAAAGGTTTAGCAATTTCGAAATGCACACATTAAAAAAGAAATACATATTTCACGCCGAGCTATACAATAATAAAAAATACACCAATTCGAAAACTATTCATTTGATTTTTTTTTAACAACCTGTAGCTTACTTACGCCTCCACACCTCCTCTCTATTGCTTATAAGCATTATTTTGTATTTATTTTCGCCTTCGTTTATTTCTTGCCTCTCGCAGCATTTATTTTCAGCTGATTTTGTCATTGTGTCAAACGTAAAATTGCACGTACGTTACAATACATACATACATACATACAGACATGCCTAAACGCTTTATACAAATATGGATATACGTATGTATGTATGTAATTAGAAAGCTCTCCGATGATTTGTGGAAGTATTGCCTATGCACTTTTTGCGCCTACTCTCGCCCTCGCCTGCAAGCTCTAACTCTCTGAGCAGCAACTTGCTGAGAGAGTGTGTTGATGTTATTGGAATTTTTACTGTATGCAAAATGCACTTGAATTTTGTGCTCTCGAAAATACAAAACAAGCTCAGCGTCAAGGCGTCTGCATTGAAAACACTTGACGTAATATAAAAATATTAAAAAATATATATTGCAGTGATTACATTTATTAATCAAGGAATACATAATACATATGTAGTCAAGGTTACACTTTAAGTAAACCACATCAAGCATCGTTTCCTCTGGACTGATAAAGCAGCGCAGCATACATACGCATTAAAAAGCTTAAGATAGCGGAGCCAGCAATGAGAGCAACTGGAGCAAAACGAAGCATTTGCTGAGTTGCTGTTTAATTTACAGTTAAAAAGTTGCTTGGCGTCGAGAGTACAGTGGGAAGATGTTCATTATTCGTGAATAAAATTGATTTCAACAAATTGTTATACTTACAAAATCAGCTTATTTATGCATAATTATTTTACTAAAGTCGTTTTACTTTGTGTTTCTTCATAAACAGGCAAAAATTCACTGGAGCGCAACGCTAATTCGCGCTTCGAGAAGCCCAGCGATTATATTGAGTACCTGCAGAATGGAGAGCATAGCGAGAATAAGGTGTATCAATGTGTCGAATCGTTGCGTGTCGCTCTCACCAGCAATACAATATCCTGGATCAAGGAGTTCGGGGAGGCGGGCATCGGAACAATCGAGAAGCTATTGGCGCGTGCCAAAAAGGATCGCAGCTATGATCGCATTGAATGCGAGGCAATTCGTTGCCTCAAGGCCATCATGAATAATACGTGGGGCCTGAACGTGGTCCTAACACCCGATCAGCATATGGTAGTGCTGCTCCTCGCTCAATCTCTGGACCCTCGCAAGCCACAAACAATGTGCGAGGCACTCAAGCTGCTTGCCTCCTTTTGCATTGTCTACGAACGCAATGGATATGAGAAGGTGCTCCGTGCTATAACCACCATAGCGGCGACATCGTACAAGTCCAGCGAACGCTTCCGGCCCATTGTGGACGCACTGTTCGCATCGGACAAGCAGGATCCGAAGCGCGAACTCGCCTGTCACAGCCTCATCTTTATCAACACATTGACCAACACCCCAACGGATCTGAACTTCCGTTTACATTTGCGCTGCGAGATTATGCGCATGGGCTTGTACGATCGCATGGAAGAGTTCAAGGCGATTGTCAATGGCAGTAATAACGAGGCGCTGCAGGAGCATTTCAAGATCTTTATGGAGATACGCGAAGATGATTTCGAGGAGTTTGTGCAACGTTTCGATAATGTCACCTTCAACATGGACGACGCACAGGATTGCTTCGATGTGCTCAAGAATCTGGTGACGGATACCACATCGGAACCATATTTCCTATCAATCCTACAGCATTTACTGTACATACGAGATGATTTCTACTTCCGGCCCGCCTACTATCAGCTGATTGAGGAGTGCATAGCACAGATTGTCTTTCACAAGGGCTACTGCGATCCGAATTTTGAGAATCGAAACTTCAATATTGACACCTCGCTGCTGCTGGACGACATTGTGGAGAAGGCGAAGGCCAAAGAGACGCAACGTTCCGAGGAGTATGAGAAGAAGATCGAGGCGCTGGAGAGTGCCAAGCAGGAGGCCGAAGCCAAGGCGGCGCATCTCGAGGAGAAGGTCAAGTTGATGGAGGCGAATGGTGTGGCAGCACCATCGCCCAACAAACTGCCCAAACTCAATATACCAATGCCACCGCCACCACCTGGTGCGGGTGGTGCAATGCCGCCGCCACCACCACCTATGCCCGGCATGGGTGGACCGCGACCACCACCACCGCCGCCAATGCCCGGCATGGGTGGTGGTCCACCGCCGCCACCTCCTCCGCCCGGTATGATGCGACCTGGTGGTCCACCGCCGCCGCCAATGCCTGGCATGTTCCGCCCCGGCGGACCTCCACCGCCGCCCATGATGATGATGCCTATGGCACCAGTGCTGCCCCATGGACTCCAGCCCAAAAAGAAGTGGGATCACAAGAATCCAATGAAGCGCGCCAATTGGAAGCCCATTGTGCCGGCCAAGATGTCCGAGAAAGCCTTCTGGGTCAAGTGTCAAGAGGATAAGTTGGCTTCCGATGATTTCCTGCAGGAGCTGGCCATCAAGTTCTCCTCGAAACCGGTTAAAAAAGAGAATCAAAAGGATTCGGTGGATAAGCCTACAACGCTGACCAAAAAGAACGTGGATCTACGCGTCCTGGACTCCAAGTCGGCACAGAACCTATCCATTCTGCTTGGCGGCTCGCTCAAGCATCTGTCCTATGAACAAATCAAAATCTGTCTTCTTCGCTGTGATACCGACATTCTATCCTCCAACATACTGACGAATCTGATACAATATCTGCCGCCGCCGGAGCAACTGAAGAAACTGCAAGAGTTCAAGGCCCAGGGTCAACCCCTGCCGCCCATTGAACAATTTGCGGCGACAATAGGTGAGCGACTAATCCGTTAAATTCTTGAAAAATAACTAAAATTTCTTTTTATTTTAGGTGAAATAAAACGTTTATCGCCGCGACTGCACAATCTGAACTTTAAGTTAAACTATGCGGATATGGTGCAGGATATTAAGCCAGATATTGTGGCGGGCACGGCTGCCTGTGAGGAGATACGCAACAGCAAGAAGTTCTCCAAGATCCTTGAGCTAATCCTATTGCTGGGCAACTATATGAACTCGGGCTCAAAGAACGAGGCTGCCTTCGGCTTTGAGATATCCTATTTGACCAAATTGAGCAACACCAAGGACACGGACAATAAGCAAACATTGCTGCACTACCTGGCCGATTTGGTGGAGAAGAAGTTTCCCGATGCGCTCAACTTCTACGATGATCTGTCGCATGTCAACAAAGCTTCGCGCGTCAACCTGGATGCCATACAAAAGGCAATGCGACAAATGAACTCGGCCGTTAAGAATCTCGAAACGGATTTGCAAAACAATAAAGTGCCGCAATGCGACGATGACAAGTTCTGTGAAGTGATGGGCAAATTTGCTGTCGACTGTCGCCAGCAGGTAGATGTGTTGGGTAAGTGAAGAGTGGAATCTGTTCCCTAAGAATTAATTTTTCTAAACCGCTTTTGCTCTTTAGGTAAAATGCAAGTGCAGATGGAAAAGTTGTTCAAGGACCTCAGCGAATATTATGCCTTCGATCCGAGCAAGTATACGATGGAAGAGTTCTTTGGCGACATCAAGACGTTCAAGGATGCCTTCCAGGCGGCATACAACGACAATGTGCGCATACGCGAAGATCTAGCGAAGAAGCGACGCATGCAGGAGGCGCGCGAACAATCCCAGCGAGAGCAAACGGAGCGACAGCAGCGCAAGAATGCCGTTGTCGACATGGATGCGGCCCAGGCGCAGGAGGGCGTCATGGACAGTCTGCTGGAGGCGTTGCAAACGGGCTCCGCTTTCGGGCAACGCAATCGACAGCCAAGACGACAGCGTCCCGCGGGCGCTGAGCGGCGAGCTCAATTAAGTCGCAGTCGGTCGCGAACGCGCATCACCAATGGCCAACTGATGACCCGAGAGATGATACTAAACGAGGTGCTGGGCTCAGCGTAGTGCGTAGGAGTGTGAGCCAATATTTCGTGGTCCCTGTGTACATATATAAATATATATATATATATAATATAGTGCTTAGAGATTAACAATGGCAAGCTGTTCTGCCTTGAGCCAATGGAGCCAGCCAGCCTTGCATAACTCAACAGCAGCAAAGTGCTTAGACAATCAACAAGAACATATAGATGCATATATATTTTTGATACGATTTTTTATCATGCCTGCGCTGTATTTTAACAAATTTAGTCAAAGAATACTTTTTTCTTTTTTTTTTGTAATAATAATAATTTTTATTATTGTTGTACTATGTCAATATGTTGTGCACATCGTTTTCGAGGCACCCAAAAAAAGAAAAAACATTACGAACTATCTTAACATATTATATTGAATTCCTTTATGTATTTACTTTTGATTTTAAGTCGCATTTTAATTCAATATTTCTTTTAAACTTGTTTTTTCAATTCTCCTGCTATTTTGTTAATTTATCAAATAACTGGAAAAATGAATCGTATTTATATATACTTACTTATAATCTTTAGTATACGAACTGATGAGCAATTTAAATAATGTTTCTTTGTAATAATATAATTTTCTATAATTTAGGAATAAAATTCCCCAAAATGCTAACAACTGAAAATATGTTCGACAAACATTTATTATTTGGGTTTTTTTCTACTAATATTTAATCGCGCCATTCATGCACTTCCGAAGGGGCAAGGGGGAATGTTGGGACCGATCGCTGTGCAGTCATGGCTATAAAACCTCTTCAACAAAATACAATACAGAAAGAATAAAAATAAACTCAACAATCCAATCAAGCATCACGTCATTTAAGTCTGGCGACGGCAAAAAAGTAGAACTACAATAAATAAAAGGTAAATATTATATACAGTGGTTGTTCGAGAGTTGGAAACTTCTCTTGGAAATGTTTGAAAAATATATTTTAAAATAAAAGCTGGGAGAAATTTGGAGCGCTTCCTTAAATGAAGTTAAGCTTAGGGAACTTATCAAACCGTTTCGCCATACCAATTACTACTGTACCATATACGATTAGTTAATAGGCAACTATATCTCTAAAGAAATATATATAGTCTACATTGAGGCTAGTTTATAGCCGATTTGTGGCGCTGTGCTTTTTCTTTATGGACTTATAAACATAATTGCATTTTAAAATATCTTTTTTCGAGTCGTTTTTTGTTTGTTGTTTATTTTTTGGTAATGGCCTGGCCATATTCTAATTTATGGCCAACAGAAGTGACTCATAATAGTAAAATCAGGCACTAAATGCATTTGAAGGGTTTTTGTTGGATTGTTGAATTGATTTTTTGTGTTGTTGGCCATATCTCTTGACATCAGTTAAGAGAATGTTGTGTCGCCACATAGCTTTTGTGTTGAGGCACGAGCAGATTGTGCCCCTAATGACTTCCAGGTAAGCACAAATATAGGGTCCTGTTACGTGACGTGTTCGCAGGCTGCGCGACAAAAAAAAAGATGTAAAAGATGACAAATGGTTCATCCTTCCAGCGAAAGGCTGCGCGAAAAAAAACGCGATTTGGGATAAATGGGCTGCGAAGTTTATGGAAGGCACCTACTACTTGCCACCGCTCCTTGTACGCCTTGTTTGTTGTCCTTTCGCGATCCTGTTGCTGCCGATCATAAAACTTTTGTCCGCTTTTCGGCCTTACAATTGTTTTACAATGTTTTGTTTTTCGGGGCATTAAGGGGTTTTTTGTTTAGACAGTTGTTAATAAGTGCAATTTAAGTGGAGGACAACGGCTGCTGCCGCTGCCGCTTTTACCTTTTACCTTTTACTTTTACTTCTTCATCTGCTCCTTGATCGATTTGCCTTGGTTTCAACGTGTTTCTCTGTTCTTGCTCTTGTTCATTGTTTCAAAACTATTCGCCAAACATTGTCCCAAGTTTATGGTGGACAAACGATCAATGAATATGCTTTTTAGCTAATCTGCCCAAAAGAGGATTCTTGGAAGTCGAAGCGAAAAGCCCTCACGGATTACTCAATACTGACCGTTACTTTTTGAATATTTTTCATTAGAATTTAGTTAAAATAGAATTTAAACTATTAAAAGTTGTATTTAATATCAAATCGAAGCTTTATCAAACAATTAAAACGATTCTTGATTTATAAAACTTATTTTAAACCTAAATTTATGGCCAATTTATAAAGCGTGATCATAGATTATATCACTTATGATGTAATGAGCGGTTTTGTTATAGAAAAACAAAGTCTAACAACAAATTGTTGATTGGCTTTTGGGAAATATAGCCAAAGGCTCAATGAAAATAGTTCATGGGATTACATATAATAAAAATGGAAATCTGTAGTTATGGCACTGCAAACATATGATTTTACAGCCACTAATTGCATAATGCGCACTCGCATCAAATTACTTAATTAGGCAATATTAGTTTATACTACAAATCGAAGCAGTCGTAAAGGAAAATACCCCTTTTCTTGTAGGCCCAAAATGTTGATACCTGTGGCCAGGCCCAGGCCAGGTTTCGGTTTCGGTCTCGTCTAAATGGGGCGGAGCTACCTGTTAACCAGCCATAACGTTAAAGTGCACGCGAGAGCGAGACGGAGTGCGTGAAAACGAAAGAAACATAAGCCATCTTGAATTTCAAACTCGCAACGGAAATGAGGGTTCAGAAAAAAGCGGCCTGCACAACGTAAACACTGTGTGTGCGAGAGCGAGACGACTAGCTAGTTGCCTGTGACACTCCTGCCTACAATACAAATTTTGGCTTTCAATCTGTGTTTTGTTTTTTTTTTTTTATCAGTGCTCAACGTTGTTCGTTGCTTTCAGTACGTATTCGACAGCGGTTAATGTCGCAACACAGGCCGAGCGCAACGGCAGTTCGAAAATTCTACTAAAAAAATAAAAACGGCGAGTGTGTTCAATGCAATTTGTAAAATACCAGATAAACAATAAAGGGTTAAATCGATAACCGATATATCGCGGTTAAAGTACCAATACAAACAAAGCTTGTGTGTGTGTGTGTGCAAAAGACCGCAAAAGAGAAGAAGGAATCGAGAATGTGCTTTTAATGTGCAAAATTCGACAAAATAATAGAAAAAGTGCAAAATAATTATCAAGCAGAGACTTAAGGAAAATAAGTACTACTTGCCCTAACCTCACACACAGAACGAACAGAGAGAGATTAAGGATAAACCAATTATGGTTTCCCACTATTATAATATGCCGTATTCGCAAAAGCATAGCGCTAATTTGGCTTATGCATCGGCAGCAGCGGGCCAGCCATGGAACTGGCCAACAAACTATCATACGCAGCCGAATCATCAGTTTCTTGGCGATGTGGATTCCCCGCATGCCGCGCATCATGCCGCCGCTGCCCATCAGATGTACTATAATCCGCATTTGTATGCGGCGGCCGAATGGCATTCGCCCGCTTCCAATTCGGCGGCAGCCGCAGCTGTGGCAGCAGCCAACGATAACTTTGTGCAACAGCAGCAGCAGCAACAGGCCAACGGTGTCCCCACCTCGGCCCACCAATTGATGCACCAACACCAGCATCAGCATCATCCGCATCTGAATGGCGGCGGCGGTTCAAGCAGCTCGGCCAGCTCGGGCAGCAGCAGCTCGGCGCCCATTGTGGGTGCTACGCAACTGAACGAATCCAGCGGTTCCGATCCCGTTGCCATTGCCCAGGCACATCAGCAACAGCAGCAGCAGCAGCAACAACAACAACATATTGCCGAGGGGCTGCCATCGCCGCCGATAACTGTATCGGGCAGCGAGATATCGAGTCCGGGTGCACCCAACTCTGCCTCGTCGCCGCATCATTTGGGCGCCCATCACTTGAGCAACAGCAACAACAACAACAGTCCATCAACGCACAACAACAACAATAACAACAGCATTACGGCAAACAACAACAACAACAATGCCCACCGAACATCGCCAGCGAAAGCTCAATACTACGATTGGATGAAGAAACCATCATATCCAGCGCAACCACAGCCGGGTAAGTTTTCAATAAACCACAGTTTATATGTAAAGTAGTCGAAGTGTTCCCCTCAAGCCAACACTTTGCCTGCGGAGAAGTCAAGCTCAAAGCTTCGAATTCGAGTTCGAATTTAGTCACCTTTTTATGTTTTGTGGGTTTCTCCCGCTGACTCGACACAGTCTCTTCTTTGTCTTGCTAGCAAAGAGGCAAAGCTCGTGCTGTTCGCGCTTCACGAAGAAAAAGAAAAATCGAAAACATAATTTTATAACTAACCATAAGCAATTTGCTTGCAAAGGGCCATTAGGATCATAAAAATCAAATGTTTGTCTTCATTTTACGGCACATACACATCGCCTTGATTTATGCCCCAGGCTCAGGCTAAAGCAGGCAGTCGTCGTTTGGCCCGAAACTTGTCGACTCTGTTGACTAATTTCGTGTCGTAAATCAATTTAACTATAAAAAACAAGTATAAAAATCAATGGGGTCGATCAATTCTACCAGTTTCTAATGAAAAATGCAAATAGAACCAAATGCGGCTCTCACAACAATTAGCGGCTCGCCGAGAAGTGTTTCGAGTGGAAATGCAGCGAAGCGAATCCATCAAAAACATTGGGATACTGATCAATTGAGTCATTGTTGGATGGCTCACTTTCATCTGGCAATGCCAGTGCGCTCTCTTCTCTCTCACATCAAAGGTGAAAAGCTGCAAGGGGCTGTCATTTGAATGATTTGTTTCGATCTCTTTACATTTACAGCAATGCAAATAATACCCACACACACTTTCGTGTCGACGATGTCGTGCACACACATACTCATGCATAAACACGTGCGCAAGCGCTCACAATTTATGACCCGATGGCGCATTTCAAGTTGACGACGCGGCGTCGTTCGATATCGACGTTCGATATCCATTAAGCCCATAAAATCAGTTGGTATGCAATTAAATGTTTATGGCACCGCCGTTGTTGTTCATTTAAATCCTTTAACGGGTCAAGACGACAAATTAGGATTATGCACTTTTTATTTATTATTCGTATAAATAATACTTACATATAAAACAATTTCACATTTTGTTGCACTTTAAGCGCCATTCGAGTTCGAATACTTTCTTATGGGTGTGGCAATAAAGTGTTTGTTTTGCAAGAATTGGTTTTAGTTGTTGTTTCGATAGCGATTAGATTAGCGGGGAATGGGAGAGCTTTTTGGTGAAATCGACGGCTGCCTGTCAATTGTCGAGGTGGATTCTAGTGGTTCAATGGTGTGTTCGCGGCATTATGTTGGGTCTAATAATATTTTTATTTCTTGGTATCGAAACGTGTGCGTTATCTTTAGTCCATGGATTGATAACGCGTCGAGGCGTATTGATTAAAACTAAACAATAGTCTAGCCAATAAAGCAATAAAAATTAGTTTTACTTCCAATAAAAACCTAAATAGCGACATTTATTGCCAAATCTTTGCAATCATTATTAACGCAAAAAAAAAAACACTGTAGGAAACCTAAACTTGAAAATGATAAGGCCGAAATTGGCTTGGGCCTAGTAAGGAAGGGGGTTGGGGTGTGGGGGGGACCGAGTGGGGGGCTCTACATGTCTTTATGTCTCCGCATAGAAACCCTAATGCCACATGACACATTCCGATTTAATATGTCAATATGCACAAAATTTATGAATAGAGAGAGCGAGAGAGGGGCTATTACATATCTATAGTACTTCATGTAGCATGGATGTGTGTTGCCCCAATGTCTGGCCCCAAAAAAACATACGATTTGAAGCTAAGATACAGTAATTACTCGATAAAGGTAAAATACTTACCTTTCGAGCTTCAATCTTAAAAGGTTAAGGTAAAAAATCCCTATTATTTCATGAAAAAAGCTTATAAAAAAGTTCAAAAAATAAGAAATGTTTACTTCAACACTTAAACTCAGCAATGCCTTATATCGAGTGACTACTGTACTCACCTCTATTCGTTTGTGTACTAGATATATTGTAGTACCTGAAACAGCGACGTGCCTTGTTTGGTTGCATGATAAGCCATTAAAAAATGGCCACTACAGCTACAGCAACAGCGACAAGCTGCATCGACATTCTCGTCGATGTGTCGAATGTTGCCTGTCGATCCTTATCAGTGCTATCAATATTTGGTTGTTTTTTTTTTCAGTCAGCTTTGTCGTTTTGTGTCAAAATGAATTCCACCGTTGTTGTTGCTGTTCTTTGTTCATAATCATCATAATCGTCATCATCATCATCATCATTAGAGCGACATTGCGTCTGACAAATGCCTTTCCCCATGATTGACATGCCAGGATTAGCCTATGGTCTCTCTATCTCCCTCTCTTTCACTCTCTCCTGCCATTCTCTCACCTAACATTTACTTTGGGTTTAGTTGTTCAAATATGGTTTGTGGCCTGGTTATTTGTATTGTACAATTGATATTGTTGGTAATAACTGAAATTTCTGTTGCTGCTAAGTCGACGAAAAGCCCTTTTCATATATACTTTTTTATAGTGCCATCAAACTCTTATACAAATATATACATATATATATATATCGTTCAAGCGCCATAGATTTGGAAGCTTTGTGAAAAGAGCTCAACAATTTCTGTAGTTCTGAAAAACATTTAATCTTTTACTCAAGATCATTTCAATCGAACGAAAAAAAGTGTAAACAATTTTTCGGGAAAATTCATTATTTCCCCCTTAGCCATAAACAAAAATTGGGCGACACCAAAATTCGATTGTCAATCAAAAATATTGTTCATAATGATAAATAAAAAATATATTTTTAACGTTCTTTGGACATAATGCCACTGATTGATGGACTGACTGACAGAATGACAGAATGTTGAGAAACGTGTCAAGCTTATTGCGAACACGTTTCTCATAGTGTGTGTGTGTGTGTGTGTGTGTGTGTTTATGGCCAAGATTCCGCTAGAGTCCAGCCAATTTGGCATACAGTAAAAGCCGCCATATATATTGTGGGCGAACGGCAATTGCCCGTTAATCGCTTAACAATACAATAAAGTAGCAATAATTATAAACTTATAAACTAAAGTTTAATGCATCAGAATAGAAGAGAAGAAGAATATCGCCAAAAGGGGCGTGGGGTGGGGGTGGTAAATATTGTATATGGTAGCAATATTTGGACTATTAATGCCACTCTAATAATTATGATGATGATTATAAGGCCCCAAACTGAGATTTGCTAGTGATTATTGTTAGCTGATTTGAGGCATATTAAATTTGTGTTTTCCCTTTCATTATTTGCTTGCATCAGGCTGCTGCTGTTTATCTAGTGCCTCCTCCTCCTCCTCTCGTGCCTCAAAGATTATTCAAATATTGTTGCACGTTGACCCACAGCATTTAACCTACTGAGATAAGAATTGTAAGAATTAACCAGAGAAGTCTTTGCTCGAGAGCAGCGTCTACAAAATTTATAGTTCACACCATAATACGAAAGGAAGTGTGTGTGTAAACACAACACAACACACACACAACAAACACACACAACAAATTTATTGCATATTGTATTTTGTTTAATATTTTTATGATGAAGCGCCGGACTTATAGGAACTATTGGTATATATGGCAAATATGATTTTGCAGAGAAAAAGGCAATAATTTTATTTCTTTTTCTGTCTTTAAACTATTAAAAATGGTAAAAGTAGAGAAAGATGTGGTTACAAAATTTAATTTAAATTAATTAAATATTTTTAATAAGATCTGATGGGTTTTTAAGGAAACTTTGGGCATATTTATATTTAACGGTATTTAATATTAAAAATATCCTTACTATTTCTCCCCTTTAATTGCTAAATCTCTAACTATATAATTCTAATCACAGAACTTTGCAGCACGCCCAACTTAGAGGACTTTACCGATTTACTGGAACCAGGTGGTACGAACTCTAATTAAAATGTGCTCGACTTTTATGCTAAACCAATTTACTATAACTTAACTTTCTTAGTCAAACCTTCTTTTTTTTTTGTTTCTTTGCTGTTCCGTTTCTTCTTCTTCTTCTTGCATGCGCTGCTCGTAAATTTTTCAAGTCGTATATCGTGTATATCGTATATACGATATAGTATATATGCGATTGTAAAATGTTTATTGCATGCCCCACAGTCCCCTCCATTCGCATTCGCATTCAAAATAATTAACGTAAATTTGAAAATAATTTTGTGGCCTTTTTTTGTTCGTTTCTTTTTTTGTTGTTGTATTCGTTTGGGCTGGCACTGAATTTATGGCTTTAATGGCGACTTCGACGTCAAATTTGTTGGCCAATGTAGCTGCCATTTTCTAAGCACTCCTCTCTCTCACTCTGCCTCCCTCTCTCTCTTACTCACTTATTCGGCCATTAATGGGGGAACCGCTTGCCAATGGCGTGTTTTTTGTTGGCCATATCCTCGGTGCTCCGCCTTTGCTTTTTTGTGTTTTTTTTTGCGTGCCACATTTGCGGCACGTAAAAGCGGCATTTGTTTGGTGCCGCCGCTGCACGCGATCTGATAATATTTTCTTTCTCTCCACTTTATTTTTTGCCTTTGCCTTTGCTTCCTTTGGCGTTATTTATAATGGCTGCGTGCCGGGGCGCGCCTTGAGAGGAGTGGAGAGTTGGGGGGAAGGGAGTTGTACTTTTTGCATATATGTATGCATGTTCGTTTGTATGTATGTATGTGTGTACGCTCATAAAGTGTATTTCCATGTCGCATGTTTTGCCACTTTGATGTCAGCCATTTTGTTTTTCTTTGCGTGTGTGTGAAAGAGTTATTTATTGACGCGGCCCCACAGCATTAGCGCAACTTTAATTAAGTTTAATGGAAACTATATAGCTCCGATCTTGATCTTATTTTTCTATTTGCATGTTTTATTTTTCTATACTTGGCATGGAAACTTTACAGTTTATATTTAAAAAATTCATTTTGGTATGAAAAACTTTATTTTTCCCGACGGAGTTTTTGCTTCTCATTTTGTTTTTGCCATGAAAAACCAAATACTTAATAGAATACCCATAATAAACTCGACTTAAACCCCAATATACAAATATAAATCAGCTCTTGCATTGATTTATATTCGCCCTTAACCCTCACCCCTTTTGCAAATGCTGCCTCTCGTCGCAA
This sequence comes from Scaptomyza graminum, assembly GCA_018901835.1. Lineage (NCBI taxonomy): Eukaryota > Metazoa > Arthropoda > Insecta > Diptera > Drosophilidae > Scaptomyza > Scaptomyza graminum. Next base: position 10,055,435 of record JAEIFL010000002.1, read on the forward strand.
AGGTGGTAAATTTACCAGCCAGGATGCAAAAGGCAAGACCAAAAACAGCAACAAAAAAAAAACAGAAAAGAAAAGGAAAAATAAAATAAACGTCAAATCGAATCAAATGATTTTATGATGTAATTTGAGCTAATATTTACGATATAACAGCATCTAAAACAGCAGCAAAATGCCAAATAAATGTTATTGTTATATTGTCGCTTGGGTGGAAGAGAGCTTTCTGCTTCTGTTCGTTATTGTTGTTGTTGTCTCTGCTTTGGCACATTTATGATGCTCGCATTTCACTCGCGCTCTCAAACTCTCTCTCACTCTCTCGGTTTGCAAAAATATTTGCTCAACTTTAAGTTGAGCTTCAGAACAAATTGTTGAGTGTTAGAAAAGTCAAGTGTGGCGCTGCTGCTGCTGCTGCCAGTGTTGTGTGCTGCAATGTCCCAAGAGTGCAATAACTGAAATTGCTGCTGTGCGGCAGGCCAAGAATGGAAGGGGGAAGGGAAGGTTGCCCGAAACTTTTGACCGAAAACGAAAAAGCTTTAATTTCGAAATTTAAATAGAAACACAGAAAGAAAGAGAGTGCGTCAGTCTGTGCAGGTAATAAATGTCTCCCCACAGATTTGTTCACTCATCGAGTTGTTTCTTTTCTCTTGCTACTACTATTTTGTCATCATGTTGGGCAACCACACACACACACACACCGATAAAGATGTGACAAATTAACGCCCAGCATGCAGGCAGGCCACATTAACACGCTGTCAGAGTGGGCAACCCAACCAACCACCACCAACTGTCCCATAACTAACCGCAACACTTAAACTGTAATTGTAACTGTAACTGCAACTGTAAATGTAACTGTAACCTTGGTACTTCGTTCTCTCTCGCTCTCTCTCTCGCGCTCTGGCTGTGATTTGTCCACTGGGAACTGAGCAAATAATTGCCGCAATCTTATGGTTTTCTGTCCGGCAATTTTGGCAACAGCTGTTAAAAAAAAAAGTAAAAACAAACCTTACATATTTATTTCTGCAATGAAAATTAGAACTCTACGGTTTCATCATCGTGAGAGGTGTTACTAATTGGCAAGGGATTTCAATTTATAGTAATAATAGTCTTAAAACATTTAAGAAACAACCATAAATAGCAAACAATTTCAATTTCTAATTTATAACCCAAATTGACAAGTCGCTCCCATTTCCCTTGCACCCATTCAATATTTAATAATCGTATCGGGCTATAAAAAATCTTAAAGCCTTCCCAACACCAATTGCCAATTGGTATTTGCACAATATTGTCGCTTTGTCGGCAAAAAAAACACAGTTAGACCGAGAGAAGAGACAAAAACAAACACGAATGAATACACATTTGTTCCGAGTACTCCAACAATAAGCCATAAACCATTCGATTGTTTGAGTTTGTGAATTATTACACTCAGATATATAATATTGATAAGGTCAGGGGCGCAACAGGAGCAAGTGTGTTTTATTTACCAACTATTTGTTAACAAATTTGGTTCAAAGTCGCATTTTATAGTCGAAATTTGAGAAATTTTCAAAAAAGTAATTCGAACTTTTTCGATTAAAAGTTTAGTTTTCATTGCATTTGCGCTCAGTGTAACATGCTGCAACAACAAAAGTGAATGAAATTACACATATTACGATAATATATAGTATCTAGGCTCAATCGGGTATCACACTCGATGTGCAACAAATAGCTATTAAAGCTTATCAACGAAGCCCAGCACCAACAACTTCAATTCCCCAAGAACCCAACGATCATAGTTGGTAACTGGGAACTGGGAACTCCTTTGCTGAAGTTGTTCTCCCTGTTGTTTGTTGATTGAGACCTCAACTGGGATTAGGGCGGTGCGTGTAGGCATTTTTTGAACTATGCCGCCAACGATAGGAACGATTAGGAAAAACCCATCAGAATAATATTGAGATACGCAATGTCAATGTAATCCATCATTAGGTTTCGATATATATGTAGTACTCCTCCCTCTAACTTTCAATTACAAATCATTGTCACACCTTTTACTTGTGTTTATTAATTGTACTGATACACCCTACCCTATAAAAAAAAAAAAAACAGTGACAAAGTCATAAAAAAATGTCACACCTTTTGTCACAGCATTTTATTTAATTACGAATAAAATTTTAAGTCTTTGCGTGCCACGAAAAAAACGAAAAAAAAGATTGCATAATATTTGATACCCTTTGAAAGAAAGTTGTATTATTTTGCCAAGTTTCAGGCATCTTAGAAATTTGTAGAGTATTTATTATTCAGTTTTATTCTAAGTATTTTTATTATTTGCAAAAATGACTTTGGATTTTATTTGAGGGGTTTTCGACTATTGAATTACGATCTGGGCTATATCTTATCAAAGGAGACGAAACAAGATCCATTTGTCATCTAAGTCTATTTGCCCAGACTGACTGTGGAGACTCTCGCTTAGCTTAGCTCTTCGGTCCACATTAAGTGTGCCTATTTATTCGGTGTGTGCAGATAATAAAACACTCACACGCGTGTATGGGTTAACTTAACGTTTATAGTTTTATATATGATGATGGTACACACAATGTTTATTGGATTATGGCCGTGAAGGTCAGAGATACAACCAAATTCAGCTCCGGCCCCAGCCCCAAAGGCCCATTTATGCTCCACTTTGTAGCGTCGCCTAAATAATGTTAACAGGTGTGAGAAGTTTAGGTACTAAAAGGCGAGAAAAGTATCTTTAAAGTGTTGCAAAACAGCGAAAATTTAATCGAATGAAGCTTTATAGTTTATTTAAGCTTTTTCTTTTGATTATTTATTCTAAATTCATTCCATTTTAACAGCTTTTTAATCGAAGAAAGCTTTAGTTTAGCTTCTTCCTTAGGATTATTTATTCTAGATTTAACTATTTTTTTTTTACCAGAGATTGCGAAATGCCAGTTAATAAATAAATATTATTTTGTTTTAGTAAATCCAACTTGATGATTGTGCAGTTTTTTGTTCTTTGCCAACTTTTCCAAGTCTGTTTAAACAAGTTTTTTTTAGGTTTATCAGCATTTGGCGGGGTTAGGGTATTATAGCACCCCAACCCATCTAGGCCCACTTATCAGCAGGCAAAAGTTGGCCAGTTAGAGAAAGAGAGCGAGGGAGAGAGTGAGTGAGAGAGAGACTTAAGAGATTTGAGATTTATAATTGGGCACAGAAGAAGAAGAGGAGACGCGCAGAGCTGTTGGAGAGATGAAATTTAGATTAAAAATCGTGTGTAGATTTTAGCCTGGAATAAAGGCTTTAACATTTTTATATGGCCATTGCCACATTTGACTAAACAAACATCTTGTTGTTGTTGTTGTTGATGATGATGATGATGAAGCGATTGTTATAAATTCATGTCTAAACAAAAGTGTAAAAAATAAATACGACTGCGAGAGCGACAAATAGATAAGGTCCGCGTCGGCGGCGGCGGCGGCCCAACCAAATAATGGGTTCAGGTATTTTTTATTTTTGTATATTTTCCAAGTTTTGAAATTTTTACACAATATTACTTACCAAAACAAAAATCAACTATTCTTTATTTCATAATATTTTTATAACTCTAAAAAAATAATAATCACACTTTATATCGTATATCATTCGAGAAGGCGTAGAGCATTTTAAGGTCTTTAACACCTACATCTTTACCTCGCGCTCTCTCTTCCCTTCCCTCTGCCCTTCCCCACCACCATCTTTTATCTCTGCGCCTGAACTTATCATCTGTGAAAATATTTGTATGCTTGTTTGCTTGTTTACCCGATTTTAATTGTGCTTAACGTTTTCTACATAGAAATTAGAGCAAAAACCCAACCAAATGTCGAATAATGTTTGCATTACGTTCTTGGTGAGTTTTTCCACGTAGGCAACGACACACACACACATACATTTGTATATGTATCTGTGGCATGACATGATCCCGTGGCCTTTTTCATGCCTTTCATGTCTTTGGCTGTTTGTCATTATTTTTATTTGAATTTTGATTGAATTAATTGCGCAGCAGCTAGATACCAAAAGCGCCATACAGTTTTGGCCAGGTTCTTGAGGTCTTCTTCCAACTGGCTAAGGTGTCTTTGGCGGCGCCCCAAAGGCCGAGTCGGTTCAGAATTTTGATGTTTACCCGCATTGGTTGGGACAACAACTTTTACGTCATTTACGCTTTTTTTTATGGCCTATCTTAATTCAAATATTGTCGGCTTGACAAGCAAACGAAGAAAACGAAGATGGGCAGATCCACATCAGAGATGGAAAGTCGGATGAGTTGTTTGCTCAAAACTGACTGACTGACTGACTGACTGATGGACTGACGGACTGAATGGCTCATTGACGAACGCCGTCCTGTCACTCACTCACAATTGTGCCCAGAGCAGAGATTGTGTTAAAATTTTATCCGGGAAAATAAGTAAAATAAAAATTCTTAAAAATATTATTTTTAATATTGAATTAATTTTTGTCAATTGATCTTTTAAGCATGAATATTTAAAAATTACTTTTTATATATAATTTTCATAATTTTCTAATCTTTCGTTTTTATTTAACTTTTTCTTCAGGCAAAACGCGCACCAAGGACAAATATCGTGTGGTTTATACGGATTTCCAGCGCTTGGAATTGGAAAAGGAATATTGCACATCGCGTTACATAACGATTCGGCGCAAGAGCGAGTTGGCCCAATCGCTGTCGCTGTCGGAGCGCCAGGTGAAGATCTGGTTCCAGAATCGTCGCGCCAAGGAGCGCAAACAGAACAAAAAGGGCAGCGATCCCAACATCATGGGCGGCGTCCACCAGACGGACTACAGCCAGCTGATCGATGCCAAGACGAAACTGGAGCCGGGCCTGCACCTGCAGCACACGTTGCACTCCATGAACCCCATGGCTGCCATGAATCTACCCGCCATGCGCCTGCATCCACATCTGGCGGCGCACAGCCATTCGCTGGCCGCAGCAGCGGCCCACTCGCATCTCCAGCAGCAACATAGTGCGGCACAAATGTCTGCCGCAGCTGTGGGCGTCGGCACGCTATCGATGTGACATGGTGATGATTACGTTGGAGCAGTCGGAGACCTTGGGTATCCCAATCACAATCCCAATCAAAATCCCAGCGGCAGCGGCAACGGCAACTGCATGTTGCAGCAACAGTTTGTGGCGTGTCCAAGTGATCTGGCGGCGGATTTGGCTTAAGATATAATACATTTAGCGCGGGGGAAGGGAATGGCAAGGGCAAGGGGGAGCTGTAACAGTTAGACTGTTTTATTTGTTGTTGTTGTCAGCGGGCGCCATTTTGAATATTGCACGTTGTTAATTTTTGTGATTGTATATTCGGTTGGTGTTTTTCGACGCTGCCTCAACATTTCCCCCCAACCCCCACCCCACCCATATAAATGTAAAATGTATGTTTTATTTAATCTAACTGTATCTGAATGTTTGTCCATATATACTATATATATACTATATGTTTTATAACTTACAAAACAAGCAAACAAATTTTACAAATAATTTAATTAATATTTTTGAATAAGAAAAACTTTTTAAAATTTGGTGCAATTTGATTACACACAAACAAACACACAAACACACATGTAAATATGTAACACAACAACAACAACAACATTTTGAACGTTTATTACTTAAATGCTGTAATAACAATTAGTTAGATAGTTTTTTTGTTAGAATAAATTGAACTTAATGTTAGAAGCAACAATCAAAACACACAAATACAATTACAACAAATACACACACGCAACAAATTATATAATAATTCATAAGGCATAAGTTTATATACAGTATTCGTAGAGTTGCCAACACATATCACAAAACAAAAAAACTTTAAAGCACTTTAATTTAATATTTAGTTAAATTATCGCAACAATTAATTTATGTTAAAACAAAAAATCCATGTGCTATTTGAATTAAAAAAAATAAAAACTTGAAAAAAAAACAACAAATATTACATTTGTTATTGATTATTTACAGCTACGGCAAAGCAGCTGTTATGCTCCACCTACCAAGAAGAAGAAGAGCTGTCAATTTTATTTCACTTTGCCTACGCCCTCTGCCGTCGTCAATCGCCATTAAGTCAGTCACTATTGCTTGCTCTGTTGCTCTTACAGCCGTAAGTGGCGTCCCGGGTTGATTGTAAAGTGTTGTTTGTGTTTGTGTGTTTGGCGTTGCTGCGAGCAAAGCTTCAGCCAAATGCAAAAGGTCAGTTGTTGTTAATTGTTCTGAACTTTAAGGCAGCTTTCTGATCGCGATTAGTATCGCTCCTCGTAGCTTTCATTTTACTCTTATACGTTTTAGGTGTCACGTAATGCGCTCTTATATCAACAACGTGATTTGCTTCATTCGAGCTGAAACTTATCCATGACTACGAAATCTTTCTCTCACTTCGATTGATTTACGATGTTAACTTTCCGATTTATTGATGGCTGCCAATTAATACATAGTCGGATTTGAAAAGAGTCAACTATGTGTGCAAGTGCCGAGTCGAAACAAAAAAAAAATGTAAAAGTCAAACACACATAAATATATAACGAAAGAATTAAAAATTTTTCACAGCAATAAATGCATAAAAGTTTGAAATATTCACACACACATACACATATGTCGATGTGTTATAAATTGTATATTCGGATGGATGCTGGCAGCAGCCCGAAGGCTATTGTCGTCACTAATAGAGACATACCGAAAAGGCAGCACAAACTTCGAAATTCGAACGTACGTTACATTTCGGCCAGCCATAAACTTTTATGGGACTCAAAAGAACGACGAAGACGACGGCGACGAAGACGAAGACGACAATGGCGCAGCTGTAAGCAGAAGTTACGATGATTGGACGTTATACAAGCTGGTCGTCGTCGGTATTTGGTACCCCCTCTAGGGGTTCTGGCAATCCAATGGGTGCCAATTAAGACAGCCGCCATTATGCCATAAAACTTTTCTCCGTCTTTTGTGAGCGATCTTAAAAAGATCATTCATACATTTTATGGGGGGGCTGCCAACTGCATTTCTCATCCCCTCTATATTCAGAGTATAAGAGCGATCATAAATCACTTGGAATGCATTCGCTTCTCTCGCTCGCTCTCTCTTGTTTTTATACGTTTTTGAGGATGTCACAAAATGGCGCAGTCGTTACATAAGCTGTGAATTCCCAATAATTCCCAAAAATTGTGCAACTTTATGGGTAATGCAGTAGCCGAGCCGGAACCCCGAAACAAATTTAATTCGTCGGCAAAAGTCAAAGATGCTAAATTTCGAGTATTTCGTTACAGCCGGCTGACCAAAGAGTTAAAAACCCCTTCGAGTGAATTTCAATTTAATTTCAAATATATCTATGCATGTGTATGTGTGTGTATATTGAAATCGGCATACAACAAATGCAAACAAACGAAGCCTGCAATCTTCGTTGCATCTTCTGCCCGGGTACCGTTCACTTTTTCGTTTCGTTCTTCTTTTTTTTTGGTTTTAGCATGTAGGTGTGAAAATGAAAAATGAACCGCGCACACTTCCTTTATCGGGTTTGGATATCATTCTTTCTCATGTTCGTCGTTCGTTTTGGGTTTTGCCAAAGTCAAAATATTTTCATTTTTGCGTCGTTCCAATAGCAACAACTCCCGCTGATCCTCCAAGGGGACGTCAAACGATTCGATACGATTCGAGTTTTTAAGTTTCCAAATCTCCAAACAGGTTGTATATTTTTCATGGTTATAAATCAACGCTGAAGAGCCGCTTTTTGTGGAGATGAACTAAATATTTTGTCAAAAAACTTTTCTTTGCAATATATTCTTAGAATAAAAGTCACACATTTATATGTGAATTATTAATAACAACACCCTCACCAAAATCAGCTGACACTAATTAACTTTTCAAGCGTGAAAATCAACAAAAAATAATTATTAACAGACATTTTAAAGTGAATGCAAAGTATTATTAAAGATTAATTAAAGAAGAGAAATCGCTCTTGAATGCAGCTTTGAATATAAAAGAGATGCTTTTTCTTATCTCAAGCATGATCGAGCGAGATAATTAATTTATGCCTAGGTACATATTTGTTTCTTCACGCGCTTCGCCCAAAGCTTTATCCGGTTGTATTTTTTTTTCTGTTTGTTTCAAGTTCAGATCAGGGGTCCCCACAAGACAATATGCAGGCTTTTATGCGGGAGTTTGATTAACACAATTCAAATTCAGTGAGTGTGTTTTTTTGTTGTTATGTGTTTATGGAAATTAAGCAACAAGTTTTATTAGTAAGCATGCACTAATTAAACTCTGGCTGTCTGTCGTTTGTTTCGAGTTGTTTTTCTAGCAGTTTGTCAAAGAAAACTAAAACTGAATATTGGGTGCTCTGTGGAGCAGTGGATCATAAAACAGACGCTAAAAGGTGTGGGCGATTTCACAAAAAGCGCAAAATTAATAAACAAGAAATCTGATGTTGTTTTTCAGCAGCTTTGGTTTATTTATTGAATTGATTATAGGGCGCCGGGCACAAGATTTCCAAATTTGATCAAGGGTGAAAATCATCTTAGCACTCTTATAAAATATTTTTCCAAATTCAACAATTTAAATTTGACAGATAAATTTAGCACTTTTTGAATTGAACGCGTTGTGCTTGTAGAAAAAAGCTGATTGCTATCAAATTGCTAATGCACAGCTGCTTGCCGACTGTAAATATATCGTTATCGCTGCATCGTACTACCACACTGCCCCGTAAAAACGACCTAAAAAATCCCGCGCAGCTTACTTCAAGTCAAACAATTTTTGTTTTGTCATTGCATTTCTTAAATCTTCATACGAAATGGTAAGTGTATAACTTAAAATGGTACCAATGCACGTTAATCTATCTGCCTGTTGCTTTATAGAATCAGCAATCGCTTAAAGTACGCCCATCGGACGTGCACGTCCTCAATGCATCCGGCCGCGCTGTCTTGCCCACGGAACAAAATTGTTTAAGCCAATTGGCGCATGTTCACCGATTGCGCGACTCGGAGCTTAACTACAACGATCACAAATACAACATTGACATGCAAATGCTGCGAAATCGCGAAGGTCTTGGTGCGCCCCTTAAAATTGGCATGGATCGCTTCGCCGCACGCCAAATTGGCCGTCTACCGTTTCTGCAATCCAGGTGACTGGACATACATATATATAGGTGTAAATTCTGGTATTCATTGTGTCTGTTCTCTTACAGCAATATGATGGACGATGTTTTAACTGGTCGCTGTGATGAAATCTCGTTCGAAGACTTCTTAAATCAGCCCGAATATAATGAGAATATGCGTCAACCTCATGCCGTCGTGGAAAAGTCAATGGGCATTCACATTTAAATGTTGACATTGCTGACTGTAAGAAAGACTTCAAAATAATTAAATCAATAGAATTTGGTCATTCGGCTTAGAGTGAGGATTATCAAAATAAATTCTGTATAAAATATTTCTCTTTGTTATTTTTATATGAGAGACTTGTGGAATATTTATATTGATAAGTTTTGAAGTTTTATTCACATTGCATTTTAAATGTACAATTTGAAACTGTTTTAGGGCGCTTAGCAGGTGCATTTGAAAATCAAAAACAAAAAAAAATATCCATAAATAGTCATCGCTTTCAAATTGCCTACTATTTTGATAAGGATATATTCCAGGTGAATTGTTATTTATGTCTCAAAATGTAAAGAAGTGGAGTCAAAAATTCAAAAAGAATTTAATTCTCTGGAAGCTGAATAATCTTTAATATTACATCGTGATATAATATCGATACTCGTCTCGTGCGTACTTAAATAATATCGATCAGTTCTAAAATAAAATCACGCCCATCCTTAGCGAGTGCGTATGTGTGCGTACTTTAAATAACGGCGCTTTTTCTCCAACAAAATTGAGTAGAAAAATAAAAACTAACATAAATTTCTGCTAATGGAGCTGCGCAGTCAAGCTTTTCTACAATTAAAAGCGATTCTTCAAAGCGCTGGCGTCTACGATGAAGACATGGAGATAGAAGAAATGCGCCAAATAGCGCAAGCAATGGAATTGTCGAGCATCGACGTCTATGAGCGCGCCATTTTGGTATGTAAAAAAAAATTTAAACAAACAGAGCAATCTAAATTTAAAAGCATAATCGTTTGCGCAGGAAAGTGAAATAGATTTTCAAATAATGTGCAACTCGACGATGATTGGCCAGCAACAAACGTCGCAATGCTCCGCTCTTAGCTTTGAGCGCGATTGCGACAGTCCGCCAATATTTCCCATACACATGACCGTGCAGGCAATTGTGCATCATGAGCTCAACTGGAGTCCAACCCGTGAATTGCGCCCAATTCGTAAACGCGTGGCTAGCAGCAACGACTGTAACATCAGTGCGAAGCGGAGTGCACTGCAGCAAGAGCCAAATCAGGATAATACGCAAACCAGTTGTAGCGATTCTGGCCTGAGTTGCGAAGAGAGCTGCTCGCTGTCCAGCTTAAGCGAAGCGTCGTACGAAATGCCATCGATCGGTGAAATGCCCAGTCTTCTATTGATTAGCACAAGCAGCGCTGCTGTCTCCGATTCATCTGGCCACGATCACACTAGCCCCAGTGATGATAACGAACATTGATATTTATTGATTAATTGATTGAGAAATTATAATTAACGCTGCTGCGTCTTCTTTATTCGTTACTACAGATTTTGTCTCACTTGGAGCCTATTTGTTCTGCACGTCAGTCAGGCTGATCGCCATGTCCACCAGATGGTCCAGACATTCGCGCAAGGCTAAAAATGGTAAATTATTAATCCGCTGGCGGACTAGAGTGGCCGAGACTTGCCGAAAGTAATCGGTCATCACAATGGGCTGGGCCTTCTTAGCCTCCGATCCGTTGGGGCTCACCGATTTAATGTTGCTTAAGGATCGCCTCAAACGCCTGATAGCTGAAGCAACGCAAGGTTGAGTCACCTTCTCTTTGGGCTTCGGCATGTCGAGTCTAGTGCGCTTGCGCTTCTGACTTGCTGCCACAGGAGAATGTGTATTTGCTGAGCGTAGCGACCTGCGACGTGACTCCGCCAAAACCATTTCGTCCGGGTCCAACCATCGCCTCTTAAGGCTTGGCTTTGAACGTGCACGCTTGTTCGCATTCATATTCTCCGGCTCCTCGTTGACTGTCTCGTGCACGATTTCAACGCTTGGCCACGGTTCTTCAGCGCCCTCGAATTCTTGGTGCTGCAATACCTGTAAACCCGCTTGCGGCAAACCGACATCGATCTCCTGGCTGGACGGCCCACTCTCCACGCTATTAGTTCCTTGCTCCTCGACCATATTGTCCGTCTCCACATTGATTATCTCGGGCTCAGACTCGGACTCGATTTCTATATTTGGGAACGGTTCGAAGCGCTCTTGCATCGAATCGCCCCCGAGTTCTTGGTGCTGCAATGCTTGTAAGCCCACATTGCATGGCACACTCTCATCGACCATATTGTCCGGCTCCACATTGATTATATCCAGCTCGGGCTCGGACTCCGACTCGATTTCTATGTTTGGAAAAGGTCCGAAGATCTCTTGCATCGAATCGCCATCGAGCTCTTGGTGCGGCAATGGCTGAAAGCCCCTTTCCACCCTTCCGACCTCGATCTCCTTGGAAAATGACCCCAATTCCACTTCCATCATGGTTGTGATGTTCTCGACGGATGTTGTAGTTTCATTGAGCTCCGTCGGGTCGTCGTGCGAGTTCTCCTCATAGGCACTGACGGGTGATGAGGCCAAATCATGATCTTCAGGGTCCGAGTCTTCGATTGAGAAACGATGTTGCTCATTTTCAAATGCCTTTAAGTTTTCATCAACAGGATTAGAAGCAACTTTAAAAGTTGAGGCTAATGCGACTTCCCCGAATCCCTGCAATCTGCGATTTTCAAAGAATAAAACAATTTAAGATAGAAAAAATGTTCAAATATAAAAGACACTTACGCATTGCCAAGAATATAACTGACTTCGCGGGACCAATTCTCCTCCGCATCCTCAACTTCCTCAAAGTCATCATCTTCCTCTTCCTCGTCATCATCATCTTCCTTCTCATTATCCACCTTCTCGTTCTTCTCTTCTTCATACTGCTCCTTCTCCTCATCCTCATTGTCCCCGCCCTCTTTCTCTTCCTTCTCATTTCCCTGCTCCTCTTTCTCTATCTTTCCCAACATGCCATCATTTGGATTCACGCCGCTATATTGTGAAAAACACATATACAAATCTATTTTATACATCCTAATCTACAAAACGGATGAAAAAACTTACTTAGTCTCACATTCCTCACCGCTCGACGAAGCCGAGAACTCGCCCCCCGTGGTGCCGGTTTCCGATTCAGACGATGCCGGGTTTGGCGGATTGTTAGTGGTTCTGCCGTGAACAACTTATAAAAACGAAAACTTAACAAATGTATTAATATATTTACGCTGGCACCACTCCATTATTAACTTCGTCCATATCGTCCTCGTCCACAAAAACATTCGGTAAAAGTGAAAACATATTGCACAAAAATCTCAGAAAATGTTTAATGTTATTTAGGCAGCACAGAAAATGACGAGCTCGATTTAATTGTCAGCCAAGTAATGTTCAGAAAAAGTTAGCGCTAAACAGTGCTGCAAAACGACTGCTTATGATTTTGACATTTTGAATAGCAATTCCCCCCTCACGTTTACAACAGCGTGTCTAGTTAACAACTTTACTTTTCCGGCAATTTGAAATTCCCGTTAGCAATGTTCCAATTCCAAATGAATTATGTTGGTAATTTTACAAATTCAATTAGATAAAATATTTGTGTTGTGATGCAAAATTTAATGCTAGGGCAAACTACTTTACACGTAAAAAAAAAGTGAACAACTAATAAAATTATAATAGCAAAACATTATCAAAATATAAAAATTAAAAAAAATTCCATTCCATTTTATTCCTCGCAGTAACCGCATGTTTCTCCCTGACCTTCCTCACAATTGCAATAGGTCGATTCTGGCGCCATATCAGAGGCCATATCATCCTCCCCAACAACAACGCAACGAACGTTCCGCGGATATTTCACCAAAACCAGCGGATACCCTGCTTCATCAGTGAAACCAGCATTATCGCAACAATTGCCTTTATTTTGCTTTTGCAAAATGTACTTTGTGAAGCAGCATAAGAATATCTTAAGGCAAAACGAAAGAAATAAAGTTAATATTGAAGTAGTTTTTGAGCAATGCGCATTACTCTAGCTTACCAGAAACTTTAAGGCCATAAGTACCAAACATAACAATATGTAAAAGTATCGCCAAATTGCGTCTGAGAAAACGTTCAAGCATCCATTTGTGTTTATCGAATCAATTGTTAGCGATGAATATGGCGATCGTTCGTTGCTGTTGTTGTCATAATCGTTCTCGCTGTAGCCTCCTTTGGAGCAAGCCATTGGCGCGAATACATGATCGCGACTCGAAGTGTTAGCGCTCTGTTGCTTGGGCATCCAGTCGGCATTCATCCAATCCTTGTAGCTATAGACACCACAGCAATGCTTGCGTACTTGCAGTTCATCCCACCGGAGCTTCCATTCCGGACACGTGTAGTACTCATCGATGCCGCGTAGCAGCGAATTCTCCGCCGAGGTCTCAAGCACATCAATGTTGGCATACAGATTCCACACGGCCCCAAAGCCCGCGACCATTATAACGCAGGAATAGAATAGCCAAATGGAAATCATTAATCGAACATTTGGCGTACAGCGTCGCCTCCACAATCGGCTCCACATGGACAAGCTGCACAGGAACGTCACAAATATCTGAGCTCCAAAGAAGTAGATGTTGAACAAAAAGCTGGCCAGCAGTCGGGGCTCAATGTCCTCCAAAAAGCCGGACAAGATCGTCTGATAGATGCCAGTTAAGATGATAATGAGTAAACCGGTTAATGCCTCGAATACTACTAAAAGCGCAATATATACGGATGCTCTTGGAAAAGGTTGGCGCATTTGGTCATCTTTCCACAACTGCTGGTAGAGTAATAGGATTTAAATTTTTTTTTTAATTATTATAATTCTAGAATTTTTGACTTTGAATCTTATTCTATGTGCCAATTGTCCAAAAGGTAGACTAAAAAGCAAGCCTAGCAAAGTTTACTTTAATCGTCAGATTCTATGATTGTTACTCAGTTTTTAAAACAGGGTTCGAGCATGCCGCAGTCGGTTGCATCCGGCTATCGGTTTTTTTGCTAAGGGAAATTATACAATGCACCAACCGATTTGCCCTTCCTGGTGCGTGCACATGCTTAAAAGTACAGCATATGGCAGCACTGTCCACAACTGTTCAACTCAAAATGGCACTGTTAACCTCACCGTTCACAGCACTTGTTGAAGCTTTTGATAACAGGGTCATGAGCCGGCTTACAAGTAGATAAGCACAAAATAAGAAGACACAAAAACAGTTCAAAAAAGACTGTTAATCTCATTAATTAAACGTGCCTGCTGCGTCATTTAATGGAAAACCAAAACAAAATGTTCGTGCTTATTTGTGGCGCTTTATTTGTGTTGGCGCCAGCGATTTGGGCTGAAGAGCAAATTCGTTTCCAATATGCGATCAAGGAATTTCAAGTGCCATTGGATCATTTTAGTTTTCTGAGCAACGCAAGCTTCAGCATACGCTATCTGTACAACGAATCGTATGCGGACAAGGCAAATCCACAATCACCGATATTCTTTTACACGGGCAACGAGGGCGACATCGAATGGTTTGCCAAGAACAGCGGCTTCGTCTGGGAGTTGGCCGAAAAGCAGCGAGCTGTTGTTGTTTTTGCAGAGCATCGATACTATGGAAAATCACTGCCCTTTGGCAGTGATACGTTCAATACAAGTAAACCGGAGCATTTGGCCTACTTCACCGTGGAGCAGACACTCGAGGATTATGCCATGTTGATCACATTTCTGCGGAATGGACGTGAGTTGCCAGTGGTCGCGTTTGGTGGCTCCTACGGTGGCATGTTGGCGGCCTGGTTCCGCATGAAGTATCCACATATTGTGATTGGTGCACTTGCCGCATCGGCACCAATTCTACAATTCCCTGGCCTGACGTCCTGTGACATCTTCGACAAGATCACCACGTCCGTCTATGAGACGGCCTACAATGCCAATTGCAGTGCCAACATTGCCAAATCCTGGCCAGCTTTCGAGAAGATGGCGACTACAGATGCTGGCAAGAAGCAGTTGGGCAATATATTCCATGTGTGCGATCCTATCAAGAATGGCGATGATTTGAACAAGTTTATGGAATATCTGGAAGAGGTCTATGGCAACCTGGCGATGGCCAACTATCCATATAACTCCAGTTTCCTGGCACCACTGCCCGCCAACCCAGTGCGTCAACTATGCTTCTATCTCAAGGATCTGCATCGCAATGATACCGATCTCATTGGCAGCATGGCCAGTGCCTTGGCTGTCTACACAAATTACACAGGCACTGCTCCATGCCTTGACTACAAGGACACCAATTCGGGTGCCAAGTACGATAGTTACGGTTGGCAAATTCAGACCTGCAACCAAATGGTCATGCCCTTCTGTGCCAACAGCAGCGATACCATGTTTCGCACCAATGCCTGGGATCTAAAGAAGTTCACCGACAAGTGCTTCAAGCAGTTCCATCTTACGCCCAAACCCTTTGATATTGTGTTGCGTTATGGCGGACGGAATCTGGAGGCTGTTAGCAATATAATCTTTAGCAACGGTTTGTTGGATCCCTGGAGTGGTGGTGGCGTTCTCATGGCACCGAATGATCGGGTTCATGTCATCATTTTGCCAGAGGGTGCTCATCATTTGGACTTGCGTTCGAGCCATCCAATGGATCCCGAATCCGTTACAGATGCTCGCCACAAAGAGGCAGCCATTATTGAGCAATGGATTCAACAATTTTGAGATTATTAACAAACATAGTCTTTAGTATATTGGAATACTCTTAAATGTAATCACATTACGAACAAATAATAAAAATCATTTGGGTTTTATTTTTAAATATTTGTATTTAATATATATGTTTGCATAAAGGTACAGTTGTTCACAAGAAAGGAAATCTTACAAATTACAGAAGCAGCAAAAAAACACACAAAAGTTTAACATTTAAATCAACTTAATTAAAGTATATAATCGTGTAAACTTAATAAATAAATATATATTGTTTTTTTGTTTGTTCAATAACTGCCCAAAGGCATTAAATAATACAAAAAATATATATATATTTTATAAGGCAAATATAGAACAACAAAAGTTTAAAATTCGTTCTTTTTTTTATAACTGGATGGATAACTTTTTCCATTTCTAGTATATGCAAAATTGTTTCAACATTTTTGTTTGCAGTTTACTTTTTCGTTTTTTTTTTTTTGTTTTGAATTTTATGCAACTTCTCGTAAGTTGACAAAATGGTTTATAGTTTGGTTTAGCACCAGCATAGGACACTTTGCTTCGTTTATATGTTTTTGTTCAATGCTCTCTATTTACGCACGCTGCTCTTAACAACAATCTGGCGGACAATATTTTGATTTGATCTATGGTTAGAATTTTGGAAATGAGTTTCAGGAATGCTTTGAGGTAAAGATAACCAAATACGGCCAAACTGTCACCTGTGGCGGATGCTTGACCAACAGCTGCTCACAAGCCGTGGGAGAGATCTTGGCTGGCAGCAACTGTTAATCTTCAGTAGCTGTATTTGACTATCTAGCGTCCAGCTTACTGTTCAAAAGTTATGCACACCGATGAAGCTGCAACGACTTAAGTTTTGGGAGATAGACGTACAGTTTAAGGGTGTAATAGAACTTTTGATCAGCACTCTGAACAATTGGTCTATGGGTCATGGTTTGTCTTGTGGCTTGTCCGCTAGATGCAACTGCAACTTGTACGTAAGTCTAAGCAAAAATGTTCCACGAAATTTGCAAGAAACTGTTGCACATAGTTGGAGTTACATCCTTTTGATTGCTGGTAGTTGCGGCGTGCGTGTTGTGAGTAAATATTTCGTGTGCGTATTTTTTGTTTCGATTTTTAGTTTGATTTTTAGCTTAGTTATTATATACAAAATGTTGGGCATTGGGTTATTTATATAAATGTTTGCTGTGCAAATATATATGTATAATGTATATATATGTATAAGAGTTTTTTCTTATTTTTCGTTAGATTTCGTTAGTATTTCATTAGATTACATCAAGTGTTTCTCTATTTGCTCGTCGAGTACGTAACAGAATTATTATGTACATATTTAGTTCGGGGTAAGTTTTTGTGTCTAGCTACCAGCAAATTAAAATATATATATATTCTCAAAATGTGGAAAATTACAAAAATTTACATAACATTTATCGAGCGCATACATTTTTGTTACACCGTTACAGTATGTACAATAATTTTGTTTACAAACATTTGCTTACATACTGTTTTTTTCTTTTTTCATTCAAAATTTGTTTTTGATTTTCATTTAAAGGCATATTCGTGTTGGGTTCTGTTCTGTTTTTCTTTGTTTAACATATTTGTTTTATAGTATTGTATAGGTATATCTGGGGGTATTGACTTCGAATTTATTGCACTAATCCAATGACAACTGTGTTTAAGTTGGCGGCGGCCCGTGCGGGTATGATAGCATTGGTTCGAGGCTACGGGCGAACGTGTTGGAGAACATGCAGGTGTAGTCCTCACCGTGGGGCACCAGTGTTGCCACACCTAAAAGCAGCAGCATGAGCGCCTGTATGGGCAGGGAGGCACGTGCAACGCGCCCGAGGAATCGTGCACCGCGCGCCAGAACCGTGGTATTGATGACATCGCCATCGGCAGCATCGCCATCGGGACTGTGAAGGCAGCAGACAAAAAATAAAATATATTAGTTAAATTGTTCGTCATAGTAATTAGTTGATAATACAAAACATGCTACAGTTACTACAGTTAGTTAGATCAAGTGCAACAACAACAACAGTTTGTGCAATTATTTGCTTTAATTAAATTATATGAGAAACCTAAATTAAACTACGACGTTGAATTAAAAATTAAACAAATATCTATGAATATTTACTTTGCATTTTCTGTGTTTGGTGCGGCGGCCTGCATAGAAGAGGTTGATAATGTAGTATTATCCAAAAGCTAGATACGGCATGGCATAATATAAAAAAAAGAAGGAATGAAAAATAAAAATGTAAATTAAAAAATTAAAATAAAAGTTTGTTTTTCTTTGCGATTTATCAATTTCGAATTTATCATACATAGTTTTTACAGCCAATTTGGTTCACTTACTTTGGTGCGTTTACAAAATATCAAAATTGAACTTATTATGAGATTTTTGTTGGGGACAAATTCTTGTTTAATGGTGACAACTTTTCAAATAATTTAGTTTCTTTTTTTTTGTGCTTACCTCGCTTGACAACATATGCAGTGGTACGCCCAAATTGTCACCCTCATAGCCGAGTACGGCGCCCAGCTTGACAATATAGATGCCGGAGAGACGACGCAGAGATTGGAGACGCAGTCGGAGATCGGTTAATCTGGAAAGTGTTCTAGAATATTTAAAACATATGCTGGCGGCTCTTGGCGTTGTCGGTTATGATGAAGTGTTAGAATGGGCGGACGAATAAAATTTGGAGTACCAAAAAACACAAATCAAATATATACGCAACATAAAAATAATAAAACAGCAAACACAAAAATATATATTCAAGCGTAAGAAATGTTGAAAATAATAAAATAAAAAAACAAAAGTTTTCTAGCTATAAAATGTTTTTGTATTCTAACTAAATAAAGCTACATTATGAAAATAGGGCAAAGTAAAAAAGTGTTGTATGTCCAAAAGAAAATATGTTCGTTCTTGGGAACATTTTTAGTACAATTTTGTTGTAAAATGTTTATGAAAAGTGTAAAGGCAATTGAATATGAAAAGGCAAGCTCAAGAAAGTTCCGATTATACATATTTAGAGATTATTTAAGGAAAATATCAGCTACTTAAGAAAAGCAAATAGCAAATACAAATAACATAAATGTTATATGTCAAAGGTTGAAAATTATTCAGGTTTCTACTTTTTTAAACAGATAACAAATTCCAAATACTACAAATAATATTAATCGTCGCCCAACTAGGCCCTTTTCTTTTTTTTATCCCCCTCTAATTTTCTAAGCAACATAGACTTCTATATTAAATTGCGGAAAGCACACAGCACAAGCGGCACCCAAGGCATTTATTTCGTTCCGCCCTCGGAACTGGCGCCAGCTGCACTTACCTTTCATAGGTATGTTGTGACTGCTCTTCAGTGCCCTCAACCGATCGCAGCAGCTGATCAGCTGCATCCTGCAAGCTGACAACACGCGGCTCACACCGCTCTAGTTCGGCGCGCAGGTCCTTGAACTTGTTGAACTTGGCCTCGAGCACGCCACGCTCCTCGGTGAGATCCACCGGTTCGGAGGCCTTGATGTTCTTCTCGGTGCGTTGCAGCCACTCGACGAGCTCATCAATAGTCTGATGGAACTCACTGTTGCCCATGAGCGCGGTCTGTAGCAGACCCTGCCATTTGGTGGCATTGATGCAAACATTATTCCAACGCTCGTTGTCTGCCTCAAGGCGACCACGCAATTGTCGCGCCTTCTCCGTATCCAATGTATGTGTGGCCAAATGATCACCGACGACATTCAATGACGATATGATCGACTTGTGACTCTCGAGATCGAGCAAGAACTCCCGATGATCCTGTGTCACATCCTCGAGCAGCTCAATATTTGAGGGTGGTGCTGTTTGCGCGTTTTGTGTACTTTCGGCAAACTGCAGCCACTGCTCCAAACGCCACAGATCGTTGTCGATCTGCTGCCAGTTGCGTTGCGTGCAGAGCGGACACGTTAGCCGGCCGACCTCGCTGTAGGCAGAACAGAAAAGATTCAAACATTAACATTTCAAATCCAAATTAAATGATTTAAGACGTATGTAAACTTGCTAACAGTTAGCGATTTGCTGATTGATCAAAGGGTAGATCAGCAATGCCACAGGCAGGCTTCAAATGTTTATTGTGCTCCACCCTGGAGACTGGCAGCCAATGTGAATGAACAACTGCCAGCTTTTGTCAAGCGGATGACCACATAGAACAATAAACAATAGGAAGCTTGCCTGGGTTTGGTTTGTTATTGCAAATGATTAGTGAACACAGGTAGTAAGGTAATAGTATGTCAATCGTTGTTTATTGGTAAACACTTACTGTATGCATGTGTATTTGTAGGCAGCAGGTAGCAGGCATCTGCATTACCGAGAGCATCATGAATGCGCAGGATTTTAAAAATGCATGTGCGTAGTTGTGTGTGTGTGTGTGTGTGTGTAGACAGAGATGTGTGAGTTAGCGATAAAGCAAGAAAAATTGTTGTTAGCCATTTAACCATTAAAATTCAACACCACCAAAATAACAGAAAGCATAAAAAAGACTAGCAAATACTTGCAAACTCGTTTTTTTTTTTTTTGTGGATATTTTTCAACTAAATAAGAATCTGAACAATATCCTAAAATCAAGTTTACTTACAAAAAGATAGCTAAAGTTGCTTCTTAGTTAGAAAGCATCGAGATTCTGGATGAAATTCTATTCGTAAATTTATAAGCAATTCTAGTTTGTCGATGAAATTTATTTCTATACAAACAAATATCAAAATTAAAAGTTGTTATTGAAAATTAAGAAATTATTGAGTTTTTGAGGAATGAAAAATGAATTTGTTTAGGAATTGGGAAAATTTATTGATTTAAAAAAAATATCTTGATTAATAGCGATTACATTTTTAATTATAAAAATCAAAAAGAGAAATTTACATATCAGTACAAAAAAAATATTGAAAATTATGAAAAACCAATTCCAGTTGAATGTTAAATCTCAATCAAATCGGTTAAAATGAGCCAAAATAATCATCAAATATACGAAACAGGGACAAAACGGATATTGAGCTGCATTGTTAGATAGGTTTGCAAGTATTTGATTAGTACAAAAGTCGGGAAAACACCTATCCCATGAATATTAAATATTACTTTTTTTGTTAACGTTAACGTACCTTGCATTTTGATCGTGCTGTTGACGCGCCTTCCACTGCGACTGCAGTGTATCGAAGCGCAATGTTAGCTCTGACACGGTATCCACCTGGGCAGCTTGGCTATCCGAATGGCATTCGGTCAGCAGCAAAGTACTGAGATGCTTGACCAGCTCGGTGGAGGATTGGGCATTGCCTAGCAGTTTGGCAATCTTCTGGGGACCTGGCTTGCGTGTCTTGTCCGCAATGGTGCGCTGCAGTTCATCCAGATTGGTCTGGCACTCGACTATTGCCGTCTGCAGTTCCATGATGTATGCATCCTTGGCCGTTATGGAGGTCTCCCGTTGCAGTTGACCCTGTCGCAACTTGCGCTGCGATAACGTACTCACTTGAACACTGGCATGCGATTCATTGACGGGCAGAGCAGCGGCCGCCATGGAAGCGGTACGAGTTAGCCACGTAGTCTTCAGTGTGACCAGATCCGTTTGCACTTTCTGCCAGAGTGTGGTGTATTCGGTGATTAGCTTAAGCAGATGCTTTAGCTGTGCAGGCTGTTCCTTGGTACATAGCTCGGCTTCCTTGCCCAAGGCATCTGCTTGCTGTAGCTGCTCTTTGGTCTGTTGGAGCTTGCGTTCCAATCCCTCCAAGCGCTGCAGCACAGCCTTGGGCTCAGCCTGCAGATCCTCTGTAGAGGGCACCTCTTTCAACGCTTTTTGTATGCTCGTCAGAGATTTGGTTAGCTCCAGCTGGGATGTGTTGAACTCACGGATCACCTTGGCGTCCTTGTCAATGGCATCGAGCAGTCCTTGGAAGCGAGGCGCCAGTACACGCCACTTACTCAACATCACCTTGGTGGGCATTGTTAGCTTTTGAATGTTCTCTGGCTCCACGCCCGGACTCATGGTCAGTCGGGCGTATGTTTGCTCCAGCCGCCGCTGATTCACGGACTCAGCATCGAGTTCCTCCAGTTTGGCACGCAATGCCAGCTGACGTTCCTCCAGTTTCTGTTTGTTTGTGTACTTCTGGTCGCGTTCGAAACTGGACAGTTGCGATTCCTGCTTGGCCAGCCAGTTCTTTTGTTCGGTGGTTAGTTTGATCAGCTCCTGAAGCAGATTCCAGGTGGTGAGTATACGAGTCTTGCGCTCCGCCGACTGACTGCAAACGTTCCTCCAGCGTTGCTCTAGATTTTGGGCGGATGAGGCCAGGCCCGTAGTGTTGACCTGGGTGCGCCAGCTATCCGCATCGTTCAGCAGCATCTCGACTAGATTGAGTACCTCACCCACATTGCTGCTGTGATGCTCAATGGAGCGTTGGATCTGTTCGTGCTCCTTCAGCTTCGCCTTGATTACATTGGGAGTGTAGCTATCAAAGCTAAGCGGTTTGTCCAGCTGGGATTCCACCTCAAACAACCAGGCACGGATCAATGCAATTCGCTCCTCCAGACGCATCAGCGTCTGCTTCAGTTCTCCAATCTTTGTGGCACGCTGTTTGCACAGGAACTTCAAACGGTTCCAGCGATCAATCAAAGCATCGCTCTGCTGTTGTACCTGTGCTCGAACATCCTGAGCCTGCGGCGAGGCATCAGCATAGAGCGTCAATAGCTCCCGACTGGTGGAGAGCAACCATTCGCGTTCCTTATCACGCAACTGGAGTTCACCATTGATTTGCTGCTCCAGCTGTTTGGCTGCCTGTTCCGGATTCGACATGGCCGCAACATCGGCTTCACGTTCCACACGCTCCTCCAAGCCGCGCAGCCAGTGCGAGATGCGTGCATAGCGGGCTTGATAATTGGAGAACAGGGAGAGACGCTCCTCGATGGCATTGATGGCCACAGACAGCTGATAGTCGAGATCGGCATGTTGTTGCCAGAGCAGAAAACTGCGCTGTCTTATGCCCTTGACGTCATGCGGACTTATACACTCCTTCAGCTCCTCCTGGCTAACTGTGAGGCTCTCCAGTGCTGGTGTTTGAGCCGCCAGTTGAACACGCTGTGCTCGCAGTGCACCCAAACGTTGCTCAATCTCGGCGGGCGTTGATGAATCACTGCAGTTATTGTGCTCCAGCAGATGCTGTGTCTTGCCGAATTCCTCCTGCAGTTGTTGGACACGCTGGTCATACGATTCCGCCAGCTGTTTGATGCGTTTGAGGAAGTGCTGCCACGTCTCGAGAGCAGCGCGCAGATTGCTTATCCGCTGGTTAATGCTCGCCTGTTCCATGCGCATGGCTGTGGTCAAGGCATCATCGCAGTACTGCAGCAACTGTTGCTGTTGGGCCTTGAGAGCGGCGCTCTGTTGTTCCCCGCGCGTCAGTTGGAGCAGTAATGCATCAAGACGTGCCTTCAGATGTGGCACACGTTTCAGATGAATGTAGCGCAGTTGAAGCGCATTTCTTTCGGCCTCACGCTGACGCAGCCAGTCGAGCAGTGCCGCCAATTGTTGGCGATAGGCATTCCAACCGCTCACTCTGCTCTCCAGCTCATCGTTGCGCTGCATGATGCGCGACAGGGTCTCGTTGTGCAGATTGGTCAGTGCCTTGTACTGCTCCGAGAGTTCGGATTCGAGTGGCGTTTCTGAGAGCACGCTCTGCTGCGAAATGAGCAGATTCTGATGGATGGCACAGAGCTGCTGCTGTTCGCGCAGACTGCTGTAGTCCTCGGGTATGGCACCGGCCAGGAAGGATTGTACATGCTGCAAATACTGACGCCACAAACGCAATGCCTCCGAGCTGTTTTGAGTGCGCGCCAAGCGTGTGGACAGACGATGATACTCCTGGAACGTATCCTGGAATATCTTCTGCCACAGTGCCAGCACTTCCAGTATACTATCATCGGCAACAACTGCTGCCGCTACACCGGCTGGTTTCAGCTCATTGTTGTTTTGCTGCCGTTCACGCAACTGACGCAGTTGCTCCTCGGTGCGGGCCAGGGTCTGCAGGTGGGCACGCAAAGCGGCCAATTGCTCTTCGCTTTCCTTGGGCGTTTTCGGTTCGCCACGCGCCACAATGTCCTAAATGAGAATAAATTGTGGTTTTAGTTGAAAGTTGTTAGAATTATGATTGTGTGACGTTGTGTTGTTGCAACGGACAATGTTGCAACGTTTTGTGCATGGCTAATTGGGCTGACCCTAATATACCTACATGTAGATACTCACAATTCCATCTACAGTTACAACTAACGTTGCCACGGCTTCACAAATGTGCAACAACAAAAAACACAAAAGCATACTCAACTCTTTGAAACATTTGCTAGTCAAAGTCGCTTCACTTAAAGATACACTGTTATAAACTGAAATATACTTTTTGAACTCCCCAAATATGAAACCTTTGTAACCAGTTCTAACCACTGTATACTTTATTTTTCATTTGGCAGCAGGGTATTAATAAAAAATGTTGCAACTCTTTCCGTAAACTGGCAATGACCTCATGCTAAACAAGACATGCGCTCGTTGTTCAACTGTCTGGGCACACTTTGGTGGGCTGGGAGTAAGGGGAAGTTGAAACGGAAACTAGACGCGACTAGATAGCAAGTACAAAATTCAAATGGTACAGTGGAGCCAAAGAGTAGAGTAAACGAAGCCAATTGTTTGTTTTTAAATAAATATCAGATAAAAACCTTAACATTTCCCTAATAATTTGCCACTGATAACATTATTGTAATAACTAGTTTTTAAGGCATTTGATATTTTTTGAATACCTGAAGCATTTAAGGGACTGTCTTTTTTTTTGAAATATTTATGCGTTGTGGTGGGTCAATAAAATTAAATATGCCTGCACTCAAAGCAATCACATATTCACGCCTTTCAACAATCAATAATTGACCATTGTAAGGCTAAACAAAAGTGACTCCAACTACTCACTTACATACAGAACATCTATCTACATATGAGTGCTTGTATGTATGCTATGTATGTATGTATATGCATACATAAGTCGACAGGCAGCGAAAGTTTTTCAACTTTTAACCCACTTAAAATAGCATGTCCTTCGTATTGTATTAACAACTAGAACAACAAACAATAACAATTGCCGGTTTCTATTGTTTCTTGTTCTTGTTGTTGTTGGCTTTTTTTTAACATCTCTTCATCGTCACCGTAGTGGGAATTTCCGCTCGCTAACGCTAACAGAAATATTTACATAAACTCTAATCGATAGCTGGTTGGTGCATATTATTGCTGGAATTTGGGTTTAGTTTGTGGCAAGCACTCACCTGCTGCACATTGTTGAAGTAAACCTTGGCCTGTGTCACCTCCTTGTCGAGCTCCTTGCGCTCCTTATCTTGGGTCTCGGCAACATTAGCCAGCGTTGTAATCGCATCTTTGCACTCAACCAAGCGCTGGCCCAACGCGTCCAGTTCACCTTGCATCAACGACGATGCATCCAGACCCACATCGGCAGCTATTTTTGCCACAATGTCGCGAAGCTCCGACAGACGTTCATTTTGTGAGCTGAGATTGTCTTGACAGACCTGGTGAAAGTTGAGAAAAGTTAAGTTGAATGTATTTGTTAAAATTAAACAACAATTTCTTATTGCAAGCACAGCCTCTTCTGACTAACCCATCTCTCACAGATTATGTTAGCTTGCCAGCAAAATGTCATTTAATTATTTTTAGCTCGTTGAAAGCACATTTAATGTGCCGGCCCCGGGACATCTAGCCCTTATTACGAGTAGAATTGCTGCTTATCAATTGTCTTGGCTCGCTCCCGATACGCTACTCACGAATGCACTTTCAATTTCATTTTAGAAAACAAATTCGGGTCACACGCAGCACGTCGCCAGCCAAGCCATTTAAATGTATTAATGTAACGGGTCTACGCACATTTAGCAATTTAAAAAGAGCACACGTCCGGCCCTATCGAATGCCCTATGATATCATCTTTGAAATATTCAGCTATGCTTTACTTTATCGTAACACAACTAGCAAACAAACGCTTTGGCGATGACATTGAAAATTGAAATTCTAAGCATTAGGAAATATTTTTTTACATTTATCTTCAGCGTCGGCCACGCTCAGCCAATCTGTAATTATGTATGTTGTATTTTGCTATTTTTGTTTTTGTTTTTTGTCGACCCGAACAGATAAAGCAGCTATATAAACAGAGGGCTTAAGCTTCGCGGACAGGTTGATAAACTTCGCGCCATGTGAATTGACAGTTGGACGCTCTCTACACCTATGGAAAACCAAAATAATAATTACATTGCGTCGCTGCATGGTCGCTAAAATGGCCCTAATGATCAATAAACATACTTAAATAACAAAAAAAACTATTCGTTAATATTTAAGGCAAATAAAACGAATATATCCAAAAAAGGAACTCGCTTCGAACGGCTGTGGCTGTCTGCCTTTTGGTGTCAAACAAAATAATTTATGACACTAACAAGCCAAGTACATAAAACTTGGCTATTTTCCATGTACTAGAACGTGCATGGTTGTCTAAACTATTACCAGCGATTACATTGACGCGCCCAAAAATTGATTGGGCCGAGTGTTATGGGGTGTAAAATCAATGTAATTACAGACAGACACCGACTCATTGGTCCGGCAGGCAAAGTGTATGGCAATTAAACGTTGTGGTTTTACTTATAGTAGTTTCTTTTTGCCGCCAAATTTGTAGCGGTAATTACCGTTAGTGGAAAAAATATTTGCATTTTCGTTTTGCAACTGCAGTTTAACACACACACTTACCTTGGCATGTTGCATGGTATCCAAGGGCTGCTCCAAAGACTTGACGCTATCCATTTGCTGTTCGATGCAACTTTTGACCGCTGCCGAAGCGTTTCGATATTTGTCCCACAATTCAACGGCTCGCTGATAGCGTGTGCACAGTTGTTGCAGATTCTCGGTGGTATCATTCCAGGCAACTACTGCATCCTGGACGGACGATTCAATTTGCTCGACTATTTGAACATCACAGCTTTCGATTAACGGTTTTGCCGCACCCTTAAGGTCATCCAGTAGCTGTTCCCGACTATGCAGATCGCCCGCAAGTCCCTGTGAAAGCGCCGCCAGCAAAATAAATATTAGTTAAATTTCTAGCAGCGTTTATTTGACGCGAACCGCGCGCGTTTCGAAGCCAACTTCAACTGCGGGCCGCAAGCAAACGCGAAGCGCAAAGCAACTTGCACGAAGAGAGCTTTTTATTTTCGAGAATGAGCTTTTAAAGAGCGTTGCTGTGGCAGTTTTTTACTTTTTGAATTCGTTAACAACTCAATTATTATTTAGGGTAAACTGTTGTTTAATATTTGAATGTGCGTGTTTAACTGAACGCTGTCGGAAATCGCTAGCGGTTTTTATACGCGATTTCGAGCAGATATAGATAGTTGCTGATAAGAAGGCTTGCAAAAAATATGATTGTTGAGGCAGGTAGCAAGTTGTTGTTCTTCTGCCTGTCTGCTCGATTACCTGCTGTGAGCTAAACAGGTCATGATTCGGACTGACAAAAATGAGAATTGATCTTTTCTTATCTGATCTATTAGCAGACAATTATGGAAATTCCATTAAACGTAATGAGATGTTTTGAAGTTTATGTCAATTTTGTGCGGGAAAAAAACAACTTACCTCCAATCTCTCGGTGGCCTTGCGTAGGCGTTCGTAGTCAACTTGGCCGTGCACACGAATTAGTTCCATCATAAAGTCCGTCTCCTGCACAGAGCCATGTACGAGCTCCAGCTGGCGTTCGTAGCGTAGCCAGAGTGCCAATCGATTGCGTAGTATGGCCATAATGTTGGTACACTTGCTCTCAAGGAAAGCATGGTCATCCTGCAGCTGCGAAATATCGCGTTCCAGCTTCACCGGCGACACTGACATCTTGAGGCGCATGGGCAGTGTATGGAGCATTTGGCGAATGCGCATTATCTCCTGCCAACTGGCAACGAGTTCCTCGCCAGCACCTTGACAATCAGCGACGGCTTTCTCAATGACATCAGTTCCCTGGCGCTCGACAGATTCACATTCATCCAAAATTACAGAGATTTTGGCCTGATGCTTGCGCTGATTACTGATGCCTTCGTGTATGGCCTGCAGTTGATCTCTTAGAACAGAAGCGAACTCCAACTCCTCGGAAATTTGTGTTGTGATCTTATGCGAGAGTGCAAAGAGTTCGCCAACCTTTTCAGGCTCAGTTGACGGCTCCTGAAGACCAATACGACCCAACTCGTTTCCAATGAAGCCGACTCGGGTACGCAGTACCTGAACACGTTCGATATAAAGGCTAAGTTCCTCCTCGTTCTTAATAACACCCTTCATGCTCGTCATAGTAAGGTAGATCTCCTGCAGTTCTCGTTCCACCAGCTTGAGTTTCTCATCCGGTGCTATGTCCTCCGAGGACAGACAATCGACAATGTTGCGCTGTATTTGCTCGATGGCTTCGGCAACTGCTTGCCAACGATCCTCGAGTTGAGCGTGGAACTGACGTTGCAGCATCTCATCGGCCAGTGGTATGACTTGCAGTGATTTCTCCAGACTGTGACCCGCCTCGGTGCGTATGTTGTTGTGCAGTGCGTAGCGTGCCTTAATCTCCCAGAACTGGCGCATATGTGGTATGGGTTGCTCTGTGGGTTGGGCAGGTATTTGGATTTGTCGCAGTTCATGTTCGGCTTCACGTACGAATCCTTCCATTTTCTCTGTTTGCTGTTCGTACTGCACCCAGATCTCCTTGAAGACGAGCAGGCGATGTAAGTAGAGAGCCACCTCCTCGCGCAGCTTAAGCAGCACAATCAAAGCATCGTTGGTCTCCTCGACCAGATTTGGTGCCTGTACCAGATTTTGCATTTTATTGGCAATGCCCGAGAGTTGAGTCATCTTTACGTAATGATGGGAAATGTCATTGCTCAGAGATTGATAGAGCGTTGCATATTGATCATAATCGGCGGAGGTAACCGCTGACAAATCAGGCACACGTTGCTGTGCCACTTGCAACCACTGCAGCTCATCGCGCATACCCTTCTCCAGAACAGTCCAGCGTGATGCCGCCTGCACTAGTTTTGAGGAACGCTCGGATGCTCGCTCCAGTAGTTGGGTAGCACGTTGATAGAGTTCCTTGTGCAGCTCCGAGTGCTTCTCACGCGTTTCGCTATCAATGTTCTCCTCCAGCGACTCAAGCATAGCGCGACAGTGGCTGAGGTTCACAAAGAACTTGCGCTGCTTTTGCACCTCGTTGTTTAACTGCTCCAGCGAGCTGGAAACAAGTGGGCTCTCCATCATTTTGTCAGCAAGGACCGTGATGTTAGTGAACTCCTTGAGCGTTTGCTCATACTCCTCAGCCAAAGATTGCAGGTGGAGTAGACGATCACGCTCGGCCTCAATGTTCTTGCTAATGTTCTTGCTCGTCTCGAAGGCGTTGAACACATCCTGTGGCATCTTCTTGCTCGGATAGTCACGCTGGAAGAAGCGTGCGCTCTGCATTAGTTGACTCATTTCCTCTTGTGTTGAATCAAGCTGATGATCCAGTTCATCAAGTAGTGCCAGCTTAGCAGAGAGCGGATGTTCCTCGTTGGTAGCTTGATCGAAGCGCTGTTGCAGGAACTCCACCATTGTTGAAATTTCCCTGTACAGCAGCTCGAAACTGTGCCACTTGCTCAAATCTTTGCTATCTTGTGCGCGATTCTGTTGTGTCACGTGCTCCACGGCATCAACGTGCTCCTTAAGCGTGTCCACACATTGCAAGAGTTCTGTAGCCATCGGTTTTTCCACTTGTGAAAGTTGGCTCTCCAGTTGATTGACATTCTCTTTGATTGTGTGCAGCTCGTCGTTCAGCTGATTGTAGTTGTCCAGTTTCTCTTCGGAGGGACCTTCGTTAGAGTTTTGGCGAATGAGATATACGCGGTACTCGATGGTTTCCAGCCACGTGGAGACCTTTTCAATCACAGTTATCACAGTAGTTTGTATTACCGTTCGATCTTTATTGTGTATGGCTGTACTCAAGGTCTCTAGCTCCTCGTTGACTTCATCTAGGCGCTGTTCGCTGGGTACCTGTTTGATCTGCTCGGATAGCGTGGCCAGGTGCAGAACAGAGCTCAATGGAGTTGATG
The DNA here is from genome assembly GCA_018901835.1 of Scaptomyza graminum. Lineage (NCBI taxonomy): Eukaryota > Metazoa > Arthropoda > Insecta > Diptera > Drosophilidae > Scaptomyza > Scaptomyza graminum. The sequence goes on from JAEIFL010000002.1 coordinate 10,085,432, forward strand.
TCTGCTGTGGAGCTGCCTGTTTAAGCTGTCTAATGCGACAGCCTACCGCTTTCTTTGACTCGGCCATAGGCTGCAGTTTTGCCCCATTTCCTGGATAAAACTGCAGGCTCTCGCTCATGATAAACGCTTGGGAGGAGTCCATTACTGTTCTGTCCACATCGGTGCTGCTTGTTGTCGGAAGCCAGATTTTTTGTCCGTACTCGTTATCGGGTCCTGGTGTAATGGGCACAACTAGCTCTTCGGTAGGTGACGTCACCTCCTCAATCGTCACCGACGAGGTGGGTCCAGTAGTTCGCGTCTTTTTCGAGGCAATGCTGACCTTGTTCTGTTCCATTATGTGAACCGGCAAGTCGGGATACTCTTCGTAGACAGTTGTCTTTGTGATTTGCAATGACACACGCTGCGGTTGCTGTGGATCGACTTCAGTGGGTTCCGATTCAACTGCTGTTGGCAAATGTGGCACTTCTTCAATTTGTTGATTGGTTGAGAGCACAATTCCAGATTCGCCCAATAGTTCGGGCGCAATTTCAACGGTAACACTGATTTGTTGTTGATCAGCCTCTACAGGTGCTGAATGAGTCTCAGATTTTCCCTTTTGTTTCTTTTTGTCCTTGCGTGGCTTCCTTTCTGGCTTGGGCAACTGCATGGTTTGTGTATATTCATAGAGTGTAGGCTCAACAACAGAATTATCTGAATCTGCTGGTATGGCCACTGTTGTTCTCACCTCCAACTCGTATGGTTCCGAAATTGATGTTGCAGTCAGTGATGTTTCCTCAAGGGAGATGGGCTCACGAGGTGTCGTCTGAACCACCACATCGCTAACTTCAATTGGTTCTCTCATTTCTGCGGGCTCTGGTGTTGTTGTTTGCATCTGAGTCTCTGTAGTGATAGTCAATTCAGTTGATGTCGATTGGTCCGTCGTTGGTGTGGGCAAATCGATGGTCATGTCTTTAACCAACTCTTGGACAAGTGGTTCAACCACATGATCACTACTTGATTCAGCCAGGCGTGGCGAGTCTTTCGGAGTTGTTTGCAGCTCCTTTTCTGTGGTTGTCGTAACAGTAGTTTGGCTAGAGATCTCAGCTGTTTCCCGGGGCTGAACACTCTCTTCTGTTTGCATTTCAGTGCTAGATGTCTCGACAGGTTCCAGTTTCTCATCGTCACGTGGCGTTGTCTGCGCTTCAGTTTCAGTGATTTCCACAATCAAAGTCTGCGATTCGTTCTCTTGAATATCGGGTTGTAAGTCAAGGCTCGTTTGCACAGCCATCTCATCGAGTTGTGGCTTGTGCTCTGGTGATGTCTGCACAGATTTTATGTCATGCTCAATCTCAACAGTTGGGGTAAGTGCACGTGGCGTAGTCTGCTGCTCAACATCTTCGAGGGCAGCTAACTCTAACACCTCAGTGGGAATGACGATTTCTGTAATCGGTTCACGTGACAGCTCTGTGGGTGAGGGAATGACAGAATCTTCAACCACCTTAACGGTTGTATCAATATCCATGCTGGATAGGTCACTCTCTGTGCTAATCTCCACAATTGATTCGTGACAGACCTTGCCAACGGATTCAATGCTGGTGGTATCATCGCGTGGCGAATTTTCGGATGACATTGGCACATGCGATTCTTCTTCTTGATACTTCTCCTTTTGCTTTTTCTTCTTGCGACGATTTTTCTTGGAATCAGTGGAATCGTCCTCTTCGGCAACAGTCTTTTCCTCTGCTTCGTAGCCAGTTTCGTGCACGGACTCCGCTTCGATATCGGAAACGGCAGTCGGAGCGGGCACTGGCTCTGGTTCTGGCTGTGGTGTTGGTTTCAATTCTTCCTCATCTCTTCTCTTCTTTTTCTTTCGACTTCGCTTGGTGCTGGCATCATCGACGTGCTCCAATGGTGTCGTTACAGATTCCACAATGGTCATGGTTACCTTGGTTGGCAGTTTAGCATTAGACTCCTCGAGATCTGACGTTGAGCCCATTGTAACCTTTAGTACTCCAACTCCAGGAGCTTCTACTGATGGTGCCGTCATTTGGTAGGCTTTCGAGGAGGCTGTCTCTTCAGTAATAAACATTTGTGTTGCAACGCGTGCATCCTTTTGGGGAACATCTAGCTGTTTTTCGATTATGCCAGTCGATGGAACTTCAGAAGCAGGTTGCTCTACGGTCTGCGATTCGGGTGCTGCCTTTTTGTGTTTTGGTTTTGATAATGTTTCATGCGGCATTGGCTTTTCAACGTGAATTGCGTGTGCTTTTTCCGCTTCAAGGAAGCTTTCCAGGTCAGTCTTTGGTTTGGCCATCGGTTGTGCTTCAGTCTCTTGTGGTGCCAGTTCAATCTCTGATTTGATACTACTTGCTGCTGTTGATGCTGGCTCAAATTCATACGCCTCAAGTGAGACGGAGTTGCCAGTTTCTGGACTAGTAGGCCACAGGGCTTCAACTGGCATTGACGTGTCTGAGCTGCTGGCAGCTGGTGGTGCCAGCTCTTCGAGATGCTGGGAGAACTCAATGTTTGTGGGTTGCAAATGATGTTCCAGTGGCCAAATTTCGTCTATATCATGTACCACTGGCTCTGACACTGTTGTTGTTGTTGTTGTAGTAGTGGTGGTTGTTGATTTTGGTGCAGGTTCTTGAGTGATTGTTGAAGTTGTTGTTGCTGTCGTCGTTACTTCTGCTGCTGTAACATGAACGGGACTGGTAGTAGCAACAACTACAGTTTCTTCAATGTCTACTTGAGGTGCTGGCAATTCTACAGGTGCTTCTTTGATCGTTTCAGTTGTACTTGCAGTTGTTGGTGATGTTTGTTTATCGAGTTGCTGTTGTTCTTGTTGTTGTGGTGTGGTTGTAGTTGTTTCTGTGTTTGAGATGTTGATAGATTCAATATCAAATACCTGTTGCTGCGGTTCTTCTGTCGGCTGTGACAGATCCGTGGCAACTTCTTCGATAATAACGCCCGGCTGCTGCATCATGCGCTGGAATTCCTCCTCGCTCACAACATTTCCATTCACCGTGCGAATAATGTTGACATTGATATGTGGCATCGTTTCCTCCTCCATCATCTCAATCTCATCGGGCTCTTCAACAATCTCTTCAGTCACATGCTCCTTGCCGTCAATGATAACGATACGTTTGATGATCCTGCGACTCTTACGAATAACCTTACGGGTTACCTGCTGCACCACTGTGTGTATACTGCTGCCATGAGATTCTAGTAGAGATTCGCCGGCTTCTGCACGAACTGGCTGCAACTTGCCATCCACATCGGAACTAAGCAGCTGTTCGAATTGCTGGACGACCGGATCCGTCTCAAACTCGCTGACGGTCACAGTCTCTGGTTGAGAGCCATCCATTACAGTGCCTCGCGTTTGCTGTGTTACGACTGTCTGGAATTTACGCTGTTCTGGATCCGCAATCGTGTCTGTCGTGTGCACATTCTCCACATTTACTTGGCCTGTTGATTTGACTTCAATGTTACCATCGGAATCGCTGACTGTTTCAATGGAGCTTATCTGTTGCTGTTGCACAATTTGCTGGCGAGTACGAGTCACCTTCTTGAGTACGATATGCTTGGTGCCATCGGCTCCAACGACCACCTCAGTTGTGGTTGTATCTGGTTCAACAAATGTAGTCTCAAATGCCTGCGGCACATTCTTCATTATAAGCTCAGTTGCACGTTCCACATCACCTTTGGGCTGTTGATGATAGCGCGCCTCGATTTCCACATCTTTAGGCTGTCCGTGGATATCTTTTTCGTTAAGCGTCGTGTCAATCTGTATAGTTTCCTGACCATGTTGCAGTGTTTGTGTGACCATTATGTTTTCAGTCGGTGCACGCTCTTTGATTGTTTGCTGTGCCACTTCGGCAGTTTCGACGACCACAAATGGTTGTGTTGGTTCCTGGAAACTAGTCTGCGCCTCTACATTGCTTGTTGTGATTTGAGGCTGTGGCTGTGTTTCAGGTTGCACTAAGCTAAATGAAGTCTGTGTCTCCACATAAACGCCAGTGGGCTTGATCTCCTCCTCAGGCATAGAGCTAGAGTCAATTGTGTTTTCATTAGACTCAATTGATTCAGGCGATGCACTTGTTGCCATAACTGGTGCCTGAATTTGTGCATCTGACAGAATGCGTTGGCGTTGAGCTTCTTCGCTCTTTGCCTTGCGCAGCTCCACAATGCGCTTCTCAATTGTAAAGATGCGAGTGGTTGCAACCGTGATTTGTTCTCGCATTATGATCAAAATACTCTGCAGCTGCTCCATCAGCGTGTCGGCCATTGGTGCAACATCTGGTTGGGACTGCAGTTGTCGTGTTTGCTCGACCAAATCATCCATGGACTGCTGTCGCTCCTTTAGGGTACGCAACAATTGCTGACTACGCTCAACCTGCAATTTCAGCACCTGCTCGTCGGTAGTGCTGTCTGTTGTGGGCTCGAACGATGCCAATTCGGCGGATACTTCATTAATCCAGCGTTCAAGCTCCAATAAATGCTGCTGATACTCATCGATCTCCTGCTCACGTTTCTTCTGACCATGCATGGCGTTCTAAAAACAGAACATTTTTAATCTTTTGATTAATATAACCATTAATACTACTTACAGCTATCATGGTGATGCCTTGTTGGGTACGTCTCAATAGTAGATCAATGCGATCCACGGTCTCGTTAAGCAAACGCTCTGTTCCTGGATCTGTTGGCAATGACTTAGATTGCTCTTTGAGGTGTTGGACGTCCTTCTCGTGTACTTCCAGATTGCGTTGGATTAGCTGCGCATCATGGAAAAAATATCTCATTTAATAAAAGTTTGTGGAGAAAATATTAAGACAAAGAAAACAATAACAAATTGTGTATTTAAGTAAAGACCTTCGAATGTAAATAAATAGTCAGACAAAAAAAGGTTCGACTACTATTTGTATATCAAAACGTTGGGCATTGCTAACGATAGAATATTCTAACCGGATTCTTCTATCTGGAATATTTAAAAATATGTACGATTGCTTATGGAATGATGCGATTGTGTTATTAAAATTGTGTGACACACGCCAGCATCCATTAATCGATCCATATATAAGCAAAATTCAATACTACGACTATTTACAGTGTTACAGTATTACTTTTAAGTAGTTATATTAAAAGGTTGCCAAAAAGTAAACGTGCTTGGTCAGGCATCCAAAACAATTGGTTGTTAGAGGAAATTAAGATAGTACATATGCAACATAATATTACCTTTAGTCCCTGAAGCATGCCCTCCAAGCTGCTGTAGTTCATGTTTCCAATGCCATCCTCAACGGTTGACAGCGATTGCAGCAGTTCGTCGAGTTCTTGTGTAATTTTATCCTATAATTATTGCATTATGTCGCATGTGTGCAATGTGGATTTGTTTTGTGGGGGGAACATTAATAAACTTGTTAATAATAAGGAACATCATTGCTTGAATTTGCATCAAAATACATAGCTAGATATGGCATTGTAAATATTTGTTGCTGGCTTCTTTACACACACAACATATTTACATGAACATATTTTGGAACGGATGCAATGCACAGCCATAAATTAATTCAAAATATGTATATAATATTTAACTGCATTTAACATAACGCATGCGTATATAGTAGCAAACCTTATAAATATATAATTGGCGGCATATTATGATAATGGCGAAATGGACAGCGGATAGACAAAAGCACCAAATGCGAAAACTCCTGACAGTAACATTTTAATTTAAAATGAAAAAGTATTATGAAAATTATATAGAGAATCTATTATTAAAATATATAAATATATTTTTTGTTTAAATTTGAACATATTCTAATCAGATCTTCACGGAATAACAAAGTCGAGTTGGTCCCGACTATGAGAAGAAAGTCTATTATAAGCATTTAGTGTGTTTTTCACAATCACAATCAGACAAAATAATGAAGATTAAATATCGCATTTATGTACATACTTTATGGTAACGGGGATGTAATATTCATATTTTTATTATACTTAGTTACGCTAAATAAAAGTAAAATGCAAACTCACTTTTTGTTTTCAAATTAATGGTTTTCTTGCCCTTTTTTTTTGTTTATAGGTTTTTTAATGGTACAAATTTGCACTACAACATTTTCACATATTTCTTAACCACAGTTCTAAGAGAATGCGTACCTAGCGCGTTGAGCTCACGATCTATACTAAAAAATTTAATGCAACACTAGCACTAACTGATTGGTGCACCGAGATATTTTTGAGTAAGTAATTCGGGCTGCATTACATGGATCTTTGACTGTATGTATGCACTAGACGCTGCACTTTATTTATAGAAAAAAAAAAACTTAGCACAGGGAAAATGCAGCGAAATAAAAAAAATTGTATGCTTAACATTTGGCGAGGGCTGCAGGGCGGCAGAGAAGGCAATGAACTCATAAGAACTATACATACATATGTGGTACATTATAATGGGCATATTCTGTTTTTGCAAAAGAACTGTATATTTTGGGTGGACACTTTTGAGCAGCACTGTGTGCAAAATGTGCGTCTGTGTTTGTGAGTGTGCCTATACGAAAATAAAACTGTGCAAATATTTAAAATAGATTTCAATATATTAAAACGTGCATCTTGGTTAATATGTATTTTATTTTGTTAAGATTGTCTTTTAGTACGTAGTATAGTAAAAAAGAACTACAAGATATTAGTAGTTACTGAATAGTATTACAAAGGTTAAGATCTATTAGTAAGGAACATTTGGCAATGGCATCAAGTTTAACAAGTCTAAGTTGATTGAAGGAATGTGTGTATATAAATTCATAGAGTTATGATTAATCTTATATCTATATGGATTTAGCAAAAAACAACACATACAGTACAAAGATAATAAGAAAAAATCTTAAGAAAATAAAAATGAAAATCATAAGAAAAACAATTTAAAAACATTATCAAGATATTAAATTTCACAATTGTGTAACGTTAGTATAAATGTATTATAATTATTTGCTATTGTCTAGGCGCCAGCCATGAATGCCAACAAAGAACTGCAACCCGTGGGCGACCTTAGTGTGGGCCATTGCCAGGGTGCGTTTCTGTAGCTGGTGGCAGCATTGTGCTGCATGGTGTGACAGCGCCGCAACAACAACAATTAGAGCATTTGCCGTATAAAAGCCATGAACAAATACCAAAACCACACACAAAAGCTGCGAATATTAGAATTATGAATAAACGAAGGCTCAATGTGATTTTCACCTTCTGGCGTTGTTGTTGTTGTTGCAAATCATTGCTAGTTGTTGTTGTTGTCGTTGTCGTTGTGCTGCCGCTAGGTGCTGCAGCTTCTGATGTTTCACTGGTTGTTGTTGTCGTTACAGTTGTTGTTGTAACAACAGTGCGTTTCTCGTTATTTGTGTTGCCAATTTCAGGTTCTGACTTTACCTGCAGCTGCTCGTCGGAAACGCTGCTTGTTGTCGTTGTCGTTGCTGTTGGTGTTGTTGGCGTTTCAACAGCAGCTGCGGCTGATGCTATCAAAGCTTGGGGCTGCGGCTGCTCCTCTGGCTGGGCTGTTGTCTCCACTGGTGTTGTTGTCGATGTTGTTGATTTTGCCGTAAACTTATCAATTACGGCTGTTGCAACTGGCAAAATCGCACTTGCCGCTGCCAGTTTTGTCGTTAGTGTTGCCGTTGCTGCCGCATTGGCAGCAGCGGACAGCGTGTGAGTTGTGGCGCTCGCCAATTGGATTAGTGCATTTGCAACATTAGCTGATGTTGTTGTAGCAGTAGTGGGTGGTAGTGGGGGACTTGTTTCAGGAGTTGGGGTCGTGTTGTTTTGCTCAATTGGCACAGAGGGTGCCAGTTCAATGGTTTTAGTTTCGGTTAGAACATCCTTACTCGCTACTGTTGGTGCCAATTCAATTTTAACATGAGGTTCGGCTTCTAAAGCCAAGTAAGTACTTTGGTCCCGCCAATGTCCGACACCGCCAGGCAAATCGGTTGACATATACTCCGAGGAGCAGCTGCGATTCTGTTCGTACTGGGCTGCGTCATGTTCGGGTGTGGGTGTTGCATTGCCACTGCTACCACTCCCAGGATCGCGGTCGTTCGATTTGTCGTCATCGTCATGCGGCTTACGAATTTCAGGCACAGTCAGTTTATCCCCATCTTCGTCGTCATCGTCATCGTCGTCATTATCACTGTCGTCGTCTTTCTTGTCTGATTTGTCGATTACATCATCGGGTTTCATGTCTTTGTCAAGTTTTGTATCGGCGCTTGCAATATCATCACTCTTCAGTCTGTCGACAGTGTGTTCGAATAAATCTGCATCGGTACCAGACGAAGGCCAGTGATCCGCGTGCAGATTTAGACGTAACTGATCGAGGCTGCTGATGGGTGGTGTTGCAGGCGTTTCAACGATAGGAATGCTTTCATTTGACGATGCATCTCGTTCAGTCTTATCTACAACGGTTTCTGTTATCAAATTACTTGATTCAGTAATCGTGGTCGTTTTCACTACAGTTTCAGTAATGATGTCAGTCTTATGCTTATCGTCCTGGTTTTCCTGAGATTTCTCTGTATCCGTTTTAGTCAAGTCGTTTGCCGTGGTCATTGCGATGTACATGCCGTAATGGTCATTTGCAGTTTGCCTATAGTGATTAATTAACTTCGAGAAGTTGTCTTGACTGAGATGCCAGTAAAGTTCACTTGGCCTGCTGGCCTCTGGTGCTAACATTAAAGACAAGGATTCTGGCTCAAAGCCAGATATTTTGGGGGATTCAATCGGTTTCGAAGGTTTCTCTACAGAAACTATATTCTCTGTGGTAACTTCCTCAATTTTTTCAACTGTTGGTTTGTTTAATACTACTTCCTCAACTATTACTTGTGGCTTTTCCACAGTTATTGCTTCTTCGACTCTGGTTTCTGTTTCTTCTGAGTGCTCGAGGGGCTTTTCTTTGTTCAACGAATGTAACTGACTAATGGAATCATTTGGTATGGGACGCAGAAGCGTTTCGCTATCAAGGTACAAATTATATGCAAGAATCTCTGAATTAAGTTCAGAAATTGCTTCGGGCTCAACAATCACATAATCATCTACCAAACCTTCATCCTTAGGCGATTCAATTACCTCGGCAGCCGTAATTAGCTGCTTTATTTTCGTTACCGCCTTTGGTTTTAATAGTTGGTATTGTGCTTCCACTATTTCGTATTTGGGACGCGGTTGATTTTCATCAAGGTGTAGATTCTTCATTAGTATTTCCAAGCTGCTGGAAGTAGCTGATTCTTTCGGTTTATCGACTGTTTCAACAGCTTTTGGTGGAATTTCCAGATCGTTGGAATGAGATGTTACTACTGTTGATACATATGAAGTTGGATCTTCCTTAACTGTGATATTGATATCTTCCGTTGTTTTAACATCTGTGTGTGTCGTTACGGTTGTTGTAACATAGGTGGTTGTTGTTTGACTCTCAGAATGTGTTTGTTGTTTCGGATCTTGGAAGTCCGTTGTTTTGCTAACAACAACAGAAGACCATGCGGGCGAATCCGGTTCAACTTCTTTCTTGATTGAAGATGGGAATACTTTTGTTTCAGTTTGAACAATAGCTGACCACGTTGTTGGCTGATCAGTTGGGGATTGTACTGCTACTTCGGCAAGATTGTTAGCTTTTGCTATGTCAACAGTAATTGGAATATCTTGCTTTGTTACTATTTCAATGGGCTCTTCGATTTCTTCAGTAGTCATAACTGTTTTTACACTGGGCTTTAATGTGGCAGACCAGTAAGATGTCTCACAAATAAATGGATCAACATCGGAAGTGGTTTGCTGTTCAATGATATCAGTATTAGGTTCTTCAGTTGGTTTAAATGGTGCCAATGGTGTCTGCTCGGCTTCAAGTTTGAGTGTTTCGATTGAATCACGAGAAATGTTCTCAGCGCTAGATACTATTTTTGAGGGTTTCACGGATTCAACAATGTTCGAAACAGTTTCAATTGATTCCTCAACTAATGGCACTGTTGTTTTAGTTTCACCAGTAAATTCGAAAGGAGCCAATGCTGTCTGTTCCGATTTGGTGTCAGCTGGTTCGATTAAAACAATAGTTTGAGAAGTTTTATTGGTTGGATTCTACAATATCAACCGTTGCCGTGACATTCGGGTTTTCAGAAGTGTTGAATGGTGCCAAAGGAGTTTCCACAAGAGAAATAACTGTTTGTTCGACGGATTCTACATACGCAGGAAGCTTTTCGGTAGGTGTTGAAACAATTATTTCCTCAACAATCGGCATTGCTGTCCGAGTGGCTGGCTCAGTTTTTTCAACAAGCTCAGTAACATGAACTTGTTCCGGTTTTTGCTCCAGCTTTTTTGGTTTAAGAGAACTTTGTTTTTCAGCATTAATAAAATCAAGAAGATCAGCGGCAGGTTTCTTTTTTGGTTTCTGTTTTGGTTTTTTAGTTTTTGGTTCCGTATCCAATGATAAAGGGATAATGACTTTGTTGTCTATTACTGCGTTTCGTACTTTTTCAGCGTAAATTTCTTTAGACTCCATTTGAAGTGGTCGTATTTGTTGTGCTGGTTCAGGAACATTATGCGCAGCAATAGCCGCCCATGACATTCCGGAGGTAGAAGAAACAGGAGCAGGAATAGATTGGCTAACGATTTCCTTCACTGGAGAAGACGGAATACTTTCAATCTTGACCGATTCTTTTGGAATAGACGGTTCAACAAAAGTAACAGCAGGTTTAGTTTGATTGCTTTCTTTTGGCTTCTTAGATCTTTTCTTGCGTGGCTTTTCTGTCACGGTAGAGTTCTGGGACTGTTGTGATCGGGATCGAGAACGATTTCTCTTCTTTGAAGTTATTTCCAGGAAACTATGGTCTTCTTGTGGGTTAAATTGTTCTTCTGTTTTACTAACTTCGGTTACTTGTATAATTGGTCGGCTAATCGTTCGAGAGTGTCTGTCAACTATAAATTCAGTAGTTTCATTTGGCTGTACATCCAGAGGTTGAACAACAGACGACCAAGACGGAACATCCATATCTACTTCTTCGTCCATCATTTCTTTCCAAGACAATGATGACGACTTGTCAGGATATTCAACTGGTTCATTGTCAATACTATCAATATCCGATGGAATAATAGGATCAGGGAACTCCTCGACGGCGACATCCGACGAACTTTGAGATTTTTGTACGGTTATAATTGGTATGTCAAATCGATCCTGTTTTAAATTATCAATGCTAGGAGGTGCAGAATCTGTGTCTTTGAAGCGAATGTTTGTGTTGTCTGCATAGCCCGATTTCCTTACAACTTCAGCATATGTCTCAGACTGAGACCATACAGATGGTTTTGGTTCTGGCAATTGAATACTAAAGTCAGTGGATGTTACTGCAACTGCGCCGCGATGCTCATCCAATGGAGGTTCTTCCGGTTTTACTCTGGGTTTGGTTTCGTGAACATGAACGATTTTTTCGATGCTTTGTTTTGGTTCATGTTCATTTTTGACGGACTTCTTTTCTTTTCTAGATTTTGGCTTCTTGGTGCTGTCATCGGCAGCTGTTGTCTGCTTTTGCTCGTTGTGGATAAAGTCCTGTATGTTATCGGACAATGGTATATCGGTTGCTTGTGATACCATTGATGACCATGACTGAGGTTGAGATAGAATATCATCAATAATCACAGAGGGCTTAGCACTCTCATATTCTTTCTGTATTTCGCATCTTGAAACTGTCTTAGAAATGGTTACTGGTTTGGGTAATTGTTTTTGTTTTCTCGGCTTAGCAGTCTTTTCCGGTGTTTCGTGCACATTTTCCAAGGATTGTTGATCTTGGCAAACTAATTCTTTTAAACCTAGATTCTGGGAGATTATTATAGGATCTTCAAGTGTTTGCGAAACTATCGACGACCAAGATTGTGTTTTTGGAGCTTCTTCCAATACTAAAGTGGGTTCCGTTTTTTCCTCTATTTCCAGAGTCTCGCTATGACCAACCACATCGGAAACACTTTCTGAAATATGCTCAGCCTCGGTAGACTTCTTACCCTTTTTGTTCCTCTGCTTCTTGGGCTTGTCGGGGACGGGTATATATATTATCTCCTCCTTGTGTTGGGGTTCTTCAACATTAGGAGCGGATGTTAATACGTCAGTATGATGAGTTTCGGTATTTGTTGTTTGTGAAACAATTGAAGACCATGACTGTGCTGGAGATGACTTATCAAGTGTATGTTCGGCGGGTTCCGGTTCCTTGTGATGATCAACATGAGGTTGCTTCTTTTCCTTCTTTGACTTTTGCTTCTTGGGATTTTCATTACCTGGTGTCAAAACGCTCTTTTCTTTGGGAATATAGTCATTGCCGTCTAGCACAGAGGTTATTTTCTCAGGAACTATTTCAGTCTGGTGAGTTTCGGTTGTTATTGTTTGAGAAACAATTGAAGACCATGATTGCATTTGAGATGGCGTATCTAGTACAATTTCAGATACTTTCGGAGTCATATCTTTCTCCGGTTTTTTGACAATGGTAGTTTCCACAACTTCCACTATAGGTTCTTTTTGGGGCAATTTCGTTTCTTTCTTTGATTTTTGTTTTTTAGGCTTGTCATTCACTACGGTGGAGAAGTTCTGCTCATTGTGAATAAAGTGCTGTATGTCATGCGTGGAGGGAACTGGATCAGGTAGAACTTCAATTTGTTCAGTTTCGGCAATAGCTGGGGACACCGCAACAGTTTGGGATACAATTGATGACCACGAATGGATTGAAGATTGAGTGTCTTCAATGTTCTGAGCGGGATCCGGTTCAACTAACTTTTTGGGCTCCTCAACAACAACAGTTTCTCTCACTACTGATTTTTGAATATGATCAACCTGGGCTAGTTTCTTTTCCTTCTTTGATTTTTGCTTCTTTGGTTCAACATCATGAGAGGGAATAGACTCAGTAGTTATTTCAGTTCGTATAGTTTCCACAACTGCTGGATAAACCTCAGTAGTTTTGGATACAACAGTTGACCACGATTGAAGGGGAGTTGCAGTATCTTCTACAATTTTTGTTGGTTTAGTTTCGATTACTTCTTTAGGTTCAGCAATTGTTTTCTGCACGGATGGTTCTGGGTGATGTTCAACCTTGGGTAATTTCTTTTCCTTTTTAGACTTTTGTTTCTTGTGTTTGTCGTTAACAGGAATCAACGTATCCTCTTTGGGATTGGGCCCAGATCCAGAGGAAATAATTTCTGGAATTATTGTAGTATCGTGAGTTTCAGTTGTCATCGTTTGTGAAACAATTGAAGACCAAGACTGAGACTGAGACTGCGGATCTATCTTAATATCGAATGATTCTTTAACTTTATCTTGTTCTTTAACAGGGGTAATTTCTTCATGTTCTGGCTTGTGAGATTTCTTTTCATTTTTGGGCTTGTGTTTCTTGGGCTTGTCATTCACTGCAGTGGAGAAGTTTTGCTCCTGGTGAATGAAATCCTGAATACCATGGGTAGAACGAACAGGTTCAGCTACTATTTGAGCTCGGTCAGTTTCGATTACTGGAGTAAGAGGGACTGTTTGTGATACAATTGATGACCACGATTGAGTTGGGGACTCAGTTTCAGTAACGTTTTCGACGGATTTTGGTTTAATTTCTTCTACAGGCTCTACAACAACATCTGGTTTTTCAACAACTGGTTCTGGATGATGTTCCTCTTGCGAATATTTCTTTTCCTTCTTTGACTTCTGTTTCTTGGGCTTGTCGTTTACGATGGTTGAGAAACTTTGCTCTTTGTGTATAAAGTCCTGTATGTTTTGGGCATCTTTTTTACTTTCGATAATTTCTGAAGGAACCTCAACAGTTTGCGAAACAATAGATGACCACGAAAGAGTTTGTGATGACGAATCTTCAGTTGGTTCTAATATGCTTTCCAACTCTGGCGTTTTCTCAACAATATCTATAACAGCATGCTCCTCAACAACATCTACAACAGCTTGCTCTGGAACGGATATTCTCTTGGATGGCTTCTTCTCTTTTTTGGTTGGTAGATGTTGATCTTTGTGTTCTATTAAGTCTGCAATGGGTTTCTTAGCCTTCTTCGATTTCGGTTTTTTCAGTTTATCGTTTTCATTGTGTACTAAATCTGCTGGTCGAACTTCCTTTGCATCTTCAGATATGGTGGATTGGGTTGTTACTGTTAAGTCATTATCCGTTATATCATTGGTATGCTGTTTTGTAGTTGTAATGTAAGGTTCTTCGGCCCCCTGACGCACAATTGATGACCATGAAGAAAAGCTTTCCGGCTGTAATTGTTCAGGAATTATGTTTGCTTCCTCATTAGTCAATTCCGACCACTTTAGGGGCTGTGTTTTCGGCTTATGCTCTTCTGAATCTAGTTTAGTTGGATACAAATTTTTAACTTCGGTTACAACTTTACTTTCTGCTATGGTAACATGTTCAAAACCTGCCTTTTTCTTGTTTCTGTCTTTTTTTGTTTTTGGTTTCTTAGAAACATTTTCAGCAATTTCTGAAGTTGGTACAAATACTGTACTTTGAGTCATTGCTTCAGAGATTTTCTTAACTAATTTCTTCTCACCCTCAATAAAACTCATAGTGTTTTTGAGAACATCTGCATATTTTTTTTTTTTGGATAAATAATCTGTATCTAGTAAAGTATGATCAGCTGTCACAAGCAATGGGGATTCTATAATTCTTGTATATTCTGTATTAACAGGCTCAGAATACTTTTCAGGCTCAGCTGGTTGCACAATATCATTGTCAAGAACCGTTTTGGATGTGATTATTTTTTCTGGAACCGGTGCCTTTCCAACTGGAGCTTCCTGAACTGGCGCCTCTTCTTCCTCATCAGAGAATGTCATTGGTTCATCCAAAACATCCATCCAAGAACTAGTTGACTCATCTACAGGCAGACCGGCATATGCTGGTTTCTTAGGCTCTTCGGGTATCTTTGCTGGTTCCACTGCCTTTGATTCCTCCGGAAGCACAGTTTTGCTGCCAGTTTCAGTCACAATAGTTGTTGTTGTGATAGTCGAAGTGGTCTTTGTGTCTTCTGTTACAGCAGGCTCGTGAAGCTTTTCGGGCTCAGTTGGTTGCGCAACGTCCTGCACTACAACCGTCTCAGTTGTTGATGTGATAATCTTTTCTGGAGCCGCGGCCTTTTCAACTGGAGCTTCCTGAATTGGTGCCTCTTCTTCCTCATCAGAGAATGTCATTGGTTCATCCAAAACATCCATCCAAGAACTAGTTGACTCATCTACAGGCAGACCGGCATATGCTGGTTTCTTGGGCTCTTCGGGTATCTTTGCTGGTTCCACTGCCTTTGATTCCTCCGGAAGCACAGTTTCGCTGCCAGTTTCAGTCACAATAGTTGTTGTTGTGATAGTCGAAGTTGTCTTTGTGTCTTCTGTTATAGCAGGCTCGGGCAGCTTTTCAAGCTCAGTTGGTTGCGCAACGTCCTGCACTACAACCGTCTCAGTTGTTGATGTGATAATCTTTTCTGGAACCAGTGCCTTTTCAACTGGAGCTTCCTGAACTGGTGCCTCGTCTTCCTCGTCAGAGAATGTCATTGGTTCATCCAAAACATCCATCCAAGAACTAGTTGACTCATCTACAGGCAGACCGGCATATGCTGGTTTCTTGGGCTCTTCGGGTATCTTTGCTGGTTCCACTGCCTTTGATTCCTCCGGAAGCACAGTTTCGCTGCCAGTTTCAGTCACAATAGTTGTTGTTGTGATAGTCGAAGTTGTCTTTGTGTCTTCTGTTATAGCAGGCTCGGGCAGCTTTTCAAGCTCAGTTGGTTGCGCAACGTCCTGCACTACAACCGTCTCAGTTGTTGATGTGATAATCTTTTCTGGAGCCGCGGCCTTTTCAACTGGAGCTTCCTGAATTGGTGCCTCTTCTTCCTCATCAGAGAATGTCATTGGTTCATCCAAAACATCCATCCAAGAACTAGTTGACTCATCTACAGGCAGACCGGCATATGCTGGTTTCTTGGGCTCTTCGTGTATCTTTGCTGGTTCCACTGCCTTTGATTCCTCCGGAAGCACAGTTTCGCTGCCAGTTTCAGTCACAATAGTTGTTGTTGTGATAGTCGAAGTGGTCTTTGTGTCTTCTGTTACAGCAGGCTCGTGAAGCTTTTCGAGCTCAGTTGGTTGCGCAACGTCCTGCACTACAACCGTCTCAGTTGTTGATGTGATAATCTTTTCTGGAGCCGCGGCCTTTTCAACTGGAGCTTCCTGAATTGGTGCCTCTTCTTCCTCATCAGAGAATGTCATTGGTTCATCCAAAACATCCATCCAAGAACTAGTTGACTCATCTACAGGCAGACCGGCATATGCTGGTTTCTTGGGCTCTTCGGGTATCTTTGCTGGTTCCACTGCCTTTGATTCCTCTGGAAGCACAGATTCTCGGATTGTTTCAATCAAAGTGGTTGTTGTTTTGACAGTTACAATTGTCTGTGTGTCTTCCGTACTCGCAGATTCGGCAATCATTGCAGGCAGAGCTGGTTGAACATTATCCTTTAGATTGACAGTTTCGGTTGTTGTTATTATTTTTTCTAGTTTGAGTTGAGGTGGGATTTCTTGGGCTTGTGTTTCAGATTTTGTTTCTTTAATGGTTTCGATTATTTTATGAATGTTCGCCTCATCGCCATTTTCCGGAAGAAGTGGTATTTCAACTTCATCTTCAATTAGTTGCTTCCAAGATTTTTGCTCTACAACAATATCGTCGCCACCGTCATCAATCATTTCGGCCCACGATTTGTGTGTTGTTTCTTTAGTTTTTTCATCTATGTTTGACCATTCGTCTTCTGGTGATTCAGTATCTAATTGGGGCTTCACAATTATTTTGTCTGCCTTTTCAACAGCAACTGATTTTGAAGTGAACTTCTCAGTTTCTATGAAGTCAACGGTTTTTTGGCTTAGTATAGATGACCGAGAGCTAGTGTGCTGATCTTGAGGTCGGGTATACTCTTTACGTATGGGCTTTTTCTTGTCAGTGTGATGTTTTACAGCGTCTACAGGCATTTGTTTAACTGTTTTCTTTTCTTTGGGTGGTAAGTCTGACATTTTGTCTATTTGACTGGCAATCTTGGCCCATGTTGTCACACTTTCATCGTGAGTTGGAGATAAGGTCGTTTCAACAATATCACTATCTTCAGACGTTGATGAGACTACATTGGGATACATCTTTTTGACCTTGGACTCGCTTATGTTCTTTTCATCCCTTTCAACCTTGGATTCTTTCTTATGAATCTTACGTTCTTTTCGAGCCTTAGGCTCTGATTTTGTCTCTGTTTTTGGAGTTGCAACCGGCTTTTTGCGAGAAGCTATATCATCTACAAAGTCACCAGGCTTTTTAAGCAGAGAAGCCCACGAAAACGCGTCAGAGCTACTTTCAAGTGGCTTAGACACATCTAAAATCGGTTCCGGTGCCCTATCAGTTTTAATTACTTCTTCAACAATTGATTCGAATTTCGCATCAATCTTCTTTGGAGCTTGTTGCTTTTTAGATTCATTTTTGTCGACTTTCTTCTGGGGTCGAACCTTTCGGGGCTTTTCTGGTTCATTGCGTTCACCTTCCGATTTTTCTGTTGATAAAGTTATGGCACTTTTAATATGCGTTACAGTTGTATCAACCCATTCGCCAGGTCGCTTTACTAATGAAGCCCATGAAAAGCCGCTCGCTTCCGGTTCCTTACTTTGCACTGGTTTAGTCACAGGCTCTGTTACTGCTTCTGCCACGGTCTCGGTTTGTGTGATTATCTTTGCATGAGTTAAAGGTTTTGGTTCATCAGATTCCTGTTTTTCATCTTCAGAGGTGGTTGAAACTGATTCTTGAATTGGCGTTTTGGACTTCTTCGATTTTTTCGTTTTAGTAGATTTTCGATCAGGTTTCTCAGCCTTTTTCAGTTTTTTGCGGTCTGGAATATTTTCTGGCTTTACTAATTCCTTTTCGACTTCTGTGCTGTCAGCCCATTCACCTGGTCTTCGAACTAAAGCAGACCAAGTAATTTCAGATGTTTTATTGACATCTCGCTCGTCGGATGATGGTTCCTTGGAGCTTTCTGTATCTGGTTTGGAACTTTCTGTGCTAGGAATCTCTTCGCTGAGTTCCACTGGCTTTTGTTTCATTTGTTTTTGCTTATTCAAATGCTCCTTTGGTTTCGCAATCTTGGTTGATGGCTCAACAATAACAATGGCTGCTTTTTCTTTGTGCACAATTATAGGCTTTTCATCATCTTGTGTTTCACTAGAACTAAACAAAACATCAGCGTATGATTTGCCATCTCGATTGTTTTCCCAAACATTTTGCTCAATGGATTGGTCTGCTTCCATGACAAAGGTGGGCGTGGCTTCAGCTATGATTGGAACTTCCGTGGGCTCTTCTGATGGTTTCTTTGAACGCTTCGTTGGCTTTACTTTCTTTGGTTTCTTTGTAACTGGAATTACCTGCTCAGTTTTACTTCTAGGAATAAATTCATTATAAACTCTCTCATTGGCAAGGAATGTGTTTGTTTGATCAGCATATACGTTTCTCATATAGGAAGGCGTAAACTCAGGAGCATCTGCAGACAATGTTGATGTGAGAACAACATTTCCTGCGCTGGGTGTTGTTTCCTCTAAAACGCTAGACCAAGTATCGATAGGACCTTCAAGTGTTAAGCCAGAATAGGGTTGTCTTTGCTTCTCCAAAGTTTCACTAACAGTTTCCGTTGTCGTTGTTATAGTAGTAGTTGTCTTTGTGTCTTCAAAATCGGAATGTTTTGAAAGAACTATCTGCTTTGTTGATGTGGATATTGTTTCTGGAACCGGTGCCTTTTCAACTGGAGTTTCCTGAATTGGTGCCTCTTCTTCCTCATCAGAGAATGTCATTGGTTCATCCAAAACATCCATCCAAGAACTAGTTGACTCATCTACAGGCAGACCGGCATATGCTGGTTTCTTGGGCTCTTTCTTGGGTATTATTGGTGGATCCACTGCCTTTGATTCATCCGGAAGCACAGTTTCGCTGCCAGTTTCATTGACAGTAGTTGTTGTTGTGACAGTGACAGTTGTCTTTGTGCCTTCAGAATCGAAAGTGTCAGCATGTTGATTAATTTCTTTTTCAATAACTGGTTTGGTAATTAATGACACCACATCAGTTACACCCGTTGCAGATATAATTTCTTGAGTTTCTGTATTTTTCTCCAGTGGCTCAGGCTTTGTATCATGTTTTGTATACAAGTTTTCGGCTTGATTTTGGTCAATAGTATTGTACTTTGGAACCTCAAAGTTATAGACAGTAGGTTTAACTTCAGTTTGTTCATTTTGGATTGAGGATGGCTCACTATCAGAATCTACAGTTTTCACAGTTGTTACAGTAGTTGTTGTTGTAGAACTCTCAACCGGTATACATATTTTAACATTTGATTGTTGTTTGTCCAATGATGTTGTCGTTGAAGAGCAAGCAGCACTTTCAAGTGCGCTATGTTCAATAATCGTTTTTTCCTGTTTTTCAATTGGTGAAAAAAATTCTGCTTCTACATGAGCTGACTTATTATTTATTATGTGATGGCTACGTTCAGCTGCTATGAAGGTAAATATATCGTACTGCGGAATATCATATATCTTATCTTTTTCGGTGGAAACTTGTTCTAGGTTTTTGGGAGATGTATCTACCAAAGATTTTATAATAACAGGTTCGACCGTACTTACAGCCGGTATAGATTCTTCGACAGTTTGATCTCGTTGATCAGGTGTCAAAGATGTTGAAGTTTCTACATTTTCTGGCTTTAAATTGATTATGTGATAGTTGGCCTCAGCAATATTATATTGAGATAAAACGTGTTTGGGAATTTCATAAATTTTTTCAGTGGGGCAAATAGTTTGAGTATTAGTGATACTTAAAGCGCTTACCGTGTTAGCCACAAATGCTTCAGCTATTAATGCGCTTGGCTTGGCAGGAACAATTTGTTTAGCGATATTAGTAGGATCAGGGAGTTTTTGAATTTCACATGGCATATCAACTTGCGTTTCTACTTGAGTTTTGGAAGATGGAATTTCTGGCGTTTCTTGCGTTTGTTCTTGATAAAGAATATCAGCTTTGGCATGCTCGATAGTATTTGCTTTTAAAAGCAATGGCACATTTTGAGAAATATTCTCAGCTAATTCGACTGGAATATTGCTAGCTATAGGAATTTCTATAAGAGTTTGCTTTTTATCTAAAATAGGTATAGTAATTGTTTCGTTACCTTTGCTTTCTTTTACAAGGACTTGAATTGTTTCTTGCTTTATAAACTCTTCGGGAATTGCAGGACGTTTTTTCTTGTCTTTCTTTGACAGTTTCTTCTGAATATCCTCAAACAATTTTTGCTCTTCTGGACTTAGATCAGATGGGGGCTCAACATTCCTATCATCTACAACTGGCTTGTCAACCTGCTCAACTGAATCCGCCATTTTAACAGAAATGTTTTGCTTCGAAGAGCTAGAAATATCTGACTCGACTTCAACTGGCTCAGATTCAGAGAACTCAACTACGGAAGTCTTACTATTTTCGGCAGTTCTCTGCAAGGATTCTATGTTTTCAGTCACAGTCTCTGTCACGCGAAGACTAACCTCCGGAAAATCGAGATGCATTTTCACTATTGGAGTCTTCAGCTTCTCTTCATGAGTTATTAAAGATATTTTCTGAACTGTGCCTGGCGGATAGGCACCATCAATGCCTTCTCCAACGAAAAGAACATTTGTGCCGTCTTCTGTCTCGAAGCTACGTCGTTGTGTCGTTGTAAGTATTGTGTTTTTGGTAGTTGTCGTTGTAGCAGTGGAAACGCGATCTGTCTCGTTTATAAACCCATTTGACGAATTATATTCAGTGCCCACAGTCGGTAATTCTGTTGTTTCAATATTTACGACCTTAACGCCTGACTTGCCCTGTGTGTCCCTAAGATCAAACCCAATATTGACACCAACGTTTGCTAATTCCGATTCGCTGCTAGAAGTGACAACTGATGGAGTTGTCTCTAACCGTGTATTCGAAGATACAATGGGACTCACTGGTCTTTGATCGGGCATTTCAATACTGGATGTTACAATAACATCGCTCGGTGTGTCGCTTTCAGTAAGAACTATACGTCCGTCATTTGTAACTCGCTTAGTTATTCGCATTGTACGAATCGTAGTTGTTTTGATGATAGCCCCGTCAAATTGACTAGATGTGGTCGAAGCCTCGCTCCGAGCTTCTGAAATCGTCGGAGAACCTTCACGCACGGTGATCGGTTCACTCATTGTGCTGCTCTCTGTGGTTGTTTCGCCGTCTTCATTCAGCTTTTTCACAATTTTCGTCGTACGCACAGTTGTCGTTTTAGTTACACCACCCATTTCATCACTCTTCGGTTCATCAGCAACAGGAGACGACTCTTTAGGCTGTAGAATTTCCAAATCCGTTACGCTTTGTTTGTCAACATTTTGTGCAACTTTCTTAACAGTTTTGGTTGTTCTCACAATTGTCGTTTTAACAACATCATTGCCAACGTTGACATCATAAGGTTCCAACACCGCAACCTCAGCATCTTGAACAGCTTGCTTAGGCTCATCTACCTCTTCAGATTGCTCAGGCTCAATTGTAACAGGAGCCTCCTTTTCTTTCTTTGACTTACGCGATGTCTTCTCAGGCACGGACATTGATATTATCTTTTCTTCTACAATTGGAGAAACCGCTTCTTTTATCGTGGTTGACGTGGTCTCAGCAGTTTGCTCAGGCTCATTTAAAGGTGCATCAGATGACACAGAAGTTTCTTGTTGCTTCTGCTTCTCCTGTTTCTTTGATTTTTTGGTTTTCTTTTCAGGTTCACGCTGCGCAGTTTCTTGTTCAGAAGCTATGAAGTCCAATGTAGATGACTTTATGTTCCTATCTTTTATGACTTCAGTAATCATTGGCATCAGCAGTTCTTCCGTTGTAATTTGTGGTTCAAGTAAAATCTGTTTGTGCGCGACGCTCTCGGCAACAGTTGCTTTTACAGCCTTTGTGGTTCGGGTGGTTGTAGTTTTTTTAATACCCTCACTGTTCGACTCGGTGGTATATGATTCGGCCACGATTGGTGCGTCCTCAATGTAGGTTTCAACAGCGGGCAAAGAAGTTTCAGATGCAGAACTGAGCTCGCTGATATTTTCAGAGTCTTGGGAAATTTTCTTTACTATTTTAGTCGTGCGCACAATTGTAGTTTTTAGCACAGAACCATTTTCTGTTTGCAAAGTTTCATCAGATGTCTTTGACTCGGGTATAACTTCAACTTCAGTGACAGGTTCGGAAATAAGTTCTTTATCCGCCTCATCTTTAGCGTTCTTTGTCGTTCTTATGGTAGTCGTTTTAGTTGTCTTAACTACACCCTCATCGCTGACCTCACGACTGTTCATTTCAGATTTCTCTACTTTAGGTTGCTCTGCAGCTTCTTCGGCAAGTTCGAACGAATCCAGCGATTGTACATCAGAATGAGTTGATGTGAACATTTCTTGACTTTCTTGTTGATTGATTTTTTTCACGATTTTTGTTGTACGTATGACGGTTGTTTTGATTAGGCTGCCATCATCGCTCATAACAGATTCTTCAAACGATGGATCTGGATTCTCATTAGTTGTAATTGCACTTGTTGTATTCAGGGGCTCTGTGGTTTCTAGGGCTGCTTGAGGCTCACTTATTTCAGCAACAGTTTGCACACCTAGATTTTCTGGTATTTGTATGGCATCAATGGTGGGTTTGACTTCTTTAATTTCCGACTCCTTTTGCTTATTTTTCTTATCCTTCCTAGTTGGCTTTTGTGGCTTTTGTTCTGCTTCCACCTCAAGATTTTTCACAGTAGAAGTCACTGTTTCTATTTTGTCTTTGCGTGGTGGCTTTTGCGGCTCTGGCGCAATAAACTTTTCTGCTTGGTCGACAATTTCGTCAACTGCATGATGTGCAGCACTTATTATATTTTCCTGAGCTGTAGCTGACTGATCAGATGAGGTAGCAGTACTGGAAGTAAGCACTGTCGTTGGAAGCAAGGTGACATCTCGCTCCACCTCTGGCTCATCCTCAACAACATCCTCAACAACTTCCTCGCCTTCAGCAGTGATTCGCTTGAGAATACGTTTGGTTTTGGTTATTGTTGTTTTCGTTATGGAACCACCGTGAACAACAGTTGTATCTTGGGTTGCAGATAGTCCGGGCATCATTATACTGCCGGGAACTGAACTTGTCGTTTCCACTGATGGTAGTTCATACTGCTCAATGGAAATTTTTTCTTCGGGTAAATCATCGATTACATCTTCCTCAACAATTTCCTCCCTACCATCGATGATACGCTTGACTATGCGCTTAGTGATGTGCTTTGTGATCGTCCTGGTAGTAATTGTAGTAGTACCGCTTTCTGTTGAAATAGTGTTGGTCGATGTTGTTACCGTGGGCTCACTTTCAAGCAACGATTCATCAATTTCGAACTTCAAAGTATTATTTACTGTCTCCACAGGCTCAGTAACAAATGTTTTCACTGGACTAACTTTTGGTTCTGATGCTAAAACTTCTGTAGTGATTTCTATATTTGACGTTGGTTTAATTGAAGAAGTTTCTGTTTTATCATTTTCCGTTTCAAGGATGACTTCGATAATCGACTCAATCGGCTTAACAGTCGCGATCGTCGTTGCCAAAATAGGTTTCTCGATGGGTGTATTATTGACATCAGAATGTGGTTCGATTTTGTTTGTTGTTATGGTCGTTTCTGCCAGTTTAATGACCTCTTCAACAGGCTCAATTGTTTTCTGGCAAACCGTCGTCGTTTCCACAACAGCTTTGTGCTTCTTTCTGTCTTTTTTCGATGGAGCAGTTACAATGGGTGCTGTATCAACAATTGGCTTTTCAATTGAAACCGCTTCCTCTGTTATTATTAATTCAGCAACCGGTTCAACTATTTTAGCTGCTTGGGCATCGAGAACAGCCGAAGGCTTCTTTTTATCCTTTTTAGCAGGTGCTTGACTAACAGATGGTATTGCTGCTTCTACTTCTTTTTGTTGGACGCTTTCAACAGCCGGCTTAGATGTTTTCTTTGTAGTGACTGTTGTTTCCTTTTCCTCCTTAACGGTTGGAACCACGACGGGCGGTTCAACAATCTGTTGGCTGATAACTGTTGTAACTTCTGAAGCAGGTTCAGATAGATGCTTGCTTTTTTTAGATTTTCTTGGTTTTGGTTCTGGATGCATCTGTGGCTCTTCTGCGATCACCATCTTTGGTGCCGGCACACTCTCCACAATTGTCGATTTCTCCACATGGGTGTGTGTTGCTCCATTCGTGTCGGGAGATTTGTGTTTCTTGCTTGTTTTCGGGTCTTTGCGACTGCTGACCTTGATTGGCAATGGCTCTGGTTGTGTTTCATGACGCTGTCGCTTTGGCTTGGCTGTCCTTGTCTCAGTATTTTCATCGGACTTTTCTGCCCATCTGCCGTACTGGTTTCTGTTTGTCGAAGTGCTTGTTGTAGTGTGCTTTGTTATAGTGGTTGTATATTCAGCATTGCGAACTTGCGGCACAGAAACACGTACTGCAATCTGTTGCTGACTGGATGGCTGGAAAACTGGATGTGCTCTTTGCTGTTGTTGGCCAAAGAGCACTTCGGCATAGGTGCTACCAGCACTTGCATCTTGGCTGGTTGCTTGTTGCTGATAAACATTCTGATTGGGTTGTTGCACTTGGGGGCGAATGATTACAGTATCTGGGACTGCGACAGTATTCTTTGTCTTTTGTGCTATCACAGTTGGCTGTATCGATGGCGACATTATTGTTTGCTCCACAAATCTTGTAGTAGTGGTCACACTAGGTTGTGGTGGTTGTTGTGGCTGTTGTTGTGGTTCAGGTACCTCAACTGGTATCGTCTCAATGGCATCGACATCAAACTGACCAAAAGTTATGTCCGGTCGCGGCTCATTCATCTCAAAATCTTGCGGCTCGACAGGTCGCAGCATTTGAACGTGCTCCTCAATCAATACCTGTTGTTGTGGCACAACCTGTTCCGCCAGGTTAATGTGCTGCGTTACAAGCGTAGGCTGTATTTGCTGAGTACTCGTAGTTAGTGGCTCGGAGCTCTGTTGCACCATGGATGCAAGTGTTGTTACAACGCGATCGAGTACACTATTACCTGTTGTGGATGTGGTTGTTAGATTAACGTCCGTGCGATACGGCTCGAGCAGATAAGGCTGTTCCACAATTTCCGGCTGATAGACGGGCTCCTCTGTAGGTATCTCCGCTTGCTGCTGCTGTGGAGCGTATTCCTGTGAGTACTCTGTCGTTTGCTGTGGAGCGTAGAAAATTTGTGATGAATCTGTTGTAGTATAAACCGTAGGATAAGTTTCCGCTTGCCCAACGGGCTGATAATACCCCGCCAGCAGTTGATACTGTGTTGATGCAGGTGGCACCGCAACTGGCTGATACTGTATGGGATACTGCATCTGCATGATTTGATCGTAGTAATTTTGTGGCATTGCCTGCTGCTGTGGGTTACCGTTCTGTTCTGCCACATAGCCCCACTGACCGCTATCGGCCACATTCTCATACATGGTCTCATATAGCTGAGGATCTGGCTGCAAATAAGTTGCGGTTATCTCCTCTGCACTCATTGGCACTGTATATCCACTGAGCTGTTGCTGTTGATTTTGCTGCTGCTGCTGCTGTTGCTTATGCTCCAGTTGCTGTTGCTGGTGGATGTAGGTCTCACTGGTAAATTGCTGTTGCTCGGTTGCAGCTTGTGGCACATAAATGTTGGCTGCTGCTGCTGCTGCACTAGCATCTACCACATCCTGAATGGTTAGATCCCCGTGCGGCTGTGCCGCTTGTCTTGCTAGCTCTTCGGCCTGCAAGCGTTCCAATTCCAAGCCACGAAGGACTTCGGCATAGGATGTGGAACCTGGGACCCACATGGGGCTACGTGAACGAGCACGATCCTCGTTGGGTATAAAAAGGTGTTGCTGTGGTTGTTGATGGTGTTGTTGTTGTTGATGGTGTTGCTGTTGCTGATGGTGTTGCTGATGGTGTTGTTGTTGCGCTTGTTCAAGTTGAATGCTATCCACCTGACTGGTTGCTTGTGGTTCACGTCTGCGCCTAGGCGAACGACCACGACGCTCGGGACGCGGAAGTTGCAGTTTCTTACCGGTATTAACACGATGCTGTTGCTGTTGCTGATTGCTCTCGTTGTCGATAAACTGAGTGTTTAGATTGGTACTGCTGGTGATAGGAACTGATTGATCTATGGGTCTAAAGCTGCTGGCCGTTTCATCATAATCTGATGTAGTTGCACTGCTGCTGTTGGGTGGTGTAAGACGTTGGTGCTCCTTGCGCTGATAGAGCACAGTAGGTAAATTGGAGCTCGATTCGCTCGACTCAACATTTACTAAATCATCGTCGTGCGTACGTACGGTTGTTGTCATTGTGGTTGTTGTCGTGATTGTTTGGTTAGAGTTCGTTTGTTGTTGTTGTTGCCTTGTTGTCGTAGTTGTTGCTGTCATGGTCGGGTTTTCTTGCATTTCTTGTCTTGTAGTTGGGGGGTTCGACGATTCATTACCGCTTACCGGACTCGCATGTCCTGATAACACTTCAGCATAGGTTAGACCTACTGCCGTTGGCTTCATAAGCAACGAGACAGTCGATGAAGTGGTTACCACTGAATGTGGATCCAGAGCATAGGATTGGGCGGCGGTTGCGTCGTACGATTGCTGCATACCATCGATTGATTGTCGCATTGCCTATGCGTTCAGTAACGGGTGTAGTGGGAGAGATAGAGAGAGATAGGGGGAAGATTTGCCAAAAACGGTTAGCTTTCTATGTTTGAAAGATCATGGGCCTCACAGCTACCTAATATGTCTGAATATCTAATATCCCTGTAAAAAACAACTCTTTTTTGGTGTTTTCATTTTAAAAAATATATATATTTAAATATTAAATCTTTTTTTTTTTTTTTAATTTTCTTAAGCATGGGTCATGTATGATAATATAATATGTATAATATAATTGAAACGGCTCTAGTGGTTAAGCTGCTGCCCCTGCCACAAATTGGGAGAGTGTTGCAGTGGCAGTAGCAAACACGAGATGCCGCTGGTGGCTGCTTTGGATTTTGATTTATCAATTTCTTTGGCGATTTCTAGTGCTAGTAGTATGTATGTATGTATTTATACATAACTATGTTTTTATTACTTATTAAGTACTATTTGCCATCGCTGCGGCATCTAAATCTCTAGCTTAGCATCGTCTGGCGTGCCGCGATGTATTAACAATTTGATGCGCTCATTACGTGCGGTTATTTTCGAATGCAAATTTTTGACACGTTCACGACATGCCTATATAGTTTTGTTTTGAGGTGACGAAAAGTATATAGTATATATATAAATGTATTTGTATATGCGCAAGGTGCATTTAGGTATTTAAAGAGAGAGAGAGAAAGAAATGTTTGGCGTGAGCATTTTTGAGAAGTAATATAGAAAGGTCAGCATATATTATGATAATATTTTGTGTAGGCAGCGAGCATTAATTTGCCAAAAGGATAAGCAGCCACATACCAGGTATATCATATATTTGATTTATTTTTTGTAGAAGTACGCAGTACCGATGTGTGTATGTGTGAGTGTTGATGTTATGTGTGTGTGAGTTACATTAGGGATATAGCAGCAGCATCGAGAGCAGGAGAGTTAGTCACATTTTAAGTTATTAGCAAAAAGCACAAGAGGCACGCGAGCAAAGCCCAAGAGCCCGATTAGATATAAGCAAGTTATAGTTAGTAGAAAACAATTGTTAAATATGTATTTATATATGTATGTAGTAGTGTGAAAATTTAAATTGTTTCGGTTTTTATTTTATTTATTTTTTCAGCGCAACGACACCAGATTTGTTTTGAATGTTCGAAGAGAAAAGATAAAAAGAAATACAATTGTCAAAAATAAAATATAGTAAAAGTCAAATTAAAACCGTAACCATACTTGTAACTAAAAGTTAACTGAGAGCGCTATTTGTATATAAGAATAATATCGAGAGAAAGAAAGAGCTGTGACGTCAAACGAGCTTAATGTGAAAATGTCCGCCCGGCCATTAAGCTGACTAATTAAGTGAAATATAAAAAAAATCATAAGTGAAAATATATATCTAAGCGAAAGCGTAATGAGTGTGTTTACATCGTCTTTTCTGTGTCACAAAATCTGCTGTGAAGTGAGGTGAAGTGGTTTAATGTGATT
Organism: Scaptomyza graminum; assembly: GCA_018901835.1. Classification (NCBI taxonomy): domain Eukaryota; kingdom Metazoa; phylum Arthropoda; class Insecta; order Diptera; family Drosophilidae; genus Scaptomyza; species Scaptomyza graminum. Next base: position 10,113,573 of record JAEIFL010000002.1, read on the forward strand.
TGATTTTTTTTTACTTGTGAAAAGGTGTATGAAAGTTTGTGTGTGAATGTTTACAAAATAAGTTCTCATAGCAAGAGTTGCCCCAAAGTTAAGATAAAGTCATTAAAAAAATTTCTTTGCTAACAAAATTAAAAAATTTGTTAAAACTTTGTTGACTAGATAATTTGCCACTTACCGCCAACACTGCAATTCGCAATGTAAACATAAAAACGAAATTTTGTTTAAAATAAACTATGCGATAAAGGCCTTCTATATATATACACGTATATTGTTTTTGTGTTAATTATGGCATTGCTTAAAATAGCTTTCTGAATAATGGGCTGGAGAAAGAATTTTATTATTTTTTATTTTAGTTTTTCCTCACTGGGCTATCCCCCGCAACAAGAACTTATTTGAATTGTCTTGTATATATAAATATTTTTTTTGGGTGTGGCACGTGACAATGAATCGGAATCGGTATTTTTTGTTTTTACAGACACAACAAATGTTCGGTTTTTGAGATGGCAGACATAACAATGAGAAGAATGTATGATGTGATAATACGAGAAAGCATGGCATATACAATATGTATATGTATATGAGTATGTAAATGCTAGATGTGCTACATTTAAGGCGGACTGTGGTTCTCGATGAATTATGAGCTGCACGGTTGGTAAATGACATGATGTTTCGCAAATTATAAGAATACAAAGATGAAATGTTTTGTAAATGTATGTATATATTTTTGTGTTTTGTGTGTGTGTGTGTGTGTGTTTATGAAACGAATGGCATAAATCGAATTCGAAAATAATAATAACGTAAGAGAAATTTTGTCTGAACTGAAAAGTCTAGCATAAATGCGCACTTGAAAATCATAATGAAAATTAAAAAACAAAAGTAATTGAAATAAATTAATAAAAATAATAATTAAATACGCAGCCACCGTGCAACTTTGGTTCTTGTTTTTGTTTTTCGGACCTACCCACACATTTTGATGTTTTTGTATTATTTAAATGTAATAATTGATTGATTTGAATTAAAAAATTGATGTGTTAATAACTTTTTTGGCCAACAAACTGGTTGTTCTGTCAACTGTTGCATAGCAATAATATTGTAGTATAATAGGAATCGTTTAATATAGTATATAGTATATAGTAATTAGCATGTGATAATGATGTGGGGGGATGCTAACTCGAAAAGGGAGTTCAAATCACTTTTAACATAGCTTAATCAAGTTGCTGTTATTTACGTTGTCTATTCGAATTTGAAAGATTTCCTATAGCTGAATAGTTCTGATTAACTGGCCTACTAAATTCAGGGTTCTATCTACGAAAAGACTCAGATTCAGATTCGAAAACTGAGCTGGGAGGTACGTACCTGTTGCTCGGCTAATGCTCGCTCACGATCGTGTGGCAAGTACGTTGGCGCCATGACTAGACGCAGCTGCTGCTCCTCCTGTATGATACGCTGTCGCAGCGTTTGCATTTGTTGTTGATAAACATCGATTTGGCCCAACGTTTGCTCTAGGCTCTGCGACTTGGAACGAACCAATTCACCGAGACCGTCGAGCACGCGAACCAAGTCGTCAACATTCTCGCTTAGGCGCGGATCACCGCCCATGCCATTGCGGAAATGTACCTGTAAGTGGGTGAAAATAGCCGAATGGAAATGCTTTCCTGGTTAGCTATGTGATCGTACTTACCTCAAGTTTTTCAATAGACAATCTTAGTTTGGTCTTTTGCACATTAATGTCCGCTAGGGTCTTTTCACAGTAGCCCAATTGATCGCGCAGCGGCTTCTTTTGTTGCGGCGATGCTTCCAATGTGTGTTTGGTCTTTTCATGCCAGCCGCGTATATCCTTAATCTTGCGCTCGCATTGATCCCACTCTTCACAGGCTTCCTGCAGCAGCGAGTTCTGTTTTTGAATGAACAAAGAATGGTTTTGTAATTAAAAAGTTGTGACTGTGAAAAATGTAAGCTTACTCTCTCCAGCAGCACTGCTTCCACGGCTATCTTCGCATCCTCGGCCTGCTGCAGTTTGTCCTTGAGATCACCCACGGTCGTCACCTGACCAATGTGTTCCAGTTCCTTGTCCATTTCGCTCAAATGCTTCACAATCGGTTTAATACTCTTCACAGCCGCCAGATAATCATTCAACTTGTTCCTCGCCTCGGGCAATGTGCGCAGCTCAATCGTTTGATCGATGAACGTGCGCTTGTCTGCCACCCAGGACATGACTATCTGGTACAGATTCATGAAACGTGTCCATGCATCCAGACTATCGCCCACCGCCTGCTTCTTCTCGTCCAGCCAGCCGCGTACTTGGGCCAGCTGAGCGGCCAACTGATCGATGGTTGATTGCACCAGCGTCTTCTCCTCGCTGTTGCGACAATTCTCAATGATCAGCTGGCCGTTGGTCTTCACGAGCGTAAATCGTTCATAGATGGCGCCAATTTCATGATTGATGCGCTGCAGCAGCTCCTTCATTTGTGTCGGCTCCAAAGTGCGCTCCTGCACCTGAACCTCGGCCTGCATCAGCCAGCGCTGGATCTCATCGACACCGGCAATATAGTCGGTGCGTACGGTTTTGGCCCGCTTGAAATCCTTCTCTTTGGTCTCCATGGCAACCTGTACGCGTTCCGCAAGTAGCTCGAGTGCGGTAAACTCCTGGGCAATATCGCTGGGCAATAGATTCTGTTTGGTCTGGTAGTGCGATTGGGTTTGCGCTACCAGCGAGCGACTCTCCTCGCCGGCCTGTTGCACCTGGCTGTTGAGTGTGATGAGAGTTTGTTCCGTTTGGGCAATGTGCTCGTCGTAGACGTGAACGGTTTGGATTTGTTCGTGTAGTGCGTTTAGTTTGTCCTGCAGCTGTGAGATGCGGCGGAACACTTGCTCGATCTCCTCGAGATCCTTGCTAACCTGTTGATCCTTTTCGCGTAGCGTATCGTTCAATCTGCAAAAAGCATAAGCGCAAAGCAGAAAAGACAAATATTCCCGGGCCGGATTAGTCAATGACGTACTCACAAAAATATATATATTTTGTATATAATATGTAAACAGTCAGTTTGTCTGTGTCAGTGTGTGTGTGATAGCCACGCGGTCGTTTTTTCTAGACTTTAAATTAGAATTCAGCTACGCGTGCTGCACAATCTAGTATATATTAATATAGTATATCCAAAGATATATACTATATTTATACTAAAGTTCTTTGAAAAAGGCACAAAGCAACAAATTGCTTGAAGTTTTCAAAAAAATTCAAAAATCTGTTTAGTATATATCCAAATGGCCTCGAGGCGCTGCGAAGATTTCCGTGAAATTTTTGATGCTGCCGTTTCGATACAAGAGAGTTTTCTAAATGAAATGCCGAACAACTTTTGGCTACATGGCAAGTACAAAAACTAAAAATTCGAATTCGAATATTTCGTCTAAAAGGCGCATAAATCGGCTAAATGCCTTGAGAGAGCGAGAGAATCATGCTCGAAAACATTTTTCAAATTTGTTAATCTTATTGCTTTTAGTATTATTAATTTAGATATTGTTGCTTGGCCTCCTTTACGTCTGCTATTTATTTTTATGCTGCGATTTATATTTAAACTCGTTTATACATATATTTTTATGTTTATTTATTTGCAGTTCAAGCTAACGAACTGCAAAGCTGACGTCATCGTCATTATCATCGTCTCTGTCAGGCTGCAATTCGAAAATGAGTCAAGTGTGTGAGATCTTTGATATATGTATGTATGTATATATGACTTTGTTCCAGCGGCTGTGACGCACATTTAACGCTCATACGCCATGTGGGCGCTATAGCAATTTCACCCAACAAGTGTTTCTGCTCAGCGTCAATACTTGAGGCAGCAATTGGAGACTGGGCGAAAGTTAAGTCGTGAGTGCATAATTCAAGCGTTGAAGGACACCGCAGCGTCGCCGGCTGCCCTTTTTTATTTGCTGTATAGCAACAGACAACAACAACAAGAAAGCGAGTTTGGAGGCCAACTCAATACATTTTGGATGGCGGCCAAAATGAGGCTGAAACAACATATTTTCGACAAGTTTTTAGCAAAAGCAAGTAAAATTCTAAGTTCAAAAACAGTTCAAGAAAATTAAACGCAAGTTGAGAAACACTTTTGGAATGTTGTTTTAGTGATTAAGGGAAAATAAAGCCAAAAAAAATTAATTATAAACTTGAACTTTTGATTTTGAAGAACATTAAAGATCATCAAGCTAATGAACAGCTGGAAGGACAAGGCCACACAGTTGGAAAAACTTTTCATTATCTTTCTTTGCTTGCCACAAATAATCGGTGGATTTTTGTTTGTTTTCTTTGCTTTTCCTGCTGCTATTTAAAAAAGCCTTTCGACGAATTAATGTACTAAATTTAGTGCAAATCTCATTTTAAATGGCAAACTATGCGAAAAATGCGAGCGGCGATGTGCGCAAAAAAAAAGCGAAAGCCATCGAGAAGCGTGTTTATAAATAATTATTTGTATGTAGACAGAAATAAAATAAACCAATAGCAAAAACAAAAACAACAACAACAGCAATGAGCACGCGTTAGTTTGATCAATTATTGTAATTTAATGGGCCGACGATAAGAATTTTGAGCGCTTTCTAAGTAAGCGAATACGTCATCGTTTCAAATCAGAAAACACTCAAAACAAAAACAACATCAACAACACCTGACGACCTCATTAAAGACCGGACCCACCCTTGGGGGCCTTTGTAAGATTGAGGCTGCTTTTTGCATACTTTTTCTAGCTGGCAAACGATGACTTAATCATGCCACAGGGAGCCGAACTTACGAGCTAAACTTTTTGTGTCTTTGTAAACATTCACCTTTTGCTTTTGACGACGTCTTTTTGCGAGTGTGTGCGTGTTAGCAATTAGCATTCGCCTTTCTTTCTCTTTCGTTTAAGCTGCTGTCTATTTATCTAACTTTACTTTTTTCGCGACAACAGTCGCACCTCCCAACCGGGGAGGCAGACGTGTGCTTTAACAATTGTTTAATTGCTTCTTTATTCTTGTTCTTCCACTTGCGAGATTTCTTGCGAAATCTAACAGCGTTTATTGCGTATACGCCTGGTAATCCACAAAGCGGCGTTTTAGTTTTCGAGTGCAGCGCATGAAAGAATAATTTTAGAAGAGACAAAATTACGTATAGCATTACTTGAAGTCTAACGGTGCTTCACATTTAGTCTTGAGTTGAATACTTTACTGGTTTCTGGGGACAGCTTCTATGGGTGTGTGTGTTTGTTTGTGCTGCTTCTATATCAACTGCTTCTTAATTAATTTGATTTAAATATATGCGTCTATATGTATAATATTATGCTCTGGCGGTCGCTTCTTCGTATGTATTTAGTTTCCAGCCATCCAGTTATAAGAAAACACGTCCACTTGCAACTAACTCTAAATAAAAACTAAATAAGTTTATTCTCAGCACAGCAAATTGCCAAAAAGTTTTAACGTCGCCGTCGAGTCGCTGCTCAGCGATCGTTAACAGCGGAACGCGAGACGCCAAATAAAAGAACGCAAACTGCTATCGCAAAACTCACCACACTTTGCTGCCCAGAGAGTGAAAAGGAAAGGCGAACACACACACATTAAACAGAATATTGTATATGCGTTTGGCATTGAAAATGAGGTTTGCTTAGCTCATTAGCAGGCCAAAATATGCTGCTGATTTCAGCTAACAAATATGCAGCGCAGTCTTATTGCAGCAAACCCCCAAATAAAAATAAAATTTGCTCATACTTGCAATATTTCATTTACAACAAGATATGGCAAAAGCAAATCATTTTTGCCGGTTTAGATAAGAAGGAACGCACAAACAAAAAAACGCCGGCTAAGTCAATTGGTGAGAGTTGCGTGAAACGAAACGAATGGAACGGAACAGCTGCAAGTCATTTAACAATTGCTCTCTGTTAACTCTGTTAACAGTGCGAAGCGCCCGCCAAGGCGAAAAAAAATATATTTATAATTACGCGATTACCTCATTTGGGCAACGTTTTTGCTTTATTGTTGTGATTATTGTTGTTGTTGTGATTGTTGTTGTTTCGATTGTTTTCTCTTCTCTTTAATTTTTCGTTGTATACAAAATGACAAATTGTCCATACAAATGCCGAGCTGTTTTGATTGTTTGTACTATTCGCGATTTACGAATTGTTTATTGACATTTTTTTTGTCTTGTATTTATGGACTTGCAACAATGTAAAAATTATTAAATTGCCCTGCATATTGTTTTTAACATTTTCGTTTATTTTTATTTAAATTTTAATTATTTTCTCGAACAAAATCTTTTCAATAAGTGTGTCAAAGGCATATTTCCGACCTATAAATTTCAGATAAATCCAACATTATACAAGGGAAGTTTTGTTATTGTTTTAAGTTGTTTAAGATTGTCTCAAAATGTATCTCATTAACGAATCAATAAAGAAAACTTTGTTTTCGCATTTTTGCAAACAAAATTTGACTGAAGATAATTTTATCTACAATTATTTCGGGTATACAAACAAATAACTTAATTCCCCGCAAAGACACGATAAATACTTTTTAAAATGCAAAAAGATTACGCAATGTTTTTTGAGTAAATGTTGATTAGATTTTAGCATGTTTCTTCTGTCCAGCCGAAAGTAAATCTTGAGGCTGAATGCATTGCAAATTTTGCTGCGCAATTAAGGAATATATATTCGAATAATATAAATATAGTTTGGCGTATAATTGTCGATGACCAAACATTCAAGACATTCGGGTATTAGATCATTTTTGGTTCGATGATGGCATTGTCAATAAATATTTATTTCAGGCAAAACTGATGAAGTCAAATATTATTTAAATCAATTCAAATGGGAATAACGGCTTGAAGTTATTTTTTGGCATAGAGTTTTGCTTAAGTTTTGTATTGATGGCTTTTTAGGTTCTTAAACTTTGTAACAATATAATAAAGGTAACGAAATTAAATTTTCCAACAGCTGTTTCAGCCATTCTGCTATTAAATGTTAGTTCCACCGCGTCACAGCTGTTTTTACATTAGCTTTATAGGCCAACGATTTTTTAGCTCTAGAAAGTAATAACCTGCTGTTTCTGAATGGGACTTACCGTATTAACCTTATCATAACTAATAACAGAACAAGCAATTAAGACGGTTGGACAACAAATTTCAAGAATATTAAAATCTTGGAGCATTGCTTCCGATCTGAAATACGTCACAGAACATTATCGCAATGCTTTTTAACAAAAGACTTCGACTTAAGAAGTGAACAACAAATGAACAAAAAGACATTAACAGCTGCTGCTCTCGTTTTTCATATACTACAAGAAACGGAAAGCAAAGGCAGACCGCGGCTGTCAGACAAATAGCCGGATAAACAAAAAAGAAATACAAATGTGTATAAAAATAAAATAAAAACTGACTGATGCTGAAAATACAACATATAACACACATGTGACTGACATGGGGGAAAATTGGTGTCAGTGCCTGCATTAAGAAAGGCCGCGGCATGTTTTCGTTTTTTCTTATTTTCTTATTTTTGCCTTTTAGTATTTTTCATTTTTTTTTTTTTTTGTGTTTTTACGTGATCGTCGACCACACACAAGATGTTAATGTGAACTGTGGACTGTGGTGAGTTTCTCACTCTTCACTCTGTTAACAGACTGTTAACTGGCAATGTTGCTAAACATTTCAAATGGGCAGCCGAATTCGAGTAGATTAAAAAACAAATTGGCAACGTTTTGTTTGTGACAAGCGCCAGGCCAAAGAATTTCCGCAAAAAAAAAACAACAAGCAAGCAGGTTTTTTGTTGGCTCTTATCAACAAGTTTAGATATGTATTCGTGTGACGCGCGCTTAACATTATAAAATTTATAGCGGCAACGTTTGTCTATTATCGTTAATGTTTTATAGGCAGCCCGACAACTGATAAGGCCAACACTTTGGCACAGTTAGAAGCAGCAGAGGCATTAGGCATGCCCCAATTAATACTTATTATTGATAAACACATATTACATACTTATGGCAAGCAGTGTAATGCAATGCGTCTGTCTTTTCTTTTTAACGATCTACCATTCTCAGCATTGCGTACGTAGTTAATAATGTTACAAAAGAAAAGCTCAACTTATATAAGCCACAAACACACGCTGCCACAAGCCAAGCGTAACCGCTTTGGAATGACGTCAGTGCAGAAGGCTTAGCTGCTTAACGAGCCGAAAGAAACGAAAGAGAGAGAATTAGACGGAAAGCCGTTACTGATGTCACAAAAACAAATCCAGCTGTGATATAAGCCAGCCAGAAACAGCAACAGCAACAACATCGTCTTTTGCCAAAGCTTCTTTCTTATATAATTTTTAGAACCCGTTTAATTGAATATATGAAACTGTTATAAATGTTTCTTAAATAAGCATTTAACTTAAATCTATTATAGAACGTAGCGAGTTCGATTTCCGGCGTTTAACATTTCGATAAATAAAATCCAAACGCGTTACGCACAGTTAAGCCCATTGTTTCTCGATAAATGTCGAGAGAAAAGTCGGGTACATTTAGGGTTTGTTTATATGTACTAGTATATGGTGCTAGTGTTTCAGTCAAAGTTATATAGTATATAGTTTTTTTCCTCACTTTGATTGCTGTTCGACTAACTTATCCACTTTGGCCTGTATGGCCTCCGCCGAGGGTTTGTGTACTTCCCCAAGGAATGTGAGGATGGATTTTGAGAGCGCTTCGATTTCTTTATGTGATGATTTAAGTTCATTCGATTCTTCACGCAGTTCCTGTAAAAAAACACAAACAAATAAAACAGGGTATTAATATTCGCTTAGCACTTAATTAAATCAAGATTGTTTTTGTTTTTTGCAATCGATCAAACACTGACGATTTTCTCTACAATTTTAAAACAATTCCAGTTTTGGGGCCGCAAAAAATCAACGGAGGTCAACCAAAAAAAAACAACAAAAAATAAAAACAAAAATGTTGACTTGACTTTAAAGCGAAAAAGTTTGGCATGAAGCTCAAAAAGGAACTCAAAAACATAAAAAGAGTAAAGACAACATAAAATGTGCACAGCGCACAATAAAAATAAAATAAAAAGTCAAAAAGAGATTAAACATTTTTTTCGCCGCTTTTATGTTTTGAATTGTTTGGCTGGGCAACATTTTTGTGCGTTTACAACAGAGATCTGTATATGGCAACATTATGACAGCATCGGTTGTAATAGAAGTAGATGATTAAGTACAAGCCTCATGTTGCTTGGGATTGAAGTAAGAAACATCTTTTAAATTAGCATATCATGGAATTCTCATAATTACAAAAATGTTAAGGCATTTTTAATATGTCGAGTTGAAATAACGTTAGCTATTTTTAGCTTGAAAATATTGATAAGTTTTACTCGACACAATCTAAAACTGTCGCCAGCTATGAAGTCATGCATTCTACAAAAACAACTACAAATCAGAGTCACATTGTTGATAACTAAAAACAATATGGGAAAAAACGTGACGATGCTTTTAATGCTAATGGTATTGTGTTAACAATTTTCCTGTTGTATAATAACAATTAGCATTTAAATAATGTTTAGCTCTGAGCTGTGATTAAAAACTTAATAAAAACGCATAAATCATTGAGAAATGGAAACTGAAAGTTAAGAATTTGTTGATTTTGGATTTTAAATATTTACATTGCAACATATCATTAACAGTTTAGGCAGCTGCTAAAGCTCGCCGCCGAAAGAGAGAGAGTGGGCTTGAGCGCTACTTGGCAAAGAGAACGGAAGCTCTCTGTCAACTTTGCGTGACCATGAACTTGATGTAGTGATGAAATATACACATACATATAGACAAATACATATATATGTCTGCCTTTGGCAAACCATTTGCTGCACGACACACAGCTCTCGATTGGGGTAGAAACTTAATGAATGAATTTTGTAATATTTGTTTAGTATATACATATGTACAGTGGACACATAACCTACAGAACTTGTAACTGTGTCTAGGTTCTATGGAATTTTCATTACTAATTAATGTCGCAATCGTTAATTAAGTTTGGGATGTAATAAATCAATTAAGCAAGCCTTCTTATGAGCTCATCAGCCTAATTGGGCATCCGAAAACAAAGTATTTTCCAAAAATATTTCAAGCTTACCTGAATGGCATTCTTTGTATCTTCCAAGTGACGTCGGGATCTTACAGTTGGGTCGACATTGCGGAACTTATCTGCCAAGCGACCTAATGCCTTCTCCCAGCCGTGCAAGCCGTTCTCAAAGCTATCCCAATGTTCAGCCAACTGTTGCAGATTGTCGCGTCGCTGTTCCAGGCTGCGCACCAAATCCTGCCAGTCGCGATTCAACGCGGCGTTATCCTGCTCAATCAGCTGACGATTGCGTGCGTCCGCTTGGCGTATGAGCGATTGCGCCTGCTGATTCACCAATGACAAGTCGCTGTTTTGGCTCTGCAACAACAACACAGCAATTAAAAAACAATAACAATAAATTTGCCAATTCGAATTGCACAATTAAGTTCGCGTATAAAATAGTAGAAAAAGTTTTGGTTTTGTTTTTTCAAAATTAAAATGTATAAATTTTTTAGGTTCAGTCAATGTGATGTGTTATGTCTTGATTGGAAGGGGGATATAAATGCTTTGCCTACTAAGTTTGAAACTGAAATTTGCTTTCACTTTAATTTTATCGGTTTATCGTTTCAACTTTGACATATGTGAATTAAGGCATGTGGCACGAACGGGGCATTCTCACCTCACACAAACACGCACTTGTTAAATGTAGAACTTAAGGAAAGTATCTTTTTTGTATTTCAGTATAAATATCTTTTGTCTATTTCATGAATAGATTTCCTGCTGTTTTGTATTTTCTTTTTGTTGATGACGTTTGCTTTAAATTTGTTATGCCGTCGCCTGTTTCAGCTTTTTCTCTTTCAATTTGCGCTTTTCAAGTCAAGCACATGGCATTTTGTTGCGAACACGAAATTTAACAAAAGCTGCGCACAGTAAAACACACACAACAAAATAACACTTTATACATATATATATATTCTTCTGCCTGTTTGCTTTGATTTTTGCTTTTGCTTTGTGCTTTGTCGTTGGTTTGTTCACTTTGTAAACCGCATAATATTAAATACAGACAACCGCACAGAATAACGTCTCAACTAGAAGTGAATTTAACGCAAAAATAAAACTCGCTCAATGAAAAAAACAAAAAATAATACATACACGGCATTTGCCCAAGCACGAGTTTGAATTTAGTAAGAGAGCAGAGCGCAATTGCCAACGAAAGAGAGTTCTGATGGAAAAAATGCCGGATGAACACGTTTTCGTATTGACAAACCGAGCAGAACTAGCGGACTGGACGGGCAAGAGCAGGTTGTGTGCGCACAAATACACATTCATAATATCACACATACGCCACCGCAACTATCTCATTTTTTGACTTTACTATAAGCCGGGCGGCATGCCCTCCAAAGAGCAACAGCAACAAAAACAACAAGCTCAGCTGTCTCGATAATGAGGGCCAAAAGCTCGCTCTGCACTTTGGCAAACACAAAAGCTGTTAAACATGTGTTTATTGATGCCACAGAGCAACGTGGTTGAGCAAAGGGCTGGCCATCAGCTTCAAGCAAACTTGAACTTACTACAAAACTCAAAATAATAAATTAAATTTTTTTCGTCAATATTAAATGCGTCAAGGCTTCATAATCTTAAGCTCACTTTTATTAATGTAACTTTTTTAAACGTTTGCGCATCCTTAGCTATAAACTGGTTATTCTCTGTGGATTTTGCGACTTGGTTGCTGTTTGCTGATGATGTCATAGAGCTAAACTCAATAATATCAACAACAACCACAACGAGAACAGCTGGCCTTGTCGTTTCGACTCTCAAAAATTCTAGTAATATCTGGTCATTGGCCATGTTCGACAGTCGAAAAGAAAACTTTGATGATAAGCTTAATAAGCGCAGGTTAAAGATTAACTCATTAATCATTTTTCAAGGTAAAAGGCTGAGACACACTTTTCCAAATGAAAGTAAACAACTTTTTAAAGAGACAGAGAGAGAGAGAGAGGAGAGGGAGATAAGAAGAGAGCGCATCACAGAGATTAAGAGCCATCATTAAAGAGAGAGCAGCGAATAGAGCATTGATTTTGCCGGCCGGCAAAAATTGTTGTGTGTGGGCAAAGATTGCACTCTGTAAGAAGCGTCGTCATGGCTGCAGATAGACATTCTCCCAAACAATGTTGCAGATACATATTCTTGTTTTTGCTTGTTGTTTATGTAAAGTCTTATGAAAGACAGACATTGTGTGTCACACTTATAAGAAACAGGTCTTCGCGGAGCATATGTGTCAGACGATTTATGCATATGTATAAGCGGATTGCAAAATATTACAATAAAAGCATTGAAAGGAGTTTTAAACATATATTTCTTTGTCTGACTCATATTCGTATGTAAGAAGGGTGTGTTCTCATTTACTATCTTAAAAAGACAATTTTTTCGTACTTCATACTAGTATTGAAAAGAGTTTTGGGTTTTTATACTATATATATACCTGTACATTGCCAATGGCATGCGCTAACTTTTGAATATTAAAGTGTAGGCCAGCCAAATTCTGCACGGGCTCATCGCTGAACTTGGTACGCTCAATGGTGGCCTTGACGCGATCAATCGACTGTTGATATTCACGGTAGCGTTCCGCTTCCTTTTCCAAGTCACTTTGTTGGGTCTTGGCATTGGCCAAGGTGTTGGCCAATTTGTTTTGGAACTGTGTCAGTTCGGCGGACAATTCAGATTGCTCATAACTGTTGAGGGAGGACCAGATTTTGTCGGATGCTTCTTGGATTTGCTTGTGCACCAGGTTGCGAATGGGTGCCTCATTGCCGAAGAAGTTCTTGTGCTCGTCCAGATCATTTACAAGATGTGCATAATCAATGCCATGCTGGCTATTCTGCAGACGCAACTCTGCCTCATGCACCCAATCATTGAATTTGGCCACCAGTTGCATGTATTCCAAGCGCGAATCGCGATTGTTCTTCAAATATTTCTCGCGCTCCTCCAGCTCATGGGGCAACGAAGCGACCAGGGAACGTCCCTCGGAAAGCATTTCCAACAATGCACTGGGCATACCCACATCTGTCTTGACGCTGTCATTGATCTTGTTGAACTTCTGCAAATGTGCCTCAATGTCCTGGCTGAGGGTGTGATGTTTCTGCAGCTCATGTTCGACCGATTCGGGATCACGATCGAGCAGAGGACGCGACTTGGCAATGCCTTCGTTATTGTGCAGCCAGTCAAGGATCTCGCTCAGTTCATTGGCCATCTTCTTGTGGGACTCCAGTTGTAGCTGATGCTTTTGACGCTGCGATTCGACAGCCTTGCGTAGATTTTGCAATTGGTTCTTCAACGATTGCAGCTGCTCTGTGATGCTATTCTTGTCGGCTGCATTGCCCTCGGAGGCAATCTTCTGTCCCTTGTCATTGGCCGAGGCTAGAATGCCTTCGCATTCCTGTATTTTGACAATAACATTATCGTATTTGTTGATTTTGTCCTCCAAACTGTCCGGTGAGTTCTCAATATCGATTATTACATCCGTGTACTTCATAATGAAGGCAATGATTTCATTGATGAGGGCAATAAATTGTTCACGCAGCAGCAACAATTGACGCAGATGTGCCAGCTGATCTTCGATCAATTTGATCATGTCGTCTTGCTGGGCCAGGATGCTCTGCAATTCGGGCAGATCATCCATTTGCATGTCACCCATTTTGTGCTTGCTGTCCTTAAGCTCCTTCAAGATGCCCTCATAAGCTCCCAACAGATCCTGCACATCCTCAATCCTTGAGCCAATGGGACGATTCAATTCACGCAAACGCTGCTGTATGGTGCCCAAGAATTGACTGCAATCAGCCAGCCTGTTCTTTGCATCCTTGTACTTTTTGATGTGATCACCCAAGGTGTTGACGCGATCATCAATTGTCTGCTTGATGCGGCCATAGCGATCCTTCATGTTCTTAATGTCATCATTGAGTTTCAGCTTGTCCGCATTACTTAAAGTGGGCAGGATGCTCTTGCCCTGCTCGGAGACATCATTTATGAGACCGCCCATATTATCGGCCTTCTGCAGCAGGTTCTTATAATGGGCCAGCTGCTCCTCCAGCACGGGCAAACTAGTTGTACGCAATTCACTTTCAGTTGCAGTTTCCATTTCATTCAACCAATCGCCCATTTTCTTCATCGAATCCTCAAAGGCCTTGCGTCCCTGAAGCAGATCATCCAAGGTCTGGCCACGCTTGCCGCTCTCATCCTTTAAGGTCTGATAGTCAGCTGCAATTTCATCCAGAATTTGTTGCAACGCTGCTTTGTCTGCATCGCCGCAATCCTTCATTATGTTTGCCGCTTGACGTTGAACATCGCTTAGGACACTATCATTAAATTGCTTGGCATCATCATCGTACTTCTTGCTCTCTTGGATTTTCTTCTCAATCTCCGTGGAGGTGAGCGGATGATAGACAGGCAGCTTGCGAACCTCAGAGATTTTGGACTTTAGCCACTGGCGTGCCTTATCCAAGTCGTTCTCCAATGCTTTGCGTGCCTTGCTTGCTTCCAGAGCGCGATCCAGTTCCGCCTTTAGGACACCAGATAAGTTGCGATTCTCACTGTTCAAGTTACGCAACGCTGATTCAAGCTGAGCATATTCAGCCGATTCTAGTTCGGGCTGCATGTTGGCAATGCGCTTATCGAGGACATCAGCCAACGATTGCTTCGCCTCCGCATCCTTCATCAGACTCTTGATTTTCTGTTGACGTGCCTCGGCATCCTTGGGCGAGTAACCCAGTGCAGTCGGTGCTTGCAACTCTTCGATTTGCTGCTTGACCCATTGCTGCAGTTGGTCAATTTCACCCTTGGCTCCATCGACTCCCTTGTTGGTTACATCCAGCAATTGAGCCTTGCGATCAATACGCTTGCCAAGATCGGTAAAGCGACGATCCAACGATTTCATTTGCTCCTCCACCTGTTGACCATCCAAATTGCTGATGACCTCGGCCACCTGAGCGGCCTTGCCCTTGAGCTCTTGTATCTTGGGATGCCCCTGCAATTCGTATTCGTTTTTGATCTCATTGATGGCAGCCATCTTCTGGGCACAATTCAATCCAGAGCCACGATCCAGCACATCCATACGCTTGATCAAAGTATCAAACCAGTTCTGCACATCCTGCATGCCCTGGCGATAGCCATCGATAACATTTTGTCCAGCCTGCTTCTTGGCAATCGCATCCATAAGCTCCGATTCCAATTTATCAATGTTGTCATCCAAATCCGTGTCCTCATCGCCCACTAAAAACAATTAGAGCAGTACATATTATTATTTTATTTGCGAATTCAAGAATCGGAGGCTCTTTCAACTTACATGATCCAGTCATTTCGAGCATCAACTGCGAACGCTTGTCACCAATGGAATTCAATAGATCATTCATGGCAACTAGCTCCTGTTGGGCGGCTTCGGGACGTAGCTTGCATGGTCGCATTAACCAATCGGAGACAGAGCTCTGTTGTTTCTTAACCCAATCGTGAAGTTCACCGCGCTGCTTCTGCTGTTGCTCCAGTTCGCTAACGGATGCAGTCAACCCACCCAAGTGGGATTGCACCTGTGAATTAACCGCTCAATTAGACATTTGTTTTTTTTTTAAGATTTATGTTAAATAATGAATTCAATAACGTGATTAGGTGTTATTAATATGTTAGAGCTAAGCCGCCACCACTTGAACTTCACACTCTGGTGACCTCGAAGCTTACCTTAGCGACAAGTGCATTAAGCTTGCTCACGTGTGCACTATTCAAGCGTACTATGCGACGATAGTTGCTAATACGCTCGTGAGCAATTGGATCCAGAATGGCCTCATTTACATCGCTGAGCTCAACATCGAGATCGTTGTCATCGTCGGTTGAGCTTTGAGTATTTTGAGGCGGCGGCTTTTATAATCAAAGTCAAGCATTGCATTTCGACAGATAGGCAGGCAGGCGGTTTAAAAGTGGGCGTGGGGTGCGTTTAACGACAACAATATGTTGCACGTGCAGCAAATCAACATAAGTTAGAGCGGTGAAGGGATTTGGTGTAGTTGGGTTAGGTATAAAAATAAATTAAAGTAAAATACAAATTGTTAGCAAAATAAAAAAAAAATAAAAAAGGATTTCAAAAATTTAAATTTTAAACACTATTGTTTTGGGTAGAGTTAATATCTAGTCTACTAGGTACAACGACTACAAGTGGATAAAAGAACAATTGTAAAACCCACCTGATCCAGCAGATCTTCGAGCTTGGCGCGTACAATCAATTCACGTTCTGGTATGGCATGCATGGCTGTCTCCAAAGGTGAGCTGGGCCGGCTTATTGATGCTGTTGCTGCCTCACACGCCTGAACAGCTGCGGCCAATCTAGACTTTTCATTATTCAGCTTATGTTGCATGTCCTGAGCGCATTTCAGTTGATTTTGAGCCAACTCCAAGCTGGTAGCAGGTGCATCCAATTCATTTTGAATGATTGGCTCATAGGTCTCCAGATTACGCATGATGTTGTCCAGCGTATCCTCGTACTCCTTGAACTTGGCCAGTGAATCTAGCAGACGATTCTTGATTTGAACCGAGGTTTGTAGCAAAGAATTATAGCTTTCTTGAATGTTCTTCAATTGTGACTCCACTGTTGGTCTGATGGCAGGCGTTGTGGCCTCATAGCGTTTAATTTGTGCCTGACCCTTGGCATTCAGATCATCCAAGTTGGTCTGATATTTCTGAATTTCGCCAAGGAGAGCCTCATGCTGTTTAATTTGTTCCTGTGTCTGTTCGCGGTTTGAGATGAAGAGTGAATTGTGGGCCATCAATTGGAAGGAGATTTGCAATAGCCATTTCTCCACATCCTGCAGACTCTGATGGTATGCATTATAGTCAAGCATCTCCTGTTCCAGATCCTTGATATAGCTGGCACAATCGTTCTTAAGCTTATCGCAGCGAGACTGCAGACGATTGACAGCATCTACCTCAGTGCCCAGATCACGTGCCTCCGACTTAAGTTGCTCCAGATCGTTGCCCTTCTGCTTGAGCTCATTGCCGAGCGTCTTGTAGCGCTCCAGGAGCGTCTTTATTTCACTCAGCTCACCCTTGGTCTCTGGCGCTACCTTAAGCGTCTTTTCTGTTGCAAGCAACCATTTATCAAGTTTATCTTTGTTGGCTGCGAAATCATTCCAACGATTTTGGGCTTGCTTCAAGTCACTCAACTTCTGCTTGACAGCCAGACCCAAAGCATCCCAGTCCTCACGCACCTTGGTCATCAACTCACGCAGTTTCTCCTGCTTATCCTCGGGCGTAATATTCGAGGCTTTGGAGTAGGCATCCTGTACCATAGCCAGCAAGTGTTGCCCCTCGGGCAAATGGGAGGCCAGTGACTAAACAATAATTTCAAAAACAATTAATAATATTATTCAGATTGACTATGAATATAACTTACATTGACTGTCTCCAATTTCTGGGCAATCACATTAGAATCACCATCGATGCTGCAGTCGTTAAGTACTTGTTCAGCTTTCTCGATCCAGGCATCCATTTCCTTCTTGTAGTTGAGGAACTCTGTATGGTCGGACAGGTTCTTTTCGATTTTGGCAACCAGACCCTGGGCAGAAGTTAACAGTTTGGTGTAATTGGCCTGAGTCTCAATAGTTTGATCGCGGATGCGAGTGCAGGCGCTTTGCTCCATAAGCAGTTCACAGTTGTCATTGAGATCCTCGACATTCTCCTTTTCGGCCAGAACCTCATCAAGCAGTTTCTAAGGGAGAATAACATATTAGTTAAGTGTTTCAATCGTAGAATCTGTGTGTTTTAAAGGCACATAAAGCATATTAGGCATAAGACATAAAGTCTGTGTTGAAATGATTAGCTGCAATTGTGATTAGCTGAAAAATTTGCGATTGTGATTAATTATTGTTTTAGTATGTGAATCAGTGGTTACATATATATATATCAATTTTGATTTTGGATTTTGTGGGTTTTACTACTAGGTGCACTCTTGCGAGTAATTTTAGTAAATTTTTTTTTATTTTTGGTTAGCGTTGCGTGAGAGATTTGACGGGATTGATTTGTTGCTTACCTTGGCATTGACCAAATCTTCGGTGGTTTTATTTTCGGCTTCCTTTGATTTGGCAACGCGCTTGCTCATTGTCTGAATCCACAAATTGATCTTGTTGAACTTTTGCAGGAATGTCTGCCAAGCGGCCAGACACGATTCCAGACCGCTACGCGCATCCCGCGACAAGGCCTGTAGCGTTTCCCATTCACCATTCAGGTGTTTAATCTCTTGGGCGACATTGTCTTGTCCCTCGCTGCCACTGGTGGCAATCACTGCCTGGCTGAGCTCTTCGCAGGCATCTAGAAGTGATCTACCCTCCATGGATGTGGCCTGTATGTCTCCCAAGCGGTTGAGGCGATCCTCGACTTGATCTTTCTCGCCATGACAATCGGCACACTGTTCCACCTCGATGCGGGTACGACGAAGCCAGTCCTGCAGCTCATTATAGGCTTGCTTGTATTTTTCGTGGTTGTTAACCTGGTTCTCCAATGATTCAATGATCTTGTTCACCTGAGCTTGCAGATCCTCAAATTTGCTTAGACCTTGAGTAAAGTCATGCTTATCCAAACTGTTATCCTCACGCAGACGTACATTTATCTTTTCTACAATATCATTGTGTCCATTTATGTCACGTTGTGTGACACGGAATTTCTCGAGAGCAGCACGCTTTTCGCTCAGATCGTTGAGATACTCATCACTGGCCTTAACACTGGGCTCAATTTCTTCCAGCCACTCAAGCAAAATCTTATACAGCTTGAAAATCTCTTCCAGCTGAGCGAGACGGTTGGCCAACTTCTGTCGCACATCATTAAGGTCCACGAGCAGCTTGTCAAAGTCCTGCTTGAGAGCTTCAGTATCTTCTTGGATTTTGGCTGCGCCATTCTGTTCGGTATTCATGATGACCTTCTCCTTGAGCTCCAGCAAGTAACGCAGCTTGTTCTGACCCGTTTCAAAGCCTTGACGCAAATTCTTGACAGTGTTTAGTTTGATTTGTACCTCGTTCAGTGTACCGGGTATTTGTTCGCATTCGGCAAGCTTCTCACGTGTATTTTCAATCCACGATTGGCATTCCTCGTATAGAGTATGATGCTGTTGATGCTCCTGGTAGTGCATCTCCAAGCGACGCATAACCTCCTTAGCTAGTGTTAGTAGAGCATTGTATTTGGTTGTCAACTGCATAATGGCATTACTGATGCGTGTATCAGAGCATGTCTCCAGCAGCACCTGAGCCTTCATGTTCAGATGATCCAATGTTTTCTGCCAATCGAAGAGTGTTTGGAGATGGCCCTGAAATTGTTCCAGCACTACCTTCTTTTGGGTAAGACTATCTTGCAGTTTATTGTAGGATTGCACAAGAGCTTCGGTTTTTGTTAACCACTCGAGCGCCTCTGTGTATTGATCTTGGTAGTCTGACCACTTAACAATGCCGACTTCCAGATAATCCTTAGCCTTGTTAAGAGCCTCCACATATGCATCGAACTCCTCCTGGAGCATGGCAACCTCTTCCTCGATTATTGCACAATCCTCGGGCTCTGCGGTACGGCAGGCTATTTCACCCTGTTCCAAGGCATTTTGCAGTTTCTTTGCACCCTCGGGTACTTCACCTTGCAATATCTTCAACTGATGTGTTTTCTCTGCAAGCGCTTGTTTGTCGCCAGTCGGCTCAGAGCATTTACTTAAACGCTCCTTGGCGTTACGCAGCCAGCTAGCAAAATCATTGCCAGCATCGATCAGAGCCTGATAGCTATCAATAGTGTTCTTCTGCTTAGCGTACAGATCCTTGGCTTGCTTGGTGAGATTCTCGTACTTGTCGGAAATTTCTGTAGCCGGAGCGCCCTGTTGCAGGTCGGATGCCTTCGATGTCACCGATTGAATCATTGGCTCAAACGAGACAATGTCTTGAACAATGTTGTTGGTCTGGCGAAGATTGGCCTTGCGTTCGCTAAGACCGCTGCTGAGACCAGGCTGACCACGCTGCGATTTAATAATTTTTTGTTCGCAAGCCTGTTGCAGTTTGGCCTCCCTGTCGGTGATCCATTGTTGCAGTTGTGAATAGCTGGAACTGTAATCGGCCCATTGCAGCAGATTTGTCTCCAACTGCACCTTGGCGTTGGACATTTTCTTAACAAGTCGATCCCAGTCAGTTTGCAGTTCCTTCATTTCATTGTTGATAGACTCGCGACCGTCGGAGCGTGTATTGCGGATAATCTTTTCACCGTTGTTGATGGCAGTGTGCACTAAATTTTGACCAACTTCACGATTGCGTATGAGGTCCTGAATTTTTTCAAGGCGGCGTTGTAGGGCCTCCTTGGATCCAGCACCCTCGCCAGACGCCTGAATAGTTTGCTTAGCATTTGCTATCCATTCCTTGGCCGATTTCATGTTGACATCGTATTCACGATGCTGATCGCGATTAGTTTCAACCTTCTTTAGCACATCCTTGGCCAAATTTACCTGTACCTGGTACATGGAGCCCAAGTGTCGTAGCTGATTGTTAACATAACTTTCCAGATGGGATTTTAATAAGCCAGCCGCAGACGCATTGAATCTATCGATATCGTCCTTGCCCTTCTCGAGGCGTGACATAACATCACGCATGTCGGCAACTTGTTTCTCTTTGTCGGGCAGATTGGGGCAGAGGTTAAGTTTGTGGTTCTTGACAAGTATATCAATCTGTTGGAGCCACTCCATGAGACGTTCATACTCCTCTTTATATGCGCGCCATTGCACCATGGTAACTTCCAAGTTCTCCTTCTGCTGATTAATTTCGCGGAACAAACTTTCGAAGCTATCACGTAGTGCGCGTATATCATTGCGTATGATTTCTTGGCCCTGTGTCGAAGTACTTGCCAAAACCACTTCACCTGTGTGCACCAAATGCTCGACCAGCAGCTCACCCTGTGCTTGTTTATTTAGCAGATGTTCGGTTGCCTGAACGGCATTCTCAATGGCCAGCTTATCGCTTAGACTGCTCTGTTTTAAGGCGGGGAACTTCTCCCGAGCACGACTGATCCAGCTAACGAGATCATCGTAGGCTTCCTTAAATACGCGATGATCTCTGTGTTGATCCTGGCGATCGGATAGCAGTTTCTGTGTCTTGACAAACAATTCATCAAAGGTATCTAGCACTTTTTGTGCCTGGAATGCAGCCTGACTTTGTTGGCCGCTTGCAATCATTTCCTTGGCTTGAACCTTCAATGAATCGACATCGATTTTCTCAACGCGAACCTTCTCTTCAGTCGACTTGACGCGATCGAGTTGTGCGCGTTTCTCCGTCATTGTGGTCTGGTGCTCACCTAATTCTTTGAGCAAGGCATCCAACCATTCGTTGAACTTACGCACATTTTGCACTTGATCCAAAAAGCCAGACCATTGAGTTATAGAATCATCAAGGTTGGCCTTAACGTCCATAATGCGCAACGCAATGCCAGACCACTTATCTTGCAGATCAGACAGTTCTTTGTTGATGGCCTCGTGGCCAGCGGGTGCGGTGTTGGCTAGCACATGTTGTGCCTGCTCCAAGATCTTAAGCACACGCGCCGAACCTTCATCCTTTTGCAGAATAACATCCTGTATGGTGGCCAACTTTTTATCTAACTCCTTTTGACTCATCGATGACATGTCGGAACAGTAGTCCAGCTTCTCCTTAATGCCGTTCATCCACGATGCACACTCAGAGATCGAGTTATCAAAATCTTCGTGAGTGCTAACATATTGCTGCCAGCGATTGTTCAGGTCCTTGACCTTGTGGAATATTTGTTGATATTTCGTAACCAACTCAGGGCCAGATGATCTAGTAGACGTGGGACCCTTAAGCAGAGTTTGTGCCTTTTCGGTTACGTTGTCTACTTCCAATTCCTTGGCACGAACTTCGCCTTGCAATGCTTTTAAAGCATCTAGCTGAGCGCGCTTCTTTGGCAGATCCTCTTTCAAATCGATGGCGTGCAGGTCATTGTCGGTATCACGTATCCAAGTCAAGCATTGATCACGCAACTGCTCGTACTCAGACCACTGCTGCAAGCGTGATTCGATGGCTTCGATGGTGGAACTGATAGCTGCCAGTAGACCTTCCCATTCCTGTTGTGTTGTATCAATTTGCGATTTAATGTTAACTTGTCCTACGTTAACAGTACCAGGGATAACCTTTTCGCCCAACGCACGAACTTGATCAACACGGGGAAACTCGTCCGCGAGACTAGCCTTCAAGTTCTTAAGGCGATCAAGATTGGTGTGTAGAGAAGTTTGCTCTAAATCAAGATCACCCCAATAGAGCACGGTATTTAATGTGGCATCAATAAACTCCTGGGCATCCATAACGGCCTTGGAATATTGCTGATGGGCACTTACAATGCCTTCGTACCGTTCAACGTAGGCTTGAGCGCGTTTATGAAGTTTGCCAAAACGATCGTTGATATCTTTCAGGATTTGATCAACATGCACAGTTTTTTCGGGCAAGTTGGCTGCAATCTCTTGTAGATTGCCAACCTCCACCTGATGATTGTTGATGTCGTTAAGAACGTCACGATATGACTGCAACTTATTGCGTTTCTCATCCAGCGTAGTTTTCAGCTCAATTTCAGCAGGCAACTCGTGTTCAATACTATCCAGCCAGCTCTTCAGATTGTCAGCAGTCTCATCAAAACCTGACCACTTGGCAATTTTGTCTTGGATATTACGCGCTGTGCTTGTAATATTATCAAACAGCTGGTCGAAGGTCAGATCATCTAATTGACTGCGAATGGCTTCGCGTCCTTCTGTGGCTGTTGAACTGTAACACTTCTCACCCAATTCAACGGTGCTGTTAAGAAGTTGTGTTGCGGTTGGTTGCTGAGCCAGAAGTTCTTGTATGACCAGCTGCTTCTTGAGTAGATCATCGCGTGATGCCACATTGGCCAAATCGCTGCATTCATCGTAGCGGTTTTGTGCATTGGCCAACCAGTCAGAGCATTGTTTGTACTTTTCGTTGAAATGACTGTGATCCTGAACGGCTTGTTCGCACTTCTTGAGAATCTCCTTGGCTGTCGCTTGTATGGACTGGAAACGCGAAGAGACTTGTTGCACATTAACAGCAATTCTTGTTTCGCCAGAGCTTTGCACTAACTCCGACGTATCATCCTTCATTTTCTCAAAGTCAGCTTCGTTCTGGCGCAGGCTCTGTGTCAGCGACTGGAAGCGATTTAATTGCTCTTCCTTTTCCTCAAACGAGTTCTTCAGATTGTAATTCTTAAGCGCGTTCTCAGCTTCACCCAGCCAGCTAATCAATCGATCCAAGTCGACTTCATAGTCATTCCATTGCTGCAAACGATTCTCCAGGCCGCTTTTTACGTCAGTTAGCGAGCCGCCAAACTTTTCGAAATCGGCATGCAAATTGGCCAAGTCACGTGTCATTGCTTCCTTTGATCTAGCTGGAATTCTACTTGCTTGCTGCTCGATGTGTTCCTCCAGTGCTTTAAGCTTGCCCACACCTTCAGGCAGGGCATCCTGGATTTCATTGATTTTTTGCAGACGTGCTTGCAGAGCCGCCTTGTTGCCAGAGTAATCGGAGTAGCCGGTCAGACGATCCCAAAGGTTCTTTTGATAGTCTTGTTGGGCCTTCTGCAGCTCACTAAACTGCTGATACACCTCGAAAGCAGCATCCAAGTCGGCGACCAGCTTGGCGCAATCCTGTGCAACTTGCTCATAGCGCTTATTGATTTCAGCCACAGATTTGGCAATCTCATCAGCATTTGCAGGTGCGGCGCTAGTTAGTAAAGTTGCCGCCTTTTCATTAACTGCCTCCACAATGCGTTTGTGCGAGTTAATATCCTGGTTGGTAGCCTTGTATTTATAGAGCTTTGAGCGAATTTCCTGTGCGCTTGTCCAGGTAGCGGGATTCTCGTTGTGGATCAACTTTTCTACCTGATCCAGCCAGTTGACTGTCTGGCTCAAAATGTCCTGGTAGCTGGAGAGTTGTACGGATTGTGCATCTTGACGTTTCTCCAGATTACGAATGCCTTCGTCCAGTTTATCCCAACGATCGCGAATGTCGCGCAGATCTTTGCGTATTTTTTCTCTACCCTGTGTAGACGTCTCTGGCAAGGCCTTTTCGCCAGCTGCATTTAATGCGCCGAACAAGCTTTCAGCCTGATCCCTCTCGGAAAGTAGGACCTGAAGGATATTCGAGCTTTGTGTGGGTTCATCTGTGAGTGCCTTCTGCAGTTGAGTTTCAATTGGCTGTAGCCACAAGTCCACTTCATTGTACTTGTCTTGGTAGTACTGATGATCATCGACCAGATTGGACCAGCGATTAACAACCTCTTTGCTCAACACCTGGAGAAGCTGATATCGGTTTGTGATTTGCGATGTCAATGTCTTCAAGCGATCAGCACCGCAGTTGTTAAGTAAAGCATGCGCCGCATCCCCGAAGGCATCGATCTCCTTTTCCTTTTGCAAGATGAGTTCACGCTGTATTTTGTACTTATCCATTTGCTCGACTTTTTCGTGGAGCGTAGACTTGAGCTGTTGATCCCGAAAAACAGCCTCTGCATTGCGACACCATTTGGTAAGATCTTCTAGATTGTGCTCGAATTTGTCCCACTGTGTTAACACATCGTTTTGCTTGCCTTCGATGCCCTCGATGTCATCGAAGTGACTCTTCATGGTTGTTTCTAGTTCATCGATTTCCTTTTCAAGCACTTCAATGCCCTTTTCAGACGTGGCTGGCTTCACATTATCGAACTGTGCACGAATCTCGCTAATAAGATTCAATGCTTGTGGTTTATTTTGTGCCAATTGACCAAGAGTTTCAATTTTACGCTTAATATCTGCCTTTTCACCATACGAATCGTCACATTCAAGCAGTTTTGCCTTTTCATTTGAAATCCAGGTCTTGGCACCACTCAAGGCATTATTAAGTTCGCTGTGCTTTTGAACGCAGTTCTCCAGATTGTGCAGGATCTCATCTGATTTCTGTACGATATTCTGGAACAGTTGTTTGATTGACTGCAGGTAGACATTCAGAGAGTTGTCCTTGATTTGATCAACCAATACCTGAGCCTTGTCACACACATTATCAACGAGCACATTGTGCGTTGTGATCTCCTGATGCAACAGTTTATGATTCTGGAGCTGAGCACGCTTCTCTTGCAGCGTTGTTTTTGGTTCGGTGTGGCTCTGCATGGCTTTATCGACATCCTTCAGCCACTTGGTCAGCTGATCTTGAGCTATACTGAATTCATTAAACTGCAACAGACACTGATCGATCTTCTGTGTAGCCGAGTTTAGGTCATCCGTGTAGTTATCCCACATGGTGCGCAAAGAGCGCAGCTGTTGACGTATTATTTCACGACCCTCGGGACTTGTGTGACCGTACAGCTTCTCGCCACGATCGATGAGACTCTCAAAAACAGTGGAGTCAACGATGCGTTTGTCTGACATCTCTCGCAGTTTGCTTTGCTGATCCTGCAGCACGCTCTGATCTCCCACGATGTCATTGGTCTTGGCCAGCTCAGTAGCGCAAGCTTGAAGATTTTCCTTGAAGTTTTCAAAGTCGTTGTCGAAGCTTTCGTGATCTTTGACGTAGTTAGCATACTTGGCAATGGATTCTTTGCACAGATTCTTTAGCGTTTGGTAGCGTGTATTCAAACGCGACAGTTTGAGGTTCAAATCGGTTTCACCTTCAATTTCACGACCCTGATCCATGAGTTCGTTTATGGATGTGCCACGTCGGTCAATATCCTTGGAACTTTCCTGTAGTTGATTCAGATGTGCACTCTTGGCATCGGCAGTGCTTTTTAGGTTCTGGTTCTTGACCACAGCCTCAACATTCTTCATCCAATTGTCGAGTTCATCGATAATTGAGTCAAACTCATCCCATTTCGAACAGAGCTGCTTGAGTTTTACCAACGAGTCCTGGCACAGAGTCATGAATTCATCCCAGGCGTGCCTTGGCTCCTCAAAGCCCTTAAGCAGAGCTGGGTGACCGCTTGGATGAGTTTGTGTAAGCACCGTTTCCAATAGCTTGTGACAGGTATCAAAAATAGAATCACCCTCGGGCTTGTGCTGCAGTAAATTTTCTACGACAATAAGTTTCTCCTCGGCGCCTTCCTTCTCGAAAGTAGTCTCATTCAGGATATCAATGGCTTCAGATTTAATAGTGTTTAACCAATCTTGGGCCTTTTCAAGAACTTGATCGTAGGCCTCGTGCTTGACGACCTGGTTACCCACAGTGTTGATGCGATCGGAAACCTTCTTTGAGATCGTATTATATTCTTGAATGGACTCATCCGTCTTACGCTCAGACTCATCATCGCATAGGGTGACCGCCTTATCGTGTAACTGTTTTAGAGCGTTCTTGTGTAGATTTATTTCCTGAAGTTGTGCCTTGTAGTTTTGCAATGCTGCCTTCTTTGTTGCCAAAGTGGGATACAGTTCATCGGCAGCGGTGACCTTCGCCTTCGACTCGTTGAGGTAGTGCGACACCTGCGTGTAGCTATCCTCAATAGAGGTCTTTTGAATAAGCACACCCTCAACCTGTTGCATAAGCGCGCTGGCCTCATCACGCAGATAGTCGTACTTCTCGCGCATTTGTCTCAAATCGGCTCGAATGCGTTCACGATTTTCAGGTGATACAACCGGATACAGACCCTCACCAATGTCTACTGCATTGTTAAGCAATACCTGACCATTATCGAAAGTCTTCAGATAATGTTTAATTGTTTGCAATTGTTGAGCCGTGGCCGATGAAGAACCTGGAGAGCCCATGCGAGCAAGTTCTTGGAACTCAATCTTGGCATCGCCAAACCATTCATTAAAGTCCTTTGATGCTTTGGCGAAATTAGCATTAGACAATTGTGCGGTACGCATTTTATCCATGTGGCCAGCTAAACTCTTGGCAACTGCCTGGTAGCGCTGCACAAGATGTGTTACAAATTGTCCAATGCGTGCCTCGGGGTTCTTAACGATAAGCTGCTGGGATGTCTGTTCCAAACTGTTAATGATAGGCTCATGGGCCAGCACATCCTGTTGTATGATGGCCAGCTCTTGAAGTTTCTTTGGCACCTCGGGCAGATTTACTTGAGTGCTGGTCTCCGCTTTGACTCGACCTTCGACGTCACGCAACCAATTGGATATTTGCTCATTTGACTGCTCGTATTGCGACCACAAATCAACGTTCTCATCCAGAATGCCTCTTATGCGATCAAAGCTATCTTGCAGCGCCTGCATTTCCTTGTTCATCAGCTCTGCATCGCTGTTAAGTTCAGCCAGGATCTGTGGTGACTCCACTGCCTTTAGCATTTCCAGAGATTTCAGAGTTTCGGCATGTCGCGTCTTGCAGCCGTCAATGCTCTTGCTTACTTCTTGTAGTGAGGATTTTTTCACGTCCAGGTTGTATTTGTCACTTGTGGATTCTGGCTGGCACCAGGCCACCTTTTCCCGTTGCGTCGCAATAAGACGCTTCAGCATTTCCACCTTGTCGGCATGGAACTTCTTCAGGAACTGCAGCAATGAACTTTCAATCTTCTTGGCATAGAGATCGACGCCCTCATAACGTTTCTGTACATTATTCAGCTCCTTGGGTATGATAGACTCGTTGAAGGTGGGATACAGATTACGCAATTCATCAACATTTTGTTTAATATTTTCAATTTCATTGCCACTGTTGTCTAGTTGAGCGCGCAGTGCACGGCACTGCAGCAAACGCTCCATTATCTTGTTGTTATCCCCGGACATATCATCGCATTTGATAAGCTGTTCGCGTAGCTTGCTCACCTGCTCGCCAGCAATCTTCGATCGACGGCGTAGTTCTTGCTCCTGATCATTGAAGGATGCGGTGACAGCGTTCAGGCGATCTGCATTGTTGCTTACTTCAGCGAATTGATCGCCAATCAGCTGATTGAGTGCAGAAAGTGCAGGTATCTGGGCACCATTGTTAATTTTAATCAAATCATTTGTTTTTTCAAGAATGGTGTCCTTAAGTGCCTGATAGGAAGGCAACTCAGTGCGGTACTTGCTCAGACGCATGGGACCGAATTCGATTTCAATTGAGTTATCGGCAGCATCGCAAAGACCCTGATTGGTCTCGGATAACCAAGGCATCAGATCCTTCTTGGCATCTTCAATCTGTGACCATATAACTGCTTCCGTTTCGTAGACATGTGCATTTTTGGCTGTCTTATCGTGCAGATCCTGCCAGTGTTGCTTGGCAATGGCCACTTCCTGGGGCACCTCTTGTGGCACAGGCTCACCAATGGCACTAAACAGCTTACCCACATTGTTGCCGCGACGTTCAAGCTCATCGAGATTCATTTTGGACTTGCGCAACTGCTCCATAGTCTTTCGTATCTTCTCAGATGCTTGATGCAATGCCGTCTCATCTCCCGGCTGTTGGGGTATGGCATTGAACAGATCCTCAGCCTTCCTAATTTCCTTGGAGAATTTGTCCTTGGACTCGGCGTACTCACGCAATGCCTGACTGATGAGATTGTATTTCTGTATGCGATCAGCAATTTCATTTTGCAATGAATCGTAGTTTTTATCCAGAACCAGGAGACTCTCCTGTATCGCTGGCATGCTGGAGATGTCTTCACGCATTAGCAAAGATCCCTCGTCGTGAATGCGATCCTTAAGATCCGCCTGATACTTAAGAGCATCATTCAGCGCCACCAGGTCGGCAATGATCTGATCAATGTTGTTCAAAGTGGGATGCTTTTTCAAGATCTCGTCGAGCTTTGCCCGATTCTCTTCTAATGCCTTACCAAAGTTGTGCTCCAGGGCATGGAATTTATCCTTTCGCACCGTCATCTGTTGCAATTGCTGTTGCTGATTTTGTGAGCGCAATTTTAGGTTCTCCAACTTGTTCTCTACATCGTTAACAATTTGTGTGGCAATCAGTGGACGACGAGAAAGGGCATCGCGCAGTTGGATTGCTGGATTTTCATCAATTTCCTTAGCTTGACCCTTCCAGTAGCTCAGACCTTTACCTAGATGATCAATCTCATCAATTGCTTTCTTCAGCTCTTCGACAGCAGGTCCTTCGGGCTTCTCTAACTGATGCTTCAAGTAGTTCAAGTGCGATTCAGTGTCATGCTTCCATCCCAAAAGTTCGGTCCATTTTTCCAAAGCGGCCTTCTTCTGCAGCATGTTCGACTCAAGATTCTGATAGTTAACCACCAGAGCAGTGTATGCATCATTTAGCGCATTGGACTCCTCGGGCGTGGCACCTAAGGCCAATTGTTTGACCTCATCGTAGATGGCATTGAAACTGGGCTTCTTATCGGCATGTTCCTGCAGCAAAGCATGTATGACATGCAGACTAGTCTCCACGCGTTCCGGATTGATTTCCTCAACTTGGGTGACCTGATTACGCAATTGCTCCATCCAGTTGGAGAAGTTGACAAGTTTGGCATTAAAGTCTTGACGCGAAATTATGGCATCGGAGACTTCATTGATATTGCCACGAGTGGCCTCGGAGAGCTTTTGCAATTTACCCTTCATGCTGTTAACGCGATCCTTGATGGCAACAGCACCCTCTGGCGCCAAATGTAAACTAATCTGATCGGCATTTTGGCCGAGCGCAACTAATTTGGCTTGTTGCTGCGATATTTCATTGTTGAATGACTTCAACTTGACCAACTCCTTTTCAAGCTTGTCAATGTGCGGCGTATTTAAAACCGCCGGACGCTTTCCCATCAACTGTGCACCCTGATCAATCCAATCATCCAGCTTGGCCGCATCGTTGTCAAAGGATTTCCAATTGGCAACGAGTTTTTCGAGCTTGACGCTCGCCTGTTTAGCATTTTCATGGACCGCAGTCCAACGGGAGTGCATGGCATCTAATTCATCGGGGGCATTGGTTTTGCATAACATTTTATGACTGATGTTTGAAATGCCATGGAGTTTGTCCAATTGCTCCAGGCATTGTGTTTCAAATTGATTGGCTGTTTGTTGCATGGCAACGGCTTCTTCAAGTGTGATGGGTTTGGGAACTATATTATTTACCTTGACTTCGCTTTGCTCCACGGCGGGCTTGATCTGTTGCAGTCCGGCCTGGAATTGCTGCCAGTTGACCAGATCCTCATGAACGGCCTGCGACTGATGGTCCACATTGCGATTGATGGCGCTGAGAACCTCTTGTAGCTTGGAGATTTCACCCTTAAGACGTTTCGCTTCGGCAACGTTGCCTTCCTTTGGTGCCAGCTCAGATGCATCAGCGGCCAACAAATCCAGTTGCTTCATGCGTTCGCCCAGCACACGTTTAAAGGACTGCACTTTGACAACGCGCTCTTCGGGCGTAAGATCCTCAGATTGCAAAGCTTCAATGTTTTTGGGTGCCACTTTGTTGGCCCACTCCTGCAGCTCGGCAAGACGCGTCTTGTAGTTGTTCCATTTGGCGCTGTAGTCTTCTAAGTAGCCGACACGATCTTTGACATGCTCCATGGTATTGAAGAACATCTTCTCCACTTCGGTGACTTCCTTCTCGAGTATGGGACGTTTATCGGCAGCAGTCAATGGAGCCAGCTCAGACTTTAGAGCATGCAGCTTGGGCAATAACTGATGAGATGCCTGCTGCAGCTGCACGTTCAGTTCACGTTTTGACTTTAGATCTTGGCTAACGTTCTTGGGATCTGTTTGTAGTGGTGTCAGGGAGCGCAGCTCTGTCTCAGCGGTTTGCAGCATCGAGAAGATATCGTTCTTCTGATCGACAAAGTCACTCCACACCGCCTGAGTGCCCTTTAGCGCTTGCAGCTTGTCCGAAGTTTCGGTATAGGCCTGATTCCAGCCTGTCTCCAGATTCTTAACCTCGAAATTGACAAAGGCCGGGGCATGCACATCCTTGCTGAGATCACGTCCACGTTGAAGCATAGACATGATATGGGGCCGCTGATGATCGAGCTGATTGATGGCATACTGCTGCTCCTCAATTTGACGATTAACTCGCTCCAGACTATCGGGTGCCGGTATATTAGCCGTCTGATCCTTGACCTTGGTAAGCAGGCACACGACTTCGTGCACCTCCCGGCGATATGTGAAACACTTGGAGAACACTTCGGTTTTGACCATTGTAATTTCGATGGTAGGTATTAGGTTCTTGTAGCGTGCAATTAAATCTTCAAGTTTCTTTTGCTCTAGTATAGCCTCATCTTCGGTGGCATAGCTGAGCAGAGAATCCAGTGTTTTGACCAGCCACTTCATGTCCTCACGTTTATTATCTGCATCTTGACAGATTTTCTGCGAAAAAATTTAAAAATAATTAGTAAATTTGATAATTAATAATTAGAGCAAAAGCAATGATTAAGTTACCACTAATTCCCTTAGCTGCATGCAGGCGTTTAAAATAGGGGTTATAGATATAATTCTTTGCTTAGAATTTTTTATTCAACTCACCTGGAAAACAACCTTCTCCTTTTCGAACTCCTCCATGGTGTTAACCTCATTAACAATGTTCTTAAGGCTCTGGTCCACGCTGTTCATCCAATCGATCATTTCATTGAATTTCACATGATAGCCCTGCCATTGAGCAGGAATCTGCTGCAAGGTCTGACGCATGTCCGCCAGTCTGTTAGACATCACTTGCCAATGTGACTTGGCATTGTCGTAGGCCTGATCCAGACTAATATCACCCGGCTGCTGTTGTTTATGCGCCTGTGCAAGACGCTGCATATTTTGTAGGCACCTTTCTAAACGCGGCACTGCATCCTGATGTACCAGAAATTGTTGATTGCGTTGTAGTATGGAATCAACATCTTCGTTGCGATTCAAAGCCTGCTGCTCCAGTTGCAATTCCTTCTCGACGTCTTTTAGTGATTGATAGAAGGCATTCTCGTCCAAACGGAATTCCAGCTTTAACAAATGCAGTGGTGCTTGAGAAAGTACATTCTTCCAGCGCGACTGCAGCTGCTCAACACTTTTAACTACTTCCCCTTGTTCTTGGCTGGGCAGCGTTGTCAGAAGTTGCTGGGCAGACTGCACTAAATCATTCATCCAGCGATCGTTGACCTGCTCGAAGAAGTACTTTTGTGTCTCAATCGTTGTCTTTGACTCAATGTGCTTCTCCACAAGCATGGACTCGGCCTGGGTGAGCCATTCGTTAACCACGCGCTCGTTATCCTTGTAGTTACTCCAGCCACCGGCAGCATCGTTCAAGCGCTGCTCCCATTTGCCCGCATTCTGAATAACATAGTTGAAACGTTCGTTCAGTTGCTGCATTTGCTGTGCAGCTGGAGCTGTATCAATTTTATCATCGGCTGCCACATTCTTGACCAGATTCTGGAACACCTTGTTCTTGCTCTCCAGCATGGATCGATAGTAGACGGTGCGCGAGAAATAAGTCTTGTGCTTGTGCAGTTGCTCATTGATGAGCTCACGGCCGCCGCCTAAATTGTGTGTGCCAAGCAGCTGTTCAGCTTCGCTCAGCCATTGATGGATTTCCTTTTGACCTGCTTCCAGTGATTCCTGCTGGATCTGCAGCTGATGGAACAGATGCAGCTTGGCAGGCATTTGGGCGCGTATGCGCACCAGGCATTCCTTCTCCTGCTTAAGTAGTTTCATCATTCTGTCAACCTCATCGCGTGACAGATCCTGTATCAGAGACTGGAAAGTGCGGCTGATGTTCTTGAACAGCTCCTCGTTATCATCGATCTCGCTGGCTAGCTGCTGCAGTTGCTCACCATAGCGACGAATCTGCTCGCTATTGCCGAGCACCTGACGTTGATCCAGGACACTCTCGGCACCACGCAGCCACTTGGAGAGCTTTTCAATACCAGATTTGTATTCCTGTCGCGAGCGTATAATATCACCAGCATGCATATATTGCTTGGTGTTCGCAAATAGACGATCGAAGCGCTCAGCTAAGGCGCCATGACGTTGACGCAGCTGCTGGGCAATGGGCTCCTCACAAGAAGCAATCAGATAGTTGGCTGAATTGCCAAGAGCATCGAATTTATCCTTCCACACGCTGATGTCCTGGAAGAACTCCAAGCGATCGTCTTCAGTTTGATTCAGTTTTTGCTCGGCAAGCAGCAGCCACTCCTCGCAGCTGGGTGCCAACTGATTCCAATTACGCCAGCAATTGACGACCTCCTCGAGTGAGTTCTGGCAGCATTTCAGCTCCATGGAGACACGCTTCCAGCGCTCCTCGGTCTCATACATGAAGCGGTCGATTTCATTGATGTCTTTGTGGGCAACATTGCCCTCACGCTTATATTCATCGACGACCTGTTGCATGTCGACAAAGGCTTTTTGGAACTCCTGGAAAATCTTGTTGCGTGAGACAAAGTTCTTGTAGTGCTCCAGTTGTTGGGCAACCTTCTCTTCATGTCCGTACTTGCCGGTCCAGCCACGCATTTTATTCTCCACAAGATTAAGGAAGGCAATAAGGCAACACTTGTGTTCAAGGAACTTTAAGCGTATTCTACGCTCAGCGGACTTGGGTCCAATCTCTTGCAGGCGTCGCTCCATGTTGCGCAGCTGCTCCAGCGGCACCTGTTGCGCCAACGGAGAACGCTTGGCATTTTCAAACATGGCCACAATGCGTGGCATATTGGCAAAGAACAGCTTGTGCTCCTCCAGCTTTCTACTGATCACAGCAGCTGTTTCCTCATTCATCGCATTGGGTATATCGTTGTCCATTAACAGTTTTTCGGCTTCGGCCAACCATTTGCCAACAGCACCGAAATCGCCAGGCAGCTCGGCATCCAATAGCCAGAGCCAGTACATCATTTGGTATTGAAGACGCTGCCACAGCTCATTAATTTCATCCCACGATTGACGTGAGATCTGCAGAAAACCGCTTTGGCTTTCCATCAATTGCTTGAGGCGGTTGTAAGCCGCCAAATGTGCATCGACTTCAGAACGTGCCAGTAGGTATTCACCAAAATCACGTGGAAATGAATTCATCATAACCATTGGCTCGTATTCGGTGGTCTTCTCCACTAGGAAACGACGCAATTCGTCAACTTCTTGTTGCACATGCGACTCGTCGCGAGATGCACCCTGTAAATAATAACTTTTACTTAGCCACAGTTTATAAGCCTTTCGTATTGTAGTTACCTTTGGTTCAGGATACTTGTGCAAAAATTGCGCCACATATGTCATTATACTCTTTTCATCCGGCTTTTGTACGTCCACATCCTCAGCGTCTAATAGTTTGGCAATGCCTAGTTTGCTTTCGGCCACATCGAAAGCCGTCTCTAAGCGCTGACGGTTGCTGGCCTTCTTTAGATCAGCTAAATTGACCAGATTCGCTTTGATAGCATCAATAAGTGCGAGGAAAGCGACGCCATCTCTCCAGCTAGCGCCGAAATCCTTAACCTCCACACCAATGTCTCTGTAAGTAAAGAAATTCCTATTAGTTTCTTGTCAAAAAATATTAAATTCAATTTTGTACTCACTTTGGCAAGGCATTTGTTACCCAGTTGAGTAGCGTTTTCTTGGCACCTTGCTTCCATTTCTCTGCTCTTAGATCACCGCCAGCCTTGTGATTGCCAACACTGTCGAGAGAGCTAACCGAACCGCCAATACCATGACCCAAATATTCTAGGTTGCGGCTATTCTCCTCGATCTGCGAAAATTGATGCGTTTAGTATAACATATTATTTTAAAATGTTTTCAATGGGTAAATAATAATTGATGGGTGCTTTATAATTCAGATCTACCAACTGAAAAAACTATCAAAATGAATTACGTAGGACAATAAACACCAACAGTTGATTACATCGACTTTAACCTACCTGTGGCGCATAATTTATAACTACTACTAAGTTTTTCCGCCTCTTTTTACGAAGCTTGTGTGTTTTTATTTAGTTTTTGGTTAGATTTCGATTTTGTTTTTTGTTTTTTCAAAGAATTTAAAAATAAAATACAGAAAAAAGAAGTTATAGAGGGTTATTAAATTTATAATTGACATTGTGAATAGCTATGTTGGTGCTTCATAAATTGCAGCTCTAAAAATTGGGGTAGGTGTAGCTAGCAACCAATTTGTTTTCTCTTGTTGTGCTCCAATTTGTGAAAAACTGTGCACGGTGTGTGGGTTGTTGGGTTTTCGAGTTACAGTAACTGTAAGCCTAGAGAACATTAACTCACCTGGAAGTACAATATGATCGTCCAGATTAGACCCAGCACAACTGGTGGTCTCCCATCCACCAGATCTGCGGGATTAATGTTGACCAACTTGATGCGTTTGCTGGCCAAAAATTGCAATGCAGTATTTGCATTGCTAAGAAAATGTGGACGTCTGAGAACGCGACCCTTCTCCACGGGCAAACGTTCGCCGGACAGAACTTCGAGCAATGCAATCAGTTTAGTGCCATCACGTAAATCGTTGATTAAATCATCAATACGAAGCGGTGGAACACGCTAAAAAGAAAAATATTTAATTTGGATTAGTTAAATACAATTTAAAGTGGGTTAAAAATATATAGCAATATTAAATTTACTCGTGATAAAAATGCAAAACAACTTTATAATGCATTTTTATTTTATATGAACTCGGATAAGTGCACTATTTAATGAGCACTATACCCAAATGACCAGACGTCGACACCAGCTTTGAAGTGTCTTTTGTTGCCGCTTTTAATGGAATTTTTATATCCCATAACTATGAGCATAATGAATATGAATGCATAAAGTGCACATGCTTTGCGCATAAATATGCAGCGCACAATTCAATGAAGCGCAAATACTTTAAAAGGCGAACGCACGACTGATGACGAAAATGTCGAAAAAAGCTAACAAATTTGTCGCTAAGTCAATTAACGTAAAGTGCATTAAAAATAAATTAAGATAGTTGAAATCGTTAAGCATTTAAGCGATAATTTGTTTAGATTCCATCTAAAGCTATGTGTCAGACAAATTGGCGAGTGGCACGCGCAATCATTTAACTTGGATTCACCGCAAAAGATTGCAATTTAAGTTAATGGCACTACGGCGGAAGTGGCACCGACAAAAACAAAAGAAAATCACCATACCCAGGGCAGGCATTATAATTTTTAGTGTAGCATTTAATTGAGCCTTGCCAAATTGAGTGTGTGTGTGTTTGTGTGCTTTTGTGGGGTATCATAGTGCACCACACCAGTAAGTCAGCTCAAATCAAGGCAAATAGTTTGTGAAAACTTTGACTCAACTGTTGCGGACATGCAAATAACGGTGAAGTTTTGTCTGTCTGCTTTTTGAGTTGCACGTCGCACACGTTGTTTGTGTTGATGCAACTTGAAAAAACTATGCTACTTACAATGCGAAATCAATTTCTGTATTTCCGGTTGCTTCCTTTGATTACGCCTCCTTTTATTTTTATGAGTAGCAAGCAACAAAATTTATGGTGTTGTCTAGCAATTGTGTCAAACTTTTATAACAGCTCTTTGCCATGTCATGTTTGTTTGTTGTCTACTTTTGTCTTGGCATATGCTGTTTTTATGTCTTAATCGCTATAGTGATTTTTTATGTTTATGAAACGGATGTTTGCTAAGCTATATCAAGTGTTCTCGATCAAAAGTCTCTCTCTATCTATTAAACTTTTTTTCAACAGACATAAAAAGTATTTTAAATCATTTGTTGAGTAAACTGC
This sequence comes from Scaptomyza graminum, assembly GCA_018901835.1. NCBI lineage: Eukaryota > Metazoa > Arthropoda > Insecta > Diptera > Drosophilidae > Scaptomyza > Scaptomyza graminum. The sequence continues at coordinate 10,150,196 of JAEIFL010000002.1, forward strand.
AACTATATCTTGTGAAATGTTATTATTTTTGCTCTCCCAATTGCACACATAAACGTTTGCACATTTTCCAACTCGTAATATTATGAAGATAGCTTTTTATGCGCTGAACCTCTTTGGAATATAAATACGTTTGAATCCAACAGAGAGTCAAGAACTTAGCATTACTGGTTTTCCAAGCGCTTCATTTGTCATATAATCTAGTAGACAAATAGGTTTTTTTGTTCTTGTTTTTGCATTCAACACTCAGTGCAATTGTGTGGTTGTGCAATAGTTCTAAGAATAACTTCAAGTGAACTCTGTAAAGCACGCACCTAAGACGTTCATGGAATTTACCAATGCGAGAAATTCCACAAGCCAACCACATGGACCGAGAGTGTGGTGGCTTGAAAGCATACAAACTTTGCATTGATATAGGAACGGAACGGCGTGCAAGCCAAGTTCATAGAGCCAGACATGCGTTGTGGCCTATAAAAGAGTGAGTAGTGCTCGAGGTAATGTTAGGCAGGCAAGGCACATACACTCAAACAGCAACAATGCTGCATTAATGACAGCAACAGTTCCGTTTCATGTGTGGCCCGGCCCGAACAGTGTTGGCCTGGCTTGAGGCCCACGCAACAATATGGAACGCCCACTGGCTTACTTTTAAGCTCCCTCCGCACTGTCGACGCTACGTTGATTTAATGCACTTTTCTTTTGGAGCACTCGACATTCGGTTGTTTTTTTTTCCTTTTTCGTTGTTGTCTTATGTGTTATCTTTTAATACAACTTCAATCTGCAGACGATGTGAAGCCGGCATTTTCTTGTAGCACACACATGTACGAATTTAGCCGGCCGGCTGGGTAAGCCAAGCCAGAAAACCAGTTCTACTGGTAGCTCTAAATGCTATTGCAGCAGGCAATAACTTGCAACTCGATAAGGCCGGCCAGAAAGAGGCAAAGTCGTAAAGCGTTCACAAAGTGACTGGCATTAAAAGGAATTGCAGATACATACGAAACAGTCAAGGAACAGTAAGGGAACTCTCAAAAGTAGGCGTGGGCTGATCATGAAAACGTTGATTGAAGTCATATTTCAAAGGCTCAGAGCCCGTTATGCAATATCCAAATGAGTCATACTTATATATACAGTATAAGAAGCATGATGACAAATCGCTTTATTCATTAGCACATATTGTAGGGAGTATCTATAGAATGTTGCCTAGTTGAAGTGCTAATTTACAGTAGTTTATTTTATTTATTTTTGTCAATTTACGCCTTGAGCGCCCGTGTACATTTTAGTATTTACTTCTAACTTTTTAGTTACTTTGACAGCACGTCAAAATTGGCGTATCCAAAAAAAAACCTGATTTTTGGCACTTCATAACCTTATTTTCGCATTTCAAGGTGAACCAGTTGCGTCATTTTGTTGACGACCCGAATACAATCTACAGACATTGTTCCACAGTGTGTTTGATTAAAATTTATTAACTAATTTATACGTGGACAAACAAACATGTACAACAATAACATCAACAACAATACATCACAAGCCTGACACATTCTCGGATGCCGAAATTTTGGTCAGCGTAAATCTGTTGCTTGGTTATTTTGTTTTTGCCCTCCGGCTGACAGCTCAATAGAAGGCACGAAGTATGACTCTCAGTTTCTAAATTTTTGTGTTTTGTGGGTGTGCGAATCAAATGATTTATTTTGTACCCATTTAAATTTTGTACTAAAACAGGTTGCTTCGGCTTTAAGGTTGAAAAGTTTACACTTTACATCATATTTTCCTGTTTTTGATTCAACAATAAATTCTTCAACAATTCCAAAGATGTTCTAACATTGATTCTACTTTTCAGAAACGAGCTGATGAAGCGCCACCGTTTATCGGCTGCATCGTGTTGCGGAATGTATTGCAATTATCAAAGTGAATCGATAAACGCAAAATTGATGCTGTTAGGTGTTTAAATTAGAAAGGATGCTGCTGTCAGGTGAAAGTGGGCTAGAAGACGGCTGATTGTCAGCTGGAAATCCAGCTGAAATAGACAATGGCAATTAATTTTACTTTTTAAGTCTTAAATGAAAAGTTTCATGGCCTCAAATCAAAGTTCTCAACAAATTTGCACTTTTTGTTTTTTTAGCTAATGAAAATCAATATGGAAATGTTCAATGCCAGCGAATGTTTTCGAATCGATTGAATTGATAGCTTTAAATTCAAAGACAAATAACTCACCTTCAATAGGTATGAATTAATCCAATTAGTGAATGTCTTCTTCTGCACACGTTCTTGCTCCTCTGTAAAGAAAACAAAATAAAGAGAGAGAGAGAATGTGAAAATCGAAAACATAAGAAATTGTGTGTAACTGTAATTAATTGTAAGACAAGCGAAAATTGTTAAGACTCATTGACGGCGGCATTAAAGGTAAAATCAACCAAACAAGACGCCGCTTTTAAACAAGATACGGGACTAAACACAACCGATAAGATACATTTCCTAGTAATAGATATCAGTAGTAGTTTTTTTTTGTAATTGAATTATCAGTAAAATCGTCGTGCGTTAACTTCTAATAAACACAAAATGACATCATGTTGTTCTTAAGTTGTATTAACACAGTTTTGATACAATAAATATTTTTAAGGTCAATATAAAAGTAAACTTTCCTCAGTTCATCATCATCATTAAAATGATTTTGCAACAGTGTTATTAACCTTTGTGTTCGGTGCGTCAAACCCCAAACATAAACATTTACTCTGTTTAAACAGAATGCTTTTAATTGTTGCAACAAAAGATTCAAAATAATAATAAACAATGCGTTGAAAGCAGCAATTTGTAAATAATTAACAAATTAAAATACAGAAATGTGAAAAGAAAACATATGCGATGTGATTCATTTTGGTTTGGAAAATTGCAGCAGCATTGATGGTTGTTTAAATGTGCTTCTTGGCTGTCAAAAAAGCAGCAGCTGTCCAAGCATCGTGCCACAAAATTCACTCCCCGATCCCTACACACAGAGATAAAGAAGAGTGCGTAGTCTCTTTTGAACTGGCGTCTGGCCAAACGTATATGGCCCCAAAATAGATTTCCCATAATAAATACCATCATTTTTTAAAAATGGAACATTTTTAGCTGTTGCAGAGGGAGAAATAAATAAATAATCTCGCGTAATTTGACAGACTTTGTAGCACTAAAATGTTGAGTTAATTGTTGCCGCAATTTACAATGTACGTCAATATCTTTTACACTAATAAACGTGAATTGTACAATATCTAATTATTTGTCTTGAAATTTGCATTTATTTATTTATTATCGTTCATCATTTTGGCATGTGACGCAATTTTTGTTCGCTTGTGCAGAAAGTTTGACAAAAACATATTTAAATAGAAATTGGTTCAAGGTTGCGCAATTTGCAAGTGTCTAAAAGTCAAATAAGTATTTAACATTGTATTTAAAATCACACCATTTCTATAAATTTAAACATACATCTCATATATCTTATACCAATGAAAACTTAATGAACTTGGCGCAAGGTAAAATATCAAACAAATTTATTTTGTCTTTAGATTGATGTATTTTCTTGTGCGCCATTCAAAAATGTTTTAATGGCCTGCAAGTATTTGATGTTTAAGCTTTTTGAAAATAAAAAAACAATGTTTCTTAAACTATCAATCAATTAGTATAATCTGTTCCTAATCCTCTTAAACATTTAAGATTTCCCTGTGTAACGATCAACACATATTATTGTATTATTTTCTCAAGGGCCACAAATGATTTGTCCAAAATCAAGATGTTTTGGCCAAAATATCTTGTTTGCTACCTACTCGTTTTGCAAAATGAATTAAACCTGAATTTGGTGACCAAAAGCGACGCAATGGGAATAAATTAAAGGCAGCCAAAGTTAAAATCGCCCGTTTAGGCATTTACCGCTTTTTAAATTTGAAAACTAGTTTTCAATTAAATTTGTTTAATTGGCATTGTTCTAAAAATAAATGTTTTTTTGTTTGCAAAGTATAAATGTTTCTAATCAGGCAAATATTTTCGCAAATTGTTGGCAAAGATAAGCGCAGTGCACTTGAAAATCAAATACAAGATAACAAAAAATGATATCTAAACATAGACAAACTCGAGTAATAAATTGGGGCTCTGGAATTTTAATTCCCTTGCAGACATTTGTTTAAGTATTTCAGTGGCAGTTTATTATTATGATTTAAGAGAATATCTTATCAGAAGCAAGAAATATAAAGCTTCATTTTGCTTATGACTAACAAAAAAAACTGAGCAATTATAAAGGTCACTGTAACAAACCCTGTCAATTAAATAAACAATTCTTATTTTTTGACATTTAAATTACAAAAAAAAAAAAATCGGTTAGCCATTATCACAATTAGAAATTAAAAGTAAAAGCCTACAACAATCTCCCATTTTTCTAAACTTTTAAGAAACTCAAACAAGAAATTGCTATATGCATGAAATCGACAGAATGAAAACCAGGTTAGGCCCTATTTACGATCAAAATCGTTCAGGTTGAATGACTTTTAAATATCTTGTTAATTTCAATTTCTAACCGAAAACAAAACAGCCAAAAATACTCGATGGAGTTCAAAACATAAAAAAAAGGCAGAGACCAAACAAACATAAATTATTCACGGGCCACAAAAGAACAACCAAATCGAAAACAAACAATAACAAAATTAAATTTTAACAGTGGAAGTTTGTTGCTATTTGCTTTTCAAAGGTTTACTCGGCCAGTAAGTTAATGATCATAATTATAATGATGCGGTTGCTGACTTTTATTTACGCTGTTAACTATTGATATTTTCTTTAATGAGTATACTTAACAAATTAGATATGAGTGAATTTCAGCTACTGAACTTCCAACCTTTTTCATAATTTTGCCAAGGCGTGAAACTGAACTTTTACGGGACAGCAGTAAGTAAAAGTTTGTTGGCCTAGTTGCACATACACAAAAATTCGAAAAGAAATTACAAATAATCTGGTAAAAATAGTTTATTTACATTTATGCAAAGCTCAGTTGATTGGATTTCTCCCAAAGATCCCCAAAAACAATTTGTTTGTTCATTTGCATAAACAAAATTGCGGCGTACATTTTTTAAAATTTACATGGCTGTCTTTAGGGCAGAGATCGAAGCTGTATATTAAACATATGCTGCTTCAGACAACGGAAATGTTGTTCGCGCGAGCATCTAATATTATTTCCGTGGCTATAAATAATTGTTTATTTGCTTAGAAACCGTTGCGGCAAAGTGAATTAGTACAAATTCAAAAGCTTAGGAACTTTTTGGTAACACTTTATTTGAATAAAGATGAAAACTAATATTTAAGTCATTAAATCATTAAATTTATGACAACAAACTCTCTGAATATTTTTAACGCCCATATAATAAGTAGCAACAGTCAGAAACAGCTCAAACAATTATTACATCAATTGTTTAAGTTCGCGTTTTAACGTATATTTATATGTGTGTATGGGAGGTGTGTTCTGGGTGTTGGCACCTGTAGGCGACAAGTGAGAACTTATAAGATGCGATGTTTGATATCGAGAGAAATATTTTACGCTTCAAAGCGTTGCACAGGCTTCATTCACACAGCGCACACAGCCAGCGGCATGTCATAAATTATATCTCACAGCTATTAAATATACCTTATGTAGAAATATCTAAACGAAAGGATTGCGTAACGTTTAAAGTACAAATACAAATATTTTATGCATATATTTGTATATGTAATTACGCACTTGTATGCGAAATAAAAATCATTTTAGGTATAATTTATTTTTGGCTTTTATATCATTCACTAAACCAACAGCAGATAGCGATAGCAAACGCTGATTAAGCACTTTTAACAACATTTTTGTTTGATTTCCCCCCAAAAACACCAAAATTTAAAAATCAAAGAAACTGAAAAACTTAAAAGAAGAAACCACACCATAAAAGAAATGAAACAAATCTTTTCAAAAGACTGCCCACGGGCAGCTATAAAAATTATGGAGAGGAAGCTACAGTTTTGCATACTTGTACTTATAGTTTTGCGATTCTTCAACAAGCTACCATATTTTATACTCATGCCACATGCCCAACAGCTGCCAGATTTGAGATCATGTTGTGGGTGGCTTTTCAAAGGGGTTTAAACCAATATAGCACATTGTACGCTTAATGAGATAAAAGTTTAATTTGAAGTAGCTTAAGGGAAAATGTTGCTAGAAATGTGCAAATATTTTGTGCATTTGAGCAAAATGCTCTATTGATAAACTTGTTTCGCTTCTAAACTTACAAATTGCAGTTCAAATTTCAATAACAAACTACAACGACGGGGCGCCGTCAACTTCGCTCAAGTTGTTACAACCACATTTTAGGCATCAATTAAAAAGCCGCTTAGAGCTATAGACCAGCACACAATAAATTATTGATACTGACAGCAACTAACGAAGCGACAACAACAACAGCAACAGCAGCATCAATAAAAATAATAAGTTATTCAACGATGATCTCACAGAGACAAACAGACAAACGAACGGACATCATTTCTATGGCTGCTGATCGTTCTGGGTCTTTTGACAAACAGACATACATATATACTATATACATATATATATATTTTGTATATGATTAGAGCGTTAGATAACGCTATTTGTGTGTGGTTTTGCTATTTGTTTGTTTTGTTTGCCAAGTTTTTCGTTTTCGTTTTCATTGTAGTAGCATTGAGCTTAGAATTGAATATTTGCTTCAAATTCACATTCATATTTAAATGACGAAAATATTTCGTCACAGTATTTGTTGACAAATTAACTGGCGCATTAAAATTGCACATCTTGGCCACAACTTAAAAACTTGTGGAAACAAAATCGAATAAACTGTAGCAACAACAAAAGAATAAGGCAACCAGGCAACCAAAATCAATCAATAATAGTTTTATACATCCATTATAGGCAAAGGCATGTCAATTAGCATACATTTGACATGCCATGACGTACATAAAAACATACATATATACAGTTTATAAATTTGTTAAGGGCCCACAATGAATACTTCCATATCGTGCGCCCGATATTTGCTCTTCTACATTTCATGAAACACTTAAATCACTGAGCTGGCGGCAGCGAAAAATAAAACATTTCTAAGCAAAATTTATTGAAGTTAAGAAAAAGTGGCCAAAACACGCTACACCAACATATTGACAGCTTGATACCGTTGACGTTAACAACAATTCCCATTCCAACAATATATAATATACAACCAAAGACGAGAAAGTGAATGCACGCAAACTATATTTATGCCTACTAATTGTCACATTAAAATTGATTACCAGCTGGAATATTTGATTTAGAATGGGAGATACTCTATTATGTGAGTTAAAGGGTTGTGAGCTAAGAATTTGCTATAAAAAAATATAAGAAAATACATAACTATAGATTATAAGTACAGAATAAGACATTTAAGAAAAATAATAATGAAAAGTTAAAAAATTGTGCAAACAAAATATTTCTTTTTTAAACAGAGCAAATTTTTAAATGATTTTGCATATAGAAAATTATAGCTATAATGTTTGACAATATTTTACAAGCAAACAAAATAATTATACTAAATCACAAGATTAATTGTATATTGCACTCAGCATTAAATCATTTAGAGCTAGTAAAATCAATTGCATAAATCACAAAATGACCCCGGCTAAAGTAGAATATTGAAAGTGGCATAATCATAGCCACACCTAGCCTGATGATATATGCATAAATCTATTAATAATAGATATACGCCTGAATGTCAGCGCTAGTCAAGCATAATGCGAAATACATGTGTATTTTTTTTTTTAATAATAATTGTAGCCACAAAAATTGCGCTACAGAGAGAGAATTAGTAGTAGCTGACAGATAGTGAGACAATCAGCCACATAATTGCTTGTTGTGCTTAACATAATAACATAGTCGACCAGTGAGGAGGTCACATAACAGAGAGCTCCCAGCAAACAGACCAACAAACCCGCTTTCCCCCTTACCTCGTCACGCTCTTTTGGGTGGTTGCTTTGAGTGCTTTTGGCTGCCAATAAATTGTACTAGTACTAGTCGAAAAAAAAGAGGTAAAGGCAGGTTTGATTGCTTGCCAACAGTTTTAGGGTAAATAAATACATATGCGTATATACAATCTGATGGATGTATGTATGTATAACACACGCACTGTGTGCACACATTAAGAAATATATAAATTGCCAAGTTTAGCGCAACAACAAAAACAACAAACAGTCAACAGACCTGCTAACCAAGTTAAAGTTAAAACGCCGCTGATGATGTCATTTTTTTGGGGACAAACTGTATCGATTGCTTTTGCAATAATTTATTTATTAAATACACAGCAAACACACAAACAAAACTGACCCCAAACCGCAAAAGTTCGACAAATTGACCTTGACATTCAATGACCACAACTAAATAAATCTAATTTAAGCAGAGAAGTTCTTATTGTGAAAGGAAATAAAAACAAGACGTATTTTTAATAAAAAAAAACTCATCATGATCATTAGAAACAAATTGACACAAGTTTTCAGTGCTAATATGTATAATTATATATTATGATTTATCGAATTAATAATATTCTTCGGATTAAAAATAATCTCCCAATTAGAAATGTATGTCAAACGTTTTATTTAGCATTTATACAAAAAAAAAATGCCAGAGGAAAAATTATATTTTTGTTCTTAGCAACAAATTAGAGACGAAGGCAGCAGCTGAACCGACATTCCATTTTATATTTTATAATTGCCAATTCAATTAACAGGTTTTTGCCAGATTAAACATTGCAATGTTTGTCTCTGTTTGAGAATATATTTTTAACTTTATCGCTAATTCACGCTTCTTACTTTTCTTTTCGAAAAGGTAGAAAATATGTAAAAGCTTTGTACCCAAAATCCCCATTAATACCTTTTGCATTTTGCACATTCTATCTTATCAGTTTTGCAAAAAAAATATGTTAAGCATTATAATTATATAACTGCGATAAGAGAACACAACTGGGAAGCCCAAAAAGTGATATGACAAAAGATTGAGAGCTAGAAAAACGTAATCAAACAATCAAGTAATCAAGTGGAGAGCATAGACAACTGATTTGACACAAGATGATCGATGTACGCGATAGTAAATCGATTTTATTGAGCTGAATTTTACCTCGTTTCTCCTTAATGTGGCTATCGTACTGGGAATTGCTGCGTGCGAAATTGATCGACGCCATGGTGGATTGGAACTCCTGGTATTCGTGTTCGTTGTCGGTTAGGTTACTTTGTGTCGCTTGAGTCTGATAATCCTGACGCAGACTCTTGCTAAAAGTACCAATGCCGCTCAACGCGTGCGGCGTACACGGCGATGTTAGATTTGCTGTTTGTGCGGCGGATGAGGGCGTTGTGGAGCGTGTAGGTGTTGAGACAATAACAAGACTGCTTGCCGGCACGCCCTCGGTATCGGAATCGTTATCGATAACGTCGGCGCTGTGCTCGTCGCCGATGCGAATCTGCGATGCAGTAAACGAGATATTCCCACCGGGCGGGACACTACCACTAGACAAACCGATTGATTTACGCGATATTGAGGATTTATCCGATGTCGATGATTTTCGGATTTTTCGGATTTGCTTGTTTTTGTTGTTGTTGTGCTGGTGCTGGTTATCGTTTTGTGGCTTACAATTTTCCGAGACTCTTCGGTCGAAGAAGAACCGCTCAATTGGCACGTTGCAACCGGACTGAATATTGTTGTTTCTTGTGTTTGTGGTTGCTCCTTCGTGCCAATCGGTGTGGATGTGGATGTTGTTAGCATTGTCTTCGTTGTTGATTTACCCGTTTGCCATGACAGTTCGCTTGGACGCACTGGTCGCTCACGTTGCTGTTCCTGTTGTTGTGGCATTGTCTCGTTGCCGTTGCCACCCACATGGTGAGTTGTTTGCTGGTATAAACGCCGACGGCGTGGGTTGCTACCCACTGTAATGTCAATGTTACCACCCGTTGCCATAGCAGCATCATCGTCCTGCCCACCAAATTGGCGAATGCGTGCGCGCACCGAGCCGTCAGTATCGTCGCGTTCCTGTTCGTGTTCGCACAGCGATTCCACTTCATCCTCCAGCTTGATAAGGATGCGTCTACCGCCAGCGGTCATATCAACGCTATGCGGTGACGTCACACTAGAACGTTCACTCGACACACTTGAACGCGACCACGATGGCGAATCCCTGGGCGAGACATAGCCCTCGCCATGGCGATAGATCTTCTCATCGGCATAGCCGCCATCGCTAGTCACGGACGAAGTGATTATTGTGCGAACACCATCCGCAGCGGGCACCTCACGCACCATGCGTTCCCCGTCGAGGAAACGCTCAAGTTCCGTCTGGCGACTTAAATCCTTTTTCACAGTACGTCTGGTGGTTCGCAAGGTAACATTGAAGGGTGACAGTTGATCCTCAACGTTGCCCAATTCAGCGCCAGGACTAATGCGGCTAGTGGTCTTAAGGGTTACATTAAATGGACTGGGTATCTGGTCGCTGGTCACCTCGACGCGTTGCGGAGTGTGACGCAGGTGAACCTGCTGGAAGGCCAGCTTGGCTGCCTCCGCTTCGGCCAGGCCCCGTTGTCGCTCCTCGCGCAAACGTCTCTCGATTTCATGTACATCAATATCAAAAGGATTCTCGTCATCGGACTGCTGCATTTGCTGTTGACGCAGTTCGTCCGTATCTAGTTCGGCTGGACGTTTGCCAGCGCCATCACTGGACCACACCTTCTCATATTGGGCAACCTTCTGACGCAAACGTTGCGGTGGTGTTGGTGCGTCCAAGTGCTCCACAATGTTCACTTGCTGCTCGAGATTGCTGCTGCTGGAGGTGGTCAGCGATGTGGTTATGGTTTTCATATAGGTTCGCGTCACTGTCGATGTCTCCAGCTGTTTGGTTTCCGAGCCGCCCTCCTCGAGCTGCTTCTCAACATTTTGCTGCTCATGCGCATGACGTCGGCGAACAGCTGGTATTGGGGGCACGTCCTTACCCACGTCATCTCCAAGTCCTTGGCTTTCTGTGCCGGCATCTATGGTTGGATCCTTGTGCCTGCCTGGATCTGTGCTATCAGCCATGATAGCATCGGTTTTCGAATTATCTCGTCAATAATCCAAAATGTCATTTGTGTTCAGTTTTCAGGCCTTGTCCTTTTGTCCTGCTTTGCGTTGGCTGCTCTCTTTATCGCTTGGCAGCCAAAAATGCAAAATTGATTTTTCTCACGCAACGACAACAGCAACAACAACAACGTTGGCTTTTCCACCAGACAGAGTTTTTCCTTGGCTATTAACAACCCCCGTGTGGCCTTCACTTTTGGCCCTCCGCTTGTAAGTCAACTTTAATTTCCTTAACAGCACACACACACTCAAATTTTAATCACCGGCATACAGAGAGCTTTTTTAAATTTTGTGTAGCTTTTTTCGGGTTTTTTTATGGCACTTTACGACGTCTCAGATATCATACGCGTCGTTGTTAGGTAGGAAAAAAACACGTATTTAATACGTATGTGCCTTGGATAAATTCTAATTAGTTTTCGGCACTAAGCTCCACTTCACCACACAATAATGCTCTGACTAAATTAAAGGCATGCCTTCGGCGAACAGACAACACACATTATTTAGCCGAGTTTCAGGTTTCATTTGTTCCGTTTCCAATCCGTTGTTGAAGAAAGCCGGTTCGATACTGATTCGTCAATGTGCTACGCCTTGTCCAGAGACCAAGCTAAAGCAACAGCAGCCGCAGCTCACAACGCTGTACTGCTATAGTAATCGTAGTAAAGCTCAAGTTGCCACATGAGTTTGCGAGAGCGACGCGAGAGTCAGAGAGCAACGCTATTTTGACTGCGACTACGAATGTGAGAGCGCACATTTATGTTATTTACGCATTTCGATGGATGTTTACCCACTCCGTGCTTACCGCCCTGGCAGCACGTACTACCTTCACACCAACAGCTTGTGCTATCGCATCAGTGGCGCAGTTTTCGGTTTTTGCAATGGGATAAGGGGTGGGCCAAAAAAACGAGTGACTGCACGAAAATTTACAAAGCAGCTAAAACTATATTAAAAGCTGGCTTTATCTAATCAATGTTAAATATTTGGTTATCTAACATTCTTATACTCGTTTTAAGTACTATTTATGTTGCTTGAAAAGTGCGTAATTAAAACTGCCCTACGACTATGCATAATGACGGAACGCAGAAAAGCTCTTGTTTTAATTGGGTGGTTAAGTTTTAAGTGGCAAAACCACTGTAACTTGCTCTCTCACCTACTTACGCTCTCGTGTAATAAATCATTCATGCTCGCTCGCCCTCTGACACTTGCACGTTCCCTCTCATTCTGCTTTGTGCCTGCCCTTCTGCATGTATGGGTTAAATATACGTACATACATAAGTACAATTTTACTTCTTTTTGCGCTTTGCTTTGTTATTGTAGTTTCTTTACGCCTTGCATGTGACATCATAACCGTGAGAAAATAACAATAACATGCATTTGGGTGGTTGCTCATTCATACACGTTTGCACATACTTGTAAATATGTATTATTATCCCCAAAGCGCGCGTTTGTAAAGCGATTACAAAGTATTTAGCAAACTGCAAATGTTTGCCGTTTATTTAAGAGGCGCCTGACTGTACGTATACTAAATGTGGGTCAGCGCACAATAAAGCTCAGCTTACAGCAATGCATGAAAGCGAACAAGTGCGAATGAGACGCAATCGCAACAAAACAAAAGTTTGTTTGCAGTTAACATAATTGACGCTTATGTTTATCATCCAAAACAAACAAGTTTTGTTAGCTATTTTTATTGGTAAACATTGAGACTAATGACGTCACGCATTGGTGAATGCATTGCATTTATGTTGTTGTCAAACTAGAAGTTGACCTTACAACATGAAGTCTGCCACTCGGCAAATTAGTTATTCAATTTATAATCCACTATATCTTAACATTTATATGCACTTAAGGTCGCCGGCTTATGTTTTGTTTGTTTATTATTTTTGCTTTATTGCGTAAATACATTTATATCAATCAATTGCTATTTATAGCTGTCACAGCAAACTAACAGCTGTTAAAGGCGCTGCTAATAACATTTCTTGACACCAAATCAATATCAAATGCTGCAGGCATCATGTCTAATCCTATAAAAACAAACACTTAAGCCCCCATTAAACAACAGAGTGAAAGCAAGTAAACAATAGTGCCTACAACATATGTGTGATCCCTTAAAACAACAACCAATCGATTTAGAAGTTTTATGTTGCGCATGTAAATTTTATTAGACACTTTCGTGAGCCACTGTGCGCTGTAAAATGTTAAGTGGGAAACACTTGACAGGGCAACAGAGGTGCTGGCTAGAAATAGACATTCTTTTTATGATAACAGAGTTCGAACTGGGGGCGTTAACAGCTGCTGTTTAGCCACAAAATGGCTGTTTAAGCACATCAACTTATTGAACGTTCGATATCGTCCCTGACTTTTGGCCACAAGTATTTTTGGCTACATCAATCTGCAACATTTTGTTTGTTTGTACTTTCGCATAAACAATGATTTCCTCTTTGCACTTTTCGGCACTTTTCAATATTTTTGCAAGTCTAAAAATAAAATTTGGTTGCTATTTTATTTATTTCGCACCTAGCCATAAAATTGCTTACAAAGGCAAATGCCAGTTTTTCTGTTACTTAAACACTTAATATTAACTCAAGCGCTAGAACCACTTAAATGTAGTTTCTTAGCCAAATACACAAAACAGCAAAAGCACATCAATGAATGAGAAAACAAAGTCAATTAAAAAGAAACCAAAAACAAATCCTTTAAATACTGCCCAAAATATTTGCTCGGAAATTAAGCAATGTAAACTACAGAAAAAACCTATTAGACAACCAAATATTTTTGTATACACACTCACACACACACACACACATACTTAGATCCAAAATTACTAAGCTCATAAAAAGGTAATTAAAAGTCTTGGCGACAACTGTCAACAATTTGATTTGTTTGAATTTGCGGCATTTGCATATGTCTAGAGAACATCGTTCGACGATGACCGATTTATACGTGCAGAAAATATTAAAATTAGTTTCGAAATACCTATTTATAGGAATCTATTTCATATGTTTGCCATTTCGCTCTGTGGGCGGCGTTTTGTGTCTCTGCAATATTAAATGCTCATTTCGATATATTCAACGTTCAGGAATATTTCATGCATAATATAATTATAAAATACATATATCAATTAATCGTCGATTGTGACTTTTTTTTAAATGTTTTGGCAATGGAAACTTTTGTTTCTCAAGTCGATTTTTCCGTTTAGAATTTTTTAACATGAATTTCGAGCTAAAATCTTGTTTTTTACTTTGAATGCAGTTCTACTCTGGAGCTAAAATCATGATTGAATTGCCCTTCCTTTATAAAATCAGTTAATTTTTGACAAAGTTATAGCTAAAGAAACTTGAAACTTGCCACAAAGTTTTGTATTTATTTTCTTTTAAAAAGAGCCTGTCACTGAAGCTAAAAAACCAAGAACCGTTTATATATAAACATACTTAATTCCTTTTGTTTTCCCCAACAAATAGTAGTAAAAATAGCAGAGAAACGAAACGAATACCGAGACAACTTAGAAACTTTATTTTTAATCACTTTTGCCCCGTGACAAGACAAGTTCGAGCAATGTGAAAAACGTCTAAAATTGTAAATGCAGGGCGACCAAAAAGGTTCTTAAAATAGCATGGTCATAGCCACGGCAGCGTCCCTTGTCGACATTTTATACCAAACATGAAGTATACAGATACAATATATAAGTACATATATATAAAACGAAGGAAAATTGTTGATTTGGCCTTTTTGGCCAGCTTCTGTGGCTAACAAGACAATTGCAACTGAAAAAGCGAGACAAATGCAGTTTATAAATAACAAAATGAAGGCATTTCCCCAGTGACATCAGCGCCAGCATCATCGTCCCAAACATGAAAAGTCATTTTCACAGCACCTTTTGTTTCGAAACAACATTTCAAATCGGCTCAATATACGACGATGTATCAATGGATGTGGCATAGACGATCTTTCAATATAAAAAAGTGATCTCATTGCTGCTTGTTGTTTGTATGTATGTATGTATAGACTTACTATCAACAAAAGGCTTAAATAGACGTAAACCTTGTCGAGTGTGTTCACCACTGAGTTTGACTTTGTGGCGAGAAGTTGAGGTGAATGTGTTGTTAACAACAATAAAACAAAAACGCAACCTTTGACACAACTGAATCGGAAAAGCTCAGTTCGCTAATTGGTTTTGTTACAATTTTAATCAGCTTTAGAGATTAATGTTCTAAGAATTCGATAATGATTATGAAGCAATTTTGAATAAAAATATTTAAGTAAGTACAATTTATTGATGTTTGCTAATAAACTTTTTAAGCAAATAAATGACAGCCTTTGGGAATTTTAAATGTATTCACATTAACTTTATACAAAGTCATAAATATATAAATATATATAAAAATGAGTTTAATGCCTTGGTAGCTTCAATTGGAAATTAGTGGTCCATAAATATTCTTCAAACTATCTAAAAAAGATATTTCCAAGTATTGTGAAATCTAGCTAGTTTTCCTACCTACAATGAGATAAATCGACAACAATATTTGGTTATCAAATAATACATAAATCAATACTCGATTTATAAATGGAAAAATTTGGAGCAATTGTTGACACTTGTGCAAACAGCTAAGACCGAACCGGGGGCTGGTCATCAGCGCAAGTGTGAGTTTTGATACTTGTTCAGATAACTGAAACATACAACCTATATCCCGCTCTCACAACAACGCCATTGGCTGTACAAACATAAGAAGCTGAGATTCTCACATACGATAAGACCCAAAGCAACAGCAGCGACAGCAAACTTGGCCCCATTATATCAGTGTCCCATCTAAGTTACAATCAGTCAGATTTAGATCACAGTCAAGATCACAGTTGAAAACTAAAACTAAGTAAAGCAATGTCCACGATCGAAAACGAAGTGACATTTCGCAAGAAATCGGAACTTAATCAAAGTCTGGAAGCGCAATTTAACAGCTGCTCCACTGAGTTTATTCTGATTACAGATCATCGCACCTCCAAGTACAAGAGTCAGGAACAATTGGAGGCAGCCAAACAGGATAATGATGCAAATGATTCCTGTTGCAGTCGATATTTCGCCAATGTTTGTCGCATTAAGACCTTGAAGAAACGACTGCCCATATTGGATTGGTTGCCCAAATATAATCGTAGTGATGCCTTTGGCGATCTTATTGCCGGTTTAACCGTCGGACTTACGGTTATTCCGCAGGGTCTGGCCTATTCCGGGGTTGTAGGATTGCCGCCACAGGTAAGCAAATCACGTGCCTCTCCATTATTATCTTTTTATATAACTTCAAGACCTTAAATCCGAGTATAACACTTTGGTTTTATGGTACTCAGATAACAAATTCCGGATATGAGAAAAAAATACGCACTCAAATTATACACGACGCTTACGTATTTCAGGACTGATAATAAGCAATATCTTTAAGTATCATAATAAAAAAAAAGTAGAACGAGCTAAACAACAATAAAACGATTTAGAAAACTTTAAATTTGGCAAATCAAAACTTAATAAAATTGATTAAAGTCTAGTCTTTTTGAATTTAAATTCACTCATTTGTTTTGAGTGTTAATTTTCCCGTTGTGAGTGCATTCACTTGAGCCAAGCTACGTCAAGTGTGAGATTTTATACTCTTTTAAACTATAGATTTTCTTATTCGATTTAAGTATACTCAGTCGAATCTAGCACGGTCAATACCAAGTTCTTAAGAAACCTTTGCCCATACTCAGTTTGTAGCCAAAGTACAATTTTAGTGATGCTTTTGGTGATCTTATAGCAGGTCATTGAACAGGGTCTGGCCTACTCGGGTGTTGTGGGTTTGCCTCCCGCAGTTTAATCTTTATAGCCAGACAATTATAACTTGGTTGCAGTATTTTGACTACAATGTTTATGATTGTTTTTCTTTGTTTTTGTCTTTATAGTACGGGTTGTATGGCTCGTTTATGGGTTGCTTTATGTACGTGTTGTTGGGCACCTGTAAGGACAATACAATTGGAAGTACGGCGGTTGCTTCGCTAATGACCTATCAGTTTGCCCAGGGCTCGTGGCAAAGATCCGTGCTGCTCACATTTATCACGGGCTTCATTGAGCTGCTGATGGCCGCCTTCAAGTTGGGCTCTCTGGTTGAGTTTGTCTCGGGGCCAGTAAGTGCAGGCTTCACCAGTGCCGTGGCTCTTATCGTGTGCACCTCACAGATGAAATACATTCTGGGTGTGAACAGTGATGGAGTTTCGTTTTTGCAACGTTGGATTAGCATGTTCAAGGATATTGAGAACATACGCTTGGCCGACAGTTGTTTGGGCGTTGGCTGTGTGATTTTGCTTTTGATTATGCGTTGGCTGGGCCGACAACGCATTGGACCCAAGGATCAGAAGGAACAAAGTGGATGGCAGCGCGGGGTCAATGGACTGATTAAATTTATGGGCATATCGAGAAATGCAACGATTGTGATTGGAGCAACTATTATGGCTATGCAATTGGACGCAAGAGGCACAAATCCTTTTCTACTCACTGGCTATATACCGCCGGGCATGCCATCGCTTGCGTTGCCACCTTTTTCTATTGAACCACAGCCTGGCAACGCTACAGCAGGCATTCCGCCTGTCGCCGGCGAAACGTTCTTTGAAATGGTTCAGAGCTTGGGCTATGGTTTTATAATAGTTCCGATTATTGCATTGCTGGAGAATGCCTCCGTTTGCAAGGCCTTTGCCAAGGGCAAACAGATCGACATGACCCAGGAACTGATTGCCACGGGTGTTGCCAACATCGCCAACTCTCTCTTCTCGGGCTATCGCAGCAACAGCGGTCTGGCCAGATCGGCCATAAATAATGCTAGCGGTTGTCGCACCAGCATGTCCAATTTCTATATTGGTCTCGTTGTCGTCCTGGCTCTGAGCTTTCTCACCGAATACTTTAGTTTCATACCAAGAGCGGTGCTGGCTTCGATCCTAATATCAGCGGTTATCTTCCAAGTGCAGTACCAGATCATTGTTCCAATGTGGCGCAGTAAACGTACGTAATTTATACTCTTTGTCCCATAACTTGACATAATCTCGACTCTTCCGATAGGTTCCGATCTAGTGCCTGGTATATTAGCATTTATTACCTGCCTGGTTCTGCCTTTGGAGATTGGCATTCTGGTGGCCATTGCAGCTAACCAGCTATTTATCCTTTATCATTCGGCGAGGCCCAAGGTGACGTTGGAGCAAATGGAAACCGAGCAGGGCATACAGTTTGTCAAGATTACACCGGATCGTTGTCTGATCTTTCCCTCCGTGGAGTTTGTTCGCAACATGGTGCTCAAGTCGGGCAGCCAGACAACTTTACCCGTTGTCATCGACTGTACCTATATTTATGCAGCGGATTTTACTGCCGCCAAAGTCATCTCCTCGATGGTCGATGATTTCCGCTGTCGCCGCCAAAAGATCATATTTTTCAACCTCAAGCCCAGTGTGGTCAGTATTTTTGAGGGACTTAATACTCGATTGGTGCTCTGCTATAATATGTATGCGCTCAACCAGGAACTGAGTCGGAATGGCGACCTATCGCCATCGGTGGACTCCTTGGACGAAACGGAGAAAAGTGTTGGCACCGATTGCGTTAGCATGGCCAGCACCTTGTCTTTGGCTAAGAGCTAAATCACATCACAATAATAAATCAACAATAAAAACCTACATTTAAATAAAATATCGATATTTTAAATTGCTTTATCGTTTGTTTCTTGTCGTCAAATAAGTAGCTCAATAGCAAAAATATTGAGAAACTAATTTGAATTTTGCACACAAAGTATTTCAGTTGGAACATTATAAAATCTTAGAAATCACAAGAATATTTTCAATTAATAAAGGGAACAAAAATGCAATTTAGCTAGAAATATCTATATTTACATTTAGCGTCAAAAATACCGCGATAAATAAAATGGAATGCATTGCATGGGCAGACATTAAATGCTTTGCTCTATTGGCGATTGCTAATTACGCCAAAAATAAAACAAATGCGGAAACACTTTGCTTAAGCGATAGTGTCAAAACGATATATCGGTTTGCATTTGTATGATCACTATTACAAAATGGCGTAGTTACGTGAAAAAAAAAATATATATATATATATATGTATATACAACTAATAAATAAAAAATACCTATAACCAGCAACAATTTTTCTACCATTTTTACCATGACTACAGAGTATACCGACAATTTAGTTTATTTGTCGTGCAATGCTTATGCGCACCAAAAAGGTGCATGGTCTGTTTATGCCGCACTGGGCGCTCGCAAGCACCGACTTTGATGGACGTGGGCGACTGGGTCAAGTTCAGATGACACATTCGCTAAACCGAATTCTGATTCACCCAACACTATTGCGTCTCTCAAAGAATGCATTCACAGATGTAAACTTGTACATAAATGTAGAAAAAAATATGTACCTATGTACATACACACATACATATAAATGTCTTAACACACACAAACTGGCTGACTGCTCTTTCGAAACGTTTGATGTGCATCTTTAGGCTAATTAATATCTTTGATTTATGATAAAAATGATTTTTATTAAACACTTTACCTGAATCTTCTTCCATTTATGGGTTTTTCACTTGCTTTTTCACTTTTTCAACACAATGCCACAAAATTTTCTTTTCGCGTTCGTATAAGAGTGCCGCACTCACAAAGTTATCGGAAATCCGATAAGCATTATTCGCCTGATTTACAATCGCTGCCATTACGAGCATTGCTACCACAAATTAGCGAATGTATCAAAAGTCTGGCAACGCTGTGCTAAGCTGCAACATCGATGTTGTGACGATTATCGGCAAAATCAAATTGTAGGACAAACAGAAATAAAAGGTGTCAGCACAGCCACTCAAGAAAAAAAAAGGGTAATGGAAAAACGTATTACACGCTCGAGAGTCGCATCTGCGGCAAGTTTTAAATGTGTTGAAAAACCGCCTTATAAAGCCGAGAACATTGTTGATGGCATTGCCAAAAAGTGCACAAAACGCAAACAGCCTAACGATGAAAATCACGAGTTGGAAGCAGATACAGAAAATAAGGTGGTCAAACTAGTGAGCGAACCTGACATGGCACTAGAAACCCCGCCGGTTTCTCCAAACACCGATGAAGAGGAAAACCAAACAATCGAAGATAACGACGAGATCTTCAAAAATCCAGCAACACCAACAAAACTGTCCATCGAGCAATCATCCGATTCGAAGGGAACTTGGTATGTAATTGAGCCCAGGACATGGCCAACTGAGCCACGTGAACTTCCATTAATTATACTCGCCAATGGCACCGGCAACATGAACTTGCCTTCCCTCAAGTGGGATATTACGGTCAAACTGCATGAGCAGATGCCGAAAGAGCTGGATCGTCACACGTTGACCATATTCAAGTGCGATTTGAAAGTACATCGCATACCCGAAAAGAATCGTTCCAAATATCAGCCAAAGTGTGTGATCTTTCGACGCGTTGGAGACAAGGATCCCTACGATCGGGTTATTATCTTTGGACTCAAAGGATTTACGATCGCCATCGATGGGACGCTCGTCCATCTGGACGGAGCGCCCGAAGCCGTCACATCGCTCGAGGATGTCGAAATCTTGCTAGACATTATCGATAGCATTGATTTGTCAAATCCAATGATTGAGACGGTTACGGACATGGCACTAACTGACGAATTTGAAATCATTCAAAAATATACCAACAAAGCGGAATAAATTTTTATAAGATTTTAGTTAAGATTAAAGTAAGATTAAAGTTATATTTAAGAAGTGAGAGTTTTTGTTCAAGTTTTTACTTACCTTGCAGCTGCAATATCGTCATTTGATATTCGGCTAGCTTCTCATCGATGTAGTCCTGCGATTGGTTCGCAATTATTTCGGCAGTCGATGGTCCAAATTCCACTTCGTCGTCATAGATGACATACGACTTGGGCTGCGGTGGCTCCAGTGGCACGCCAACAAAATCAATCTGATCGTGTCCGTGTTGTCTCGGCTGTGGTGGCAGTGGGGGTGCGCCTGGCTGGCGCAAATATTGTGGCGGCGGCGGAGCCGACTGCTGATATTGAGGATGATGCTGCTGCTGCTGCTGCTGATGCTGCTGATGGTGGTGCGACAGTGGCGTCTGTCGACTGCTGTACGTGTAATCCGAACTAGGTGTTTGGCACACAATTGGCGATGGCGTTGGCGACAGTTGGAACGAGCTAGTTGGCGGCGCTCCGTATGAGTTCTGATGATGCAACTGGTGCAGCGGTGCAGGTCGATAGGGACGAGGTGGGGGTGCTGCGCCTCCAGCCGCGCCGTAGCCCGTATAGCCTTGTGGCTCAAACATGCTTGGCGGCTGATATGGTGCTGGCGATTGATTGCCACCGGGCCACTGCGGACGCGGATGCGGCATATTGCTATTGTTGTTGATGCTGATGGCACGTTGACCACGCATTTGCGGTGCCGGCGACATGGCATGACCGAAGGCACGCGGTCCGGATATTATGGGCGGTGGACTGGGCGCTGTTGTCCACGGCGAGGGTGGACGGTACAGAAAGGACGAGGGCGATGGCGAGGCGGGATTGGGTGCACGCGGATTCCAGCCACGTGGCCCATTGCCAAACGGCGGCGGCGGTCCGGACATTTTTACTCACAGCTTTCGATAGTTGGTTTTATTTTATTGATTGATTCGATGATTATTATATTTATTATTTTTTTGATTTCAACGGAACGCGTTTAATGGAAGGGGCTATATAGGGGACACTTCAATTCAACATATTACGCTGCGAGTACAAGGAATAACATTAATTAAAGAAAAAAGTCCCAAAGGATCGTTCTTTTTATTTCACTTGCATCGGAGCTCAGAAAAGTGAAGCATACTTTCAGGGGCGCTTTAGCAACGCACCAAGCAAACGTTTCCGGTTAAGTCATACGCCAATCAGTCACACAACTTGTTAATTTTAAGCCAGCTGATCATCACCTGAACATTCAAACCAATTATGTCCGAAAGCACAACACAAATAAATCATGACCTATTCTCACTGGCTCTGGTGAAATTGGAAAAATTTTTCGCTACGCATCAGTATTTCTAGTATTTGTGCTATTTTCCAACGGAAGTGGGCTAAATGTTTATTCGACTTTTCGCACTCGATTCTTTCTAGATATGTTCTTTTGCTTTTTGTCTAGTCTTTTTTTAAAATTGGCGCTGACGCCATCGAAAGCGAAATTCGGTTGTTGTGGAGTGAATGCTTTCAAGTTGCCAATTTCGAGATTGTCTTTTTGTTAGTTGTCACAAACAAATGATGGCATTATATATTTTAGTGGCACATTATTATTGAGAATATTATTAATATCGAGCAATATGTTGTTTCGAGGCACACGGATTAGCTGCCAGTCCGTCAACACAAAAGTGTTTTGAAGGTCTTTTCTGATGATAAATGATTATCCGCAAGGACATACATATATTCTATGCCTGCCAGTCAGTCCACTGATATCATTCATAAACATAGCGAAAGATCAAATAAATATATAGTTTATTTCTTTCTTTCACTTTCGCAAAAATTTCAAATTTAATTGCATTTCAAGTGAATTTACCAAAAATCTTTAAATATTTTTTGTGAAAGTGAAACTGAACAAATATTTGAAAAAGGAATACAGTAAACACTCGATAAAAATAAAGTTCTAACCAAAATAATTATCTCTACAAAACATTTTAGCTATAAAAGCAAAACATTTTAATAAAAAATTCATTTGAACATTTAGGCAATGTCTACTGTAAGAAAAAACGGCAATAATTTCTTTTCGTTTTATGTCCAGCTGAAAATGGAGAATTTGCACAGTGTAGGCGTATATAGTATTATAGATCAGTCGACATGTGTCCCGCCGCGGAAAAGCCATGCAGACTTTTCACTTTTTTGCTTGGTGCTTTTTCGTCTAATATACGAAAATAGAAATGAACTCAGTTCGTTAAACTTTTGTTCGGTGAAAAATCATGCTGAGCCGAGTGCAGCATGATTCGATTTTTCATTTTTCCCCCCTTTTCAATAAGCTGCGGTTGCCCCCCGACACTTTTAATTGCCATCAATTTTATGGTGTTTTTAATAAAATTGTTTAAGGTGTTTTTTGTTTTGTTTTTTTGGTTTGGTTTCAAGTGGAAAACGTGTTTTTTCACGTTTTTCGTTTGTTGCTCTCGAGAAATTATGTAATCCATTTTTTTATTTTCTTTAAAATTGAGTAATTAAACCAACCATTTATGAAAAAATTAAGCACTTTAACTAAAATCAATTTTGATATAACACAATGCACAAGAATCGGTTGCGATATATACTTAACAATATATATAAATGATATCTATATATATATAAATATATATACAATATATATATATATAGGGTGTATATATATGTATTTTGGCAGCGAGCAGAAGAAAACTTTTGATATTGTTGAGGAAAAACCGAGAACAACACTCGACGAGCACGAAACACTAACTGAATCAGCCACAGCACACAATTGACACAAGGCAACATATTGCTGCTGCTGCTGATGATCTTGAGGGAAATAACGAATTGGGGGAAGAATCTCGGCACGAAGAATCTTCGGCAACCTGAACGCCGCTTGCCGAACTTTTGCTCTCTCTCCTTTGCCGGCAATTTAAAAGCGCATGCTCCAAGGGAAGATTTGAGTTTTTGTTGCGTTTTTGTTTACACATCGTATTCTAAACAAAACGAGTGCCAAAAGCAAAGGGGCAATAAAAATGGCGTCCATTTTAAATGATAAAGTCATACACTTTATTCACTGGGAAAGCATTCGCCTTTGTAGATAATGAATATAAATGTATTTAACAGATGCTGGCACCAAGGGAACCTATTACTTGTCACAGGATATTATATCGACTCCTTGAATATTTTACTTATTAATGAACTTTAAATTAAAAGTAATTCAAATAGTTGTCCAGTACAAAAATGAATATGAAATTCTGCTATCATTACATTCTGTTACATTTATGTTAAGAGCGTATGCCGAATAGCTTCTGTTAGTCAGCAATGTCTGTAAAAAGTGCCAGCGCCATCTACAGTTGAGCGACAAAATGTGATAGCTGTGCTAATGTACCATTAAATTTAAATTTTTGTTTCAAATACTTCCGATGAAACACCTAAACATAAGTTTATAATTTATTTCAAAAGAAACGAAATTTGTTTTTATTTGCATTGAACACACAACATGCTTAAAGACTTTATTTATTTATCGATATCGATTTATTGCATTTTGTATTTGTTGACAACATTTTGTTTTTCGTTTTTCTTCTGATTTTTGACCATAATTTAGCCGAATTAAGTTGCATTTGCTTACTAACTACTTAAAAATTAGAAAAATTAAGTTTGCAATTGATAATATGATATTTGTTGTCATCTTGCTGTTTTGCTTTGTTAGTTGAGGTTATTGTTTAAGTAAAATACTATTAGATTTGTTTTAAAACAATATTGCAGTTTGATATATATTTATTTGTTTTGCATAAATGGGTTTTTTTCAATTTGTAACTACTCTTGATTGGCAACATCTTTGGATTAAATGCACTTCATAATATATATTACTAAAGGGAACTCTACAAATATACTTCCGGTTTGTGGTATTTTTATTTTTTGAGTGTTGGCTAAGCGCATTTTGCTCGGATCGAGTGTTTTTGTTTGTAATCTGTAAATATATATATTTTTCCTCTATATGTATACATATAATAATAATTATTATTGTTAGTATTGCGTTCTAGCATTTAGTTAAAGTTTTATTTTATTTGCTTTGCATAAACTTTGTTTTTTCTTTTTATTTATTTATATATTTTCCTCTGATGTATTTGTGACACGCAAAAACAGTGTTGTAAATTACAAAAATATATATCCCGTTTTCTTGTTTGTTTGTTGTTTTTGTTTGGTTTGTTCTGCTGTTGTAGTTTTTGTTGTTGTTTTTGTTTTCTCAAACTCAATTATTAATTCCGATTAAACAACGCAATAAATGGTATGCCGTATATACACATACATACACATCTTTTACATGTATTGGCTGTATGTAAGTAATTTTATTTCTTATTACAATACAAAAGGTACGAAAGGCGCGACAAATTCCGCTAGGATCATAACATATCCCAATGCGAAATTTACACTAAAAATTGACTTAATTGTGAAAGTTAAGGGCAAACCAATTAATTAATTAATTAACAAAAAAACTCTGATTAAATTGTTTAAGAACATTTTGTTTACCAATTCTTCTTACTGTCTACATTGCAGAGAATCTAGAAAGTGATTTTTAAAATATTTGTTATTTAATTTAATATTTTTTTGGAATTTTATTTGATTTTTTTTAGCATAATAGGAAAACTTGAATTGAAAGCGGCAACTAGCTCGAGTATCTGTTGATTTTTGTTACTTTATTTTGCTCATTATCTTATTAGGTTGAGGCCTCTTAATATGTTTATATATATATTTTATTCATTTTTGTATATTTTTAAGCTCTACTCGGCGCGACAGAGGAGCGAGGCAAAGCGAAAGAGTCGCATCCAGCTGAATAGCTTCGATTCGATGAGATTCTCCTCGGCCGTCGAGGTTGTCATCGAGACCCGCGACATATTCGAGGATTTACTGCTCCGTTTCTGCTGCAGGATCCTTGGTGAGCTCATCTTCATAATCGAGTAAGTCGTCTTGACGGCTTGATGGGCGCACGCCACAAACGGGGCGTGGCAACGGGGCTGTGGCACAAAGGTAATAAGGCAAACGCAAGAGCTAGAAAAAGAAAGAAAGAATGTTTGAGATTAGTTCGAAGTACTTGGCCAAGTGGCGGGGAGCTGTTCAAGTGGCCTGACATCAAGAGTTCCTAAGTTCAATACAATACATCCAAGTGCTTTATGGAGCGTGACATTTGAACGGCATTCAGACAAGACTTGGCTGGGCAGGAAATACTGCTGACAAAGTCGAAAAGTTTTATGGCGGCAGCAGCCCAACCCCCCCTCAACACACCAATAGTTAAGTGACCTTGTCACATTCTCGCCTCCTCGTCCGAATTTTTGTGTGTGGCATGCTCCAGTTTGCAACCCAACAACTACAAAACAACAGCAACCAGAAAAAAGCGCTTCAATGCTAAAAAGTCAACCATTCGTTAAGCAAAATAGATTGAGAAACACTTAAGTGTGTGTGTGTGTGTGTGTGTGTGTGTGTGTAGTTGGGTATGTAAATATCTCATAGATACATTGGTTGAAAGAAAATGCCAATTTCTAGAACTTATAGTAGAAGTTGCGATTAAGTTTTCTTATCGATAATTATCGATTATAAACTAAACGTCTTAAATAATGAAGTTATTAGTCAAAATATAAGAAACTATGACGAAATATGTTATAAAATCTCAAATCTGACTGTATAGTTCATACTGCATAATATTTTTAACTAAATTCTGATTAACTTTTTAACAATGAACTTTAGATACGAAAAGAACCTTCGCCGATAACATTCACATCCAACTTTTCCACATCATTTCATTTACACTAGATATATCTAGAACATATATACATACATATATGTTTGTGTTTAACATAATTGAATCCGAATCTCAGTTGAACCGTTCTCTCCTCAACGTCAGTTGCAATTATGCAATGCAATCGACACAAACAAAACCCGACTGCCCCACCCACACCCCCCCTCGCTATACTTTTGTTTTTTTTCACTTCCACAGAAACCACTTCAGGGCACTTTCTGCCCACGTTGGATTTGCCGCCGGGTTGCGCAGCGAGCAGCAGCAGCAGCAAATTAATTTCAATTCTCATTTAACTTTTACAATCTCAGCGCTTTTGTGTTGTGTTTGGAAACCGTCGACGTCGAAAAAAACGACAACAACAACAACAAAAACGGGAACAGCCAACAAATATGTGTCATGCTGCAACAGCAGCAACAACAACAACAAAATGCAACAGCTGAATTTTTAGACCACGCGACTAACATATAATTTATGTAGATATGTTTTTTGCTTTTTTTGTTTTTTGAACAGAAATACGAGATTATTTTGTATATTGCTTATGTTTGTCTGAACAGTACACAAAAATATTCAACAACAAAAAAAGGTCGGGAAATAAATTTAGCTATTCAAAAACGCCTGCTCACTTTTTAATACCCTTCCAAAAATAAGTGTGTTGGGAATAATAGAAAAGCGCTTAGAAAAACGTAAAGTAAATGAGATTATAAAAACTTAATTAAGTATTTTCGATTTTAAATTTGCTATTTTATAAACTTGAAATATTTTTATATTCCCTTTAAATTAGTCAATCCTTTTTTATTAAACTCACAAACCCATTGAATTTTCTTAAAAAGCTTTCTTAGAGCGCATTCAATAATTTTATTTACTTCTCGTTTCATAATTTCGCTTGAAAAATGTTCAAAGGTATCCCATTCCATTCCATTCCAAAGTTTGTAATGCAGGAATGGTAATGGGAATTTTTGGTTTCATGTTGCGCTTTAATCTTTTGATGCGAGAGCTATGTGTGTGTGTGTATGTGTATGCAGCTGCTGCTGTCGCTGTCGCCTGCCCACGCGTCGGCCACCCTTCTCCATTATTCCCCCGGCCAGTTGTTGACACTTTGTCGTCGTTTGGGAGACGGGGCGCGCCAAAGGCAAATGAATGATTGAGCTTTTGCTCTGTGTTTGATGCGGGGGTGTGCAGGCATTTGTTTTATTGAATTGCCGTTAGCAGCGGGGGGGCGTATGCGTGATGTTTTTATTACAGTTAAATTAGAAAGAGGCAAGCTCGCGCTGAGACCTAGACCACATATAGTTATCACCTAATGTGTGGTGGGGTGAGCCCCTTAGCCCTGAAGGCGTACATAAACTAATGGCGCCAGTTGACTGAATTTATGAGTGCCCAAATTTCAATAAGAATCAATGATTGGAACACTAATTTGTGGTACCTAGAAATATGCTATCTGGCAACCTTTTGGCACACGTTGACTGTCTCCCTCGCTCTCACATTAGCCCACTTGGCAGGCATCGCAGTGAGCAGCAGCAGCAGCCACATACATAACTCAATTATCAATTTTTAGCTTAACATTTTCTCGCATACATATATTTCATTCGTCAGCAGCAGGCCTATGGCTGGGTTTCGATTCCGTTTCGTTCGTTTTCAATTGCTAGACGACGACGACTACGATGTGCAATGCATTCGTTCAATTGACAGCTGCAGCGGCGGCTGAGAGATAGAGAGCGGTGGGCAGAATGAGAGCCAAACGGGTGGACATGTTGTTGTTGTTTAAGGGGCGCTGCGCTGCTGACGCTGACGCTGACACTGCTTGCGGTTTCCATTGTATTTCAAATGCTGTTATCAAAAGCGTGCCAGTTGAACGCGTCCCTGACTGGCATTACCCCCACACACACACACACACACACACTGATGAACAGCTTTAGTCTCTCTCTCTTTGCTGTGCTTGTGACATCTGTCTTAATGACGCTTCAATATCACTTGTCAAGTATGTGTGCGTTGTGTTGTTGTTGTCATCGCTTTGAATAGAAAAAATGATCAACTGCATGACAGATGGACTCAGCAGCTTACAGTGAACAAATATGTAACATCATGTTTTGTCAATAAAATGTTAAGCTTTTTTATAACATAAACATTTAAAGCAATATCTAATTGGGTTGTTCTCGCAATAGGCACGCATCAAACCAAACCAAACAAAAACAACTGGCTGAACTTGAACGCCTTGACAAACCCCCCAACCCCTCAAATCTCCAAACTGATCACGGCCATTTTGGGCACGTCAAAATTCATAAAAATGACATCAGAGCCGCCCAAAGCAGCAACTATAACAACAAAATCGACGACAAGTTTCCAGTTCAACTTGAATTGGCAGCTTATAAATATTTACAACAACAACAATAAGCGCAACAGCACGCAATAGTTCAAAGATACATTTACTATAGTTAAGTAGTTACAAGATGCGCAACAACAACAACAAACGAAACAATTCGCTAATTGTCTTTGGGAAATATTCAAAGCATTGCTAATTTCGAGATGCAACTGTAAAAGGCAAAAAGTCACACACACACACACAACAGTTGCAACATGAAAATGGAGAAGCAGAAGAAAATACCTCAAAAGGTAAAAACGACAGATGCGCCGCATTGTTTTTTGGCCCAGAACCGCATTGAAGCAGGGCCAGCAGCAAAGCCGCAGCAAGTGGCCCTTCAGCAACCTCTCTAACCCAAACACAGCCCCCTCCCCCCATTGCCCCTATGCCCTCACATATAAGTTGTAACAGTCTAGTTAACTTGCAACAAAAACAAGAACAACAAATAAATGAACAAAATGTATCTGCAAGTTGCACTTCGTTTTTTCTTCTTCTTCTGTTGACTGTTGACTGACTTTCGAAACGTGTTGTCATGTAAATTAAACAACAACAACGAAACAACATTGCTACGTACTTTACATAGTTGTCGCAGCAGCAGCAGCAGTTAGATATTGTATAAAGATACAATCATCTATCTCTAACAAACAGAGAGAATGCCGCCGCCGCCAGGCCAGAGCCTGAGAAATGCAAACAGAGCAAGACAATAGAAGAAGAAGAAGAAGATACTAGCAGAGACTGATAATGTAACAAGACGAGTCTTAAGAGCTGTAATGTTATGTTAATTAACATTTTGCTGTTTGAAGCGGACAGCTGGACAACTGTTAACGCAGAATTTCCCAAAATAAAAAACAAAAGACAATGAAAAATGCTACACAGACTCAAGCAGATATCAGCTGTGGAAGAAGCCAACAAACAATCAGCGCAAATTATAAACATTTCATTTAAATTGCAATTAACAATTAAACAAAGTTGTCTTAGCCAACTTTTCGTTAAATAAAATAAGTTTAATTGGCCAAAAGAACACATTTGTCGATCAACGAATTGATGATGATTGAATGAGTTTTACAACAATTAGCCAATTGTATATTTATGTTAAAACAATTAAACAAGCCAGAAAACAGCCACAGCCCCAAAAAGAACGCCGACTTATTTCCTGCTTTGGCTAATATTAATGTTACGCATACGCCGCGTTAAACAACGAAAAACGCGAATATCTCTAATGATTATTGCGCAGCAAAAAGACCAACAACAACAATAAACAACAGAGAAAATCAATAAATAAATAGGAAAAACCTGAAGTTCAAAACAAGTTGGCCACAATAGAAAAATGCCTCAAGTCGCTGCTGGCTCATTAGCTCAAATCGCTTAGCGGTCAGCCGTTAAGGGGTCGAGTTGGATGGGGTGGGGGGGTCGAGGGTAAGACATAATGATGGGAAAATGTTTTTGAGTGTAGCGCCTGATAAGAAGAAGCGCGGCGCAACTAATGAATGGCCTCTATTTAATTGTAAACAGTTTTCGGCTCGTTAAAAAGGCGACGAAAACAAAACAAAAAAACCATAAAAAAATAAAAAAATAAAATTCAATTGAGTTTTGTAGTTTTTCAAGGGACCACACACACACCCACACACTTGGACACACACTGTCAGCTGACCCGAAACCAATTTGCATATTTAATCAACACTTTTTTAAAAACCTTTTGACCTGACCTTTTAGCTAATCGATTTTCGATTAACTGCAATTGGCAAACGCCTGTCAAACAGATTCGAAAAGCTTTAATTAATAATTCATAAATATCTTTGCAATGTCAACAAATTGACGCTCTTCAGAACCAACAACAACATTTGTTTGTTTGTTTATGGCCAGTGTTGGGAAGGGGTTTTTCAGTGCTGGCTAGTCATTAATTACAAGCAAATAGCCAATATTTGCAAAATGAAAAAAACCCAAAAAAAGCAAATCCAAATGAAATGTTGAAATAATTATGATTTATTAACTATGATCATCATTACTCAGCGTATTTAATGATTGACAAACCAAGAGAATTCATTTTGAAATCACTGACAAAAAATAAATAGTTTTTGCATATTTTTATAGATTTTTATAGACTTTATTTTGGGTTTTTGACTTTCAGTAAAATTCCTAAAAATTTAATCAACGAATTTTTAGAAAAAGTTTTCAAATCATAAATAAAGTAATAAATTCTATTTCTTTTCCCCAAAACACTTGGAAATGATTTACAATGATTTTTATGTCAAGATAGAAGAATGCCTTAAAGTAAAACTTTATTTGTTACAAAGTTTAATTGCTTTTCCCAGAAGAACAGTTTTTGGAACCAGAGGAAATGCATTCTTATCAGGAAAATGGTCACACGCCCCCCGCAAAAAATACAATTTACTTTGTACTTATTCGGGCCACAAATATTGATTGCCCACCCGAGCCTCTTTGGCTGCGATAACACAACGATAAGCATACTTCGGGTACTCCCAACTTCGGGTACTTCGGGGGTACTCCTCACTTTTAAGTGGAGCCAAAGTGCATTTACCGATAGATGATAAAAGTTTTGTGGCGGAGCACACATAAAAGATTGGGCAATGTGGCAAGCGTTAAAGTTGACCCAAATAAAAAGCGAGCTCAGCTGGAATGGCATATATATGTAACGGATATATCTATTATAAAGCATTATGACGTACTACTTTTGATTGTGCCACATTAAGTGGCACGACGAATGACATTCAATTATTGTGTTTGTGCGCAATTCTTAATTAATATTAATTATGTAATAACAAAATTGTAATAAAGACTCGATGAAGCAGTTAAACTGAATTGATGCTTGGCTATAATGTTGAACCAGTTACATATAAATAGAGCAAAGTAATCAACTTTGAGCCCGGATAAAGGACATGTTGATGCTGCTACATAAATAAAACATAATACGAAAGGAAATTAATATTCTCTTGGAGAAACTTCATTAAAATGCCAAGCATTTTCCTTTGATTCTTTAAGAAGAAAACCTGACTGAATAATGGGTGAAGTTAACAGCGATATTATTATTATTATTATTATCCCCCCCCCACCCCCTCTTCAGTATTATGTTTTCTTTTTGTAAATTGAGAGACAATCAAATTCCATTTTATTCTAGGAAATGAAATTAAATATGAGTTTGGGATTGGGTTAAGGGATGAGTACAAAGGCATGGCATAAAGTTACCGTGATTACGTAAAATGCGTAACAGCATCACACACACACACACACACATACAAAGAGCCACTTGATGTAACGCTTTCAAGGACACTGAATGAAGCTTAGACAGCATTACACAACACTATGCACATTGACACAAGACTTACCGTTAGAAGTTCGAGCTGGCAGCGCTTAGTTTGACGCAACGCTGCAATTTGTTATAACTTCAATCGAGTTGGCTTTTGACAGTTGAAGAATAGTTTTTGCTTGAGTCGGAATTGATTGTGTTTGGGAATCAGACAGATTTAAGCGTAGCTAGCTTTCGACGTTAATGCTGCTCACAAATTTTCCGTTTGATTGAAGCGAAATCGTCAAATGTTTTCTAATATGTTTTACTAAATTCACACGACGACGACACGTAAAACTCGCAAACAAATCGAACTTTGGAAAATATATGTGTGTAATAGCAGCACAGGGCAAGAGACAACCAGAACCTAACGCCGCGAGCTCAGTTGACTGAATGAAAACGCACTCAACACTCAACGACTCGATGCCAGCAGCAGCCTTAACGTAAAAAGCAAAAGCAGCAAACCGAGAGGGAGAGCAACAGAGAGCCAGTAGAAACAACAACAATATCAACAGCGCAGCTTGGCGCTCACCAATAGAATAGTGGGAGGCAGCGGCAGCAAGAGCAACAAGCACCGTTGCTGTTATTTGAGAGAGACATCAAGCAGGTGAGCGTAAAAAGTTGTTGTCACTATTTCTTGTTGTTGTCGCCCACGCGCTGCACTCGCATGCAGCAGAGTTCAACATAGATACAAACATAATAACATACCATCGCAGATGGAATAAAAAAGTCATAATTTGATCCATATCATTTGATGTACACGTATATTATTTTTAAACAATATTTCATTCACATTTCCCACGCTGCTACAATTGCTGGCTGCATGGCACACACTCTCTCTCTCTCTCTTTTTATCTGACATTTATTTATGCTCTTTCTCTCGCTGTCTGTGGGCCGCTGCATGTAAATGTAAATTGGGGAAATTTTTTTCAAAAAGCAACATAAAAGCCAAAGCCAACTAGCGACGCTGCTGCTGCTTATGTAACTTGACGTTGAAGGGCAGTCAGCGACCTCGTTCTAGAAAAAAGGCAGCAGGAACAACAACACAGAATAAACATTTGGAATAAACTACGTACTCACAGTGAAACGTAGGGTTTTCTTCATATTCTTCTACGTCTTCGTCTATGCAGCCCATTTGGAGGGTGGTTGGGCGACATCAAAGCCAAAAAACGAAATGAAGAAATTGCGCAACAGCAATAACAGCTTCGCACTAGCCCCACGTGAGCATTGCGAATGCTTCCAAATACTTTTTTTTGTTTTTTTTGTCCTCAATTTGACCTCAATCCATGGTACATGCTTTTTATAGACTACCGCAGCAATGCATCTCG
The DNA here is from genome assembly GCA_018901835.1 of Scaptomyza graminum. Classification (NCBI taxonomy): domain Eukaryota; kingdom Metazoa; phylum Arthropoda; class Insecta; order Diptera; family Drosophilidae; genus Scaptomyza; species Scaptomyza graminum. Next base: position 10,183,808 of record JAEIFL010000002.1, read on the forward strand.
CCAACTCCTCTGCCCCTCGCCCCTCGCAGCCATTTTGAGTAAACTTTCTCTGCAATAATGTTAGCTGAAGCGCAATTCAATTCCAAGCGTCATTTATTTATGGGGTGGCCACAACGGTCAGGAGACGATTTGCAGGCCACAAGGGCCACAAACAGAAGTTGTCTGTGGAAGATAAATGGTTGATATAAATTGGGTTAGGTCAGCAGCAGCAGCAGCCAGAATAAGGATACATACATACATACGTGAGAGTGAAAGTGAGAGGGGAAAACACCTGATGCGAACAACAGCCAATAGAACGAAAATCAAAACAACGCACTTTAGTTCTCCCTCCCTCTCTCCCTCTCTTTCCCCTCTTGCCCTTCTTGCTCTTCTCGACTTCCTGTTGTGTTTGGCGGCATCTGGTTTTGCCAAAGCCGCCGCAACGAAACATGCGTAAAATGCGTTTCAATTAAAAAGGAAATGTTCAAAGCAAATGTTGTGGACTCTGTGTTGCCCAACGGCCCAGCTAATTGAATTATGTATGTATGTATAAATTTTAAAGCACACATAAGTATGTACATATGTATGTGTGTATGCCTTTCTTTTGCCATTAGACATCGACTCGAAAAGTCGTGCACTATGCTTTGCCGTTTATATTTCATTTTCATTTTCAATTCGCCTGACCCAATTCCTATGTTTCTAATGCTGTCTCGCTCTCTTGCAGTTGGCTGCAGTTTGACAGCAACAACAACTATGAGAGAGCCGTGCAGTTGTCATCATGGCTGTCATCATCATCGATACATATTTAAATTAATTTAAGTGGACGACGCACACACACACACAAACAAACATGCATTTAAATTATCTGTTATGCCAATGTTAGTTGGCAGCTCTGTTATAAGCATACATACATATTTACATATGTAAATAAATATTCTTATATAAATTGGCTATGACGACGACTTCTATTTTTTGCATTGTGAGTAAGCAGTTAGCCACGTTTAGCCCCCATTAGTGTGTGGCACGCACGTAACGACCCACATTTCACCACCCACCCACAATAATATTGGCAGACTGCGTGGCTCTTCATGCTGAGCATTCTCGTGATATAAGAACGTCAAAAGGGGGGAAGCACACGAAAAGAAAAAACACACCTTACCAACGTCCGTCCTCACATGTTGTCCAATATCCTTGAAGGCCACGTGACCGACCCCTTTGTATTTTTAAGGAAACCGTTAAGAAAATGTTACATAAAAATAAACTTTGTTTTTACAGGCAAGCAGCTACTTTCAACAAATATGCCCGATGTGGAGAATGGCAAAAAGATTTTCGTTCAAAAATGTGCTCAATGCCACTCCTATGAATCGGGTGGCAAGCACAAGCAGGGTCCCGCTCTAGGTGGCGTTCTTGGACGCAAATGCGGCACTGCACCGGGCTATAAGTATACCGATGCGAATATCAAAAGAGCCGTTGTCTGGTCGGATGCCACCCTAGATGAGTATCTAAAGGATCCAAAGAAATATATACCCGGAACCAAGATGGTTTTCCCTGGACTCAAAAAAGCTGAGGACCGCGCTGACTTGATTGCCTTCCTCAAATCCAATAAATAAATTAAAGTTTATTTCGAACAAAAGACATTTCAAAACAATTTGCTAATTAAAAGATTGAACAAACAAACACAAATTTTAAGGTCAATTTAAAATAGTGCGCGCTCATAACAAGTTTTCATAACAAGCAGGTTTTTGCAACACAACAGATTTTAACAGTGGACGTTAGGAAAATAACATATCATCTAGTGCCGTCGTTCACCAAGCTGTTAACATATTAAGTAAAACAAATGGTTATTAATTATATTACTGTCTTGAATACAAAAAAAAAGATTAATTTGGAAAGCTTGACAAAAATCACAGCCGCTATAAAATTAAAAATCAAACACTTTGAATAAATCCAACTGCGTTCCTACTTTGAATTAACAGCTTGCCGCGCGCAATGCACAGAGTTGCGTATATATATCAATGTATCGATATTTGGAACGATAACACGACATCCCTCTTGAACATATAATTTCATCCAATTGGGATTTGTTGATTCATTAGTAATCTAACTGTTCGCAACAAACGACGGTTTGTGTTCAATGTAAGTAGCCGGAGTTTTTAGCAATGACGTAAATATGGGATTCATAAGAAGACCCTGAAATATTGATTGTGCTTATAGTGACCGAGAATATCAGAATTGAACTTGAAAATGTCTTACATAACTTATGATCGCAACGAAAGTGCTAAAGTGTAGCTGCAAAATAATCATGAAATTTTTGGGGGTTGTTTGCGTTACATAAACGTGTGACTGTTCTCGCAAGTGTGTATGTGTGTGTGTGTGTACATGTGATAATGTTAATGCTAAAAACGTGAGCACGATTGCAGAAGTTCACAACTATTATTCAACAACAAATAATATTATGGTTCTATAAGTAACAAAAGTCACAGTGACATTAAGAAAAATAAAGTGCGCACTGCGATTACATGAGCAAACCCAGTGCCAAAATAAGTGTGCGATCGTCTTCTATCTCGCTCACACGGCTTGGTTAAAAATACAAAGAAAACATTTCACATGAATTTCGCAGAATTTCAACTTGCGCGCCACGTGGTTGTTAAGCAACTTGCGAATTGAATACCCATATAATGCCATTTTTCCTTTCGATGCGAAATCAGAGGTCGCTTATGTAAGCAAGTTTGCTTTGGCGAGAATACTGTCCCAGTTTTACTGCTACCTGCTCTCACGCATCCCACACACATATATATGTATGCACTTATGTATTAGTGTATTTGGCCTGCTTCCAATGCATTTCCTATACAATCTCACCAAGGCCGACATTGTCTCGTTCTCTCCGAGAGAGACAGTGTGCGTGTGTGTGAGTGTAGGTTGGATGATTAACTCATAGCAACGCAGTTGTTTTTGCTCGCATGCAACTCATTTTCAAGTTCGCATAACTGCATGCAGTGTAATTAGTCACAACGTAATCCGTTAGCGCGTTTTTATATTGACCGCGACACAGACCCTGAAACGGTATGTGAAACGGAAGTGTTGAAGGGGGCTTCTGGACTATTTGCCTGTTGCTGTGTGCGGGCAGAAAAATTACAAAAATATAATCTGACGCAATTATCAATACATTTGGGATAACATTGCTTAGTGTTGTGATCTTAGCTATCAGCCTTAAAAGTTCGCATCACTGGCGGCAACATGTGACTAGCCTGTTTAGGTGTAGGTGTTTTTGTGTGTGTGTATGCGATGACGTTGCTCGTCTGCTGGCGCTTTAAACTTTGATACGAGCGGGTTGCGGGACGCAAAATGTTAGATAATCGTATACTTTTTTTTGTTAGTTATCAGCTTGTGCAACTGATTAAATCGCGCTTATGCGGAAATATAAAGCTAATAACTTTTTTTTGACATTATCAATTATTTGTTGTTTATATAAGATTGATCTAATTGTTGGTATTTTTGCATTTACAGTCGAGTCGGTGTTAACACATCAAATATTTATTAACTACTATGGGCGTGCCAGCTGGTGATGTTGAAAAGGGCAAGAAGCTGTTCGTGCAGCGTTGCGCCCAGTGCCACACTGTGGAGGCTGGTGGCAAGCACAAGGTTGGCCCCAACCTGCACGGCCTGATCGGTCGCAAGACTGGCCAGGCGGCCGGCTTCGCCTACACAGATGCCAACAAGGCCAAGGGCATCACCTGGTCGGAGGACACGCTGTTCGAGTACCTCGAAAATCCCAAGAAATATATCCCAGGCACCAAGATGATCTTCGCCGGTCTCAAGAAGCCCAACGAGCGCGGTGATCTGATTGCCTACCTCAAGTCGGCCACTAAGTAAATCGAGCACCACCTTAGCAACAACATGAAAACTCTGTATTACGAGCGATATCCGTGAGGAGAGGGCGTGGCAGAAGCGCCTTCAAGCTTATCTTGACGATGGCGCGTATTCAGGTCACAATTACACCAACAGCAACAACAACAAAAAACTATAATATATTTAAAAACAAAAAACATAAAACTACAAATTATGTTAATTTAAAAGTTTAAATAGGACAATTACGTTATTTAATTTAAAAAAGTGGATATGTATATAATTTAACGAATAATTTGTGACACGTCCACGAGATAAACAACAACAATTAAATAATAAACAAAAAAACAAAACTGATATGAACTTGTTTTCTTAAACAAAAATTTTCTTTTTCAGAGAATAAAAATTAATAAGGATTAAGAATTTCCAAGTTTGAAAGGAAGGGGAAAAAATAAGCTCAGCGGTGTTGAAACTTATTTTTAATTATATAATTTTTAAAGCAACAACAAAATCGAAATAAACTTGTTTTTCCATAAGAAATTTTCATTTTCAGAGAATAAAATTAATAGGGAATAAAATTTCAAAGCTTCACCCCAAGATGAAAATAAGCTCAGCGGTGTTGAAAATAAATACAAAGCTTTAAAAGCACCAAAAGATAAACTTTTTAAACTCTGATCGTCAATCCTAAGTTTCGACATAGAAAAAAAAAACAGTTTAGATATTTTTCATTTACATTTCTTATAATGTATTTGTTTTTATATATTCCAAAAAGTTTTAATATATCATACATTTCAATACAACAATAATGTAATGCATTACTTCATGTGTGCTTTTTTTATAGTAAACGATTAGCAATTGCAATTTAAGCATTTATTTTACACACTTAATAACAGTTAATCATATTGCAAATAGTTTTTATTATAGTATTTGTTTGTATAATCTGATTTAAAGAAAAGAAATACTTGATAGGTTTTACATGGGCGCCAATAAAAGTTCAATTTACTGGAGACTTCTTGAAAACGTTAGGCAAACTCTGTACATAGATGATATATATCATAATAATAACAACAACAAAACAGAGACAATAAAATATATAAAGAATTTTCGGTGTATTTTCCCCATTTTTCTCTTTCTAATGTTTCGGAATGCCAACAAAGAGCAAACAACTAAATAGTTTTTCTTTTTTTTTTGATGGAACTTAGTTTAAATAGAGAATTAGGAAAAGAAAACATGCAATAGAAAACACAATATAATTGGATAATGGGAGCGGGGGCAGGGGGATGGAGTAAGCGACTTTTCCACAACTCTTATTGTAAGTTAAGTTTAAGAAGCAGTTGACGATCCTTGGCGATCCTTGGCAATCGAATGTTTTACATCGCTTTAAGCCTTGCCAGCGATTGCAGTCGATCCTTGCTTTTGGTTCTCGCTATCCTTCTCCAGCTGCTTGCCCAGATATTCCCTAGAAAACAACAACACGCAAGAAATTTGAATACAACTTTCACTCTGATGATAATTTTGATATGCTTGAATGCGAAATGCTTGAAATTATTCTATTATTTGCATTGTGCCATTGGTATAAATGCGTGTATGCGTATCGACCGGCACCTGGGTGCGATAAGGGGGTAGGATGAGAGTCGGATATAGCCATACTAACCAATTGTGTACCATCAGCTTTTGTACGGCGAGCAGAGCTTCGTAGCGCACATTGGGATCCTCATGGCCCAAATGCTGCATGACAATCTGTTTGCCGCCCAACTGTTCCAGAACGCTAAACAAAAATGTAACAAAAATAAGTAACAAGCTAAGATGTATATTCGGATTGACTTACTGCTTGCCGCGTGGATAGTGACGCACATACTCCCCAATATCGAAACAGGCAACTGACAGAATGATCGCATCCTTCGACGTCTCCAGCAAATGCACCAGAATGCGCAACAGCTCGTAGTTCTTCTCGTTGAGACGCTGGGCGTTTTCACGCCAGAATTTGGCCGATTTGTGTACGGGCGACCATTCGAGGCGGCCGCTGCGCACTTCCGTGGCATACTCGTCAAAGGAGCTAAGATCCTGCACGGAGTTCTGCAGCTTCTCGCTCAGGTACTCGACATCGGCGGTGATGTCCTCGTCGTCGAAGCGACGCTGTTCGAATATCGACAACTGTTTGAGCACCTTGCACTGCACCATGGCAATGCAGTGATCCTTGGCCACCGACACATCCTCGGGCTTCTCGATCAGATTGCGAAAGACGGCCAAAATGATGCGTGTGACCTTCTCCTTGGCACAATCGCTCAATATATCAGCCAATATGGGTATGACACTGAACTTGTTCATCTTGGCAGCCAGCAAAGGATTAAAGGTGAGCACCCACAGGCAGAAGATTAGTTGGTATTGCACCTATGAATAAGAAATCGAATTTAAATTGTACCAAACAATTTACATATTTCAATTTCAAACTCACCTGAAAGTTGACCCGGGTGGACAGGATCCTTATCAATGTGCTAATGCCATCGACGTTGACAAAGGCAAAGCGATATTCATCCACGCGCAGCATCATCTGCAGGCAACGTGCCACCGATTGGATATACTCGTTGTTCTGCGAAACAATATCGAAAATATATTAAGATCGTTTTCCAACAAAAAGTTAAGTTTAGTAGCGAGTTAGTTATGACAAATTTCTTTATATATTCTTATTCTTTTTTGCAGATATAATTTTTTTGTTTGTTTCTTTTTTCTACTTTCAGATTACGCTCTACAACAACAGCAACAACATAAGTTTTACTACAGCTACTGAGAATTGTGCTCCAAATAATACGATATAATAATAAGAATATAATAAATAAAAAGAAGAGTATTTTGCAATCGCTGTCGCTGTTCTGCACAATAATAGAAAACACTTTTTTGTTGTAAAATGGGCATGGCAGAAGTTTGGTTTTGTTTGTGTTTGTGTGTGTTGCGTTTGCACCGACACCGTTAAATACCTTAACCCTTACCAAAAACCGTTACCTTTACCTTTACCGTTTCTTATAAGTATATCGTTTTCAATTTCAATCGATTTACAATATATTTAGTGGAGTTAGTAAACAGTTAACGTTCCTCATACACACACACACACACACGCACACGGTCACAGTTAATTTAATATCCCGATTCCACGAGGCTGCATTCGTATGATTGCAGCGTTGGTTGGTTGCATTACATTAAAAGTTAACATTACAGAGCACTGAACAGCCCTTTAACATAGTCATACATTTTCGACTTGCTGTTAACGACGAATGCAGCCTAGTGGAATCGGGGTATAACAGCTTTCGAAAGCTTTTCACACATTCTGTGCTTGCTTGTGTGTGTGTTTGTGTATAGGAGTTTGTGTTTTTTATGTACTTGTTTGATTGAGTCTTTGTGTTTGCTTGTTTGTGTATTTTGGGTGGTGGTGGTGGGTGAATGAATTGTGGCAAGCTTCTGGAGCTGCATAAGGAATACCGGTATAACACATTTGCCATCCATCTGCTGACCGCCTGCCGATGTCGACGCCGACGAGGAGCGATAACTCTCATGAGCTGGTTCGTGACGATGATGCATCTGGACCAAATTGGGGCTGTACTGATCTTTGCCCTGCAATCCGTGCGAGTGGACAATGATCGTTTGGGTCCGTTTGGCCAGTTGGGCCATCTCTTGCAGATAGGCATTGCCCTATTTGTAAAGATTAGGGGGGGGTTCAGCGGGGGCAGGTTAGAACGTTGAGCAGCAGCAGAAGCATCCGTTGTGATTTTTCGTTTTGGTATTTGTTGTTTATAGTTGTTTTTGTTTAAAGTTTGTTTTGTTGATTTTTTGGTTTTTTTTTATTATTTTTTTTGGATAGTAAATTGCATTAAAATTAAAAATAGTACAGAAGAAATAAGAAAATGTGAAACGAGTTGACTTTCGACGCAAAAAAAAAAAAAACAAAAACAAACAGAAATCGCAATATCGTGAATGAATCGTAATATATATAAACATATACATATATGTATGTATTTTGGTGCAGTGGTTGGTGCAGTCGGAGGTGCAGTTTGGTGGCTCACCGGTGCGAAATATATGACGATGAGGTGCGATGATATTTTGAAACTTTTTCCGAAACGGTTATACGAACGTCATTGTCATTGGGAAAGCGATCGATTAATTTTCAATCAGTGCTGCCAATTTAGCTCTTTTCCCGCTAGATTGGGCTGTTTTTAAAACGAACTGTATTTATAAGTAAATACTTTTTTTTTAGCTTTGTTATGGCTTTATTTGCTCAAAAAACTATGGCAGCACTGATTTTGATGTTTTAAGGACGAAACACGCTTAGAATGAATATTTAGATATGTAGATTTATTTTTATGTTTGAATTATTTATTATTTTACTTTATTTTATTTTCACGGCTCATTTTATTGAGTTTTGTTTTTACGTTAGAACATTACTTTGGACGGATGTTATATATTATTAATTGGGTGAGTAGAACAATATACAAAATGCAAACAAAACTAACAAAGCGTGCAAACTATTATTAAGCAAAGTTTAATTAAAAATTAACAATTATTATGGCGAAGTGTGATTTTTGGCTTTGACTTTGTCAACTCTAGCGACCGATTTAAAAAGGCGATAACCCTGCATATCGATTAATATCGCATGAAACCCTTTTGAAATTGAATTTTGGTAAATTAATTCATGCCAATAACAAGAATATCATGCTACATGCTAATATATGTATATACAAATGTTCAGATATACATATAGTATATGTATGTACCTAAAATTACCTGACTGGAAAGGGGTATATTGTATGTATGTATATATATACAAGAACATGCATTTGGGGGGATTGGGAATGGCAAAAAAAAAGAAGGAAATGTATGGCAACGCTAGTTGATCGTGTCGTCTACTTACATTGCTGGCCAGCTGATCCTTGAGGAACTGCAAGTAGAAATTGAGGTCAGACTTGGGCATGATCTCGTGTCCCCAGCAAGCGAACTTGGCCAATATGCGCGACGACATGTTGACAATGAAGCCATCCTGACGATTTAGCAAATTCAAGAACGGTCCCCAAACGGACTGCTTCAGCTTGCCGGACATCTCGTGGAAGAGATCGACCCGGGAGCGATCCTCCTGCAGCAAATCGTCGAGCAGCACGAGTATATACTGAATGGTTGCATCCTTGGACAGATGCGAGACAAGATTCAGCAGCGTCTTGACCACCTGCGTGGGATTCTCGGCCAAAAAGGCAGCGCGTGCCTTATCCAACATACTTATTGCCTGATAATCCTCCTGGCTGATCATCTGCGACTGCATATAGGATGCCCAGTTGATGGTCTTGGTGCGTATGTCGGCTGCCTGATGCTGCAGCACCGAAGTGGCAGCAATCATATCTGAAAATTGCAAATTACAATTGTATAGGGCGGGGTGCTGCACGGTGGTGGCAAAAACTTCGATTTTTCACAGAGGTCAGCTGCTTTGCCAACTTACCAATGTTTTCCTCGGGCAAATACAGTGCGGTTGTCATTGTGATGGCTGTTTTTTAGTGTATGTCTGTTGAGTGATACGCAAGTAAGGGTGCTGCGCGCGTTTCGCACAGAATTTCTGTTGAAATATATTGAGGAAAAAATGTAGATGTTAAATTACGAGTGTCGTCTTTTCACACCAATGCGACAGCACCGAAATTCAGCTGACTGGTCTTGTGACTTATTCGCCGCGTTCGCCGTGCACTGACGTTGCCACTTGGTTTTGTTTGATGTTTGCACGATTACCTGTGAATGGCAAAACTGGGGATGTGCTGCCAATAACAAAAATAAGAACAACTAACAACACTTTGCAAATAAAGAAAACAAAAGAAATGTAAATTTGTCCCACAATATTGTATAAAGTTTGTCTATTGAAATAGCAAAGCTTGAATGACAATTCGACGATAATGGAATTTGTCCCGCATTTAAAGCGCAAGCGGAGCAATTCCAAAGACTACAAAAAAGTAGCACCTTTTCCACTTTGCACGGACGGCCAACGCCAATACCAAGGCGTCTTCAATGGACTCTGTGTGGAGGTCGCAGACACCGAACGGATTAAAACACTTCACGACAATGGCTGCTATGGAAAAGGCAGCTGTTCGCGAGGTGCACCAATTTCTGGAGAGGAAGATGAAACTCTGCTGCTTGGTCTGGAGGAGGCATGCTTGTTAGCCTACTTCTTGGAAGTGTTGGAAATTAAAGACGCGTCGGGCAACGTAATGGACTGGAAGTCGTACTTGCTGGCGGCGTTGGACAATAACAAGGAATTTGTTTACAAGCTAGCTGCATATTTATATTTAAAATCCAAAAATTGGGTCATCAAAAGTGGCTTCAAATTTGGTGGAGATTTTCGTAAGTACAAGTACGTTAACACCTATATCTATTAATAATTAATTCCGTTTTCGTAGTTATCTACAAGCAGGGCCCTCGACAATTCCATGCCAGTTTCTTAGTAATGGTTCAAGCTCCAGCTAAAAATATCCATTCCTATTATTTGGCCAAAAACTTGAAGGGAGTTCAACGCGTTGCTGAAACTTCCGACAAGGATGTGCTACTGCTCGGAGTAAAACAGCCCCAAGACTTTGATCCCAAGCTGGTCACACAGGAAACCCTCAAATCCCTAATCATTCAAGAGACAGTTATTCGGCGTTTTAACTACTCATCTTTTGTGCAAACAAAACAAATACAATAATATGCTTAAACTAAAGTTTCTGCACACGATTCTTTTTTGGAATGCCTGAGCTGCGATAGTCAGCTCGCTCCTGAAGGTAAATCGCTTTGCATTCGTCCTTAAACGTTTCGTTCTGATACCAGTTTGTGAGGCAGTCCCTCAACGCAGAATTCTGTTTGCGACAGGTGGCAACCATGAAAACGCTGCTCGCCTTGCAGCACTCCTCGAAGTCGGCCACTTCTTTGGAACAGTGCTCAGCCCGCGCACGATCTCTCATTATTTTTGGGATCAACACTTCTCGCTCCACATTGCGCAACTTTGTGTCATTCGGATCGCCTGCAAGCGGCAATTTAGTTAATTTATTGTTGCCAGTAAGTGTTTTCGTGTGCTTTCTTACCAAGACCGTGAGGGTTGCGGGGATTAAAATCGACATGCTGTTCGAAACTCATTCTGTGTGTGGTAGAGTTATAATTCTAGATTTCCAAATGCCACTTTGATCTTAGTTATAAAATAAATTCACCGCAAATAAACAAATTTATATAAGACCAAAACAATGTGGTGGTTAGTCGATTTAACTCAACCATAACGGGGTGGTTCGAGTTGGCAAGTCTATTTAATAACGATTGTTACACAACACTGGCTGTTTCCGCCTCTTTTTCTGCCAGCCTGCAGCGCCTTTGGACGTGTGTCAAAAGCGCTTCCGTTGCAATTTTATATTAATTAAATAAAATGTCTGAGACATTGCAATTGCGTGGTACGCTGATCGGCCACAATGGCTGGGTCACACAAATCGCTACCAACCCCAAGGATCCCGACACCATCATCTCGGCATCGCGTGGCAAGTATTCTATAAGATATATGTGAGGTTAGATGGCGCCGATCAAATCGGTCAATATCTTCAACATCGCCGCATTATTTCTATATTTACATTAACGTGCTTATTAATTTGTGTATTGTCTTGCAGACAAGACCTTGATTGTCTGGAAATTGACCCGCGATGAGGACACCAACTACGGTTATCCCCAGAAGCGTCTCTATGGACACTCTCACTTCATCAGCGATGTTGTGCTCTCGTCCGACGGCAACTACGCTCTGTCCGGCTCCTGGGATCAGACTCTGCGCCTGTGGGATTTGGCTGCCGGCAAGACCACTCGCCGCTTCGAGGGACACACCAAGGTGGGATAAGTTTCCAAGTGGTTGAAAGTGTTTTGAACAGGGCCTAGAATTGTGGCTTTCTTAGAACTTGACCCGCCCCACTCAGTATGGTGTATTGGTGTATATCAGCCACTTTTAAAGTAAGGTTAGGTTTAGTTAGCGCACCAATACCAATACAAACAAATATTGCGCCTATGCGAGGCAGAATTTCTGATTGACAACTGTACCCTGTTCTACGCCTGAGTCGACATACTTTTGCGTGAAGCTCATCATCGTAAGTAGTCATCAAAGATTCACCGGCTGCTATATTTTATATACTTACACCAAAAACCACGTCGAAATTCAACAGCTAATCGGATTTTTGATATTTTCAGGATGTGCTTTCGGTTGCCTTCTCGGCTGACAATCGTCAGATCGTTTCGGGCTCTCGGGACAAGACCATCAAGCTGTGGAACACCCTGGCCGAGTGCAAGTTCACCATCCAGGAGGATGGCCACACCGATTGGGTGTCGTGCGTGCGTTTCTCGCCCAATCACTCCAATCCCATCATTGTTTCCTGCGGCTGGGATCGTACCGTCAAGGTCTGGAACTTGGCTAACTGCAAGTTGAAGAACAACCACCATGGCCACAATGGCTACCTGAACACCGTGACCGTCTCGCCCGACGGCTCGCTGTGCACCTCCGGTGGCAAGGACTCCAAGGCTCTGCTGTGGGATCTGAATGACGGCAAGAACCTGTACACTCTGGAGCACAACGACATCATCAATGCCCTGTGCTTCTCGCCCAACCGCTACTGGCTGTGCGTCGCCTATGGCCCATCGATCAAGATCTGGGATCTGGCATGCAAGAAGACCGTCGAGGAGCTGCGCCCCGAGGTCGTCTCGCCCACATCAAAGGCCGAGCAGCCACAGTGCCTGTCCCTGGCCTGGTCCACCGACGGCCAGACCCTGTTCGCCGGCTACTCCGACAACACCATCCGTGTCTGGCAAGTGTCTGTATCAGCTCACTAAAATGGATTTATGTTAATTATATCTGACATTATATCGATCGCGAATTGAAATTAAATAAAATGCGACACTTAAAACCAAAAAGTATCAAATTGTGTTTTTTTTCTTGGCATTTTATTTGTAAACACATTTATAAGATTGCAATATGATAATCACGAATATTGCAAGTGCATAACAAAATAATTTAATAAATAAATATTTATGAACATGATGGATGGGTGGTGTTGTGCGGGGGGAGTAGGGGGTCAACAAAGTGCGAATGAGTGCTAACACAATTTATACAAAACAACAATTTCATAAGAACGTATCCCTAAATCGAAAACGAAACCGAAGACTGACTTCAACCATCCTACGAACATCGACAAAAATAAAGCTTAGCTATAAATTTGATTTGGGCACTTCAATAGGTTGCTATGTTGCGTCGGGCAAGCATTTGGCGGACGTACTCGAGCATCGCCACAAGCGTCACTTGGTTTTGATCGAATTCGAATTCGAGCGCTGGACAGCTTTCAACGATGGTGATTTGGCCAAGGGAGGACTACTTTCGACTACTTTGTCCGCAGCCGAGCTGACAATTTTGTAGACATCGTTCCGAAAGACAATGACCAGAACGGTGATGTTGTCAACCGAGCCGCGCTTATACGATTCCATGGTCAGTGACTTGGCACCAAAGTCCGGCTCCTTCAGATGCTCCTGCACAAAACTGCAGGCTTCCTCATTGCTGAACGTGTCCCAAAGGCCATCCGATGCGAGTATCAGAAAACGGGGCCTAGCAAATGCAAACAATAAACAAATAAGATGACGCAGTTCAGCAGCGGGTTCAATAACTCTTGGCACACTCACTTGTGATCATTTAGCTCGAAGGTCAAGATGTCCGGTGTGGCTATGACTAGATTCTGTACGGGAAATAAGTAAAACGTGTCTAATTAGCAATCAGCTAGTAAATCTATATATTGTGTGACGAAAGTGTCACGCCATACCATACCTTATCTTTAAGGGGATAATCACCCATTGCTCGTGACGTGGCCAAGACGCCAGCCACGCGCCAAACGCCACGGAAAGCAATAAAGCCGCCGGCATCGTGGATGCGTTTGCGCTCCCGCACCTGCTGCGGCTTATGATCGAAGGACAGAGGGATGGCGATGCCACGCGAATCGAACATAACGCCACGCGAATCCCCAACATTCGCCACAATCAATTTGCTGTCCTTGACAATGGCAATCAGCGCCGTCGTTCCGGCTATGTTTGTCTAAAGAAAACGAAAACAATCAATCGAATGTTTATAGGCGAACTAAATTTACTCACTGCAAGCTTTGCCTGCTCGACGAGCTTGTGATCCGCCGAGAGAATCTCGTCGGTGATTAGTTTGCCAAATTGTATGCGTCCGTTTTCGATGTAACATTTGGCATCGTAGCTGGGCGGCGCCACATTGTTGTTGTTATTAAGAAATGAATCCTTGGCGGCGTTGTTGCCACCACTGGCCCGCATGGCGCTGTTAAGCTGCGCCGTATAGATGTCGGCAATGGATGCCTCCGTTGTCTTTTGCTTGATGGCCGTGCAATCGGCGGTGGTGCTGTGCATCTTGCGCAAGCTATCCTTGCGTGCCACCGTCGGCTCGTTCTCCTTATTCGTAGCGGCATCCTTGCGGCTAAGTTTGCGCGCCAGATAAGGACTCTTCTCATAGTTGTTATTCTCCGAAGAATGGCCCTCGGTCTTGAGTATTTTGTTGATTTCAATGATTTTATTGCAAATATTCTTGACCAGCACATCCCGGGCAAAATTGGCGGCGAATTCGCCACCATGTCCATCAAAAACGGCGAAAAATGAGATGTCCGTGTTGTTGTTGATGTTCTCCTCAATGATAAATCTACAAGAATAAACACGTTTGAATTGGAACTTGATTCCTAGTCTCAACACCAACAACTCACCTGTCTTCCATGTGTGGTCGGCGGCCGAGCACGGCAAAGGCGGCGCTCTGTTGACGCACTTCCTCCCAGGTCTGATGGTCGCCGGCGCCGCCAGTCGCTTCCATGGCGCGTGCATTGGCCTTTTGTCTACCCAAGGTGGCCTGGATGCGTCCCAAGATGCTGCGACTCCACACATCTGCCGCTTGCAAATATATCAAAAATATAAACAAAATGACGCCACAGAATATGACCTCGGGCCGCAGCACGTAGATGCGGCATAATTTCCATAGATAGGCCAACGGGGAATTGATGGACGAGAAGCCCACCGCAAACTTCGATAAGATTTTCATATGCGATACGTATGTCTGATAGAAGATCTTGTCTTCCAATTCGTCATCCATTTGACTGGGATTCGGCGATCTGCTTTATACTTTTACTCTCTCTTTCTTTCTTTGTATCGGCTAATTATGCTTCGTATGTATGTGTGTGTGTGTATGTGAAACGTCTGTGCGTGAGTGATTTGGGTGAATGTGTTTTCTGGGTTTGTGGTATTTAATTAAAAATCACTACAGAACCAAAAAACAATAACAAAAGCACTTGAATCGCAATTTTCGATTTATTATTTGCGCACTGTTTTTATTTTTTTCCTTCTTATTGGCGACTTTTGGTTTGTGTCGTTCTCATTTTTTGACGTATTATTGCACAGCAGATTCGCCCGACATTTGGTAGCATTATATTATTTCAGAATATTCTTATTAATAGCCTCTGTTGCTTGCACATAAAACAAAAACAAGAACAACATCCGTTTATGTACGTACATGTGTGTGCGTATCTGTGCGTAAATACATACCTACTCACATAGCTATAGCCACAGTGAATCCCAATTAAAAGTTATTGGACCAACAAATTTTTAAAACGCTCACAACTAAAATTTCTAAACGTAAATTACAAGCAAAACGTATTCTAGTGACTTAAAAATTTGGTGTTCGTTATTTTGATCAAAATGTTAACAATATTCTATTTTAATAGTGCATGCTTCATGGCATACTTTCCAGTTAGTTTGCTGAGTTGTTCGTTGTAGTGAACAACAACTGTATGCACGGCTGCAAGTATCAAGACAAACCAGAGAGGCATGCACGATGGTATCGATAGTATCGATTGAGTACATTTTTGGCGCTCTCAATACACTCCCGGTATTAAAACGCAACGCATTAACTGAACTAAATTATATCATTAATTAAATAACGGCCAAAATTAATGCGCAACTTTAATGGAATAACAAACGGAATAAAAAACCACACATGAAATTGACTTTTGCATTTCAAGTAAGCAACCTATCGATACTTTTTAAAGCGCAACGCAGTGTGGCCGTATTCAGATGCAATTTTTTCTTAGCACTGTTGTGAATACTCTTTCTCTTAAATATTTGCGTTATATGAATTTGTAATTTCACAATGTAATTTTTTCACTCAGACACATTTATACTCTCAATATTTTTATGATAAACATTCTCGATGGGCTTCTGCTTAAAAAGTTTCCCAACATACTCTTGAAAATGTACCTGCAGAGTTTTTGCCAGAATATGTGTAGCGCCTGTCCATGGTGGCCATTTAAACTATGAATAAATGTGTTGGCATTTTTTAAAATATATTTTACTATGAAACAATTAAACAATTTAATATTTTTGCACACAATATTTGTATATGGAAGATCAAAACAAGAACTGCAAGCGACGCCGAGAAGAACTGCAACAAAACGAAACGACAAACCGCCAACTGGCGCAGCATTTTAATATATAGTATTATTTATTATGCTTTGCCATTGAGTGGCGTATTCTACTATAATATATACTCTCCAAATGCACTTGTGTACAAACATTTAATTAAACAAACTGCAAAGGGATGTTCGCTCATTTAACAATTTACCCCAAAAAAAAACTGTCGTTTCTCTTGGCGCGACTAGAAAGAAACAAGATGAATTCGAATTGTTTTTGTTTTTTAAGTAGTATGTATTTTAATTATATTTATTTAGTTTGTTGCATTACAAAATATTGGGGTTTCTTTTTTGTTTTTCTCGTAGGGTAGGTTTAAAAACTCTTAGCTCAATAAAAAAATGGCATAAATTTGAAAAATGAATATTGCAGTTAACATTGATTGCTTATAGTACAAAACGTAACGGTTACACTTAACAGCGTTAAATAGAAATAACTTTGCCTTCGCTTTTCGCATTTCATTTTTTAATTAATTTTTTGTTCATGAATATGGCAATGGGGAAGAGCTGGCCCAAACTGGCGGCTGGTAACTGTAAATAAAGAGATAATTTGTTATTCACCACATTCAAGAGTTGAGTATGCTCATATTCACCTCTCATTCATTTAAACTGTGCATTGCCGATAGCGATCGGCATTTTCTTGAATGTTGCGCAGATAAAGATTAAGCTTATCGTTTAGCGGCTGTATGGATTCCTGCAGTTGGGCTAACTTTTGGTTCTTCTCCTGATAGGTTTCCTGCAGCAGATTGAGTTCGTTGAGCTTCTCGTTGGTGTCCACCGTTAGCTTTGAGGCACGTTGCAACAACAGCTTGGCACGCTCCCGTGCATTCTCCGAGCGACTGGCGCGATCGGTGAGCGTTTGATTTGTGGCGCTTGTCGAGGATTGCAGATTGCTGGCCTCGCCTCGGGCACGCAGTGCCTCCAATTTGACACGATTCGCTTCCTTGGTGATCTCTTTGGCGTCCAGCTCGTTCTTCAGTATGTTCTTTTGCAAACGTTGCACTTTCTTGGCCAGATCCTCGACCTGTTGGGCGGTAACATTTGCTGGCGACTCCGCTTCCTTGGTTTCTAGATCGATTTGCTCCAGGTCCTTGTCGGCTAGCTCAATGTTGCTATTTGCTTGTTGGATAGCATCCTGAGCTTTGCCTTGCGACTCGTCGGCTGAAGCCAGATTCTGTACCACGGAATTGGCCATTTCGAGTATATTATTGGCAGTGGCTTTTGTGCTATTGGCTGTGCTTTGTAGGCTATTGACACGCTCCAGATCGGGTCGTGTCTTATAGATAATTGATTCGACGTTCTTGAGCGAGGAGACGGCATCGTTGATCTTCACGCCAAGCGATTCGATCTCTTTGGGATCGAGCGTGAGGTCCAAGAGCAGCGTAGCCTGTGCCAGCTGCTTGCTCTCCTCGGGCAGCGCCGTCTTGTTCAGCTGGAAATCGTTGACGGCAGTAATCAGATCGGTGGCCAGCTTGATGCTCTCATTTGTTTGATTCAGATAACGTTCCGACTGCTCAAATCCTTCTTTGGCCTTCTGGTATGCTTCGGAGGCATTCAGTTTAGCTTGGGTCAGGGCACGTATGGTCTGATCGGCTTCATCCTTTTTGCGGGTTATAGACAACTCTGTGTCCATGGCCACCTTCAGTGCCTCCTCGGAATGAGCAAGTGAACCGTGCTCGCAGGAGAGAAAACCACCGCAATTACCACACCCTGCACCACCGCAAAGATTATCGCAGGGATCACCCGGCTTACCGCACACCTGATTATTCAGATCCGGTATCTGAGAGGTCAATGCGCTCAACTCGGAACGATATTCGGCAATAATCTTGTCATTATTCGCAATGGTATCATTTTCATCCTTGATCTTGTTGGACAACGTTTCGACACGCTTGCAGTTGCGATCAGTATTGGAGGCCAACTCCTTGGCCTCGTCTTTAACAGCTGAAAGGCTGCTGACACGTTCGTAGGCATGTCTGGTCAGATTGAGTGCTCCCTCGATATTGGATTCCTGCAGGTGGATGCCATTCTCCTTGAGCTCCTTTGAGAGCTGCTGGACGAGGCGTGAGTGATTCTGCAATCCCTCCAACTCCACAGCGGATAAGCTGAGCAGGTTGTAGATTTCATCCAGATTGACTTCCGTTTCACTCAAACGCTGATGCGATTCAACCAGCTGCTGTTTGAGTACATTGGTGGCCGCATCCAATTGATCCATATCCAGCAAACTGACCGATGTATTCTGCAGCAGATCTCTAATGTGCTGCAGCTTCTTGTCCAGATCACTAAACTCGGCTGTGTAGGCGCCTGTGGCGCCAACCTGCTTAATCTCCTTGGCGCGTTGAATGGTCGCCTGCGTGGACTCATCCAAGGCATTCAGTATCAAGTCCCAGTTGTTGAAACATTCACCACAGGGTGCGCAGTGGGGGAACTGTCCAAGATAGCCACGTGCACACTCATTGCACTTGTAGCCACCGATGCCCTCATGGCAAACACACTGACCAGTCTCCCGATCGCACTGGAAGTCAGCAGCGCCAAATTGATCGCACTCGCAAGGCTGGCACTTCTCGTTGGGATTGCCCCAGTAGTGCGCCTGGCACTGGTTGCACGCTCTGCCGCCAAACCCTGGCTTGCACTCGCACTGTCCGGTAAAGGTATGACACTGCTCCTGTACAGCACCAATGGCATCACAATTGCACGCCTCGCACCCCTCGCCCGAGCCGATCTTCCAGTGATTCAAGGCACACTGATTGCACAGCAGACCCTGGACATTGGGCAAACAAGGACACTGTCCGGTATGACGATCGCAATGAGCAAGCGTCTTATTGGTGCCCAGGAAATCGCATTCGCATGGCCGACAATTCTGCTGCAACGCATCGCCATGATAGCCATCCCGGCAGAGCTCACAATGATCTCCAGTCGTGTCATAGAGACATTTCAGACAAGCTCCCGTCTGTCGATCACAGTTGCCCGAGTCATAGACATCAATATTATTGCTGCACTCGCATTTGCTGCAGCTGCCGCCATTTTCCGGTGAACCATAATGATTATCCGCACAGATCTCACACTTTGCGCCCGCATAACCCTCCTGACAATGGCAGAGCATATTGCTGTTCCTGGTGTCCAACGAGCAACCATCGGCATGCGACATGCCACTGGCTGTTGTATCCGGACAGCGACAAGCGCGACAACCAATCTCGCTACCAAGCAACGGGTCTCCATAGTAACCCTCCAGACAGGCATCACAGCCAAAGCCAGTCGTCGAATCCTGACAATTGAGACACTGTCCCGTCAGAGGATCACACAATGCGGCGTGGCCATTGCACTCACAGACGCGACACTGTGGGAAATTCCAGTAGCCCGGCTGACACTGATTACACTCCCTGCCATAGGTATTGGGATGACAGGCACACTGTCCCGTCAACAGGTCACAATTGTTATCCTTGCTGCCAATGCTGTTGCAGTCGCAGGCCTTGCAACCCTCCGGTCCAAAGCCATAGGTTCCTGGCGCACACTGATCACACTGACGACCCACAACATTGGGTTTGCACTGACAGAAACCGCCATTGGCATCGCACTCCTTGCTCAACGAACCGGTGGGATTGCAATTACACATGCTGGCTCCATCGTAGATATACTTGCTGGCATCCTGCTCCAGATCGCGACAGATGGCCGACATGTGTTCCTTGTAGCGCATATCGTACAACGATTGATTGCAGTTCATGTTGATGTATTCGCGCAGACGTAGATCCGCTACGGGCGAGCCCTGGAAGATAGGTGTGACCTCTATGCGTGGTATGAGCGTAAGCGAGTCGACCAATATTGTTGCTGAGGGATTGTCTTCGTCGTGACGACGTCGCTCGAATAGAATCCTAAAACGATACTCCTTGCCCGCCTCCAGGCAGACATCGTGTAGCGCCACCACTTGGCGGTCTCGCTCGGGCAGTGAGAAAGGAACGCGTGCTTCGGTAATCGGCGATTGAATGACTTGAGCGCATTCACCTTGCGGATCAATCTCATCGGGCCGGACAAGCGTTATGTACGCATCATCCCAATCGCCGCGAGACGTGGACTGATAACGGATGAGCACATCGTAGGGCATGGTACGTGGTATATCGTTGACAACGATGACCATCTCGGAGTTCTCGGGCATACGGGTGAATCCAATGCCTGTGAAACCGGGCGCATGCTCCTGATTGGTGGGCGTGGCTTGTGGCACAACGCTGCAGTTGCCATTACTGCCATACGAGATGCACATATCGGCCACCTCGGCCTCGTGCACCACATGCAGATCGGGTATAAAGTAATTCTGCTTGGGTTGCGCGCAAGTGCGTCCGGTCATATGAGAACGGCAACGACACTGTCCGGTGAGCACATCACAATAGTTGTCATAGGAACCGCCAATATCGCAGCTGCACAGCGTGCAACCATCCTCGGATTCGGAGAGACCAAAAGTCTCCGGTTGACATTGATTACAATCCTTGCCGGTGACCAGACGCTTGCACTTGCACTCACCACTGCGCATGTTGCAGCCAGAATTGTTGACAGTGCCGAGCGTGTTGCAGGTGCAGGCCTCACAGCCAGCAGGATTAGCGGGATTCAGATGCCAGAAGCCTTCCTTGCACTTGTCGCAACGTCGACCAGCCACATTCGGTTTGCAGTGACAGGCGCCTGCCTCGATGCCATTCTCCGGGTCATTCACTGAATCACAAATGCCATCGTCCAACGAACCATCCGGATCACAATCGCAGGGTTGGCAGACATTCGGGCTGCTCAACTGCTCCCTGGGTTCGCGATAGAAGAATGCCATGCACTCCTCACAATGCTGACCCTGGGTATTGTGCAGACAATTGTCGCAAAAACCACCAGACACATGACCCGATGCAACGAAGACAGCCTCATCGAAGTGACAGCTGACTGCATGGCCATTGCATTCACATTTCTTGCAAGCGTTCGTTTGCTTGCCGAATGCCGGCTTCCAGGGCAGATCGTTGTAGAAATCTTCGCAGGTCTCACAATTCAGACCCTTGGTGTTGTGTGTGCACTCGCAACGGCCATGAACCATCTCGTAATCCTGTGTGAGAACATCGTCCAGGGGCAGACACTGTGAGGCATGACCGTAGCAGGAACAGGAGCCACGCACAACCATATTCGAGATACCATAATAATATTTCTCCTCATTCTCCAGACGATTATCGAGCAGATTGTCGCCCAACTTGTGCAGCTTTGTCATCTGTATACGCAAATTGGTCATCTTTAGTTGATTTTGCACGTGCTCCGCATACGGATCGGAGACATTGATGTTTGGTGGCAGGACACGGAAGATGACTTCGCCATTGCGCGAGGGTTCGACCAGCGAGTAACGGGATGAACACATAACATCCGTGATGTTGTTCAGCGAGGTGGGTACGCCGGGGAAAGCTTCCTCGCAGTTGTAGGCAAAGTAACGATAAACATGCCACGTTTCGCCAAAATCAAAACTTCTCTCAATATACATAGCCGCTGGGCGGAAAGTAGCGAAAGTTATAATCAAATGGGTAAAGTGAAATTCAGCCTCCAAATCGAGTTGAATGGTGACATTCTGTTTGCCATTCTCCGACTGCCACCAGGTGGGAATATTTGTGCCCGGCTTGGTCTTATAGATGATCTGTCCGATGCGATGATTCTTATACGGATCATTGCGCGTATCGTCCCTCGAGTCACAGAGGAAACACTTCTTATCCTCCAAATGCGATAAGATGCAGAACCGTTCCGGTGATTGCAGACCACATGTTGAGCTTGCCGTCAAACGATTCTCACGTCCGATGAGTAGATTACCCGTTGCTGGGTAACACGAGGATCGTTCGCAGGGATGGGTTTTGATAAATTGTCGTGTTAGATTCCTTGGACGATCGCGACGTCCGTGTTGTGCCTGCGGCGTACGTTGCGCTTCCAGCACTTGGCTGCTCAGCACGACGACGAGCACAAAGAAAAGCGCGATAAGGCCGCTGTGAAGCGACATCGCTCAATCTCTCTCTTAGCGTTGGCTCTCTTTGCCGTTGTTGTTGTTGCTTGAGGTCGTGTTCCACTAGAGCGCTTCCGGCTCCGTTTCTGTAATCAGCGTTCGTTCGATTTCCTTTAACTCAACTATGTTCCTTTTTATTTTGGGCAGAACACGTGGATAAGCTGTAAGTAATATAGTATAATCATTAGTAAAAGATCATAAGGGTTTATCTTTTAACTTACTTTTTCTTTAATTACTTTCCAATGCTGCTTGAACTTTCATGTTACGCCTTTCCAAGCTGCTGTGGCTTATCTCGCAACTGCAAAACACAAAATTCAATTAGAAATTGTTCTTTACAAGCAGTCTTATCAAGCCCTAATTTAAAATCATATTTTTTTGATTGAAAATTCCAACACACAGAAACCCACCGTCCGCACCCAACGAGTCTTACGCATGAACTGAGAGCCTTCTGCGGCTTGAAATGTGAATGAATCTCAGGCCGCACATAAAGTTCGGACTATAGGGCGATAAACACAAACAGCAACAAGCGACAACATATAAGTATATATATTAAGTTTAATCCGTTGTTGCCTGGTGCGTCGTTTTATCAGCTTTAAAAGACTTGTACTAAATGCTCAGAGCAAGATGATTATTATTTTTAGACACACACATACACACATACAAGGCAGCATCAAGTGTCACATTAAAAGAGTTGTGTACTTGTTAATAAGTGCTTATGATCTCATCAGCTTTGGGTTTCCTTGGGTGATCTTTAAGCACAAAAAACCAGTCTGTATTTATTAACTCGCCCAATTTTCTAGGGTATTCAACATAAATCTGAATATTCTGTGGTCTGAAAATCTGGGTCTGTGCTCTTATCAGTTCCAGTTCCATTGGACACGCAACAAAATTCGAATAGAACCGACAACTGTGCTACAAACCCAGCAGCTTCAGGCAGATAAGTAGCTTCAGGAGGCAGCATAAGTCAACTATTTTTTGTGCTTAAGATTTGGTCATTGATAAGTCGAAGCATATTGGAATTGGAATGGAGTCACACTCTCCGACTATAAAGCTGATGTAGACACAAAAACTATTTTGTAATTACGAGTGGGGCACGTAGCGATAAGAGTTCATTCACAGATGTGTCCATAAGACATTCATTCGTTGAGAATGTTTATTTCTGTGTACATAACTTTTGTTTTTCTGTGTTCTTTGCCTCAGACTATTGGCCGATTTTAATGAGTTATGATTTTAAATTTGTATGAAATCTATCTATTTTATCAATGGGCATACGTAACTACTCTTTCTTGTTCTAATTGGGCGCTGTTAATTTCAGTTTCATTTTGGCGCACAAAAAGCTAAAAAAAAGTAGACAGCGCAGACGGGCAAATAAATAAATAACCAAGGAACTAAACAAAACGTTAATTTACCAAGCACACACACAGTATTATACTGGGATGTGTTTGTTTATGAATTGGTATGGGTAAACAAAAGAGAACGAACCAAAACTTCATAATCGAAATGATGGAGTTAGAAATACCCTTTATAATAGGTTCTTTGCTGGAGAAGGGATATTTTCCCTAAAAATAAGTTCTGTAAAAATCTTTCATTCATAAAAAAGCTTTTTTTTCCTAACCGAAAAAGTAAACCTTCAAGCTTAAATGCCCATTGGGCAGATAGGTAAGAAAGTATCAGAATGAAGCAGCATTGGAGCCAAAAGGCAATGTTCCCAATATATGTATGTGTGTGTGTGTGTGTTTTGTCTGTAGATATGTATTTCGACAAGTTCATTTAAATTGCTCACATGCATGTTTTCTTAGCTTTGGCATGTTTATACTATATTCTGAATTCCATCAAAGCGCGATTGCTTATTGACCACACATCCTCAGCTGTTGGAACTGTATTTTTCACTTATGGACAACATGTGTGCAGCAACCCCAAAAACAAAAACAGATTGAATAAAAACTAAAATGAGATCAGCACATGCGGCGGGCAAACTAATTTTAGACTTGAACTAAGTCCTGCCCACGGCACAGCTGCAATAAAATATGCTCGTGATGGATGCAGATCTTTGTTAGATTCAAGCTTGGCTCATATTTTAATTGGCAGCAACCTCGTTCAGTGACAATTTGCTTGGCGATGCAATTTTATGAACACACATACATACACACATGAGTACAGGAATGGAGGTTATTTCACTTACAGTTAAGTACTATAGGAAATTCTTAAGCCACCCTCGCAGCTACATACATACATATGTATGTATGTACATATGTTTGTATGTGCATTTGCAAGGCAAGGCATTCTCAAATGGATTCGGGTATAATGTTACAATTCGTATGTAATTCAAAAGAATTTATGTATGTATGTATGTAAACTTTTTACTGTTTGAGAATAAAAAAAAAATCACAAGCTAGGCGATAATAAAACATTGCAGCAGTAGCAAGACCAAAAACAACAACTGTAAACAAGAGCAACAGCAGCGGATGCAGCGAAGTATGTAGAAAGAAGAAGTAGCAAAGTAACAACAAACGGGACAAAACAGATAAACGCAGGCAGCAACAACAACAACTACCGCACAACTCTTTAGTTTTGAAGTAAATATTTTAAGTACAACTAAGAAATTGAGTAAAGAATAATTTAGATTGTTTAATTTGTTAGTTTTCTTACCACGGCGTGTTACAGCAACAACTTTAACTCCTACTACTCCTCGCTGTTTTAATCCAACAACATTTTCTGTTATACACAAAAACAATAAACTCTCAGCAGTGCACTGTTGTTGTTGTTTACGAACTTCTTTTTTTAAACTTAAAGGGGAGCATGCACACATACACATTCACAAATAAACAGCGCAACACACAGAAGATACTATTTTCCAAGACAATCAGAGGACGGCGAAAAGAAACACCCGCGACTGCCGAAAACCCGTCCGTTCGTCAAAGATCCACACTCGGTACTGAGCTAAATTGTGAGCGCAAAGTCAAAGTCAGCAACAAGTGAGCGCAAGCAAATGTGTGTGAGTGCGAGAGAGTAAGAGTTTTTTACCTGCGGAATATACCTGTAAATGATTTTTTCCCTTCATTTGGACTTAAAGTGCATATACAGGTTTCATTTAATTTGGCAAAGATTGTCACACATAAAAATTTTGGTTTATTCTCAAAATATATTTAGCGTTTATACTCCAAATTCAAATTTAACGGCCACTGCTCAGAAGTCAAATGATTGGCAACGCTGTGATGCATACACAGTGCCAAATCTCCCATATCGATGTGCTATCGATAGTAGTATATCAGCGCAAAGTGAACTATGCAAAAGTATCGATGTCGTCGATACTTTTTGTTGTACTTGCTATTATCAGAGAACCGTTGAGTAAATTAGAAAGAGAGGGGACAGAGCGACAAAATCGGGTTTCTTGGTATTGGTAAACTTGAAGGCGCAAACTTGGCGCTTGGCGTTTGCGGGCGCATAGGGTATACGTAGAGTGCTCACACAAACACAAAACGAAGGAGAGCACAAAGTGCAACGGAAAAAGCGCCAACGCCGCAACGACGAGTTGTTAGTTCACTATTGGAGCTCTCACCGAGCAGTCGATCGTACGCGAACTCGGCCGTCTGTCAACTTCAGTGAGATCGTTACGATTTTGAAAAACCATACAAGAAATAGGCAAAAAGAAACACAGAGCTAATCGAAAAAGCAGCTCGCACCAAACAAAAAAAAAGTTGTTAACGGGGCGGCCAGTTATGCTATAAATTTACATCTGCCACATTTGTCATCAAAATTTGTTGTAAAAAAATATTCGAAAAACCAAAAAAATTGTAAATACCTAAAAAAGCCAATTGTTCAGTTTCGGTCGTATTATGCAGATTAAATCTTGCGCCACATCAAAATTTCTTGTTCCATAGTGTGTGTACGGCTGCTGATGCCCCAAACTGTTTTTGTTGTTGTGCATATCTTTACACAAACACCCGAAAATACTATTTAGGTGAGTCGAAAGCTATGTGCATACGTAGTACCTGCCTCCCGCCCACCGCCCCCAGCTAATAATACAACACACACCGTCGTCCAGCAAACAAGTATGCCCCAATAATTGATTTCGCAGTACAAATAGCAGCACCAAAACGCGACGTCTTCTTCGACATTTCGCGTTTTAGTTTCATTTTGTTGGATTTAAAGAAAAATGCGTTGGTTGCTTTTATTAATACAACACTAACACACACACACACCCATATATACGAACAAGTGTAAATGAAGGAGAGAGCTAGTGTTGCCTATATAGCTTTTTTTTTAGTCAAACGTAGCTTGCGATTGAGAAGTAAACTTTAAAAAGAGCTTTAAGCGCAAATTAAATATTCTCTAATTAAAATAAATTGTGTTATTTTGGTAACTTTTAGCTTGCAATAAGCTTAACGATAAGGGTTACTTTAATTTATTTCTCGCCAAAAACTAGCTTTGTTATTCTGTCAACGTTCGCAGCAGTCAAAAGAGCAGCACTGTGGCGAGAGAGCATAGTCGCATCCAGCTTTTGAGCGCGCGAGAGAAAGAGCGTACGGCATGCGCATTAATGCGCTATGGGGGAAGAGTGGAGCAATTGGTGGAGCTGTTGCTGTTATGGCTGTAGTTGTGAATTGCTTTCTGTTTTGTGCGCGGCAAAATCTCTGCTGCGGCCGTTGCTGCGTTCGTTTCTAAAAAAAAACTGACATCTAACTTTGAATCGCAGCCTAACGTACATACATCGCCGCCATTCAGTTAACGTTGACAACAGAGAGTGGCTTTTGACTTTGTTGTTGTTCTTACTAGCTATTGTTGTGAGTTGGTGACGTCATTTGGCAATAAATTATTTAGAAAAACTAGTTTTAAATGCTTTATTGTTCACAGCTCCGATGTAACTTTAAAAAGATAAAACTATAGCCAACGCAATTGGACACTCAGTTTTTTTCATTTCTTTTCTTTTGGCTCACCCCTTTTTAATGTTTACTCGCTGCACCGATAAGCGGTACATATGTATGTGTGTTAATGATTGTTTTTGCTGATATGTTTTGTTGTCGTCACGTGGAATGCTCAAACATTTCTATGCATGTACGTTATTTACGTACGTTGGTATGTGTTTGTTTTGGCGCGGTTTGCATTCAACGACAATAACGACGCTATTGTGAACTACTCTTACTAGAAACAGTTGTGAACGAAACTCTTTTTTTGTTGTGCTGCTCCAAATTGTTTGATGTGACTAACAAAATATATTGTACGGAAATACATACAAACATACTTATAGTTAGTTAGTTGGCAATAAGCAAAAATAGCAATGAGTTTCGTTTTCATTATTCAAACAGCAAAAATAACACCAATTCTCATTAGAAACACACACACACACAAGACTCCGTTATATTTATGAGTTTACCGTTAGCAAGTACTTGCCTGACCAATGGAAACACTTTGAATTCCTACTTTTTTGTTAGGCGTTAATATCATTACCCTTACTATTTTTAGTACCTTATTAAAGTAGGTTCTTCAAATCAGATTATATACCTTATAGGTTGCATGCTACCACAGTTAATTCATTTCCGTATTATAAACACTTTTTCTTTCATTTCGTTTCGTTCTTTTACGTACGTACATATTTCCACACCTGTGTCTGTAGACAACTCACATTGATTGCAATCTATCTTTAGCTTTTTGCCCCGTCCGGCTGCCACTCGGCTTTAGGCAGGCATGAACTATATATCTTGACTTTTAAACTTTAAAATCCGGAAAAGGAAATGTAGGTCCCTTCACGAAAAATGCTCTAACGGCACGCCAACTGCTCTTTGGACTGAAGCAGCAAAAGGTTAAACATTTGCATAAAATCGAATATTATGAATGTGTTGTGTTATTCATTCTCATATATTAAACAACACAACACACACATGTGTGTGTGTATGTGTGTGTGTTCGACACACATTCCCTGACATGGCAGGCCAACATCATAAACTTTGGGCGCTCACAAAGGCCCAATGCCCAAGAGCCTTGTTTAAAGGGCTCAAAAAGTACTTAACTAGTTGCCCAAGTTCTCTTCCTCTCTCTTCCTCTCTATCTTTGTGGGCATGTCAAGAACATGTACCCAAACAATCTCGCAAATCACTTCGGATCAGAAATTTAATGTATAGTTAGCGTTTTTGCTTAGGTTTACTATAACTGGGTTCAAATATACCTGAACTGGAGAAAACTTTGAAGTTAACAATTAATTAATTAAAAGGGTAAATTCAAAAGGGAAAAAATAAAAATATTTAAACTGCATTAAAATATTTCTTTATGCTATCTAACAGGCTTCTATTAAAATAAATTATAATATTCTCATTAAAAAATATTTTCATCTTTAAGAAAGTGTATTTAATAGTCGCTGCCATGAAGTTTAAGCAATTTTTTATGGTCCCTTGGCTTGTTTATTAGGATGCGGATGTCAGCAAATGACTGTCTGACGTGTGCCTAGTGTCTCACTTATATGCAAACGTCGTATATCAATAAATATATACGTATGTATATATATCCATATGCTACGTGCCATAAGTGGGGCAAGTGAGGAAAGAAATGCGGCATGAACGCAAGTCTCATTGTCCTATTGGCGGCGGCTGGTAAGGAGGCCAAATCGCATAAATTGAACAAAAACATGTTTTCCTAGTTGGTTTATGACTATCTATATATTTATATTGAGAAAACCTATTGAGGAAAATAGCATTTACTTTTGCCAATTAAGGCAAAGTCAGTTGGGTGGGCGAAATAGACAGAAATAAAACGGAACGGCAAGGTGAACAGAGAACAACGCGTGGGCTGCCCCAAGCTATGAACATATTGCCACAAGTGGAGCTCATATCTTGTTTATAGAAGATAACTGAAGATATACAAAGAGATTAAATTATTTTATAAATCTTTTTGCAGTTACGATTAACTTAAAACATGATGCTGGAGGAAGACAATTCGGATCTGTTGGTCTGTGCCACAGAACTCCAAGATGGTAGATATATAATATACTTGAAATTAACTTCAAATAAATCTCTTTTGTTTTGCTTTTAGATCGTTTGTACTTTGTGGTTTTCAAGAAGAATATCAAGCCAAAGAACACGGTCAATACACATTATTTGAACATCGATGATGAGTTTGTCTATGAGAATTTTTATAACGATTTTGGGCCCCTCAATTTATGCATACTGTATCGCTACTGCATGAAGCTCAACACCAAACTGAGTGCCAAGAGTCACGCGAACAAAAAAATCGTTCACTACACCTCCATGAATCCGGCCAAGCGCCTAAATGCGGCCTACTTGATTGGTTCGTATGCAGTAAGTGCAAACTTTTCCTGGGTTCATATCTCCCTCGAGGAAATTGGATTTGTTTTTTTTTTGTACATATATATATATTTTTAGAAATGAAGAAATTGTAACCTTCCTCTCCTTTCTAGATAATCTACCTGAACAAAACACCCGAGGAGGCCTACAGACTGCTTGTCTCCGGTGAGATACCGGCGTACACACGCTTCTGCGATGCCAGCTATGGACCCAGCAACTTTAAGATCTCGCTCCTCGATTGCCTTCAGGCCATACACAAGGGTCTGCAGTCGGGCTTCTTTAACTTCAATGACTTCGATGCCGAGGAGTACGAGTACTTTGAGCGCGTCGAGAATGGCGATTTCAATTGGATAGTGCCGCAAAAGTTCATCGCGTTTTGTGGACCGCATCAGAAGTCAAAAACGTTGCCCAACGGCTATCCGTGCCATGCCCCAGAACGTTACTTTAGCTATTTTCGGGACAACAATGTGACGACTGTGATTCGCTTGAACGCCAAGGTCTATCATGCTTCGTCCTTTGAGAATGCGGGCTTTGATCACAAGGATCTGTTCTTCATTGACGGCAGCACGCCCAGCGATGCCATCCTCAAGAAGTTTCTGTCGATCTGCGAGACGACCAAGGGCGCCATTGCGGTGCACTGCAAGGCGGGATTGGGACGCACTGGCAGCCTCATTGGCGCCTACATGATGAAGCATTATGGCTTCAGTGCCTTGGAGGCGATTGCCTGGCTGCGATTGTGTCGACCCGGCTCAGTCATTGGCCACCAACAACAGTGGATGGAGGAGTAAGTTAATCTTTCACTTCCCCCAAAAAATACTTTTTCTCTAATAATATTTTTTGGTGCAGCAAGCAGACTTGGCTGTGGTCCGAGGGTGAACGGATGCGTCGACGCAGCTTGCTGCCGGCGCTTAAGCACAAGTATGGCATCTACAGCATTGAGCTGAAGAGCAAAATGGCCGAACAACTGCAGCAGCAGACAACAAAAACAACAACAGCAATGCCGATGGCAATGCCGGATCCTTTTGAGAATGTGGATTTGCTGTTGACGCGTGTCAAGGGCATCTCGCAGCGTGTGGACACAATGCATTTGCACGATCAGGACACGTTGGATGCCACCGACGAAGAGCTGTCCGAACAGCAGCTGGAACTGCTGCAGGAGCAGGAGCTGCACTATCAATCCACGGACGAAACCAATTGCAATGTCAGCGACAACGATACGGATACAGCCAGCGCGGCAGCGGAGCAGCCGTCGTTGCCGTCTTCCACCTACACAATGACAACGCGTCGCCGCAAATCGCCATCGAGCGCCAACAAGCCAACGGTAATTGCCAATTCACTGCGGCGTCTCGTCAATCCGAATGCGGCACGCAATCCTCCATCTGCCGGCGGCAGCCCAGATCCAGCTGGCAGCTGCACGGAGAAGAAGCTGCGTAAGCCGAGCGCCAATGTCTTTGAGGCAGCTCGGCATACGATTGCCTCCTCGGTGCGGATGACCCAAACGGCGCTGGAGAAGAAGCAGACGCAAACCCAAGGCGATAAACTCAATCAGATCAAGGCGTTGCGGCGTCATCATTCGCGTTCGGTGAACAGCAACAAGTGAGTTTAGTTGTTGTTGTTGGTACAATATCGAATTTATAATACCCTGTAATTTTTTGTTTGTAGCGACGCTGATGTGCGGCATACACGCGCCCGTTCTCAGCCATTTCGCAATAATAATAATGTGGTTAATGCCACCGCGACGTTGAACGTTAAGGGTGGCAACTGTTTGGGCGCAACAACAACAACAACGACAGCAGCAGAAACAGCAACAACATCACATAACCTTAATAACAACAACAACTATCAAAACTGTAACAATAATAGCACTAACAACAACAACAACAATGCTGCTAGTCGCACTCGCAGTTTGGCCATCTACAGTAAAAGGTAAGTGCCGTCCCCCACCACCCAAATACCACCAGGTCCACACACTTCCCACACAATCTCCACTTACCGTTTAATCCAATTTTGATTTCGAATTTGTTTTTTGTAGCATTTTGTATTTTTGACCTTTCGCTTTCGCACCATTTTGCCATTTGTGTATATTTATTTTAAGTATACAGGTTTTATTTAGATTTAATTAATTAATTATTTTTAGCATATTTGTTAATTTTCTCCCCCGCGCTAACCTTAAATTTCACAAATTTAACAAAAGCTGTTTGCATCATAGCTGCCACCTTTTGTATGCCATACATTTAATGGTGTACCAACTTTTGGTACAGTTGTACCTAATGTGGCAATTGTGAATCAAACAGCTTATCGATAAATTTAAATACTAATATTAGCCGTTAAAATTATTTGATTATTTCTTTTGTATTGTATTTTGCGTATGTACTTACATTTTCCATTAATTAATTAGTCTTACAATTTTGTTTGTGCATGCAAAAATATAAATTAATAAAAACAAAAAAACTTTATTCAAAATTTGTGCTTGCTATCTTCTCTTTTTGTTTGTTTGACTGATTTGGCCAATATATTTTGTTGTTGTTGTATTTTTGTCTGTGTGTCTTTTGGTTTCCCCGAGCCTCTACTCTACATCTTAAGACAATCTATCTCTATCTCTCTCTCTCGTCTCTTGGCTGCTTTCGGCTGTGGGCACACAATTTTTCGCTCCTCCATTCCCCATACATAATTGGTAGAATGGAATTGAAGCATCTGCGCAAAGCGGAGCAACATCAACACGAACACGCGTCGCCATCTGCCGTACAATTGAAAACCTATGCAACAATCAATGAAAGCAAAATACCCATCAATGTGGCGGGTGGCATTGGTGGTGCCGGCAGCTCGGCAACAATACCGCCGGTCCGCAGCTCGCATCATCATATGACTCTACGGGGTCGTTCTCGCATACGTTATCCCCGGCCGGGTGAACAGCCAACCCAACCTTGCACCATGGCAACGGCGCGTTATTATCGTGATGCATCTGCGATACCTCAGAATGGTTCGTCACCGTCGTCGTCGCTAGCCAATGCTTTGGGGGGTGCCGGGGCACTCTGCTATAGCATTGCAACGCGTTCCTCATCCGCAACGCTTGACCTCAACTCTAATCCGCTGCCAGCAACAACAGCCGCAACAACCACATCATCCAAGTCAAAAATACCCAATTTGAACAACAACAATAATCACAACTGCAATTTGAGTAATACTCATTCTTCTACACCTCCTCCTCCCCCAGACACAAGCCGGCTTAGCCAGATGATGGCCAATGAACAGCAGCAACAGCAGCAGGACAACTTTAACCTGGGTGTGGGCAAGCGGAACAAGCGTTCCCTGAGCTCCACACGCATCGAGCAGGATAAATGCGATGAGTACAATACAAAGTTGTTCCGCAAGACGAGCGTTGCCGCAGCGGCAGCAGCAGCAGCAGCAGCCACATCCTACAAACCAAACAACAACAACAATAACAAATATATATGCAACAGCGGAACGACCAGCTTGGCAGGTGGCGGCAGTCTGAGGCTATCGCGTCGAATCTTTGCCGAGCATTCGGGCTCATCGGCCTCCACATCAGCCTCCAATTCGGGCATACCAACACCAACGGCACCGCCCACACTAACCTGGCAACATTCAACACGTGGCGGCGCCGCCAATCGTCTGTCCACAGATCGTGACCAACAACATCAGCATCAGCAGCAGCAACATCTCAAGCTACGCAAAAAGATCAGCTATTAGAACGAACATGAAATTGTTATTATTATTCGATTATAGTTAAATTTACTTGAGGCTCACAAAACTGAGAACCTGGGCATAATTATTGTTTTTGGTGTGTGGAAAACGAAACTGCAACTCTCAAAAATATTTAATAATTAATTGCCTTTAATAACTGTGAATTCGTTATTGCCTTGGCGGTAGTCAAACTTTCATTATTAATTCGAATAAGTTTAAATTTAGTCATAAATCGTTGATTTTCATTCTTTATTTCCAGTTTATAAGCATATATTTACTATAAGGTTTTAGATTTAGATAAAATTGAGAAGTTTTTGCAGTTTTGTTGCTTTTGCCACCGTGTTGTACCAATGTTAACAAAAAAGTATATATGATGACCTTAATAGAACTCTCGCTTTTATATACTATATACGGAATATATATGGAATGGATGTATTTTTATGTACGTATTTCACATGATTATTGTAAATAAATATCACGTTTATTTAGTTTTAAGTATTAGTTGAAATATATACCATAAACAGAAACAGAAACTCAGTCTAAACCAACATTGTCTTCAAGTAAAGATTGATTTGCTGGTAAACCTCGCTCTCGAAACCCATGAAGCAGGCATCGTACGAACATACAAGTTCAATCATTAGAATTGGTTCGTCAGATGTTGAGTCCACTGTAGTTGCGCGCAGCGTCAGCTTAAGGGCGCCCAGAACATCCAAAAGTTGCTTTTCGGCCGAAACAAGTTTTTTCGAGGCGAAAATTTCAAAAGCCGCCGCCTTCAAATCTGCTGGCAAGTTTTTGAAATAGTTATGCCGATCGGATATTTTAAATATTTTCTTTCTTGCCTCTACGTAGGTCAGTTGACGATATATTTGAAACTTGTGACGTTGCTCGGCCTCCTCATGGCAAATTGAGATCGGTTGCGTCTTGGCCAAGTAATTCTTCCTGTTTGATATGGCTGCACCCTTTGCGAAGGCGCTCAGCATTCGAATCGCCGCGTGCTGGCAGGCGTCGGTTTTGTTCTGCGACAGGCCGTAACATTTGATGTTGGCCACCGTGCAACTCGAGACGAATTCAGTCGTGCCGCGAAGCTTGTTCAGCTTAATGCTGGGCGCCGGCATATCCTTTTGCAGGCAATAGTTGTGCAGTTCCTTTATCATGTTGCCCTCTACACTTGCCAACTCCCGTTCTATGCAGCTGAAACTGAAGCTGTTGCCCATATCACAAACCCCAGATTCATCATCGTTATTGCTTTTCCTTCTGTAGTTGCTCCGCTTCCCCCGTCCTCTACCCGATCGAACTGTAATCTAAAGGGTTTGGTCTTCTTTCGGTTTAGGTATATTTGGTAAATACATACTATTTTTTAAGGGTTTGATGACACTTCCATCGTCTTTGGATTCGAGCTCGTAAAGTGCTGCAACCGCTTCTTCTTCTGGCATTTTTAATGAAATTGTGTTTGTGAAATTGTTTAAATTTTTTGTGTGAACTTTTATAATAATGACATATTTTTCAACTAAAGCTTCAAACAAAATCTTCGACTTAAGATAGATTTTTCATTTTAGTCTTTTATTCATAAGCGTAATCGAAAACGTAATGAAATATATACAGTAAGTTTTATTTGGTTGTTAACAGTATTATAACAAGCAAGATTCTGGATCATATTATGAAAGTTTTCAAGCTTTTCAAATGCATTTCTCACCTTCTTTTTCTACATCTTAAGTGTCTTTCACTTATATACATATATGTTTGAATTATAGTCTATCTTAACATTGTGCGAAAGTAGTTAAGCATTTGCTCGTCACTCTGGCTCTCCAAACCCATGAAGCAGGCATCATAGTCACAATTGAGTTCAACAAATAGAATCGGTTCAATCGATGTTGAATCGAGTGTTGTGATTTTTGGTGTCAGTTTAAGTGCATCCAGGACAGCCATAAGTTGTGTCTTTGATGAGATATATTCCTGGGAATTTAGTGCTTCGAGAGCGGCATCCTTTAGACTTGGATAATAGGTTTTGAAATAGTTGTGTCGATCACACATCTTGACGGACAAGATTTCATTGCCGCCGGAATCGGTTAGTTCACGAAATGTTTTAAACTTGCGACGACGCTCGACCTCCACATCCTCGAACGTGGTGTCCATTTCACTTGTGCTTGGCTGTTTGGCGCTTACCAGCTGATTCTCCCGGCTACCTCTATCTGAACTATCCGTTATGACGTACAGCATCTCAATTGCAGCACGCTGGCGTGCATCTTTCTTCTTGTCCGATTTGGCGTAGCGCTTAATGGACGCCACCGAGCAGCAGGCGACAAACTCGGGCGCACTTGGCATGCCACTTTGCTGGACTATCTCAATTGTGGGCAGCGGCATCTCGTTGCGTACACAGTAGTCACGCAGTTCCTTGAGCATGTCGCGATTCATGTTGGTCAACTCCTCGGCCACTTTGCCGAGATTAAAGCTGTCGCTGCTATCGCCACCTGCGGCTCCATCCGCCACTAGCCCAAGGTCCGCCATGCCCGGCAACTTCTTGAGCTTGCGCATTATGTTGCTGGCAGCCAGATGTTTGGCATCTCGCTTCGATCGTCCTAAAAATAACATAACACAATTAATATTTCAACATTTCACAGTGAAATGCGCCCGCATCAGACACAAAGAGGGAAATCCCCGAAAAAATAATGTAGCCATTACTTTATGTACCCAACCGCGTGGGTTTGGGTATGCAGTTATGTTGAAATTGCAAATAAACACAAGATCACAAACACTTTGGGCATGTTCGTACCATTTCCATATGCTTCGGTATCCATTAGAACAACTTTGCAAACATAGCCGCCGTCTTCGCCGTCAATATAATCATAGACAGGGTTGCCTGTTTTGGCTTGAGCACAAAACTCTTGAAGTGCCGAAACGGACGATTTGTTTTCCATAGCTTCTGGGTGTTACCAATCAAGTGAGCTGGATTTACTACCCCTGAGCCAAGTATATTCGAGTTTTTAATTAAATATTTCACGAATATTAAAAAATGGTGGGCGGTTCGCGAAAATACAGTATGACAACATATGTTTGGTGCGAGACTTTAAAATGCGAGCGTTGCCAATGGCTCAATTTATTAAAAATGTACTAAATTTGCCATTTAATTTACAATTATGTATCAAATTAAATAACATTTTTTAGTTGTAATATTTGCGTAGTATTAAATAAAATGGCATTTTATTTATATATCAGTATTTATTAATATAACCATGCAGCTACGCATACACGTCATGTCAACAAGTGTGGCAACGCCATCAGGTTAAAAAGCAACCCTGGCTTGCTTGTGTTAAAACAAGTGTTGCTGTAGACGAAGGGACTTTGATTATTTATTTTGCTTAGCTCTCGGCTCTGCTCGGAAATTCGTTTCATAATCAACAGTTCTCAATATACTCCATAGCGCACGGACGCCAAACACACAGACAACTTCGATTTTGGAACAAACCAATACATATTAACATTTAAATTTATGTTGTGAAAGAAATTCGAGTGGCCGTGGAAATCTCTCTATACAGCTGCACAATTGGGGTACATTGAGAAAAAAATACGCATTCAAACGCTGACGAACACTTGTCGCTTGTCCGCTGCCAGTGTTCTTCGCATTTCGTATTTGAGTTGGTGTGTGTGGAGCAATTAGCAACGTCGCAGAAAGTGCCCACTGGAAGAAAAGTGTGGAGGCAGGCAGTGAGGAGGGTTAACTATGGATGATACCAGCGCAGCCACAACGCCGTCGCCGTCGTCAGCGTCAGCGGCCACAGCTGCTGGCTACGATGCTGCTCATGACAAAACAAACGCTGGCGTCGCAGCCGCCGTTGCGCCGACAACTAACAGCAGCAGCAGCAGCATTCGACTCTTAATCAAGTCATCGAATCAGCAATACGACGATATGAACATTGAGAGCGATCTATGCTGGACAGTGCAGAGACTTAAGAAGCAGCTATCCTTGGTATATCCTGGCAAGCCGGTAGGTACACACACACACATACACATGCAAATAAACAACATTTTGTATTGACGTCAACGCTTATCTTATCAGCTGAAGGCACTCTTGAAAATATTTTGTTGTTGTTAAGTTTTGCCATTTGCGTCTTAATTTGCCATTGAAGACCACGTCATGCATTGTTTGCTTTCAATCGTCAAGTTTGCATAAACAAAACTTGTGATAAGACCAGCTCGTCTAATTGTACATATATATAAATATATAAATGTACATGTTTAAAAATAGATTTTGTCTGGAACTTAATAACATTTTGTTCGCATTAAGAAGGGTCGGAAATCTCTAGTAAATTAATAGATTATTTTTAATTTAATTAGCAGTTTGTAAATCTTAAAGTAAATTAATTAGTAAATACGTTTTCATACTGCTTGCAGCAAATTGCCGATCAGAAGCTAATCTATTCTGGCAAATTACTGGACGACGCCCAGAAGCTGTCGGAGGTAATACGCAGCTACAAGGATGTCTACCAGCAGCATCACATCTTTCATTTGGTGTGCGCCAGTAAGATTGTGAACAAGTCGCCGCACAAGACGACAACGCCGTCAAAAGAGACAACATCCACATCCACGACACGACTGGACACAAATACCAATGATAACGAGCTACGACAGCGTCGTGTGGCCGACGCAGTCTCGGCCGCCTCGGCCCAGTTACCTTATTCCCAACAGCCACCACTGGCGATGGCACAGCCGCAGATAGCCACGTATCCCTGGATGCAATTGCCGATTCCGGCTAATCCGGCAACAAACACAGCTTCACACATGGCGGCTTACCAGCAACAACAGGCGCTCATATATAATGCCTGGATGCAACAGTGGTATGCAG
Organism: Scaptomyza graminum; assembly: GCA_018901835.1. Taxonomy (NCBI): domain Eukaryota; kingdom Metazoa; phylum Arthropoda; class Insecta; order Diptera; family Drosophilidae; genus Scaptomyza; species Scaptomyza graminum. Next base: position 10,221,992 of record JAEIFL010000002.1, read on the forward strand.
CGTATATGCAACAGATGATGCAACGGTAAGTGCTTGACAAAGTAACAACAAACTTTTTCTGATTTCTACTTTGATTTTCCACAGCACAAGTGGCTCTGATAACGCCACGCCAGCACCAATGCTGCATCCTTTACTGCAAAATATGCCTGTAATACCCAACAACATGGGTGTGCCACTTGTGGGCCATCCCCGAGTGGCAGTGGCAGTGGCAGCTGCAGCTAATGCTGGCGCTGTAGCCGTACAGGCAAACGAGGCAGCCGTTGCACAGCAACCGGGTGGACGTCAAGTGGACGCTCCCAACTTTCCCATCATACAAGAGGAGCCGGAGATCCGTGACTGGCTGGACAGCCTGTTTAGCTTCACCCGCTTGGCCTTCTTTGTCACTGTTTTGTATTTCAATTCGTCGCCAATGCGTTGTGTGCTCGTCGTGCTCATTGCTAGCGTTATTTATCTGTGAGTAGTTCGATCTGGCATTGATTGGGACAGTTGTTATCATATATTTTAATTGTCATAGCTATCACATTGGCGTTCTACGTCGTCGTCGCGAGCGCAATAACAACAACATTAATCGCAACAACAATGCTGGCAATGATGTGGCCGCGTTTGCGGCCGTGCAACAAATTCAACGCATGATGGACGCTGCCTTGGAGCATGACAATAATCCGCAGGCAGCTGCCGAACCAGCACCAGCAGCAGTTGCTGCACCCGCTCCAGCTCCAGATGCAGCTGTGCCTCCAGCTGCTGCTGCTGCTCCTGATGATGCCCCTCCACCGGCTGTTGCTGGTGCAGTGCCCAGCGCTGGTTTGAATGACGCCGATGCCGCTGTGGCTGCCGCCGAGGCTGTTGCCGTTGATCCAGCGAATACCAATAACTCGGTGCTAACCGTCGTGCGCACCTTTGTTGTAACGTTCTTTACATCGCTGCTGCCTGAGGCGCCGGCGCTATAAAATGTTTTAGTTAAATTTATCTTGTGGTCTATGGAACAATAATCAGTTTGTTCCGCAATACAATTTCCTTTCTTCAAAAAACACCAAAACATTAAATGAATGTTATCATTTGCAACTTTTTGCAATATCTGTTCTTCTAGCTACTATGTATTATGAACTATGTGTGTTAATATATATATATGTATACATACATACACATATATAAATATCTCGCCTGGGTCGTAGAGCCCAGCAGCCTATACATATATCACCTAACCTCCCCCCCCCAAGTACACAACCCGTAGCTTAAGTAATTACTAGCGATAAGGAATTTATTTGTTTTTTCGATGTGAACGCTAACTAAAACTAAATCACGTGCTAGTGTCTGACGTTGAACTATGAAATGAATGAATTGCAATTATAAATAAAAAGAAATATGCTTTGACACCAAAACTCATCCCACTCTTATCTCACGATGCACGTGTGGAAAATTTTAGTTCTTTCTGTGAATGGAAAATTTTTCGCTCAATTCACTTTCACTCCGCGCGTAAGTAGCAACAATCATCAGAAAAGAGCTCTTTTTTAATCACGCCTCTTATTTCTTTATTAGGTTTACAGCGTTCGCTTCGCCCCAGAGACGAAGATCTGCGTCGTGTGTCCGCTTATCGCGCCTGTCCCTCCGACAGTCCGGCTGTCCCTGGCTGCCGCTGCTACTGCTGATAGGGGCGCGTCGTCGTCTTGCTCGGAGTTAGAACGCTGCGAGTGCTCAGAGCTGACGGATGTTGCATCGGCTTTGCAAATTAAATCATAATTATTAATTGTTTTTTTTTTTTTGTTGTTGTTTTTATTATTTATATTATTGTCATACGCTTTTGCAACGCTCGCGACTTGATCTGCCTATCTATCTGAAGAGTGCTCATCCTAATCAGCAAAGTGTGGAGTGGCAAACAAATCCGCGAACATGTTGCGGTTGCTTCGACAACAGCGCGCAATAATTGCGCCTGCGCTCACCCGACAGCGACACGTAAGTGAACATCAATCAACAAAAAACTATACTTCTTCTTATTAACTCACTTTGATCTCCATGCTATTTATAGGGTCGGGTTATTGCCATACGACGCGAGGATCAATCGGTTTGGGAGCGTCGTGCCCCGTTTGGACCCACGCATGTTAAGAAGCTGGTCAAACAGGGTGTCAAGGTCATTGTGCAACCCTCCAATCGACGCGCCTATCCCATGCAGGTGAGTTGATCTCATAAATATCTTGATAAAATATGTGGCTTAGCTACAGCTAAGTCGGTATACTATATATAGTATATATATTGTATGTGTGATAAGCCTCGCTTGTGGGCTCTAAATTTGGCAATTTTGTTGGCCTTGATAGCAGTCAAAAAACTCAAAACAACTAAGAAAAAACCAATCGTAATTTTTTGTTATCTTGCTTAAAATTGTTTTTGTTTTTGCCTGAATTAACTGATTTTTCTAACAAATAAAACATAATCAAGTTTTTTTTTCGAAAAAAAAAAAACAAAAATATTTGATGGGCATTGACATTGATTTTATTTACCATAAATAAAGTTCATTAATCTTAAAAATGTTAGAGATCCGAAATGATTGTAAAAAATAACTTCCTTCAAATTAATTAATATTTTGAAAAAAGAACAGTATTATGCAGTCGTTCTTGGCTAAAAATAAATTTGTGCCCAGTCTTTCTATGTTGAATTATGTTGACCATAAATTCTCAACCACTTTCAGTTAAGATTGCGGGTTAGGTAACTGATTATTTTTGGGAAAATTATAAGCATAAAAAATCAACGAATTTTATTTAGATTAGATTAGATTGGGTGGCTTCTTGCTTCAAAATTCTTGGAAATAACAAAAAATAAATTAATAATAAAAATGCTTATTCCTGTTCCTTTATTTCCCACCAGGCGTACATGCAAGCTGGCGCATTGATTCAGGAAGACATTAGCGATGCTTCGGTTATCTTTGGAGTCAAGCAGGTGCCAATCGATGCACTTATTCCCTGCAAAACCTATTGCTTCTTCTCGCATACGATCAAGGCGCAGGAGTCCAATATGCCACTGCTGGATGCCATACTCGAAAAGGTAAGGTTCACAAGAACAACACAAAGTTTTCCCTATCTAAAATTATATATCTTTTGAGCAGAAAATTCGCCTAATCGACTATGAGCGGATTATTGATGAGCGCGGCGCCCGCCAGGTGGCGTTTGGCAAATACGCCGGTGTCGCCGGCATGGTGAACATTTTGCATGGCATCGGATTGCGTCTGCTGGCATTGGGCCACCATACGCCCTTCATGCATATCGGACCAGCTCATAATTATCGCAATTCGTCAATGGCTCGCCAGGCGATACGCGATTGTGGCTATGAGATTTCACTGGGCATGATGCCCAAATCGATTGGTCCCTTGACATTTGTATTCACAGGATCTGGCAATGTGTCGCAAGGTGCACAAGAGGTGTTCTCCGAGCTGCCCATTGAGTATGTGCCGCCAGAGATGCTGAGGAAGGTAGCCGAACATGGCAGTAAGTAACAAAAAAATATTGGAATATAAAAACTTTAACTCTTTGCAATCTAGGTCAAAATAAGCTGTATGGCTGCGAGGTGAGCCGCTCGGATCACTTGGAGCGTCGTGAGGGTGGCGGCTTCGATGCCAAGGAATATGATGAATTTCCCGAGCACTATATTTCCACATTTAGCCAAATGGTGGCGCCCTATGCCTCGGTCATTGTCAATGGCATCTACTGGGCCGTGGGCAGTCCAAAATTGATAAGCATTCCGGATGCCAAGAACCTGCTGCGTCCAGCCAATACACCCTGGCTGCCGACGAGCAAAGGTAGTCCAGCGCTGCCGCATCGCATGCTTGCCATTTGTGATATATCCGCCGATCCTGGTGGCTCCATAGAGTTCATGAACGAGTGCACAACAATCGATACGCCGTTCTGTCTGTACGATGCGGATCGCAATAAGGACACAAAGAGTTTCAAGGGTCCCGGTGTGCTGGTCTGTTCCATTGATAATATGCCCACACAGCTACCTCGCGAGTCTACCGATCTTTTTGGTGAACTACTCACGCCCCATGTCCACGATATAATCAAGAGCGATGCCAAGAAACCGCTGGACGAAGAACACTTTCCCTATCCCATACAATCGGTGAGTAAATGTGATTGATATATATAAGTACAAACATTTTCACTCTCAGCTTATCAGTTGAAGAGCGCTTCTTGATTTTATTGCTCAATCTCTCTCTCTCTCTGTTATTCTCTTTCTCAGGCAATTATTGCCAGCAATGGTGAGCTGACAGAAAGCTTTCAATATATTCAGGAGCTGCGCGAATCGCAAAGCAATCGTTCACGCCATAAAATCGAAGGTCGTTCCGAGTCGCATAAGAAGGTGTTGGTGCTGGGCGCTGGCATGGTCTCGGCTCCCTTGGTGGAGTGGCTGCATCGGGAGAAGGATGTGAGCATAACGGTCTGTTCGCAGGTCAAAGAGGAGGCCGATTTGTTGGCCCAGCAATACGCCGGTGTCGATAGCGTCTATCTGGACGTGCACGAGAGCACGGGACATCTGCAGGAGCTGTGCGGCCAGGCGGATGTCGTTGTCTCCTTGCTGCCCTACAGTCTGCATGGAATGATTGCACGCTACTGTGTGGCGGAACGCACGCATATGGTGACTGCTAGCTATCTGAATGATGAGATTGCAGCGCTGCACGAGGAGGCCAGGTCGAATGGTGTGACCATTATGAATGAGGTGGGTCTGGATCCGGGCATTGATCATTTGTTGGCGCTGGAATGCATACACGAGGTGCAGGAGAAGGGTGCCATTGTCGAATCCTTTGTCAGCTATTGCGGTGGATTGCCGGCACCGGAGCACTCCAATAATGCGTTGCGCTACAAGTTCTCCTGGTCGCCGCGCGGAGTTCTACTCAACACTCTGTCGGCAGCCAAGTATTTGAGTCAGGGTCAAATTGTTGAGATCTCTGGCGGTGGTGATCTGATGTCTTCGCCACGCAGCCTAGACTTTTTGCCGGGCTTTGCATTGGAGGGTTTCCCCAATCGTGATTCGACCAAATATGGCTCACTCTACGGTCTGGGCCGGGATGTGCACACCCTGCTGCGCGGCACCATACGCTACAAGGGCTTCTCGGAGTCCATTAAACCCATGCAGCTGCTGGGCCTCATCGATCCGGAGCCACATACAATGCTGCATCCCAGCGGACCGGATATCACTTGGCGTCAGCTGGTTACCCATCTGCTGGGCATGTCCGATTCGAGCATATTCTATGAGAATCTAAAGCAGAAACTTGTGGAGCGTCTCGGCGATGTTGATTGCATCGAGAGCTTGGGCTTGCTGGACGAGACGCCGGTGGTGAAGCTCAATACACCGCTGGACACACTTAGCTATTATTTATCAAAGCGTTTGGCATTCGGTAAGCATTAAATTATTTTTGCTTAATCTTTCCTAATGAAATTTTATCAACAGAACGTGAGGAACGAGATTTGGTTGTATTGCGTCATGAGGTTGGGATTCGTTGGCCCGATGGTCGTCGCGAGGAGCGTGGCATCAACTTTGTTGTCTATGGTCAGCCACAGGGTCACTCGGCCATGGCCATGACTGTGGGCAAACCGGCGGCTATAGCAACCAAAATGATTTTGGATGGTGCGTGTTCAATATGTTCTCTCTCACTTTTATGCCTAAAACTTTGTTTTATCTTCCAGGTGAGATCCAGGAACGTGGTGTTTTGTTGCCCTTCACGCCGGATATCTATCGACCCATGTTGCAGCGTCTGCGGTCCGAGGGTCTGACTGCCACAGAGACATCCAGATGGCTTAATTAGTTACCTGCCAAGATAGCATCTAGTTTTTGAGCTGAAAATGCTCCATTCTACAATCAGCTGTGTGAAGTGTTGTGTTCACTGTTTATTTATAGAACTTGTTTTTCTGTCGGTCATCAAACAAAATTATGATAAGACTGCACTTTTATCTGTTTACCATATACTTGTAATATTTACTCATGATTATGATTTAAAACAGAGAATTTTAAAGTTTTGAGAGAAGAAAAATGTTTTGTGATTAAAATGAATGTATAGAAAATCACATTTTGTCATTGCAGCATTTTTAAGAAATTGTATTCAAATTATTAGAAAGAGGATAGGTAAAATCAAAAATTTATTTTAATGTTTGCTTTCCATATTTATGTTGTAGATCCTCTACGCAATCGCTTGGCAACTCGTTAGCTTTTGTTTTTGGGTTATCTGTTGAACTTGAACTACATATGTATTTGGAAATAAAACTTAATATAAGTGGTTGTTGTTGTTAGCGCCTTAATGTATTTAATGTGATCTATATTTAGTCAAGTGCATGCCATTGAGTCCCAAAGTTCCCACAATCGAATGATTGCGTTTTCGAATAACCGGTAATAATGAGAATTCGAAATGATCAACACCGCCTTTTTGTTCTAGAGATAAGGATCTTAAGCTCTCCCTCCAACTAAACCATGCGGCACTCTGTGATAACCTCTCGTACTTGTTTAACTTTTACAAATTTCCATTCATACAATGCAAATTCACATACACATACAAACATCTGTACAATAAAGAGAGCAGCGAGGCAACAAAAACGAGTGAGGCGATAACAATGTGTGCAATGGGATTTGTGAAACCAGAGCGAATTCAATGCTTGTAAATTAAGCGCTCGGATTTTGTGTTCTGTTGTTTTGTGTTGTATTTGTATTTATATTTTGTGTTCGGTGTGTTTTTAGGCTGCGCTCGAACCGGCGAGCACAAATCGTCGTCTTCAGTCTTGATAATAGGTAGTGGCGAGGCAGTCGTAGTCTCGCACAAATCGCTCTCATTGTTGTCTACTTCTCCAAGTGCTTTACTGTTCTAAGTTGTAGGAGTATGCACATACTACATATATACATTGTATATGTACATATGAAGTAACGGCTGTTTGCGTGTCTTTTGCGTGCGAGGGAAGAGCAGCAGGTGCAGTCCGGGAAACGTTTCGCATCCCGTGCCAGCCAGCGATTATTTAATTTACCGACATTTAGTTTGGAAATCAAAAAAAAAAAAAAAAAAAAAAGAATCACATAAAAGTGAGAAGTGCGTGCCGGTCCAAAAGCCAATTATAATTATACAATGTGCTACAAATTGTATAAAAGTGAAGTGCTTAAGTGAAGCTCTATAGCAAATACTACCACCCTTAATCAAAGGTCATTAAAATATACATTGATATATTATTAACTGTACTGTATTGGCCTGCAAGTTCAACGTGCGCTCAGCTGTTATCAGCTGCAAAAACAACAACAACAATAAGAACAGTAAAAATAAAACCGGAGCAAAATGGGTGGAATGCGCTATTTAACGGAGACACATTTGCGGGGCTTCGAACGTTACAAGGTAAGCATGAAAGGGGGGGCGAACAATTTACCAACCATAATTACCAACAACAAGAACAACAACACTTGCACCTGCAGCAAAAAAATCAATGGCCTATGCATTTTTCAAAACATCAATCAATTGTTATTAATTTTTGAAAGCCAATCAGTTATTAATGCCTATCTAATTAGGACAAGTTCCGGCTGGGTGGGCTATAAATATTCCTAATCTGAGAATTGGGCAAGAATAAACATTTGTTGTTGTTGTTGTCAGTGACTCGTGTGTCAGCTCTTATCAAATGGGCTTTGGGAGCTTCTATGTATGACTAGGCCTAGGTCATCTCAACTCAATAGCTTGACCGGATGATGATGATGCCTCAAACAAAATACTAAAGCCCAGAGAGAAGGCATTGAACTGCGAATGTGTTCCGAGATAGTTGGCAAACACTGTTGTTGTGGAATTTGTACATTAAGCGATTAACCTATAAATAAAAGATGCGTGTCGACGCACAGATAGCAAGAAAGAGAGGCAAAGAGAGAGAGAGAGAGAGAGTGGCTTAAGCTTAACGAAGTGCAAAAGCGATGAATATGTAATATAATCTATTTAAAAACAGCCATGACTGAGTGGTAATGTCAAAAAACTTGACTCTTTACATCATTTTACAATAATCAGCAGTTTTTTCGTATTACAAGACTTTGTGATTTCACAGTTGAGGCTCAACTCACGTTTGCTCTAAAGCGATATTAAACCTAATTTAAAATCAAAGATCTAAAGTTTTTTCACATTTTTTGAGGGCATAGTTCAATATTTTAAGGCTTGTTCAACAACTTTTTGGGGCTTGATATTATTCAGAAACATTATATTTATCAGATACAAATTTAGTTTTTGTTTAAAATTTAACTTTTTCCTTCAAATATCGATAAAAAAAAGCTTCACTTGAAATGACAACTAGAAATTCTTAGAACTAAAGATTTGTTGGATTCAAATCAAATAAAAAATTAATTATTATTTACCCATATATTAAAAATGCAAACTTTAATTTTCTCCATTAATTATTTATTTTCCCATACAGTACAACTGTATAGACACCAGCTATCTGAGTGTCTATGTAATGCATCCCTTTTGGAATGCCTGCGTAAAGGTAAGTAGACTCAATCAATCAATCAATCACAGTATACGACTTTTAATTACTCTCATTAATTCTTTTACTCACAGTATTTACCCATGTGGCTGGCGCCAAATGTGCTGACATTTGTGGGTTTTCTCATGACCGTGGTGAATTTCATATTAATATCTTACTACGACTGGAATTTTGATGCGGCCAATGACAGGGCGGTGGGCAACACAGTGCCCAGCTGGGTGTGGACAGTCGCAGCCATAAACATACTTATCTACTACAACTTGGGTGAGTTCAATCAAACAAGTTCTTAAGAATTTAACTATCAAAACTCTTACTCAGATGGCATGGATGGGAAGCAGGCGCGTCGTACGGGCACGAGCGGTCCTTTGGGCGAGCTCTTCGATCATGGTTTGGATTCTTATTCGGCGGCTCTTATACCCATCTATCTGTTCTCGTTGATTGGCACAGAGGATCTGCCACCCATACGCATGTATTTTGTCATTTGGAACGTCTTTCTTAACTTCTATTTTTCGCATGTTGAAAAGTATAACACGGGCGTTATGTTTTTACCCTGGGGCTATGACTTCACCATGTGGGTAAGTATGGAAAATTGTACCCCGAAAAACAGGAACAATATTAATTGGATGTCTTTTGCTTTCAGGGTGTCAGCCTGTTGCTGTTTGCAGCGACGATAGTGGGTCCTGAAATCTATCGTTCCACTTTTTATGGTATTACTGTGGCGAATCTATTCGAAGTGGGTCTAATTGGTTCCGGCATTGTGTCCAGTCATCCGATTATCATATGGAACATTTATCTGTCTGTATTACGATCGTTTTTTCCCGATCTTCAATTCAAGATTTGTTCTCTCGCAGCTCTTACAAAAATAAGACTGGCAAAATGCGTCCGATGATGGAAATGTTGCGTCCATTTTTTGCCTTCGTTTGGCTGCTGTTGATTACTTTGGTTTGGACGTTCTTTTCGCGAAACAATGTTATCAATCTGGAGCCACGTGTTCTTTGGATGCTCTACGGCACTATATTCTCCAATATTGCTGTAAGCCAAAAATTGCTAATGAGATTTCGTATTTGTTTAAAAAAGTCCTTGTTTTGTAGTGCCGCCTGATTGTTGCTCAAATGTCGGATACACGCTGTGATGGCTTTAATATACTTATGTGGCCTTTGGCTGCGACCGTTGGAGTCTGTTGTTTCCCTTATTATGAGCAAGTTTTCGGCATTGATCTGACAGCACAAGGCGAACGTTGGATTGTCCATGGTCTAACAATATTCGTCACATTGGCGCACTGGCATTATGGCTACGGAGTGGTAAGAAAATTCGAATTTTCCTTCAAACTAAAGCCAACTTATATGTATTTATTTATCCAATTAGGTCTCGGAGATGTGTGACCATTTCAAAATCCGTTGCTTCAAAGTAAGAGAGGCTCAAAGCAATTACGTTGAATATACCACATTCAGAACACAGAACAATAACAAATCTTTAAAAAGCCATTGAAACTAATTACATAACTAAACCCAAAAAATTCAAGGAAATCATCAAAAGAAAACAAAAAGGGGTGTTCATTTTTTGTATGTGATAAACTATATATATAATGTGGGTGTTACAAAATTCTCTTTTCGCCACAAATCGCATAGCTCTGGTCTAAGTTTAAGCGATCCATACTTTAAATTTTGTAAGTTTTCATGCGCCGCATAACGTTATGGTAAAGTTCACCAATTAATTATAAAACTAATTTAATACTAAGTAAATAAATACTAAATATCTATTAAATATACTTATATGGTATGTACTTAGTGCATGATCAAGGCAGCTCTATAAATCGCATGTGCTATAATCCCTAACCGCATGAATCCGATAAGTAGTATTGCATTAAAAACAAAAATAAAAGAGGAAATCTTTTAAACAAAAATCCCGCATTCAACTTTCTACTATATAGATAACAAAGCCGCCTGTCAACGCAGTGCAGGAGATGAATGAAATCGCCATTGAAACAAAACGCACGGAAACCGCAGAGGAAGTGTAATTTCTATTCTTAGGCACAGTTTTGTAAACTTTTTAAACTGTTTTAGGCTAAGTTGAAGTCAAACCAAACAAATGTAACTGTTAAGAACCATAAACCAAAAAGCTTTGATGTACCTTATTCTAGCAATAGGTCTGACTTAACTTAAAAGCTTTTGAACGCAAGCTTTGCTAAGTTGCGCCATTAGTCCGCCAGAGGGCCTTTGGCTTTTGTTTTTTATTGACGAATAAATAATGTTAATGAAAGTTCTTATAAAAATATTTCTTTTTGGTTAAAAGATTAAATATAAGTGTTATGGGTATAAAAATATATTTGAAAAATTGTGTTGATTGTGTTTTGAAATATATAAAAGTTTCTTCTAGTAGTTGACTTTGTATGTTCTTTTAACGATTTGAAAATAATGACAGCAAATTATGGATAATTGGCTTAATCAACTTTTCCAATAGAATTAAAAAATGTCAAGTTTAAAATTGTTACTTTTTGTTCTTCTCTCGCGGTATTAGCTTTGTAGGCTCTTTTGCGTTGAGCCTGTCGGCATGTCATTGTCACGTAGTGGGTCCATTTCTCATTTGTGACTTGCCTCCGGGTGCGACACTCGTTTTTCTGTCAGCGGCAACAAATTATATCTGCGTATTCTACCCTTGTATCTATTTATATTTTTCAACACTTTGCTTTTTTTTTATTGGCATTGCATTTAGAAAGTGATTTGGCGTGTATGTTTGTAAAAAATATATATTTCAACACATACACACAAACACACTTTAAGCTCATGCATACGATGAGGCTCTTTCAGATACTTTTTGCATGCATGTCACGCATTGTTGTGGTCGTTATTATATTTGATGCCATTTTACCAACACATGTACTTACATACACATACATACAAGTATTTCTATGCAGAACGTTTAAAGGGATAATTTAAACTTTGTGGAAAAACCTCTGTGGGGTTGTTAGGATCACGTCAAGCGCCGGGTCAGACCTATACAACATTGTAAAGTTTTGGCAATAGTTTTTGCAAAATGTCACTAAAAAGTAAGACTAACGGAGCTTACCTTTGTTGAGTTTTCTCAATAAGAAATTATATAATTTTAATGTTGAATTATGTCGGACAGTTTTCATTGAAAAGCTCATTCATAAAGTTTATTGTTTGTAGCGTATGATATGTAATTAATATTCTGTGCATCAAAATAGTTTAATTGAAGGCTTGACTTTTTCCAATATTCACATGAATAAAGTTTACAAGTTGAAAGTTGAAGGCGTAAACTCTGCTCAATTATAAGTTCAAAACAACAATTTCACTCAATAAGTTATTCAAAGACAAACGGCTTATTATAACATGGCTATAATTGATAAGTGGCTCCACAAATTATAAAATGGTGGAAAAAAGTTTTAATACTACTCATTAATTTGAAATAGTATTGGTAGAAGACAAACTGTTTATGTAATATATGGTTTTGTTACTAATTAGTTATTTGGAAGTTTTTCAAAACTATAAATTAATAGTAAACAAAATGTTTTGGTAAAAAAAACGTCTCTATTACTTATTATTTTGTTAAATTCTATTTACGTTCTATTTTTCCTTGTTCTCATTATTCTTACGTTCCTTTTTGGTGTGAAGTGGAATGAATAAGTTTTTTTTTAATTTAGGTACTTGGGATAATATTAAAATCATGCTTAAAGTTTTTTACACAATATCTATAATAAGTTCTTAAGTCTCTTTTTTGTTGGGCTTTCAACTAAGTTTTTTTAACAACTTTTGTTATTTATTTACTTAAAACTAACTAAAATAATTTTATATTTTAGACTCGATAAAGAACAAGTTAGGCTATAAAAACAAAAGAACAACAGAAACACATAGCTCTTCTACTTGTATTTATGTACCTTATGGGCATTTCACTGTCCTATAGATATTTAAAAAACTGCAAAGAATATAGGTCGATATAAATTGCCTCATAAATTTGGTTTATAAAAAAAGCAAACTGGCCATTTGGCGTGTGTAATGAGTACCTCAGCTACCATCCGTTATGTGTTTGTGTGTGTGTGTGCGTGTCTATATGTATGTTTAAGCACATGTCTCTCAATACAGCCACTAAAGTGATGGTTCATTTGTCTTTATTTAGCCGCGGTACACAAAATGGTCGCTTGGAGGCTGCATTTATTGACAATAAATAGGTCATAAATTTTCTCAAAGAGGGGGGGGGTTGTTATTGCAGGGATAGCCGGGAGTGTTACTCTGGCCAGCCTCTTTCTAAACTTGTCATGGAAAATTTTATTTTTTATGTAGTTTGCTTTAACAAACATTTTTTGTTTTTGAAATTGAATTGCAAAGCGGGGCAAAGGCATTAAAAGAAGCGCATAGGAAACAACTTCAAAGCGCAAGTTTTGCAGCTTTTTGTGTATTGTCGTTGGCATTGTGGATGGGGTGGTGGTAAGGGAGGCTGCTCTGAAAAGTAGGCGTGACACTTTACTTTGGCAAGTGCACTTGAAAACAAAAAGCGTAAAGTTATTAAAGGTTTCTGCGCTTTGTGTGCAGCCGCCGCCGCCTTTTATGTCACTTACACTTTTCCACGTGTCTAAAAGCGCGGGGTACGGTGGGGCAGAGAGGAAGGACAACGACCATTCCACTCCACCTCACAGCTTTTATGTGCTGTACAGAAGCTTTGCATGCAGCTGTATTGCGGGCGAGGGTGGTAGGAAGGCAAACTTCAAGCGTGCGGCAAAATTCAATTTCAAATTTCCAAATGTTTTGAAAATTACATATTTTATGAAGGGTGCAAAAAAAAAAAACATAAGAGACTTCACGGTGTGCGGCCCCAAAAAGTGTGTCAACCGGTGGAATGGAGGGCTAAAGGGGCAAAAGAGGGGCATGTGGGGGGAGTGGGCATGGCATTGAAAGCCTTAACCCATCGTTGAATGATACATCTTTGGATATGGAGCAAGAAAGTAAGCAAACAAGCGCGCAGCCGAAACAACAAATGTCAAGTAAATGAATATTTTATTGCCATCGTATGAGGCATGATGGCTGGAAGCGAAAGCTACCGAAATTGGCTTCCCACTGTGTGCATTGCTTGGATTCTATTGCCGTTCGGGGAGCGCCCAAGTGCGTGCCACCATTTCAGCCACCCATCCTAACTTTCGCCCTTCATGCAAAAAAAAAACTAAGCAAAAATTGATGAGGATGATGATTTCAAAGCACTTCCCGAGCTTAACTCTGGATAAATCTACCATGGACTATTGAATTTTGTAGCGGGTTAGACAACGTATCCGTTTGCCAAAGGAGTTGTACCAATGCCTTAATGGTATGCAGTTAATGGTTGCTGGCGTCGCTTCGAAAAAGGTAAGAGAGGTATTTTAAAGATATTCATGTGGTTCTGAATCTTTCGCATAACTTAGCCAAATCCTAACCGATTTTGAAAAGCATGGTCTTTTAAGTCATGGATTGATAGCAAAAACAATACTGCGTTCAAGGTTTAAAACCTGATATTTACTCGAAACTAATGTAAAACTGTATCAAAACAAATTATTCGTGAACTAGATTCCCATTCCAGACAAATGTCAGTTAAACCTCTGCTTGATTTTCACTTACGTATTGTGTTTTACTATTCTCAACGCACTTTTACACTTACATATAAGCTAGACAAATGCGCTTCAACGCACATTAGGAGTTATTCTCTCATATCAGATTTTTGTAGCATACTTTTTCGCGCTGCCTCTATGAATATGGCAAGTGACATTGAACTGCTGCTGTCTTTGTCTAAATGTGTGTGTGAGAAGGTGAGCTGTCCGTTTACAAATGTCACTGTGTGTGTGTGTGTGTTTGGGGCATATTAAAAATCATTTGTCAGAAGGATTACCATTGTAATATGGCTTTAAGCTTGTATGTAAAAATCCTGGCAAACATTCGCAGCAGCATTTTTTATTCAATTCTATGCTTTTCAGCCGATTGTCATGTCCTTTTGTTTGTCACTTTTACTTTTTTTTGTGGCTTGGTACTTTCACGGCCATATGCCTCGGCTAATTATAAACATGGCGTTAAACAATTATGTCAGAGATTTGTTAAGCTAAAAATGCCAAATGCCGCAATGCCAACACCAGGTCAAACAAAAAAAAGTGTGACATTTAGCCTTAATGGCAACATTTGCAAAGCTGCAAATAAATTGAGTGCAATCAAAGTTGTCATAAGTTGAGGCAGTTCAGACTGAAAATGCCCAGGCCCAAAACTGTTAACTGAAGTCACGTCCACACACACACAAACAAAGAGATATAGAGCGGAGTCTGAGATATAAATAAGAATACACATACCCGCTGCCAAATGACAACTTAATAGCCTCCGCCCCACCCCACCGCTTAAAAAAACCCTAACCCAAACCAAACCAAGCAGACACAGGCAAGATTTCTGCTGGCTGGTGCCATGTGTCGCCATCGCCATCATCGCCATCACCGTCACCGTCTTTACCGTCAATAGCATCTTCACTTTTTGCTGGCCAACGAGGCGAAAATGTACAAATTGTTGTGATTTATTTTAACAGATTTTTTTCTGCTATTGTTAACCGAACCACAACAACAACAACAATAGCGAACAGAAGTTTCTGCCTGGAATTGAATGAACAGTGTGGCATTTGGTCTATTGATGAGTCTGCTGGTCGGTCCACTACCGATATGGGTTCCTTTTAGCAAAGGAGCGCGCGTGACAATGCGCCAATGTGTGGTCAAGTAGTGCGCACGGCTGAGCTGTTACTGCTGCTGCTGCTGCTGCTCCTACACACCGACCAGTTGTCAATTTATAGACCCACAATGAGGCAAACTTAACGTTAACGGGTTTAACCAAGCTAAGGACAAGGACGACATGAGTGGTAAACTGTTTGACAGGGGTTTGGGGGAGGGGCTGTGAAACATACATACCTCTTCCTCTCATCATTAGTGTAACAATACTTGAGCTTTTACGAGGCGATTGATTTAGCTGATATGCCAGGCTTCAGTTTAGCTCATGGAAAGGATACCATGACAGCGAACATGCTGTGTGTCGATTTTGTAGTGCAAGTCAGTTTCAATTTAAATCGCAGTGAGTGGAAATTTCCTTGCTGTCATGGCGATTTGCATGACAACGTCTTTGTGGTTTTTCGTCCTTACTACGACAACGTAGAAGAGTTTTAATAAGTCTTATAAAAAACGGGTTGAAAGTGTGCGTAAGAGCAGGTTTAATATCTTTTGAAGCTCGATTATGTTTTGAAAAGGGGAAATATTATTAACTTGTCAGTTTTGTAGCAGCCAGCTAGTGACATAGTGCAAAAGGCCACCTGTTAAATTGTACAAGAGTCTATTGTGAAGTTTTGAGGACTTTTGTTCCACGATCACTAGCTTAAGTATAAGAGTATAATTCCTTAGTAGAAGAGAAAACATACTTCGGTTTTCTAAAGCTACTCAAGTATCTATTTTCTTAAGTTTTTGCCATTTAACGTAAATTGGGTTATTCTACCAAGATATTGGTATATAAATCTCATGAAATGATTTAAATGGTTTTCACAGATTTTTTGATTGTTCACACTTAGGCAGAAAGGCTGCCATTGGCCATAGCCCCAAGTTGAGAAGTGGTCTTGAGCCAGCGGCCTAAATCAACAGCAACCAATTGTAACAGATCACAATGTCAAACTCAACGCAGCGCCACCAAAACGCTATCTTGGGATTATGCTATTCATTGTAGATATGTCAGCATTAGCTAATTCCATGAGCGAGAAACACACAGAGAGAGAGAAAGACAGAGCGAGAGCAAAAAGCTCAAGTTTATGAAATATTGCGGGACACACTTTTATTTTTGGATGGGTGGGAAATAGTGGGGAGTGAAAGATGGGTTGGGTGGTGGGGTGGGTTGGATGATGATGCGGATACAGCGGATGCGGCCCGGACACGTACTTTGGTTAGCACTTCAGCTCAGCTGTGAAACGCGACAATTTAATTTATTTGGCCAGCTTTAGGGGCACAAAGTCAGCGAATTTACGATTGACATTTGCGTTTAACCTACTTATGCTGATTTGATGGCAGCTCATAAATAAAAATTTAAACCAATTGCTGGACACACCACCACCACCACCAGCAGCAGCAGCAGACGTTGGACGCCCTAGACGCTCATCAATCGCCAGCTGCTATCAACGCTTGATCCGCCCCATTCACCAACTCCCTTGTCATTATCTTAAGAGGGGTGTGGGAATCGGGGCTGTGGCCAAGACTCCTGTCGTAGTGTCACGGTAATTGAACACTTAGTGGGCCAAGCAATTTGGCTTTAGTGCGCCGAAAGCTAAAAAATATTTAAAAATGGCCCGAGGCAGATGCAACACGCACAACTCGTTTAATGACAATACCACCGACGCGTCGGGGGTAAGCTAAGCTATATAAAGTATTGAACGCCCCCATCTGGTTTTTAAGGCGGCGGCAGCAACACCAAATTTGTCATGCCAAATGATGCAGAAAGTCGCCGAGACGGCGCTTAGGAATTAAAACGTGAAATGACTCGTAAGAAAAACAATGAAAAACTCTTTTGCAATCGCAAAATACGTACGCAAGTTTTTCCAAATTGTCTTGGGAGTTGAGTTCTGGTTTGGGTTCGGATTGGTTTGCAAAATGTGTCACTGGGGTGCAATTTGAGAATGAAATTTTCCTAGCACTTACTTTTCTTTTTGTTATGCTCGTTCATTCATGTTCATGCTTGAGTTGATGACCTTGGTAACTTTTTTACATGTACTATACCCAAAGAACTATATACTCATTGACTTACTGAACAAGTCGGTACAAACAGACACTGCTAAAAGTTTTCTCACGCCACTTTCATTCGGTCTTTAAAGATATTCAGTAAGTTGAAAAGTTTATGCCAAAACACTTTGCTTTTTTCTGTTGAAAAATGTATTAATATTCTTCAGCTTTTATTGATAACGATCCAGCTCCGCATAACAATCACAGCTAAAGCTTATTTCAATATGTATGTCAAGTAGCAGATGTTATTGTGCATATTTCATTTGAAAATGGTTAAATCTCTAAATTTTTCGTTTTTATTTATCCGAGCTCAAAAATGGCCTCAAGTGTTTATCATTACTGTTACGTGAGATTTCTTAGTATTGCTTTAGCAGCGTTGAGAGAGCTTCCTTTTTGAAACTGCATTTTACATTTAGTTCAACTTAACTAAATATACATACATACAAACTCTTATTTTTGAAGGGGAACAAATAATATCATGCAAGTGCTAGAAGAGAGATTCTTAAATGGTAAAGTGCGCAAGTAAAAGCAATAAAAACATAACTGTATAAAACAAAAAAATACAACAAAAACAAGCTGTGCAATAAAGCGTACCTGTGGCTGTTCTTATTGCACATATTGAACATATCAACCCGCTGGGAATAGTTTAAAGAGAGAGAGAGAGCGCCACTTTCTTCTGTATAACACTTAGCCAATGACTTCTTCAATTCTTTGAAAGTTAGTCAGCGGCTGATCAGTTTGCATTAAAATCCATTTCAAACAATTTATTTATGCAATTCAATTGCGTTGCAAATTAAGTTATAAAACTTGTATGCAAAGACTAACAATCATTTTTGTTTTCCTTGCAGATTTATCTGCAGAGAGCTTACAAATTGAGAGAATGTTTTGGCTACTATCTGCTGCCCCCAGCTTGGTATTTTTGTAACAAATAACATTATTATTGTGTGTGTGTGTGTGTCCAACCCACAAACGGATATTTGGCTTAAAAAGCATCCATAAGATGCTTTTCGGCTTATGCACTGTCGTAACCAACTCAATTGCTTAAATTTTGACACACATCCATGGAAGTGCTTATGCCTAACAACTCGACCAAAAACAAAAAAAAAAAAAAACAGACAAACCATCTCTTTTTCTCTAGGGTCCCGAAGCTAAACAAAAGAGCAGTGGCGAGTAAAAAAGTAAAAGAGTTTTTGGTGTCGAGACTGGAGCAGCATCTATTCTCTAGGGCCATGCCAAAGGTCGGCAACCAGCTACGAAAGGGCTTTCATTCAATACCTCTTACTCAGAATCACAATCATACACACACACACACATACAGAGACAGCCATAAATATACATTGCCATTGAGGAAGATGGTGGCGGGGCCTCTGTGTAATGTGCATGCCCAGAACTAAAGCAAACAAATATTTATAAATGCGCAAATAGAACAGATAACTGTATTTTTATATGCACACACACATCCATGCTTGCTCACACACACACTAATACAGAGAGCCGCTCACTTGGACTGGCAAAAGCATTCGAGATTCGATTTCGCATCAACGTGAAGTCGGCGACGGGTCGACGCTTTCATTCATTCGCAAGCAGCAGCTACAGCAACAACTGCAACAACAAGAAGTTACAATTTTATTGCTTGGCATGGAGCATATGAAAGAGCCGCCACACACACACACACACCCACACCATACCCACTTCAATCGTTTCCGCGCTCAATCCTTCCGCATGTGAAGGTTTTTTTTTATTTTTTTTTTTTAATGCTGCCCACCCAAACGAAAGGAACGCGCAGCCAAATAAAAGGGCTGCAAGCAGTAAATGGATGGGTAAGGATTGCTGGCGCAGAAAAGAAATATATATTTTTCCGATATTTTAACATGAATTTTGCATATTGTTAATTTTTCCTTTCAACTGAAAAAAACGAGAGCAGAGCGAAGACGCAGTATCGCTTTTATATCACTTAGCTTCCGTTCGTTTGCAATATTTATGCGCAAATTTGCACAAGTTTGATTTGATGCAGAGCACACATTACATTTAACTGTACATAATTCGCAAATTCAACACAACTAAATTTAATGATAAGCCGTCAAGTTCTAGAAATTTAGTGACTGGTTGAAGCTTTTCACTGTCCTAACTTTATTTCGAATGTTTTTTTTATTTAGTAACGTGCTGGAACAATTAAACAGTTATTATTTGGTAAAGTGCAAGTGTTTGAGTTGTAAAATGTAAATTAAAACTTTGCTGGTGCTACAAAAAGTTTATGTATAAAATACTTGTGTGTGTGTGTGAGTTCGTTATGTTGCCTGCAGGACAATAAAAATATCAACATACATACCTGGCCAATAGAAAACGTATGCGTGTTAGTACATTTCCATATAGAATATTCATATGGATGCATTTGCATAAAATATTTGCCAGTGGTAATGTTGCTGAAAACTATATAAAACTGCGGTTAAAAAAGTTATTTTCTTTTTTCGTTATAAACTAACTAGGAACGCATTTAAATGAATCAAAAAATTGAAAGAAAAATTTAATAAAATATTTGTATGAAATAAATATGCTAAAAATCACTATATGGTAAATTGCTAACAAGTCATTACAAAACTGAATAACAGAGAATACTTTATGTTTCATCGATTGATTTTTGTTAGCAACAACAACTTAAGGATAGAGTGAAGAGAGACTAATTTGCTGATTAAACATAATTAGCTGCCTTCGACCAGTTACCATTATTAACAACGTTGTACATGTTTATCACTTTGTGTGCTGCCAATGACAACATGTTACTTGTTGTCCGTTGTTATCTTTATGTATGTACAAGAAATTTGTCAGATAGTATTTCAGCTAAAGCCAGCTGCTGCTGCTGCTGCCCTTTCACATTTGACAAACCGCTTAACCTTAACCTTAGCAATTTCTATGTTGCTTATGTATATTTCATTTTGCATTACTCATTTTGTACGGAAAGGAAAGCTTCTGCTACATCTCCCCAACTTCTCTTTTTGCATGCTCGAGTGGCTAATGCCATATTACAACAACAACAACTAACCAAAATGACTAATGGGAATGAGAAAAGACCTGGGCGTTGTCGTTGCTGTTGCAGTTGCCGTTGCAGTTGCAGCAGCTGCATGGCTTGATAAACATTTGTTTAACATGACCATTAAGACAAGTCAAACTGCATACGCACACGCACACTCATACACCATCAAACCAATACACTACACACACACACACACACATGCCATTTGGCACACTCACATTGTAGTAATATGTAACAAACAACAGACACGATTACAGCCAAATGACACAGAAAATCACTTCTGCTCGTTATGTGTCTACACTGCAAAAAAAAAGATGGAATATGCATATGTGTGTCAGCCATTCAAGCATAAAATTCTAAAATAAAAGATTTGTATTTAATTTTTTTGTATTATCTTTGTTAATTCAAAGTTTTGATTTACTTAATGTTTAAAATGGGAAATTCTTAACATTTTTAAGAAAATTATTTTTTTTAACTTTTTCAATATTTTTTCCAAACAGTATTTAGTTTGCAATCTTGAGAGTTAAACCAACTTTATTTATTGTTTTATTTTAGTATTTCAGCTATGTCATTTTTCTGAGTATATGTAAATGTGTGCGTATAGATGTTCGGTTTTGTTTGGCTTATATGGGAAGTAAATTAGCCTAGTGCCCATTGGAAGCCAGCCTGTCGCATGCTATTTATGTATGTGTGCACACACACACATACAGAGAGTCTGTTCGTGTCTGCAGCCCACAAAATACGCGCCACAATTCCAATTGCTGTTGCATGAGCAGACCAACAAAGAAAGACTAAGAAGAGGGTAAAGGGGAGAGAGAGGAGATGCAACTGACTTAGTGACTCTTCGTTCTGGGCCTCGTTGTTGTTCGTTGTTGGTGTGAAGGCTTAAATCGAAATTCATGCGGCCATTGCGGCAACTCGCTTTCGATTTGTTTATATCTGCGTTTAATAAATTACAAATGAACTTGCAGCTCAAATGATCTTCTATTTAAGACTCTAAGGCAGAGGCGTCAGAAGTAACATAGGTCAAAAGTGCACTGATCAATTTCAGTTAATGTAAAGTAACTGGAAACTAGTTATTAGTGTTTGTATTAACATCCAGCAACAACACTTCTCACCCATCTTTAGCTATCAGCTCTCGGGAATAAAACTTGTAGCATAAAACATTAAAGAATTGGGTCTTACTGACATCTGCCCCCTCTCTGGGGTCAAATTTCTGTAATAAATAATTGAAAATTGTTAAAATTATGAATTTTAGCTTCTACCTTATCAAAAACATGAAGACATTTGGAGCTGTCAGACTTTTGACTTTCCATTCAAGTCTTAAAAAACAAAAATAATAAATGGCATAATTTGAATAATAATATTCGGATGTCTTGCCAAAGCGTCACAAATATTTATAGCCAAATGCCTAAAGTGTTCCGAAACATTCTTTAGGTACGTGCAATAAGTTTTGGGGCTGCGTTTTGCCACATTGCTTGTTTAGCCAAGACCACCGTCATTCTTATCTACTATATTACAAATATGCAGTTTTAAAATATTTCTATTTATAATTTATATGTTTTGATTAATTTATTATTAAGCTAAAGTGCTTGTTCAGTGTAATAAAATTTCGACATTCATTTTGCCATCGTTGATAACTTTTGTTCTAGCCATGTTTATTTGGTGCTTGCTTGCTTTCTATTAGTTTCTGCGCTGGTGTTTTTATATGCGGTCCAAGAAATATGAGCGTTCAGTGGCTCAGAGACCACCCCTGGTCCCCGATCCTGCCGACACTCTGTGGCGATGTGGTCATAAAAATTGTAGAAACAGCCAATGCCGGAGCAGTGCAAAATAGCAAATGCTCCTAGCGAACCAAACGAACCAAAAATGAAATGGCTTAAGCTTTGTGCAAAGCGTCTGTTCCTGTTTCTCATTGTTATTGTTGTTGCTGTTGTTGTTGTTGCAATTGCAATTGCTGTTGTTGTTGTTGATGTTGCTGCTCAAATATAAATGCATTTGCGCCCGACCACAAAATGTGTTCAACCGGAAATTGTACGTGGAGAGTGCATGAGTGGGCGGTCCGGGCTTGGGGGCCCCAATACACTCAGAATAATATATGCCATACGAGTTCAGTTCAGCCTGAAAAACGGCATTTTATTCGTTTGCAACTAGTTTCAACAGGCTTCGACACACAAATAGTTTTAAAAGTCGTATACTTAATATGTGATTTTATTTCAAATAAATTTCGTTTTATCATATATGCTTGGTTTTTTCGAAGTGTGCTGTTACTGTTTTTATTTGAGTACGCTCGCGTGTGTTTGGAATTTGAGCTGCGGGTTTTTGGGTGCTCTGACAGTCATTGCCATACGTTCCATTAGCTTTTTTAAGCGCCTATTGCCGTGTGACTGCTTTTTGGCCTACTACAACTTGATCCGTCCCTCCCTCTCGCTCGCTCTCTCACACACGTCTAGCTGCTGAAATTTTAACAGATTTTTGCGTGTGCAGCTTTTCTATATTGTGCGGTTGGCCGAAAAAGCCGCTATTGCCTCTAAACTGCAACTCTCACATACATATAACTATCTGAGTTTTGAGTGCTTGCAATCTGTCTGACTGCCTGAAATGTTTGTCCGTCTGTCCGTCTGTGTGTTGGGTTTTTGGTGCTGTCAATCGGTTCTTATTTGCATCGATGGGGATTCCGCAAAAGTGGAGCGCTGCAGTTATTGGACTCGTTAACGTCATCATTGCCATCAGTTGCACCTGCCTGACACAGCAGTTTTTCGCTTACCAGCAATGACGCGTCAAAGTGCAAATGAGCCAGCCGAGACACATACCCACACAAACACACACACACATTCTTATACACATTCCTAGGCACATCCTTAGCATGCACACTCAGCCAAATATAAACTGCTTTATTATATGAAACTTTATTATTATTTATAATTTTCTAAAAATAAAGTTTATTTGGGTTTGCTTTTTTATATAAATAAAATAATTATAAGGGACTTTTGTTATTTTTATTGAAATATATTTTTGCCAGTGTATCAGCTAGGACATGCAAGGATTACAGCGCAAACACCAGGAAATGCACTCATGCAATATGCAGCAGGTAATCTCGTTTCTTTTAATCGCTGTTTGACATCAAAATTAGAATTTCTTAAGATGCTACTTGCCACATGCCCCCAACTAGTACATGCACAGATACCATTATAGCACAACGTTGAAGATGATGATAAAGTCTCTTTCAATTGTGGCATGTTTGCTTAGCCTTTGTAATGCTAAAAGTCTCACGCCATTCATTAAGCTTAACATCTTGAAGCGCTTTTATTTCAATAGACACCTTTTGATTGCCATCTCTCTCTCTCTCTCTGTGTATTTATGGCTGATTGTGTGTGAGTGTGCGAAGTGTCATTCTTTGCATAGTCAAATTGAAAATTGATGAAGCCATCTTTTCCTATATATATTTTTTTGTTTTTCAGATCTGACCAGAGTTTGCTTGACATCAAAACAAAATTATGCTTCCTGTTTCCTAACTGAATGCATTGTCATTGCCTAGGAAAATGCCTATTTTATAGCAACTGCAACTCGGTTTATCCATTTGTTTGCCCTATGGTCTTCTTGCATTGTTCATTTTTCAGTTTGAAGGCATTTGGGAATTTGCCCAGTGTCCAGGCACTTGGTCAGCATTGATGCCGTGACACGTTCCAACAATCGCTCACTTTGACGGCTGCTTCGTCGCACCATTGTTGCAAGTTTTTCATTCTTGTGTCGTTTTTTCTTCATCTGTTGTTTACTTTTGTTTGCATTTCCCCCTATTCTATCCTTTTGTATAGCTGTTTAGTTTAGTCTTTGCCTTTTTTGTTGCACTTTCTTTCCATGAGGTAAGAAGAAAATTAAAGCAACTGTTACGGTTGTCAGGACTGTATATTATAATAGATACTCTATATACTGATGATACTAATTCATTGGACAAAAACACTTTGAGATTTTTATTATTTTAGGTCAAAAATATTTTTGCATTATTTGAAAACTTACTTAAAATAACTTTATCCTAACTATAAAGTTTATTTTCCCATGGCAATTTATTTAAAAAAGTTTTTGTTAACAATCTGTAATGACAGTTGAATAATGGGTTAAACTGTAATAAACAAATTATTCACTCATTTTTGTATTGTTCGCTTTTTCTAGTTCTTCTTTTGATTATCACAAAAAATGCTTTACTTTGTGGCATTACTTGTGTTTCTCCACTACTACATTGCTAAGGGTTTAGACGACGTTATTGTGTAGAAAAAATTCGCACAACTGCAGAACGGCTTGTTGTAGCATTATTGTTTGGTTGCTTAGGAGCCGCAGATGGCGTCCAGTTGTGGGGGCTGGCTGGTTGGCTGGCAAACTGGAACATTGCCTGCATGCATTCAGGTGAAACACTTTTGCAATTTCACGCGGACAGCCTCTGGGCTTGGACTTGGATTCCGCCCATAAACAAATCCTAGGTTCCCGTCAAACGTCAGCAGTTGACTGAATGCCAAATGGAAGCTTCACTTGGCTACAGCAATTAAAGGGTTTCATCTTGTTGTTGTTGTCTCCATTAAGTCACTGTTAGTTTTAACTTTAAGGGTCATTTGTCATTTCGCAAAAAACTTTTCGTCTCACTTTGTTTGGCCAAGTTGCCATGTCATTCGTGTTACTGGGTGAACATTGTCTGGACTGGTCAGGTCAGGTCAGGTCGGGTTTGCTTTGGGTCGCGTCGGATCGGTTTTTGTTTGCACAAACCACACAGAAACCAACAAAAAAAATATATGCCTCGATTGCCTCGCCAAATTATTGCTCGTTTTGTAACCATACAAATGTACATACATATATGTATGTACATATAATCATAAACAATAATAATTTATATGTAGTATGAAACATTTTAATTAATCACTAGAGGGCATCAATTGCATTTTATATGCTAATAATTTATGTTATAAATATTGCACAAACTCTTTTGACCGCCCCAACCTCTCCCAACCTATCATAGCCATAATTTGAGGTTTAGCTGGACGTGGCCAACGTACCAAGGCGCACGGGAAGGAGGTGGTCCTGGGTGCCATTTCCTTTCTAACAGCCCCGCAACGCTTGTGGCACACACACACACACACGCATTGAAAATGAATTGATATTCAATTATGCCAAAACGACTCTCTCCGCAAGTTAAACACAATTGGTTTTGGTGTAGGGGGTGGGGGGTGGGACGTGGTTTGTTACCCTGCCACCAAACCCGCTAACATTTTGTTAAAATTTGTAAAGAGCAAACAATAAATATTTGTTTTAGGTTTCCAGTTCATATTTTACAATATTTGTTTGTGGCTGTAATTGTTGTTAAAAATGCACATAAATAAAAGACGTTCAATATGTTGCATATCGAAATTTGATTGCTCTATAAAAACTCCAATGCATATAAACTCTTTTGCATTGGCTTATATGGCTTAGGAGAAGATGTTAACGATCCAAACTAACAGATTTTGGCAAAATTTTCGAGCGTAAATATCTTCTGAAAAAGAATATAAGTCAAATCGACAGAGCCCATCTCAACTGATGAATTACATAATATTTTTCACACAATTTATATTGAAAGAAATGTACAATTTTATATAGAAGCTTTTGTTATAGATGCCTTTTGGGTGGAATTGATGGATTTGCTTATTGTTTGTGATATTCGGCAAATCTTACGGCGACCATATTTCATGGTTAACTCTTTATAAAAAATATTATATACTTTAACAAAAGTTTCTGAAGCTAGCCGATTTCGATCCTTATTCTTATGTCCTTTTTTAATGCCGGGCTTGTGTACCAGAAACGCATTGTCCAAAACATGAAACTCATAGTACAATAAACACAATTTAATTGCCTGGATTCTTTTATCAAACATTCCTTCCCAGCTTAAACGTTCATCGTATTCAGGATCGTGAATGCTGCCAATATAATTTGGCTCCCAGGGTGTTGAGTAATTGTATGCGCGAAACACAGAGATATCATTTGAGGTGTCGAAATAATTAATCCACTCTTTAAAACCCGGTCCTAAATGGCATGTTGGACATACATACAAGTGGAAAGGTATCGCCTCTCCAATTGCCAGTTGATATTTCAATTCCAATTTGTTTTTTGGCACAATGGTATCCTTTGTCACTTCAAATGTGTTCAGAGGATAGACAATGGATTTATTGGAATCCAATAAATGCAAATTACGGCTAATCATATTTAGAAAACCTTCGACCAAACCCGGACTGGGATACAGCTCAATATCGGCGGCTAGGACAAAGTGTGTTAGTGCTGCTTTTTTGGCAATATTTCTTCCAACATTAATGTGATATTTCAGACGTTTTAGTCTTCTGTAGAGCTGTTTCTGTTGTGAACTGGCAAACGGTGAGATCTCGCTGCAGTTGACTTTAAGTCCTGACAATTTCTTACTGCTAAGCACAACTTTGGGTATATGCCCCTTTCGGAAAAGTAGACATGAAAACTAACCCATTTTCGTATCAGTTCACTTTGAGGATCACATTGCCTCAGCCATAGAATGCAACGCACTGTGGTATTAAAGTCCGTTCTAGGTGCATAGAGTGCTAGGCTAATCGGTGCACGCCAACGATCCACAAGTGGCGCCACATTGTCAAGATATCTGTAGTCACCATGCGTCGTAAACGTAATACTCGATGAACACAGTATTTTATCATGTTCGGCTCGAACATAATTCATCAGTACCCAATAATTCGAGTGATTTTTCATTTCAAATACATGTTCCCGATCCGTGCAGTTAATTACCGAACGTAAACGAATTAGCCGATTTGTTGGAACGTCAGTTATTTTAATAGATAATACTTCTAAAATTTGGCTTGAAAATGAACAGAAAATCAGAATTGAAATCAGCCTCAAAAAGCATAATTGGTGCATTTGTATTCTGTTCAATTCTATGCTTTGAAGAATGTTTATTTTGAAAAAAATTTAACGTTGAATGTAAAAATTTGATTAAATATTGATAGCGTTTACAAAGCCCACTACTCAATTTATTTTTGTCAGGAGAAGATGTTAACGATCCAAACTAAGAGAGGGATTTTAAAGGGTAAATATCTTCTGAAAAAGAATTTGAGTCAAATTGACAGAGCCCATCTCAACTGATGAATTAATTAATATTTTTCACACAATTTATATTAAAAGAAATGTACAATTTTACATAGAATTTCTTTACACAAACTTGACATTTGGGTGGATTTTTTGATTTGATTTGGTTTTTGTTTATTTGTTAATTCGGCAAATCTTACGGCTACCATATTTCCATATTAACTCTCTATAAAAAACATTATATACTTTAAAAAGAGTTTTCGAAGCTAGCCGATTTCGATTCTTATTCTTATGGCCTATTTTAATGCCGGGCTTGTGTACCAGAAACGCATTGTCCAAAACATGAAACTCATAGTACAATAAACACAATTTAATTGCCTGGATTCTTTTATCAAACATTCCTTCCCAGCTTAAACGTTCATCGTATTCTGGATCGTGAATGCTGCCAATATAATTTGGCTCCCAGGGTGTTGAGTAATCGTAAGCGCGAAACACAGAGATATCATTTGAGGTGTCGAAATAATTAATCCACTCTTTAAAACCCGGTCCTAAATGGCATGTTGGACATACATACAAGTGGAAAGGTATCGCCTCTCCAATTGCCAGTTGATATTTCAATTCCAATTTGTTTTTTGGCACAATGGTATCCTTTGTCACTTCAAATGTGTTCAGAGGATAGACAATGGATTTATTGGAATCCAATAAATGCAAATTACGGCTTATCATATTTAGAAAACCTTCGACCAAACCCGGACTGGGATACAGCTCAATATCGGCGGCTAGGACAAAGTGTGTTAGTGCTGCTTTTTTGGCAATATTTCTTCCAACATTAATGTGATATTTCAGACGTTTTAGTCTTCTGTAGAGCTGTTTCTGTTGTGAACTGGCAAACGGTGAGATCTCGCTGCAGTTGACTTTAAGTCCTGACAATTTCTTACTGCTAAGCACAACTTTGGGTATATGCCCTTTGGGAAAGTAGACATGAAAACTAACCCATTTTCGTATTAGTTCACTTTGAGGATCACATTGTCTCAGCCATAGAATGCAACGCACTGTGGTATTAAAGTCCGTTCTAGGTGCATAGAGTGCTAGGCTAATCGGTGCACGCCAACGATCCACAAGTGGCGCCACATTGTCAAGATATCTGTAGTCACCATGCGTCGTAAACGTAATACTCGATGAACACAGTATTTTATCATGTTCGGCTCGAACATAATTCATCAGTACCCAATAATTCGAGTGATTTTTCATTTCAAATACATGTTCCCGATCCGTGCAGTTAATTGCCGAACGTAAACGAATTAGCCGATTTGTTGGAACGTCAGTTATTTTAATAGATAATACTTCTAAAATTTGGCTTGAAAATGAACAGAAAATCAGAATTGAAATCAGCCTCAAAAAGCATAATTGATGCATTTGTATTCTGTTCAATTCTATGCTTTGAAGATTTTTATTATGATTTTGAAAAAAATTTAAAATTGGAAATAAAAATTAAATTAACTGTTGATAATGTTTACAAAGCCCACTACTCAATTTGACTTTGTCAGGAGAAAATGTTTACGGTCCAAACTAAGAGATTTGGGACAATTTTAAAGCGTAAATATCGTCTGAAAAAGAATTTGACTCAAATTGACAGAGCCCATCTCAACTGATGAATTACTTAATATTTTTCACACAATTTATATTAAAAGAAATATACAATTTTATTAAGAAGCTTCATACACAAACATGACATTTGGGTGGAATTGCTTTTTGTTTATTTGATTTGCTTTTTGTTTATTTTTCTAATTGGCAAATCTCACGCTTACCATATTTCCTTATTAACTCTCTATAAAAAACATGATATACTTTAACATAAGTTGTTAAAGCTAGCCGATTTCGATTCTTATTCTTATCTCCTTTTTTAATGCCGGGCTTGTGTACCAGAAACGCATTGTCCAAAACATGAAACTCGTAGTACAATAAACACAATTTAATTGCGTGGATTCTTTTATCAAACATTCCTTCCCAGCTTAAACGTTCATCGTATTCTGGATCGTGAATGCTGCCAATATAATTTGGCTCCCAGGGTGAAGTGTAATTGTAAGCGCGAAACACAGAGATATCATTTGAGGTGTCGAAATAATTAATCCACTCACTCAAACCCGGTCCTGAATGGCATGTTTGACATACATACAAGTGGAAAGGTATCGCCTCTCCAATATCCAGTTGATATTTCAATTCAAATTTGTTTTTTGGCACAATGGTATTTTTTGTCACTTCAAACATGTTCAGGGGATAAACAATGGGTTTCTTAGAATCCAATAAATGCAAATTACGGCTTATCATATTTAGAAAACCTTCGACCAAACCCGGACTGGGATACAGCTCAATATCGGCGGCTAGGACAAAGTGTGTTAGTGCTGCTTTTTTGGCAATATTTCTTCCAACATTAATGTGATATTTCAGACGTTTTAGTCTTCTGTAGAGCTGTTTCTGTTGTGAACTGGCAAACGGTGAGATCTCGCTGCAGTTGACTTTAAGTCCTGACAATTTCTTACTGCTAAGCACAACTTTGGGTATATGCCCCTCGGAAAAGTAGACATGAAAACTAACCCATTTTCGTATCAGTTCACTTTGAGGATCACATTGCCTCAGCCATAGAATGCAACGCACTGTGGTATTAAAGTCCGTTCTAGGTGCATAGAGTGCTAGGCTAATCGGTGCACGCCAACGATCCACAAGTGGCGCCACATTGTCAAGATATCTGTAGTCACCATGCGTCGTAAACGTAATACTCGATGAACACAGTATTTTATCATGTTCGGCTCGAACATAATTCATCAGTACCCAATAATTCGAGTGCATTTGCTTATCAAATACATGTTCCCGATCCGTGCAGTTAATTACCGAACGTAAACGAATTAGCCGATTTGTTGGAACGTCAGTTATTTTAATAGATAATACTTCTAAAATTTGGCTTGAAAATGAACAGAAAATCAGAATTGAAATCAGCCTCAAAAAGCATAATTGGTGCATTTGTATTCTGTTTAATTCTATGCTTTGAAGAATGTTATTTTGAAAAAATTTACGTTGAATGTAAAAATTTGATTAAATATTGATAGCGTTTACAAAGCCCACTACTCAATTTATTTTTGTCAGGAGAAGATGTTAACGATCCAAACTAACGGATTTTGGGTAAATATCTTCTGAAAAAGAATTTGAGTGAAATTGACAGAGCCCATCTCAACTGATGAATTAATTAATATTTTTCACACAATTTATATTTAAAGAAATGTACAATTTTACATAGAATTTCTTTAAAAACTTGACATTTGGGTGGATTTGATTGATTTGGTCTTTGTTTATGTTATTCGGCAAATCTTACGGCTACCATATTTCCATATTAACTCTCTATAAAAAACATTATATACTTTAAAAAGAGTTTTCGAAGCTAGCAGATTTCGATTCTTATTCTTATGGCCTATTTTAATGCCGGGCTTGTGTACCAGAAACGCATTGTCCAAAACATGAAACTCATAGTACAATAAACACAATTCAATTGCCTGGGTTCTTTTGTCAAACATTCCTTCCCAGCTTAAACGTTCATCGTATTCAGGATCGTGAATGCTGCCAATATAAATTGGCTCCCAGGGTGGTGAGTAATTGTATGCGCGAAACACAGAGATATCATTTGAGGTGTCGAAATAATTAATCCACTCTTTAAAACCCGGACCTACATGGCATTCTGGACATACATACAAGTGGAAAGGTATCGCCTCACCAATTGCCAGTTGATATTTCAATTCCAATTTGTTTTTTGGCACAATGGTATCCTTTGTAACTTCAAATATGTTTAGAGGATAGACAATGGATTTATTGGAATCCAATAAATGCAAATTACGGCTAATCATATTTAGAAAACCTTCGACCAAACCCGGACTGGGATACAGCTCAATATCGGCGGCTAGGACAAAGTGTGTTAGTGCTGCTTTTTTGGCAATATTTCTTCCAACATTAATGTGATATTTCAGACGTTTTAGTCTTCTGTAGAGCTGTTTCTGTTGTGAACTGGCAAACGGTGAGATCTTGTTGCAGTTGACTTTAAGTCCTGACAATTTCTTACTGCTAAGCACAACTTTGGGTACATGCCCCTCGGGAAAGTAGACATGAAAACTAACCCATTTTCGTATCAGTTCACTTTGAGGATCACATTGTCTCAGCCATAGAATGCAACGCACTGTGGTATTAAAGTCCGTTCTAGGTGCATAGAGTGCTAGGCTAATCGGTGCACGCCAACGATCCACAAGTGGCGCCACATTGTCAAGATATCTGTAGTCACCATGCGTCGTAAACGTCATACTCGATGAACACAGTATTTTATCATGTTCGGCTCGAACATAATTCATCAGTACCCAATAATTCGAGTGCATTTGTTTATCAAATACATGTTCCCGATCCGTGCAGCTAATTGCTGAACGTAAACGAATTAGCCGATTTGTTGGAACGTCAGTTATTTTAATAGATAATACTTCTAAAATTTGGCTTGAAAATGAACAGAAAATCAGAATTGAAATCAGCCTCAAAAAGCATAATTGGTGCATTTGTATTCTGTTTAATTCTATGCTTTGAAGAATGTTGTTTTAATTTACAATAATTTTTTGACCTACAGTTGTGATTAAAAATTGATAATGTTTACAAAGCCCACTACCTAATTTAATTTTGCCACATACTATTTTTAAAGAGTAATCAACAATCAATATATACATAACATTTTATCCAACAGTTGATTTTCATGCTATGACAATTGATTAGTTTATAATTTTGCCGAGACTATCGAAATCAATAAAGCGTATATAATCGGTTTTTCAAGTGTTGCAATTTATATTGATTAGCCCGAAATTTTAATATGCAGGGTTCGCAAATATACAATTAATAAACAAAATTAATGTATCCATTGTTATTCATTGTAGTAAAGCAATGCTAAACGGAAATTCCCCTCCCCCCCTGCCGGAATTGTTCCATAGGGATGGACGCAACTCCCGCTGGACAACAACATTTTAATTATGCGCCATGCGAAATGTTGGCGGCAAACATTTTATATAGAAAATATTAGTAATTACGAGTTGGAAATTCATGAAAATACAATTTGCGATTATTGTTATTAGTATCTGGCAACATGCTTTGGTTATGGCTTGCTTCACTCTCTCTCTCTCTCTCTCTCTCTCTCTGTGTGTGTGTGTGTGTGTGTGTACGTGTGTGTACACCTCAAACCCCAAAAAACCTTCGCTTAGAAACTTTCAATGGCGTAAAAGTTTTACGAGCGGCGGCGTCGTCGTCGAGCGACAGCAGTTGAAATATTTATAAATTCAATAGCACCTAATTAAAATTAAATCTGAAAGCTTGTTGTATCGACGATGGCACATAGCTTAGGCGCCAGCCAACAGTATCAACAAAAAGGCTACAAACAACAACGAAAACAGTTACAACAAGAACACTTTGTTGCGTTTGCATGTCGATATTTATATACCCTTTTCATTATCAAGTGTATGTGCCTTAAATTAGAATTTATTTTTTTATTAAAAGTGCTTTCGATATTAAAATGATGTTTTTATTTAAATGGAATATATATCCTTTGATTATTTTGCTATTATTAACGAAAGTTCGAATATTTTAAGTGTATCATCAAATCTTTACAGAGTACTTAATCGAAGTGTAATACCCGTTGCTAGTGTATACAAAAGCAACAGCGCGAATTGCTGGTTAAAGACGGGCCAAGAATGCTGCCTAGATTGCTATTGCCGTACATTGTTGCTGGCTGGCTGGCTGGCTGCTGGCAGGATATGCACGGTAAATGCTATAGCCGGAAATGAACACGTACACGTGTGTGTGTGTGTGCGTGTGCGTGTATACTTCGCCATGGATAAAGTTTACCAGCTGCCTCAGTCGGGCTGTATTTGGCTTATTTATGAGCCGTCGTTTCTCTCATTCTTCCTTGCTGTGTGTGCGAGTACAATATTAATTATTGAAAGATTTGATATCGGCTTAAAGTTTCTGTGCTCGGTCTGTGAGTGTTTTTATGGCAAAACGCTTACGCTTACGACGCCTAAAAGTATGCACTAAAGCAAAAAAGGGAAAGGCATGAGAAAAGTAAGCAAATTGAAGTCACTTGTCGCATGGTGAATACATCATCATCATCATCATCATCATCACTTCATGGCAAATCCAATTCAGACTAGCCAACATCTTACTTGCCATCCAAGAGGTGGCAAACAAACAAACAATACCAATAACAACAAGAACAACTTTAACCCTCGGCACCAAGGGGTCGGTCACTTTGGCTATGGCCTCGGCTGTTGCACTTACTTTACTCAGGCGCTGGAAATGAACCAATAAATCTGCTTATAATGGCAAAAAGGCAAAAGCAAAATGATGGCAGGACAAACTTTTGACGCCTCTTCCGAGCCATAGCAGCGGCAGCTGCATAGATCAATGAACCAAAGTCGAAAGTGTTTTTTACTATGCAACGCAATGAAATTACATTTACTTGTGTGAGCATTCACCCAAGCCCAAAGTGTGAAGCTGGGGTAAAAACATAGTAGTTGAAGACATGGCATTATAAGTGCTACAAGGGATACTAAAAAACCAATTGATGACACATCGCATAGCAATGAGGAGTAAAACTCATGTGAACAATATGTGATTTATGTATAAAGCAATGGCTAGAATTCAGTTGATAATATGTTAAAGTTATAATAAACATAAATGATGTAAAATGTTGTAATAAGCTAAAGATATCTTCTTCCAACTGAGTATACGTATTTTATCCAAACAAGTTTGGCAATAAATAAGTTAAAAATATATGCATTATTATTAAATACATATTTATTATTTACAGCCGTCGTTCCAATAAGCTTACCAAAAACAAAACAAACAACCGGAAGTATAAATAACAAATCCACTCAAGAATTCACTTGTCTGAAGTAACATTTAAATGACCATAATTCACTTTGTACATTTTTCTGCATCCCTGTCGAATTGCAGACGATGTCTGTACAAAATTCGACCAAGCATGAGACACGAAAAGATAAACTGCTGCACAAAAAAGAGAAATAGAGACTCCTAGCAACAACTTAGTTGCATATGTTTTGCATGTGTTTTTCTTGATATGACACACATAACTTAAACCATGTTAATAAATATGTATCTATAAATATGTATAGTATGACTGGAAAAGTCTGCTTGTCAACACCCAAAAGGACAACAATAAGAGAGAAGGAGAGAGAGAAAGAGTGGTAACTGTAGTTGGTCACGCTGCATATTTTAACATTTCCGGTTTGATTTCACATTGCAAACAAAAATGGCTGGCAGACGTGTTTCCGGTTACGTTGCCCAAGCACCTGACTGACCAAACAATATGCTTTACTAACGGTGCTGACAAACTGGACGGTATGGGCGGCGTGTTTTTCGCTACGCAATGTTGACTGACAAATGCATATACTAGTAGAGTCATGCTTGTTGTTGTCAATTGATTATAGCCGTGTATGATCAGGACCACGCCTTCATGTTCAAACAAACTTAAGTATCATAAACATAATCAATGTGAATAGTTGCTGTTACGCCATGTTCACTTTATTCTACATTTATTTTTATTCATTTCTATATATTTTTTTACTAAGGGGGGCTTGGGGTTTGGGTTTACGGTTTTCGGCGCTTAACTCTTTAATCTTGCTGGCATTTTTGGTATTTTTGTTGTTTGTGTTTGGCTATGCCCAGTCGACATAAAAAATTTACCAGTTGATTTTATGCTGGATTAAGCTTAAACTTTATACTAAAAGGAACTAAGCAAGCGTAAATGGAGCCTGCCTTTTTTTGTACCCCTTTTTTTTGCACTTTTTCTTCTTCTTCGTTCTGTTGTTGTTGCTGCTATTGCTGCCTATCTTGCGATTTTGTTCGGCCCTGTGCACCATCATCCAAGCCCTTGTTAAAATAGCTTTACGGCACATGCTCTTCGACACACACATACAAACTAGCGTGTTTGGGCCTTTGGTTTGCCCTTTAACATATTTGGCGTACACTCAGCAAAAAAAAGTATGCCCCAGAATTCATAAATAGTTGTTTCTATGAACGTTGTAAAAACGCTTGACCTTAATTGCTATTCCCAGAAGATTGTTATGTTTCACGTTTCAAAAATGTTTAGAAAAATCTTGAAACGTTTTTTTTTTGGGATATTTTTGGAGAGAGGTTCTTAAGTTTTTACGGTTAAATAAAGAAATCTTTTCATAATTATAAAAAAAAGAAGTGAGATACAAGTTAAAGTAAAAATCAATTATTTCTTAATTCATAAAAGATGTTCCGATCTCGATTTCTTATTCATTTCCAAGTGTACATATCCATACATATGATTGTGTTTGTATGAAAGTGAGCGGGTTGAAGGACACGCTCAAGCTACGTCTGACTGATTCTGTCGTATATTCTTCTTGCCCCCGAACTCGAGGCCTGAGATATTTGCTGTGACATTTTGCAAGGGAGTGTTTCTCACTCTTTCGCTCTCACTCTCACTGTAGCATAATTCCAATATACGTTTGGCGAATTGGAAGTCCATCAAGCAGCAAGTGGAAATTGTGTGGCAGTGGTTTATAGGCTTATACACATCGTAGGCAATTTGTCGAGCGTAGGCAACTCTCGGGTAATAGCTCCATTATATAATTATTGTACATTATTGTCTGCGACTGCATCACGTACTACAATATTCGCTTTACCTGGTTTGCTCGTTGTGTGTCTGTTGTGTTGGTCATTTATTGCGTGATTTTATTTATTGGGGTAGCTGCATATAGTAACTGCCTCGCTTGCCACATTACATTAATTTTACTCTGTATCAACGCAGCGCAGCTACGTTGAAAGGCAATAAAAATTTGTGTCATTCAACCGGCACGAATTCGAACGTCGTCTGAGCCAGCCAGCCAGCCAGCCATCGCATTCTATCCTAACTATCTCTCGATAACCATCAATATCCCACGTCAACATTGACCAGCGAACCACCACCCCCCTTAGTCCTGACAGAATCCAATTTCATTTCAATTGACCAGGCTATGCATATATAATGTTACAGCATATGATTTGCAACGCGACTGGTAAGTGTTGACATTGTTTGTTATGTAGCTGCCATCTGACATGATTGTTATTTACATAACTAACTATACATACTATCGGTTTGTATTTTCTCTTTACTTTTATTTATTTTTTTCGTAATCAAAAGGGGGAAAATTTCAAACGAAATAGCTTTATGGTATTTTCAATAGTTTTGTAGTTATGTAAAGTAAAAATTGCTGGTATATTTCACAATATGCGTTTTGGGTGATGTTTTGCCTGTTGAAAAATATTAAATTAATATTTAGTTTAAACAAAATATATGAAAAAACGTTTGGAAATATATAAAAACTTAAACGGAGACAAAATTCATTTGATTTTCTGATAACTCTTATAAAAATATTAAGAAGAAACTGTTATCTTTCTTTACATCATACAACTGTAGCACTGATTTTATTTTTTCATCATTAATTTTTATTATTTTCGTTTTTTAGTTTTTTGATCGTTCTATTTCATGGCAATAAACTTTTATTTTATATAGGAATTATAGCTTTTCATCTTCTTTCTACCAAAATGGGTTTTTTTTTTTATTTTTGTTAACAGATTTTTTTTAGAAATAAGTAAATCAATAATTTGTAATCTTTTGACAAATGCCCGCGGCTTCTTTGTGCCAGGGCCAAGCAAAGAAGTACAACAACAACAACAACAACAACAACAATAACAACAAACAAAGTAAAAGCGAGCACATTTATTTGGCTTATTGCGGTATTTCTGCTTCCCTTCTGCCTTCAGCGACTTAAGTTCTTCTTGTTGTACGTCTACTCGCAACAACATCAACCTCACCCACACCATTGACCCGCTTACCGCTGTTTGTTGCCACTCCTACACAACTCCTTCTGGCCACATAGCCCGCTGGGCCTTTGTTGTTGTGACGGTTTTGTGGTTTTATCCTTGCTGCAGATGGATGAAGATGGCTGCTATTTCTGGCCTTGTTTGGATGCCTCTTTAAGTGAAAATGTGACGAAAGCATTGAATTTATTTCACACACACACATCCACACATACACACTCATTCAGTTGTTAACCCCTCCTACAGCTAGCCGCATAAATTGGTCGGCAACTAATTGAAAATGCTTCTTGTGCTTGTGGTCGTTTCACATACATTCAAACAACATACTAACAAACATATATACGTATACATATATTTTATGTATGTACATTCAATAAACTATACACACAAATATGTAACTTTGTGTGTGGGTGTGTGTGTGTGGTGTGCCTTGTGCGCAATCTAAACGCTAATTAAATGATTCAATGATTCCTCTACCAATGTTCACCCTTCGCCGCAATCCGTTGCTGGCCCCAAACTGCTGCTCTTGCAGCTACTTTACCTTAATTTCTTTTTATTGTTTTTCGCATGTTCTTTCAATTGCTTTTATGTGCGAGCTGAAATGGCGACCAAAGTCCAAGTAACTCCTTCAAGTGAGGCACACACATGAGTGTGTGGGTGTGTGTGTGTGTGTGCGGGTTAATTGAATTTTATTTCTTGGTCAGAAAATCCACATGCCCTGTCTCTGATCCACAACTGGCGAAATTAATTTCCTTATATTGACTTTTTTCCACATCCTACCGTTCACTTCTTGTATGTGCACTAAAAAAAAAAAAAAGAATTTATTTTTAGATTAAAAAATAAAGTATATTATAATAATAAATTTTAAACAAATACCAACTCATCTGGAGTCATTTCAAAAGTTTTCAAGTCTATGAATATTAGGAGAAAACTACAAATTATTTCCCAAGCTCTAGTCAAAATGAAAATCTCCCTAGGAATCCTAACTTAGATTGCGTAGATTGGGGAAATTAAATTGATGTACTAAGAAGGTAAACCTTTTCTCTCAGTGTATCTGTTTTTCATGTTCAATGGCCAAAACCTTTTTTATTACTTAAGCTGCTCGATGGCATTCGTTAAGGATTTATTGCCAAGCTAGAAAAAATTGTCACCCCCTACCACCCAGCCTCGCACCCACGCCAGCAACTAATGAGCAAATGATACAGGAACAGCAATATATAGATATATAGGCCTTTATCATTATCTTCATCATCGCAGTGACACACTTGAGTAACTGCTGCTTAGCCTCACTTTGGTTTTAATGGATTCGCACTTGCAATGAACCGCGGCGCAAAGCATATGCAAATGTCTCGAGCATCTAACTAACAACATTAACTAGCATAGTGAAGTGTAGTACCATGTTGGACTAGTGGCTCTTATCGTTTTGCTACGCTACCCCAACGGCCTCTAAAACATGCTACTGCACTCCATCAATAATTATATGCTGCATATATTTTGACTGAATAGGTGGAAAGGGTGGGAAAAGGAAGTCTTAGCTGTTCGCGCCGTTTGACTGTGCAAATGTTTGTGCAACACTCTTGTGTGTGTGTGTTTGAGTTGCAATGTTGTTGGCATCCTTCGCGCAAAATAAGACGGTTAAACATTTTTGAGTGCCTGTCGGCTGGGTGTGCGTGGGGTTGGGGGGAGCGAATGAGTGGGGTTTTCGCTGTAGTCGCTTTGCTTTGCTCTTTGCCGGCTGCACTTAAATATTTTGCATATGCGTGCAGCGGCCTCAGCAGCGGTTGACGACAGCACGCGTTAAGTATGCGCTGCAGTTGAGTCACCGTCACCCACCCAAAAACACCCCCCCCTATGCACCACTTTCATTGCCGTTATGTTCCAATTTGTTTTGCAAAAGAAGCGACAAGTTTGCCATGCATTAGCACAGGCCTCGCAAACATGCATATGTATGTATGTATGTTGTCCCGAAATTTACACTTGACAGGCACTGTGACAGTTAATTTTTTCTTTCTTTCCCGTCTCTAACTTGTTTGCTAATTAATAGTGAAAGCTTAGAAAGTTTGTTTGTTTTTGCATAGATTAATTAAATTGTTGAAATTATGAAGTGTTGCCTGAAAATGAAAGATGGAAAGACAGAGAAACAATTATAAGAATTGCTTCAATTTGAAATAATAGTTTAAAATTATTATTATTATAGCTCGACTACGTTGCAAACTTTGTTGGTATTAGCAATAAAATCAAGAAAATACTCAAACTACAAAACTATAAGAGTTTTCAATTATGTGCGTTATTTAGAAATGGAGTATAATTGATTAAGTATGTTTATCCTTTAATGGCCTGCTTTTAACTAAGTTTCAAACTCGCTGGCCTGAGTTAAGTTATTAATAACTTGCAAACTTCAAGGTACAAACAAACAAAAGTTAAGCACCAAATGGGAAATGAATTAACCAAGATATTAATTAATATATATGCACATGTTAGGAACAAGCTAAGGGTTTTTGGGGTATGCATATCTATTATTACTATTAGGACAGCTCAAAAATAAATATTGCTAAGCAACATCATTCGCCCAACTGTCTAAACATAAAATATGTTGGTAACCTTAGGTGGCAAACATATTTAGGACTTTTATTGTCGACGGAGTACTTCTGGATTTGAGGTTTAAGCTGTCGTATTTATAGTCCTTCATCCCAACCAATTGGCATCCTTCCATATCTGTTCTGCTGCTGTCGCTTCTGCTGCACTCGATGGCCACTGAACTGAGCAAGGTCCAACTTCTGTGCACGCCTTCACATAATTGTGTAACACAATCAGCCAATTAAGTTATGGTTTCCACACACACACACACACACAACTTGATAATTTAATTTTCAGCATAATACAGATGCCGATACTGAAACTGTGTACGTGTATGAAAAGAGATTTTTTTCCTCAGAACATAACTCGAAACTAATTTGCTCGATTGCTGAAAACATTCTCAGCTTTCGTTTTCCCTTGCTGTCTCCTTTTTCATTGTAAATATGACCTCGATGTAAAACAAAAACAATTTTCGTTAATTTTGTTGAGAATTTTTTTAATGTTTTTTTTCCTTAAAAAATACATATTCTATTTTTAAATTTCAAATTGAAATTAAGGAAAAATCGAAAAAACCTTCTTTTTGTTTGCAAAGTGTTTACAAACTTAAAGCAAAATGCTTTTAAGAACTTGCAATGTTGTCGATTAGTTTCTGTTGTCAGGGCGATTTTCCAGATTCCAGGCAATATTTTTCCTGAGTGGGGTGCTTTTAGTGGAGGAGGTTTGAAGCCATTTCCATGCTAATCAAGAGCTTAAAGACCAAACAAGCGGTTGCCGTAGCATAATTTATTATAGTTTTCCTAACCACAAGCAAGACGACGACACATCAGTGCCGCATCTCTCGAAAACTCTCTAGAAATCCTCTCTGCCCCTACCCCCATACATCCCCCTGTCCATTCAATTTAATGCCTTTGTCTGTTGCGATGCGCGACGGCCCCAAAAATTAATTGAATTTTTGTACCACAAATTTCTCGAGCATTTTTGGCTAGGCATTTTCCGTTTAATTGCTGCCATCATCAGCGCAGCGGTTAAATTTTTGAGATCGAAACAGTGAACCGACCTTGTAGCAGACACAATAAGCGGAAGAAGAAGACAAAGTCGATGGAGCCTAACTCCTAACATTTCATTTCATATTTATCGCATTTTTGCCATCCATCTGAAGTCCTGTTTGCTGCTTCATAGTTGCGGTTGCTCTTTGCCAGAGAAAGACAGATAGACGTAGAGAAAGAGAGAGAGAATCCTTGCGGTAAGCACCGACAGCAATCAAAGCAATTGCCGTCTTGGCCTTTTTTCTTTTAATAAAATAATTGAATTGCGGCCATGTGGTATGCGCAATTTATATAGTTCAAAGCAATACGCATACGCAATTAGCCAAGCAGCAGCAAACGAGATTAATTTAACAATTTATATTGTTGTTAATGCATTTTTTTTTTATTAATTGACGCTTATTTTATTGTTAGCAAGATGCTGGGTTTATTTAAAGAATGCTTAATTATTGAAAAAGAAATCAAACTTAATTTATAATTGGCAGTAAATGACGAAGTTTAAAGTAAGATGTCTTAAAGAGTATCCAATAGTCAATAGCTCATAGAGTATCAAATTTTTCTTGCTCTTTGGTTACTTTTGCGTTTGTGATTGCGATTGCTGATTATTCATTTTGCTCACCATCAATTACTATTAAATATATATTCGATACTTATTGAGTTGCAAGCTATTAAGATTGAAATATAGGCAAAAGAGAATAGAAAACAAAATATATGTAAGTATATATGGAAAAAGTCCGCCTAACTGTAAACGAATTCAAATTGAACTTTTTCTTCTTCTTATCTATGCGCTGAGGTAAACAACAATAAATTGTGATAAACAAGTGGGTTTGGTATATAAAAATAATAATAAAAAAAAGAAGAGCTTGGCGGCCGAGTCAGCAAAGCTTAAATTGCCTACGCAGGCATCGGTGGCAAAAAGAAAAACAACAACCAAGAAGACCAAACAAGCAGCCTTAAAAAAAACATCCAAGTATTCTGTACCAAGGTCCAAGTTCCAAGTTGTCAGTTGTCAGTTGCCAGTTGCCAGTTGCCGGGGCTCCCAATCCCTGCCAAATAGACCATTAAAACAAACACACGCACACACACACACAAAACATTTCTCTCGATGCATAAAAAATCCCAAGCAAGTAGCTAGGAAGAGAGAGAGAGAGAGAGCTGGAGAGAGATGGCAAACGAATGAAACGAAACTGAACAACAATAAAAAATAGAAAAACAAAACGATACGGAGCGCATTGTCAAATTCTTTTGACACTTATCCCTTGCCGGCACACATCCCAAATACCCAAAAATAGTCTCCTCTACTCTCCTCTCCTTACCACACACAAAACAAACAGAGAACCTTGCTTAATGCTTCTTTGTTCTTTCGAAAACCAAAAAAGGAGAACTTTATATGCAAATGGAGCTCATGTCTAGGCCGGGTTCTTCGTTGTCACCTGTCTCGCTCGCACCACCAGCCATTTCATTCGGCTTGTGCTTCATTATTATTATTTGGTTTTAGATATATATGTATGTGGTATAAATGTGTTGTTGTTTTTGTTGTTGGTGTTGAGTATTTTGCTAGCAGCTTTCTTGATTTTTATTGCAGGAATGCGAACGTCGGCCGTTTTTAAAGCCACCACAGCACCTCACCCAGACCACAGACACTTTTACACACACACACACACACACATACACATTCGCACACACGTAGACATTATGGAAGGCACGGCAAGGAGCTGCGTATGTGTGTGTGTGTGTAGCAACACTTACACGAAAATGATGAATGATTTTATGGTTTGCTTGACCTGAATTTTATAGTATGCATGCACGCCGGCTCTTACCCCCCCTTACGCCCATACACTCCTCCTTTTTGCCCTTATCATCTTGCCAGCCCTCGTTGCCACCCCTTTTGCCACCTTGCTCCCCATGTCGCTGTCGCCTGAGCATTGCGAGTGGAAAATTTTATGTTTGCATAAGAAATTGGATTTTTGCATTAGTTATGGAAATGAGAAAACTTCAACTTGATTTGTTTTTCACTGGCTGGCTGGGCTGACTGGTTGGTTGGCTGTTTGGTTTTTGGGCCCTGGTCAAAAAGCAGAAGTGGCAGCACGCTCAGCAACGCCTTTAACAGTAACTGCTTTGGTTAGAATTCATTCTTCATCCTTCTGCAATTTTTCTTTTATTATTTTCGTCGGCTTTCGTTTTGCATT
Organism: Scaptomyza graminum; assembly: GCA_018901835.1. Lineage (NCBI taxonomy): Eukaryota > Metazoa > Arthropoda > Insecta > Diptera > Drosophilidae > Scaptomyza > Scaptomyza graminum. The sequence goes on from JAEIFL010000002.1 coordinate 10,265,059, forward strand.
GGTTTGCTTTGGTTTTTGTGGTGGTATTTGGTACAGGGATCTATGGCTTTTTAGTGATGTTCATCTACATTTGCTGCTGTTGTTGCTGCTGCTGCTGCATCTGCCTAATGCTTATTAGATTTGGCTTATGAATCAGTTGGCTAGTTACAAAACAGCCTGTGTAACCTGTCTACCTATTGCCCCATCTACTAGCTTTGATTTTCTTGCACTTACAAAATTCTTCCCTTAGATATGCACTTTTTTACATTCAAGGATTTTAATAATGCAATAAGTCCTGGAAAGTCAAGAAACAATATTTTCATATACAAGTTTTTCGCAACGTCCAGGAGAAATCATATAATGTTCTCCTCAATTTCTTTCAGTGTTTCTTTTTTTCATCCACAAACTGCATCTTGAATGCATCCTTCCGTTTACTTTTTGGCAGCTGCACGAGAAGCATATGCCAAGTGTTAAAACTGATGAGGGAGGAGTTCGGCAAAGGGAGGAGTTAAGCATTGCAAATTTGCTCACAGTTGCACATATTGCTCTGTTTTGGGAACATTGCGCAATTTGGCAAACAAGTCACGATATATATCGGCACATGCCAGTCAGCCAGAAAGTATGAAAAGTACAAAACAAACACTTCGTCACAGAAATATCAAATATATATTGTTCCATATATGTGCATTGCTCATATATATTTTTGTTATTTGCTCGAGAATAAATAAGTAAAAACTTGGGGCGCACAGTGGCAATAAAACATGGGCGTTGCCTGAATTCGGTTATTCCGTTTCAACGTCCTTGTGGGTGTGCATCAAATAAAGCATTCAGTGTGTGGTGATAGACACCCCTAAGAGATGTTGTTGCGTTGAACTGTGCTTGGCATGCTGCAGACGATTGACGCTTCTGGCCGCAGCAATTGACCGATTATAACACAAGCAACGAGGCAAAAGCTACAACAATAAGAACGAATTGAGCAATGAGCTATAAGCAATGAGATCGGAGAGGTTATACCCTAACTAAAACAAAGATTTTATGTTGGCTTTTAGAATGAGAAATTGTTTAAATACAGATCATTTAATGAGAGTTGGTATTAACAAACCTAATTTCTCGAATTGGCTTATGTTTTATTTTAATACTATTTATTATATATTTTGTTAATTATTTTCTTCAATATTCTGGAACCATTTTTATAAACTGTATATAATCAAAATACTTTAGCTTGTTCTCGAACACGGAAATACTCTACTTTGCAGGGAGCATTTGGCAACGTTTGGTCGTTCAGTTTTAATATTGGCAACTTTTTTAATTATTTGCTTGAAACGTTTTGTCGATTTGTTCGATTCTGCCGTTGATTTGTAGCCCCTGTTGTTGTCGGTCACATTGCTGCTGTTTTTGTTGTTGTTATTGTTGATGATGCTGCTCTTGTTATTGCTGACGACGATGGCGACAAACTATGGCGGCAATATGTGCCAACGGTTGAATAATCTGTCAATAAGCTTTTGTCATCGCTTTGGCTACGAAACCGAAGTAGTGTAACAACGCCATGAAGGGGTAGTAGGTATGGAGAAGGAGGGGATGCTGCTGCCACAAACAAACATTGTGCTATTGGATGACGCCAGTTGCCTGCTGTGGGCGGGGAGGCAGGCCTGAGGGGGTGGCCATATATTGCGTCTTGGGCGCGGCATCTTTTTGCGAGCCACAGGCCAAAACAAACAAACAAAAAAACACTGTGTGGGTGGTGGGGGGTATTTAGGGGATATTCGGGTTTTGGGTGGGTTAGAAAACTTTTTAATAAAGGTCGATTGCTGCATGTCAATTGGAATGTTGCCCCAGCAGCAGCATCAGCAGGCAGAACTTTTTTGTTTTATTCTTTTTTTTTTTTGGGGCTCGTCACGTCGCGATTAGTTCTCTTACTCCGAATCTGACTCAGTGCATGCTGAACATCCGCATCCGTATCCGGTTTGCAAGTGTGTAGCGGGGGTGTGGGGGATAGGGAAACAGGTGGTAGGCACTTCACATTGTTTTCCGTTTTATCACTTATTACGTCCGTTGCGACACTTTTCGAAAGTCAAGCAGAAGCCGCTTAATTTCTGTCACCTTTTGCATTTTAATTCGCTCGCTGGCTGATGTAATGAGATTTTCGGCCTTTGAGCATTGCAATTTCGGCTTGCCAAACACACTAAAAGTTACTCTATTTTCGGTTATTTGCATTGCATTGCTTTTGTGGTGGCATGCAGCAGCGATTAGCATTTATATGGGCAACTTTTCATTCATCTAATTGCTGTTTGCAGCTGCCAAAATAAATCTTAGCCGCAACGACAACGACGAGAAAACACAAACTATGCTCGAGAAAAGTTACGCTGCCCAGCCAATTTCAACTTGACGGCGGGGGCAGGGGGAGTTGGCCAAAAAGCTGCTTGGCATAGCGATAAAATATACATAAATAACCTTTATTACACATGCTGCCGCTCAAGTGCTCGAACTTTTTCAAGTCCACTTTGCACAGTTGTTTTGGAGTAGTTTGGCGCTTGGCGTTTTTCGGCGTGCTTTTCAGCAATTTGTTGTTGTTTCCACTTCTTCATATTCTAGTTGTTATTGTTGTACAGTCCAGGTGGTGCAACCCACCATATTCAACGGAATCTGCAGCATGAATCCCATTGTGGCATAAGGAATGCGAAACCAGTGAGCACAATTCAAAGTTCAAAGTGTTTTGCACCCAACCATTTTGCCAAGAATTTTTCCAAGAATTGAACACATACTCTACTATAGTATTCTTTGAAAACGCTCCTGTACTTTTACAGCTAGTTTATTATTTCTTTGTTAAAAAAAAAAACACTTCAAAGTGGATCAAAAAAATCTGATGTATTTAACAAGAAGTGTGCTATGCTCGAGTGACAATCAACAAAGTTCACACGTCAAAAATAACAATGCTTTTGTTATAGAGTAAAAAATATTCGTTAAATATAATTTTTAAGATATTTGAATATTTAAGATTATTCTTAAGGCAATTTACTATTATAAATGTGTTTATTTTGCCATGTAAAAAATTGTTTAAATTGTCATTTGAAGCTCGATGTTCACTGAGCTCTCAACTTGATTGAAATTGATTTTAAAATTTTGTTTTCATTTTATCTGAATGTAAAGTCAATTATATTACAGAAATTACAATATGTTTTTCATACCAATTAATGGAGTAGTTTTTTTAATTTTAATAATTAAAGGTATGAGCTACAAAAAAATATTGTGTGTCATGTTATTTCAAATGCGTTTTCAGTTGCAGACATCATGCATATTTATACTGAGATATCACGGAATGTAATTTTCTAAATAGTTATCTGATATTTTTTGAAAAGTAAAACTATAAAAAATTACAAACTTATTTAATTTTGTGAAATTCGAGTTATTTCAATACCGAATACATTATAAATACTTAATATGCCAAACTCATCAGTCATTTATCAACTATTTGAATATGTTTATTTTGCAACAAAAATAGATACGTTAATGTTTGCCCTATTCAAATACATGCTAAAATATATAATGTAAATGTGGAATTTTGTAAAAGGGGGCTTTTGCCAATTTTAGTTAATTAAACCACGCAAAACCTAATGTAACCTAATTGGATTTTGCTGCCAGCTGCCTGGCTGTGACTGTGATGTCTTGTCCCTTTAGCAAATGAAAGAGGAAGGGGTGGACATTGACATACACACACACACGCACACATACACACACGCACACTTCGTCATTTTGTCTATTACATATACTCTTATTTCGTTAGTTAGCCTATTTTCAGCTTTGTGTGCTTCTTTCGGCTTTTTTTCTTTTGCTGATATGACCCCTTTGATATGAATGTGTTTGTGTGTGTGTTGTGGGATGGCATTCATCAGCAGCTTGTTGCTCCTGTTGCTGCTTCTTTGGCTGATGATGGCCTGTCTTCCTGTTAGTAGTATATGTTGCTCTGCTTTACGCTTTTGTCATTGCCATTTCCCTTTTCGCCGCTCGCTTCCTAATCCTAGCAAGCAACTATAAGCCTTGGTAATTATCTGCAAAGTGACCATTAAGCGATTAGTTGACGATGCCCGCTGTTGCAGCTCATTGCTCAAGCTCTCCCAAACTCTCTCATCTATCTCTCTCTTTCCTTCCTATCTTATTGTGAACAGTTTTGTGTTCGTTCACGCAGCGTAAAGTATTTTATACTTACGATGGTTAAATGCTTGTTAGAAACATGAAAGAACGACCTGGACACAGATCTAAATTACATGGGTCTTGTAAAATTCATGATATTATATATACGAACAATAAACACATTTAAATTTAGAATAAATCTTTCACTTTCCTGGGAGTACAAAAACAAAACATATCTTCATTAAAAATACTGCAGATTTAAGTTACTGGCAATCAAAACACTTGGGACGCAAGATAATACCTAACACAAAACACGATTGTCTATCGCCAAGGCACTCAATCAATAAATTGAGTTTTTTTCTTAAAAGAAAAACCAAAGCTAATCTTGTCATTTATTGAAATTGATTGGAGCGTGCAACTTGCAAATAAAGCTGTACAAATATTGTCTATATTATCTATGATTTTTTTGTCTCTTTTTTAAGCTTAGACTTAAATTGTGTGTAAATTTAGTTCAGTATTTTCTTACTGCACTTTTCACTTTCCTTTTAAGTGCACCTTTTGTTTTCGTTAAACCTATTTTGACATACATATTGTTTTCAACTCTGTCATTCTCAGAATTTTTTCTTCTATTGATATAACTTCTTTATTTCTTTTGAGATGTTCTTCGAATTTTTGTGACATTTATCTGAATTATGTTCTCTTTGTGCTACCTTTTGACGTAGTTCAGCTATTTTTTTAAATCCAATTTCCACTTTACTTTTACCCATAAATGAGTACTGTTTTATAGCTTCCCCTTTTGCCTACTCATCGGCAGCTGACGTATTTTTTTGCACTCTTTGCGCATCGCGTTTCATTGTCTCGTTCTCATTCTCAGTCTCATATTCATTCTCATTTTTATGTTCATCTAATTTGCATTTGTATAGTTTCCATTTTCCTGTGACGCTTATAATCGCTTTGTGTGGCCCACTGGAAAATATTTGATGAGTTCTTAACCACATCCTTACTTACTTATTACGTTTTTCCGCAAGGCAACATGATGGTTTATTAACTGTTGCCTACATTTCGCTCTGGCTAACAAGCTGACTTAGTATGTGATAATTTAGCTGGCCGATAGTTTTGTTTCATGTTTTTTTGTCATAGCACGATAAAGGACGTTAGACAATTTTTAAGGGACTGCGGCAAAAGCTGCAATTGCTCAAAGCGATTCCAACGAAGAAGCAAAAAAACAGGAAGAGAATTTCCATAAGGCTCTTGTGGTTCGGCTCACATCGAAGTCTAAGCACACGCGGCACATTGAAAATTATTTACGATAACGATCGCATAATCATAATAATAATCACATTATAATAATTCTTGGCTTTATGGCCTCTGGTCTACAATATTGTGGTATGTAAGGGTCTGCGGCCTGCGGTCTCTGTGGACGTGTAATAGTTGCTAATAAAATGCAATGCCCATTCTCATACTGTTGTCGAAGGGGGCGTGTTATGGTGTTATTAATTCTGCACAACGGAATATAGTCGAGAGAGCGAGAGAGAGAGAGGAGGAGGAGAGCAAAAAACTACAAACCAAGTAGAGGGCAGAAAAAATGGCAACTGCATTGATGTTATTACCTGTGCTGCCAACTATTTGCCAAAGTCAATAAACAAAAATGACAGGCGGACAAACTGGGGCGGAAAGGCGACAGCATGAAGACACCACCCGCCTCTTGAGCCCCCCCTTGTTGTTGTTGTTGTATCATAAATACTTTTTTTTTTCGCAAGCAGCAAATTATTGTTATGCTTTTGGATTTGCGCATAATTCTGCAGTTTTGCGTTTGGTGTTCTTTGTTTTTTTTTTTAGTTTTTGCATGTTTTGAGCGCTATTTGGAGTATGTTACTCATACGCCATATAAGCCCCGATCTAGCATGCAAATTCGTATGCACTTTTAAATGAGCCATAGCCTCAGACATGGCAGCAAACACATATAGCAAAAACCATTCTGCCCATATATTATACTCTGTTTTGTGTTTTTGGGTAAAAAAGGAGAGTTGTTTTTGATTTATTAAATTATTTTTTCTGTTCAATTTCAATAGATAATTACTATTTTTAACTCTTACACACATTCAATGCTTAAATATAAATAAAAAAAATTCTTTTTTCACTTTATTTCTTGCCACAGAGTATTGCATAGTCACTTATATGCAACTGCAAACGTTCTTGTTTGTTTTCTTTTCGTTCTTGTATTTTTGTATGTTTTTTTTTATTTTTTTTTCCCATGCATTGTTCACAATTTTCAATTTGTTTTTGGCCAGGCATTTGCCACGACGACCAGCTGAGGGCAGCCAGAATTGCAGCTGTCGTCGTTATCTTCGTTGTCGTTGACGTGAGTTTGCCATTTTGCGGCGGCGGGGAACATCATACTGAAGCCGCAATGGACATCGGATTGACTGGTGTGATACCCTATAGCAGTGAGTATTTGTATTTGTCAAATCTAACAGCTTAACTTTACTGTCTCAAGCACCTTCTATGACTTAAACTATTTTCATTGATCCTGCGTTTTGCTTTTTACTTCAAGTACATCAGTTCATGTAGCACATTTGACGATATTGTTTCTGTTCTTTGGCAACATGTCTGCGTCACTTTCACACCACTGTGCTTCGTTCTCTGAAGTGCTGAAGGTCTACACTAGTTCAAAACTTCTATACTTAAGTGTATATAAAGTTCGGCTTGACTCACTCACCGTATTTTTATTTAGTTTGCACGCTGCGGTTGCAAATTCGTTTTCGAAAAATCGACAGCACAGGAAAATAACAAAAAAAGAGTGAAAATACTAAGCCAAGTTTATTTATGCTTTGCGTGTCTGCTGTGAATTAGTGCCAAATTTGATTATCTATAGCCACACACATACACTCAGTTATGAACACACACACACACTCTTAGCTCATATAGAAGAACGCCTAAAAGTAAGTCACGATGTTTTCACTGGCACTATTGACAGTTGTTGTTGTTGTCGTGGGTGTTGTTCATATTGATGTTTTTTTTTGTTGTTGCTGCTATTACTGTCTATCTGTTTTCATAACGCCCCTATTAAATTGATTACTTTAATCAATTCATGTATTTATGGCTTTTTCTTAATTTTTCACGTGAGCACACCTCAAACCCAAAGCGAATGCGAATGCGATATACGCAACGTAGTTTCCCATTGTCTTTTGATTTTATTGTGTAATTCTGCTTAAACGATTTGAACTTTGGTTTTAAAATGCCAAAGAGTTGGATTTGTTTTTGATGAAGGAAGTGGCGCACCTTTCTTTGTCTTTTTGTGTATCCTTAGACAGATTTTTATGTCATAAATAACATGCCAAGCGGTAATTAGTTTAAAAAGCTCCTGCTCAATGGTTGACCTTTAAGGCGCAGCTTGGTAGTTTTGGTTTTTATTTGGGCAGCTTTTAAACTGGATCAAGGATTTAGTAAACTTGATGAAACAGAATATAATCAAGTGTAACAAAAGAAACATCGTGTTCATCGAGCTTTGCCGAAGATAACAACGATATATTTCTGTAAGAAGTATATATAAAATCCATTCAGTCAAGTTGAAGACTGAATTTCAAATGAAGTTAACCGAAGTTTCCAACTAGTTGAGCTGTTTCTAATTTATTAGAATATTTGTTGTTCAAGCACATCAAACTAGAATGAACATCACTTTATTGATTGGCGGCAGGCACAACAATGCATTGAATTCTGTATAAGATGGGGAGATGCTAAGAGTCTATGCATATAAGCACTTGTACTCTCAATGAATTAGTCTTCTGTGTGCGTTCTTTGTAACCGATTTCAATGGCATTGGCAAGGAGCAAGCGCATTATGGCTTCCTGATGCTGAAGGCAGTCAGGCAGCTGAGGGAAGCACTCACAACAATGACTGGCGCGAACAATGTCTAAATCTTTATTAATTCGACTATTTTGTGAAGCTGTTTGGTAGCGCCAGATTCGCATCAACAGTATAGAAGATGAAGAAAATGATGATGAAGAAGAAGAAGAGGAGCATCCTGGTCGTCGTCGTCTTTGGTGGACCACTCAACAAATAAATTAATAGCCATCAATCAGTAAATCCGCCAAAGGACCTTTTGCTTTGAATGCAAAGGTTTCGTCTCACCAAAGTTCGTATGTGTGTATGTATGTGTGTTTCTCTGTGTGGCAAAAGGCGCACAAAAGCGCGCTATAAACGCGCTCAATGAATGGCTAATATGCCGACTGCACGCGCCCCCAATTCAGTGCCACCTACATATGGCGAATCCAGTGAATGCGGATGTGGATGTGGCTGTGAATGTGAATGTGAATACTGTGTGCTTTGCTGGGGTCAACATACGTCGCCACATTGATAAAGCTTAGCTTGAATATATGTATGTGTATGTTCGTGTGTGTGTGTGTGTGTGTGCCACAAATCCGATTAAGCTAGCAAAAGCTTTAAATGAGCCCCAAGGTGAATAACAACTTTAGACAGACCACAGATTGAATATTATTTCAACGAAGTATGAAATGTAAGAACATAAAACCATGCCACAAGCTTAGAACCAAACAAATCAGATTTACGCTATGTGAATTGGTTGGATTTTTCAATGAATAATTAAATTTACATCTAACAGAAGGTTTTCTGCTATTAGAATAGTGCTCACAGTATTTGTCACAGCGTTTGAATCGACTGCACTTTGAAAAATTGCGCCTGATCTAAGTGTGGGGATCTGTTTGGATTTAGTTATAGTTTTTTTTTTTTTTTGGAATTAAAATATTACTTACTAAGAGCGTATGACAGTTCAATTTCTTTAAGCGACACCGTCAGGCCAAAATGTCAAATGGCGAATAGCAAAAATGGCACAAACTGCACAACAGGAAAAAACAAAACAACAACAAAAAATAGCAAACGGCATGCGACAACTCATAAATCATTGCGCGATGTCAATGTCGAGTATGATGACGACTGACAATCGGAGCATCTGATTGACTACTGTCAGACGGACACACCGACATACTACTACTATAAACCTACAAGCATGCGACACACAAACAAACAAGCATTGATGCTGTAAGCATAGACCATATATGCTATATTGGATATGACAAATGTGCACTTTGCGAAAAGACTGATGACTTACAATCAAAACAACCACATGAATACCAACCAAGGAGTGTTTTTTCGCAACAAATTTGTATCGAAAGAAATGTTGCTTTTATAAAATGTTTCTATTATTCAGAAGAAATTAAAAAAAAATAAATATTTTTTCAAGTGTAGAAGTGAGTGTTTCTACACTACCACGTGCATTTATTGTAAACGAAAAGAGACATCGACATGAGAAGGAGAAAGTTAAAGAAAGAGACAGCGAACATCATGTTGGAGGACCTCAATGGAAATGTTTTGCAGCCAGCATTCATATGCACAGTGGATGTCGATGTTGCTGCTGCTGCGCCGCTGCCTCTGTTGCTGTTGACTGCAAAGTCAGCAGAGCGTAACAAATGAAATGTGACACATTATGCGACGAGGCGTATAACTGTCTCTCCCTCCATATATCTATATGTGTGTGACTGCAATGTATCTGTGTGTGTATTAAATCAAATCGAAATGACTTTCGTACTCTATCAATGTCGAAATTATGCAATAACTTCAATTGATTACGAGTGCGTGAGTAATTTAGTGGCAGCGGCCCAGAACATACTTATGGGTATGGTGAGTATGTGTGTCATATATCGGCAATCAGTGCCTGCACACAACACGAAGATCCTTCATTCGAGGACAGTTAAACGTTTAAAGTGTCATGTTGCGGCCTCTGTCACTGCTTTTGCTGCCTCGTTACTCGGCACTTGAATGCCTTTTTTAAACTTTATTATTATTTGTTGCTGATGTTGCCACTGTTGCTGTTTGCTTTGACAACCCACTTACACTTAAAATAGACGGGGTGGGACACCTGTCCCGCTGTGTTGTCCTGGATTGCCTGCAAGCAAATCGCACGCATCGACATGGCTCTGAGCAGAAAAACCCTTCAACTTGCTTTCGCCCACAATCTTACCCTTCGTTTGTAGCTGCTTCTGCTTTAAGTACACTTGAAAAATATATTTTAAGGAATTATTTTCTTTAAACGGTTAGAAAAAATTAAATCGAGTCAATGCAAGATCGATAATTTAAATATTTTTATAAAGGAGCTCATATTTTGTTCCACCTGTTATGGAATTTCGTTTCATACATTTTCTTCAAGTGTTTGTGTTATCTGCCTGCTTAGCTGATGGTTGCCTGTTATTTGTCTTGGCCCAGGTCCCGCGTGTGTTCACCATATTCAGTTAAAAGGATAATGGAGCACAACAATTTTTACACGCATATATTTTACAAATATTTGCATTTTTGCCTCGCTGCCTGTCAAGTGAGCCAAACGCGCCCGGAAAGGTAACAAACCCACACACACACACACGACATAAGCAAGGAGTTTGGAGCACATAACTTTGGCGTACCTTTTGCATTGCTTCTTTTTAAGGAGACATTTGCGACGTACTTGCTGTAGTAGTTGTTGTTGTTGTTCTTCTTCTACTAAGTCTCCCTGTCGGGGTTAGGCCTGAAAAGCCTTAACTGCACATAAAAGGATTGAAAGCGTGTTTGTGTTTGTGTGTGTTGGCTGTCAAAGGATTTGTTGTGTTGCCTGTAAAAGGCTGCGCTTTGTTATACACTCACCAACATTGCTATTTACATTTAAATCTTTGTGTGTGTGCTATGATCGAATTATGTGCCCCTTACACGCTCTTTAATGCGATCGGAAACGGTAGATATGTTATTTGCATAAATGCTTAAACATTTGCGTTTATATGCGGCTATAACTACATACATAAAAAGTATTGTATGCATTGTGCAATATTTGTACAGAATTGATAAAAAGGTTAATTTCAGTTGAGCAATTACACTGAATGAAAATACAGCGCTGACCCCACCATTGAGAGTCAATAGTGTAATTAAGTAATTGCAATAAAAGTATTAAAAGCTAAGATAATAATGTAATTTAATATGTGCCTGCTTTTTGCTTTTAATATCCAGTTATCACTTAGCCACGTAATTGCTCATTTCATTGGGCCTTATCGCACAACCTTGACTCTTAATCACCAGAGCCCCAACTGCATTGCCTAGTAGTTCATGTGGCACGCCCTGAACAAAAACATCTCTCACTTAAGACAAATCTTTGATGGCATTCTCGATTTCTGTGTTCCAATAGTGAATGTCCTGATACTTGAGTGTTTCCTTCTTGCAACAATGAAAAAACAATTTGTAGAAGATTATCATTATCAAAGTAGCCATGTCGACGTTATGTATCCAATCTTCATAGTCCTGTACTTGCCTGGTTGCCACAGGATTGCCGTGCTATGCCCGTGTGCTTTTAGATCTCTTCCAGCTGATTGTGCTCCACACTCTTGGCATTACCACCCACAAACACTGTGGCGTAGTAGTCAAGTTAGTTTCGTATAAAACTTTAATTTATTTTATAATATTGGTCAAATTCTTATCATAATATCTTTCAGAATCCAACAATGCATTATCCTATACGTATTTGTATACCCTGAGTTTTTGTTAAATACATGGAAATGGAATGTTGGAATTGAAATTTTGTGTTCTAGCTTTTTAAGTTATTAGTTTTTTCAATTAATCTTTAATATTCAAATTTTCTGAATTCATTTACACGTGCCTAGAACCTTGTACACTTCTTCTCACACACACACACACAAAATTCAAAACTTGTACATAAATTAATAAGTGAGAAAGGCCCAATTATGGTATTGATTGTCAGCTGTCAGCAAGCCTTTGGGCCAGAATTTAATTTCACTTCTCAGTAAGCATTTGGCATAGTTACCTGTCAGTTTAAATTAAATTCATGGCCAGCCAACCAAGTCAGGACCCACCTGCTCTAGACATTGTATGCATATTTAAATCATACAAGAGCTTATTTGATTTTATTTGTATTACTATTATGATTATTGGATTGGATGAATAAAAAGGGTTCGGAAAATGCCATCAGCAAATTATTATTTACACTTTATAGCATTAACCAGTCGATGTGAGTAAAAAGTAATCAAAAATTATGAAATGAAATTTCAATCGGTTGAGTTTTATTTGTAATTTTTATTTTATTCGAATGCCAACATATGCAAATTATTTGTCATACATAACGTACAGTTGTGCTTAAATTGTTGCGTTGTTAATGCTCAAATATATTTATTTACACTTAATAAATTCTTCAACTAACTTTGTAGGATTTTAATTGAAGCCTTAATAATAAGTACTTAAAAAAGTGTTATCCTTGTTGCAGTAACCAATTGTACACACATTAAAGTTGAATATATATATATATATTCACTGTAAAAGGAGCTCAATGTTAATAAGCTTATCGTCAGCAATAAAAGCACTTGCTCGCTTATGTGCAATATGGACTATCATTTCATAATGCACTGTAAAAAGGTGTGCATGTGTGTGTGAATGCCATTGCGATATACACATTATTAATATACATTGCGCATACGCCATGTGTGACGACTTTAATTAGCTTTACACACTTTTACCTTTTCATATTTCTACGTATGTGTAAGTATTTTTTTTGTCGCTCTAAGGTCGAGGTGCATGCTTATTAGTTGTGCATGCAATGTACATACACATATATGGGTCAAGCAGCTTTGCGTTCTACTTCTTTGGATAAAAAATGATGTGTGCGTGCCAGTTGAGCTAGAGCCCGATGCCAAACTGCCAGCCAGACAGTGTACAGTGGTACACTCAGGTCAGGTTTTAAAGCTGTATTTTTTCTCACATTTCATTGGGCTGGGGCATTACTTTTTCATTTATGCTTTGTTTTGAGAAGGTGATGGGGCATACTTGATGTCTGCAACGTAAAGTATGTCGTTGTGGAAGTTCTGCAACGATTAAGTCAGTACAACTTTTGAAAACCTTAAGCTTTAATCTAATTTTTGTGAGAATTGTTCAAGTATTAAAATAATTGTTTATGGCACTTTTAAAAGCAGTATTTTCTAGATACGAACTTTATTTTCAGAGCATTTTGCAGTCTATTATGATCGAGTGTAATCGCCTTGTTTCTTTTGCTTTGTAGTAGAAGCTGTTGCTGTTGCTCTTGCTACTATCTGTGTGTGTGGCATACTGTCGACGTCGGCGGTGACGTCGAGCCGCACTCATCCCATAAAGAACACATACACAGCAGGCAACAGAGAGACACAGACATAGAGGCACAGCATAGTTAACAGAAAAAACAAGAGAAACTAAAATGTCGGCCTAGCGACTTTGCGTGCGAGGCAAGTGGCGCCAGTTTGTATTGTCATCCTTTTGCCCGTCGCTTTTTGTCTTCGCTCAGCTTTTGCCATTTTTTTTTATTTATATCTTTTCTGTTTTACACCCGACTTCTGGCATCAAGAGAATGAGCCCCGTGCCATGTCTCCTCTGCTTTCTGCTGTCTCTATCTGTAAGTCTGTGTGTTTGTTCGTTGGAGCGCTTTTTCTTTTCTATTATTGTCTCACTTACAAGTGTACCCGATGTATTATGCATATCCTGTAACACTCCACTTTTGTTGTGCATTAGTCAAATGTGCGACAGTTGGAAAACGGAGACGCCAGCAGCCAGGAAACGAAACGAAACGAAACGCAAAAGCAAAGGCAAAGGCAAAGAGAAATGGGCAGGGGGATTGGACTAAAGGAAATGGGCATGGAAATGGAGCACATTTAGTCACACAATTGGCATTGCATGGAAAGTTTTTCAAAGGGAGAGGGGGAAGGGGGACGCAAGCCAACGAGCTAGATATTTTGTCAGCCCTTTGTTTTATTCGCTGCTTCTTCTTTTCTTTGTGCCGTGCCCAGGTAAGCAAATGAAGAAATTAAAGCGCCGAATTAATAAGCACTTTATCCATTTCCGCCTAGGCCTTTAATTGTTGGTCTTAAGTTTCGTTTTTGCAGCTTTGTTTATATTAATATGCTACAATAAGCCGCTGCAAATGTCTTTGGCGCTTCTACACCTCTACCTCCTCCTCCTCGTCCTCACCTCTGGCGTGGGCAATTATCAGGGCAAAGGCGTCGACGTCGTTGAGAACGACGGCCTCTCGGCAATGCCATAAAAGTGCCACTTAAACTGTTTTAGTTTTTCTCTGTTTATGTTTTTAGTTTTTTTTTCTTTGTTGTTGTGAAGTTGCAGGTGGCAACAAGCAGAGTGCTTACCCTCATCTAGAATATACACTGAACAACATGATAAAAATATACATAACAATCTAGTTAGTGGGTAACGGTAATAATATAACCTGCATTTTAATCAGATTTACTATAGGAAAGCCTCAAAAGTTAGAAACACAAATGTGAAAAAAAATTATTAAGCTTTTGCCGTTTTCGGATATTAAATAAAAACTTTTTAAACAAAAATTTGTAAAAATAAAGTAATTAAAATCAGTTGTCTATCATTTAAATCGTTCACAACATTTGTTAGTTTGTTTACATGCAATTCACTTAGTTAAATAGAAATAGAAATTGAAATGTGTCAATTATGCAGTTGACTATGTCAACTTTGGTCACTTTGTAGACGAGTGTGGTCTAACCCCATAACTGTAAATTGCCCTCAGCTCTGATCGTTTCGGGTGGAGAGGAATGGTTAAGCGTTGTTGGCAGTTGTTCAGTTGTTTAGTTGCTTAGTTGCTTGAGCTGTATGTTTGGCTTGCTTTGGTCTGGGCTGGTTTGGTTGGCAAAGTCCGAATGCGAGACGTGTTTAATTGCTCGATTAGCGCACAGTTTTGTTGGGGCAGTCCGGGCGCGTGCCTCCCACGCCTCAAGAACAGTTGAGAGCTGACTGCCTGACCCCATTTTGCCCAACGGCGCCGTCTTGTGTGTTGCAAGCACAATGTGAAGCGGTCCCCTGTTTGACGGCGTCACCAAATTCCCCAAGCAATAATCTTGAACTTCAGTTGAGAGTTGAATTTGGTTTTGGTTTTTGAGGGGGCGGCGGGGTCAAATCTGGTTTTCAATTTCATTTTCACTTGGGCAACACTTAAAAACAGTCGCTAAATTAAATTATTCAAAATGTCAAACAAATATTCAAACGCCAACGGAACTGTAACTCTGGATTTTATGCAGAGACGCAAAAGAGAGGGGAGATAGAAAGTGAGAGAGAGAGAGAGAGATGGTGCGATGATTCTGGCCTCAGGGGAACCTGTTTTGCAGTTCCTGTTTGCCGCGCCGTTTATATACATATATACAAAGAGAAATATATAAGCCAAGTTATGATTTAAAAATATATTAGCCCTGCTCACTGTTGCCGCTGTTGTCCCTGTTGATGTTGCTTTTGCGTTTGCTGTTTGTTGCCTTTGTACTTTATGCAAAGCAGGAGAAAAAATATCAAGTGTGCGTATTGGGGCAGCAGTAGCAGCATCAACAGCAGCAGCAGCACATTGTTGGGAAAATTTAATTATACCTTAAGTTGAGAGGACAGCTTTATTGCTGATTCTACGCATAAACTTTTATTAACAGTGTGCGCGCTCGTATCTTGCAATTTTGCCCAACTTTTCATACTTTTATTTCGTATATACATATATATTTTTTTAGCATGCACTGAACTTTGAACTATGGTTTAAAGAGCTGTTATTTAATATTGAATGTGCGTGCCTGTCTATGCAGCTTGTTTCTATCAATCAAAGGTTCAGCCCACAAAAGCCGCATCCACCCACTGACAGCCACGCTTAGCAAACAAACACAGAAAACCCACACACACATACGCATACGTTGAGCGTCGACTTGGGAAGGTAATATGTGATGGAAATGCGGTTTTTATTTTAAATTACAGGAAAGCTGATCAAAGGCAAGGCCTCTAAAACCCAAACACTAATATCTGTCACTGATTTCTCACGATTTTTACAAATTTGTGGCAAACGTTGGCAAATATGTTGACAGCACATGTGTGATTGACTGCGGCTTTGTGACTATACTAATCCATATAAATATAGCTGTTTGTACTAACTGATTGACAGCCCAGACTTCGACGTCGACGTCAGTTAACTGATTTTGCTTTACTAAATTTCTTTGATGACTTACAGCGGATTGAAATGTGATCAAATTATGTTTGTTTTGTTCTATGAATCGTTGAACTCAATAAAAGTAAAGCACGGGAAAAATAGCGTGGCAATTACTGTTAACAAATTAACGTTTTTTTTTCTAATTAGGTCAACAAAAGTAATATTTTTTTACAAACTGTGTTACAATATCAGAAATGCGGCACAACATTGAATTCAATATCATTAAGATGTATATCATAATAATAATATTGACAAGCTCACAGCTGAAAAAGCTTCCAAGTGTTTACATGAATTCCTTAGAATTGTCCAAGTGTTCAACTTAAGTGTGTTTTAATGGGTTTGCTGCTTGGCTTAGCACTCAGCCACTTTGCTTTCGTAGCAAGCTTGACTATCAATAATGCAGTGCAAAAACTAAGCACTGTGTGCTATAAATCCATAACACAAACTTTGGCGCCATTAAAACAAGTTTTGTAATGTCTTTCAATTACACTTGACGCTCATAAGTATGCTATGATTAATGTAAAGGCGATTCGCACCCACACGCGCCAAACTGAACCAAAAAAGAACTAAGAACATGCGCCCTCTCTCATTATCGCAGCGCCAATCCTAATGTCCATTTATCATGAGAGCGCAATAAGACTCAGCCAAAGCAGGCAAGGTGGGGTTGGGGGAGCGTTAGCGCTTTAGCTCTTTGGCAAACTGTGTGGGTGTGTGTGTATCTCATTGAGCTTCAAGTTGAAGTCGCTGCTTTTGCTGCTGCACTGAAAGACACGCTCGCCATAATTACACGAACTGGCCAAAAACTAATTGATGGCAAACCCCACCCTACCGCTGCCCGTCAACCATGTCCAAAAAATTTTCATTTGCTTTTGGCTTTTTGGACAGTCCGAACAAATTAAGTCGTTATGCCTGACACTAGATTTGTTTTTGCGCCGCTGTTGCCTGATTGACATAAATTTTGTATGCCAACTAATTGATGTTAATTTTCGCTCGTTCGTCCCTCGTTCCTCGTCCCTCGTCGCTTGTTTATCCAGCACAAAATGCAAAACTTTGATGGATCGCCATAGAGAAGAGCTGGCCTGGGACCAGCCAGCAAAATTGTGTGTGTTTTGGCATTGGGAAAATGTTACAATCTACACGGTAAACTATTTTAGTTTTAATGCAATTTCTTGTTGAGATATTTACTTGTGACGTTTGTTTGAAGCAAACTAATTAGTAATGAATATCACTCTAAAGCTTAAAGAAACTTGGAAAAGTGCCAGCCACTAATTGATTTAATTTTGAATTAAAAATATATTATCTGCTACTTATTATGTTTTCCATGTTCGAGCTATTTATAAAACCAAATGTGCGGGAATGAAACAAGCTTAAGCTCATCACGATTCGCTCGTTATACTAAAAATAGAATGCAAAACTCAATCGACTAGCAAAGTTAAAGCGACACAAATCGAATTGCAATGACTTGGGATTTAGTTCTACTCAATCTTAAAGCGTACGCAGCAGCAATAAGACTCAAATGGATAGAAATGAGAAAAATAACAACAACATGTCAGCGACAAACACTTGGGCAAAAGTTGCCAGTTGTCGTTACCAAATGCTGAAGGTTCGTGCTGAGGGTGTGAAACGAGCAGAAACGGTAGCAATTTCTGAATTTATTTTTATCCGTTCGGATGCCTCGGAAATCCTGTCACTGCTGCTGCTGCTGCTGTAGCATTGGCTTATTTTGCTTCTCGTGCCGATTCTGGTGCTGTTGTTGTTATTCTTGTTGTTATTTTTGTTTTCGCGTTTTGCGTGCTTCACTTAGTCGACACTTTGGCCAGCCACATTGCAGCCGGACTGCCTGCGGCTTCAAACGGGCAGCTATACCAAACGTGTGATAACAAATGCAGCGTCTTAATCAGCAACAGACTGACTGATCAGTTTTTATGTGTGTGTGTGTGTGTGTGTGTGTATGAGTGTGTGTGTTTGTCAGTTTGTGTTCTGCAAACTGCAAAACAATCACTCAATGTTTGACTCAAGTTAATCGCCGTTGGCCTTCACGAGACTTTGACTCGGGCCATTGCGAGTGCTCCTAAGTTACCCTAGTCAGCCAGTCACCCGCATCCACGAACCGCGCCTCTCAACCGCCCCCCTCCGCGCACATACGAATCGCTCACGCACACAGCTGCAGGGGTAAACAGAATTGATTGCGTGTATTTTCATTTGGGGGCATTGCCGCAATGCCATTTCATTTTCAGTTTCGCCAGATGAAGAGTTGCGCTATATCCCCATTTCTCCCATCCACCCCTCTGCGTGCTCCACTTGCAGCTTGACTACGATATGAAACATTTGAGGTATTTGTGCGTTCAAACACACAACAGGGATGGCAACTAGAACTAGTGCAGAAGCCGATAAGCCAACGAGCAGTTGTTGAAATAAAAGGTGTTTTAATTGTCATATATTTTTTTAATTAATACATTATTTGAATAAAGTGTTATAAGTCCTTATTAAAACTTCCGCTATGTTTAAAATCCAACTTAATTTATTATCTATCCAAAATAATACATTTAATGGCGCATTAACAAACATTTTATTTATTGATTGAATATTAATATATTTGGGAATGGCAAAATGACAAAACCTCAAGGTAAGTTATAATATTCGTTTACAGGCGATACATAAAATTTTTAAGCATCACGTGAACACTGAATTCTCAAATTGATTAGTTAAAATATTCATGAATTCGACAACTCCGCAGACAACACATGCGATTTCAGCCATTTGATTCCATAAGCCAAGAGCTGTTTGGAAATCGTTTGGATCTAAAGTGAAGCTCAGCTGTTTGCCAAAAAAATTAAGCAGTTTCTTTGAAAGGCTGGAATTGGGTGCTGGTTAACATGTGATGTGACTTTTGGGAATGTTTTTTTTTTTTTGACTTTTGCGCCAACCCTGCGAACTGCAATTTGTGTTAGTGTGTGTGTGCGTGGCCTTTTGGCTTAACTTGCAATTTAGTCGTGCTCCTTGGTGTATCTGGCTGATGCTGCTTTGCTGCTCGCAGCTCGCGCAGCTCGTTGCTGCTGTCATTTGTTGGTGTTTCCTTCGACCTGCTTGCTTGCAACTTATGCGTGACTCGAGTGCATACTCGAGTGCTAGAGCCGGGGTCTAAAAGTGTACGCAGCTAAAACTTTTGCCACTTGAAATAGTTTTTACTCTACTCTCTACGCTCTCTCTCTCTCTCTCTCTCTCTTTGTCTATCGTACAGTGTGCATTTCACAATTTGCTACGGCTTTCACTCGTGGCCGACTTTATGCAAATAAATGTTTTTACTCATTTTAATATACATTTTTATGGCACTTTTGCTGGTAATGCGGCGCCTCTCATCGTTGCAGCTACTCAAAACTGTGCACTATCCACATTTTGCAGCACTTGATTCTCATCCATCCCATTTTTCATCTCGTTAGTGCGTTGTATTTATATAGGAATTGGCTCAATTTGCCCTCGATTTATGCAGATAATAGGATGCTTGAAATGCTCCACGCGGCGATTGTTTGCACTGTTTACTATCAAGCCATTTGCTACTTAATTGACTTGCATTTTTGCCCCAACCGATTGTCATAATGATGGTGGCTACCCTCCTCCCCCTCACCACTTCCTTACTGGCATTTTATTCATTTCACTAGAAATGTGAGCGTGATTCGTGACAGAAGCTTAAGCTTAACATAAAAGTCAAAACTGCTTGGATAATGTTGATTTAGAATTCTTTGTCAAATATTAGCGGAGATTAGTTTTATTAGAAGTTATTAGAATTATTAGAAAAGTAAATCAGAAATGGAGCTAAGAGAAGTAAAATAACAAATGCACCAAAATTGGCAAATCAACTTATTTATAAATTTTTGCCCAGCTTGACTTAAAATATTTATATCCTCAAAATTCAATTGCAAGCTCAGACATATCAATCTAACTTGACAGGCGGAAATTGGCTGAAATACCGAGATGGCTAACATACTTTATGTAACCCAAGCCAGGCCATATCACCTAGCTTACCATATAAGTATCTATTCGCAAAAGTCTTTCACGCTAAGTACAAATGATTGTTGAGATTGTCTCTTCAAGAGCTCCTCACACTTAAGTCTATATATATAAGTAGTATGTGTGTGATATTAGTAATTGTCTCGGTGGCACAGTGTTGCCAGTTTATTGTGCAATTTCGGAGGCGTGAATGAAATGGGGCAGGGCTTTAAATAATGCTAAACCTTTTGCTTTACTTCTGGCCGCTTAGCAGCATAGTAAGCGATTTCCGGAGCTCGTCAAAAGGTGGCGCTTTTCTTTGCAATTGAATTGCAAATGGCGGCCGTTGACGTCGTTCGCCAACTGTGATGGCGACGGAAGTTAGGCCATCAGAGCTCAGCTCCAGCTCGAGCTGCTACCAATTCAAATGGCTTCACTGTAACTACTGCGCCCCCCTCTGGCCTCAGACGGCTTCTGGGCTGCCTGTGTTGGACTATGGTTGCCTGACGCGTCGTTCGCTTTGTGGCTTTTGCTGTTTGCCGGCTAGAGTTCGCCTCTGGCTGCTGATTGTTTGTTTGCTTTGCGGCATATTTATTTCAAACGAGCCTGCACTTAGCGCCGGCTCTTTCTCTCTCTACCTGTCTCTCTCTGCTTCAACTCTAAGCTAATGCAAAATTCAAACGAAATGCGCCTTCAAATGTGAAACTCTCTCTCCTGCGGCCACAACGAGAAGTCGACTGCGTTCACGCCAAAATGGTTTCCGGCAGCGGAAGCGGATGCGAATGACGGCAACGGGCATAACCGTTACGGCGACGACGCCGCCTCCTTCGTCTCCTTCCTCCAGGCTCTTCTCATGATTTAACTTTTTCTTCAGCTGAGCTTATTTATGTTTTCAAGCCGCAGCTGGCAAATACAAAAAAAAAAGGATTGCGCAAGCATTGCCTAATTTAATTAGTTGTCGCCAACGTTTCCAGGCCTTGAAAAAACGGAATATAAGAACGCAGAGCGTGGGAGAATAAGAAAAAAACACAACTCTCGACATTTCGCTTCGCTTGGCCAAATGATTTACTCGGTTTTATTTTAATTTTTGTTGTTTTGATTTGTTTTTTTTTTTTTTGCGGATCTTGAGCTGGCGGCGGTTGACGTCGCCTGTCATGTTTGTGACACGCACTTCAGTCCCGGCTGTTCAGCATGCCAGTTCGTCCTGCCGCGTGCTGCATGCCAGCCGAAGAAGCTTCTCCTGTTCCCACTCTCACGCTGTCGTGTGCTTGTCACAGCTAGCTTGAGTTAGCGTCGCAGTCGAGGATGGAGTCTCTGCCTCGGAGTCTCTGAGTCAGAATAGGAGCCTGTCACCTCATTTTTTTTTATCCGACTGTATAAAAATGCTGTCAAAGGCGCGCGCCTTCGTTTCCAAGGCGATAAAAATCCTTTTGATTAGAGTCCCAACTTGAGAAATTAAATTGTGCTCACCTGGCAGCAGCACAGCTTCTCCCGCCTACAAACTAAACTCACATTCCGCCCTTCCCCTTTATCCACACCTCAGCTGCATTTTTGCTGCGTTGGGCTTTGGCTTTGCTGCTGAAGCTGCCGCTGCTGATAAATTTCCTCATTTCATGGTTGGACTTTTTTTTCTTTAATTTCTTGGTTTTTTTTGCGCTTGTATTATTTTTTTTGCTGCTTGTATTTTCGATTTTGCCGCTCGCGGCATTTCCGCAGCAGACGACGCCAAGGATGTTGGAATCCTTGCCAAGCAAAGCGCGTCAGTCGTGTACTCTTGTAATTACAGTTATGTCTCTGGGGTATGCAAGCGATTTCGCAAGCGTAAAAGGATATGGAGGCGGAGGGTGCGAGTGGGGGGCGATGGGGGAAAATGAGTAAATCGTTTTTAAATATTGTTTGGCTTCAATGCAATCTCATTCTGGCAGCAATGTAGATGCCTTACGCAGCCAGAGCCTGTTTAGCTCACTGATTGCAACAGATTCTCTTCCAAGCGTCCAACGTTTGGAATTAACTACGGTTTATGGCGTTGTATGTATTTGTATGTGTGTTTGTTTGTGTTTGTTTGTGTGTGCTTATCGGTATTGTGATTTTGCTGTCGTTGTTGTCGCTGCCTGTCTGTGTCGTTATGTCTTTTGGATAATAAAAGAGCTTTAGCTGTTTTCTTGTTACTTAGTTAAAGAATTACAGACACTTTTTAGAGGGGCGCCATTTTGGCAGCTAAACTGTTGAAATATTCTTATACATTAATTAGACTATAGCGAGAAAACAATCAATTTTGCAAGCTAACAAAAATTTAACTAGAAAATGCATTTGTTAATCCATTTGATTTAAGTTATGTCTGCTCTTCAACTATTTTTTGTTGTAATCATTGATTGATTTATTGATGGAAAGTTTATCAACCATAATGCTTTAACATGATTTAATTTAAAGCTGCACCATTAATATTATAAATTTAATATTCTGCCAAAGGATTTAATCGAAATAATAATCCATTGTTGCAATTGTATATTATTATTTTGTTGCTGGTTAGTAAAATAAATAAATGAATAATTCATTAATAACTTAAATAAAATAAATAAATATTTTTCTCTCTACGAATTCATCCAAAAATGAAAAAAAGGTTATGTATTTTTGTATATAATCCAATTCAATTTATTCTATTTTTTTAAGATAAATATATTTTTCATGTGTTTTTTTTACCCTTTTCAAGTGTTTTTTTTTTATAGGGTATATTATGGTCTAGTTAACTCGACCGCATTCGTCAGCTATTATTTTGTTTCGCTGTCATTGCCCCCGGGGCATGATGCTGTCGTGCGATGACATCCCTGGCTGCTGTTGCTGCTGCTGCATCAAGCTGACACCAAGCGCTATCTTTTTAGTATTTTGTTTTTTTTTTTCGTCATTCATTCAGAGCGTAATCGTTAGGAGATGGCTCTTCAATATGCTTTTGGTGTCGCTGGCACCTCAAGCGGTTGGTCCTATTTAAACGCATCTCTCCCCCCGTCCGGTCACCAACTGTGTCTGTCTTCTCATCATCACACTTCTGGCTTGCCATTTTATTATGACAGGGTGAAAACAACACAGAAATAATGAAGAATAAAAGTAAAATAGAATGTAAAAAATTTAATAATGCCATCAACAATAAATCTATTTGTTATTTTCGTGTTGCCGCTTAGACAATGGACAGCAGCTGTAGGCGTAAGCAACCATTCCCCCACCCCTCCACGTAATGTTAGGGTTTGCTTTAATGGCCTGGGCCATTTTGGTCTCTGGGCTTAAATAAATCTGCGGCGATTCTCAATTTTACCTACTCTTTTAATTGCTTTTTGATGACGTCTTAATTTTTATTTCTCTGTCCCCCCCTTCACCATTCCCACTCGCAAATCCAATTTCACTACAATTTCACAACGCCCCCCCGCGCTCAGACTCCAGCGTTGGCTACAATTTTATGCGCTTAATCTGCTATTGCCATTTTTCAAGGTTTCCTTTTTGCACTCCTTGCCAACTTATGCCACCTCCTTGCCGCCACTCGGCGGCTGGGGGTACTCAACCGGCAGTACATTAAAACTCTGTGGCCGTTACATTTTCTGGTTGTGTTTTGTATTGTTTTTGTGTGCGGCAATTTTTGGCATTTGCTGCGGGCAAAACCAACATCAGCAACAACAACAACAGCAACAATGTTGAACCTTTGTTGTTGTTGTTTTAATGTCGCGTGATAAGCGATTTATGGCAAAGCTCTCGCTCTCTCTCTTGAATCGGTACTCCAGTTTTGGGCGTCTCGCTTGACTGACTGACTGACTGACTGTTTGCCTGTTTGCTTATTGAACGATTGTGGTGGAGGAGAGGGCGACGACTCGAGTAGGAAACCTAGAACGAAGGGGCGTGGAACGCAGTAAATTGGTAACTGCTTTGCTGTACTTGAACTGGACTGACTTAATTCTGTTTAATGGCATGCCATGGTTATAAACTGCAAATGGTTTAATTGTTGGGCATCACCAACAACAACAGCGACAACAACAACAATAACTGTAACAATATTAAAAGCATTAAGACAATATATATTAAAAAAACAGTTGCTTCTCAAAAAATAACATATTTTGTTTTTTTGACTTTGGGTTTTTCACATCTTCAGTTTTCATTTCTTGGTATTTATTTTGAAGTAAAGATTAGCTGAAAAGAAAAATAAAATATATGACACTCGAATGGATTTCTGTTGAGAAAGAACATTTATACAATTTTCATAGCTTCAAGTGGAAAATGAGGTATTTTTATCTTGCATGTGTCCTATTTCCAAAGCCCAAAAATATATATTTGGTTTGTTTCCTTAGCTAAAATTTGACTTCATTACCTAAGTCATTTATAGAGCATTCCTCTGCAGCCAAGTTAATTGCATAATATTCTTGGCTCGAGACTCTGGCATCAGTTAACTTAATTGAGTTACCAAGTATCTTATCGCTGTAAATGCACTCGCCTGGATCTTCTGCTATTTGCCCCTTTTTTGGGCATGACAAAAAATAAAAAAAATACACTCGGCAAATGGAAACTTTAATGGCGTTGCTTGCAGTCTGAGCCGCTTTAAAAAAAAAAAAACGAGGAGCATAAAAATTGCGGCATGCAGACGCTCGACGATGGCACCCGACAACGGTTTCCGGTAGCGCATATGAGGCCAAAGTCTCGATGATTTTTCGCCTCCAGAATATACAAATATTGTATGCACTCACTTACCTACAAACACATACATACAAACATTTATATGTTTAAAATTGTATGTATTTATGTAAGCCCTGTACATATTCTTACATATATATATTCTGGCTATAAATGGGCAATAAATAATGCGAAACGCGAATGGCGCCCACACAAATGTACACTGCAAAATACAAAATTGAAATCGCTTAAGGAATAGCATTTTTCTAGAATAATTATAACATACGTGAAGTTAAATCTCGGGAAATCCATTTTGTGATAGACCCTATATTGAATATGTTATAACTTTGTCAAAAGTGATTCGATTGTGGCTTTTACCCCGTACAATAATAAATCCATTTTACTTAGAAATACATATATTGAAAATATTTATTATTAAAAATCCGATTAGAGACTAGTCATAACGTTGTCAGTATTTATCAGATTTTCCCAAAAAAAAAGTTTGCTTTGTTTGCTTTGTTTTTGCATTTTAGCTGTTCCTAACTTTTAAGCCCTTGTTTCACAAATATTTGTTCTTTCACGCTTTGTTTTTGGAAACGTAAACGATAGGTTTTTCTACTTGTTCTATCAGTGTATTGACAATAAAACAATAAAACACAGAAAACGAATGCCTTGTGGCAAATCATTAAAAATGCGGCTATCCTCGTCATTTGTTGCCTGTTGCCATGCCAGAAGCTGTTCTCGCTTACACTCTCTCTCTCGCCATCTCTGTTCCGTTGCTCTCCGTTGCCATCTCGCTTTTTGTGCTGCCAGCTGGTCAGCTGCTTTATTTGGTGTATAATTAATTGTTTTTGCCTACCTGACATCTCTTGATGTTATTGCTGTTATTGGTGTGGTTTTTTGTTTGCTTGTTGCTATTGCTGTTTGAGGTTGGTGTTGCTTTCCTCTTGGCTTAACTTTTAAAGCAGTAGAGAAGCAGAAGCAGGCCAATAACGAAATTCACTTTAAGTTTCAACTTGGCTTGAGACATGAAAGCAAAAGTTTTCCATACTTAATACTACAACATTGTTGAAGCCAGCTGGTTGAGACGCTTCGCTTGCATTGGTGAAAGCTTTCGTCGGTGTATTTGTTTCTTGTTGTTGTGAATAATTCCTTAAAGCCTCCAATTAAAAGTTTACTCAACTCGGTACGGATGAAATTCGCGTGGCAGCTTGCTCTGCCTGATTAGGGGTAGCTGATAAATCTTTAATTTACACAAAATACCAAACGCAATCCAATTTGCCATTGACCCTCGCCTTTGATTTTGACATAGTGCACAAGCAGAGTTTATTCCCAAAACTCACCCACTTCGTTGGGTGGTGGATAGGTGGTTTTTCCACTTCATTTTTAGCTGCCTCTGTTCTGTTCTCGCATGCGTCGGCTGTTATTGAATTTTTAAGATTTATCGATTTTATGTGCCGCGCCACCTACCTGGGGGCAATAGCAGTAGTACTTTGAACTCAGCGGCAGCAGCAGCTGGCACACTTACAACACAGTCCGTCCGTTCATATATCGATATATATGTGTATGTATGTATGTATGAGCTATCGTTGTTATAGTCAATGTAAAACACACACCATAAAAAAACGACAACGACTGCCTCACGACTGGTGGGCCCATAAATTAAATGCCTTAATAATGATGAATGGTGGGTGTGGGAATGGGAGCGGGGAGTGGGGAGTGGGGAGTGAGAGTGCGGTTTAGCCGTAGTGGTTTAAAAGGTCCTAACACGGC
The DNA here is from genome assembly GCA_018901835.1 of Scaptomyza graminum. NCBI lineage: Eukaryota > Metazoa > Arthropoda > Insecta > Diptera > Drosophilidae > Scaptomyza > Scaptomyza graminum. The sequence continues at coordinate 10,291,622 of JAEIFL010000002.1, forward strand.
GGCTTTTAGTTCGGGCATGATCTATGCCATGTTACAGGTTAATCAATGATGTGCTCTTACACACACACACACACACATTTTGCTCGATTGAAATACATTTACTCTGTGGGACTCCATGCTAAATGGCACCTGTAGGCATAGTTAATTTGAGAAGCCGATATGCAATTATAGTACCTGGCAGCCTATATAACAAATGTTTGCTATTTATAATACAAAATACTGTAAGGGAACCGAACTGGAAAAAGTGCGGTATGACGTATTGTTTTTGTTTAACCGTTGAGTGTCTTTTGTTGTATTTTCGTGTATTGTTTGATTTTGATTGAGTAAACAAAAGAAGTGAGTATTTGTATTTGTATTTCCTTGTCTCAATCAATCAGCATATACTACTTTGCTTAGTAATAAACAATAGAAACTGAACAATAAATAATTTTGAATTGAATGTACTAGCTGGTCATAATGTACATAATAAAGCGAAGTGAGGATTTAACTACTTGATTATTGATAAGATCTAAAAGCTGACTATTACCACTGAAGTTTGGACGAGCTAAAAGGCAGATTGGAAAATATATTAAATTTTGTATAATTATGCAAAAAAACATTAATATATAAGTAGTTATCTCGCCCTTTGTGTCTTTATTAATCTCTTAACATAACCACAAACTCATTAGTATCAATTAATGAACTGCTTGCAAGCAGTGCGCTTCACTGCATGCAAATGTTAATTGTTAACTACCTTTGCTTGCCGCACTTACGCTCATCGCAATTAACACCCAAATACATCATACACACACACACACACGAACAAATACACACACAGACATGTAGATGAACAACTGGCGCACATTTGTCTACAATTTTTCGTGAAATATGAAGATAATTATTGACTATAATGCCAGCCAAGAGTAATTGCGTAAAGGTGTGGGTGGAAGTAGGGAAGTGAAGGTGGAACGGGGATAAACAGTTGGAGAGGCTCACGTATTGGTGTCTGTTTGTGTGTTGATGAGGTGTGACAGATGATAGCTTTAAGTGAAAGTGGCTTGATGTTGTCGCAATGAACGAATTCTTAACCCCTTAATGCCCATCCGCCTGCTAGCCATTTGTGCAGGGGGGGTTAAGTGGCGAGCTTTTTGATAAATTGAATAAGTATTTAAGGCTGGCGTTGAAATTAATAACAATCGATTCGTCATAAATTTATGCACCTGGCCCCAAATCAGACACGCACAAACATTGACTTCGCCTTTGTTGTTGAGCTACACAAAGGACGAAAAAAGAAGAGATAAAAGTTGTTATTATTTGATAGCATTGACAAATCTGGCGTTGAACTTGATGAATAAATAATAAAGAACAAAAGTAAAAAACAGCCAACAAATTGAATCGAATCGAATCGTAATCGTCAGGCGACAGTCGACAGGCGACAAGAAGCACGCGTCTAATTATCCATATTGACAATAACAACAACAACAACAACAACAGCAGCAGTCGATATCTTTGTGCGTATATCTTTATTATTTAGCTCCGTTACAAAATGACTGCAAATTGTTTTTATAATTTTGTCTTTCTTTATCTGAGCTTATCTGTCAAGTCTCACAATGTCTTTTTGTGCTGGCTTCCAATTTGATTTGCATGGAAATGTAATCGTCGCGGAAGCAACAGCAACAACAAAGCATTGCCAATGTATTTTGTATTGAATTTCTAATGAGCACGGCTCACATAGTCGGGTAGTCTGGGCTCTTGAAGTGGGCTTATGGTGCGTATATTTGTTGACTAGCCGTATTCTAAAGATACATAATTTATTTTTGGGCACCACACAATACGCCTTATGCGAAATGCTATACGCGCTTTCATATCAAATTAAATTAATTTATATGTTCGTATCTCATATTTCGTTTTTATTTTTGTTTAATTTCTACTTCACTTTGTTTGGAAGAAATCAATATTTTTTTAGCAACAGAGGATATAATTCTTAGTTTGAATCATTTTATTTCAAAAATTCTTAAAAGTTTGTTTCTAGTCACTAAATCAGTTAATGAACAAGAATTGCCTTGATTTAGTATACGTTATTCGTTAAACCATATTTGTAGCATACTTTTAGGGAGCCACAAAATATTTGATCGTTTTGAAGTCATTTGCGTGTTGATGTTATTGTTGCTATTGACTTTGTTGTTGGGAATAAAACAAATGCCAATAAAAAGCAACAGATACAGTTTTACGGAGATACTGATTTGCATAATGTGCGCAAACACAGATACGAACAGAGAATAATATACAGACACAACAACAATAATACACAAACACAGAATAAGGCACAGCCCACGCAATAGACAATATAATTTAAATTAAATTGCTGATCAATATAAATGTATCTATCTGTGGCATTAGTTTAATTTGTATCTATAAACGTTTGTGTTCTTGTTTGTATGTTCGTATGTGTGTGTGTGCGGTACTAAATCGTTTTACCTATTGCAAATTGTGACTGCGTCCTAGAAATGCTAGATTGCTTCTATGTATGTTCGTTGGGGTGTATGATTGGGGGAGTGGTGGAGTGTGAGCGATAAGGAGGGAGATAGGCAGATAGATTTTTGGTTGACCGCGGTCGAAAAATATTTTTGCATAATTTCTCGTACTGATTTGCTGGGTTTTCGGTTTTTACGCTTTGCGCACCATAAATTATGCTGAAAAATTGAAAACATTTTTGGGGCAGCGGCACAGGCTTATAAAGTAATTTGGTTTATGGATTTTGTGGGCTTCATATTTTGGTATTGCCGTTTATGTTGCTGTTGTTGCAAGCTGGCAACAAAATTATCATTTGGCCGCCGATTTTTTTTTTTTTGCATATGTTTTGTGTATATTTTGTATTTTGCGTTTTGCATTTCGCATTTGCCCGCTGATTAATGTTTGATGTGCCATAATTACATAGGTATATAGACACAATCGCTCACACTCACAAACAAACACATTGGTGGAGGGCGAGGGGTAGGGGGCTGTACCCCAGCTCAGTTGTTGCATGCAAATCTCATTTGATGTTTATGCAATTTCAATTTGTTGTGCTGTTAAAGCGATTTGTTTTAATTACTTACGCACATGATGGCATTTAATTATTTTTATTGATTAAATAAAACAATTAAGTTTATGTAAATGAATGCGGCTCGAGCCGCTTTGCCATTGCCGTGCCGCGACAAGTTCTGATTTCGTCTGTCGAGCAGTGGAGAGCTGCTTATAACCGCATGAGTGCCAGTCAAGCTAATGGAATTGCTGAATAGAGCAGCTTTACTACTAGCCTTGTCCTCTCGACAACTAAAATAATTTAAGGCCAAGCACACAAAATTAATGAGGCCATTAAATGCTCAAGACGCTAAGGGGACAACACACGCAAACACACACACCCACACACACACACATACATAGAGAGATACAGCTTGTGTATATGTGACAACTCTTTGTCCACGACTGTGCGTGTGTGTGTGTGTGCGTGTGTGCCGGCTGTTATGCAAGTGTATGTATTACCATAATGTATGAGATGACATGCGAAGAAATGCGAAAATATAAATGACTTAAGGGCTTAACAGTTTTCTGTACATTTGAGGACGAAAAAAAAACATCGAATAAAAATAAGGCTTGATAAACATAAAACAAAAGTTGCAATTTTTGCTTGAAATTTATAGTTGAACGTTGCAAGAAATGGAAATTTATAAAATTTGAAACACAAACGCTCCAACAAAAGAAGTATGGATTTTCTTTTCTGCGCTTGAGTTTGCAGAGTCTAAACAGAAATCAGTAAGGGGAAAAAAATAATCAATAATACCCAAAAACAAAGTTCAAATGCTCATCCACTCAAAACGCATCTGGTTAGTCAGATTATGTTCAAAAATTAACTTGAGAAATTCCGCTTGTTTGGTTCTTATTTAAGTTGCGAACACTTTGGCCGGCAGCCAAAAGTCTTTCGGCAATATTCTCGGCTCGTGTACCTTTCAAATCAGCTGTTTGTCTCCATTTTGTTGTTGCTATTTACATCCATCAGTGGTTCGTTTTGGCTGATGTCCTTGCTGTGTCCTGCTGCGATTGAACGATGTGCATGCGGTTGAGCCCCAAAAAAATTAAGTGCCGTTTTTAACAATATTTACGGTCTTTTAGCTTGGGCATATGAGGTTAGTTCACTCCTACAGCCTTGCATTCTCGCACTCTCTTTCTAGGCATTTGCCCAAGTCGTTAAAGAGGCCGCCATGTCTAGCGCATGGACATAAAAGTGAGAGAAGGCACCTGGCGGCGCTGTCTTCATTAGACGCTCGCTGATCTCGGGAAAGTTCGGGGGAGAAACGTTTTGCATTTTGGTTATTTACACAGGCGTAACAACGGCACGTATACGTAATAAAGTTGAACAAATAAAATTCACTTTCCTTCGGCGCAAAAGTTCTAACAATTTTTTGTTGCTGCTGCTGCTTTGTTTTGTTTGGCTTTTGTTGGGCTTCAGTTGCAACCTAAATTTCATTTGAGGCACAAAACTTGTTTAGTTGGCAAACTTTGCGCGTCGTCAATAAGGCGACCGGGATATGTGCTTCCCAGACAAAGGCAAAGGGGGTTGGCAGCGAGAGCTAACTCGGGGTGCTATCTGAGTCAAACAAGCCAGACAGTTAGACCTATGCACGCCATGATATAATCTCGTGCTGGGCCCGGACGCCGCATTTACTACGCTTTTCCCACAACTCCCCCCACGCCGAATCACGAGCCGAGCTAACCCAAATATACGCATGCCAAAACATGTGTAATGCTTGCAGAAACTACGAGCCAGACACAAGACACTTTGCGAGGAGGGGGGCCATCAAAAATGCTGACGTCAACCTGTTTCAACTCAGTGAATAAGCAAATTAACACTAATAGAAGTGTATATGTTACAGCATGTTGCATAATTGAAAAGTGCGCGCTTTAAGGGCTTAAGTGCAACTTTATAAGAAAGTTAAAGTTATACAAAAAAAAAGAAAGCAAACATATGTAATTGAAATAAGTAGAAAGCAAATTTTGACTGAAAAGATAGACTATGTAGGTAAAAAATGTATAAAATCATTTTAATTGATGTATAAAACTATTTAAAAATTATTCATAATATGAAAAAACTTTTTTAGTTTTTGTTGTAAAATTAAAATTAATTTGTAAGTTAAACCGTCGTAAAGGTTATAAGGCCAACAACATTACAACAGTTGTGGATATTTTTACTTGTAGACAAAAATATATATGTATAAATAAATATTTGTATCATTTAGTGCTCATTCAATAATAGAAAACCTTTAGGGTACATTTATAAGCAAAGTCCACACGTCGATTAGTAAATTGAGCTCTTATCAATTTAAAGCGGTTTATTGAACATGCCAACAACTCATTAGCAAATAATTGAATATAGTAGTAGTAGCGACCTAAAAGGGTATGCTAACTTCGTTGAATCAGATAATTAGCTTTTCACTCTTGATTACGCATATCGATTTATGTATGTATGCATGTGTGTGTGTGTACAATATTAAGCGAGATAGTGTGTGAGCGAAAGAGCTTAAATGCATAATTGGCGATTAGACGATTGGCCCTAATATGCCAAATGGTGCAACGGCTAACAACAAAAGCGCAGCAGCAGCTTTCGGGGCTTTCGATTCGATTGTCTCTGTTGGTGCTGAGAGGTTAATTGGGTCACGCCCATTATGTACCTACCTTGCCGGCTGTGAAAGTAATGAAAAACCCAACATGCTTTTCATGTTAATATATATGTGGTAATATATATATATATATATTTATATATTTTCCATTTGCTTCGTTCATCATTCAGTTTTTGCTATCTTGCATTCAATGCTTGCCTTTGTTAGCGTTCTCTCTGTTCTCATACATATTAAGTACATCATACATCTAGATATATTTATATATATATATATACTATTTTAGTATTATTTATAATTATATGTTTTTAGCTATATAATACAGTACATAAGTATGCAACTTAAATGTTAAGGTTATTTTTCTTTTCATTTTTATTGTGGTTTTCTTTTCTTTTCTTTATTTTATTCTATTTTATTTCTTGTCATGCGGGTTCATTTTCATTCAAGTAACATTTAGTGTGTGTTGTTGTATTGTGTGTTGCCCCCATTTTACTAGGTGCAAAGAAAAAAGTCTTTGGTTTACCTTAAAAATATTATTTATGTTTGTTTTGTCATACGAATTGGGTTCTTTTATCATTTTCATATTTATTCGTTTGTTTGCTGCTTAGGCTTAATACATACAGGCAACTAATATTTGTGTGTGTGAGTGTGGATCCTAAATTGTTGTGTGTGTTTAGTGATCCATGTGTGTGTGTGTATTTGTGGTCCTGTCAGGCATTTACATTTGAATGTATGTATTGTATGTGTTTATTTACGTATGAATTGATGAAATAGTATTCTGATTTTTTATATCATATCTCAGAGCTTTTTTCTTTATACATTTGGAAATTCGAGATACGTAAGTTTTCTGCCAAAACCCAGTCCAATTCACAGTTTATATATGTATAGTATTCAAAAGGGGTTTGTTGGGTTTTTTTTCATACTTTCTTTTTAGCTAATAATACTTGGGGCAGTTTCAACTCAACCGACTAACTGATATCTCTTTACCTCTTACTCTCTCACCATTTCTATTTATATGCAAAACTAGAAAAAAGAAATTAACTGGGTCAACACATCCTGGATCAGATTTCATTTAACCCACAACAGGCTTTGCCCCAAAAAATCCGATTGCTGTCAAAATGTCAATTGAAAAAGTCAAATGCAAATCTGTTTTCTACCCTTTTAGTCGGCATTAGTCTAACCAAAATTTAGTTTATTTTTAAATAAGTTAGATAAGGAATTAAGTAAGCTTTTGACATTTGGTTTTTACATATTGAGCTTGCGCTGCTTTTTTGTTTCTTTTATTTAGTTATTAAGTACGTTCAAATCTTTTTTGATCGCTCATTTTAATATATATAAATTTCTGGCCATGCCCATATATATATTATTTGAAATTTAACATTTGTCTATATCATATACATATACAAAAAGTCCACATTTAGTATTTGCTTTTTAGTATTTCTATATTTTGCATTTGAAAAGTAGGCCTCACTATGTCTATCTCTTATCCTGTTGCCCTATCTCTCTCTCCTTTTGTCTGCAAGTTCAGTTGACAGTTTTAACATCCTTTCGTTGAGCATGAGAATGAGATATGTTGTCGTTTAAATGTTGTAACTGCCTACAAACTTACATTTCGCATGGTTGTGTTATTCTTTGCCTTTCAAGAGTGAAACGTTGCAACTCTGTTTTACACACTCACACACACACAGACAAAGTTTGGAGTAACAGTTAGAAGTTATAGTTAGTGTTACAGTTACAGTTACAGTTTAATTACATTTACATGGGCATAGTTTTGTGTCAGCTTTTAAGTGTGTTTTTTATTTTTTTTTCTTTACTTATTCAATTGCAATTAGTTTTCTGTTTGATACTTATTATTTGTAATGCGGGGATTTGCGAGAGTTGACATTGTTATATACAGATTGTTTTTTTTCTAGGGGAACTCTAGTTGTTTTTATTTGTATAGTAAGTAATTTGTATATGTTAGTTATATGCATTTACTTTTTTTTCTTGTTCTTTGTCTTATACCTAAGAGTATACATTTATTAATTTTGTTTTTGTTGCATTTTTCTTGGATTTTTTTTCTTGTTAGTTTCATGTTGTTTTAGCTCTTGCATTTTCTTATTATCTTCATTCGCAAATATCCTTTTTTCATTAGACACTATCACAAACAGTTTGCTTGCACAAATTTTCAACGCCACAGTTCGTTTTTTACTTATTTTTTTGCCCCCGTTTATTTTTTCGCTAATCGATGAGCCATATAAAATATGTTTTCATATTTTTTTTTTTCGATTTTCTTTTATATATTTTGTTTAGTTAAAGTTTAAGTTTAGTCAGTTCTGCTGGGGAATTGTTGTTGTTGTGGTGTGGTGTGTGTGCGGCGTAGAAGAAAGGCTCGCGCTTAGACATCTGTGCCACAGCCCTCCTGGTAGCCCTCGTCCGGTGAGTTACGACTGCTGCTGATGAGCGCTCGCTTTAATGCCGTTACGGGCGGCAGGACGGGCACGCCCCCTTTTTGCCACACCCGTATCGTCTTGGCATTCACGGGCTGCCCGTTGGGCAAAATCGAGCAGGAACTGGAACTGGCCGCTGGTGTGGGCGAGGAGCTGGCTGAGGCAGTGCTGCTGCCACCTCCACCACCAACACAGCCTCCACCATCGTGTAGGCGTGGCAAGGTGCGACTGCTAAAATGCGGACTGCCACTATGCGTTGAACTGGTGCTTGAGTGATGATTGAGCGTTGAGGTCAATTGCTGTTGCAGGTGCTGCAACGGATGCATTTGCAGCTGATGATTATGCTGATGCTCCGCGCCGGGCACCAAAGGCAGACCATAATCCTGCGGATAGCCCGAGGAGCCACACGACAAGTTTGTCGTCGCTGTTGATGTTGTTGAGGCAGCTACTGCTCCTCCTCCTCCGCTGCTCTGCTGCAATGCTGCGTTGCAATGTGTTCGCGGAAAGGTCTTGCTGAAGTAATCGCTACGCTCGTGCAGATCATACATCTGACTGGCATCCATAATAGGCGTCTTGTCCGTATAGCGTTTCATGAACAAATCATCTGCTGAGCTCGCCGCCGTCGTATGCTCCCACAGTCCGGAGGGGTAGAGGGAATCACAGCCATTGGCGCGACTGTATTCTCCACTGCCAGCTGTCAGTTCTGTGCCGGCAATCTTAAGCTCACCAAATTCATCGCTGCCAAAACGTTTAGTATCATTGATCAGATCCGGATTGTTGCCGTGTCCCGTCGAGCCACTGGGTGAGATGAAGCATGTGGCTGTGGAGAGAACACTTCCCGCATTATCATAGCCCTGCGTGGAGTAGGGCAGATCTGTGAGGCGTGGTGGCTTCTGCACCGAATTCACATAGCGCTCTCCATCGTGCGGTGAACAACTGGAACGTCTGCCTACGACTCCACCTCCGATGCCACCGCCGCCACCACCACCGCCGCCGAAACCACCACCACCGCTGGTCTTGCGCTCGAGAGTGCCACCGGCACCACCAATGCCACCATCAATACAATTGGCCACAGCGCCATTGGCTATAACGATGCCACCAATGCTGCCATTCCCAGTTGCCGGCTGCGTTTTGTTCGTAATGGAATTCTGATGATTCACCGATGTGATGACCTCCATGTGATTGGGCGTCTTGCTGTCCACATACGGCTGACGTTTCACTCGCAACAGCAAACACATAATCGCCGCCAGTGCGAAGACAATCAACGCAACCAGGGCTGCACTCAAGCCCACAATCTGACCGCTGCCCAGAGAGGCCATGCCAGCGGCACGCATGCTCACATGTAGCGTGAAGTTTGCCTCAGCGCTACCTGCACGATTCTCGGCAACACAATAAAACTCACTGGAGTCCGTTTCCTGGGCATTGGTCAACACGAGCCGGGAGCGCTTTTCGAAACCACCCTCGAGCTGTTCAAACATGTGCACCCGTTGATAGGTGCTGAAGGCGCTGTTATTCGCCAGCTGTCGTCCGTTCCAGTACCAGTGTATTATGGCAGCCGGTACGGCACGGGCCCTGCACGTTATCGATGCATTCTCGCCCATCGCTGTCTCCACGTAGTGCGAGATGGGCAACATTTCTGGCCGGCAGGCAAAGTCATCCACATGCAGCTCTGCAAAACTGCGATCAATTATGCGTTCCGGTCCGCCGGCACAAACGGGAGCTACCGGATAGGGTATATTACGTTGCATCAACCAGAGTTTTGCGTCTCTTAGACGACAATCGCATAGCCAGGGATTATCATGCAGCTCAATGCCATGCAGACGACTCAAAGTCTCAATAGTCTTCGGCAGCAGCTCACTTAGCTTGTTGCCATTCAAGCGAAGCAACGTCAGACCCTGTAATCCACTAAAGGCCTGCGCCGATATCGTTTGTATATCGCAATGGGATAAATCCAATTTATGCAATGATGGCGTACTCCCAAATGCCTGTGCCTCAATCTTGTGTATGTGATTCGAGGCGAGCGTTAATTCGCGCAACGATGAGATGTAGCTGAGGGCCAGACTCGGTACGGTCACGAGCAGGTTGTGTGAGAGATCCAATTCGACAAGGTTCGTTAGTCCCTTGAAGGTTTCACGCTCAATTTCACCGATTTTGCAGTTGCGCAAATACAGCTTCTGTAGATTCAGCAAATTAGCGCGCACGAATTGCTCGTTGGATAACGTTTGCAGCTTATTGCCCGACATATCCAGCACTTGGGTGCTGGGATCAATGTGCTCGGGTATCTGTATGAGGAGGCGATCAATGCATTCGACTGTCTGTTTGCCACCCTTCCATTTGCAGGCGCAGACTGTCTGACAGCTGCTTAGCTGCTGTACGGGATTGTCTAGATCGCTGGCAGGGTACGAATAGGGTGGTTGTAATGGTGGTGGTGAGGGTGCTAGATAGCCATCATCTGTCATGGGTTGACTATCTGCCACGGAGTATACCTCATTTTGTTGCGAGTGCTTGTAGATTGAACTGGAACTCGAACTGGAACTAGAGCTGGAACTTGTACTACCTCCTCCACTTGCATATAATTGTGGGTTGCCAGAGCCATACCGACTCCCTAGCAGGGATCCTGGTAGCAGGAACAGCAGAAATACCAGCATGATATGCATTGTGTTGTGTGTGTTTGTGTAAATGTATGATTATGTTATGTGCGTGTCTTAACTATTTCATATGGTTGTCTTGATATGTTCCCAAGTTCCTTCAGGTTTCGCCTTGCTATGTTTTTTAATTATGATAATAGTGCAAACTTTCCGTGTGGCTTAAAGTCGCATGAATTTTTTATAGATTGGTCAAGCGGAAAATTGATTAATTGCCGAGCTTTTCGCGCTGTTGATGTTGTTGTTATTGTTGTTGTAGTTTTTGTTGCTGCTATAAATATTTTCATGTTTTAGCGTAATTAGCGGGCGCGACGTTATTTACAGCAGCGAACTAGAGAGCTCTAAGCTCTAAACCAGATGATAATCGTTATTTCCATTTGCAAAGGACTAGCGAAATTTGCTTTGTGTGTGCCTTTACGCAACTACAATTTGCTTTTTTCTACATATGTATATTTTTTTTACACTTGTTGTTGGGGTTGTTATGTACATATGTATGTATATATTTATATATATGTGTGTGTATTTTTCTTTTTTTTTTTTTTGGTTAGCGATTTTTGCCACGCAAAGCTTTAATTTTCATCGCGTTTCGTTTTCGTTTTGGTCGTTACGTCTTCTGCGTTTTTGGCCTCGTGGCCTGCAATCACAACACACCGTTAGAACCGACCGACAGCAGCAATGGACGAACCTCCGTTTCAAGTCAATGTTATACACTCATACACGTACACACGCACACACACACATACTCACGCACACACACAGGGACAAACACTCGCGACCGAGTCACGAGTCCAAAAAAAAGGAAGCCAGCACGATGTTAAATTCGACTGTTGGTCTACAAAGGGGGTGGCGGCGTGTGCGTGTGTGTTTCCAAAGCGGGCCAAAGGATAGGCAGGTTGTCGGTTGTAGTAGTAGTATGCGAGGTGCGCGTGATGAGTTTTATTCAGCGAATTCATCGATTTTCGTATGCTTCTGATATGCAACTGTTTCACTTTATTTCACATCTCATCATATTCATCAGTGCATTGCATTTGAACATTTGATTTCACACTTGTAACATGGATTTTTAGATGCGATCGAAGTCACGGCACAAAGCTCGCGTAGAGAACCCAACCGCTCGGCAGCAATCATCGACTTAAACTGAGCTACGAGTTGAGGAGCTGCCCCACGAAAAGCGAAATCCAAAGCCAGCAGCAGAGCGCCGCGACACACAAAACTTGACTACTCGTTTCGTTCGGCCGTTGCTTTCGTGCTCTTCGGCTTTTTGCTGGCGTTCGTGCATGGATTTTGATTTCTTTTACGCTCGTGTCGCTGTTCTACCTCCATGAAGCTGGACTAGTTGTGCTTGGTTCTCTCGCGTTTGAATTGTGTAAGGCGAAGTCTTTGCTGCAGCTTTGTTGCTTTACCCGTTTGCAACATGCGTGCCGGGCAACATGCGGCACGCAACATGTTTCCAATGAATACGGCTTTGACGTTACCCATTCACTGGCAACAAAATAGATTTGAATAAATGAATTAAATAGTAGATCGTTTTAACAGGTATTTTAAGATATTATATATTTTACGAAAAGTTGAGTTCCTTTGAAGTTTTGTGAAGAAATTATTTATTACAAGAAAACAACAACTTCTAAGCATATCTATTAGATAAGATAAGTCAATTAAATGAAGAAAATTAATCAAATTGTAATAAATTATTGTAGGAACTAATATTTTCTATGCCCATCATGCCGTTAGGAATTTAATTGGAAAAATATGAGCTAGTTTTCGGATCATTAGTAACATTTAGTTTTTAATGAACCTCTCACATGAGTTGAGTTGGGAGTGTTTTTTTGCCGGTCCATTAAGGGGCTTAGTCGTTAGCATATACAAACATTCACACATACATACCCAAACGAATAGAATGATCTTGTAAGATATGAATGTGTTAGTGGACGCAACAAAGCAATCAGCATTTGTTGTTTCGGCAAGTAATTCTATGTCTTCTTTCAATTCTCGCTCTCTTTCACATTGGCAGACCCAAACACAGACAGAAAACCGACCTAGTCAGGCATGAAGCAGACAAATAAATAAACACTGAATAGTTCTTTGGCGTCCGACGACGAACAAAAAGAAAAAGAGTTGAAGCCTCTTCTCGGCGCTCTCTCTTTGTCTCACTGCCTGAGCTAGCTGTCGAAAACGTAATTCGTCTTTTGGTTGAATGAGACTCGAATGAGTCACATCCGCCAGATTGTTGAGCCAAAGCGAATTGAAATGTGAATGAATTGATGCATTGTGTGCAACGTGTGCAGAATTTCACAATATATAATCATACAGACGAATGCCACAAGGCAAGGCGGCAAGAGGCAACGTTCAAGATCAGCTTTCAAACTGTGCAAAAGTACTTGAACATACCACTGCATATGTACATATGTTTGTATATATTAATATGCATCTATGTATGTTTGTTTGTGCATTGCACTTGTGCATGAGACAGTTCTATCTGGAATAGACATCGCCTTCATGAGTTCTTCTGAACAACTGAAAACAAAAAAAATGTTGTTAGATGTGCAGCGCTGCTGATCACTGGCAAAGAGTTGTGGCAAAGTAAACGAGGCAGTAACAGAAGCAGCAGCAAAAAAATATAAAGATACAGATACAGAAGAAAAAAACACAGAGACGCGACTTTTAATGATGATGACAACAAGACGAAGATGGAGACTTGGACTTGCTCTGAGACTGAGACGGTGAGACAGTGATACCCACACACACTGGGTACTATCCTATGATTGCTGCCAACATGAGACTAAGATAAAGATTGAGACTGAGACGAAGTTAAAGGCACTTACTTGTTGCACAGAAAGAAAATATACTGAATGGAATTGAATCAAAGTTTTATTTTTAAATAGTTTAAAGTACTTTTGACGTTTGCTTAAATATATTAAAATAAAATTAGTTATTAACAAAAATCCAAATATTTGTTTGTTGTTACATTATCTTCGCATTTTCACAGCTTCATCAAAATATTACTTGATTTCTCAATTTCTTTCTGTGTATTAATGTGAGCGCTAAACTAATTACCTTAAGGCGGCATCAGCGTATAAGTTACTTCACCTGCGGGCCACTTCGGGGCAGGTAGTTGAACGTGTAGTTGTCTTCAAAGTTGTTGTTGTTGTTGCAGCAACAGCAGCCGAAGCAGCTGCTTTGGTAATGAGAAGAGGGAAAGGAGCGGTTGGAAAGGGAAACATCAGCCAGCCAGCAAGCACATGATGTTGTTGCCCAGACAGGAAACGCGACTGTGTAGCTGAGGCAAAGATTCTGTTTTTGCCCCATTCCCCAGTTCATCTTTCCCCCTTCCCACCACCCCTCCACCAATCCCTTGACGGCCTTTTGTGATTATTGCATATGAATGAAATTGCATCGTTTGCAGGCTGAGACGCGTCTTCCAGCTGCCGTTTGCTGGCTTTAGCCAAGAGATTCAGATACACACACAGCCTGAGAAGTTTTTCACAAGCAAACTTGTTTGCTTTTAAACTTATCCAGCTCTTCGCGTGTGTTTATGTTTGAGTCGCTTTTGATTGCATATGTCTGTATGCTAGATATAGACTTTGTACAAACTTCTTTGCGTGCCGGGCTATGCCAAAAGAAAACATTACCATTTGCCACCCACGACACAACAACAAGCGGATTGATTAAGGTCAGTTATTATTATTTGCCGAAAAGTGAAATCTTCTCTTGCGTGTTAATTTTCTAAGCCGTTTTCTTTTTGTGTGTTTTTCTTGAAGATTTCGAAGCAGCCAAGCTGAAAATCATAACAATCATATATGTATGTTGATGAGTTGTGAGTTTTAAATTAATTCATTGAAACGCTGTTGAGACCTTTAATATGCTTATGTTCTTGATTATGGATGTTATGTTATGAAATAAAGTAAGAAATGAGCGAATCATCTTTCAAACCGAACCAAGCTTGCCTTAATTAACAATTTAATTATGTACTTAATGTGTTTTTTTTGCTAAACAGCTAAAAACATTTTTCACTTTTCAGTCGGAAATAACACAAAACTTTTTGTTATGTTTAAAGCTGACTTATGACAATATTTTAGTATATATGTGTAAGTATATATGTATTTTCTTGCTTGCCTTAGCGAAAGTAGAACTCAACAGCTTTTTGCAAATCTATCCGCCAGCGGAAGTTGGCGAGAAATCGCTGTGAGTGCTTTATGATCGCATTTATTTCTTTGCGTTTTGCTTTGTTTAGTTACAGTTCGCTTAACCACAGTGTCTCCCACTTGTTAACTGTCTGGTCGGTCGGTCGGTCGGTCACACATGAGGCAAGAGATTCAGATATCCCGATATACCGCTTCTAATGTTGACTTTCACATTTTTTTTGTGTACCTGTGTTTTTCTTTGTACGCAACAATTAGCCGCAGTTAATTGGCCAAAGTGCTTTCGCGCCACGCTTTCTGCGCACTCTTTTGATGGCAACAACTGAAACAACTTACCGCTAATCTTGGCCATTTCGAACAACTTCCGTAACAGAGGAAGCAACTGTAAAATGTGCACTGTACACAGCATATTTTGTAATTACAAAAAAATTAAATCGCAAACAAGTCGAGGATTGCGCGAAATGCTTGAAACAAATATTTGCCAACATAATTTCTAGATAGGCTAAAAATCACCTGAAGCCGTTTGGGGAATTGCGCTGGGGAGCAATTGGCAGCGGCATCCTGCTGCTTGGCTGCTGCTTTTGACCTTTGTGCTTGTAATGCAGCGCCTAATTGCCCTTAATTTATTTAACTTCAAGCTGTGCGCCAGCGAGCCCAACTCCAACTCTCCCCTGCCCAACTTAGTCCGACCGACCACGCACAGAGTGTCAAGGGTTTGCTTTGGAGCCGCCTCTGCGTGTCCTTTGGGTCTGGCATTGGAACGTGGCTGGTGCGGGTCTGCTCTCCACTACCCGCTACCCGCCTAGCGACTGTCTGGCGGCATCGGCATCGGCAACGTGTAAACCCAAAAACACAGACAAACAACAGGATCCTACGTAGTAGTTGTATTTCATACCCTTTGACCAGCTTACAATATTATAATTTGTGTCGCCCGGCACAACTAGACATGAAAAGCAATAAATGTAAACAAATACTGACCGCTAATATATGTACTCATGTACTCGAAATTTGTATACAATTGGATACAAATTGCATTACATTTGTGTATGCGTGTTAAATTGTCACATGTTATTTGAGCGTTAAGGGGTCATATTTTATGTCATTCTATAAAAGATAATGTGCATGGGGTAACTTTATAACATGAATGTTTATTACAATCGTATTATGTTAACATTTCAAAACTTGACGTCTAGACATTTCATTTGTATATAGTATTTAAATGTTTGTGCATATAATTTATGATTATTTATTTTTCTTTTTTTCTGATATTTATTATAACAAAGCAATCAAAATTATTAAGCTTGATTAGTTTATTAAGTTGTTTTTGATTTGTTTTTGAATTTATGGTTTCTTTAAGTTTCAAGAAGATTTATTCTCTCTTCCAACGTTCTAAATGAATTTTTAATTTAATTCGCTTTAATTGAATATTTTGACCCCAAGGCGAAGCATTATTTTGTGGCTTATTTCGATGACTGGCTGGCTAACTGGCTTAAATGAAGACGTTCACTTGGCCACAATTAAAAATACATTTTAATTTTAACACATTTCGCTGACTTCAACTGTGGGTTTCTCTTGAGTTCCCTGGCAACACTAAACGCTCTAATTATTTTCTAACTGTTGAGATTTAAATGTCTCTCTCAGGCG
This sequence comes from Scaptomyza graminum, assembly GCA_018901835.1. Classification (NCBI taxonomy): domain Eukaryota; kingdom Metazoa; phylum Arthropoda; class Insecta; order Diptera; family Drosophilidae; genus Scaptomyza; species Scaptomyza graminum. Next base: position 10,308,112 of record JAEIFL010000002.1, read on the forward strand.
TTGCAGCAGCCAAAGTACTACAACTACTAGTAGAAGGCAGTTGTAGCAGCACTAGAATCAGATGCAGAAAGCGCTTTGTCTTCATTTGGGCATTAAGCCGCTTAGTGCAATCGTCGTTGTCAATGTTGTTGTTGTTGTTACTGTCTGGTGTCTTGTGTACTCTGCGTGTGTTTGTGTGTGTCTGTATCTTGTTGTTGGTCTCCAAGCGACTCAGCCAACCAACGTTGTCGCTCCCTCTCTCTCGGTCTGATTTGGCCATTGCTGCTGCGTATCTGCCCCATTTGCCCCAGTGTTCGGTGGCAATTATTCAAAGCGTCTAAATTGGGCAATTGCCCTTTAAAGAATCATGCTAATTATTTATGTTTATTTGTTGTGTGTGTGTGTGTGTGTGTGTGCGAGGCAAGCTGCGATTGTGGCTTCCCCTGGCCTACCATAGCCTACCCTGTCTTGTCCTTCCTCTCCCTCTTAGCTGCATTTTGGTTGCGTTGTCAACATTGGTTGGGTCCTGGGCTGGACCCGGGACCTGAACTCGGCCGCGTACGCTTGTTTGCGGCCTTGATTAATGAAGTCGTCCTGCGGCCGTCTCCCGGACCATAAAACAACAACAACATGAGTCAACAGGCGTGCTTCGACTACGAAGAAGACGCCCTCCTCCCCTAGCCACCTCGTGGATGGAACCATCTTAACTTGACTTGTTCTGTTTAGATTTATGTCAAATTGTCGGGTCACAGTTGTATTTATAGTATATGGTGTAGGGAGGGTGGGTGGTAAGGTCGGGTGGGGTAACTGCGTGGAAGTGACGTGAGAGCCGCTTTTAAGCTTTTCAATCAAATCGAGTTTAAGTGGTTTTCAGTTTTCGGCCCCACGGGCGTCATTCGGCAACTTGGCAAAATTAATTGTTTGCCTAATCAGTTCATTGCATGCGGCAACGTTGCCATGCAAAATGGCGAGGACAACCAAAACTGAGACTGAGACTGGGTGGTGTGGCAAGCCGACCGCAACAAGCGGCGACGGCGGTGTCAGTGGCAAGCAAATTGACCTGTGCATGTGAAATAGTTCCAAATTAAAATACTTAAATGAACTTAAGTGTAAAATTAACAGCAAATTAAAACTAAATAAAATATTCGCTTGAGTTTGACAGCAATCATATCATACATATTTTAAGCACTAAATCAAATAAATTGGAAATAAAATCAGGCAATTTAGGTTTATAAAATTAATTTGCTAAAGGGCTTGCCAAGAGTATTGAAATTTAAACACTTCAAAAAAAAATCACAAAACAAATATATATCTATATATATATAGAAAATATTCAAGCAGCTGAGATGAACAAAGGTAAACAAGTCTTAACGAAAATTACTTCAATTTTGTTTAGCAAAAGTTAACTGATGCATTAATATTTTAAGTAAATGTGCTTGAGGCAAATACCTAAATGAATGAATTGTTCTCTTTTATTATTGCACTTTTTGCGTCTTTTTTTTCGTCTGTGTTTACAATAAATAATATAATTTTATGAGATGCAGTTGGCAGTTGGAAGTCTTTAATTGATTTTATTTCAAGCGGAAGCTGCATTCAAATCTCGGGTCTTTAATTTTCTCAATGATTTATGCGTAAGTTGGCTTACAAGGCAAGGCAAGGCAAGGAACTACAAACGCTTCTTTTCGTTTAAGTAACTTCCAATGTTGCCCGTCCAGTTTGCGAACTGAACCGACGTTCAACATGGACATGTACACCTGTGTCGAGCACATCCTGTGTGCAACTAAAGAAGGAATAAAACAAAAACAACAAAGAAAAACACTCACAAAACCAAAAAGATACAGAGACCAAAATTCAGGTTTAACTAGACTTCAGACTTGCCACACAGACTTGAGCCAGGGCAGCAGCAGCAGCAGTGAAATGCGGTTAGCGAAGGGCAATGAAGGGGTGAATAGGGTCTGGCGTTGCCAAGGGAAACACCTGAACAGACATCGCTGCATTTAGCTGCTGCACTGAGCTTGCTGAAGTAGCGCCCAAAAGTATTTAGAGGGTCTCTGTGTGTCCAACCAACTGGGCTGCCTGCTATTAAATGTCAATGGATTTCTGCATGAATGAGTTGTGTGACTCCTCAGGGCATAGTCCATGTCTTTTTCTTGAGAGTACCCCGTCCCCCGCTCCGTTACCTACCACCACTGAATAAGCGTTGCAAATGTTTTGGTGCGCTCTCGTTTTCATTTTGGGTTTTCACCTTTTGGCCCATTTGGCGAACATTTGATGTTTACTGGCGCACGTAGATTCATTTAAATTTCAATTGCCAAATATAAATCTCATGCTTTTTGGCTTTTGCAAAGTGCTTTGCTTGCTTCTCCACCCACTGCCGACTTGGGGACACATTGCAATGCATAAGAATTTAATTTGCATCGCATTCAAACATTACTTTTCTTTCTTCTCATATTTATTTATAGAATTTATTGAAATATGTTCATGTGTGTGTGTGTTTGAGGGTCTCAACTTTTGTTGGCTGTAAATTAATATGTACAAGAGCAAAGCAAGAAGACGCGACGTGCCTCTAAAAACGATGGCCATAATTTCTGAAGAGCCGCAAAAAAGTAAAACCTTTACAAGCCCGCTGCTGGGAACTCATTATGTAATTCAGGCAGCAAGATGAGGCTTATCATACAAGTAGCAAAGCACAGCTGAGGGAGGGAGGCGTTAAATCTTTAACTAAATATTAAACGTTACCACAATTTTAGGCTCTCTGCCTAACCCAAAAACATAATAAAAGCGTTGAGCTTCACTTTTATGCCACTTATTGTTTGAAGGAGAGAGAAAGGCCTTGCTGCAAGACTTTGACTTCAACACTTGTCTGGTAATAAACGCAGCGTCCTAATCCGCGCACAGTTGGAAATATTTTTCATTAGCATTAAGAGGCAATAGGCAACCAAAGTAGCTACAAAAATACCAAAAACAAGAAACAACAACAACAACAGCTGTAAGTTGGGCTATAAGCTTGCCACGTTTTCACGTGTCGGACTGCTAAATCTTTTTTTTTTTAGTGGCAACACCAGCTCGATAACATTCGGTGCAAGCTTCCTCTCAGCTCCAACTCCACATCAAACGGCTAACTGCCAAACACATAAGTTGGCCACGTGTTTCGAGAGTGTTCTAAAGTATGTGTGTGTGTGTGTGTGCGTGTGTGTGTGTGTATTGTAGCCTTTATGGCTACGTGTTTGGCAAACGAAAGTGGCCACATTGCCATACAGATATAGATACATATACTTAAGCATCTAAGTATCTATCTTATGTTTATGTATGTGCTCTCTCTTTTTTTCTCCTGCTATCTATGAGGCAAAAGGTTTCTCTCTGTGATTTACACGCCGCAGTTTAAACGCTTTAACGACGCCCATTAGAAAAACAATTGCGAAGAACTTTTAATTAAACTGCTCCGCTCATTACATACCAGAAAACAACAACAACAACAACAAAATACTTTTTCATATGTGTAAGTAAGACCAGTCTGCTTGACGTCTGTCTTTGAAATTGGTTGTAATTATGTATTTTTACGCTCCAATTGCTCATTTCCGTGTTTTGGTCTATTTTTGGGCAGATGTTTGGTAAGACAACTTGACTTTCAGTCAAGCGTAAAAAACCATCAAAGAATAAATTATTAATATTGAAAATCGAATGCTCAAAATGTATAAAGCAAATAGTGAAAGGGAGGTATTATATATATATATTTCGATATATAGTTAATACGATTACTTTTCTCTCTCGAACATAGGCCTGGGAACAAACAAAAATTCTTTTTAATTGTCGTTAGTTAAAAATGGAATCACAATTTTCACTTAAAGCTCATGTAAGCTTGCCAACCCTAAATTATGCCAGCCAACGTCATGTCCTCTTATATCCTTTGAGTAGCTAGCAGCTTTTTCATTACGAGTTGTAAGTTGTCAACATCTTGTGCAACTTCAAACTGCATAACAAACATATTATGCCCATTTGTTTCTCTGTAGCACGAGCAGTAACAACAAAAGCAAAGCAACAATAACGACAACAACAACAACTGTTACTGTTACGCTCTTGGCCGGCAAACTGTGACAATCAACTGGGAAATAAACTCCGCTGGGCAGTAACCACACTAGCCTCCCCGAACCACTCCGCACTAGCCCGCACCGACCCACACAAAACCAACTACCCACATATACACTTACTATTTGACCAGGCTCCATTCTGTGCTTAAGCTGCCGCGATACTTTTGACTTCCTACACACACACACAAAAACACACCCACACACCCGAACATAGGCTTCGCAGCGGGGATCAAGGAGGAGTGAATGAGTGGGAGAGAGACTGGTATATCCACACGCCACACAAAATTGCGGCTTTGCAGTGCAACAATGAGATACTTCAGAAAGAATTAGTTGCACTAAAAATTGCAAAAGTCGCACTGGACTTTTGCTTCGGTTCGCCTACTAGTACAACAACAACAACAACTAGAACAGGCTAGACTTTCACTGTTGTCGCTGTTGTTCATGCTACTCTTATACTTGTTGTTGTTGTCTCTATGTTGCACACTTTGTGGCACAACGGGTGGCAGTAGCAAGCACAGGATACACAGGAGCTGTAGCCGGCAAGGGACACTGTTTTTAGCGGTTTTTAGCTCAACATTTTTATTGCCACAAAGAGACAAGGGTATAACAGGTAATGCATTAACTATGCAACACATGGACTTAGTAAATAAATAGATAATTAAATTATTTAAATAATTAAGTATTATAAACTGAATTTTAAGTATTATTTAGAGCAGTTTTAGCAAAATATTTAATGAATAATTTTTTAACTAACTTTTTCACTGATTACTTAGCTAATTATATATTTTGAGATCTTTAGAAGGCTAGGGGTGGGGCATGTAGATTCATGGCATTGCATTAGTGTATCCTGAAGATAGTTTGGCGTGTTGTTTTTGGAATATCCTCTTCTCTTGTTGATGTTTTTCAGTTGTTTTTTGTTTTTGTTCCGGCTGAGTCAGAGCATGAGCTGGCATTAGAATAAAGGCGACGTTTTTACGCTTGCCGCTTGTTGTTCTTGTGATTGCTCTTGTGGCTGTGTATATTGTTGTTGCTGTTGCTGTTGTTGTCGCTTTACATAGTCATTTAGCCCGGGCAAATGTTGCAGACACTCTTTTGCCGCAGTTCTTATGCCCCTCTCGCCTCTTGAACGCTTTTTTTGAAGGCCAACGGCGTTTTTAATTCAGCTTTTTCAGCTTTAGCTTTAGCTTCAGTTTCAGCTTCGTTTGCTGCAGTTGTTGCTGTTGCTGTCGTTGTAGTTTTCCGTTGTTATCTAACATGTTTAATTCAAGGCGCGTCTGCTGGAATTAAAGAGTCGTTGCCAGACAGAAAGATAGACAGACTGACAGACGGACAGGCCACAGGTCAACCATAACGAGACATCTTTGTACCGTTGATAAATTGTCATGGTCCTGGGTGTCTTTATTTCTCCTACTTCTTTTTGTTGTCTGTGTTGCAATGCTTGGCAAATTTAGCGTAAAATTTTTGTCACAGTGCATGGAAGCGGGACGACATCGTCAATGACTGTGATTACAGCTAGCAAAGTACACTCGAACAAATAGTTGAGCCAATACCAAGAATCTATTAATGTTAATAATCTACAAATTAGTTCGATTTAATCTAAAAATCACTTTCAAATTTTTATAAAATTTTCTTTTGTTACCTATTTTTTTTTTGCTGAGTGTATCTGATACCTATAAATAGCGACCGATACCTATTATGTTTGTCGCATGCTTTCTTCTTTCTTTGCGCTCTGTTTCGCTTCGTTGCCAAATCGTTGGCTTTGAGTTTTTGAGTTAGCTTACATAAAAGTTGCCTCTGATTGCTGCAAATGATACAACATAATTATGAGGCAAACACAAATGAGCGGTGAGGGTCTTAAAACAAAAGCCAGGCGGGGACGAGGTGGGTTGCGGGGGTAGACGACTCAATTTAATGTCAAGCAAACAAATAATGTTTGGGTTCATTTTGGACTTGATATTGGGGTTGTATATAAGTACTATGTATGGACGTAGAAAGGTTCTGTCGATGGCCTTTCAATCTCTGCCCCTGGAAAGTCAGTCATATTGCAGACAATGACAGAGCAAACTTTAAAATCTATGCTTGTGTAAACCAAATCTTAATATATAAACAGACCCACCATATACTCTACCTAGAAAGTACATAAAGTGGGTGGTGGGGTAGAACTGTGTTGACACACACAATCAAGCAATCAAAATCTAAAAACTTTATCCCCATTTATTTACGTGTGAGACCAAACAGTAAACGTCATGGAATCCCAGACATATGCACTATATGTGTATATAGTTATCGATGTGTGTGTGTGTGTGAGGGGCCACCCTGAAGGCATAATCAAACACAGCAGCGTACACTAATGCAGTTAACAAACTTGCGGAAATATAACGCATACAAACATACAAAACGTGCACACATCGAAATATGCGTAAAGGAGTCTTAAGTGCTGTCACACACACACACACACACACACACAAACAGAAACAGCACCGACACAATGATGATGATGTATTGTGTGAGATGTGAATGTGATTAAATTTCCATAGCAGCTCGTCTTTCATGCCAATTTTCCATTAGTGTTGCCTGCTCTGACTCCAGCTTCAGCTTGCCAGTTCCCTTTTTTGCCTGCGAGCATGCGTGTGCCTTTGCCGAAAACTCACACCCACTTAAAAGCACATCAACTAAAACACACACCCATCTACAAACACACACACACACACACTTACGCTCACTCATCAGGAACACATATAGTACAGAGTAGACTGTGTGATGTTTGCCGTAAGCTTCTCGCGTCAAAAGTGATGATGAATAGTTTGTTTGATGTTACTTTGACCATCCTTACGATCAGCTAAAATGAGTGTACATATGTGTGTGTGTGCGTGTGTGTGTGCCTTTTGTCGACCTGAATGAACCTCTCGGTGCTGCTGCTTTAAAACAATGCAACTCTTGCGATTCAGTTCGATAGCCTTGCAATCTTTGAATGGTTTGATTTTGGTTAGAGATTGGGTTTTGTTTAAAACTGATGCTTGACAAAAATAATCACCAACTAATGTCTAGTCTCGAGTGGATTATCAACATACTCACAAGCTGATTATGCAGTTCAGCAAAAAAAAAATATAATATGTCAAGTTCTGTTTTAAATTTCATCGATCGTTTTATTTGGGGTGGTTTGTTTGTTAAGCTGGCTTCTAATTGTGCGCTGCGAAACAATTAAATGCTTAGCTTGGCAAAAGTCTGCGGTTTGCATTAAATCATCAGTCTGTTGTTGACTACGACCATAACCACTACACTATCTGTACTGTGGTGTCAACCTCATCTAGTACTTCGGCTTTGGCATTGCGTTTGAGTTTGCCTTTTGCCTTTGCCATTGCCATTGGTGCAGCTCTCCATCAGCGCCATGGAAAATAATTTACATAAGCAGCAACCGCAAACTGCAGCTCCCCCCGAGATGAGCGAGTTATTCTAGAGATGGAGAGCGCGAAAAAGGCGCCGAGGGATGCCAAATTAAAGCCAAGCCCCCCAACCCGTTAAACCCATGCAGTCAAATCCCTCGACCAGGCCAAAACAACACAGCTCGACAAAAAAAAACTCCAAATAAACAAAAACATATATGAGTATTATTTAGTCTATAGCTTTCGATTTGTAGATGCCCTCTACTTGGTATTTAAGTGAAGTTTAACAAACAAACAAAATATAATATGTACTTCATTTCAGAAATATATTTAATTCTCGCTTTAATAGAAATAACATTAAAGATAATTTATAATAATATTTTTGCTTGATCTGTGATATCATCTTCTCCTTATGTGCATTACACCCCTTTCACTGAGATTGTCTCACATATAGGGCATTTTAAATCTATATGCAACTCTAAGGATCTTCACAGTTTTTTATTTTTTATTTTTCGGTATTTTTTGTTGTTAGTGGTTTGGCTGTTTTGTTTGGATTTTCGTGCATTCACTTGCGGAATTTTTGTGTTGTTGACTCGGCGACGCATATGAATGTATCCCGGGTCTCTGTTAGAGTGTATTCCATCTCCTTACCCTTTCTGGCAAGGGAATGAGTTTGCATATGTGTCGGCGCATACATAAACAATGCCAACAACAAGAAGACCAAACTAACACACACACACACACACAGAGACAGAGCGAGAACAATGACAAAAGAACGCATTTTGTGTTGTGTGTGTCTGTTCTATGCCCCATCCACACCCATCCTCCATCCTTCAGCCTTGCCCTTTTGCCCACTGCTTCAATCCATTCTCCGTTTCGCCGTTTCTGTGCCCTTGGTTGTGCCCCGTTCCTGGCTGGTTTATTATGCAAAAGTTATGCAAAGATAAGCAAAACTATGAGCAACGACAGCAGCTTGCTAGCCCAAAAATAGCATGAAACCCTGTCCCCATATCCTGGGCTACATAAAGCATATCCACATCACGGCCAAAAGACAAGCGCTGATGTAGGAGGAGGTTACCAGTTCGCAGTTTTTGGTGCGCAGTTCTCCGTTCGCAGTTCCAAGTTCTCAGTTTCAACTGTTTTTTGGGAAAGCGGACAGATGTTTGGTTCGGTTCTGGGTACCGTCGTTTAAGTTAATTGTGCGGCCAAATGCAAAAATCAACTTTTTTATAAAGTTTTTTTTTTATATTTTATTTTATTATTATTCGCTTCTTTTTTTTTTTTGGAGGCGTTGCTTCGGAACTGGCAACTCGTCGGCACCTCGTGAACGAAATGGACACTTAAACTCTAATCGAAAAACTTTTGCCCATATACAAGTCACTTTAAAATGTGCTTAATTTGATCAGCGTGCGGCGATTGTCGAACTCTCTGTCCCATTCCCATTCTGTCTATCCCTCACACACACACTCTCATTACTTATCTCTCTTTCAGACAGATTAACATAATGAGCTTTAAGATGGGCACAGCGCCAGTCGGACATGGATAAAGTGGAAACCAGAGCCCAAACCCTAACACAGCCCAATCCAAGCCAAAACTCGACCAGTTATAAAGTTGTTACTGCCATTGAGTACAATTTGTGTGCTTTTCAATTGGTTTTTTTTTTTTAGTTCTTTTTCTTTTTATTCTTTTCACAATGCTGTTGAAATGGTTATGTGTATACCCTACTAACACAATGGTTATTAGCAGATCAGTACCAGAACTAAAAAGGCAACATGCAAGATGGGTAGATACCAAAAACAAAAAAGACCCGACTATATATTTCTAATTATGTTGAAGTACATTAAAAGTGAATAGACTTTGGAAATTTGTATTTTTTGACCGCTAAAAACTTTTCTACTTATTGGCTATTAAATTTTAACCTCTATCATTTGATGTGAGTTTAAAAAGTAAAATGTTAGAAACGCTCCAAAGAGAAAAGAGTTTAAATATTAAAGGCGAAAACAAAAAATAAAATTTAACTGTAATTCAAGGATTAGGTTAACTAAGACTGCAATGTGCCTGAATTAAAAAATGGTTTCCATACGAATGAAAAGTACTATAGAGCTTTTAAAAAGCCGAATTCGGATGATTACACTTCAGTCCATAGATTATTTGAGTTGAATGTAGCTGCTGTTTGTGACACCAGATCGAGTGTGCAGTTTTTGGAGAGCGTGTGAAAGTCAAGAGGACACTTAAGCTCCTACAGATACACACCCACACGCACACAGATATACATTTTGACAGCGTTTTGCGGTAGCAGTTGGCACTTGATGTCTTCTGCACCTTTTCATAGCAGCAGACAGACACTCAAATATGATGCCAGCTGGGAGGCAGAGAAAAGTCCTTTAGCTGCAAAACAAACAACAACATTTGCTGATGCAATTGAAAAATTAAGCAGCCACTTTGTCAAAATATTGTTTCAATACCAAACAACGAGCAATGAACCCAAAAAATAAAAAAATAAATCCCATAGCCAAAGCTGCCTATATTGCCAGCTTTAATTGTCGACATCTGTAGCTGACATAGAATTGGGAAAAGGTTCTTCAGTTTCCATTTTCCCAAAGTCGACATACTCGCTTGGCACTTATTACTTTGGCATCTGCGTATGGTTTTGTCATTTATTGATGCAAATTTTCCATCCTTTTTTTTTCTGTTGAGTCTTTTGTGTTATTTTTTTTGTTGATTATTCTTTGGAATCTTTGAAGGGGTACCGAAACAGCACTTAATTGACGTCTACGTCGAACACAAGTGCGCCAAAAGCGCTGATTAGGGTTGCCATTATTGCCTTATTGCCGTATGATGCTCGCTGGCTCCTTGCTTGACTAGAGCTGTCTGGCGGGGAATGGGGGGACTGGGGAGGAGTCCTTGTCATTGTCACCGTTGTCAAAAGTTTGGCATCGTGAAAAAAACCTTTTTTTCATAATTTTATGTGAAGTGATTTCAAGCATATTCTGTGGCGAACGCAAAATTGTTGTCATCTCCTTTTTTTAAGCGGATTGAATTGACGTTAATAGCTACTTGAAGGTGTCAATGTTGGCAGCAAATGCCACAATAAATCCGCCATCCAACCATCAATCTAAGCAGCCAACTCAACAGGCATTGTATTAACTTAAATACTGGAAAATTACCGATAGCGAAATGAAGTTAAAAGAAATTAGAACCACCTAATTAACCTCTTAATTCCTATCTCTTTAACAGCGTATAAGAAAATAAACTTAGAGAAAATACTCGATTGCAACACGCAAACAAATGTCTTTATTGCTGTTTTCTTCGGTCACACTCGAACATTGCGTGCAAAAGTTTATTGCAATTTCGGAGTGACGGAGCGAGCGTGATGTGTTAATATTATCGCACCGTTGATTAGCCTGCCGGCTACCGGTGTGCCAAAAGGTGCTTGCGGCTGCAAATGTTGTTTTTGTTGTTATTTTGTTGCTTGCGGCTGCAATGTCACACACACACACTTAACTTGTTGTGGCTGTAAGTTTGTGGGCGTCTTAAAATCATTTATTATTGATGGTTGGGAATTCGAATTCAGCATAATTAAAACAGCAATGCCAAAGGGCAAAGCGTGGGCCGAAAGCTGAGAAGCGAAAGCAGAAGAAAATGCCAAAATATAAAATTAGTATATGTGGTGAATTAAAATATTGATTATTGGGAATTGAATGAATAAAGTTATGCAAAAGAAAAAAATCTTAATAGATTAATTCAATATTTGGCCAGCCACTGAATAATTTATAAATGTTTTTGTCAAATTGTTTATTCAAACTTCATATTATAAATGTATGAATGCATTAGGTACTAAGTAGGTACTTACTAATAAATGCAAAACGTCTGCATAAATCTATTCAAATAAGTACATATATTCTAAGGTAATTACATGCATTTGTGCATGTTTGTAGTACTCTTGTGTTGGTATTCTATGGGTTATTAAGGGTTTATTTTGCTTTCTACCTTTTTGGAGAATGTGAACTCCTAAGCTTTTCTTGTCTGTTGCATCAGTGGGCGATGCTTGTCATTTGACAATGTTACCAGGCTCTGCATTCTACATTCCAACAGCATTCACATCCTCATCCTCATTCTCATCATCAGCAACAGCATCGTCGTCGTCGTCGTCATCATCTTAAGCAAAGACACTGTGTGGGCGTCAAGCAGGAGTGCCAGGTCTTTTATACCATACCGTCTACCGACTGTGTGATCTACTTGGCAATGAATGCACAAGATGCATCTACTATCTGTGCATGTATGTATGTAGTTTTTCTTTGTCTTCCCATCAGATTCAACTAAGCTAGTTGCCTATACAACGTGGGCGTTCTTTATAAATTCCACTATTCTATCTTTCTCTTTGCTCTACACTCTTCCTTCCATGCTGTGCGATTGTCACAATTTGGGAGCGCCAGGTTACAGTGTGTTGCCTAAGGTACTTGTACTGTGAGGTTTGACGTTTCATTAAGGTATCACTTTAATAATAATTTCTATTAGTTTCAATTACTGTCATCAGTTAAAGCATAAGTCTCTACAACAAATATTTACTTAACTTGTAAACGTTGTTTGTGGCAGAGCATTGAATCTTCGCCATGATAGTTGCAGCATTTCTTTTCTGTTCCTATTGCATTCAACAACGCCGTGTGCTGTGGCAATTCAGTTTGCTGTCGCTTTATTTTTATTTAATTAACTTCATTGCATTGCCAGGCACTGGCACCCAGGCATTCAGCCAGCCAGGCAACCTGCCCAGATCTTTGAAAGTCACTCTCTGCTCTCCGCTCCCGCTCCCGCTCCCTCTCCGCTTCTGCTCCTCATCACACGTTTTGTCTTCAGCTGTTGGCCTGCCCACATGCAAAGCTCTTGGCGAAGCTACATACAAGCTCTGGCTGTTGTTGGCTGTCGCAGTCGTCGTCGTTTCAGCACCTTGACAATGACTTATTGTCGCAACTCGGCTACAAGACGAAATCAACTCCAAGCCAGAAGAGGAAAGGAAACGACAGAAGCGGACAGAAGAGGACAGGACAGGACAGGGCCAGTGCCAAGGCAGGGCAAACAAGTCGACATTCAGCTCATCTTAGTTCATTGGCAATTCTTTTGGTAAAGTGGACTTTTTCATGCTGTGGTTGCGTGGGCTGCGCTCATGTGGGCCAATTTCGGATGTAAATCAATTTATTTCGCTCAACTTGAAGTTAAAACTTAAGTTCATTTCATGCGAGCAGCAAAAAGTCAAGCGAAGGTCACTTGAGACGGTCCAAAAAATAACACATACCGAATAATTTTTGGCAATTTACACACACACACACACAAAAAGAGAATCGTTGTCGTAGCTGAGTAGCCTCAGCTTCCTGTGGGCAATGGCAATGCACATCCTGCCTGTCTGGTATTCATGACGCTGCAAGCATTTAAGTGTATCCCAGGGAGCAGTAATTATAATAACCAACCAAGCCAGCAACCAAGCAACCAGGCAGCCAAGCACAAAACCCAAAAACCCAATCTCAAGCTTCACTTTTCTGTCTCGCATTCTCATTCTCAGTGTCTCAGTGAGTTTTATGTTTCTGTCTCTGTCTCCGTCTCAGACTCAGTAGCTTCTATTTCGCAGCAGCAGCAGCGCACAATGAAAACCGCAAAGTCATCTCCGGTTTATTTACTGGCTAACAGAAACAAACCAAAAGCATAAGCGAAGATGAGACCAACAGCAGCAGCAGCAGCCGCAGCAGCAGCAGCGAAATAAAAACTGAAGCCGCATGAATTTTCAATTGTAAGCCTACCCAAACCAGCGAGCACAGAATTCAGGCAAGCAAGGGTACAACATAAAACAAAAGCGAAGCCAAAGTGACTCTCTTTTTGGACAGCGACGGCGACGACGACGGCGACGTACAACGATACATCGAATTTAATTTCCTGTCAAAATCGAAGACGCTTGCTGTTGCTGTTGCGGTGTGAGGCATTCAAGCGTTAAGAATCTGCTTGGTTGCGTTTGCCAAAGTTAATTTTGTGGCTTTAAGCGCTTGGTTAGTGAGTGAATGGCTTACGGCCCGGCCCCGCTTGGCCCTTTCTTCATACGTCGTGTCCATTTCAATGGAATTTCAATTTTGAGTCTGGTAAGGCATTATGAATGAAATTTACTTGCAATTAGCAAAGCCAGCCAGCCTGTTTGACTGCTTTGCTGTTGGCCTGGCTAGCTCCTGTTTCACTCCGGTCTGTTCTCTGGCCTGCTAATGCATCTGCCATTCACAACAACTGGCGCACGGCACGTGATCAAAAGTCTGACAAAAAAAACATAAATATGTATTTTAGGCGCATTGGCGATTATGTGAATTTTGGCGCCAGTTGTTTGCGACTTGTCCTCGCCTCAAGTTCGAGTCGAAGTCAAAAACCTCCTAATGCGACGAATTGCTCCACCAACTGACGCTCTCACATTTTGTGTAGTCCCTTAGGCAGGACATGTGGCAGTTCTTTACACAGTAAACTTTTTTATGCCCCAAACCATGAAACCCAAAACAACAATAAATTCGTTTTTAAGTAAAAGTCAAAGAAATATTTATAAGTTTTCTATTGTCAAAATATTCAAAGCTATTTGTTTGCAAGGCAAAAGTTAAAATTTCCATACCCATTTTTAGCAGTGTAAAAATAAATATGTATGCAATATATGTGTATTTGAGTCCAACTGGCGCACAACGACCTTATTAGGCTGGCTTTGACTTACAAGATTATCTTCTATATTTTTTTTGAAAGCATCTTCTTTAGCTGGCAGCAAGGCCAAGTGCAAATCCTTTGTCTAGCGATTTATGTATTTTTGTTTGTTGTTGTTGGTGTTGTTATTATTGTCTCAGCCATGGCCATAACTTACTTGAAAAATTGTTTGTAGAGAACAAAAAAAAAAAAAAAAACTGCCAAAGCCTAACAAATGTGAAGGATATTTTCCTACACTTTTTGGACTTTGACAAACTGTGCACAACAAAAGGCATAAAAATAAATGGAAACCGATTTCACATTGACGCAACATGTGTAATTAATAGACTTGAGACGACAACCCATCATTACGCAACCAGAATCTATGCGGCATAGTGTGCTCCTTCCTATTTGGGGTTGGTAGTGTTTTTTTGTTTGACACTTTTACACGCGGCATATGATGAACGCGATGTCGTAAAGCAGCGCCAAAGTATTGGCTACCAAAAGGTGTCTATTGTATTATTTAACGGGTTTCGCCCATCTCCCAACTCCAATAGTCGATGCCATGCAGAGAGAGCCGTGCACCATAAAATAGGCGACTCATACTTTGAGTTTAACGCATTCCCCCCCCCACCCCTCCTTTTAGGCATCACGCACACATATGTATGTACATAAGGGCGACACATGTCCTTGTGCGGCTTTGACTTGGCCTCCAGCCGAAAATAGCCAGGCAAGGGTTCACTCCGTTTCCCTTCCTCTTTTCACCAACAAGTGTGTCACTGTCACACTCAACGATTTTGGAATGGCAACGGCCAAGCCATAAAAACGAGAAATAAACTGTATAACCAACTATTTATACCCTTTATGTGGCAGTAAAAGAATTTTCTGGACATAAATGAAATATTTTCCTTCTTTATGTTAGCTGACTTATAAATAAGTTATACGAATAAAATAAAGTAATACCTAATTGTTTTTTGGAATTTATATTTTTTTTTATTAAAAATATTTAATACGCCGCTAATGAAAAAAAAAATGTTTAAAAATATGCATAAGCCTTAAGGTACTATGAATATTTTTGCATTTTAAAGGCATTTTAAATTTATTTTTGTATTAAACGCCCACGTGCCTAAATCACTATAAATCTTTAATAATGGCAACATTTTGTTACCATTGTAACTGATTTATTGCAGGTTTTTAATGTCGGTAAGGAACCGAACTCAATTAAAATGTTATATCTTGAAAAACAAGGTAAATTTAAACTCGATATAAAAATATTTGTAGGAAAAAGATTTAAAGTCTCCAGTCAAAAATAAGAATAACTACTATGAGCATTATTAAGGAGGTAGGTTTGAAGTATTTGGAGCATTATTTACAGAAATGTTCTTACTCGCTTTTCTTAGCTGTAAACTAGACATTGACTACGCATATCCAGCAGCTAACTAACTTACCAACGTGACAGATAGTTTCGTGGCAATAGCATCATACCCGACTCGATTATGGGCACTGCAACAGCTAGTCAAACAACTGATGGGGTGGTGAGAGAAGAGACGTGGAGAAGAATAGGAATTGCGTGGCTTTCAGGCCCACTAGTCGAGTGTTTGTTATCTGTCGCTTTTGCTGTACGCTCTTGTTGCTGTTGTTGGCCAGACTGTTTGGCTGGCAGCTGCGTTCACGCAAATAGAAAAGATACTCAAGGCACTCATTTGAACGAGACGATGATGACGACGACGCAGCGCAAGGCACACACAATGAAACTGTTACGTGATGAGTGCCGCGTCATGCGGGCCAGTGCGAAGAACCACACAAACCACACACACACATCTACACAGAGGACATGAGCATAGCTGGAAAACAGTTGAGAGAAGCACACACACACACATATAGATTTGAACAAAACTGCCATCAGTGGGCGGCATTTAAACCAAAGTCGCCTGATGTCCGCAACGAGATTTAAATAGAAACAAATTAGTGTGCCATTTGCATTTACCGAAGAGCTGAAGAGAAGGCGCGCCCCACTCATTTGGATCGAAAACCAATGGGTGGTTGTGTTAAGGCTCAATTCGGTGGCAGTTCAACGTACGTTTTCAAAAAGTGTTGTTGTTGCATTTGCAGCAGAAGCAATTGTTTGCTGTGCAGCTTAAATCGCTTACCCAAAACATAAATCCAAAAAACATAGCAGTACATATAGAAACGGACAGACGACGTTTGTCGACATTTCATTTGCCTTTGTCAACGGTTTTCTCTCTGCATTCTTTCCCTATTTTTGTTGTTGTTGTTGTTGTTGCTGCTGTGCACATTTAGTCAGGTGCACAAACGAAACACAGGGCTAAGAGACAAGGTGGACGGCGGCGGCGACAGCGGTTTTGGGTGGAAGTATTTCAAATCTGAGCAGCATGTAGCGGCATTGACAGTTTGAGCTTAAAAATCCAATTAGTCTTTGATTTGCATACAAACATACACAAAGAGGCAGCAGGAGCACCAGACGACAACAACAACAACAACTACAACAAAAGCGACAAACAAACAGAGAGAAAAGTCGCAGAATTTCTTGCTAAATATTTTAAGACCTACATTCGGCATTCGGTATTTGGATTCGGATTTGGCCCAGGTTACAAAACATCTGAAGCCAGCCAATGTTTTGTGGCAAGAGGTGAGAAAGAGAGAGAGTAAGAGATAGGTAGAGAGATAGAGAGAGTGAAAAAGAGAGGTGAGCTGAAACTTGCGGCATCTTCAGCCCGCACCACAATAGACAATTGGATTTTTGCGGTTTCTAATCCAATTTATTTCGTCTTAAATACGAAAACCTGCTCAACGTCGTCCTTTGCCGTTGTTGTTCATTCTTCTTGTGTTGTCGTTGTTGCTGTTGTTGTTGTTGTTGTTGCTGTTGACTTGTTGTATGCTACAAAGTATCCTGTTTTTGGGTGCGGTTCAATGTAATTTAATGGCTGGCAACGGGCAGGACACACACAGACACACACACATAATACACATATAAATATATCCAGAGTAAGTCGCAAAGTTAAGCTCTCAAACACACACACACACACACACATAGAGGCTGAATCACCTGCTCACTCAAATCGTCGACGACAGCTCTCAGCAAACTAATTTAAATATTTCAGCAATTAAAGAGTCCAGGCAATTAAAATAAACCAAACACCCAAAGCGACACCACAACTCAAACTACACAACAAGCAACAACAACAATAGCATCAAACAATAACAAGCCTAAAAGGAACAGAAAATGAATTTTCAGTTTGGTCAGGCCTTCAAGGCAATCGGAGCGGAACGGAGCGTCCTGCTACACTATCAATCAAATAAATAGCCTACTTTGGCAGCTGTGAATTATTTTTCGAAGGCAATGAATCGAGATTAATGTACACAGATATACTGATAAATAAATTGTATTCAGATAAGGATGAGAATCAAATTCAAAGAAGCGATACAATTGTTATAAGATTTATCAAAAGATTAAAAATATTCTATCCCAAAATACCAAAGTATTTATACGGAATACATTAAAAAAGTAACTTGTTGGGCAAACTATCATAAATACTCTCTAGAAGAGTTTGCATACAAAAACAAATAATGCCTGTGCTTAGAAATCCTACCAAGCAACATTAGCAACAAACTTCTGCAATCGATTATAACAAACATGCTACAAACATTTAGCGTACTAAATAATAGCAAAGCAAATAGTTGTTGGCTTGTTATTGAGCTCATTAGGCTTTGATATCGATTATGGCTTGGACATTAACAGCATTGTTGGCCATGCGTTATACCCCTTTTAGCGCCAGGGTATAACAATCAGCAGCACAGTGTTACTAACAACCTGTATGCGGCCGACGCCGTTACCCCCCTGTCGTATACGCAATTTGCCATCGCTCAATGTGTGTGTGTGTGCTTTGTGCTTTGTGTGTGTTTGCTGTGGACAACGTTCAATCAATGTCAACGTTGTTGTCGTCCAGCTGCCTGATCCTGTTGCTGCTGCCTGCTCCTCCTTCACTCTCCCGCTTTCCTTGTTGTTGTATCGTACTGTCTTTAGCTACCATAATTTTGAATCCAATTTTTGGCGACAGTTATTCCAACAGCTGCTGCTGCTGCCTTGGCTGTGGCTATTTCTGGTCTTAGTTTCAGTTTCAGTTTTGGGGTTTTTGTTTTTTCTATCTTTGGACTTTCTGTCTGTGGCAAATTTGGCACAATGCCGAGCAATTGGCGTTCACTCGGCGATTATAGCTCCACTTTCTCCTTGTGCTCCATTTTTGGCTTCCCCTCCCGCTCCCCACACCCAGCAACTGTCAATATCACACGCAGGACTGGACACATGACAGACACATTGACACATGGCGTACAAAGGCAAAAGACACACACACACACACACAGGCCATTCACATGTATTCTCTTACTGTCTAAAGTTGTGTCTGTCCTTGCCTCGTTCTTGCAGCCATGTGTGTGATGTCGATGTATTAAGTGGAAACACCTTGTAAAATGGCTGACAGGTGTTAGAAGACTTTGCAAGATTTATGCGCTGACATTAACATGAATATGTATTAGTGTGTGACAGCACTGCACTGTTTTATCCGTGTGTGTGTGCGTTTGTTGGTCGCCCAAGCAGTTAAAGGATAACAGCGCATTAAGTTAAGCATTACAACAACGGCAACAATTTCACACACACACACACACGGAGATCCGGAGAAAACACGTGTGTGCCAGGAAACGCTGTGGTTGCAACAATTAAAGTTTATTTGCTGCGCCCACACACATACACATAGATCCTTATGCCATTACAGTGACACACACACGCATACGCACTTATTCAGACAGTGCGACCGACTTTCACATGGCATTTGTGTATTTATAGCCGGACCGACTTGCCACAAAATTAAATAAAAGCAAAAGTCAACAAGGAACATAGATTTGCTTGCCTGCCTGCCAGCGCTTTCTCTGCTAAGGTAAACAACAATACATATATGTATATATAGTAACAACAACAACATTCTATGAGTAAAACGTATGTATGCCATCATCGTTATAATGGACAACAGACCTAAAGAGACACACGCGGCGGCGGCCTCAACTGGACCTCGACCGACGACCTCTTTAGGCTATAGCTTCCTGGGAGATGATACCGTGAGTCAGGTCATACTATTCTATTTATTCAAAATAGTTTGCTTAAAAAGTAATACTAACAACATGATCTAAGGTGTTGAATAGAGTTAGAAAAAATAATATATATTTTATTTAGTTAAGCCAAAGAAGTTTAAAGATGATTTACTATATAATACTTTTAAAATTTTATGGAATATCATTTCTATTATACATTAAGATTCACTTAAAACCGTATCATTCATTCGTTTATATAATCCCTGAACCAGGATTGAATTGAATAACTTTGATTTGGTTATACGAAGCATTCAAATATGTTCCATCTCTAACAATTTTGATTGATGTGGCATTCTGCAGTCAGGTTTGCTACTGTCAACCATTTTAGTATGTGTGCTACTACTGTTGTTGTTGTTGTTACAATTGTTGTCACTGGTGTTGCTATTCCGTCCGGTCTTTGCTGCTTGCCTCCTCATTATGATTGTCAAAGTGACGAGCTGGTCATGCAAAGGTAAACACAAAATGTGTAAATACAAAGCCATATATATAACAAGGCATATATACATATATAGTATATCTGTACAAGCCCCCAGTTTTTTCTCTCCTATTCCCTATATGTTATGTTGGCATTGCAATTATCATTGCGACACTAAATATTTGTTGTTTGCTTAAGTGCTTTGTTGCCTGTTGGCTGCTGACGACGACTGCCAGCTACTATTTTGGCCTTAGTCAGAGAGCTAGGTAAGCAAATCTAAAAGCAGGATATGGCATTAGAATTACTTACATTTTCGTTTAAGCTGAGTGATGATGGGGCGAAGGGTGGCAGCTTGTTCAGTTTTTGGCAATATCAGTGCCTACTTTATGGCTTTAAAGACGGAAATTGCTTTTTATGCGCCTTTAAGTAGGCAAAACGATTCATTTTTATGTCATTACCTTGTCGTCGTCGCCCTCTGCTTCCTCTCGGCTCTCTTCCTTGTTTCTTATTACGCCCTATTTTGGGCCGTTCGTCATTCATTATTTGCACTTTTGTTTCAGTTTTCAGCCTTCAGATTCTTCTTCTTGTTGTTTCGCATTCGCGTTTTCTCTCGTAAGGCTCATGAATTTTTTATTATGTTTTTCCGGCTTTCTGCAGCACGCTTCTTTCTCTTGCTCTTGCTACTTTTGTGTTGCCATTGTTGTTTCATTTTTAAATTATTAAATTTTATTGCCGTATCATATTTTATGTGCGACCGCTGCTGAAACATTATATTTCGATTAGCACCTGTTTGCTGCTGATGTTTTTTTTTTCATTTTTGTAAGCTTCTTTTCACGGTCAGGGGGATGTTGGATGATGGGGGGGAAAGAGAATGAGGGTGTTTATGTCTTTCGTTCGAGTATTGTTTGCGGCTTTGTCGAGCTGTTGATCACAGCAGATGACGCCACCTGCTAAACATCAAAAACCCAACAACAATAGCAACAAACACAACAGGTGTGACCTGATGTCCTGCCCCACCTAAGAGGTCCCTCTGTACCCCGCCTGCCTAAGGCATTAGATTTTATTGCACTGCGCTTGAGTTGAAATTTCATTGGCACATAAATAGAGGCTCGTTTTGATTTCCACTAAATTAAATGCGATTTGCTTTCGGCTTTTGGCAAAGTTTAGCGATGCGAATACCACGAACACAGAGTTCACAGAAAACGCTGAAAGCAATAAAATGTATTCAAATTCTTTTGAATTCTATTAAGCTATAATTGTGCATAAGATGTAACACAAGCCAGCCAGCAGCCAAGCAGCTTATTAAGGTTAAGGAACCTAATATTTGCTTTAATTTTAAGTTTTAACTCAAAAACATGAAATATTTTTTTTTCTTAAAAATCTCTACTCCTTCACTTTGCATCCAAATTAACGAGCATATGTTATTTGATTATAATAAAAGTTGTGCATAAATATTATGATAATTATTTTTATTGTTTGCCTGAGTTTCTAGCACGCAGCATATTTTCGTTTTTCCGTTGTCTTTCTGACATCTCATTTGGCCCAAACGAGGCAGAAACAAAAATAAAAAAAATGTAAGCATAATTTATTTATTCTATATATAGTATGTAGAGCATTTTAATTGGAGTTTTATTTCGTGTGCAAATTAAATTTAATGTTGAATAAGTGCTGCAATTATAATCAGCATATATATTACAATTATTACGATTATTATTATTGTTGTTGTTACGGCCGACTTGTTAATCGCAATAAGCATAATAATTATGTTTTAAAAAGATGTGAATTTCTTATTACACGGAACTCTCAAATATTATATTCATGCTGTGATTTAAACTAGATAATTGACTTAATTAATATTGTAAATATGTGTATGTATATATATTAATGCCATTCCTGAGTAAAGACAATGTCTGTTCATTAACATAAACTTCAATTGCATTGGGGACTAACACAAACACACATACACATTCAAATTACTTGTATTATCTTAGGGTTGCCATTCAGGCAAAGATACATTACTTGCTCGCAATGCTATCGAGTGGAGTGACTGGCTGTGTGGTCCTTTTACTAGTTCCAATTGCAGTTGTTGTCATCCGTCTGCTGCTGCTGCTGAGTGTCCCTGGGGAGTATAAGGGAATTCTGCTGTCGTTGTCAGCAACTGCAATGTTCTCAATGCAACTAATTAATGTGCCAATGTAATGGGGCGATACATACATATAAAACCGATACGTGGGTGGGCGGGCTGTCAGGAATATTTCGTGCTTGGTCGGTCAGCTAATAAACTGTCAACTGTGCTGCTGCTGCTGCTGGTGCTGGTGTCATTGTCTGTCAGTGTATGCGTACGTGTGTGTGTCTGGTTGCGGTTGAAGGCGTTGAATGATGCCATTTAAATTGATTTCGGTGGCTCATTCAACGATGACAGTTGGGGCCGAGTGAGTATATTTCTTTCTATGGCAACTGCAACCGTACATTTGTCCAGCTGTCCGGCTGTCCATCCTCTGATCAGTGAGTGTCCTGTCCTGTCCATTTCTGTCATCCATTTGGCGCATTGCCTCATGTGTATTTTTATTAAATAAACATTTCCGATGCTTCACCTCCAGATGCATGTTCGGAGAGAGAGAGAAAAATATATTTAACTGCCGCTGCCGTTGCCGCTGCAATCGACCCGAAGACAAACACCAGTCAATGCCAATTAAATGGAATTTTAATTAGCGTAAGTTGCGCTCCATGACGGAACACAGACAGCGAGCGGTAAATTGCGACGTCACCAATATACATATAAAAATAACCCTTTTCTGATAGTGGACAGGTGCTCAAATACTTATATACATATATATATATATGTTTGTAGACATATGGCATCTGGCCATTCAATAGTAATTATTTGTGCACATATAATTGAAGAATTTTCTGTGTTTGCACTTTTTCGTTGGCTGTCACCTTTTAAACGAATATTTCTTAATATATTTTCATTCCAATTATGCAAAGTTTCGCACGTCAATCAAAGAATTAATCGATCATTAATCGTAGAATTTTGGTACAAAGAGCAATAATATTTTTATTCAAATGAAATTGTTTACAAAATAGAACTACAATTGTTTCCTATTAAGCATAAATTGCATAGATTAAATTAAAACATTATTTTTCTATCACAAATAACCGAGTTAGTTGTAAATTTAATACTCTTTTCAGTGAATTTCTGTTGATTTTCAATATGTCTGTGTTCTAAACTAGTTATTGAAGTGCTTTGCAAACGTCAATATCAATTATCGAACGTTTCTACAAAAATTGCAATATCAATTATAGATTGTTTTCCCGGAACAGACAGAGAGAGACAGAGTTAAAGTTAGAGTTAGAGGGAGAACGAGAATGAGAATGAGAGAGAAATGCGCATTCAGTTTTAGTTGAGAGCTGCTGACAACTAGACAGCCGGACAGCCGGACAGCTGGACAGCCGGACAGCAGCAACCAAAATCTGGCACTTCATTTGTTTAAACAGCAGCTAGATCCTTTTTTTCTCTTCAACTAACTCTCCTTTTCTTCTCACACTTTTCCACACTTTTGTTGGGGACTTTCATTCGCTGTCTATCCGCTCGTGTGTGTAAATAAATAAAAATTTCAAATTCAAATTCAGATTTCTGCAGATTGGCGCATTCGCCAGTCAACTGCTGCTGCTGGCAGCTGAATGAGCTGTATTCCACTAGTTAGTCGCTCGTCAAACATGAACACAAACATTACACACACCCACACACACACACATACAGAGCACAAAATTATGGCTGTAAATGTTATAAAGCTGGGTGCTTAAAAGCTAAGCGCATTAAAATAAATTACAAAATAATATTATTTGCAATGAGAATGTCAACTAAAATTATTTTATTCAAGACAAGGATCTAAAATTGTAATAAAAATGCGAAAAGGATATTTCTAATTATGTATTTTCGTTCGGTGCATTGAAACTGTTCGCAACACTTTGGGTCTGTTTCTGTTACAGTTTCTGTTTGATTTCATTTCATCATTTGACGTCTGACAATTTGCCAGCCGCTTGGGCTATCCCCCCTCACCCCACCCGCTTCTAACCGCTCAGACAGCATTAGAGGCGCCAACAACTCCCCAATGCATTTGCCGTGTGAAAATCCAGCGCTATGATTTTTGTAATTTGATTTGCAGATTTTGCTACGCTCTCGAGAAGGGGTTGCTATGGAGGGGATGGATGGGTGATGGGAATATGGCGACACGTATCGACACATCAAATAAATTGCTCGCCGGCTCTTTGGCGAATTCCCAATGATGAGCTGCTCACAATTCGAATATGGTCAAATCGGGCCCGCAGTGTGAGGGGGATAGAGTTTACTACCAACTGTTTCGAGTCCAGACTAGACCAGGCTATTGGGACTTGGTTGCGTTAGTTGAGTGCTTTTGGGCTTTCCACAACGATTGCTGTTCCCTGCTCTCACTCTCTCCCCCCCGCCAGTTTCTCGGCCCTTCAGTTTTATGATGATGTTGCTGGTTTTTTTTCTTTCATCTCTTTTTTTGTGGTACTATTTGATCAATTTGTATTCTTCAGCTACACACATAGTTTATTTTGCTTTCATGCATTTCAATTTACAGGCAAAGATTTGTTTGCCCCAAACCTCCACCCCCCTTCTATTTTTGGACCTCCTTTCATGTCATGTGTGTGTGTTTGTGTGTGTGTGTTTGTTAGCTGTTGCCTTGTCACATGTGTCAATTGCAATGCTGCTTATGCAAACTAAAATATGCTGAAGAATTAAAATTCAATTCGGTTTGAATATGCACAAAACGGAAATTGGAAATAAGAAATCAAAATTCATCTCATTCGAAATCGAGCAACAGCAAAAATCAGCAAAAATCAGCAAAGGAATACCCTTACTACTTGTCAAATTGTTAAATCGATCATTATGATTATGCCTATTTTGATCAATATGAAATCATAGATGAAAGAAATAGAACACTAGAAAAGGGGGTGTAGTAATGTTTCTTTGTATTTTGAGCGATGAGTTGTTGTTCATTACCCTGTCAATAGAGTATTTGCAATTCGTTTACATTCACATGACAATATTTTGACTTATTCTCCGATAAGTTGACAAAACATGTGTTTCTGCCACATTCCAAATAAAAATGTTCGAAATCATAAAGTTTAACTTTGCTGTACGCAGTCGAAGAAACATTTTTCTTGAGTCTTGAGTTGATTTAATTTTGCCAAAATTCTCAGAACGGACGTGGAAATGTTGGCTTCAAAAGTCAGATTTCATTTCATAGTCAAATCCGTTTAGTTTGTGGGTTTGCTCAAATTGAAAACGACACTTGTTTTAATTAAAAATGTCTCCCCCAACAGCCAACCAAAAATATAATTTTGAAAACGGATCAACAACACAGCTCGTCCCCCATCAAATGGATGATACGAGGGATCTGCTAAGATGGGATGAGGATAGCATCATTAAAGTGACATCAGCAAGCCGGTGACAGCAGTCAGTTTTGAACATTGATTTAAGACCGAAAAATTGTCAATGTTCAATGTTTTTAGGCAGGCCATTAAGTCAAATGTTGCGGATAAAGAGGCTCAGGCTCAGGCAGCAGCAGCTGGCCAACAATTGTCTCAATCCGCAGATAAACTGGAACTGCTTATAAATTCTTTTGTCTGCCTGCAAGCCAAAACTGTCGGCATCTTTTTGTGCACTTTGTTGGTTGTCATCTCTTCTTCTCTCGCTGTCTCTGTCTCTTTGTCTCTCGAGGGATCTCTTTGCCGGCGATCAATGCTGGCTTGTCAGCTTGCTCCATGCACATTTTATATATGCAGGAATGTTGTGCTGGCTGAAATTGTTCCCTTAACTGGTTTGCAAGCACACTAAAAACAACTACAACTTGGAAATTGTTTTATATAGCCCGAAGCTAGTTATGGCCAGCTGCTGGCTGCTGACAGGCTTTGGAGCCTGGCGAGAACCAGCAACATGTCCGCTTTGATTACAATGTATGAGGTATGAATAATGAAACATATTTTTATTTTAATCGCTTTTAGTTAACCTTTTGCTTTTGTTGTTGTCCTCGCTTCAAAGAACAAAGTTGATTTATTGAATTAATTATTTAAGTGGCCTTCGGCGATCTAATCTTTGACATGCCCAAAAAAGTTGTTCCAGATGTGTTATTGTGTTTATTGGGCTAAGTATCTTTGTGTGATTAAAAAATATAAAAATACAACTTTGGAAAATAAAATAATAATCAACTCAGTTGGTACTTAA
Source organism: Scaptomyza graminum (assembly GCA_018901835.1). Classification (NCBI taxonomy): domain Eukaryota; kingdom Metazoa; phylum Arthropoda; class Insecta; order Diptera; family Drosophilidae; genus Scaptomyza; species Scaptomyza graminum. Next base: position 10,334,089 of record JAEIFL010000002.1, read on the forward strand.
ACGAGGCATATATCTTATCAACTTCGTCAGGGACACGCTCCAATTCCTCAATGGTCTTCATTGCCTCGGTCAGATGGTGCAAATAGTGTCGCTGCCCTCGCTGCAAAAGGGGCGACATTACCCTGGCATTCATCACACTTTTGGCGGTTAAAGTTTTGTTGTTGTTGTTGTTGTTGTTGCCTAATCCTAACTCATCCGAATCAAAGGTCTCACACGATAAGGACTGCAGTAGCGGATGATCCGTTTGCATAACCAGCTTGTCGGTTAGCTCGGTCACTTTGCTCATGGACTGATGTATCTGTTCCTGCATCTGAATCTGGGAGCGCACAATCCTACGCAAATGATCTGCACCATTGCCCGGTTTGGTGCTCTTCAAAGAGGTTCTTGACAAACTCGAAGCGGGGCTGGCTGAGGTGCTTGGCTTCTTCTTGGCATCGATTGAGTTGACGTAGAGGGGCTCCAGGTGCAAACCATATTTGGCAATTAGGAGCTCTCTTGTCTGTTTGCAATGTTCACGTGCGGATGCCAGTGAGCTTTGGAACATCTTATCGACTCTCAGCATGCGTAGATCCCTAATCATTTCCTTGCCATCGACGCCGATTTCTTGTTCGCCACAGGATGTCTCACATAGCAAATGATCTCCGCTCGCGCCATCTAGATCTGGTTTCGAGCTTCTTTCATGCATCCAACGTGGCGTTGGGGGCAACTTAATACCACTAGACGAAGGTAATCCAAAGAATCGATGATGTCTCAGTTTGAGCGAATTCGGTTGGGTGCGCTTTAGGCAAGTTTGTGTTGATTTCTCCACCATTTCCCTGTTGGAAGATTGAGCTTCCTTTGGCTGGAGAGTATCTTTGGAGTTCTCGGGAATTGACTCTAGGGATGAAGTGTATCGATGGTTCGGTGTCGCCTTTGCTTGCTGTCTTGGACTGTGTTCCTCTTTCTGCAGTTAAAATATGAATTGACATTTTCGGGGTGTTTTTTTAAAAATTCAGCAAAAACTTACAACTTCACGTTCCTTAACAGATCTCGGGCTGGAAAGTAAGTACTGGCTGTATGCATCCATCTAGAGAAAGAGTTTGAAATTAAATTTGTTTTTCAGCAACTTAATTTCAAGTAAAGTTTCATAATATTGAAGTTGACTGATCTTTGATTTATTTGAAAGTTAATGAAATGTATATAAGATAATATTGAAGAAGATATGGAAATTGCGTATTATGTATATCAATAATTAGAGATTACGACCGAAAGGATTGGAGCTCACTTTTATTATTATTTGATTGTAAGAATGCGGCTATTAAAGCTCCCTTTGCTGTCCGTCCAGTCAGCAGCTGAGATTGCATTTTGGAACGGAATGGAATGGCTTTTTTGTTCTCATAAAGTTGTTGTTGTTGATGTTTCGAAGACGGCCGCCTATCAAAATGAACCATAAGTGGAACAAAGCTTAGAAACGTGACCAAATCAAATTTAATGTGGGTGTGTTTGTGTGTGTGTGTGCGTGTGTGTGTGTGCTTGTTTGTGTTGTTATGCTTTGTTATGAAGATGACAAGCGAGAAGTGGCGCCCTCGTACGGACAGAAGGCGTACAATGGTTTTGTTTTTATTTTTGCGTTCGTCAATTGTAACAAGTTGCTGGCAGATGACGTTGTTGCTGTAACTGTTTATTTATTTATATATTTGCTTATATCCATTAATATTAAAAGAGCACGTGGCACGCGTCAGAGCGGCACAATTAATCAAAGATTTGTTTTTCGGCGCAAAATAATGAAGCACAAATGCCCCGAAGGAGCATTTACAGATTAACTTTTTCTATGTTTGTTTGCATTTGTATTTGTTTTATTTGTTTCCTTTGATTTGTTGTTGCTTACGTACCGGGAACATGGCAAATGTTGTTTAACCGTTTCGCACTGGCAACATGCGCTGAGAGAGGAAGAGAGCGAGAGAGAGAGAGAGCGCCTCCGCTTATTCAGCATAAGCTCTCGTTGTTCGATGCGCTGTCTCGCGCTCTGCGACGCGCACTATTTTCTCATTCTGTCTGTCTCTCAGCATACGTAGAAACGAAATGAATTGAAACGACAACAGCAACAACAACGCCGACGTTGAGGAAGTCGACGACGACGACGACAGGCACAACAGGGTGTTTGGCATCTTTACCATTAAACAGCCACAGACGATGGCGTCTGTCAAGTGCGCTTCATCATAATTTGGCCGTTAATACTCACACACACACACACACAGGCTTGGTTCTCGTGTGAAGCCGTTTGCTTGGCTTAGTCCCCTCACCTTGATTTTCGCTCAACATCCTTTGCAAGAAGCAGCAGGCATAACACATAACAGTATTTTCTCTCCTCTAACGGTAATTCATTAACGCAAGGCTTCCCGCACGCACTCTTAAATATTTAATCACAAATTTTAAAGCGTGGCTTTCCCCGTCATGTTTGTTGAGTATTTTTTTATTTTTTTTTTTTAATATGTTTTGTCATGCAAAAGCATTTAATTAAATTTTTTTCGAATTTGTCAATCAATATGCATTTGTTTAGTGGTTAATTGTTATTGATAAATGGGTCATGGGACATTTTAAATTACTTAATTAGTTGAGTTTAGTTGTTGAATATTATATATATAAAATCTACTTTGACGACTTTAATTGAACATGCGAAATTTTTTGTAAAATGGCAAAGCTTTTTTTCTTTAAAGAACACAAAAGAAACAGAAAAAATTATAAAAATTATGAAAAACAAATTAAGCTTTATTTTTCTTTATATTATTTGAGATTTCAGAAAAGAACAACAACAACAAAAATAGCAGAAATACAGCAAAAGACAAAACTCTAACTGTAACTGTAACGTTAACTGTTTCATTTTTTTGTATGTAATTATTTTTAATTTTAATGATGGAGCGAAGGGTGTGGTGTGGGCGGAGGGGGATGATGGCCAGTTTATTTGAGCAACAGCAACAGCCATTTTGAAGTGGCAGCTAAGCCGCTAGCCGAACATTTCCCAACGCAAAACCCGAAACGGGAAGCCAAGGTCCTTTCTTGTCTTATCTGGCTGCTCAATCGGCCATCTCCCCAATTCTCTGCGTTCTCTTTTATGACACTGCGTAGTGCAAATAAAAAAACAAACAAAATCGTAAACTGTTAGGGGAAGAGAAGAGTGTTGGGGGGGGGGGGCTACTTGCCTCTGCCTGCGGTCAGTTTGCTTATATTTCTTATTTAATTTTTACACTTTCTCTTCAAGCACGCACCGTCAAGTACACGACCTAACCCCACTTTTTCTCTCTCTCTCTCTTTTTCTCTCTCTTTCACACTTTCTTCCTCTTTCTGCACTTGGAGTGAGGCTTACGATAAACGCTTTGCATATGCTTGCAGACTATGCCTACACTGAGAACAAAAATACATTAGCTCTATATTACATCGAAAAATAGTAAGTACCTTAAAAATTAATGGTGTTGCGCATTAACTTAAAGTTTTCGATGTACAAATTGTTTACCCTAAAAATGTTTTTCTTGATTCGCTTTACTATCGGATTTAATAAATAAATCGCTTTAAAATATAACGATATATTTATATCGGGATATTAAAATACTCAGCAAACCTTTTTTAATTGTTTTGTATATTTTTTAATTTTGTACTTTAGATAAATCTCTTTTGGAGTCCAAAAAACAATCGATTTTCAAAACTTATTGTTTCAATACATAAGTAATATTTATTTATTTGTATTTTCAGTGTAGCCATCACACTCCCTCCCTCTCTATCTCAGGGGTATTCTGTGGATCTGGTCACGTTTGTAAAATTTTGCAAAAATTTATTTAATATTTTATTCTTCCTGTGGTGCGGCCGTTGCAGTCAAATTGTTGTTGTTGCTACAACAAGTTGTTGTTGTTGTTGTTGCTGCTGCTTGGCTTTTGTTCAGTTTGGCTCAGCAATTTAGTGAAATATTTTGATTGCCAAACATGGCGCTGTTGCTGCTTTTGCTGCTGTTGCTGCTGCCATGGCGTTTGCATATGAATAACCGACAGCACTTAGCACACACACACACACAGACACACAAATACATTCGTATGTGTTCTCGCATATGTGTGTGTGTGTGCTCTAAACGGAAGTGGCAACATTGGCGCCGCAGCAAAAGTTTTTGTCGCTGACAGGAAGTTGCAATTTTGTTTGCAATTTCCTTCAGTGCACATTTGCCAAAAACTGGGTTGCTGTTGCGGTGCGGTGCTGGTGCTAGTGCTGCGCACAGAGATGTAACTGTTACAACAACAACAGCATTAGTTGCCCCCACCCCTCCCCCTCCCTGTGTTCACGCCTGTCAGCTTGTTTAGTTAACTAAGTTGCGGTTATAACGACAGAAGGTAAAAGAGAGTTTTGTACACGTGCGTAATGCAATTGTGACGTTGACTGCAACAGCGACTGCAACTGCGGCTTGTTGCATCTTCTTTCCAATGTCAACTTTCGTACCAAATTAATTTACAACAAAAGTTCAAAGCACACAGCGAACATAACACAAGAATTTTAATGTAAAAACCGAATAATTTCTACTCTAAAAATCTTTTTTTAAGTTAAATTCAGGATTATAGCGCTTTTGCGTGCAGCCCGTCAACGGGCATTAATTAAATGCTATTATTCACTAATTACTGCACAAAATGATAGGCGACAGCTACTAAATATTGGTCAACTGAAAAATTGTATGCCATTAGCCGCTGCCTCTGTCAAATTGGCAGCTGGCTGCCAAATCTAATTGTCAGTAGATTATTTAATTAGTGTCTGAAAAGCTAAAATTAAGCTCAAAAGTAAAAAGTCTGTTCACACGATTATTGATTAATTATATAGTAGAAAAGTTTTCTGAAAAATATAATTTTTTTAGATTATTTTCTCAGATATCCTTTTGATTGTTATTTATTATAAGTGTCTATGCGAATGCGAATTATTGTTGACTTCAACATGCAACATTCGCTGACTGCTGTTGCATGCCGCAACACGAATAAAATATCTATCTTTCTGTCTGTATGAGAAAAATCCCAAAATAATATCAAGAATTATTTTATACATTTCTTTTCTTTTAATAAATTGTGCGAATCTTAAATTTATTAGTTTTATTTATGCTTTTTGCATATTTTGTTTAACAAAACAATTTAAATTGACGTGTTTTGTTGCCACTGACGACAACAACAACAACTTGAGAGGAAATCGGAGAAAAACGTTTTTCATGAAGCGAAAGTTGTTGTTGATAAGTTTTCTAGTCGAAGGGCGGGAGGCGGGCAGTCATAGGTCAGCTGGCAACGAATATTTTTGGACCTAATTTGCTCAATCATTTGCATAATTTTCACAGCAACAGCCGCTTGCCACACCCCCATCTCGGCTTCTTCTTCTTCTTTAACAACTTGCTGCCTGTTTTCCATTTTTGCTTATGATATTTTTTTGGTTAACGAGAACCAAAAACTGAAAAATATTTATATTCCACATGAAAGCAAACATAATGCTGCCAGTGTGTGTGTGTGTGTGTGTGCGATAAGAGCGTTAAAGATATTTTGTCCTTGCACAGTTTGAAGACACATTCATGAATATACACTATACGTATGTGTGTGTGTGTGTGTGTGTATAAACAAACACGAACGCATGTGTGTGTGTGTGTTGCCAAAAAAATAATTGTGTTTACTTTGTCTAATGCGATCATTGAGTGGCGATGACATGACCGTATTTGCATCAACTAAATGACTGGAGTGGGTTTTGTATGTGCCACTGCACATACACATACACACACACACACATTTTTGATAGCACATCTGTTCCAGCAGCAAAGTGTCCTTGGTAAAGCGAACCTAAATGATAAACTCGGTATTTTCCTAAATGAATATCTAAGATCTATTCAAGACTAAAACCTTATCATCCAATTTATCATGAATAGATATCAAATCTTTAAAAATATGCTTGAAAATATCTAGAGATGAATGTACTTCGCTAAGACCTAAAGCAAAGGAATCTATTATTTCGACATTTTCGCTCAAACTCCAAATCAAACTTTTAATCTTCTACATCTGATGTTGAACTCATCTCCCATTCGAAAGTCAAAAATAGCATCAAAATGTGAATTTTTGCAGAATATGAGAATTCCTCAATGCTCAATGCGATTGCCACAGTCAAAAAGACCAATGACCGATGCCTTTTTACATGCTGTCTATTTCTGTGTCTGTTTCTGGTTCTGGTTCTGTCAGTGGCAGAAGCTGCTGTTGCAGACTTTCAGGTGTCGCCCCAGACTAGGACTACTGGGCACCGGAAAAAATGGCAGATAAAGGAATGGCATGCAGGCAGTCAGGTTGTCGGTCAGTCCGTTGCTGGCACATATGACTGCGGCAAGCAGCAGCAGTAGAAACAGCATTTTGAACATTTCAATCAGAGTCCAGAGATTCGAATGACTCTCGGCAAAAGGGGCATGCTTGTTTTGGCATGTGATGCAAATGCCTCAACTCAACTGGACAGAAGCCGGGATGGGAACTATGTATCTGGGCTCAATGCTATGCACATTCCCCAGTTCTAGTCACAGCGGGACATTTCGGGACGAACGGACGGACAACCGAGAGGCCCAACCACAGTGGCATAGCACCACTCAAATTGGGTTCTTTTTGCATTCGGCTACAATTGGTTTAAAGTTTAACTTTTAGTTCGATTCGTTTGCCTTTGTTTTGTGTTGTCCTTGTTTGCCGTTTAGCCAATTTAAATGCCACCACTTAACCTTCAACCCAACCCATCCGTTGAGCTTGTAAATTTGCGTCAATATTTAAACAAATTTCACCAATTCTTTTTTGTTTTATTTTTTTCGCTGCTGCATGCAAACCGCTCGAGTCATTTGGCATGCAAACTTAATTACAATTTCATTGGGCTTTGCAAAGTAGTTTTCGTGCTCGTAGTTTTCGTGAAAATAAAGCTAATTCACTTTGCTGCGTAAATATTTTAAACACAAACAGTTCCGGCATTATATATATATATATATACATATCTGTATCTATGTATATAAATAAATGGCAAACAGTTTGAAACATTTAGCATTAGGAAAATTCAGAATGTGTTTGTCTGTTTGCCACAACTCGTTTGGTAAATTAAGCTGCCACTCACTTGACACAAATACAAATTGAAATATATTGCAACAAAATGATTATTTAATAACAATACAACATAGTAGGCATGCAGGCACCCAGAAAAAGCCAACCAGCCTTGACAAGATGCACTCCGAGCACTTTTCATAAATATGCATATAAGATTGAAAATACACTGTGAAATAAATCTTATTGCGGTTTAGCTCTATATCCTTTTTTTGTTCATGAAAATGTTTTTGAATTTAAAACAATATAATATAAATATATAATATAAAACAAAATAATAATAATATAAATAGATTTATTTGACTTCTTAAAAACAAATTAAATAAAATAAGTGATATTTATTTCTAGTAAAAAATTTATTGCTTTATTAAACGAAATTCGTTAAAAAAAATTACACAAAGAATTTAATTGAAACTTTAAATATTTCAGCGTGTATTCCTGCCACGCACTCACTTTCTGTTTTCCTGACTATATCGTTGCTGCCATGACTTGATTTGTGGTGCTGTCTTTTTCTTCTTCTCCTTGGTCTTCTGTTGCTGCTGCTGCTGCTTGTGCTGTTTGCAACTGTAATTGTGACTGTCATGTTGCCGCCTCGTGTCAACTCACTGCTAGGAAATTGAAATTTATTTGCATTTTTGATTTGAAAGTCGTCATAAATATGCACACTGAGAAGTGAGAGAAAAGTGCACACAGACGAAGCAAAAACACACACACACACACACACACACAAAACGAGCAACTAACTTAGTCGCATTTGGTTTTGATGAGATTTTTTAATGAAGCCTCGTTTTCAGTTGGGAAGCCAATGAAGGCGCATTAATTGGTCTGATCCCTCCACCCTAAACTCTATCAGCACACACACACAGTTTTGCTTCTCTCATTCTCTTTCGAAAGTTCTCAAATTACGTTGATAAATAAATGCAATGGCTAAAAGCATGAAAATCGCCAAGTTCATCAGAGCACAGTTGGAAGCCATTCGAGTTGTGTGTGTGTTTTAAGCACTGATTGAAATCGAAACCGTCAGGATTTTCACAGTCGCTAAAGGATTGCCCCGCAGTGTGGAGCTCAAAAGTGCAAGATACTTTGACTTTGGCTTAAGAGTTCAATGCGTCTACGTTTACTCAACGTTGACTAGGTAAATGCTTTAGCAGCCACATAAATCTTTAACTGCAAGCCAATACATTAGTGCAAACCGAGGAGAGTAGGGAGAGTAAAGTCACTTCTTCAGTCACATAAAGTATACTTAAGCTATAGCTAACGATCCTTAAAAATTCAAGTAAATAAATAGCAAATTATTCGGTAATTTTGTCTATAAAATACAAAATTTATAAAGCTGCACAATGAACTTGAAAAGTTCAAATCGAATATTGTGTTATTCACCTTTTGAACTTTAATCCACAATAAATATGTACATATGTACGTCGGAACGTCCCCTGTGGATTGACTGCAGGGTCCCGTTCCAAAGCTATAGCTAACAACCCCCACAAAAACAAAACCCTGACTAGGTATGTCTGCAGGACTTTTGTTCTATTTATCTTATCTCATGCATCTTGAGAATCGAACGCTTGGCTTCCATTTCCACAAAAGCTGCGCGTCACTTAACATCATTTGTTTTGCTTTTTGTCGGTTTTGTTTTACCGGCAGATGCTGCTGCTTGCCCTCGAGGGGGAATCTCTCACGCTCTATTTCACCCTCATGCCCAGTTTTGTTGTTGTTCTTTTTTGTATTCTTATTCCCATTCTCCTTATTTTTGTTCTCAACTTTTGTTGGCCACAAACAAAAATGTGCGTCCAAATCATAAATTACCCCGATGCTTAAAAGTATGCAACATAATACCAGAAATTTGTGTAAGCGCATCCCCCTGCCACTGCCTGTTAGCATTTCCTGCTGCTGCGTATTCCGGCAGCACCCCATTTAGGGGTTACAAATATGTAACAACCCTAAGCGCATTTATTTTGCACTCTGCATAACCCGCACACAAATGCCAGCATTCGCAGGTTGTTGCTTTTCCCGTTTCTACCTATCCTGCAGCCCCCAAATCTTTTACTGCATAAACTGTTAACTAACGTTTGCTTCAAATGTTCTAAATAAATAAACTAACTGAACAAATGTTGCCTTTTCAAAGGCTCCGTTCCCCTTCCATCACTCTCTTTAGTAGTGGTTTTTTTTCTTCTGATTTGAGCTTAGGCTGAAAAAAAAAAAATGTTTGTGAAAATATCTTCATCACTAATGAATGTTGTATAGTTTGGTCGGCCTTTGGGCATTGATACAATAGCCACTATATACAGCAAAAAATTGGCCAGAATTTGTATTTTTCTAGCTTTTTATTTTTTATGCTGTGGATTTATTTTCGCTGCAATGGAATTTGAAAATACAAATTTCAACAAGCTTAAATACGCTTTTGTTGCACTTTTAGTTGTTAAATTTTTTGCATTTACAAGGAAAATGTTATTTTATAGTTTTACCGTATACTCTACGTAATTGATATCCGGTCTAGCCGGAATACATATACGATTTGTGGCAATAAATATCGCTTTGAATTCAACTAAATAAAAATATTGTTACTTAATTGATGGTAAATAAATAATATATGATTGAAACAAATGGCAAAACCGTTTAGGTAAAATAAATTCTAGCTATAAATACATATATAAAGAATAATATTATCAAGTACATTGTCATGTAATATTTCAAAGCGAACAGAATTTTACATTTATACACAAATTTCATAGGGTTAATTCTAGTCTGTTCAAGAATATCGATAAGTTCTATCTAATTTTGATGCAGTTGTTCATGTTGCTGGCTTTAAGGGCTTATGTTTGCCACTTGAACAATTATTTGATTGAGTTGCCATATTCACACATTCACTCATCTCAATCGGATTCATTCTATCTCTGTTTTGCGGAGCGTTGAGCTCTCTAATTGCAAGCGGTGCGTTCAAAATCCAATGGAATTTACAAGAGCAGCTTGCTCCGGACGGATATACAGCTGGTACTATGTGGCGCATGGAGGGGTATGTGGGATTTGTATAAGTGCGTTGGGTGCGAAGATGGCTCTAAAGGGGCTGAGACCAGGGCCGGCACTCATTTAAATTTCATGCTTATTGCCACAAAATAGCTCAGTTGCCTGCAGTTGGTGGCTGCAATTGCTCCACACACACAAACACACACACACACAGAGAGCCTGTAAAATATTTTACATATATCACTGACAAGCGACGACGGTTGAGACCCCGGCCAGAACCAGGACCAGGGTCAGCCAACCAAAAAACAAGCTCGGGGAAAAACCAAAATAACACCAAGGGACGTCTGTGTATGTGTGTTTGTTCGCTTGGTTAAGCTTTCAAGTAAAAATAGCAAAAATGCTGTCAACATAATAACGAAATTTTAACGCGCGCTGCGACCGACTCGACTCTCGACGGTCTGGCAACGCCATTTCAACGCATCAAGTGATTTTTATACCACACGCGGACAGCCTGGCAAACAGAGGCATTCCAAGCGGACACTTTGTTGAATCCATGACATAAGGGAAGACCAAAAAAAAGATATGATTAATTTAGAAAATGAATAAGTAACACTTAAAGAAAATAGTTATTTATAGTCTGTGTATTTGAAGTATATTATTTGTTACAGTTATAAGTTGACGATCTCTTAACAATTTCTTTTTACAGGGTACTTTTAGTTTTTAATATAACTCACTTACGTGTATCACTGTACCATTCGTATTTTGCTTGCTTTTGCTACGCGGAAAATGCTGGAAAAACGTACGGCAAACTAAAAACTGAAATCCAGGAATAAATAAATTGGTGTGGCTATGACGCTTACACACAACAACATACATATGTGTACACGGGGCATGTGTAACATACGCAACACAAAAATAGCGAGCACCATTGCAGGACGTTGCAACCAGCAAGGACACAGTCATCACCAATGGCGAACCTAGAACCGGCTGGCTGGCTGGCTGGTTGACTGGTTTGAGCCGGGTAGATGATGCTTGCCACAAGCGTAGCTCAGATTCAGCCACAGTTACTGTAGCAGCAACAACAACACAGCTACCAGTTTTCGTGCATTGCTCGTAAATTCGGCATAAAAAAGTTGCACGAATAAATTAAATTCGTTGTGTGTGCAAAAAAGCGAGCTAAATGATGAGGATGCACCCAGTTCCCAGCTCACACTTCATACACCTCCTGCTACTGCTACTGCCTCGTGCCCCATGTTGTCTGGCGCTGAGTACATTTGTCTGATTGTGAGTGCATCTATATTTAATTTTGATATTTTTAACGAAATATTCATGCTGCCTGCACTTGGATTTTAATTTACGCATGCATAACTTGTGCCCCAAAACAAAAATAACAAAAAACCAAAACAGAATATTTTTGGAGATTCAGCATTAAGAACACCAAAAGTGCGAAAAACTGAATCTGTTGAAGAACAAATAAAGCTTAAGTAATTGGATATTTTTTGCTTTAAATGAATACAAATATTAACACCTTTATGAATAAATCTTTTGAGCTGCTTGCAACTAAATGAATTCAATGAATTGCTTGTAAATTTTATAAGACTTGAAATATCCTTATTTCATTCGGTTGAAAAATCTTTAAGGATTTAATACCAAATGTTTCTCTACCCTTCAAATTTAACAACGAAATCAAACGAATCGCATTGTACTGCCGTCGCCCCGGTGACGAAATGCTACTCCTGCCCCTCACAATACAATCGACGTGCTGATATGCAGCATGAGCTGATTTGCAATCGTAAAATGCTTTGCTTTGCTTTGCTTTAGAAAAAGGCCATTCCACCAATTTCCATAGCTTCGTCGGGCTTCAGGTGGCTGCGCTACTTGACTGTGCAACTGGTCATGTAACAAGTGCAGCAACAACAACAACAACAGCAAACAATCGTAATGAATGCTCAATGATTTAACACTTGAGCAAAAGTGACGATTTGTAGCTGCTTATAAAGCAATTGTGTAGGCTGACTTCAAAGAACGTCGCCATCGACGATTTCCTGCTACTGTTGCCATTACCATTCCCCCCATTTCCCATTGCGATTGCAATTTGGCATTGCTATGGCGCAATGGCTGCACCCCCGGCATTGCCAATTGAAAATGGAAAACAAAAATTAAATAAAACAGCGACAAAGGGCCAGCGACACCGGCCACCTGGATTAGCCTATAGAACAAAAGCCATAGACACGAGACAATGACAACGTTAACGTTAACGTTAACGGTAACGGTAACGGCAGTCAAATATAATTATAGCCATAACAAAATGGAGACGTTGTTAGCGGCCTCCATTACGTGGTTGAACAATGAGCTAAGCGGAGTGCACCGTAAACAATTTTTATTTTTAACTCAAACTGCGCTTAGATGTAATCAAACAGCAAACGAATAAATATCTTAAACACAACTTAAACTTTTATTTCTTTCTGTGCAGCAAGGGACTCAAGGATGATATCTATGCCAAATGCGTTGCCTCAGCGCTTGCCTAGAGCAAATTATTATAATTTTTTTTTAAAAGTTGCCCAGAGCTCAGTCTCATCTTTTCTCGACTCGTTCCTAACGCTCATCCTAGCTAAGCAGCTTGTCCCGGCTGCTGCTGCTACTTTCGGTCGTTAAGGTGGCGCTGCGCTTGTTTAATTAAGCCAGTCAGATGCCTGGCATCCGTCGTAGCAGGGTGGTAAAGTGCTACAGCATAGTGCTCTTTGTAAGGGCGTTAGACTGAGGTGAGGTCAAGTCAGGGAGGGGATGGGGGGTTGTCAATGGTCTGACTGGTTGGCTGGCTGGCGCTGCTTGTTTGATTGCCACTCAACTGGGGATTTAAAATATGCGACAGGCGTAGAAAAAGCAATCGAAGCGAGACGAGGCGAGGCGAGATGCCAGAGACTTGAGTTTGAGTGTGCCGGATAAAATGCCAGCCAGAACACTTAAACCATCTACACGTGTTCCCGTTGTTGCTGTTGTTATTGTGTTACGTGGTTCGACGAATACGAAATCAAAGTTTGCCTCTCTCACCTTCAGCTAGTTGTTCAAATATGTCAACAATGAGCGACGACGAAATGGCAAAAATTCGCCAGACTGACGCAATTTATGGCCCCAGTTGACATTTTGTTGCAATATCCCGCAGCAACTTCGGTTAACGTAACAGCAGCAGCAACAGCTACAGCCGAAAAGAAAAACGCAAGAAAGCAGCATGTTTCATATTTGGCCAAGATGCGAATGCTGCACTGAACAAAATAAGTAGCAAAAACAGAAATTAAATGCTTCAGAATTTATTAAAGTTGACCGCCTTGTTCCAAGAATGTTTTTTGGCTTTTCGAAGCGATGTTAATTCAACTTTATTTTATTTTCTATATCTCCGAATATTTTTCAGGTGTACTTTCCGAGCCCGAGTTATCTAGCCGCAGCCCAAAAAAAAGGAAACAAAATAAATGAAAAATTGTTTCAAAAATATTGTTGCAGCCCAGAATGCAGCCCGAACTAGCGCACTAGTTGTCTTATTGTTTAGTTTGCCAGTTCCCCCTAGAAAAACATACAAAAAAATATAGAAAAGAAAACAACACGTGTTTTTTTTGTGAGCCAAAAAGGCAGCCCAATTTGCTGCCTCAAGATATGCAAGTGAATTGCATTCCATTTTCCCTCGCTGCCAAATGCGCCATGTCATAATATACATTGGGCCTAGGTCGAGACACAGCTCCATTTGGACGCGGACAACAACTATGGCACCGAGCATTTTCCTACCCTTCGAGTGGGTTGCCCATCGCTAACAGCCTTGAGTGAAAAATATTGTATGCGACCAAAGTTAATGTGTGTTTACGTTTACATTTGGCTTTGCTCGCTGTAAACATGTAATTTTCAACAGCTGCACAAAAGCGTGGCAGTAGAGGAGAGAGAGATGGCAGCTTGTGGCACACAGAGTGTGTCGCTTGTGGTTCTGCTGTTGCTGGCGTGTGTTGTGCCACATTATACACACACACGCATATATGTGCATATGTATCTGTGTGTGTGGGCGTTAACAAAGCCACTCAGAGCTGGAGACGGATATGGCAGGCGAAAGAGACGCAGTTGGACATTTGTTTGCATGACGCGTAATGGCGGGTAGCGAAATCCTTGCCAGCAACGACCAGGTGAACATATGAATTATGGCAAGCATTTGACGGAAAAACTTAAACATGATTGTGGACTTAAAAATGTCATCAGTTGGGATAGCAAAAAAACAGAACAGTTCAACAGCCAATTGATATTTTATTCAAAAATACAACAACAAAAATACACAATAAATCTTGTGTTCTGTTAATAAGTAGTTGAACAAACGTTTATCGTTGTCAACAGATTTTCCCCATAAGGATTTTAGGCGTGTTTCTTTAACATCTCTTAACCCCACCTAAGAGGGGGGCGGGGGCGAGAAAAAAATATAATAAAACCCAGCAATCAGTAGCAAAGTTCTCACTTGTCTTTCAGTGTTGGCGGCGGTGGGTGGGCGAAAAGATTTTGTGAATTTTGAGCACGTTTGCGACGTTCAAAAGAGATTAAAAGCGTATAATTGTCGCCTTAGCAGTGGAGACGACAAAGAAGAAGAAGACGGAGAAGACCAAGGACGAACAAGGCAAAAAACATTGTGAAGTTGTGCGAAGTTTTCCCAAAAAGGGGGCGGTTTCTGTTCGCCTTTTTTTTTCTTCTTCTCGACGAGGCTGTCGGGCATGATTTAGGCAAAAAGCTTAAGCGGCCAGGCCTTCACTTTAGCCCCGCAGCAAGCAAATTTAATTTCCGTGACAGAAATAAGTTTTGCGCTCAAATGCACAGCAGCCTGACTTTCCTCCCTTCCTTCCCTTTCCCCATACCACCAACTACAACACCCTTCTTACGCAGTTCCTTTGACGGCGTGCGTGGCCACTTTTCTTTTCTTGGACTCATTTCCTATCAGTTGTGTGTGTGTGTGTATGCGTGTGTGTGTGAGGATAAGTTGCAGCTCATTTTTTCTCTCTTGACTTTTATTAAAAGCTCATTAAGGCAGCGCCAAAGTTTTTGTGCCCGCCCATCTCGCATAGATTGCAAATACATACTTTTATCATCAGCTCAAAATCTGTGCAGCTGCGATGCGTCAATCTCTTATGCCAGAGAGAGATATGGATACTTAAATAAATCCATTTCATTACAATTTGTGAAGGCCAGGTCAAGTTGTGGTCTGTCTGTCTGTCTGTCTGCGTGGTGGGTGACATCATCATCATTATGCCAGCTTTTGGGGGTGTGGGAGAGGTAAAAGAAAACTTTCGTTGACGCCCTGACGTGACAGCAACCCGAAAAGTAGCAGCCAATTTTTCAAAAAAACGCTTTCAGTTCACAGGTAAACTAAGAAAAATTGTGCGGTCCAAGCACAAAAAAAGAAAGTAGATATATATATATATATTCGTCTCTGCGTGTCACAAACTGCAGGATGAGGGCTTGTCCTGGCTGGGCTTGTGCTGCCTTTGTTAGTTACCTTCTGAGTCTTTGCTAAATCAAAATGGCAGCGTGCTTGCCTCACTACCCCCATCCTCTCTGGCTGCTGCTACTGCTCAAGTGATTTACTTGCCGACGACTCCTTTAGCCGCCGCCTTACTTGGCATTCAGGACCACGAGCTGAGGCAGTGACAGCCAGCGCTGCTTGGTCCAAGGCTCCCCACTTTAACTTCTGCTCCATCACTTTGTGGGCTGGAAGTGAACTGAAATTGCTGCGCTGTTTTTTAGTTACTGCCCCACAGCTTGAGCTTTGCTCGTGCGCAAAAATTTGCACAGCCATTTGCCACAAGCAGCAGCCGCAGCACATGTGAAAGGAAAAGAAAAGAATAAAAGAAAAACGGGCCAAGTGGCGTGCGCCCACAAATTAACTTGTATAAAAAATAAAACGAAAATCATAATAAAGACATGGTCAGCAGGAAAAAATAAAGAGGCCAAGCCCAGAAAAAGAGAGAGAGAGAGAGAGGAAGTCCTTGGCCCTTGAGGGCACTCGTTTTATCATTATGGCCGAGTTATTTGTAACCTTATTTTGAATTCCATTTAAAGTTCGCAAACCTTGAGCATCAATCTTTGGCAGGAGTTGTGTGTGTATATATCACTCGCAATTCTGTAGCGAGTGTCAGGCAGTTTGAAAACAAGATTGTGACTCATTAAATTACATTGCAAATGTCATTGTAAAGTAAGTAAAATAAGTCTACGGAGCACTCACGCAGGATGTCAGACAGACTCTCTCTCTCTCTCTCTCTGTTCTCCATTCGTATAAGAAACATTCATTTATTGTATGTATATATTACTTTGACTGCCATTTACTTCCCCTATCCCAAACCGTTCGGTCGGTCTGTCTGTCTATCGCTGCTCTGCTTTCTGGCAGCAATTTAAAATGATAATTTACACAAATGCGTTTAAATAAATACAACGCAACGAAGGCGACAAACCAGAGGGGCGTTTCTTGTTTCCACATTCTCTCCTCTCTCTCTCTCTCTCTCTCTTTCTTCCTCTCTTGTTCAGCGAGCGTCTTTTATAGGCACACTTTGTTAGCGACAAAACACCAACTCTGTCCAAAAAGTTGCCTCTGTTAGGTGTCGGCTACACTTGTCCTTAAATCACGCGTAATGGAGTTGTCGCTGTGCGGAACCTTTTTACTCCTGTTTTCTTGTTCCCTGCCAGGCTCCCTATCTCCCCTTCCCTAAGCTGCCAGAGAAGAGACCTGTTTCTTATTGTTTTTGCATTTTATCGCAACGCATTTATTTTTGCATTTCAATGCCGTTTTGCCGTTGCCGAGCAGATTAGAAATGCTGGTAAGGAACCGTATCTATCACTCTGTTACCATTCCCCCCTCGACCAACTGGTCACTGCCGCAATAAACGATTCCAACAAACGGAAAGTTCTAATGAAAACCCGGTATTTAAGTAGCTTTAACAGCATTTAAGATAACTGTTACGAAAAAAGTTATGTAAATTGATTGACAAAGTTTTTCAAAACAAAAATCCATTAAAATAACCATTAAATCTATTGCAAACCTATATTTTTTCATCTCTGTATAGAAATAAATCTGAGCAGGAACTAAAGTTAACAACTCAATTCGGGTTAATTTTACAAAATCTGGCAGCCATTTTTGATGCTGGACACTGGATGCGGTCGCCACTGAAGCCTGAAGCCGTGGTCACTGAGTGAGGGAAGGGGGAGGAGGAGAGGGTGAACCTGGCTCAAAACCATTGTGTTGACAGCAGCGGGAATGCGATGCAGCCAACAAACAAACCGCGAAACAAGGCCGCAACAAAACAGGCGCAACAATGGCGTCGGGCCATGACAGAGGGACGTTGTAAGCAGGGGAGGCAAAAGCGAAAATCAGGCAACAAAAATCCACCACAACAATCAGGCGGCAAAGCGAGCAGGCGGCAACTGTAATGACAATCGACAACAATTACAATCAAAAAAGCTCAGCGCAGCAACATGCAAAAACCAGGACAGCCAGAAATAGCCATGAGAGGCCATACCAGAACATACCCAACCCGATGCGATACGATACGATCCGATCCGATCCGACCCGGCTAGTCAGCCAGTCAACCACTCCAACCTAGGCCCATAATTACCTTTCGGGGGTATGGCGGCGATAGCGGCTGCCACAACATTGTAATTTTGATGTGTTGGCCACAGGGTGGAAAGGAATGTGTGGGGAGGGGGGTGGCGTAGTAGGTGGTGGGGTGGTTGGTTAGTTGCAACAGAGTGCCGAGGTCAATAGCTAAAATATTCGCTACATGACAGGTCAGAAAGTTGATTGCCTCATTTATTTTTCAATTACAACATTTATCCCGTCAGCAGGCAGCAGCAACAGTGAAAAACACCAGCAACAAAACATTAACACTGACAGCAGTGGCGAAAGCAACAACAATAACAATAACAGAGCTACATCACTTTGGTAAACATAAAAAGCAATGCGAGACTAATTAAAAAATTCAATGAATAAATGAGAAATCACAAAACTCATTAGTCCGAATGCCAAATGACAGGGCAGCAATAAAACCAACACAACAACAAAAGCAACAATAACAAAACAATAAAACCAAAACGAAATCAAATGAGCCGCAACAAGAGCAACAATGTTAATGATACCACAATGCGCGTATCCAACTTAATTGATAGTTTTATTAGTTAACTAACAAGTAAACTAAACAGCTAAATGAAAAGCCCAAAGACTCGGTGAAGTGAAGCATACATCTCGTATACGCAGCATCGGAATCAGTAATAAAAATAAAGGTTTCATTCAATCAGTATACTGTGGCAATTTCTCGGTGTCACAATTAAAATCATAATTAGTTTGCAAAAGCTTTAATTGATATATACATTTATATTTTCATATAATTAACTATGGCATTTATTGAGATGCTTTTAATACAAGCGAAAAAAAAACTATTTTCATTTCAATTGAATACCCTAAACAGCACAAAGCTGGGCATATGCAGTGTAAATAAATGTCAACAATACAGAAATGCTTTCGCTTAGCGGTTTTATCCTCTTTATATTATGATTTAAGTTATGATTTTTAATTTCAATGCTTAAAGGGTATCTTCTAGAGCAACGCTTTCAGTTTTGGGTGCTCTATTTAGTTTTTTACTGCTCCTCAACGCAACTGTGAAAGAATTTGAAATGAGAATAAACATTTTGCGTGACAGAAGAAGAGATAATGTAATAAAATTAATTGCTGTTCGTTCTCGTCGATGCAAAAGGGAAGAATAGGAATATATATACTATAAATCATGTTTTTGTCTCAACATTAGTTTGTTAAGTAAATAAAACTGGCAAGCTGTTAAATTTCAAAGGACATTAAAGAATAATGTAATGATTTTGTTTTTTTAAGACGAGAAAGTTGAATTCATTTAAAAATCATATTCAACGTTTTACCAATGTCCATTTTGACAGATCTGTTGAGAGCAGGATATAAGTATTAATATAGTATCCTACATCATTTTCGAATCTTTAACATTGTCCATGCCCATTGCTGGGCTTTGGTTTCACTTAAAGGATTGGGGGTGAAAAATATCTATGCCTAAATGCTAATATCAATGTCTGACAGTTGGCTTTCAGTTCGCGTTACTCTGCTGCTATCGGGTCTGTCGTTGCTGCCACTGCCACAGTCGCTGCTTATCCGGGCCCGGCTTAACTGTCATGCAACTACTGTCAAGGAGCGGGCAAAGTATCTATGAGCTGGGTGGGCTGTTAAATTGTGTAAGAGACGGAGCGAGTCAGCGGCAAAAGCGATAGAAGTAAATGCGAATGTGGATGCCGTTAGAATTAGAAAGGTGGAGGGGAGGACAGCGGCGAACCAAGGCTTCAATGCTGGATTATATTAGGGTGGCATTGGGGGGTTAACAGTAGCACCACCACCACCCACTCCACCCTCGAAAAAAAGAAGTGAAAAATAAATAAAATAGAATGCTAAAAATTCAATTTGCAAAACGTTATCCGTGGGATTTACATAAACCAGTCATTTTGAAGTTATACGCAGCGCCGAATCGGTACATACTTCTTCTTAAACATACATATATGTATGCATGTATGTATGTATGTGGGGAAGAACTATTTATATATGTATGCATGTTTGTCTTGAAGTGTTACCCTCGTTTGTGTGCCAAAGCTAAGACCCACTGCCATGTCAATAACTTTGCTTGTATTAGTCATTTGAGTCTGGCAGCTTCTCAAAACGTTTTACTCTCTCTCTCTTACTCTCTCGTTCGCTCTTTCTCTCTTTCCTCTCAGCGTAATTCGAAATTTTTTACTACGAATAGACGATTGAGTTTGGGTTGCAAATGGAAAGCTATTAAATTTATTGAAATCACTTTCTGCTGCTGCTGCTTTTGGTTTTGCTGCTTTTGCTTCTGATTTTGCTGATGTGTTGTCGTCGACGTCGTCCTTCATCCTTTGCACTCTAAAAGCCATCGCCTTGTGTCGATGTCCTTGCGGCGCATCCTTTTCCTTTTGTAAACATCAAATCACAGACAGTAAAACCCCAAACATACATCCACATACACACACACACATACAGTCAGCACACTCGTACGACACGCATAAACATAAACGTAAACATAAACAGGCGCAGCATCAAAAGCAAAAGCAAAACCATCACAGCACATGTCCTTTTTTTCGATTATGCGGGTACTCTTGCCTCTCCCTTTTTTTATGACCCTGTCCCATGCCACAGTTTTCGGCAATGCGCCGTAAATTTGGTTCAATTTTCTTAAAAGTTTTTAACCGAAATTGATCCGGCTGCGCTTTTTGTATCTTTGATATCGAAAGAAACACTTTGAGTTTCATAGATAAAAACAAGTTTCAACAGCGAACAGCTTAGTTAGTTAGGTTCTGAAATAGTTTTTATCTTAATAACAGAGTCCTTTCTAAATCGAATCTAACCAATATAACAAAAATATAAGTGATTTCAAAAATATTTCAAATATCTTAAATTAAACTGCCAATATCAGACTTGTTCTTCGAGTTAATATCAAATACCTATCAACATCTAGTACTATATCGTGCCATCAATTTATATACAATAAGCATTGCGGACTTTTTGCACAAGTTATCGTAAATCTTTTGCCCCTAGACTGGTCTTTATCCATTGTCTGACTCTGTGTGTTTGAGTATGTGTGTCTCAATCTCTCTCTCGTTACGTGTGTCATTTTGCAAATGCTGGCAGTTTAGGCGTCCGGCATTGAGTAATATGGAAAGCGAAGCGACGAATCAATAAACTTTCCTCGATGGTGGTTAGCACAAATCTTACGGAAGGCAAATATTTTGCAATGTTTACAATGTTTGGCTCCAGCTGTGACTCCATCTCCATCTCCGCCTCAGTCTCACCAGCACTCCAGTCTCCTATCGCTGCTTAGCTCACCTGGTCGAGGACGACTGGTGGCGTTTGCTTTAACCATGCAATAAAAATTCAATCGCACATGCTGTCCTGTCCCTCTCAGCTAGATGCGGCACAAAAGCAATGATAGTTATGTGGATACAACAAACTAAAAGCAGCAGCAGCAGCGGTCGCAACTGTAACAAGGAAAAGCAGGAGCTCTCTCCTCCCGGTTGGCTGGCTGGTGTCCCAGCACAGTGCTTAAATATTCACATATCGCAAATTCAATTGAACGCAACGCACAAGGACATTGGGACATTGCTCAGGACATTGCAGTTAAGCCAAGGCAATGTGGTCGACGATGTGGTTCTCCTACGCAATGGCAAGTATAAAATGGTGTTGACAATAACAATGGGAATACACACACCGCACACACACACACACACAATCAGATATACTCTATGCCGACAGATATGGCAGCAAGGCAGCGGGGTGGGAGGAGGCAGGGATGAAGACACAAAACGTTACTTTTTATATGTTAAAATGGATTTGCGGTTAAGCCGAATGGACAATTGGAAGGACATACACACATACATACTGTGTCTGGTTGCATTCCCCCGTTACCTCCAGTCCCCTTTGTCACCCTGTTTGAGCCAAAGGACTTACCAGGCTAGGCAGATAACATCTGTACATATCCTTGGTTAGCGCCAAGAATTGGTTAGAGGTTGGATAGGAACGGGGGGTGCTGGGTAGCCGAGGCAAACTTGTTTGTGTTACTAATAGGGATCAACATTGGGCAGCCTCTTGAGACGACAACAAAAAACACACACAAACAGCACACAGCACAAAATGACAGACGACAGGCAAACTGGCAGGTGTGTGTCCTTAAGTTTTGTAAACAACTGGTCCGTCTAGTCCTGCCGAGTCCTTGGGGAAGCGCTGCTACTATAATAAGCATCGATATTATGGCACTGTTAGACTGTATGTTTTATATAAATTGCGTATATATCGCCACGTATAGCAATTATTGGGTAAGCGAGAAATAATCGCATCACAGTAAATTAAATTAAAAGTTTCCCAACATTGCGTAAATCACGTCTATCTATACATATATATATATATATATATATAAAGCGTGAAAGAGGGGTGTAGAGGGAAGAGAGAAAGGATCTTGTGCGTAAGCGGCACATGATGAAATTTACTTAAGCATTTTTCGCACCACGCTGAAATCAAAGGGAAAGAAAACTTTTACGTTCAACGTTCCGAGGCAGCTAAAAAATATTTGCAACGAACGTGTCGGTAAAAAGAACGATAGCTGTTTGGCGTGGTTGGTGTGTTGGGGAGGGGGGGAGGTATATGGCGGCAGGTGTGGCAGCTGCTTTCTCACGTTCTTGCGTCACTAATACTGACGACCAAAGTGATTTTAATGCAATGCAAATGTAAAAGCGTGGGTGGAGGGGTGTGCTGTGCTGTGTATGGGTGGGTGGGTAAATTAATGGCTCTTAACTTCATGTTTACAAGACGAATGAGCAGCAGGCAGCTAGCACAGGGTTGGAGGCAAAAAGCAGGAGTAGAAGCAGATGAAGTGGAAAGTGCAGAAGAAACCATGTGCAGGAGAGCTGGCAACTCCTGACTGATGAGCGTATGCAAATGTAAACTTCAGTTTGACGTTCTCTGATGACAGGCAAAAACGAAAGACTCGTCGAGGATTTTCGCGAAATGCCTGTTAGCTCTCTCTCTCTCTCTCTATCTCTCTTCGCCTTTCTGCCTCCCTCCATCTTTCCTTCTTATCAGCATGGCTGCAAATCTGACTCTGATGAGGAACTGTTCGACGCTAAGCCGATTAAAAGTTACCACGACAACGTCCCATCACATCACATCACATCGCATCGCATACACCTCTCAGCACATCACGACTCGTACATGGATCCAGAAACACTTTTAACTTGGGCATGCTGATGCGGTGATATTAGAACAGCAAGGCAAGTGGAACTAGTTCACAAATAAGACAGCTCTATAGTAATTTTGGTTGACTTTTCAGCTTTCGAATATTCAAAATGTTCATAAGTAAAACTTGAAGATTATCTACAAAATACTAAAAGAATTACTCCAATGAAAACTCTTTTATGACGATTATTCAGTGTTATCAAAGGCATGGAACTTTTTGTAGAAGAAAGAGAAACTTCACTCAAGAGTTAGTTCAGTTTGCAATGTGCTGTCAACCCTGTTGAAAGCTGACACACATGCAGCCAAGCCAACCACCTAACAACCCAACCCACAATGCACATGTAGTTAAGCAAGCTTTGGGATCACTCCAACGGCTTTCGTGCTCTTGTGCAACTTGACAACAGCCATTAGAATAACTGTAATAATTATATCACTAATGTGCTCCTACTTACTACTTATTGTTGACTCACGCCCAGAGACGGCCAACAGGCAGTGACTTTTTGGACGAGATTTATAACGTCGTTATGCCAGATGCCCCACACACACACACACCCCTGGCCGGAAGGTAAATGCGTTATTTCAAATTTATCGACGCACTGGGAATGTTATTATGACAAAATCAATAGCAAATATTGACAGTCAAAGCGAGTGATGTTGTAGGTCTTTAAAGCGCTACCTAGGGGCAGGAAACGTGTGACATTTAAATATATATATATATATATATATATATATACAGTTGCGCCAGTTACATACACACACACACAACCAAATCTATATAGAGAATCATTTGAACGACTTCAAAGAAGAGGATGGAAAGAGAGTGTGTGGAAGAGGGAAGGGGGTTGCGATGAGATGAAGGGCGTGGTGCGACCATGACTGATGGCAACAGCGACGGCAACGTTGCAGTTAGATAGACAAATACAATGGGGCTGCTAAATTTGTTGCTCAATATTTCTAGGTTTTTGGTTTGGGTGTGGGGTAAGGGGAAGGGGCACATAACAAGCTCAATCAAAGACAAAATGGAAAAAAAAAACATCAAATCAGCACACAAACACACAGATAGATGAAAACACCCAAACCTCCCACACACACACACTTAGAGAACAAGGACGAAGGACACGCGATTGGATCCGTATTGATATAAATTGCTGGAGCGACTAACGCGAATTACAGCGCGAGCAGCAGAGAAAAGCCAAGAATCTATGTATACATGGGGACAATGCTGGGGAAGGAGGATAAAAGGGCCAAAGGACTTGCAAAGATGAAGGGAGAAACGAAACGAAAGAAACAGAAAAAATGCGAACGAGACGTCAGCAATCATTGTGAACAAATGAAAACAAAGAAATAATAAAATCAAGCAGCAATATTGATTGATTATGCAGCATAAATAATGAATTTATATAAATACAAATATTTATTTATTTATAAGCAAGAACTTAACAAAGGATTAAGCATTATTATTCGACTAAGTGGTGGGCTACAGGTGCCAGCAGCACAACTTTAAATTGTCGGTTTGGCATTCATTGAGTGCCCAGCCTCTAAATTGTAATTTATTTGACATTGCGCATACGCCACGTGAACGTAATGCAAGCGAACAATCTGATTTCCAGCTGCCTTAACCCAATGATTAATTGCTGCATGTTGTGCGAGTGTGTATGTGTGTGTGTGTGTGTGTGTGTGTGCGTGTGTGTGTGAGTAGGCTGAATGTAAATGTGGTTGGGCGCCTCTTTTATTTATTTGCAGCGCAATGAATTCGAATGCCTTACAACAAAAGGCATCGGTGGTGGCTGCGTCCCTTTTGTTTGATCCTTCAACAAGCAATATTGACTTTGGCAATCAGTTGGTTACAAATAAAAGTTGTAATACAATATTTGCAATGCTGTTAATTAAAGTATGTTCAGAACTAGAGAACATTTTTGCATTGATAACATTGCAAACAGTTTAAAGCTGTTCTCTCAAAGGCAAAGTTTTGGAAAATTGTGTATAAATTCGGTTTATTTTGTGCTAATAAACGTAAAAGCAAATGTCAATAAATTGTAATTAGTTAGTAATTTGTAATCGCTTGCAAAACTCGTCGAATTCATTGAAATGTTTTAGTTTAAATATATTTATTTTTTTATACATTTTATGGAATGCAACTAAATTAAAAATGTAATCGATTTTATGACAAAGAAATGTTTTTGTTTACAAATAATTATTTAATAATTAATTGATAGCAATTAATAGTTTGCTTGCAAATACATTAAATGCTTTTGAGCTTAATTGATTCTTTAGTGTATCTTGAGATTTGCTTTGAGCGTTTTATTTGTTTTCTTGGGTTTAAATTTATGTGCAACAGCTCAGCGATTTATATTTAATTAAATAAGCGACTACGTACGTTAGTGTGTGTGAGTGTGAGTGTTTAAATGTGTTGTCATCTAAATAGGATATGCGATAAGTTATGCTGAAGTCGGAGACAGCAGACAGCAGTTCGAGTGCCTTGGGGCGTAATTTATGCATTATTTTCCACTTAAATACGCCCAGCAGATAGAGATGATGTTGTTACTGTTGTAACTGCTGTAAATTCTGCTGCTGCTGCTGATGCTGCTGCTTTGGCTTGGTTTATTGTTATTGCTAGCCACAAAATTCAGGCGAAGCTACAAAATTGCATTTGCCATTGAGTGGATATGCAGAGCATGTTGTTAGCCCGGTTAGCAACTTGATTAAGTGCTGTCTAATCGCAAATGTATGAATTATTTGCATAAATGATTAGTGCTTGGAAATTCGGTATAAATACTTGAACAGCGCTCGACCTCAGTTTGCAAAAAAAAAAAAAAAATCATCAGCAAATTAAATGAAAAATACGTTTAATCCACACAGACAGCAGCGCGATTTGTATTGTGTGCAATGGAATGGAAATTGGCAAAAGGCTCGCCTTGACTACGGTGTTGAGAGCCTGAGTGTAGGAGCGGATGCGTGCCACGCCCAGCTCATCATGTTTTTCGCTTTGCATGTACACGGAAAAAAATAAAAAATAAAAATAAACCGTTTGCTGTTTATTTGAAACCAGCTATGATAAATTGATTTAAATTGAAACTAAAATTGATAATAAATATATGTAGCTTTAAGTGAAATTTATTGCAGTTTTTTCGGTTGATAAAATTTGTTTGCTTCAGACTGTGACACAAACAATAATTTTATTATTTATTTAAGAGCCTGACAAACTATTACACTCAAAAAAATAAAAGATAAAAAGAAGGTCTTCAAGTTGAAATTGTGTTAATAAATCTTGATTACTTCGATTTTGAGTTAAACCGGGCATTGAATTAAAATCCAAAGATGGAGAATTTAAGCTTGAAAAAGGATACAGCTAATTAGTATATCAATTTGAAATTTATTTCAATCAATTAGAATTAAAGTTTAAATTTAACTTTTAATCTATTATAAAACAAATAAACTGTAAAATTGATTTGTATAAAAGCTAATTATCATTATAACATATTATTCATTTATTGTAGTTTCCCATTTTGTACTGTGTATTGTTGGCCTTGGTCAATGGTCAAAAATATATACATATATGTATGTATAATTCGTGGAATGTGGCAAATTGTTGGCCAGCATCAGCTGCAGCAGCAGCAGAAGGAGCAACATCTCTCTCTCTCTCTCTCTCTCTCCTTGTTGCTGCGAATGGCAAATGTTGAGTTTCATTGCGTTTGCCTTTGCGCGTTGAGCGTTAGTTGATTCGTTTCCCCGTGGACTGCAAGTTGAGTTGAAAATTAAATACCAATTTTTGGCCAGATGCCGCGTCTGCTACAGTATTGTTGTTATACTACGTTCGCACAGCTGCTGCTGTTGTAGTAGTAGTTGCTGTTTGCTAGGGCTGCAACATTTCAAATAACATTTCAACTTTCCAGCAAGCAGACAATATGGCAACAGCAACAACAACAGCACCAACAACAAGAACAATGGCGACGACGATGGTATTTATTTATTTGTATTTGAGAGCGCAGCTCAATTACGTTTAACGCTTTTGACGTTTTATAACATGGCCTGACCAGCACAAACACTCACACCTCGACCAACAACCATTGCCGAAGGGGTTGTGTGGCGGGAGTTTGTTGTTGGGGGGCATCGCTGATTGCGGAGCAACCCAAAAAACTGGGTAACCGGAGCGAAAGAGCGCGGGCGTGAGTGAAAAAAGATATACACCCAAAAAAAAAAAAAAAAACGCTGGCAGTTCGAAAGCAAAATGAAATGCTTGGCCAAGCGATGCGCAACGAAATTGTTGGAATTTCAACCTTGTTGCCGGGTGTATTTGGTTGCGCTTAATTGGTTCTGTCAGCAGCAGGAGCAACAGCAGCAACGGCAGCAGCAGCGTCGCGCGGGCAGATTAAAAAAGTTCTCCTAAAACAACATTAGCAGCGAAGCGGGCAAAACGAGCAGCGGAATTTAAAGTATTTGTCCGTACGCGCGTTGGCCAAACAATTTGCTTAGTTATTGATATGAGAGACGTAGAGGATGGGAGGGAAGCGTGCACCAAACACACACATACACACACACACACACAAAAACACCAAACAGTATTCTTGCCATCCTGTGAGCCACTTCATTTCCGGGCTTCCGTTTGTAATAATGAGAGTTTGCAGTAATCTCGCGAAATGTACAATCAGTAAGAAGAGGGACAGTGTGCGGGGAGGGGAATGAGAAGGGAAAAGTGAGGGGTCCAAATTGCCAGGCACGTGAACAATGTGCCATTTTCGATATTGCTGGATTGGGTGTTTTGCTTTTGCTTTTTCAGTAGCAGGGTTTAGCTTTCCTTTTCAAACGGCGTTCTTGGTCCGTCCGTCCAGCCAATGTCCTGTGAGTGTGCTCAAACGTTGCTAAAAGAGTCACGTACGCAACTGTTAGCAAGCAGCCAACTGAGCTCAGCCTGCCTGCCACAATCGGCGTCACCGCATGCTTCGTCCTTCAGCCAGCTCCATGCTACGCTTTACAGTTTTGCACTCAATTGCTTATGAAATTAATAGGATATGTCAGTGTTTAGTATTGACCGGAAGTAATACAATTAATAAGGATTATGTATGTCTCTAATACGTTTGTGTGTGCGTGTGCAGCGACATTGATTGTCCAACGGGGCGTATGAGTGAAACGAACGTCAGCTCAAGGCGATGGATAAATGGAAAGTGGAATGCGATATGATTGTTGTGCCACACACACACACACATAAACAATAGCTTGCCACATTAGCATATATAATGCAACTCTACCCAAGGTTTATTACCCGACTCCCCTTGTCGCTGCATGAGCATTTAGATATGGACTAATTGTGTTCTAATTGCGCATACTTAAATTACGGCTATAAGTTAAGCGGAATAGTTGTTTGGAGTAAAGTCTTAAGTGTCAAATAAATAAGTTTAAGTGTGTGGTATAGTTTACTGTTTAGTTTCATGTGGTTTAGTTAAATGTTAAGTTTTCTACTTAAATTTAAATTAAAATGTTAAATCTATCATTAAAGTGTCTGAAGTAAAGTAAAGAACAGAACTAAACTATGTATGTATGATAGCTCTTCACATTTAATTGTCAATCGTAAAAGATTTTTAAATTTTTGTTTGTTTTCGTTTTGCTCTTTTTGAATTATTTTTGCTTCTAACAAAATCTGTGATTTTTTTTTTATCCCCGAAATAATTTAAAATGTCCATCTCTAATTTTGAAGTGGCATTGATTGCAGCGGGCAGCGTGTAGCGTATGCGCAATTATTAATTCAGAATTCTCATTATAGTTGAGCCCCACACTGATTGTGCAAATGCCCGGCCCGGCACGGCCCGGCCTGGCCTGGCCTGCATTGCCTACCTGGCTGTTGTTGTTTTTATTTAAATAATTTAATTGCTTTTCGATTTGTTTACAAGTTGAAAATGCAAATTTTGCATAGGCCGCGGGGCACTCAATTGACTGCGATTTAATGCCCAGCTCTGCCCACAGTTAATACTCTTACTCCGCCACGTCCTTCTGTAAGTCCAGTACAAAAACGTGATATTATGCATGTGTGTGTGTCTGTATTTGCCGATAATAAAATTAAAAACTGCATTCAATGGTAAATAAATAATGTGGTCGAACATACTTTAAATGCTCACATTGAAATGCATTTAAGCAGCACTAAAAGTCGCGAGCCATCAAATACTCTTACGTACACACAAGTGGCATTAACATTCAGCGATATCCGCTTGGCCTCGAAACGTATTTACATTTGCAATCAGGTTTCGAGCGGCGACCGCAGCCCTGCGGCTGCTTATATAACCACATTAGCCCAAGTGCTGGGCCAAAGCCAATAGTCAACAAACCCAACTCTGAGCCAAAAGCAGCGTGGCCAATTCAATTTGTTTGTCTCACTATCAGCCCTCGGTTGCTTTGCTCTGCTTGGTTAAACTAAATCTTTCAGCGATTCCCCAGTTGCATTTCCAAGCTGCTTGCTCAAAAAAAATTTACGAAGAAATACAAATACAAGGAAAAAAAAAAAGATGCGGAAATTATTATTGGTTTTGTCGAGATGCTAGCCAAAGATCCCAACGGTAAACTCTCAGCGGCGCAATGATGAAGCAAGCCAAAAACTTTGGCTGGACTTAACTTTTTGCCAAGGCAATAGCAATAGTAGTAGCATCAACAGCCTTGGCCCATTGTCTCCGCAAAAGGACTCGATCCGAACCAAAAACTTTGCTCATGAACTTAATGCCGGGCGGACTCTCTCCGCTCAGCTCAGCTGCATTATGCGTGAGTTGGTTTGTTGTGGAAGTTGAGGCTGCTGCTGCCCCAGGGACAAACACGCAGCCACATGAGCAACAACAACAACATGAGCAACAAACAAGAAAAGAGCTCAACATTATCCAGCTGCGGATGCAGCTCTGCTGACTTTGGGCATTATTCTTAAATCCGATTCAATTAAAATGCAACCAACTTGCATATGCAATGCAATTTAATTAACGTCTCTAGGGATTTTTATACACCAGTCTACCCTGCTTCTCCCCTGCTTCGCGTCTTTGTGTTGGTGTTGCTGTTTGCGGACCTCGGTCAGGCTCCAAAAGCATATAAATATCCGGTGAGGCGTGTGTGCATGGCAGCAGCATATCCTTCATATCATTCACTTCATTATGCAACAATTATGCACAGCAAAGCATGCGTTTAATCTTTTGCCCCAGACGCACGTACATACATACATATGTATATACATTTAGTACACACTGTAGCATAAGTACACGCATACATATTCATGCATTTATGACAGAGTCCAAAAGTCTGTTGCTGCCTCTCTCTTTTTCTCTTTTTTACTCAGCCAGAGTAGCAGTTTGTTTTTTTGCTTTTTCTGTGCGATTTAATACCTACATATATGTATGTAAATTTGTATGTGCAATTATCTACGTAAAGAATTCTTGGGGTTTTTATTAAAAATTTATTGTTACCTTAATACAACATTCGCACTCATGTTCGTTTTGTTTCATGTACATTAACTAATGTTTGTTAAAAATATACCACAGGGTATCATATTTTTTAGTATATTTTTACTGTTGATCAATATCCCCTTTGTGCTGCTGCGAGCTAAAAAAAATCAATTTGAAGGCATGAAATTCAGAAATTGAAATATGAATATTATTCGGTTTTATTTGGACGAGCGATATGAAGATAACAAAATATATATTTGTACAATGTTTATTTGTCTGTTCAAATGTAAATTGAAAATATTTCTATAGATACTTTAAAATATAAAGAAACTAAAATAAAAACTTATCTTAAGCACATAAAATAATATTTAAACAGCTACAATCATATATACAAAGATTTGATATATATTTACACATTACTAAATAATTTAATTTAAATCATTTCCTCAACAAAGGAATTTAATCAATTATTTTTCAATAAAGTATGCTAGACATTTGCTTTAGAGCACGAGATAGAAAGGGTTGCACGAATAAAGCAGCAGCAGCTCATTTAATTGATTAACTCGGCATAATTAAAATGACTGACAACAACAAAAGCGCCTGCTTTCAAGGTGTTTTCAGTTTATTATACGCCCGAAACGCATTCACTGCACTGCACACAATACACAATACACTCACACCAAAGCTAAGAGCTGCCTGTAAATTGAATTCTAAACAAATGCTGACTATAAAGTGTTCGAGGAACTTTTTTCATCTCCTCTTCTCTTCTTTTACTTTTACTTTTTTGTATTTTTATTTTTGTTGACCCATTTGCGCCTTCCTTATTTTATTTGCTTCGGACACTGCTGCAAAGTGTTTTTATGAAATCGTCAACAGCTTTATTTGTTTTCAATGCCAATATTTTTGCAGAGCTCCCTGGCACACACACATACATAGTCCGTGCAACACAGATACATGAGCAAACTAGATGGCTGCTAGTATTTTGACCAAATTTGGCCTGTCGTTTTTATTAGTTGAGGCAGATTGCGTTGAATTGATTTGTTGTTATCGCATTGTTGTGGGCAGATGAATGAATGGCTCAACGTTTGTGGGCATGCGAAGGGGGGGACGCAGTGTCCTGCACACGAAGGACTCTGGGCATGGGGTGTGGCATCAAAATTGAAAATAAAAGCAACATCTGCGCTGTCAACAAATAAATCAGCAGACAATTTCATTATTTGACAGTAAACGCGATAAACTGTAACGAAAATCGAGGCAACGTGACCCGCAATCGACAAAGCAACACGCAAAATAAACAGTTGCCCCCTCTCCTATGCTCCCCTCCACCACCCCTCATCCACAAAATCAACCACCAGTCACGCCCCTAACAATAGCAACAAATCTGTAGAGTTGTCGCCTGTTGACAGTGTCGAGATTTTGGCTGGCAAGTTTTTCTGAAGTTGGCCTGGCACACACAATTAGCAGCTTCCTCTCGACTTGCTTTATTAATTGAGCTCCAAAAGTTGCGCCCGAACGCGCCACATAACCGTAAACGTAGGCGTAACATTTACCCCGCGTAACCTAGACACAAAACTCGACCCAACCACACCAACACCCACACCTCGACCAGTTGAAAAAGAGGCAGGCACACGCCGCAGGTCGGATTCAGAAGCAACGTATGGAAATGTGTATGTGGCATGTACACAAAAGTTGCTCCTGAAAACCAGTGCGAGTGGTTACACTTAAAAAAATATTATATATCGCATATATACCTATATAAATACATATATACCTTCGTTAAGATTGATTGAATTCAAATTTGTGAATAGAAACCTAAAATATTTCATTTTTAGAAATTTTGAAAGACGATCTCAATCTTTGATAAGCTTGTTATTAAAATTTCTGTCTAAGTGTAAATAGAAAACGAGAAAGAGAAAAGAGTGGGTATGAGAGATGGGCGCAACCACAGCAAATGAAAGAAGCGACAGGCGACAGGGGATCGTGTAGCTATAGTAGTTGTGGCAGGAGCTAAAGGCCAGAAGACGACGCTTCTGGAGCAAGTGGCTGGGCATAGTTGAAATGCTTGAATAAAATTTCATTAAATACACCAACATACTCTCAGACAAGTGCACGCAATTATGGTAAGACAGTTAAGTTTTTGATTGTGGGAATCACGCATGAGTACGCACACCAGCATACACAAACTAACACACACGCACACTCGCACGCATACACACTTTGCACAGAGTTTTTCTATAACAATTCTCAACTCAACTCAACTTAACTCGTGCACTCGCCATGAGAGGCAAAGGAAGCAAATTTTCATTCGTTGCGGGTTTTAGTTTTAACAATTGCTTCAATTTATGTCTCAAAGTTTTAAGGCACAACTTCTGCTGGCATTGTCTGCACACACACACACACATGCTCATACACACGCACAAAACTTCAGTAGGTGTGTACGAAATGAGGCAGGGTCCCATATTCAACTACGCGTGTAATAAATTTCAATGCCTTGTCGTTTAATTAATGATAACAAATGGGGTGGAGCCAACTTAGCATTCTCTGCCAAAAATCAAAGCAGCGCCTCTTCTGTTACACACACACGCACGCACACACACTCAGCCACACGTTAATTCAATTTCACAAATATTGACATATGCTAATTCATATAAATGTTAGAGGCAGCGTAGTTTAAGAACAAACACTAACGTGACTATCGTAGCCTGGCATAATTGATTGTAAAAATGGCAATGAGCCGAATTTAATCGCAATTATTTGCAGTTGGCATTAAACGATGTCAGTTAGCATAGCACTTAACTAGGATTTAGTGGCGGTTAACTCCATATTCCACATATATATGTTAATACATATGCGCATTAATCATATTTCTTATGAAGGTTGCTTGTTGCCAATGGCAATGGAAATGGTTGCTTGTGAATGAGAAATAATCGATCCATTGCTAACAGAAATACTACAATGGATTATAATATTTTTTGATCAAAAACAGGATTATAAGGAGAGAAACTGAAATTTTGTGGCCTTTGCAATGCACACAAACACGAATTTCAAAATAAACGGTCAATTTTGAAAACAGAACCTTAAAAGTATGCAACTTAAAAAATCGAAGCTTATTACAAACGACTGCGGCTTGTAATTCGTAGGTGGTTCAAGCTTTGACGGTTAGTGTTGACTGTTGCTAGCAGAGAAATCTTCTGACGGAATCTACTTTTTTTTTTACTATTTTTGTTTATTACAGATTATTCTCTTTTTTTTTTATATATCAATATTTTATTGTTCAAATTTTTTATATTAGTTTAGGCCAAGTGATTTTAGACATCTGTAGATCTGTTGTTGTTGCAATTGACGACTCTACAGTCGGTGTTGTGCCTCTGTTTAGCTGCTGCTGATCCCAATATTTAATCACTCGCATTACCAAATCAGCTTTGGAAAAATCTGTTGAGGTTCCCGGCATGCGTGTGTGCAGGTACTTAAAGAGTAGTTCCCTCGTAATGTGTCGCTTGTGCAGCAACTTGTGTATGTCCTCCATGTACGCTGTAAGGTAGCCCAAAGCCTCTTCTGGGTGCTCAACGCTGCAGACATTTCGTGTGACGCTTTTGGCTAATTGGAGCAGAATGGGTATATTTCTTTCGTTAAGCAGCAGATCCCGAAGTCCTATAACGTGTAGCTCCGATATGGACATGACTTTTGTTTGCAATCAAAACATGAAAAGCAAATTTACACCATTTGGCTAGCTTTGCAGATGCAAAGGTTAAGTTACTATTCTTTTACTCTTTTACCCAATGTTCTCTAGAAATTAATTAAATCTTATATGTAAGTATATCCTTTTCCAAAATTTATAAAATTTCACATCTGTTAAAGACGTAAAAAGAAATTTATATTTGTGTAATGAAAATTTGTAAACAAAATACTACGTGTAATTCATTTCATTTGAGATATAAAGCAAAGCTTGTTGGGTGAAAAATATAAAGGGAAAGAAGAAGGATTATTTGCTGTGCGAATGTTTGCTGATTCTGATTGTTTAATTTAAACTAATAGATTTAGTTTTGTATAGTCTCAAGGAATACACTGAATGCTAATTCAATTATTCGAGTAACACTCCATGCTTGTTAATGTTTTTCTTATGCCAATTTAATTTTTTTTTAAATTATATCAAAAATCAAGTCATAATTTCACATATTTTACAACAGTTTCTATAGAGTTTCCCCATTTACGCCGTTGTTGAGTTCGGGTCTTAAATGGAACAGGTCAAAGTGAAGCTATACATTATTCAGCACCAACGCCTAAAACTAGAGATTCCAGGCTAACTGAACGCAAATTGCTGCCAAGAAAATCCATAATTGCATCGTGTGATGAAATAGGATCTAGCAAATACATCAATATTCCAAATTTGTCCGAAATATCAGACGAAATCAAAGCTTTACAAATTACATCACAACTAGTATCTTGCGTTTTTATGCGCATTAAACTTCCAGGTAATTTACCATAATACAAAATCATTATTAAAGTCTTAAATAGATTACTGAGCACATAATTTTCATGCAGCGTGAGTATTAAATCTATAATCCATTTATTTACACGTAATAAATCTCCATCTTTATTATATATCGAAGCAAACCATTTTAGTATCGAATCATAATGTCCAAAAGCAGCGGCTCGTGCTGCATGGACGACATGACTCATAACCTCTCTTATTACGACGCCTCTACCAACGTTAACTGACATTCTAACGACATAATCGTCTGAAAAATCTATTATAAAGACCGCTTTATCCTGTTTTCCACTCACAGAAAAAGCGGCATGTTCACCTCGCATAACGGAATACGCAAAATCACGCATGTCATGTCCATGTTCATAAATTGTATATTTAACTCTAATATCTTCTAGCCAAAAAGGCCGAACTTCATTTTCAACAAGACTCATGCTAGATAAGTCATATATATCATCACCACAATCTTGTAACGTTAAAAATATGCGTTCAACGCACGTGTTACATTTACGAAAAATTAACCAACTGCACAATTCATTCATGAATTGATATCTTCTATCTTCTCCACTAAGAGCTAAGCTTAACAAAATAGTTAACAACAATCGTACGTTGATACTATTGTAGCGGTTCCTACCAAATCTAACATTCGAAATACATAGCCAAATATATATTAGCTGTCCATATGTTTCAAACCTATGATCAGACATCCATGAGTTACTACGAACGTCGAAATCTGAAGGTAATTCATATCTCTCATTTAACATCGCATTTATCTTTCTAAAAACTGATGCGTTTCTAAATCCTTGAACCAATTTTTTCGGAAACCATCTTGTCAACATTTCTGAGTCATCTTTAAACACATCATGTAACAAAGAGCCTACGACTAATTTTCTATTCAAATAATTGCACACAGTTCCTTCCCTATCACAGAAAGTCACATTATTCGCTGCAGGTAAATATCTGTTCAAGTTAACTTTATAATTAACTAGATTCTTCAAATCCGTATCATCAAAAATAAGTTTCATGCTTACTTCTTGCGTTCTTTTTAACTTTATCGTTTCCACTTTGCCGATTCTTGCACCAGTGCGAGGATCATTGGCGTACCCACTCACATTTTTAATTTTACGACTTAATCCGAGCACGAAGAACCCGAAATTCGATTCTTCTGTCATTTCATCGTATACATACTGTTCTTTCTGAGGTATGGCACTGAACATGTTAAAACTATCAACAAAATTTAGTTCCGGTGGTTTCGGTGCCTTCACTACACACATGGCTTGACACGAATAAAAACCTTGATAACCACTATTATAAGGCATATCCATCGTTGAGTAGACGTATGAATATATTCGTGTCTTTAGAAAAATTTTTAAACAGGCTATTTTTGCTAAGTTCAAAAACCTTTTGCCTTATAAACAGACTAGTTGTATATATCAATTATTTTCTAAAACAAAATAAATATCAAGTTTTTCAAGAGCTCTTCAAATTAGCAAATACTTCACTAGCCCTAAGATTTTATCAAATGCTAGTCCAAACTGTCGCTGGGCGTCGGCAATGCCAGAGCCTCTTGCAAAATTTGCTACTACAATTTTTTTTTATTAATTTATGTATTTTCATTTTTTTTTTTTTTCTTTATTTATCCATTTGTTTATTTTTATTATAATTATATCCAATTTTACATTATGAATAAAGAACGGACATTTCGTGTGACGCTTTTGGCTAAAATCTGTTGAGGTTCCCGGCATGCGTGTGTGCAGGTACTTAAAGAGTAGTTCCCTCGTAATGTGTCGCTTGTGCAGCAACTTGTGTATGTCCTCCATGTACGCTGTAAGGTAGCCCAAAGCCTCTTCTGGGTGCTCAACGCTGCAGACATTTCGTGTGACGCTTTTGGCTAATTGGAGCAGAATGGGTATATTTCTTTCGTTAAGCAGCAGATCCCGAAGTCCTATAACGTGTAGCTCCGATATGGACATGACTTTTGTTTGCAATCAAAACATGAAAAGCAAATTTACACCATTTGGCTAGCTTTGCAGATGTAAAGGCTAAGTTACTATTCTCTTACTCTTTAAGTCCCCAATGTTCTCTAGAAATTAATTAAATCTTATATGTAAGTATATCCTTTTCCAAAATTTATAAAATTTCACATCTTTTAAAGACGTAAACAGAAATTTATATTTGTGTAATGAAAATTTGCTACTACAATTTTTTTTTATTTATTTATGTATTTTGACTTGTTTTTTTGTTTGCTTTATTTATCCATTTGTTTATTTTTATTATGATTACATCCAATTTTACATTATGAATAATGCCAGAGCCTCTTGCAGTGTAGCGCTAGCGGTTAGCGTATGTACAGTCGGTGGATGATGTTCGCTCCGCAAAAGGCACTTTAACTTTTTTGGCTTCCAATTGTTGCACGCGTGCGGATCGCGCAACAGTAAAAAGCAGCATTCAAAGAAGCCAACGGATCTGTGCTCGGTGTGCAACGTTCCGCAGCAGAGCACCACGACCTGGCCATAGGGATCCATGCGACCCTGAACTCCTGAATGCGACAAATTGGGATTGAAGTAAAAGCCAAATGTTTGCTTTGCTTTGACTAGGGAATCGAGGACATCCGCATCGCCGACACACTCCAGCTCGTTGGCACCATCATCGGCGATGACTTTTTTTATAATTAGTAATATTAAATTTCTTTGCTGTTTGTTTAATAATCAAAGTTATGTCGTGTTCCGTGAGTGCGTGATTTGAGTCCACTTACAATTATACCATATGTATTCCCGATTGCGGCTGGATGATGCAGCTCACTTTCAGCGGCATTACCACTAAGCACTGAGCTCTTCTATTCGTATCTGTGTTTGAGCTTGTCACACCAAAACCTAACTATAATTTGGCTCGAACAAAGAGGGGAGAGCAGCAGCACAATCAATGTCTATACAATCTCTGGGCCGTTGTTGCGTTCACTCTATTCGTAGTTCGTAGTTTTCATTGACAATATCTGAAGTTGATGGTCAGCACATAATGGCAGACTAATGACAATAATCGCCTCGCCGAAACACACACACACACCCATATAGACAAGCCTAAACAGTTGGAAAATTTATGGCCAAGGGCAAAGACAGTCTTATATATGGAGCGTTTTGGTGCCAGCTTAGCTTGCTTGAGCACAGCAGGACGAACATTCGATTTATAAATGAGAGTCGTTAACGCTTTTAATCAAAAAATATGTTAAGTTATTGTTCCCATAAGGTAATAAAGCCTAGTCTTGTCTGTTTTTGAAGGTCGTCGAACACTTTAATTTTACCTCCATCTATGTGGTTCACTGCATTACATATATTTCCAATCGCTTGGCATGTTCATGTACATATATTTTGTTGTTGTTGCATTTATACGTGCCCCTGGGTCGTAGTTGGTTGGTGCGCCGGATATGCGGCGTGCGCGCCATTATTGCGCCATTAAATTTGTAAGTCAAGCATTTTAATATTTGGGCCAAACAATGCAAACGAAGCTACCAACTGCGTCGCCTTGTTCGCCGCTTTGCTCTCTTCTCCACACAATGCACGCGATCCCCCTAGCGTGTTGCTGCCTGCCCCCAAACAACCCGCTCTGCCCTGGGGACCAAGGGCGCGGGCTGCCTGACTAAAGGAGCAGCACAAGCAGTGGCAGCAACGACAAAGATATGCAATTTCGCATATGTACTTATATCCTAGCGACATGAAAAGGATCAATTGTGGCAAAACGAATTGCATACGAATGCGCTGCCGTGCATGAGAAGAGGGAGCTGCAGCAGCAGGGAAGGGAATGGTGCTGTGCGACTGGGGGCCAGCTCTCTCGAAGCAAAACGACAAAGTAATCCCGGATTTGCATTTTATCGGAATGTGGCGACGACGACGACTTCGCTGGTAAAACCAACTGAACATTGATTCAAAAGCTGTTGATATATATAAAGAAATTTTATTTTATTAACTATGCATCCAACAGATTGTGCTCACAATTTTTTATTTGCTTTGAATCGTTCCAATTAATGTTGTAATAAATAATATCTAAAAATAATACCGAGAATTTTGATAGCTTTATGTATGGGTATGATGACCAGTGTAAGTCATCTTCTTTTGGAGAAATATAACTGTATTGCTTTTTTGCTCATGAACAGTTACCGTCTCTTTTTGGCAGTAAGTCAGTCATTTGCATGCGTTGCATATTTGTCGTTACAACAGTCAACTGTTTGTTATGCCATTGCAGTCGGTTGAGTTGAAGTCCTCGTGAGTTTGCCTGCTGCTTGTTGGTATGTTTTTGTCTCCCGGCTGCTTGTTTGTTTGTTGGTTGTTATATGCATGTTTGCAGCGGCAGCTTATTCATATTACATAAACTAACTGCGCGCGTCTTGCGTAACGAATCGAAACTGCAATCAAAGAGCAGCGAACTAACAGTAAACAATTGCTGACCAGCAGCTTGGTGGAAAATGCTTAAACGACGCTTAGCTGACATCTTCTAGTAGCTGCTAGTGATCTTTCACATGTCAAAAGAAGAAGATAAAGATCAGATTTTGGTTTAATCACAAAAAATATGCTTCATTTTATTTGTATTAAATATTATTCTACATTTTTGAATCGTTAATCTTTCTTATTGTAACTTTTCTGTGGGCATTTTTCTGAAAATAAATATTGTTTTCTGCTGTTAATTTAGGACACATTTTCAAAAGGTGTCGATTTGATTATTTAATTTATTCTCTATTCGCAAATTGATTTTTATAAAAATATTACGTCCAAAATTGTAATTATCTTTTCGAAAAACAGTTTTGCTGTTCTAAAATTTAGGGCACATCATGGGACGAAGATTTCTTCTCCAAAACATTTTCGTTGTGTTACATTTTATTCTACATTTTTGAATCGTTTATCTTTTTTATCTCTATGTTTCTGTTCAAATTTTTATGAAAATAAATTGTTTCGTAATTCGTATGATAATGAATTTTTTGTAGTCGAACGGCGACGTTTTGTTCATTTAAATTTTTTCATCTTTGCAAGTTGATTTTTATAAAAACATTACATCTGAAATTGAAATTCTCTTTTCAAAAAACAGTTTTGTTGTTCGTTCTAAGATTTAGTTCGTAAACATTTTTACACATTTGTGTGCTATGGACTTGATATCAAGAACTGCATTCTTAGATTTAGTTAAATCGAACTTAGTCTAAACGATTCGGCACAACGCTACATGGTGTGTGTGGCACACATATCAATTGATGCCGGCTGCTGCGAGAGAATATAATTTTGACACTGCCACACATTGAAAAATTGAACTCCCAACACCCCAACACAACACTACACACAAACAAACGTAAAACGTGCGATTTAGCAGCTACGTGACGCTTTGGGTGGCTGTGAGTTTTGGGCAACAGTTGCCAGTGCTGGAGCATCATAACCTAAGCCGCCTCGACGCTGCATAGAACTTAAGCACTCACACAAACACAGAAACAGACACGTGGTTTTTGTTGTTGTTCTTGGAATTCCAACTTGTGCCGCACATTTTTTAACATTTTGGCGAAAAACGCATTAAAATTTGTTGCACGTCGCATAAATGCTGCGTGTTTGGAGTTTGCAAATGTGTGTGTGTGTGTGTTTGTGGCAAAGGCAAACGAACGATCCAAACGAGCAAAAGGGGTGGCACAAGGACAATCGCCGGGTGGTGGCGATGACTTCAGGCTGCCAGATTGGCATACACATACACCTTGCCCTAGTGCCAAATGGCTGGCCACAGAAAAAAAAGTTTCTTTTGCTTTGCTCTGCACTGCAGGCAAATAAATTTGCGGATACCGAAACCGAAAACAGCACATAAAATCACAGCTAGAGATTTACCCAAGGTATATTGGTATGTGAGAACTGCAAAACGAGCGTTAAACAAAAGAGCCCAGCCCAGCCAGGTGTAGCGATGAAGGGAAGTGGTGGAGAGGTTTTAGAAGCAGGTAAGCTGCTAAATAGAGAGTCTTAGATGTCTGCCTTAAAATTCAACTGAAACTTCAACTCAAAAGTCAAAAGCTTTTTCGACAGCCAATAATTCCAAACGTGCTGGATTGTTAGGAAGTGAGTAAAGGGCCATAAAAGTATTTCCTTTTCTTTTTCTTAGCAGAGTTTTCTGTTATAGCTGCTTAGGTGCTCCTTTCTCCAACAACTCTTTATTTTTTGCTCGTCTTATCACTGCTGCCATTTGCTTAGCTAACTTATTGCAGCATTCTATAATTGTTGGTCATTATTTAAAATGGTTGCTCGTCTGCTGCCCACCAATAACTTCGAATAGTTACAGACGCAAATAAACAAACAGAGAAACAAATGCACAATTGAACTCTCGAATGCTAAATGTGCAATCTGAGGCAACTAATTGCAGCGCATTCATCAGATACGACGCACCAAGGCAAACCAGGCAACTAGGCAGACAAGAGAACAACGATAGATAGACCACGACAGCTGCTGCTGCTGCTGCTGCTGCTTGTGTTGGCTGGCTCAATAAGTGGAGCTGTGATTTCTATGGGCATTGGGGCAAATGAAAGAAAATTGTAAATTGCTTTTAATTAAAAGCACAAACATAAACACCTGCTGTTCTTCTTGTTCTGTTAAGCCCTAGCTCCATTTACACACACGCACATATACGCATACAAATAAAACAATAGGCGGAAATGAAATCGCAGTGGCTACGATTTAACAGCAGCTGTTTCCACCATCGCGCGATTCTCCGAGACAGACACCACACAATGCCAGCTGCTAGTGTGTGTCCTTTGTTGTGGCAAGTTGCTGTTGTTGTTGTTGTTGCCAGCCGGTTTCGTGGCACGCATTAATAAGCCCAGCGAGAGCTGCTTTCTGGCAGTGTAAGGAGAAAGAGAGGAAGCAGCGTCAGCTGTTGTGTTGGCCCTTGGCTTTCTTGTTGTTACTCATACGCCATGTGTATTTACTCTGTTTTCCATTTGCCGGGCAAGTCTCAGTCTTTTACTCATTAGATGCCATCTCATTCAATTGCAATGCAAATTGCATGCACTGCGGATCGAAAATGGATTCTTTCTACACATTTCACATCGATTTAAAATTAAAAACAGATTGTCTCTTGTCAACGGTTTTCTGGTTTAAACATTGAAAATAATATTTTTTTGTTTAGCTTATTACGCTATAATTTTCGCTCAGTGTGTGTTACTTTAGGCCAATAGCGATGGCGAATAAAGCATTGCTTCTCGGCTGACTTGTTGCCACAATGTTGCTGGCGTCAAGTGCGCCACATGCCGCATCTGCATTTGCATGCAACAATCGGGGCAATGGCATCGTTGGTGGTGCTGTTGTTGTTGTGCCTGCATTTATTGCATCCTACATCTTCTCATATAGAGTCCCTTCCTCTTCTCTCCTCTTCACTCATTGCCATGGTTGGCGTCTCAACCGTGTC
Source organism: Scaptomyza graminum (assembly GCA_018901835.1). NCBI lineage: Eukaryota > Metazoa > Arthropoda > Insecta > Diptera > Drosophilidae > Scaptomyza > Scaptomyza graminum. The sequence continues at coordinate 10,376,278 of JAEIFL010000002.1, forward strand.
GGGCTCAGTTTGTTGCAGTTGATTGTTTTCGTGCGGCTGCCGGCACCGCAAAAACAGTGAAAATGTGAAAATGCACGAAACAAAAATTGAATATATCCAGCCGTACACAATGCTTGCCAGGACCAGGACCACGACCAGGCTGCATCTTCGTCTACTCTGTCTGTCGTCCCGCCTACAGATTCCTTTTGTGTGTGTTGGGCCTGAGCTGCCTCAGCCATAAATAATGCAGTATTATTTTCAAATAAACTCAGCTCTGTGGCTGCCTTAGGCAGCTGGCCTTGTGCCCCATGCCCTATGCCCTATGCCCCCACCCTAAACGATCCTTCTTTTCGCCTGCCGCCGAATGATTTTCACACATGAAGAACGTGCAAAACTGCCCATAAATCTTTTCGGCCATTGCTTGTGTGTTTCTTTTTTTTCGGCGGCATCGTTTCTGTGTTTTCTTTTGCAACATGGCTTTTTTTTGCAAACATTTTCATTGAATTTGATTCGCAATGGAAGACAAACAACAACTGCAACAGAAGGTGGATCTTGGCAACTGGCGGCGGCCTGTTTTATATTTGCAAGTGAAATGTTTTGCGGCCTGTCAGCCAAATGCCCATGGAGGGCAGAATCTGTCGCCCCTAACCAATATGCAACTGTTGTTTTCGCTAGTCGCGATGCAAAGCGTATGCCACCAAGCAGTAAATGGAAATCAAGACAAGACCAACAAAAACTTTACACGAACCCAAGAAATTGCGTGGGCAATGTTTCACTGTAAATTAAACTGCCTCCAGTCAAAAAAAAAAAAAAAACTATGACATAAACAAAACAAATTTCTGCAGAATTAAAGAAGAACAATAACATTCATTAGCCTTAGCACAAAAGATTATTTTGCTACTACAATTTTTTTTTTATTAATTTATGTATTTTGACTTGTTTTTTTGTTTGCTTTATTTATCCATTTGTTTATTTTTATTATGATTATATCCAATTTTACATTATGAATAAAGAACGGACATTTCGTGTGACGCTTTTGGCTAAAATCTGTTGAGGTTCCCGGCATGCGTGTGTGCAGGTACTTAAAGAGTAGTTCCCTCGTAATGTGTCGCTTGTGCAGCAACTTGTGTATGTCCTCCATGTACGCTGTAAGGTAGCCCAAAGCCTCTTCTGGGTGCTCAACGCTGCAGACATTTCGTGTGACGCTTTTGGCTAATTGGAGCAGAATGGGTATATTTCTTTCGTTAAGCAGCAGATCCCGAAGTCCTATAACGTGTAGCTCCGATATGGACATGACTTTTGTTTGCAATCAAAACATGAAAAGCAAATTTACACCATTTGGCTAGCTTTGCAGATGCAAAGGTTAAGTTACTATTCTCTTACTCTTTAAGTCCCCAATGTTCTCTAGAAATTAATTAAATCTTATATGTAAGTATATCCTTTTCCAAAATTTATAAAATTTCACATCTGTTAAAGACGTAAACAGAAATTTATATTTGTGTAATGAAAATTTGTAAACAAAATACTACGTGTAATTCATTTCATTTGAGATATAAAGCAAAGCTTGTTGGGTGAAAAATATAAAGGGAAAGAAGAAGGATTATTTGCTGTGCGAATGTTTGCTGATTCTGATTGTTTAATTTAAACTAATAGATTTAGTTTTGTATAGTCTCAAGGAATACACTGAATGCTAATTCAATTATTCGAGTAACACTCCATGCTTGTTAATGTTTTTCTTATGCCAATTTAATTTTTTTTTAAATTATATCAAAAATCAAGTCATAATTTCACATATTTTACAACAGTTTAAACAGGCTATTTTTGCTAAGTTCAAAAACCTTTTGCCTTATAAACAGACTAGTTGTATATATCAATTATTTTTAAAAAAAAAATAAATATCAAGTTTTCCAAGAGCTCTTCAAATTGGCAAATACTTCACTAGCCCTAAGATTTTATCAAATGCTAGTCCAAACTGTCGCTGGGCGTCGGCAATGCCAGAGCCTCTTGCAAAATTTGCTACTACATTTTTTTTTATTAATTTATGTATTTTACTTTTTTTTTTTTTTGCTTTATTTATCCATTTGTTTATTTTTATTATGATTATATCCAATTTTACATTATGAATAAAGAACATCTAGAAAGTCTCAAAACATTTAAACATTCAGATTTATGTGGGCATGTAGCATTTGCAAAATACAATGATTATCGATAATATTCTGCTTATAAATTATGAATTTAGTATGTTAATATGCTCAGTTCAGCCATTTCACATACCCTTTTAGATGGCAAAAAAATGCGCTTGTTATACTTGAATTACTTGGAGCTTCTTCTGGTACTCTACTTCCTGCAAGTGTCCTGGTGCCGCTGTTGCTCCTGCGAGTGCTCCCACAAGCTGGCACACGGCAAATTATTAGTTGAACATGTGCCAAAAATATTGCTGAAGACGTTGCCCGTTCGCCAAGTAACTGAAGCAGGCCAAATATCTGCCGCCTCCTCCTTCTCAATGCCCAGAAGGCCTATGGCATTTCTATAGTTGGCAGTAGGTCGCAAAATTTATGGCCGTTGTCTGTCGCGGACAAAGAACATCTTTGAATGTTGTATAACTTAAGTGCCAGTGCAAATTTTCTGCCACTTCATGGCCAGAATGCAATCCTATACGAGTACTCATATATGAGTATATGTGCATGTCTCTATGTATGTATGTATGTATATACACAGAAGTTTATGTGTGTGTTCGGTTTTTGTTGCCACTTGCATATTTTTAGCGTTTTCGTGTGCGAGCATCCTTTTCTAAAAAGGCATTTGCAATTTGGAACTGTTTTGAAGTGGAGGTCGTTGCAAACTTAAGTGCATATCTTTTTTCACGCTACGTTTTTTCTTTTTTTTTAACTCTTAGAAATAATTACATATATTTAAATAAAGTCATATTTTTCAAGTATTACTAACTAACTTAACTAAAATTGATTCTTTACATTGAATGCATTTAATATTCATTTGATAACAAGTCAACGATTAAAGCATCCATTTATAAATATTCTGCCAAAAATAGAACATCAAATTTTTGAGCAATTTGTTGCATTATAATTCATAACTTGTTCTTACTTTGTAATCTGGAGGTATTTGCATTTTATATATTTGTCATTAGATTGTGTTTTGTACACGTTTTAGAGAGAATTTGATCTAACTTAAATACATTTTTTAAATTGAATGCATTTTTTATATTCATTTATGATACATTCTGCCTAATTTATAATTAATTTTTTGCATTATAATTCACACTTTGTAAGCACCATGGAATTTTTCAAGGTCTATATCAGTGCGTCATACCTTTTTTTTTATATGTAATAGTTATCGTTATTTGTTTTTGAACACAATAAAAAGAGAATTTGTTCTAACTAAAATAAATTTTTTGCATTTTTTATATTCACTTATGATACATTCTGCCTAATCTATAATTAATTTTTTGCATTATAATTCACACTTTGTAAGCACCTATGTCAGTGCGTCAAACCTTTTTTTTTTTTATATGGAGAATAGTTATTGTCAGATTATGTTTTTAACGCTGTTTTAAAGAGATTGTAGGATGCTATGACATAATCGGTTATACTAATATATAATAATACTCAACATGGCACATGGGCTATAAACATGAAATAGGGTACAAAATCGAAAGTGCGCCTACAAAACACAGCCAGTAACTGGCCTGGGGCAGTCATGGACGAACCGATTATAGTCAACATATGTTCTCGTTGCAAATGAACATTGAACGTTGGACATGGAATTGAGTCCGGCTGGATGATGATAATGGCTTAATTAAGCCGTTACAATGTAATATATTTCTGTGCATATATAAATACAGATAAACATTGAGTTGGACGCTTGGAATGCAGCTCCAGATTTGGGAACAGCACATCATTTGGCTTTGCAACTGGTTCGGACTGAGGATTAACTCGTTTAAGCCCATTAAATTGTTATTGTTATTTGCATATTTGTTGCTGTATTTAAAACATATGTTGGGCTATTTGTATCAACAGGAAAATTACACAAATCGTTAAATATTTGTACAGCTTATTTTTTTCTGTTTATTTTTTTTTCGAGCAAATTGTAACCATCAATTTTGTTGTCGCTCAGCCATTTTACCTGTGACATTATTATTGTGCTGCCACACTCCGAGGACAGCTACAGCTCCTTGTTATTGTTGGTTGGTGTTGCTTTTTTATTCATTTGTCGTAATTGTGGCGACACGACAACACAACACAAGCCCAAGCCCCAAAGAGATAACAAGAAGAACAACAACAACACAGTGTGTGAGGGGAGGCCATTAAAATTTAATGAAAATTAAAATGAAAATGAATTTGTGTGTGTTTAATTTAATTTTATGATGCCCCAAAGACGACAGGCAGCAACAACAACAATGAATGCTTTAAACTCGCTTCATTCGCTTTCTGAATGCGCCTAAAACTATGCAACAGATCATAAATCAAGTGCATAAATTACCATCAATTGCGTCGTAAGAGGAATAGCTCTAGAGAGAGGGAAAAATAACAAAATAGAGACGGGGCAGGGCAGAGAAGTGCCGTCGGGTACAACACACGAAGATTGCGATGTCCAATGACAGCAAAATGGATAAACAATAAAGCAAAGATGATTTTTTTTGTACTTGTGCCATTTTTTGTTGCTGCTGTTTGCACGACGAAAGAAAATAACGAAGAAGATAACAATAACATTAAGAGTAATGCTAACAATAACATTACTCGCAAATTTAATTTAAATTATTTGCAGACAATTCCCTACTCCACCCATTAAATGTCTACAGCCCGCAACAGAAATACACACAGTCAGTTGACAACAATTGTTAGATGCGTATCGCAAAAATTACCTGCAATTCTTGTCCACTGCCCATGCCACCAGCCGCAACAAAAGCAATAACAATAACAACAACAGCAACAACATATGTGTGGTGGTCACTTAGGGGTAGGTGAACGAAACGACAATAGTCACAAAGCTGTGTGAAGGGAATGTAGAGGGGGAAGCAAATGGGCAGTTCGCGCTTTAGATAAAATCATTTTGCCATCAAGGCTCAACAGCAGAATGTAATTGCGGGCTTTTCGTATGGGGTCAACAAAATTCTAGCTAATAATGCCAAACACAAAGTTGCTTTGTATTATAATCTTGATTTTAGCTAGCTTAAACTAAACGGTTATTTCAATTAACTACTACTGCCGAGCATTCGGCCATGTTATGGTGATTTTTTTAACGATTGATTTCTGATACTTGAAACTAAACCAATGCAACTTTTTTTTGTCTTTTGTTTTGGGATTTAAGGCTTATACAAATTATATAAAATATTTACATATATAGATGTGAGAGAAATTAAAGTTTATTATCTGATTTTTATATTATTTTATATTATTATTTTTATGATCAATTATTGTTATCGGATTTTAATTGAATCCTTTTTGAACTTTTCAAGTATTTCTGTAAACAAAATTAACTGTTTTAAAAAGATACGCAAATAAAGCAATTGAGATATCATGATTATAGCTTATCGTTATATATTAAGCCTTTCAGCGGCGTTAATTAATTAAAATAATATATACAAAATAGTTCAAAGTATGCATATAAGATCATAGAGTAATTTGCTAGCTGCTTTAATGTCAATTAGTAAATACCGTTTTTATGTGCTGTTAATTTCCTACTTAAATGCAAAAAGAGAAAAACAAGCTTCATCGACATCATGACGAAAGTAATAAGTACTTTGGAGCCCCCTGCCCGCCTCTCTTACTCGCATGTCTGACTGTCTGTCTGTCTATTGGATTCCTATTTGTATTTCCATTTCCGTTTTCAAGAGCGGCTGCATTAGCAATTCAAATTTGATGTCCGCCATTAAACTCATTAACTGCACACAAATGCACAGGCACGAGACATTCCAACTCGCCTCCTACCCCGCCAACTCCACTCGGCATTAGTGCAGACACATCCACAGGATATCCCCAGACGACAACACTCCTGAACAGAAACCGAGTCAAAAAAAAAAAAAAAAAAACTACATAAACAGTAAGACAACTGGGGAGTGTGGAGTTAGAAACAAGAAAGAGTGCACTTTTAATGACTGCAACCAACGACGATCGACAAATGAAGAACTGTCTTCATTAGCAGCAGCGCCAGGTGGACAAGAGTCCTTCAGGAGTAGCATGGAGAAAATGATGTCTGCACAGCAACTTAACTGGCTACACTTTTTGCGTAACAGCATCTCGCACAACTTGAACGTGGGCCTGCAGCTAAACATAAAAAAGGTTGTCCAGGTGTAGAGAGCGCCCAGGGGGGTTGGTTAAGGGGCTGGGGTTGTGTCGTCGTTTGCATGGAAAACCCATTTGCACGCCGTTGAGCGTCGTCTGCGCCAAATAGTTGACACTCCCTCTGCGTAGTTGGGTGGCACAGGATAATTGACTTTCAAATCAGTTTGCTATAAATTTTTATCGGCACTTTTGATGCTGCTGCTGCTGCTGCTGTCGCTGGCAGCACTCGACGCTCGCGGCGACAACGGCTGCAATCAATTGCCAAAGTCAATGGGGACCATGCCGGTGATAATTGCCAGGCAGCCAGTCAACCACTCGGGCTATGCCATGGAGAACACAAGGAGCAGCTAGGAACAGTGTTCGGGACAAAACGCCACTAATGAGTTTTATTGAGTAGTTGCTGCTGCTGCTGCTGCCCGGGGTGCAACACCCAGGTTGTAGGAGATGAGATGATGACCTGAGAACGAGTCGACCTTTGGGACACAAGAAAACCAACACAAAAAATAGCCCCCAACTCATGACGCACGGAAGCAGTTAATCAAATCTGTAAGTGCCTTCTGGCCATTCGAGTGGTGCTGCAGTCTCCACACACGTAATTGCATTTACTGCTTCCTCACACGTGGTAGCTTTAAGCTGCTTGATTGTGCCCCATCCTCCGTTCATATTTAAAGTCTGGCCGGGCGACACAAGAGACGTTCACCAAAAATAGCAACGAACAAAATTGAGAAAGGAAACAAAAATTGGCATAAGCACGTAAATTATGAGCTGCCAATTAGCAATTCCCAATTTTTGCACGCAATTCCTTCTACAACAACGAAAGAAATGAAATAAGTGGCACAAGCGCGACAAAGAGAGGGGAGAGCATAGGCGTGGATTGTCTGAAACGGCTGAAATTCAAGCAAAACACAGCAACAAAAAGTAAAAGCATAGCAAAAACATACCAAAATTGCTGAATCAATTTAAGCTCAACAGAACTTTATTATACTTTTTAAAAAAAGTTTGAGAAATGAATTTGAATTTTTTTTTTTATATTTAATTGTGAATGAATAATGATGAAATATGAATAAAGTATTTTTAATGTTAAACGTACCTCAAAATAAATTTTTTTTCAAACAACAATAAATATCTTAACGATGTTAGTACTTTAATTCTGGCTATCTGAAAAACGATTTGCGTACATTTTACTTAAATATCGTCCTTAATTATCAACTTTCAATAGTTTAATTAATAAATCGAGAATTTTTTCCAAAATGTAGGGTATTTGAAAAACTTGAATGTTTTCCTTACGACATTAGTGGCATCATTAGAGAAAGTGTGTGGCACACTGGTTGACTGCCACCCATTCCACCATACACCCCCTCTACTCCACGAACAGTCTGCCCGTTCGTCTCAAGTGCCTGACGTAAAAAAGTCAAATGCCAAAATTGCCAGGCAGCAAAAGAAAAAATAAGAAAAAAATCAAAAGAAATAGAAGTAGAAGAAATGCCATGCCAAGTGACGGGTAGCTGGGGTAGCTGCGAATGAGTGCGAAGGAAACATGGTAATTTTTCATAAAAACCGCCAAATGCGCACACAACCCGAAGCGAAAAAGAAAACCGCAAAGAAGAAACCGGCAAAGCAGCAAACAAAAAAAAATTTATATAATAGAAGAAAATTTTATTTTTTGCTGTCCTGCGCGGTTTTTTCTATCTATAAGTATATATTTTTTTTTAGCTCTGTTGCTGGAATGTAATTCAAAGACGTTATTGGGTGGGCTAGAGGCACGGAAGGGGTGTGGCTTGCCATGTTTATACGACGTCTTTTGGCATTTAGGCATGCGAAATGCGTTGCCCCAAATCCTTTTTACGTGGCTGCCAAGGAGACAAGGACGAAAGAAGCGCCATATGGGCCTTGAAGTGGCAATAGATGGCCAGGACTCTGGTCGGTCGGTGCAGGGTATGGTTCTTGGTGGCGTAGATTGAGGGATAATGAAGGATAGTGAGGAAAAACAAACTTTCAGCGGAAGCGGCGACGGAAATGTCAACAAAACGGCAACCGCTCTCGCGGTCGGATAGAGAGGTCAGTTGGGATTGCGGCCCACTCAAAATAATTCCCTGTTGAAATATTATCAAATTGCGGCAATTGATTTAACCGCCAGCGGGGCAACACATAACAACAGGGCGTGGCAGTTATACCGATTGATAATTGCATTATTCCAACTATATTGTTGTTTGTGTGCCCGAATTATTGCAAATTATTTAACAATCATTTTCGAGAACTTTATTTAATAAAAAACATAATCTAAAGCTTTTCTATTTTCTACTATTTGTTTATAATAATAATAATAATTATATATCAAAGTCCATATCTGTTCCAGAAGCTCATTTTTCATCCTAAATCTTTAGTAAAAATAATTTCAACTCAAACTATTGCCAAGTTCAATCAATGTTAAAAATATTGGCTTAATATTTTTTAAATCGTTCATAAGGAACTAGATAAATATTCAGCCTTGTGGTAGCGTAATCGATATTGTGGTGAAAGTTTCGAATTGATGAAACTGAGACTGGTCTGAGTTGCCAATGGATGGATTTGTGGCATTGGCCCACGCCACTTGACGCCTCTGATTTATTTCAGACAAGTAATTGGAAGCGTTGCCACGGGATGCTACTGTGGCTCCAATGCCAACATAATTAGTGGCATGCTCAAAAATAGACCATAAATAATCGTCGCTTACTTTTGCCTACCACAATCGCCTCTGACACTGCAAGGCCACACCAAGTACGAAAGGAGTACGCACAGAACAAGATGAAAATGGAAATGAAAATCAAAATGATGATCATGATAAAGAAGACGAAATGGAGATGGAGTTGGAGTAGGTGGCATCGTCCTTACCAACGCCGCAAATTGTCTAAGGCCCTGCATAAATTACTTAAATTTTGCTCTCAGGAAATGAAGATGCTGTGGCACACAATGAACGGGTAGCTGTTTAGTTGCTTTGGTTGCTTTTGCTTGCCCGTGCGATGCGGCGAATGCGCAATTTTATTAAATTACATTCGTGTTTTGGCAAATTAATTACGAAATTATGTTGTCGTCTGCCGCCCAACCAACTATATAGGATAGCAACACACACACGCCCATAGACAAAAACACTACGAGAAAATATTTAATTTAATTTAAATCCCAAGTGGAAAATGAAATATTACCAGAGTGAATTATTTTCATTATATATTTGCTATTCCTTATAATTATTATTATTTTTATTTAAAAAAAAAAACTTGAATTGAAATCGCTTTTATTTTGCAGAGTGTAAAAGGATTCTTTTAGCGTTCGAATTATCTGAATCTCTCATACATTGTATTTATCTCTGACTGTCAGTCTTGGTCTAGAGAGACCACAGCCCACAGCCGTCCAACAGACTAGTCGCCTAGTGGTTTCGTTTCGGCTTGTTGGCTTTGCTTCACTCGAATATTAAAAGTAATTTAGCCTCATTTTTGGCATATTTCGTTGTCTGGACAGGACACCAGGACGCAACAGAACAACAACAAACAGGACATAGAACAGGATCATAACCCACGCAGATTATTCAGCATTTCAATCGTCCTCGTCGTCGTCGGCGTCGTTGTCGTTGGCCATTTTTCTAACGCATATTCAACTGGAAATCTCAGTCGCCATAAATTTGACTTTATGTTCATGGCTCGCTAACCAAATTGTGTTTACAAATCATGCCAGATAGACGACGCTCTTGCGGGTCGTCAACCCCCGTTCCTTCCTTAATTAAGCGCAGCAAAAAAGGCAAATCTCTCGCATTACTCATACGACGACGCATTAAACGCTGCCCCAAATCATTGTCAAATAAATAACGTTAATTTGTTAAATCGCAGGCTAAGCTGCAACGAATGTGAGCAACGATTTCAGAGTTAAAAATCACATTTGTATATATATTCATACACAACAATAAGGGAACCAATGGCATGTGACGCACTAAGCGAAGAATCGAATCGAAAAATTGAGTTGAGCAACATTCACATGTAACTTTATTCATACCTGCTGCTGCTGCTGCTGCTAGTGCTGCTTCAACATTTTGCTAAATTGCTCAACTTGCAAGTAAGAATCGTCCCCTTCTTTCCATGGAGCCCTGTCTGTTAAAACGCATGTGTACGCTTCATTTATGCATTCATCAATCAGCTAACCAAGTGTAAATTTTTGCATTTCCTGCGCGCTGAAATAAAACAGAGAATTTGAATTTGCACCAAATACCCAAAGTTAAATCAAACACTTTTCTCTCTTTCTTTCCCCCCGCAAGCCAGCCAGCCAGCCTCTCTCAGAATATAGCTCCTGTTTTTTTCACCACACTTTTTATAGCCCCGCTTTCCCCCTCCCTCCAACCACCCCAATCACCGCATAGCTGCTTTGTCTTTCGGGCTTCTTGCTGCCAGCAGCAGCAGCATCGGCAGCAAACGAGAACGCCCTTCATTTATTTTATTTTGAAATATATAAATCGCACCTAAAAAGTATGCTACACTAAACTTTGATTCATGGCACAAAGTTTTCGTGCGCTTGAAAATTCGTTTTTCTTGGCCTTACGCACACACACACACACTAACAGCACACTTGTTTGCAGCCGTTGCCCACAACGTTCCAGTTCAACGCTTTTTACGTGCTCAGCTGCCACGCCCCGCTCGAACTTCTACACCTTGCAAGTTGAAATTTGGCTGCTCTGGCAAAAATAAAAAATAAAGAAAAAAAATTCCCCCCTCCGAAGAAGAAAAAAACATTTTTGCAATTTTCCCCGGCGCCCATTTAGCACTTGGCCATGATACGCAGTTTCTCTTTTATTTGCTGTGAAAATAATAGAATCATAAACTGAAACGGGGCGTGGCGTGGCCAGGGGTGAACCAATGTGAAAATCCAAAATAAACTGTGAAACAGCAACAGCACGTGGTCCGCTTTGAAGTGTTTGATGAAATTTTCGACACTTAATGATAGCACACGCAACACCCCAGTCAGTGAGTCAACAAAAACAACAACAACAACTATAGCAACATCTGCGTCCCGTCCAGCAACACATCATAAACGACAACGGCCGTGCACCGCAGAATTGTTAACAATCGAAATGAAGCTAAAGCTGGCGTGCTGGCTACGTTTTCGCCATATCGAAAAAGAAAGAGGAGCGGTAGAAGGGAGGGACAAAAAGCGGGCTTCCATTCGGCGCAGGCCGCCAATGTGACTGGTAATGACATCGTCGCTCCGGGCAGTTTCTGTGTCCCGTCCCCGGTTATGGACTCTCTCAACGTTGACGACGATGCCAACTACATAAATAGCAGCCGTGACTGTCAAGCCAGCCAGGCAGGCAGCCATGCAAATGGAACAACGTGACGGGTAACGCGGGCAGCTGGAGGATGTGGCAAAAGTGGGCAGCTGATGATGCAGCCAATAAAACCAACGAGCCAACCAAAATAACTGCATGCAATGCGATGCGACAGGCGCGAAAAATTTCGCATAACAAGCAACGAAGTGTAAAACAATCAGTTGACGAAACAGAAGCGCAAAATACACTAGCTTTAACGAAAATATTCAAAAATAATTGAAGTGATTTAATAAAAAAATATGTCAAAAGATATCTTTATATTTAATTTTTTTTTCTTTGTTGTATATAATCAATGTAATAGGATTTTTGATTTTTGTTGAGTTATTTTCATTGAATTTGTCTTATTAATGAACATAACTTTAAAAAATAAAAAACAATTAAAGCTTCTAGATCATGTTCTGCTTGAGTAAATTTTTCTTTAATATAACATATTGTTGATTCATTTTGTTTGTGTTAAAATTCAACGAGAGTTGGGTAATGAAAAGTTGTGCATTAATTATAAGACCATATGTTCTATATATGGGCACGGCAGGCCGCATCAGATAATTATAGCTCCCTAAATTTGCATGAATGCTGTTGCTGCTGTTGCATCTTTTATGGCTGCCTGTTGGTCAACAACAGCTGCAGCAGCTGCTGCTGCTTTGGTTGTTTTTGTTGGCTGGTGGCAGTGTGTCTGTCTGTTGTTTGTTGTTAGTGCTCGAATTATGTTGTAAGCCATGTTTTTGTTTTAAATCCCCAATAAATGCTAAGCTGGCGAGTGCATTTATATGGCATCAAAATGGGAGGCTGTAACTGGTTTGGCGCTAGCCAAAACGGTTGCCAATTGCCAAATAAATAACCAAGTTTATAGCCCAAAAACTGAAATGCTGGGCACAAAGCTGTGTTTTTGTTGTTGGGGGAGGTGAAGGGGGTGCACAATCAACGGCAACATTAACGATATCGCCTTCAAAGTGCCGGTGCCGAGCTAACCCGACAAGGACCTAACTTTAACCAAGCCGCATGTCAAACACGCAAACCTTTCAATGACAAAAACCCCTTCCTCGCAACAATAACAGTTGGAAAGGTAGCTTAAAGCAGGTGGCAACTGTTGGCCAGGTGATGGCATTTGGCAACGTTCCGAGTTTGTGCTTGTTGCGTGTCCACTTTCACTTCCACATCGAGTAAGTAAGTATGTGTATGTGTGTTTGTGTGTACCGAGAAATTGCGGTTTGTTTGCTGGGTAATTACATTTTGGCATTTTCACCAGACTCACCCGCTGCTCTCTACCTCTCATTTTCCCTCTCTGTATGTGTATGTGGGCATGTCAGCGTGATAATTATGCGACTATAATCGCACTCTTACATGCCAGCAACAGCAGCAGCAACATTTGAGGCAGAGAACTCAAATCCTTGCGTCTGCTGGACTCGAACTTTAAGTGTGTCCAAACAACCGTCTGGGGCACAGAGCTGTGGCACTGAACAGAGAAATGAGAAACACTTGAACCCTAAAACGAAATATGTCGAGCGAGCGTCAAAAGTCACCAGCCCCAACTAATTAACAGGCCGCAGGTACGAAAGTGAATATACGCATATATATATAAATATATACACTCATTGCTTTTGCACATTCATACAATATTTAAGGCTAGCTGGTCGAGCTTAAACAAAAGCGAAAGGCATGTTTAATCATAAGAGCAAAAACAACACTAAAATTGTTGCTGCCGCCTGGCTGCAGCCTTTGCCAACGCCCAACGGCAACGTGCAACGTGCAACTTTGCTACTAAAACTCAGAGCAACACACAAAAAAAATAAATTCGAAAAAAAGGGTTAAGTAAATATTGAAGTGAATAAAAACCATGAAAAAGGAGCCAGTTGGCAAAAAAAAAATAACACACACACACCTATATACGTACATATACATTTACAATGAGAAGCGAGAAGGGGCAACCAACGACGACGCACACAGAGAGTTAACTACTCTTTTGGCCGTGTCGCGTGAAATGGGCGAAATGGCCAGTGAGTTGAACTGGGCGTGGCTGGGCGGGCGGGCGTCATAGCCCATAGTCAGCACACACAAGCAGAGCAGAGCAGAGCGCTGTTGTAGCCAGGCTGCAGCACACAGCTACCAATTAATGTCCTTGTTAGGCAGTGGCCTGTAAAATTGGCTTAAAAAATATGTAACCTTATGCGAGTGTAGCAGCTTTCGCCTACCACTCTCCCTCTCTCCCACACACAAGCACCCACTTTCTCTCTCTCTTTCGCAATGTGTGTGTGTGTTTGTTGTTTGGTTTATGCGCATTTTTCTTTATGTGATATTAGTTGAAGAAAATCTTCTTAGCTTACGTTTATTTGGTAATTGATTGAATTGATCTCTGTTTTTTTTCAAGGAATATGAAATAAAACTAAATATATTTGTTTATTGCCATAGATTTTAAGTGAATCTCTCGTATAAACTTTAAAATTTCTGCTTTTTATAGTCATGCACAACTTTGTATATATATGTCAACTCATGTATGTGTGTGTGTGTGATTTTATGTATATGCCTCAACCACTACAATGCACTGGCAATGGCTACAGTTTCATTGTGGCCGAGTTGGAGTTAGTGTTGGTGCTGGCATTGCTTTTGGGCTTTAATTGAAGTTAAGTTCATATAGACGGAATTTTCAGTATTTTTTTACTCACTCGCCGCTTGCCGCTGCGCTGCCATTATTTAATTTGGCGCAGCTGGGGCGCCATTGGTGACGCGACTTTGACATGCCAGCACGTAAGACCTTTCAGCCTTACCCAGTATACTACTGACCAGCTCTCATGCAATCGCTATGACGGAAGGCTTTCTGTGGCTTGCGATACTGATTCCGCTTTTACTGTTGCTGTTGCTGATTCGGAAACGTATTCGGTTCGGCATACGGCTATGGCTATGGCAAGAGCTGGCGGCTTAAAGCGGTTGTCCGGCACGCAAAAACTGACCGAATGTCGAATCAAAAATGCAACGTTTTTGTTATTGGAGGGGGGTTGAGAAGGGCAGCAGCAGAAGTAGCGTATGCAAAAGACACATGCCAACAAACACCGCACAAAGCAAAATGGCCAGGGACATGAAACAATAACAGGAGCAAACAGGAATCTGGTCAACGTGAATATGCCTGTCTGCCTGCATGTACCAGATTGAACATTGGCAGACAGACAGCAAAACAGACAAACAGAGAGCGAGAGCTATAACCGCAGGGCCAGAGAGCAAGAGCCAAACGGCCAGTGAAAGTGGGCAAAATTTTGCCACTGGGCATTCCCCCAAACACTGGATGAGGGAGAATTGGGAAAGGGAAGACGGTGAATCTAATCTGTAAGCATAAATTCCAATCATTTTGCAAATGGAATGTGCAAATGCAAACCAATAAAACCGCAAAACACAACACAGCAAATGGCAGCGCCAGCAAACAGCTCATGGCGCAACCAGAGTTGAAGACAACTTGCAACCAGGACAAGTAGCAGGACGAGGAGCCCTCCGCATACCAGCGACAAGTTTCTATATGCGGTTTACTACAGCATCCAAGCGAGCGGGACGGGACCCAGGGTCAAGTGAATTCTTGACCAACGTTGTAGTGGGTTTGGCTCTCGTTTCTCTGTTTTGTCGTTCAAAAACTAGAAACTGTCTTCAGTTGTCTACTATTTTTTGGAAATTCACGCTCCCCCATTCCTATCTGCTTATAAAGTAAGTTAGTGAGCTTCGGGGAAGCTTTAGACAATGCCAACCATATGCCAAATCAATGTGGCTGGCAGAAAAGCATTTGGAAAACAAGCTATGTGGGAATAAGGTAACGAGCTTATAGTCAACGTAAAAGGTGTTGATGATTTTCTAATTAAGAAGCGTCTTGCCACCTGATGGGATGGGTGTGTGTTCACTTAATGAATTAGTAGATTAAATCTAATGATGGCAAACAGACGATTTCAAAGTGAAATCAATACACCATAAATTAATGAGCTAACGTTGCTAAAACTTTAAGCTTAAGATTTGAAACCATTTGCTTTCAACCAAACTAAATAATACATGTACAATAATTATTTTGATATATCTGATTAATTTTTTTTTATGCTTGAATTCATTAATCATTTATTTTTTAATTAGCAGTCTATTTGTAACCATACAAGTTTTACTCCTCGAAGACAAAAAGGTTCAACAATAATGTTTTGCGTTAAGTTTTGTTATTTTTGTTTTTAATGCAAACAATTCGGAGAAAACTAAAAAATCTATGCCAAACATAGTGTTGCCTACTTTGTTTTTTGTGTCACTTGATATCAAAATGACTCGGATAGATATACTGCATTTTGTGCTGGTCAACATTTTGCTTGCTGCTGTTCTTTGGAGCGATATAGTTATCATAATTAATGGAATGATGTTCCGACCATCTTATTCAAATTTAATTCTTTTAATTTTTCTGCGATATTTTTCTTAAAAACTTGAATTTGAACTTTAAAATAAATGTGCTGATTATTTATTCTATGTCCCTGTTGGGCAAGGCGGCGATAGGGTGTATCCTATCCTTATCCCACTTCATCGGACATTGATTCTTCGTTGTTAAATTCACACTGTGAATTTCACAGAATTGGCATCATGGTTGAATTATAATTCAACCATCATTGGCATGATCAATTTGTCAGTTAGTTTTGAATTCAAAAAATGAATTCCTCTGCTTCTATTTTTGCCTGTCTCCATCTCTTATCGTCAATTCTCTTCAGCTGAGAGTGACATGCATTAAGGCATCGAAATATAATTAATGATTTGCTACGCCCACCAATTAAAAGTGTCAAAAGCAGCAGAAAACCCAGAAGCTGGGACAGAAACATTAATACTAGTAGCTTCCTTCTAAAATGCTTATACACCCATTAGGCCCATTTCGCCGACAGATTTTTAACTCACTCTCTTATCTTTTTCTGGGTACTGGGGCAGGTTAATTGAATTAATCTCGGCAGCGTTTTAATTTCAACAGTTTGGGCGAGCAAAGATGAGAGGGAAATTTAAAGGCTTTTGCCAAGCAGGAAAGGTGCACGGGGCTAAAGTGCTGGCATATTTAGAGCGAACCCTTTTTACACGTGCAATTAAAAGCCATTTTTACGAGCAATTTGCAAAATATGATGACGATGACGATGACAGAACACACTCAATGATCATCATCGGCATCAACGTGTAATATGCATATATATTTTAAGAGTTGATGATGATGAACGTTTGGCACTGTTCTGCCATATAATTGTCAACCTCACTGTCGCAATCACAATTGAAACATCACGGCACAAACAAAAAAAAAAAAAATGTATAAATAAATTTTATGGCAGCCGCCTGATAGACACAGACAGTCCACAGGAGCTCTGGAATGTAACGGAGCTCTCTTTTAACGTGGATGAACGCGTTCTGGGCGTGAAATTCCTTTGACATGTAAAACGCTACGTGGAATGCACAAAACACTATTCTCTATAGATAGATAACAAAAAAAAAGTGTGATGGGAATGTGAAGAAAATTAAACAAAAAATAAAAACGAACTCGTAAAATACTCAACACGTTGTCGACAGAACCCAAAATGAGAGTAGAAAAAATGTCAAAACAAATTGAAATGCATGTAAAATTCAAATGAGAATTAAAATACGAAACTTATTTGCCCTGAAAACAGGTGTGAAAATTAAATAAAAATCATTTTTTTCTACAGTTTTTTTTTGTTTTGCAAACGCAGTTTTCGGGGGAAAATGAGCGACAAAACGAGTGCTCAGCCCAGCGTGAAGTTGGTCCAGTTGTTGTTGTTGCTTTTGCTGTTCAGCAGTTGTTTGCGCGAACTTTGTTGTCATTCTGCTAATTGAATATTTACACATGTGTCCATGCTACAAGTTGATTGTTGCAAGCAATAAAAGCTCTCAGAGCTCCATGTAATTTGCCATTCACAAATCTGACAATTGTCAGATGGTACACCGTTTACCAATTTTCATTAGTATTGAACATCAAGCCAGTGCTAAACGAATGCCTTTAACTAGTCTTTGGAAACAAGAAAGAGTTTTGCATTTTATTTGCAGCTTCACTTACTTGAAGGAAGAGAGAATACTCTGAGAGGAGTTGTTTAAAATAAATGGGTAAAAAAATTTTCTGTCTTATCTGTAATTTTGTTTTATTTAATAATGATTCCTTTTTATGAACATCTCAAACTTTTTATTTAAATATTGTTTTTTGAATGAATAAGAATTTGAAATGAAATTTTTTTTTTTGTTGTTTTTTATTTTATATTTATTACCCATTATTTCACTTTTATGATCACTTATAAGTTTAAAGTAAATAAAATAAACTTTAAAGTATGTGAAAAGAATAGAACCTAAATCGAATTTCATTCGTATGTTCCTTGGACATTCGAAAAAAAAAATTCCGGATAAATCAATCAAATCAAATAAAAAATACCAGTCGAACTAACAGCATTGAGTGACTTGGGCCTGAGTCTCCTGCACAAAACTAACTAATCCTTTTTTGCGCATTCCGTTTTTTTTTTTGTGTCCAATGCCAATTCATGCGGCCAAAAAGAAAATGTCATCATCAGCAGCTTGCCCAGAAGCCAGAAGCTGCCCAGCAACAGTGGCACCAACGACGATGAACATTTTAATGCTGTCCTATTCTTACAACGCTCCGATCCATTGCAGCTCTTCGAATGTTGTTACACACTTACACTTACACAACCTCACACACATATAGTCAGTCGTATAGTGCCACTCAACGTAACTTTTTATGTGCAACATAGCAGAATGATTGTGTTCCGTTCCAGAAATATCAGCACTACAAGCACGACAACAATAACAACATCTGCAACAACAACAACAAAAGCAACGAAAACTATAACAACAGCAGCAAAAACAACAACAACCTAAACCATTTCGCATAAAATTTCACACACCATTTTAGCCAAGTGCCACATTACCTGCACACAAGACGGGACTCAACTCAACTCGACTCAAAGCGGTTTGGTTCAGCACCTCCCCACTCCTCCCACTAACCCTTACACCAATCCAGCGCTGGCGAGGGAAAGAGTGAGAGAAGCATGCTAGCAACAAAAATAAAATGCTGAGAAAATGTTGAAAAACACGAAACTGAACATAAAAATACCTTTTGACACATGCAAGCAGAGGCGGCTGGCAGGAGGCGTGCTTTGGCAGTTCAGAAAAAAAAACACATCCAGCCAGAGCGAGCAAGAGAGAAAGAGCAGGCCAAGCTTAAAATCAGCGCCAAAAGCAGCAACTACAACATCGAAGGCTGAAATAGCGTTAGCCAAACGAGCAAGCAACAACAAAATCACAAACACAAAAAAAATCTTGAAAATTGCATTTTAAGAAGAAGTTTGTGTGGCTATAACGGAAAATCTATAAACCTACACACACACACACACACAAGCAACTGAGTGAAAATGCAGAAGAACGAAATACATGGAATTGGACCGGAATGTGGTCCACAATGGTTCACACACACACACAGTTAGCAACATGGCAAAGCATGTTGGTCCAATCCAATACAATTTTAACGATAATGTGAGCCAACCAAAATTGATACGGCCATCATCAGAACGGGGTATAATACTACCAAATGTCATTTCGCTCTCAATGTGTTTGTTCGGACTTTGAATGCTAAAGAAAATATCACGTATACGCATATGAGAATAGAAAAAAGAAGAGCCGCTGAAGTTTTGGCAAATGCAAGATAGTTATTGTTAAGCTCATAAATGAGCGCTGTAGGGATGAGTTACAAAGTTATTAAACGGCTATGAAGATTATACCATATTATGATTTTTTTTTTTTAAATATTAACTATTTATCTACATTTATTTTGTCTTGTGTAATCTTAACCAACAAACGTTTGTTAAACTTTAATTAAAAATATATTGCATAGTCGTTCATTTTCACCAAAAGAACACTTTAGCCTTAAGTTGATTACTCGCGCGTTCGTAAGAACCCTTGAAAAACCAGTAGAGCTGGTCAAGCAATGTGAACATTTGTCGCACAACAATCGCAAACTACAGATATACAAACTGAAACACGCCTTCTCTGCCTCTTGAAAACTTATCCCTGCGGCTACATTACCAAGTATACACCGCGACACATTGTTGCCATAACGATTTACACTCCAAGTGCGATCCGACACCCAAATGCGAGACAACAGTTGAGCGCAACGGCAACAGCAAAAGCAACAACAAATTATGACAACAAATTGCAAACAAACAAGCAACAAACAAGTGAATCACCTTTAACGCTTCCTCTTTTGCACTTTTTGCGAAAGCGTAAGCAAGTGCCACTGACAGAGAGCCTTAGACCGCCCATAGCCCACCGCCCGTCGACCGTCTAGAGGCGTGGCAGTGCTATGCTATCTTGTCATAACTTCAGTGGCTGCCTTGCAGGCGAGCAGCAGGCATTGACAAAACTGCACAGGCAGCAGACAGCTGAGAGACAGGACTGTGCGAATTGTGAGTACTGTGTGAGCTACTCTATAAGGCTCTAAGGCTAAGGCTAAGCGGGTGGAAGAGACTAAAGAAGAACTAAAGACCGAGACATGCATGTCAAAGGACAGCGACAAAAACTGTGTGTTTACTGTTTCTATGTGTGTGTGTGTGTGTTGCTTAACACTTAGAAGCGGAAGTAAGCGTCGTGTTTCTGCGGTTGAGAGAAAGAAGAAACAGCCAAAAGGAAAAAGTGCCAAGTGGTAGAAGCAGCAACAGAAGTTTGTTTTCCTGCAGCGCATGACTGGCATTTGTGTTTGCCACTGTTCTACACTAAAAAATAAATAAATATGCACTGCAAATATTTTTCTCTTTTACAGCCTAGTCAGGTAGTCATATATTGTTATATTTCTGGAATTATATAAAAAGTACAAAGTCCATCGTCAATTCTTTCTATTTAAAAATGTTTTCTATTTATTATATGTAAGTATAAGTTTTTTTTTGATTATTTCTAAATATTTATATGTTCTTTAAATCTGTAATTTATATCATGTCTTGAAACCGCTAATGTATTTTTGTAGTCATTTTTTCTATTCCTAAAAATGCAACTAGAAATTTTTATTAAATTATTAAAAATTCACACAAATAAAGTAGAGTAAAAAGTATATACATTTATATACTTTGAATTTGTTTGAAGTGTAATACTACCGCATGCAACTGCAGTAACAGCAAAAACCAAGACAGCAAAACAAACAACAACAACAAACGCAACAGCAGCTCGACAGGTGCGCAACACTAACCTAACCGACACAAAAATATCACTTTAAAGTTTTGTGCTCTGGCTGTCGCTGTGTTTAGTTTAGTTTTTGACATGAAATTGCATTACATTTCACACAGCCAACGGCAGCATAAGATGCAGAAGCAGGCAACAAAAAGCACTAATAGCAACAACAACAGCAGCAACAGCCACAAAAACAACATTAGCTGTTTGTAGCAATGAGTTTGGCTCAGCATTCGTTGAATTGTCTTATTTTGGCAACTGTCGTTTGGTTTTTGTTGGTGGGGGCCGCCCAAGATGAAGTGTACAAATTAGTTGGCCATGTCACAAACAGCAGCAACTTCAAATGAAGAGCTAAAGCGCAACTTGATGGCCGCCATGGCATGGCATCTCGAAACTGAAACCTTTAAGCTACTTTTCATCGATCCGCCAGCCATTACGTGCAATGCCGCTCTGCGGAAACAATTTATCAGGCTGGCCCAACATGACTAAACTAAGTATCTACTCTGACTGCAGAAGCCCTTACAATACCAAAAAACAACCAGCGTGTTCTCTAACTTCCCGCTTCAACCACATCTAAATGTATGCCCAAAGTGCATGCCAAGCTAATTTTGTTTAACAGCAGCAAGCAACACAACAAGCCAAAAACCGAAATAGCAGCAAAGCAATTTGATGAATCTTGTATATACTTTCGGATAGCATTTTCTGTGGCTTAGCTTTTTACAGAAAATAACACTTTAGTTTAAAATCATTAATAAATAAATAACTGTTAGAGAGCCACATATATTTTGTACTAATTTCAGTTGGTTTTTTTTTTCATCCTAATATTGTATCATTCTTATGGAATCTATCTCTGCTTAAAAGTTTTCATCTCGTGAGTCTATTTAAATTTGTTATAAAGTTAAAAGTTTGTATAATTGCTTTTCTAATTAATTACCGTCTCAAGTCGTTTCTGAATAAGCAAAAAAGCGAATGTACCTTGAAACTAAAGCAAGTCCTTTTTAGAACAAACAAAAAGAGCCTTGAACTATGCAACACAATACAACACTCGCCCGGTGCAATGAACTCTATCTTCCTGCACACAGTGAACGCCCACACACAGAGAAACTAACCAAAAACGTTGGGCCAGAACTTTGATTGGTGAAAAAGGGAAGGGAGGTCGGTTGGTGCTCTATGAGTTTCTGACTGTTTAGTAGCCCGTTTGGCTTGTCGCTGGCTCGTTTTGGCTGCCAAATCGTCACATCATTACTTATACGCGGCAAAATATAGTGTTTTGTGCCGCGGCTAGCCTAAAAATACAGAGCGCGAAGCAAAGAGATACATACTTTGGGGCCCAAATTGAAAACGGTTCACAAAATGCACTTAATGGATCGTTGTGCTGGGCAAGGGAAACAAAATCCGCCTAGCCAGCCGACTGACAGCCACGGAAAATTTATAGACCAACCGTTGCCGACAATGAAGAAGAGACAAACGGGCAATTTACTTAGAGAAGAGACCATTGCTGGATTTGCTGCATTGTCCGGATTTGCTAACTGGTTGGGGGATAACTGAAGCCAGTGTCTGTCAGGGGCTGTCTAATCGTTTGGCTAAATTAACACGTATACGCCATGTGGCAGGCAAGGCAAGGCAAAGATTTTAGTCTCTCTCGGTTGAGGAATGGCCGGTTGCAGCAGCAACATTTTTTTGTTATTGTTGTGCATACTTTGTGGTGCCTCTTTGCACTTGTAATGTGCACGTTTTATGGCCACAATTTCACAGTTAGCCTGGCAGCAGCAGCAACAGAAGCAGCAGCATGCAGCTCTCTCAAGGCAGTCAAGGTGCCAATATTGTTGTTAACTGCTGATAGTTGCTAACGATTGCTGAATTTGCTGTTGCTGTTGCTGTTCAAGTTGCTTGGCAATGCAATGCGGCAAATGCGATTGCCATTTGCTTTTCGTTTTGCTTTCTTACTCGTTTCGTTGGGTTGCCATTTTTATTGCCAAACACACGCACACACACAGAGAAAATGCGAAATTGCAATATACGTAAAACGAAACACACATTTTTAGTTTCTAATCGACGCGCGTTCATCGCATAAAAATAATGCAATAAACGATAATCCACCCCGAGGCAGCTGCACTTTTTGGCTTTTGTGTATGCCTTTTGATAATGGCTTGTTTATGGTTCAGTGTTCACGGAATGGTTCGCGTTGTTGCAAGAAACTTTTATAGCACCTGTGGGACTATCTGGGAAACATTTTAAGAAAATTATGCTTAACGTTGATTGCGAGTTTTTCAATTAAAGTAATATTAAGTTGATGATTAGCAATTTATAGATATTTTTGACGAGCGCTTAAGCCAATTTCTTATTAGTCTGCCGACAGTAACAATGTTGCTGGCCAAGTTATTTCTATGATTTTTTATATATTTATTTTTAAAAAATTGCCTTTTTGTATTAAAAATACTGTTTACTCTATTCGAGCTTCTTCAATTTTTGAATGCTGTGCTTTCTGCGAGCTGCTTTAAATATGTTGATTGGTACAAAATATTTGCATTAACATGTATAAATAGTCACAAAATGTCTTAAAGTCGTGCTTGATTGCCACAATCTCTAAAAGTAAAGCATTAATGAACTCAGCTGACAGCTGTCTCCGTGCAGGTAAGCAGACGAATACTGAGAAACAGCTAAGAAACAAACCAAATGATGGCACGAGTACTTCTCTACAAAATGATTAACGGTCTAGCTGATAGAGCTAAGCGAGCTGAAGACCAAAACAATGACATCGGGATGGGGTGTCCTTCATCTTGGTATTGTTTTAATGCAGCCGACTTACAGCTTGTGGACTTTTGTGTGCCACGCGAAATGTAGCAGCACAACAATAAAACACAACAAATAAATTTTGCGCTGAAATTTTAGCTGCTTATCAGCAAGGCGTGGCGTTTCGCGGCGCTGTTTTAGACATAGGCAAAGTTTTCTGTTTTGGGCGCCAAGAGATTTAATAGCAAGTTGATAAGCCGAAGAACAGCAGCAGCAGCAAAACTGACAAAGCGGACTGTACTGAAAGAGGAGCTCCTTCAGGAGACTGTCGAGCTCAGTTTGCGGAACCGCTTTAAACTCGCTTACGGTAATAAAGTCAGCGAGGCGTAGCGCTATTTTAAATCTAAATAGACTCACCAAGCCGACTTGAATTTACAGACAACAAGGAACCCCAAAACAATGGTGGATAACAAATGATAGACTAAAAAAATGGAAGAAAAAAATACCGCAGCATGCATAATTTTGAATGCTTTGCGGGCAGCCGGTACGGCACGGCCAAATTATGCAACATTCCTTTCGGCACACACAGAGTTGGGATCCTTCATTCCCTCCTTTCGCCCATTCCATCATGACCAGTCAACCCGACCGCACACTCATTATGATAATAATAATGCGGGGGCAGGCAACGTTGCACGAACGCACACACACACACATTTTTTTGTTCTCATAGCCAACTTTCGTCTCACTTCCATTCGCATTCTCATTGCTTTCAACGGTCAAAGCCCACAACAACAATTAAAACGTTATTAAGCGGCCAAAATTATGCAATGTGCGAAAAGCAGCTGAGCTGGCAGAAAAACTCTCGAAACTACATAATGGTTGCATAAGTTGGTTAGCCAGACAGAGACCAGCTTAATATATATATATATACATACATACTATATATACTTACTACAATGAAAGCCAAACCGTAATGACAATAGCTAAAACTAAAGTTGGCCAAAAGGAATATTCATTGCCTTGCATGCAAGAGGAAAATGCATTTTAGGGAGACTGTAAATTTGGTTCACATATAATAAGTAAACATATGCAGGAGAAGTGGAATTGTTTTGGATTATCAAAAACAATTGCGACTATTACAACTAGAGAACAATAAATTGCACAATGTGCAAAAGATGAAAAAAAAAAACCATCATATAACAAGTATTCTTTTGCATTGTAATTAAGCTCGCATAGAAAAAGACAAAACCTCAAAGCAAATGGGAACACCAAGATTAAAAAAGCAAAATACAATTTTGAATACAAATAATTGTGCTTTTAATTAAATCAAATATGCAAAGGCATTTATTTTATATCTTAACTTCTTATGAAATTTGAGCTTTGATAACATGTATCAAATGTTAGCTATGAATCATAACTTTTTTTTAATTAATTTACATTTTTTTATTCACAAATTAAACTGCCAAAAATCATTATCATTGACATTTCGTATACAAAAATTCTTTGCTTGTGGAATTTTTAAGGCAAACGTTTCCAATGTTAAGACAACTCTCAGTATTCACTTAACCGTTTTTTGTTATGTGATTGTTTTTGACACATTCATATATTGTGTCAAGAATGCAAACAAAAAATGCAAAAAAAGAAAATCGTAAAATAGTTGAAAAATAGTTAAACTTGTCTAAAAATTCTGCCACTTAATGAACTACTTTAAATAATTTTGCAGCTGAAAATTATTTTCATTTACTAAACTTTGCCGTCGACCGAGCTACGCAATGTCACCACCCCTCCACCCAGCTCATTACCTCCCCGGCTATTCGTTCGCAGCTCCACCCATGGCTTCTTTTGTAGCCGCCAACCGTTTCAGTGGCAACTTTCGCATCGTTAACAATTTGGCAAGATTTAAAAATGTCGTCAGCGGGTTGCGGGCTGGAGCGGAGAAAGCAAAAGACTTCCAAATAAAAATATCACTTTACTGTGTCGTCCCAGTCGCCAACGTCTCTGCCAAGGACGGGGTAATTTATCAAGACAAAAACCAGAGCAGCGTCGACAAAGAGACGGCTATAGATGAAGAGATGAAGAGAGTGAGATGGCTAGATGGAGTGCAACATGGATACAGATGGAGAAGAGATGGCAGCAGCAGATAAAGCAAAGCATTTCACCAAGCACTCGCATATAAGGTGTGGGAGTGATGGGGATGAACGGAGCGTGGGAAAGGGGGCTGTGAGTAGATAGCAACTTTGGCGAGCTCTCTTCTTTGGTTACTTTCTTAATTTCATTTGCGGAGCAGGCAGTCGACAACTTTGCTGCTGCTTCTGTTGCTGCTTTTGCTGTTTTGTTGTTTTGTTTTTCAATTTCGCCGGGCGAAACTTTACCAAAAACATCTCAAACGCGCCAACAACAACAGTAAAAACAACAAGCAACAAAGACGTGCAAAGTTTCTATTAAAACGGATTTAATTATGTAATGGAATCATGATAAATTTCGCGCATCGTGAAAAGTGTTGGCCAAGGCTAGGCAGCCAAGTACCTGCCTGCCTGACACAAAGGCCGAGAAGCAACCAGAACCAAAAAATAAAAATAAACAGAAGCTGTAACATTTAACCGGAAGCAACCCTCCCTCACTTAAAAAAAAAAAAAACAAGATTGAAGAAGGGTAGATTTTGAGAGGTAGAACAAAATGAACAGATAGATGGGTGGATAGGCGCAGACAGCGGGTAGACGAAATATGGTAAAAAGGGCAGGTGGATAAGTGGAAAAAAGTCTTTTAGAGTTTTTAAACAGCTTATGATATACAAAGAGTGAATGTATTTGTGTGTGTGTGTGTGCCCTTTGAGTTGGATACTGACTGATTCAAGTAGTAATAATTAGTGATGATTGCTTCAAAGTGTGTTTCCTCTTCATTTATTGTTAATAAATTAAACGTCGTACATATATTTGCTACAAAGAACAATAATGAACAACTAATGGAGCTGTGATTTATTTACTTATGCGTGCATACGATTCTCAATTAAAATTTTAATCTGATTGGATTACAAGCGTTCACAATGGCAAATAAATTACATGCACACCAGCCATAGGCAAAGTTTGCTCAATACAATTTGTACAATATTAATTGGAAATTCCATATGAACATAATGCAGGGTAAACCATGAACCAAATGGCCTCAAGCATGCAAATCGGCTCAGTTTTGTTCAACTCATATATAGGTTAGTATGCTATGATTTAAATGATGTTCGAATGTTTTGATAAGTCTCCGAGATTTTTTTTTTCTAAATTTTTTTCTTTTTCTAATGGAAACTCTTCTCGTACCCATTTTAACATTGTTTTGCTTGGAGCACCGTGAAATAAATTGAAATTAGTAGGAAGGAGTTGAAGTTGAATGTAAAAGCTTTGATGTTTCCACAACAGCTTTAAGTAAGTCTTCAGTAAAGAAATCTCCATTTGTCAAAGCCTTTTTTAGGCAGACTTAACTTTCAATTAAAATCACATTATCTACCATACCATATATGGTTTGTGTGTGTGTGTGTGTGTGGCATGTTACTATCAAACCAGCCCGCATGTCAAGGTTTCCCCTCTCACTTTCTCACCTTGCCGCTCCTTAGATGCTAGCCACTGGCTGACAACTCACTTAAACTGCAATAAATAACGCAAACAAAAAAGGTAAAAAGATAGATGCGCAGGCGACACACCTGACAACACCTAGGTCCTCCAACTCACGTTGCCTGGTTGCCAGCTTGCCTGGTTGCCAGCTTGCCTGGCTGGCTGGGATTCAGTTCAGCTCGGAGGTTACTGCATCACTGATAAGGCTCAGGCCCAAAGTGTCGAGCGGATTGGCAATCTCGCAACCCATCGCAAATCCCCAACAAACGCAACGAGCATTAAAGTAAAATTAATTCCCCTTCTTTGCTTTTGCCTTTGCCTTTGCTGGTGCTTTTTTTTTAACAGTGGAAAATGGGAAAACGATTGACTATTAAAAAGGATAAAGCATAATATTTTTCGCATTTGTGAATGGCACACAAACGCAGCACACACACAGCAGCTCGTCACGTAAATGTAAGAAAAATAGTTTACGGTCCGGACTTATCTGTGGCAGCCAATAATGTTGCCTTTAAAAATGACAAAGCTGCCGCCGCCGCCGCCGCAACAATGACAGCAATAAGGAAACATATATAAAAAAAACCCAAACAAAGAAAGCACCAACAACATAAGGATTAAATATGTAAAAAAAAAGACGTAGTTAAGATTCTTCGTATAGGTTGTGGGTTCGTTCATGGGGCTCGTTCGTAGGGATGTAAATCGTTACTCAACTGTTGCCCACAAACAATTTTTTTTTTCGAAATATCTTTTATATTGTTATGGTTGCGCTTCTGCTTTTTGTTGTTGTTTTTAATGTGGCGCTTGACAATTAAACGTTGGAGCAAAAGTTCCCATCAAGTGCCTGGGAAATGTTACATGAATAATTTCTGACCAAGCAGACAGAGATGGCGGAGAGAGGAAGAGAGTGTTTTTTGTGACCAGCTTTGTCGTAGGCCTGAGCAAAAAACTTTTTGACTGCGGTTTCACTCGCTCCGGTTACGCTTTAGGTTTCTGCGGCTTTATGTTGTACTCACACACACACGTATATATATATAGAAGATTATGGCGCATTTAGTGGGCAATTATCGCCTGCAGCGCCCATAATTATCATGCAGAGAGTCCTAAGTTGCACTCGCATTTCATATTCAAAGCTGTCTCTGGGCACCCCAGGGGTTCAATGCCAGTACACAGTATAGTATAAGTCCATGAGTCCCCCGTCGTATCGTTTTGCCATGTTATCTCTGTCTACACATGAGCGGCATACACAAAAGGCAACGACGACGACGACGATGAGTACTGGAAGAGCTGGCTGGGAAAACATACATAAATATAACACAGATGCCCCGGCCCAGATGAGTTTAGGATGAGCTCTCGACATACACAATGGACTACACTACAGTTAGCTCTTAGTGTGTGTGTGTGTAAGAGGGAGGTGGTGGGGTGGTGCCTGACACAGACTATGACGAGCGACTGCCACTAAAAATAATAATAAACGTAAATTTCTCTAATTTACACACATACAGAGAGACATAGGGACACAGTGTGAAGAACACTTGGAAATAGTGAATGCTCGGAAGAAATACTCTGCAGAAGATCGAAATTGTTTTACCCTATCATTATGAATATAATTAATATATTTTAAAATTTTTCACAATTTTTATGCAAATATTTACATTTTGGCTTTGAAAATAAAATAAATCAACCAAAGTTTTGAAATCATCAACTCAAGATTTTATTCAACTTTTGAAAATATGTATACATTTTGCTGCTCAGTTGATTTAATGAGTAATTGTTAAATAAATAATCTAAATAATCAAACAATTCGTTTCCTTTTAACCCTTTGTTTTATTTTAACCGCTGAAAGTCAGTTTCCGGCTCTTTTGAACAGCTTCTTCTTCAAACTAAAAACTAAATTGTTCATTTTGTTCAAATGTTTTTAGGTTAATTAAGGTTTTTTGCGTTTTTACCTTCACCATTTAACTAATTGCTTGTTATGTAACGAGCATAATTGTCTTCATATATCATACTCATGGTTTTTTTTGTTTTGCCCGCCTTCCAACCTTGACCAAGCCCCTTGCAAATGCCAATTCGACAGTCACAAAATACCCTTTCCTTTGACAATTTCATTGCCAACTCCCATGCTGCAAATAAACAACAAAGTCACTGAAATTTAATTTTCAAGCACCAACAACAACACCAACAACAGCAACAACTGGCGAGAACAACGGCAACAAGAATGGCATTTTGGCAACATGTTCATGTTGCTGCTCTCAGATACATGACAGCAACAGTCGCTCCCCTTTGCTCCCTTGCGCCCTGCCCCTACCCCTCATATCTGCCCCTACCACAAAGCTATGCTGCAGTAGCCGAAAAGTTGCCTTATCACTTGGGCGCATTTACATAAAAAAACCACAAATAAAAGTTGCCAACTAACGCAGCAAGAAGAACTGAGCAAAAGAAAATAAGTGTATATACGTGTGTGTGTGTATGTGTGTGTGAGTAGCGTCATCATCTGCCCCTCACTCTGCTTGGTTTGTCATGAGTCGCTTATAAAATAGGAGAGAAAATGGGTTTTGGGGTAGCAGGCAACTCGCTGCTTAAGCATTAAAAACTTTTCACATTAAAGCACATTACAACAACATATCATAGAAAGCTGGAGCAAAACATACACACACACACACATACGCATACGCATACACTAACACGCATGCAACACATTTAGATAATATGCTACAACTGCTGCGCCGCAAACAAATGACAATGAGAGGTTATACTACGAATTTGGGGAAGAGAAGGATGGGTTGGACTCATGCGATTTGTAAAAAGCTTTGGCAACAATGTCGCGCTTTGTTTCCAGGCCGCTGCCTATGCGACACTAGCAACACCCCCGCCCACAGCACCGCCCTTGTCAGTCAAAAGTTTTATATTTTGTTAAGCACATTTGCGCACTTTGCTTACTTATAGCATACTTTTGAGCGCAAAAGCGCATTAGCCAGCCAATGCATGAAATTAAATTACATATTGTACTCGTTGATGACCAAACCGAACCAAACCGTACCGTACCGAAAAGTGAAACAGTCCATCCAACTCTTCCCTGAGCGCCCTCGTAATATGCAGGCGACGCACAAAATGGCCGCCTTTTTTCATTAGACAGCAAACGCGCTCTCATTTCGAAACCATTTTTAGTGCTAGAATAAGAAGGAGTTAGTTGATCTGATTTACCCTAAATAGTATTGAATTAAATAACTATCATTACCAAACGTTACACTTACAATAATAGTTTTAACTGCAACAATTGCCAGTTCCTTGTACAAATTGTAACTTGTTGTAATGACCTAAAAATCGGCGGCGATGCCGCGTCGGATGCGTTGACAACCCTGGACAAGGATGTTGCCCGTCTTTCTTCCCCCTCTCTCCCACCGCCCAGCTAGCTGTGAACGCTCACGAAAAACTTGTTATGTCGTTAAGTGTGAAACTTATTTCGCACATGATGGAAAAGTGCCACCCAATGCCTTGCCAAGTCTGTTGGGTTCGCTGTCTTCAGCTAACCGGGATTCTGTCCCTCTCCTCTTTTTCGCACAAAATTGCAAAAGAAATCAGCAACAAAAGTTTTCAGTTTTTGTTTCTCAAAAAATCAAAATAGCTAAAAAGTAGCGACAAGTGTTAAGAATGGCGCGTGAAGGGGAGCGGTTGGGGCGGGTGGATAACCTGGCACAAAACTTTCTCTCTGTCCAGCCAAAAAGGACACATCGGGGACAATAACAAGAATAACAACACGAACAAGAAGCGGAAAGAGCGGAAAGTAAGCCAAGCGTCAATGACGCCAAAACAAGGCGACAAAGTGCGCGGCCAATCTTAAAATAAACTGCAGCTGCGCGTAAAAAGTGACAAGTTCTTTTTGGTGTTGGGAATGATGACGATGATGCCAAGACAAGACAGGCGAGGAAGGGGGCGGTTGGCTTCATAGGAACATGTGTCCCTTTACTTATTGGCAAGTTGGCGCGACATTGGACATCGGAGCACGTGACATATTTGGCAAGAGTCAACGATTTTTTATTTTTGGCTTTAAGTAAACAAGAAAAGAACTTTGAAGCTAAAATTGACGGAGCGCAAAAAAAAAATATATAAAAGTTACACAGAGCTGTGAATTGTGATGACAGCTATGTGGTTTCCATTTGGCCAGAGTCTAGAGTTTGTGTTTGGAGCGTGATGTGCTCAAAACTAAATAAAACATTGTTCATACACGACGTGTGCATAAAACCGAACAAAAAAAGCATAAGTAACTAAATTGTTGTGACTTACAATGATTTAAAACTATATTTGATGTTGTTTTCGGTCAGAGCTAATTGGCTTGTATTCATTTTGTTCATTACAGCAAAACGTTTAGATTTTTATTCGATTCGTATTAAGCAGTAAATAATTTAGGGCAACTCAATTTTGTTCAATCGCTAAAATAAATATTAACCTATAATCCGATGGAAAATTAATCAGACTATAAAATGCTTGTGTAATGAGCATAATCGCCATTTAATCCATGATTACTTTAAAGCTTCCAACAAACAGAATAATTGATGTATTCGATTTTCATATGTTAATAGTTGGACAGTTCCAAAAATAATTGAAAATTTATTTAAAATTAAAAATCTTTTGTACACAAATGAAATCAAGATCGAAATTAAGACAAGGAGACTTTTTGGGGATATGGAAACATTAATATAAGATTTATTAATAAGGCAAGCTGCAAAACTTTCAAGCCACACCATAAGCGCAAAGTTTTCATCAAAGCAAATGCTCAAACTCATTTGCACTTTCTTCTTATGCTGTATCCTGTAACTTTTGACTCAAAGCTCAATGCAGTTTTTCTTGTTCTTGTGTTTTTTTGTTTTTTTGGTGGTAGAATGCAAATGCATGGCAATTTATCGGCGGTTCAAAAACTCAACGCAATCAGAAAGAGCAAAAGTGCTAGCCAAGAATAAAACGGCAGAGAAAGGCGACGCGAGAAAAGTAACAAAAAACCACCACTAACGCCAACAACAACAGCTGAAAAGACAGAGCTACGAAGAAGAAGGCGGAAAAAAGATTACAATTGAAAAGTTTTGCAATACGCGCGACTTGGGCTGCACTGCAGTTTCATATCAAACTTTGGCTATTGTATTTTCATGTGTCTTCGGTCCGTCCCTCTTTGTCTTTTGCCTTTGCCACTGATAACGCTGGGCGCTGGGTGGGGAGTGGGTTTGTTAAAGGCGCCGACGCGTCGTCAGCCAAATGCACTTTTCGGAGTTATCAAAGAGTTTAAATTGCATTGCCAAGCTCGATGCGTCGAAAGCGACATAGAGAGAATGTAGGAAATAGGCAGAGGGGGGGCTATATTGAGTGCACACAGAGGCGCAGCTCTTAGCAACAATTTCAAGCGCATTATCTAAAGACTCACACAGACAAGAGAGAGAGAGAGAGAGAGAGCGGCATACGGCAGCAACAAAAGACAAAAGTCAAACTTGAGCCATGTTCTGCCGCTATTCAAACAAAAAACCCAAAGCCTTGCTGCTGCTGCTGCTGCCGCTGCCACCGATGTTGCTAATGCTTTGCTGCTGCTTGCAGCGTCTGTTTATCTTGTAAGGTAAATCATTCGAGACTGAAAGTCAAACAGCAGCTGCAGCAATAGGAGCAATGCTCAAAATAAAAGCTGCGAATACACTAAAACAAATTCAATTTGTTGCTTGCAGAAGTCTCAATACTATTTCCATATTTTTTATTATTAACACACTAAAAATTCATTTTATTTTGCTATTTTATATTTCTCAATCTCAAAAATAAAGGATACTTAGTCGACGCGACCCCGAGGTCGATGTAAAAATACTTTTCAAAAAATATCAGTTCTATTATAGAAATAAGATTTTGATTCGTTTATCAATTCTTGTAATATTTGAAATTATCCCGATCTCTGCAAAACTTCGATGGTCTTGACATAAAATTCTTTAGCATTCGTTTCTTCAAGTGTTTGGGTGAAACTTTTCAAAGTAGTTGAGACGACAAAGGCGGGAATTGAATTTAAACAATAGCCGTTGTCACGGGACACAACTCAAACTGAATGCAGCGCAGTAGAACCTTCTGCACCTTCTGTGTTAGCTTGGGCAATCCTTGCCGCAATGCGTCGACTGCTTGGGTATCCCCTGCCAGCCTGCCAAATTAGTCGCATATTAAAAATGTTTGGCCAAACAATGAAGAGCTGTGCATCGAATAGAGGAAGCTGGCCATGTGTTTTTTTTTTTTCTATTGGAGTTGGCCAGCTTTCCTTATCTGTGCCCCCTTTCGCCTCGTGACTCCTTCGTTTACTTCGCGTTCGTAGCAGCCAACCGCCGACCGCTGGCAATCTAGGGCAAAAGTTTTAGCCCCCAACGAGTTGCTTTTGCTATTGCTGTTATTGCTGCGCTCTGCCAGCAAATGAGAAAAGTTTAAATGACGCTGCAGTTTGCAAATGCCAAGCAGTTAAAAATGAGAATATCTATATGGCAGAAGTAGTACGCAAGAAGCTGCTGCTGCTGCCCCATTTGTTATCAGCAAAGCAGAACAGAGCTTAGCACAAAAGTGTCCAAATGAAGGTCAAAATTGTGGTGCAGGATGGTGCAGGGTGGAGCAGTTAGCAGCTGGTAAGTAATGATACTCTCTACAAAGTTATGTGCGCTATGCTGGAAAACAGACGGAGGGAGGGAGGGCTATATAGAAGTGTGAACATATGTGCGGGGTTGTGAAATTATTATTTGGTCGCAAATTATGTTCAAGAAAACGGTTGAAAACTTAGAATAAGTTTAACAAACATTTGCTTAAGGGATCAGTAAGGTTTTGTAACTTAAAGGTCGCAATATTAAATATTTTAGAAAAATCTTTATTTATATGATAAAACAACAGGAACACGCTAAGGATTTATAACAAGCAAATGATCTAATAATTACGCCAAATTTAGTTGACTTTAATGGAGACATAAGTCAAAAGGTTTCAAGGACTACAAACTCGTATTGAAACAAATAAAACTTGATTATTATTCAGATACTCATTCGAAGCTTTGGCAATTTTATCTTGAGTGAGAAATAAAGTTTGTTCTGTTTACTGCATAAATTCAATCGAGGTGTTATTAGTTTAAAGTTAATGTATCCTATATATCTTCTCTCAACATCATCCCAGTTTTGAAGCCAACTGAACGCTAATCAAAGCACACGTACTCCCTCGCTCTCTCTCTCTCTCTCTGTTTTGCTCTTTCTCTCTCTAACTTTTACTCTATTCTTTGTGCTCATCTATTCATCCATAACTGGCATTAAAACGCAATCAGTGTTTAGCAGTGCTTGCTTGTTGTTGTTGTTGTTGCTGTTGTTATTTGTTGCTTACAACAAAATCACATCAACTTTGCTGTGTTTGCTCAATTGCTTGCTCCTTCGTTTCACGTTTCACGTTCCACGTTTCGCGCTGAGCGTTTTACTTCATTCTCCTAACTTTTTCATTAAATGTATTTCAATACACACACACACACACATTAGCAATTGCTACTCGCGCACACTGCCAATTTTTTCCACTTGACCAATTCATTTTGCGCACTTCACCCAGCATCCACAACCATGCCCTGCCCTGCCCTGCCCCCTCTCTGTCCCATTGCCCACACTTAGAAATCAGATTTTGTTTTTCTTCGCACCAACTTTCAGTTGATTTAGCCGCGCAGTTGACTCAACTGCTCGACTGATTGGCCATAGGACTGAGAGCTGGGCAGAAAACCAAACTTTTTGGTCGAATGTTAAATGAATTCTTTTTTTTCTCTTCTTCTTTTTTGTATCGGCCGCCCACCCAAAAGAGGCTCCTATGTCAAGGTGATTGTTTTGAAACCTCAAGCGCTTCCCCAATTCAACTCTGAACTCGAATTTCATTTGGATCGTCTCTCTTTCTCGCTCTCTCTCTCTCTCTATTTTATAGTACATATACATTTTTACGGTCAATTGACGTTTGTTTGGGCACAGTCCGTTCCCCCATCTATCTATCTGTCTTATATTTGGCTGCTTTTTTTAGGTTGTTTGTGCAACAGCAACAACTGAAACTTGCGCCGCCTGGCGACGACCAACAACTTTTGACCGTAGCGCACCAAAAAAAATAAAGAATAAATAAATAAAAATAAAAGTTTTTAATTTTATTTATTGAAAAGTTTGTCCTGTTATTTATTTGGCAGCCGTGTTGAAAATATGACCAGAAAACGAGTCTCTAGCTTAAAGCCGCCCCGCCCCGATGTTGACTTAAAGCCATTTGTGTGTTTTAGCTCCTTTTTGCATTCAGCTTCATTAAAAACTCATTGCCACTTGCAACTTTCTTTAGGGGGGGGCGGTCATTACAGGCTTCGTCAACGGCGGACTGTGACAGTTAACAGTTTAGAGTTTACAGTTAACACAGTTTACACTTTTGCAGTTAAGAGGCAAATGATGCTGGCTGGCCCCCGAAAAATTTGTCAAAATGCCAGGCTCGCCAGAAACTTTTCTCTCAAGCACATTTAAAAATAGCTTAAGACATGAACACGCTGCCACAGAAAACTACAACAGCAACAACAACAACAACAACAGCTAAGTGCAACAACTGCGTCCCAAAAGTGCTTGGGTCGACAGAAGAACCACAAAAGTTTCAACGGCAACTGAGTATCATAAATTATGGTTAGTTAAAAAGTTGATAAAGCATCTCTTTTGCAGCAACAAATCGATATCAAGCAGCATCTAATTAACAAACACTAAGCAAACACAGAAACATTCCTGGCATTCCGTTTGGCGTGGGGGAGGGGGAGCTAAGCTTAAATTTAACAATTTTCTATCTTGAATATATATTTTCGGCAGTTTATTAGTAGTCTATTAAATTCCTGTCTCTGATTAGTTCAAATAAAACGTTTGCTAATTGATTTAAAGTTATCAATGTCAAAAGCATTTCTTAATTCGGTTTTATTTTCATGTTTGTTTCTTGTGAAAATGCAATTTAGCAAATATGATTCCAAATAAATTGCCTTAAAGTTAAATTGAGCAATTAGAAATTGCATAAATATCGAAACAAGGCACTAAACTAGGCATACCCTGTACATAATTTAATCTTTTATCATTTAAATATGTTCAGAAAACAAAAATTGCACTGCTTGCTTGCACTGCTTTGTTGGGGAAATTCAGAAGCAAAGCTACTTATTATTATTTAACTTGCCAGAGCTAATAAAATGCTCAAAGTGCCACCGACAAAAACAAAAAGGAAGATGGAGACTTTTGGGGGACAGAGGAAAATTTTACATTTTTAATTGCTTGTTGCGTTTATTATTGTTTGTCAACGTTGTTGCTGTTGTTGTTTTATGATCTTCTCTCTTTTTTCCTTGTTTTTGCTAATCTAATTTACTGCCTGCAACTTTTTGTCTGTGTGTGTGTGTGTTCCCGTTGGCCTTTCGCATTATGATGAGGAGGCATTCTAATTAACTTTTGTTTTAGCAAGTGGAAAGTAACTTGAGAGACTGTTTTGTTGTGTTTGGGGGCTGCCTTTTGCATGCCACATACCCTAAGCACTTTGCTCAATGGTTCTAGCAGATACAAAGCGCAAAATAAAAGAAGAAACAACAACAACAAGAACGACAAAAAATTATATGCATACTTATTTATGAAGTTCTGTTCTGCCTTGTGCCCGGGCTAAATTAACATTGACAACAACAATATTACACAAGAACAGAACAGAAGAGAAAATATATATATGTATATATTTACAAACATACAATATAAAGTCCCTTTGTTGTTGGCCGTGCAATTAAATTGCTTTTATGTGTGTGTGTGTAGTTGTACAGCTCCCGCTTTTGTTTGACTTTGCGCTTATTTGACATTTGTATTTTGTTTTTTGAGTTGCTTTTTTTTTTTTTTTGTTTCAATTCAACATTGTTTGCACATAATTTTTCGGAAACATGCGTCAGAAAGCAAACAAATGCATGAATAAATGCACACTGAGCAAATGACAATGAATAAATGAGTGAATTGTTTCAAAACCATATATGTATGGAAAAGTCAAATACATAACCAAACAAACTGAACTAACTGAATGGAAATGTCATTTCCATTTCCATTTCCATTTTATTTTGATTTGATTTGATTGTTTGACTTTGCAGCGAAGGCTATTGAGGTTTGATTTGATTGATTATTTAGATGTCAGTGCACAAAATAAACGTTCGAAGGCAAAGAATAAAAATTGTACTTAAGAAATCCTGAATACATCTACTGCTTTTTGCAGTGTAGAAATCTAGTTCAAAGTTCTGAAAACTATTTATTTAATTACATTTTCAACTTTCATGTTTACATATATATTAATAGTTTTTGTAAAATCAATCAAATCAATTATTACGCTAATTTTTGTATACTTTTTTTATTAATTGATATTTAAAACGCATGCAAAAAATGTAACAAGAATAAACAAATAAATAAAATTTTTATTTAAAATTGAATTAAATTTTTTACTTTCATTGTTAGATTAATTGTGTAAAAAATAAGAAACAAAATAATTCAAATTAATTAATATATTCCAAGCTCTTAATTTTAAATGATTTTATTTTGTAACCCAATTAAGGAATATTTTGAAGCTTATTTGAAAACATTTTTTAAGGGGTATTTTACTGGTATAATTCTTTCAGATTCAGATTCATAGTTTGGTTTATTTATTAGTTAGTTGACTGACACTTGAAGAAAACGAATTGTTTTCGAAACAATTTTTTCATCATCTTTATTTTGCTTGCGAAACTCGGTCAAGTTGTCATTAAAAAGAGAGAATTGAAGTGTTTGGCAACAAAGGGAAGGAAAGAAAAAAGACGAGCAGCCATCAGCATAAACTTCTGCCAGGGCAATCAAAGTATCGGTGAGCACTTCACAAGAGTCAAAGTCGAAGTTTCAATCTTTGCCCTTTGATTTGTGCACAAATAACCATAAACAAATTAGAAATTAATAACATACTTTGCTGCTTAGTGCCAGGACAAAAAAAAACAGAAA
Source organism: Scaptomyza graminum (assembly GCA_018901835.1). Taxonomy (NCBI): domain Eukaryota; kingdom Metazoa; phylum Arthropoda; class Insecta; order Diptera; family Drosophilidae; genus Scaptomyza; species Scaptomyza graminum. The sequence continues at coordinate 10,414,433 of JAEIFL010000002.1, forward strand.
GGAAGGAGGAGAAGTTGTTTGGCCATAACTTGGCGATGAGAAACGGCAGAGAGAGAGAGAGAGCGAAAGAGAAAGAGATAAGAGGCAGCAGCTAGTAGAACGAAATGCGGTATAAATTTACATATTTTATTGAAAATTGAATAGCGTCAAGAGAGAAACAGCAGCAGGAGCAGCAGCAAGGAACAGCGAGATATCAGTAGCGACAGGACGATATAACAACGAACACAACTGTAAAGCAAAAATAACAAAGTTAACAAAATCCAGAAGCAAAAGTACCTAAAGAACCCAACGAGAATCCAGCGAGCAAGAACAAAAAACTGAAGCTGAACTCAAAAAAAAAAGTTAAACTTTTGTGAGTAATACGAAAAAAGCATTGAATAGAAAAGAAGCAAGCACACAATAATAACAAAAGCTAAAGCGTGAAGCATGGGTAGATACGATCCTGGAGTAAAAACAGGGAGAGCGAGTCTAAACTTCTATCCCCTACCCCTGCCCCGCACCCGCGGCATACGAAAACAAAACCCAGCTAGATGAAAATATGACAGTAAGTTATATGCTAAGCCCCCAAACAAAGAAATGGAACAAACAAAAAAAAAAAAAACGAAAGAAAGAAAAACAAACATTGCAATTTGTAGTGCTACAAGGTGGTTAAAGAGGGGGTGGAGTGGGGAGGGGTAGTAGGGGATTAGGATGAGTTGGGAAGAAAGAATAAAGGTAGAAAAACCATTGAACAAATACAATGTGATAGAATCCAGTGTGTGTGCAAGTAGGTGTATGTGTGTGTGTGTGTGTGTGTGTGTGCAGGTGTTACAACTACATCCGCATCCATATCCGCATTCGCATAATTTAGCGCCGCTTGTCAATGCATCTGGGCCAATTGCAGATATACTCTCATATATATTCGTATATATAGTTGCAACAACATTGGGAGCCAGCATAAGCTCGTAAGATTGCTTTATTTCCCACATCCAATCATGTAAAATATCATCTGGCACATAAAGCAACAAAAAAACTCGACTTCCTTTGCGACTTAAGCTGATTGCAACGGATTTCTTTCAACAAACAGGATTTACTTCAAGTGTCTGACAACATAAATCTGTACTTGAGATTCATTTTATATATGTATATATTAACTTACCCTACTTAATTGCCGCAGGAAACCTTAAATATTGTTTGAAATTTAACAAAAAACTTAATTTAATTTTTCTTTCTTTTTCTTCGTCTTTCTATATATTTAATTTAAAAAATCAAGAGTCCATTCTTCTGTTATTTAAGATAGAATATTTGGTTCACCCCTCCACTTCACTCCTCTACACAAATCTCACTTGAGCGCATTCTCATTTAATTAAACAACACTCAGTCCACTTATACTTATTGCACACCTTTCAGTTGCTGTCATGGCAGCTGTCAATTTTTAAAGCTGCTGTAAAATCTCAGGACGAGTTTAATGAAAAGTCCGACACATACCCACACCAACACACACACACACACACACACTCGCACCGAGCAAATCATTCAAAATTGTATAGACAACGTACACGTGCAATGCTATAGCTCCCCGCCCCGCCAACACCCACAAACGGATGAAAAGTGTGTGAAAACCGAAAAACAAAAAATGTAGCTAAGAACGAATAGCGTAAAAATGCAGCGTACGTGTAAATTTACCACAAGTAGTTGACGGAGCGACAGGCAGACAGCAGATGCCCGAAGAAGAAGGGACATTTGGATCGATAAAGAAGGAGGCGAAGACTGCCTGCCAGTAAGTCATACGCCCCGTCAGCCAAAGTAAGAAAAAACATAAAAAATAACCAAAATAGTAAAAACCTTGGCTCAAAGTTTTCAATGCGCTACGCTGGGAAAACAAAAGATTTTTATTGAATTCTGAACCATTGCGTTGAGACGAGACGAGACGCAGCACTCAACCAACCAACTTGCACATGCCACACACGCCACCACATGTGGCCCACATATTTTGTTGCCTTTTGTTGTGTGTGTGTTGAGTGAAAAAGCCACGCTGCTGTCACGCTGCATTTGCTGCACACACACACACACACACACACACACAGGTGAAGCGTACAGCATTTGATTTTGCCCAGATGCACGTACTTTCAGTTTCCACATCAAGCTCAAGCTTATTCTTAGTCTCCCCCCGCCTTCACCTGCTGCCCCCCTCAGCGCTCGCTGCGTGAGGGGATTTGTGCGATCAAAGTTTAGCGGATTTTGGCGCGTTCATTTTTAAAGCTTGTCAAACGTAACCATAAATAAACGACGGCAATGAGAAACAGTTGGTGAGGTTTGGTTCTCCTTCTCACCAAAGAGACTCCACCCAGAAGCAGCTTTATGAAACGATGAGCAGCAGCAGCATCAGCAGGTAAATAACACATTTAACGGTAATGACAGCATCGCAAAACTTAAGTTCCATTCACCATCAAATGTCTTTCAACTGTCAAAATGGGCAATGAGCTGTCATTGCTGCACTAAACACTTCAAACACACTTCAACTTCGAATGGCAGCTGCGTGGGGCAAAAGACACACAAAAACACTTTCACATTTGCAATGTCTTTTGAAAGCAGTTTTCCATTTGATTTTACTTACAGCTAACTAAAATTTAACAACTTGCAATGACATTTTCATTTATTAGCAATGTAAATGACTTTGAAATAAATGTTATGTTGGCAAAATCTCATCTTTCTAATTATTTGTTATGACAAAAGCTGTCTGAAATTAATTAATTATGATTTTGTTGTTAATATTCAGGTTTCAATCAGAGTCGTTCGTCATGTTCAACAGATTTCTATGCATCTGAATTTGACATTTTGCGATAGAACACAGACAGATGCATAACTATGCACTCTACTTGTAGTAGTTTTTCTTTTGAAAAGCAAAAACTATCTATACCTCATCAGACATCAATCTCTTTCTTTCTCTCTTCTCTCTTGTTTCTGTCATTGCATTAATGCATTTAGGTCTAGGACCTAGACTGCTTCTCATCTCTAGTTGTTCTTGCATAAATCCAAAAAAAAAACAAAAAAAACAATCAAAAATCGTTGAAGTAGTCATTCAAGTTTGTGGCAGCAAACGCGTCATTTACATTGGATGTAGCTGCGGCATTTTGATTATGATCACATTGGAAAGGTAACGAACAGTCAGGGCGACTCAATAAGGCTAAAAGCCCAAAGAGCTCGGCCTTGGTATTAGGCTAATTGCTGGCCGGCAGCAACAGCACCTAAAAAGATGTCCACAGAATGTTGATTTGAAGTTGTTGCCATGTTGTCCATTCTTCCCTTCTTGCCTGTCAATGGTATTAGACAAGTTTAATCAACGTTTGGCCAATTCCTTTTTTTTTTTGTCCTTGTTTTTCTTGCTTTTCTGATGATGCTGCTGCTGCCGCCGCTGCAGTCAAATTAATTCAGCAAATTCAATAAAAACAAGCATCAAAACATGGCAAACAACTTGGCAGCTGAAAGCTTTCTCTTCGTCTCTCCGTCTCCCTCTGTCTCCATCTCGATGCTTCGGCCGATGCAATCAAAAGAGCGCACAAATAAATCACCCAAGCTAAAAACTAAAACCAAAAGTGGAGACAGCCAACAAGGAGGGTGGGTGGGTTGGACGACGGGGCGGCTGGTGGGGGGGAAATGGGCGCGGTTGAATAGCGGCGATGGCAGCACGGCCAAAATGTCAATGCAAATTTAATGGCTGACAATTTATATGCATGCCAAGTGACTTTTGGCCAACTACTGAACTTTTCGCTGTTTGTGTTTGTGTCTGTGTGTTTGTGTCTGTGTGCTTGTGTTTGTGTGTGTGTGTGTGTATATGCAAAAGGTTGCAGCACACAGCAAAAGTTCCAAGGTGCCAAGTGGCTGTCAAACTTTTGCCTAGCAAATCGAATCGAGCCAAATGGAATGAAATGGAACGGAATAGTAGTAGTTCGCCTACTGCTCACTCCGTCGTGGCATCCTTGACGCCCATTGCCGTGACACATAAATTAAAGCAACGCATTGGCCCAGACCTATAACAACCCACACCTTCCCCCGCGCTCTCCATCTTGCCCGCCGCAACACTGTGTGCATGTTAACATTAACGGGTTATTTACGCCATGCTCGACATTTAAAATGCATTTCCGGCGGCACTCAGCGCCACCAAAGAAGTCGTCCAGGAACTTCAGCGACAAAAGGTGGTTGGTTGCCTCTCTCTCTCTCTGAAAGGTAAATTGCTTTAAAGCGTGTATTTATAAGGGCTCGCAAGAGCTTTATGGACGAGGCCAGCCCCAATACAGGAGCATAAATATCAAAACCGCCTGACGACAGCCATGGAAATGTAAGACATATAAATATACTTACTTTATACAAATGTTGTATATGGGAAAAAGTTTAACGACAAAAGAAATTTGTTGCTTTGAGGTGTTTGCGCAAAGTTGAAAAGTTCTCTTTGTGTGTGTGTGTGTCGAATATCTTTGACACGCGATGAACTCGAAGGATCAACACATGTAAATATATAAATATATTACAACGAAGTATTATTAGCAATTGTCACAAGTTTCTTTGGCATTGACTCTGGGCTCTCAAACTTCAACTTATAAATGAAGCAAATAAATATATGAATGAAACTAAAAATAGTTGTCAATGGGCACGACAAAATAGTTGCAGACACATAACAATATAAAATGCCATCAAATTGAGTTATTTAAACGGAGTTTTGATTTAGTTAGGAATATTAAAGTGTGCCTTATAAATGCTTTAGGTCAATTATAACATTTCTTGGCCATGAGCATTTCCTCGATTACAAAACTTTCAATTAACTTTTTACCTTTCTTTTATATACCAAATGTCTGTTTATCATTTGTATCGATTGTGGCACGCTCTACTTGGTCGATCTGTTGGTCAAACAAAAGTCTCGTAACAAAAGTCGCTTTTTTTCTGACCAACAACCGCAAGAAGTTGGCCATTTTTTTGTGAACATTTCTTTGTACGCGAGCTTGAAAACAACGTTATGCACTTAAATGTTGCCAAATCAGCCGCAGAAATAGAAATAGCAGCGGCGTCGCAATAACTGTGCTCCATTGAGGCGTGGCCGCAGGCAAAACCAACCAAAAGGGCCCTACACCACCATACACATAAAAAGCATTGCTTTGCAGCAAGCAGCTCACCAGACAACGACAACAAGGCGTGGCGGCAACAACACAAGGCAGCAGCAGCAGGCAGCCCGGCTCAAAAAAGTCTTAAAGAATAACGACAACGACGACGATGAAGATGATGATGATGATGGTGGCGATGCCAAGAAGGATACCCTGGCAACTGGCGAGCCTGGCAACGCTTGCGGCTTTTGGGGCAATGGCGGCGGCGATGGCAACCCTGCCTTATACACTGGATAACACCATGGTGATAGCTGAGCCGCTGGGCAGCAAGGATTTGGACGATTTTCACGCCCACTTGGTGGATGACCTGCAGACGGCCGAATCGAAAAAGCATGAGGAGGAGCATGAGGAGCATGGCGAGGAGGGTGAGGAGGAGTCGGGTGAGAAAAAGCACAGCGAGCATTACAAGAAGCATGGGGAGAAGAGCAAAAAGGGTCACAAACATGGCGAACACCATGAGAAGGGCGAGAAAGGACATCACGACAAGGAGGGCAAAAAGGGTGAGCACGGCGAGGCAGAGGGACACGAAAAGAAGCACAAACACTCGGAGAGCCATCACAAGAAGAAGAAAAGAAGGGCGAAAAGGGTGAAAAGGGTAGCGAGTTCGAGGATCATGGCTCATACAAGAAGGGTCACTCCATCAAGGGCAAGCACAATGTTCACAAACTCAACGAGGACAAAAAGGAAAAGAAATACTACGACGAGGATCATGTGGAGGGCGGCGAGGAGAAGCATGGCGGCTTCGAAGAAGGCAAAAAGCACAAAAAGGGCATCAGCTATAAAAAGGGTGAGCACAAAAAGGCCGGCCACGAGCAGCATCATGGCAAAAAGGGTCACAGCAAAAAGGGCCACAAGAAAAAGGGACACAAGGGGCACAAAAAGAAGCACGAAGAGTCCAAGAAATGGGGCCACAAAAAGGAGCACGGCAAAAAGGGCGGCGAAGAGCACAAGAAAAAGTGGCACAAATCCCAAAAGCAAAGCAGCGAACACGATCATGGAGGAGGACATCCCTAAAGCTTAGCATAAACTGAAACCTTAAAATAAAATAATATTTCTATTGTCTCAAACATACAAAAACACACCAAGCTTATATAAATGTTTTTAATATCATAAATAATAATAATATTACCATTATTGATAAAACTCTTTAATTAAATGGCAGCTAACAGCTCACAGCCCAAATGGTAAGTGAACACAAAAATTGAATTTTTCCCAAATGATTCTGGAGGTGAATAAATTATGAGGTCAAAGGTTACGGTGCAAACAGAAATGCCATCTCAATTACCGCCATTTCTATAAATATCTCCATCAGTTAGCTTAAAATACTCACATTTTAGAGACAGTAATTGCTTTAATTTGAAATTTAATGCCACATTTTGCCATCACATCGGAAGGCTCTGTGGGTGTCACGTTGATAAAACACAGATTTCTCTAATCTCAAATCCTTGAAACTTCAATTTTTTGGCAAATGGAAAATTTTGCTTTGTTTTTCCAACTCATTGCCTGATGCAGCAGCAGTCTTCCCCCCCAAAACTGTATTCAAAAGTTCAAAGCTCAATTGGCAGGCCAATGGCGTTGACGTTTCGCAGTCGCAGTCGCAGCTGGCGTTGCCACCTGCATTGTCCTAATTGCTAAAGGGGCTGGACAGACAAATGAAATATGAATGTGTGTGCCTGGTTATAGACACACACACTCACACACACACACATACGCACGCACGCACACAAATTTACGCACTTACGCACACACTCTGAGCCCGTGTCAAAGGTTAATTACGCATGCTGCAAGCTTCGTGTGCTTCGCTTTGCCTCGCCCTGATACGTCTCCAGTTTCCTTTTAGCATCGTCCTTGGCCGTAAATCGCTTAACGCACACACACGCACACAGGGGCTTATGTGTGGGTGTGTGTGTGTTTGCTTAAGCCATTTCCGGTTCGATTTTACATAGGACTTTCGCTCGCTCAGCGGTAGCCGGCACTGAAAGGACAAACATCTTTGTTTGGTTTCATATGCTAATCCTTCGAGCAGCGTCATAAATCATCCTTGTCCATGCAGCAGCAGAGACTGACAGAGAGAGAAAGAAAAGGCGGGAGGGAGAGAGAGAGAAAAGGACAGAGACAGAGTTTCTCAATCAGGGATCAAGGCGACGACGAGGTCTTTGCAGCCTAAAAGCTTCTCTTTTGTATTATTGCCGGCTGAGCAACATTGCAATCTGCTGGGATTTGTGGTGGGGCTTTTCCTTCTCCTCCCTCCCCTTCGCATTCCCTTCCCGCTCCACACTTTCGAAAACAAAAGCAATAACAACAACATGAATATAACAAAAGCTAACAGCAAACCAGATTCAGAACATCAGGCTTTTCTCTTTGAAACACCAACAGCAACAACAACTTTACCAGGCATTGAAAATTGTTTTTGTTTAATATGCGACTCTGGCAAAAGGCTCAGTCCGCCAGTGCGTGAGATAGAGAGAGAGAGAGAGAGCACAGACCAGGTGAGAGGCAGTTGAGATTCCTGTTGCTGAGGTTGTTGCTGTTATTGTTTTGAAATTGCCTTGCCCCGACAGCAACAGCAACAACAAACAATCCCACATGGCCAGTGGGCAAATGCATTAACGAAAGTGCTTGGAGGCATAAAGAGAGACGGAGACGCAGTTGGCTACAGTCTGCTGCAGCAAACAGAGGCAAAGGTGATGGCTAAGTGCAACAGCAACAACAAAAGTCCTTACCCCAACAGCTGCAGCAGCAGCAGTTGCAGTTGCAGTCGCCTGATATCAGCACTAAGAGATCATAATTCACATAACTCGGCTAATAATTCAGTTAAGTTGAAATGCGCAATACACCAGCAGCAGCAGCAGCAGCAGGAGCTCAAACACACACACACACGCATATTATTTAACTGGGGGGAGAATTGTTGTTGAACCCCACGATGGCTGGCAGCTTCAGTTTCATTTAGTGTGGCTGTGGTTCAAAGCAATATGCAAGCAATTGAAAATTTATCATACCAATAGCACTAAGTTAAGCCATTTAAATGCTTAAAACACTCGCAGCACTTTACGGAAATCTGCAAAAATAATTAAGAAGAGCTAGTTAGGCTTTGAGGTATTGGCTTGAATGTACAGGAAAACCTGGCTAGTTTGAACAAATTTCATAATTTTAAATTTGTTCTTGCTAACACAGTATAGGTTTGCCTGTAGTTTATTTAGGCAATGGGTCAGGATGAGGAAACTATACAATTAAGTAGTTTTTCTTAAGCTGCAATGTTAAAAAATACCAACTAAATACTAAATTCAGAAAACAACTTCGTTAAAGAAATTATAGGTTTTTTGAAATTTCTGTGTAGTTGCACTTTTGGGAACATTACAAAAAAATCTGTCATAAAAATATTACTTCTGTACTTTGTATGTATACTACGTAGGTTAGAATATCTGAAAAAAAAACCTGATATAATGTGACCGTTTTGTCTACAAAAACCTGAGAAAATCATTTTAAATTTTATGCGCTCAAGAAAATGTTAGTCAAGTCAAATAGCTGTGCGAAATTCTTAGCCAATGACACAACTTTCAAATATCTTTTCAATCATAATAAACAAAGTTCGATGGATAAATATTGTGTGCATTTTTCGAATCCCAACCTTAAGCTCAAGCTCAAGCTCAAGCTCACAATATTTAACAGTTTATGGATAACAAATTAAAATACTTTGGTTATTCTGCAGTATTCTGGCAAAGTCTGCTGCAATGCTGTACATTGGGATTTCTTTATTACCTTACTTAAAACTCTGTTGTTCTCTCTCTCTTGCTCTTTCTCTTTCTTTGTGCAACAAACTCACTTTTGCCCCCTTTTGAGACTCTGCTCTGCTCTGCCTCTCGCTCTCTGTTTCTCCGCCCTACTCATTTTGTGGCTTGGCAGCGTTGCAGCAGTTTTAAAGGATTTTCAATGTTCTTGCAAATTAGTTTAATCCTCTGTGTGTGTGTGTGTGTGTGTGTGTATGTCCGTGTGTGTGTGTGCGTACATGGAAAAAGTTTATTGTTTTCGGGGCTAAAAGTTGCTGCAGCTTCTGATGATGATGCTGTTGTTTGTTGTTGCTAGTTGTTGTTGTTTGCGGTGGCTTGAGTGCATTTTACCAAAGCTTAAGCCTTGCACATGCTTTTATGCTTTAATGTTTTGGGCGTATGTGTGTGTGTGTGTTTTAGCATATTTTGGCATTTTTGCAAATTGCTAAACACATTTCAAAGCAACTATTGAGTGCAAGCTGCATATTTAATTACGTAGCACATTTTCAAATTAGCTTGGCATAATTAATGCCCACAGCAAAAAAGCAAAAAGCCAAAAAACCTTTCTAGCCAATTGCGGAAAATGCAAATTGGTAGGCCAGGCGCTGTTGGACTTGAAGCAATTAGCTTGGGTCGTAAATATGCCCGAAACGCGCCTCAATGAATCAATGAATGTGTCAATGATTAGGCAGCGAGACACAGAGAGAGCAGGGGGAAGGAGAGAGGTAGAGAAAGTGCTCCAGCAGGACAATGGCAAATGATGGCACAAATGTAAATATTGCACTCAGGCAGCAAGCAGGCAGGTTGCAACAAAACCCCAATGGAACCAACAATAACAAGCTAATGCAACTGCAATATGCGATGAAATTGGGGGTTGGCGGTAGAGGCGAGGGGTGGGAGAGGGGGGTGTGGTTAGTAGAATAGCAGCATGGTGTGCTATAATCAAGCGAATGGATGCCAATGGACAGCACACACACACACGCACACAGAGACTGCTCGCCCATTGCAGTTAATTTATTGTGACCAATATAACGCCCCGAGGATAGCAAGCAGCAGCAGCAGCAAGGAGAAGAAGGTACTACAACAAGCTAAGGGGGCGGCGGGGGGCGTTGGTTGTTGCATCCATCCGTTGGGCGCATGTAAATTGAAAATTATGGCAATGCGCAACAAGATTAGCTCAGACAGGGTACATAACCCAAACCACCTAATATACGCTACACTAGTAAGTATCTATGTGTGTGTGTGTGTGTGTGTGTGCAGACATGTGTAGACAAATGAATTTATTGACGCTGCTTCGCGTAAACTGAATGAACGAGCAAGCAGAGAGTGAGCAAACAAAGTTATGACTTAATATGCATTCAGTAATGGTCAACACTTTTAGTCCTTCTTTTTTTTTTATGCTTTACAAAATTCTTAGTCAAGTTTACACTTTAAGCAAAAATCTACTTAATATTCAACTAGCTTTTGTAGGTTATTAAAAACTCTTTGAGCGTATTGAAAACTAAATTAAATGCATAAAGTAGTTAGTTATAGAAGTAGATACCTGATAAGTCAGCCATACCTTACAGTTATGTGTATATCTGTCAGTTTGCCAACGCACTTGAAACTTTTCTATACAGTTGCCACTCTAGAACTGCATATAGTTTTTTCCATTTTTGACATAGAATCCGACACTCATCCCAGACAAAGATGGAGCAGCCGACGAGTACGTGAACATCAAGGACGAGCGACAAGTGCTTGGAACGCTCATTGGCGCAGCGCACTCAGGAATCCTGGCAGGAATGGCATGATGGCAGCCAAGTGCAGTCAACTTTTCAGCTTGCCTCGCCTTATTATGCAAATGCCATATCTATCTCTAGCTGTTGCTAAAGCTTTCGAGCTATCGAGCTTTGCTTTCGTCAGTGCAGCGTCATCGATTTATAAGTTATGCAAGAGTCGAGGACCCACAATCTAACCATCTTACAAATCGTCTCTTGACTACTTTGTAGGCAATGGCTTACTACTTTGGTATTTGGTACAGTGTTCCCCCCCCATCCAACCCTCCCTCCCTCGTTCACAATGGGCATTGCTTGCGTTTTGCTGACTGCAATCAGCAGTTTTTAGTATAAATCAATCTTTTGGCCCCGTCTCGCTCAGCTTCCAATTAGAATGCAGTGGGTTTTTTTGTTATAAACATTGCAGCTGCTGCTGCTGCTGCTGTTGCTGCTATTGCTGATTGGTTGCACACAAACAAAAGGGCAAAAAACTATAACAAAACGAAACATACATATAACAAAACACAAAAGCACGCAAAAAATAACAACAATGTATTGTTGCATGCATATCTTTTTACAATGCGATTTTTAATCAAAGTTTTTGCTTTCGCCGCGGTCGTTTTTAGACAACAGAAACTAAAACAAACTACGAAAATGCCAAAGAAAACAATAAAGAATGTTTAGTTTGACGAAGTGACGAACTAACAAATACCCTGTATTTATAAATCACGATCCTTATTACCCAAAGTTACTGATACAAAAATAAACTTGGATTATAGATTAATTAGTAATTGTAAATGTTTATCCAAAATGTTATAAACTTTATTTTATTGAGTACAGGGTATAAGCAATTATAGTTAAAGTATTCAAAAATGAATCTTCTTCATAAATTCCTTTTTCCAAAACTTTATTCAAGCTAATTGAAATTGCAGTCGAAATACATATAAAGAGTTAACACCAACCTAGAATTTATGTATTTGCTTGTTTAACATTTATTAACGCGCAATATTTGTTTATTGACAACTCTCTTTGTAATCTAATATGACGATCATTTGCCAAACCTTTCCCCTCATCTAGCTCGGCAACACCACAATCTGGCAGCTCTGTTTGCGGCTCGATTCCCAAAGCTCTTTTTGTCACATCGATAGCAGCAGCTCACAACTCGTACGCAAAGCTGACGACTATAAAGCTCTGCACGAAAGCTCAAGCGCGTGTGCTTGATCGCATTGGATCGACTTCGACAAACGAAGCATTGGAACTTTTCGAACTTCGAGCAACAAGTTTGCCAGCGCTGCTGCTCAGTCGGTTTTAGTTCTGTTGGAGTATAGCAGCAACGTTCAACGCAAGCGGAACGGCAAGATAGAAAAGTAAGCACAAAGCAAACAACTAAAATAAGAAGAGTACAGAAAAATCAATTTTGAAGCAGTAAAAGAAACGTTTGTTTGCTATAAAATCTAACAAAAACGCAGGTTTTCAACCACAATAAACTCAAATGAAACTAACAACAGAAAGCGGCAAAAAAAAAACAAAAAACAGTGATAAAAAAGCTTCAACTCAACATGCAAATTGAATGCGTGTTAGATAATAAATGCAATCATGCACACAACCACCAGTAAAACAATTAAATGCATGTACAGCGATACAAAGCTACATTTCAAGTGCGCAAAATAACTAATAAAATAACCCAAAAGGAATATTTTGTATGTTGTGTGAAAAAAATAATTGGCCAGTCAGCTGACCTTCCGCCCGCGCGGCAGCTGCCCCCCTTTGGTCTTGTGATCGAGCTATGTATGCCTTTTGCATATTGGAGTCGACTCGAAACAGAAAGAAGTTAACATATTTGGGGGCACAACTTTCAATTAATGCACTGTGTAAATTCAATATGGTGGCTACGCTACAGTCGCCCTTGTGGCTCAGTCTGCATTTTTTTTTTCCATTTGTCAGCTGACAGCATGACAGTAGTCTTGTGATCAACGTCAAAAGCCAATTGTCAGAAATTCGAACTCGAATGCGAGAGCCAGCGAGCGGTTTGAGTTCCAGAGAGCGAGAGTCGGGTCGAGTCGCTCTCGCTTGCTGCCGCTCAGTCTGGAACTCGAAACTCTCTCTGCCAGATAACACGAACAGAAGCGCCCGCATTATTTTTTATTTTTTCTGTCGGTAAATTGTAATCGTGTTAAAAGAAAAAAAATACAGCGCCACTTCACAATTATTTTTCATTACAAGGTATTCAGCTACACTCTCTTCGAGAGTTAAAAGTTATCAATATCGTGGAAGTAGATTTTCGAACTTACTGAAAGCTTTGTCACGTGAAATAAAAGCTCTGCGTACGAACTTTTCTTTTTATTATTCATAATGCATAATTTTGTTGTGGAGGAGTTTCGCTAAAATCTAGCTTTAAACTTATTATTTCTCAACGAAAGCGCTACTAAAACATCCCAAGAAAACAATAAAACTAGTTTTTCAAGCGCTGGATTGGATTAAATTACATTATCTGTTGCGTCTATCCAACGTGCGCTCTGTGTGTGTCAGCTGACAGAGATAAGAAAATTTTTCGTCACGCCTGCGTTTTGTGCAATCATTAAGATACTTAGATACATACATAACAGTGATCGACCGGATAAAAAGCGTAATTCCGATCTGAATTCGAAAAAAATTTATACATTTTTTTGTATAATAATATTTAATAAATGTACGTGTGAGCTGTATTAGAATTTAACAAAATTATTATCTATAATTTTTATAACCTCTAAAATACAAGAAAGTAAATATAACTGTAAACCTAACAAAAATATATTTTTTCAGTTGTAGATTCAAAATAAAGCAAAATGTCCAACCTGAAGCGTTTTGATGACGAGGAGCAAGAGTCCAAATATGGCCGCGTCTTCGCTGTGTCTGGCCCTGGTGAGTACACAAGAAAACCGATATACTTTTTAACAAAACAAAAAAATAACCTAATCCCATCTTTCTTAGTCGTCACTGCGGAGTGCATGTCAGGCTCTGCTATGTACGAGTTGGTGCGTGTAGGCTACTTTGAGCTGGTGGGTGAGATTATCCGTCTGGAAGGTGATATGGCCACCATTCAGGTGTACGAGGAAACGTCGGGCGTCACAGTCGGTGATCCCGTGCTGCGTACTGGCAAACCCTTATCCGTGGAATTGGGTCCCGGTATTATGGGTAGCATTTTTGATGGTATCCAGCGTCCACTAAAGGACATTAATGAGCTCACCGAATCCATCTACATCCCAAAGGGTGTCAACGTGCCCTGCTTGTCCCGCGTGGCTAGCTGGGAGTTCAATCCCCTACACGTGAAGGTCGGTTCCCACATTACCGGTGGTGATCTGTACGGTTTGGTCCATGAGAACACACTGGTCAAGCACAAGATGGTCTTTGCTCCACGTTGCAAGGGCACAGTGCGTTATATTGCCCCATCGGGCAACTACAAAGTCGATGATGTTGTGCTCGAGACCGAATTCGATGGAGATATCACCAAGCACACTATGTTGCAAGTGTGGCCCGTGCGTCAGCCCCGTCCCGTCACAGAGAAGCTGCCTGCCAATCATCCCCTGCTGACTGGACAGCGTGTCCTCGATTCCCTGTTCCCTTGCGTCCAAGGCGGTACCACAGCCATTCCCGGTGCTTTCGGTTGCGGCAAGACTGTCATCTCCCAGGTATGATTAATGATCTATCTTTCGATTTGGTTGAAAACACTCTTTAACTTAATCAAATTTTCAGGCTCTGTCCAAGTACTCCAACTCTGATGTCATCGTCTACGTCGGTTGCGGTGAGCGTGGTAACGAGATGTCTGAAGTATTGCGTGATTTCCCCGAACTGTCGGTCGAAATTGATGGTGTCACTGAGTCTATCATGAAGCGTACTGCTTTGGTTGCCAACACATCTAACATGCCTGTCGCCGCTCGTGAGGCTTCCATTTACACTGGTATCACTCTGTCCGAATACTTCCGTGACATGGGCTACAACGTCTCCATGATGGCTGATTCCACCTCCCGTTGGGCTGAGGCTCTTCGTGAGATTTCGGGTCGTCTGGCTGAGATGCCTGCCGATTCTGGCTACCCCGCCTATCTGGGTGCACGTCTCGCTTCCTTCTACGAGCGTGCCGGTCGTGTCAAGTGCTTGGGTAATCCTGAGCGTGAGGGTTCTGTGTCCATTGTCGGCGCTGTCTCGCCTCCCGGTGGTGACTTCTCCGATCCCGTTACCTCCGCTACTCTGGGTATTGTACAGGTGTTCTGGGGTCTGGACAAGAAGCTGGCCCAGCGCAAGCATTTCCCCTCCATCAACTGGCTCATTTCGTACTCCAAGTATATGCGTGCTCTGGATGACTTCTATGACAAGAACTTCCCCGAGTTTGTGCCACTGCGTACCAAGGTCAAGGAAATCCTGCAGGAGGAGGAGGATCTCTCCGAAATTGTGCAGCTTGTGGGCAAGGCATCGCTTGCCGAGACCGACAAGATCACCCTAGAAGTTGCCAAGCTGCTCAAGGATGATTTCCTGCAACAGAACTCCTACTCGTCATACGATCGTTTCTGCCCCTTCTACAAGACCGTCGGCATGCTGAAGAACATCATTGATTTCTACGATATGGCCCGTCACTCTGTCGAATCAACAGCCCAATCCGAGAACAAGATTACCTGGAACGTCATTCGTGAGGCTATGGGCAACATTATGTACCAGTTGTCGTCCATGAAATTCAAGGTGAGTTAATAACCTTATCTTTAAGTGATAGTTTTTTAAATGATTTTTTGTTTATTTTTTTCCAAAGGACCCCGTTAAGGATGGTGAGGCCAAGATTAAGGCTGACTTTGAGCAGCTGCACGAGGACTTGCAGCAAGCCTTTAGAAATTTGGAGGATTAGAGCACGTTTTCCGTACTTTTATACCCTAAACTAATATTGTTATGTAGTTAACTTTTAAAAATTGCAACTTAAAAACGTTCAGTGCGTAAACAATTCCGTGCAACAGCAGAAGCAACAATAAGAACAACAACAACAACAAAAGATTCCAAGCGTCCCAAAAACAAAAACGAAAAAAAAACTACTTTTGTTAACATTCCTTTATAATGCCAGAGAGATGAATACATTCCGGCCTGCGGTTGCTACTTCTTTCCCTTCGCGGCACACAGCCCCCTTGGAACAGCAACAACTAACTAACGTCCTTCTATGTACTTCCATTGCCAATACATACACACACACACATACACAGCAATACAAACACATCCACACACACACACACAAACACACACGCAGTTACAAATGCATGCATAGTATTATTGTTTAATGAATGGAAATTCTTTTGTTTATTTGTGAAAAGTCATGTTTTCTCTTTGTTTGTTTGTTAAACTTATGTAAATATTTAAAGTATGAAATATTAAATGTACGAATAAAGTGCAAACAACAAATACATTAAATGTAATTGAAAGCAGACCTACTATCTATCCATTTCTCTCATTATTTTTGTAAAGCTTCCCTTCCAGCAGCACTTTTATTTCCATGAAATATGTGAAATGTAAAAATTTTTTTTAAAAGAAAACTCCATGAAATACCCTCACAAGTAGTAGTAATTACATAATACTCCACTTTAAGTTGTCTATTCGGCGTAGCAACATATTAATTAATTAATTAATTATGATATTTGGATAATTGTAATGATGGCCTGAAAGGTGGCAACAACAAAAAGATGAGATAAGTCTGTCCTATGATTGTTTTTGTAGCCAAAGCTGATGAACTTAAAATGAGATGCAAAACTGCTACGCCAAAATAGGAAAGATACACCCAAAATCGATTTTTATCAATAATTCTTTTTATTATCGGTCTACAAAGTTGGCTAATTAAACTAGCACAAACAATATTATGTACTTAAATATCAAAACTTTTATTATTTTTGAACATTCAACCACTTGTTTTGAACATTGAGCTCAAAATTCTGTCACACTCTCACTGAAATAGAAAAGTTAAAATTCTTGAAAGTTAAGTTATTATACCAAATTGTTAGTTTTCTTCAACAATCTCTGGCTTCGAAATGGAAAAACGATGCCATTGCGGAAGAAAGATAAGGTCCAAAACCGACGATCCCAAGTGCTCAAAAAACAAAGACGATGACGCATGCACGTGTTCGCCAGCCCGCCAACCCGACAATTACAAAGTTCCGCATAAAACCGACGAGTGCAAAACTTACCCTACAGTCAACGCATACACTTGCCCGTTAGCCCGTCAACCCGGCAATTGCAAGATGATGCCAAAAGCCGACGAATGCAACACTTACCACACAGCCAACGCGTACACGTGTCCGTTAGCCCGTCAATCCGACAATTACAAGATGACGCCAAAAACCGAAGAATGCAAGACTTACCACACAGCCAACGCGTACACGGTTCCGTCAACACCCGAAGAATGCAAGACGTGTCCGTTGCCCCGTCAAGCCGACGGTTGCAAGATAAAGCCAAAAACCAACGAATGCAAGACTAACCCCAACCCCACTGTCACGTGTCCGTCAAGAACCGATGAACGCAAAACTTACCCCATAATCAACCAATACAACTATCCGTCAAAATCCAGCTGTTGCAAGATTGCGACAAAAACTGAGGTATACAAGCTACCGACCAGTTTCAACGAATGCCACACTTTTCCAAAAATCGAAGAATTTAAAAATTCGCAAAAACCGGACGAATTTAAGAATTTGCAAAAACCGAACGAATTTAAGAATTCGCAAAAACCGGACGAATTTAAGAATTCGCAAAAACCGGACGAATTTAAGTATTTGCAAAAACCGGACGAATTTAAGAATTCGCAAAAACCGGACGAATTTATGCTTATAAACAAAAGTTATGAGCCCAGGTTCGCTGATATCACAACAAATACTTCATTGCTGGAAGTCCAGGGTAGGAAATATTCTGTGCAAATTCTTCCTGATGAAGCCTTGTTCTTAAAGAATTATATAACCACGGATACTGAATCACAGGTTAAGACAGAAAGTAAAAGGAAATCGATAAAACCTGAAAGATCTAGTGATTCTCAAAGCGCACAAGCAAGGCGTTCCGATTTGGAAGCTTATCAAAGGGGACGTGTCTATGGCGTCTCTGGGCCGGTTGTAAATGCTGAGAAGATGGCCGGCTCCGCCATGTACGAACTAGTGCGTGTCGGCCATTTCCGACTGGTTGGAGAGATTATTCGTCTTGAAGGCGACATGGCCACCATACAGGTGTACGAGGAAACCTCTGGTGTTAGTGTTGGCGATCCCGTTTTCCAAACAGGCAAGCCCCTTTCCGTGGAGCTAGGTCCCGGCATAATGGGCAGCATATTCGATGGCATTCAGCGTCCACTGCGCTCCATCAACGAAATCACCCATTCCATCTATGTGCCTAAGGGTGTCGATGTACACAGCCTCTCCCGCACTATTGAGTACCCTTTCACACCGTCAAACCTGAAAGTCGACAATCTCATCTCGGGTGGCGACATCTACGCCTCAGTAGTTGAGAACAGCATGGTGGTGCACCACTTGATGTTACCACCTAAAAGCCAAGGTCGGATTACGTATCTAGCACCCGCTGGCAACTACAAAGTGGACGATGTGGTCATAGAAACAGAGTTCGAAGACAGGATCACTAAGCACACAATGCTTCAGGTCTGGCCAGTGCGACGAGGTCGACCCGTTGTCGAAAAGTTACCCGGTGTCTTTCCTTTGCTAACTGGACAGCGTGTCCTCGATGCCTTCTTCCCATGCGTTCAAGGTGGTACTACAGCTATTCCGGGTGCCTTTGGCTGTGGCAAAACTGTCATCTCACAGGTAAAATTAAAGATGTGTGTGTTTCTTTGGTTTGGGCAACACTTCTCAACTGAATCCCCTTTTGCAGAGCTTGTCCAAATACTCCAACTCGGATGTCATCGTCTACGTCGGTTGTGGTGAGCGTGGCAATGAGATGTCCGAAGTATTGCGTGATTTTCCCGAGCTCACCATTGAAATCAATGGTGAACAGGAGTCGATAATGAAGCGCACGGCTCTGGTGGCCAATACCTCCAACATGCCTGTCGCTGCTCGTGAGGCTTCCATTTACACTGGCATCACGCTGTCCGAATACTTCCGTGACATGGGTTACAATGTCTCGATGATGGCTGATTCCACCTCCCGTTGGGCTGAGGCTTTGCGTGAGATTTCAGGTCGATTGGCTGAGATGCCTGCTGATGCTGGCTACCCCGCCTATTTGGGTGCACGTCTCGCCTCTTTCTATGAACGTGCTGGTCGCGTGACATGCTTGGGTAGCCCGGAGCGTGAGGGTTCTGTGTCCATTGTTGGAGCTGTCTCGCCACCCGGTGGCGACTTCTCTGATCCGGTTACCTCGGCTACATTGAGTATTGTTCAGGTGTTTTGGGGTCTGGATAAGAAGCTGGCACAGCGCAAGCACTTTCCCTCGGTTAATTGGTTGCAGTCTTATTCAAAGTATATGCGAGCTCTCGATGCGTACTATGAGGTTGAAAGTCCTGATTTTGTTGAACTGCGCGCAAAGGCTAAACAAATATTGCAGGAGGAAGATGATTTGGCTGAAATTGTGCAGCTGGTGGGCAAAACGTCGCTTAACGAGACGGACAAGATTACCCTGGAGGTGGCCAGAATACTCAAAGATGACTTTTTACAACAGAACTCTTATAGTCCTTATGATTGCTACTGTCCCTTCTACAAGACAGTGGGCATGTTGAAAAATATGATTGCGTTTTACAACTGCTCCATTCAGGCAGTGGAACATACTGCTGCAAATGAGGCTCATGTCACTTGGGGCCTGATACGTGAGCGGGCAATGGATGTGCTCTATAAACTGGGTACCATGAAGTTCCTTGACCCGAAGGATGGACAAGAGGCCATGGAGACGGAATTTGGCAAGCTTCATGAGGAAATCATCCAGACTTTAGCGGACTTGGAGGAACATGTAGCGTCTTATGTTTAGATTACCAAACTTTTCTTCGAAGGTTTTTCTGCCTCTCGAATATATTTTCACTACAACTCAAAGACATTTATTTAAGATCTTCCTTCTAAATGCAAACTAATTGAAATATAATCTCTCACAATTTTCATCTATAACCAAACCGGAACTAATCTTCGATTTGGCACCCTGCTCATTAAAATTAGTTAGATTTTACCACAAACTCCCTTCATCGGATGTTCAAGCATTTTCAGCTTAAGCCGCACTTTGCCATTTGCATCCTTCCTTCCTCATTTGGCTTTTTAGCACCATTTTCCAGTAGCATAAAAGTCAGCAGCAGTTAATCCTTTTTTGCCATGTTTCGTTTGGAATTTTTGCTAGGGAATTTTCCGATAATTTTTCTCAACGGCAGCAACTGCAAATGTCGACAAAATTCGTTGATTTATAGGAAAAGTTTATTAATGCGCTCAAAGAGTGAAGCGTTTGGCATCTGCCACGCCTCCCAAAGCCAGCCAGCGAGCCCCTTTCACTACCCCTCACCTCGCACAACCAAAAAAAAAAAAACCGAATCGCTCCCACAGACGTTGAACCCTCGAGCGCACAAAAATGCAGAGATCGATTTCGATTCAATTAGTGGAAATTAAATGTAAGTATATATGTATGAACACACACACACACACACACACACACATATACATATGCATCTGTGTTTGAACGTTTGACTTTTGCCGATAAGCTTACTGTAGAGAAAGTGTGGGATGGGGGGTGGGTAACGGGTAGCGGGTGCTAAGAGGCATTGCGATGATTACATTTCCGTATTCAACGCTCGGCACCGCAGCCAAGTAACCAAGTCAGCCATAAAATGAGCGCAGAGCGAGAGAGAGAGAGTGAAAAAAAGATGAAAATTGTGAAAAGAAAAAAAAATAACAGCAAAGCCAGCCAAAAATCAGTTCAATTGCAAATTGAAAATCCCCTTACAACTTCCGTTTCCGCTATGCGAGAGAATGAGATGGCTAGAGCGTAGGCAGGAGACACCGCATGAGTTATGGGTAAGTGCAAAAGCGAGAGAGAGAGATGAAGATACTAAAAAAAAGCATGCACATGTTGGAGTGCACAGTAAAAAATTATAAGTTTTTAATTAAATTCGGCATATATTTAATTCCATTGCAAAAGTTTAATTTATTTTTTTGACTGTTCAGTATTAATTACTAGTAATGCCATTGGAATTTTTTTGAATGGCATGAAATGCCATAGATTCCAAAAATTCAATTAATGTGCAGTATTTTTTATATTATGGTTAAGCCCATTTGAGTTTTATTTTTAGAGATAAAAAAAATGAAGAGATATTTTAAAAAATTTAACTATCTATTTTATTAATTTGGATACCTTTGGTCTTTTTTTTTAGTTTAATATAAGCCCTTAAATAGTTTGTTAACTTCACTCAATAAATTGGATTCGAACTACGAAACAAATTTGATTTGAATACAAAGACCTTAAAGGCTTAAAAATAAGTATTAAAATTGTTATTTTTTTTACTAAATTTTAAGGCACACAATTGTTTACTGTGCAATTTTTGGCTTGCTCAGCTGCCATGACAAACGTGGCGTATGAGCAATGCGCACTAATTGGCCGACGTTTCGATGCCGTTTGCTGTTCGATCCGTTGCCACTGTCAGTGGCATATCAGGCAGCACTCAACCCACCCAACACCACTTCATGCCACCACCCACTGCGCCTTCTTAGCCATTTTGAGTTTCAGTTGGAAAACTCCAGTAGCAGGGCTTGCAAACTGTTTGGGTGAGGAGCTGTTGGTGTGGGTGGCTTGGAGAAGGGTTATTGCATAATTTGAAGGGGTTAAGCCATTGAGCTTTAATGCAAAATTTCAATTGAACGTCAAACAGTCAATTCGCTTTAGCGGCGATAATCGTAAAAGGATAATGGCGCTAAAAGCGCATAAAAAGTCAGCTAGCAAGCCAGCAACCAAGCCAAGGCAAACTCTAGTTCTCCTATATATAAAAGCGTGTGTGGGTGCGAATGTGTGTGCATGTTTGTGTGTGTGTGTGTGTTTGTGCTTGAAGTCTGCGTTGGACGCTGCCTGGCATAAGTGTGCACTCAATTAAAGGATTTTTTGTGTGGCACAAGCTAACGGCCGTTGATGTTGGCTTTTAGATAAACCCAAAACTGCATCTTCCCCAACCTAACCCAACTAACATAACGAACTAACCCTTCCTCCCAGCTCACACACATTCACATACTAACACACACACACAAACAGTACTCTTGGGTGTAAGCGGCTTTAAAAGCGAATGGCCAAGCAAATAAAGAAAATAAATAAGAATGTCAGCAAAATATCCAAAAGAAAATCGTCTAAAAATAAACAATGATTTCGTCCACGAAAATACCCAGGAAATATTTTTGTGATGAAGTCTAAATGAATTTCTTTAGCTACACAAAATAAATTGGTAATTGAGATTAAATTGTTAAGTCTAAATGATTACAGGGTATCACAAAAAGAGCAGCACAGCGAAATAGCAAAGCCTTTTATTATGCTACAAAACGAACTATTTCAATATCCTCAAAAACTATTTATAAAGCCATTCACATAACAGAGATTTTAAGCTTAGGATGTAGTTTATAGTATGTTTATGTATTTGTTATGTTTTCTGCTTTGGTCTTCAGTTTTATTTTAATAAATCAGTGACACAGAAATAAGTCTAGACATAAACGTCTTGCTTTATGAATTTCCTTTGAAGATTTAAAGCTTTGTGATTCAGTTTTATTCTCAACATTTCTAATCGAGTTTGAAAGAATGCTAAAGTTCTTATTTGTAGTTGGTCAAGCGAGTATAATCTCAATTATATTTTGCCCCGACAAACATATAACATGTGTAAGTGTTTAAGTAAATAAGCTTTGAATGCAAAGCTCTTCAACGAATGATGTGGAGATTAATGCAGATAAGTGGAGATAATGGAGAGTCTATTTAGCAAACTAATTAATAAGAACCTTTTTGCTACAACCATTTATCACAATAATAATATTTTGTTACATTTTTAAAGAGACACCATAAACATGCTACAAATGACACACAATATGTGGCACACACAGGATGAATACTATATGTATATCAGTCCGCTCGTTACAAACTGTGTTGCTGTTGTTGCTGCTGTAGCCAAGAGCCCCAAAAAAAAAGATAGAACGGATATCATAAGCAGATGACAAGGACAAGAACGTTAGCGTCTTAAGCAACGATTGAGGGTGAAGGGTGACGACGACGACGACGACGAAGTAGCACCGGCAACTTAATTTGCAACTTATACGTAAAATCCTTTTGATTTTGTTATTTTTGAGCAGGCGCGCGCCGAGTTCCTTGCTCCTGTGTGTTAATGTTGTTATTGTTGTTGTTGCTGTTGCTATTGTTATGCTTGATGACGACATGTCCTTTTGCTCAGCTATACAACGCCAGCAGTTATTTGCCAAAGTTAAGCGAACCTTTTTTTCTTGGGATTTTTCTTGTTGTTTTTGGTTCGCTTCTTTTTCGCTTGTGCATGCAAAAGGGGTCCTCATTCGCTCATTGTCCTTTTCAGGCTACTGTTAATGTTGCTGTTGTTGGTGTTGCTGTTGTTTGATATGCTTCTGATTAAGGGAATTTAAATTAAGCCCATGCAAATGCGCCTCAAGCTGTTTTCTGTTGCTCAGCTCGTTTTTCGGCTTAGTATCCTATTTCGAGTACAGCCTGTACAGTATGCCCCAACAATGTCTTGCTTTATATTGAAGTTTATGCCAAGAAGTTGCGGCGCCTTTAAGTACCATATGCTGTATGGAAAAGTTTGAACATAAAAATTTGCTAACAGCCTTGTGTCGCCTGTGACAAACTGACTGACAGGACAACTACTGGCCCAAACGCCACTTCATTTCAAGTCCTTGCTACGCAGATAATGAAATTGTTGTGCTGTACACAATACATACATATATATATATATATATATATAAAGTAAACCAAAGAAAAGTTTCACTCTGTTCATCAGGCAAGGCAAACATTTTAAATACAAAAGGATATGCGTGGACAGACATTAATACGCCCCCTCTCCTCATTCTTAGTCCTGGTCCCGTTCCTGATGCTGTCCTCGCGGTCTGGCCTCGATCCTTGGTCTACGCCAGCCGCAGTGACATTGACGAAACGCTCCAAATTTACTGCGTTCTTTACAAACGCTCCTCCCCGCCCCGCCCCACCCTACGTTACCATCACGACAAAGCCACTGCCGGCGCGTGTTTCTCTTTTGAATATCCTAGCGAAGGGTATTGCATGATTTTAATGCAATTTGTCAAGTTTTGTGGGGGAAAACTTTAAGCATAGGAAAAAAAAAAAAATTAAATAAAATAAAAATAGATAAAAAAAAATTTAAAATATACAAAACAATTCAGACATAAAAAAGAAAAGAAAAACATTTTTCCAAACCTGTATTATATGTAATATGTTTCAAAAGTTTCAACCCATTTTAATATTATTTTCATTATTTTATGCTACGCCATATGCCCGAAAGGGTATTCGATCTTTGTTTGACAAAAACTAATTGTTCTCTCTTTTGCTTATTTTTTTTTTTTTTTTAAGTTTGTGTTTTGCTTCTTCTGTGATGTAGTACTTCTCTTGCTCAGACCCCTGTCCCTTTGTTGTGTTTACTTATCCCTGTCGAAAAATTGCCGAAACTTGCTGGAGCGCGTCCTTACTGCGGCTGACTGTAGTAGTAGCAACTGTAGGACTCTCTCCCGCCAGACAGCTAGTGCCAGTGCCACAGTGCATTTAGTCAAAAGTGATTGAAAAGGCATTTTGTTATAATGCCAACTTAATGACAACGAAATTTCAGCAAAAGCCACGCCAGGCAGCATCAACACCAACAACAACTACAACAATATTAGTAACAAACAACAAACAACAACAACAACAATGGAACCCATGCTGACTTCGCCCATCTAAATGAGTTTGAAATACTTTGAGACAACCCAAAGTTGTTACGACAACGCCTCAAATACATACACACTTATCAACAAACATATATATATACGTACGTAACATGTATATACATGCAAATAGAAAAGAAATTTCAATCTAAGCTACCTATTTTTAACAAGAGTGTATTTGACTTTAAGATACGACTCGCCGTCGTCATGCTGGCAAAGCATTTTAATTGTTTACGATACGCCATTGAAATTGTTTATTTATATAAGAAGAAAGTTTTTTGATAAACATGTTAGGTTTTTTATTTTGTAAAGCATTGGATGTCTATTGAAGTAGAATCTAACTAATCAAGGGAATCAAGATTTGAAAAGGAATTTCTTTTCAGCTTGTTTGTTTTAATCTTTCAAGTTAATATTATTTAAATCCACTTATAAGCCTCTTACTTCTCTTCAAGGCAACATTTCAATAAGACAAACGCTTGATTGGAGGTTAATTGAAGCAATTATTAAGCAAACAAATTGATTTCAATAGATAACAAACTTATTAAGTATCTTTGCTGTTCAGCTAAGCATTTTAAAGTTTGAATTTATTTATATATATTTATCGACTGAATGAAACTGATAGCATTATGCTTACAGATTAAGTTCAACAGTTTGACCTCAAATGACATAATAAATACGTTGATAAAACAGTTCCCCCCAGTGTCACGATGACAACAGTAATACCCTAGCCCCCAACTTTGTTTACATAGCCCAGCATGGCATCAACTGAGTTTGATATGCATTCCAAGTGCAATACTATCACACACACACACATCGATTTCTACATCCGCTATGTGTCTGCAAAATTGTTTCAATTATTTACGTTAAATAAAATGCAGTGTAGAGTGTCTGTTGCACACACACACACGCACACACACAGTAAGGAATAGAGGAAGCAGCTCTGTGCACGTAGCCGAAAAGTATGCTATTGAAATATTTATGCATCGCTCGTTCAGTCCTTTGCTTTGTTTGGGCTCCCTGCATGAAGGTATGTGTGTCTTTGTGTGAGTGTTTGTGTGTGTTTGTGTGTGCGGCTGATTAAGCATTTGACATACATATTTCCTTGCAACAGCAGCAGCAGGAGCAGCTATGGTTCAAAGCGTATTAGACATGCACAAAAACAACTCGTGCCAAACACGCACGCTCTCTTTCTGCCTAACATGCTACTCATCTACTATCTCTTTCTAACACGTTATCTATCTCTTTTTAACTGTCTGCAACGTCTAGTTGTTGTTGTTGTGTCTGTGTCGCATTTTCCTATTAGCAGCAAGTCGAGCAACAATTCGCAACAAAATATGCAAATGCAGCCAAGTGTATGAGCTGTTACCCCTCCCTCCCCCTCCCTCGTATTACAGACCAAGTGTGCCTAACCCTTCCCCCCTTTTAACCCATCCTGCATCTAACTGCACTCTTTCTATTTGCCGCATTGTTTTTCTGTCTGTTTGTTGTTGCCGCCTGAATGATTCGTAGCTGAGCATTTGCCAGCCAAATTTGCAGCACGTGCTTAAAAAGTTTTTTTCTCTACCCCCCCCATACACACACTGTGGGGAAGAGAGTAACCTAAACTCACTTCACCCTAATCCTTATCTCACTAAGTTCAGGCCACACTCTAAAGGCAGAGTCCGAGAGGAGAGGAGTCCAAAAGTCCAAATGTGCAAGTCAAAGCCAAGTTTTATTTTGAAGCAAGCTAACAAGAGAAATGTTATGTTGTCTTTTAATTGAATTCTGGAGACCGCATAACTGAAATCGCTGCTAAGCCAGCCAAATCTTGACCAAAAGAGCTCAGATCCAGACCACAGACAAAACGCCATTTGCCATTCGACAGGCAATAAAAATGTTGTAAAAGACCAAAAGAAAAAAAAAATGTTTAAGTAATTTCAACAGAAGATTGAATACAAGTTGATCTTGGTGAACTGGGAATACTCTTCAAAAATATTTAGAGCTTCAATAAAGTTGTTTATGGGAAATCCTTGTGGATTTTTGGACTTTTTCAATTTTTCTTATTAAGTTGAATGGAAATTCGCTTTCAATTTGCATAGGCTGTTATTTTTTAGCTATATTTTCTTTCTTTCTGAATCTAACTGGTTTAATAAGTAAAAGTAAACTAAGAACCTAGGAATATCTTAATGAACTGATCAAAATAAGTATCGAACTTTTGCAATTAAAATCAATTTAAGTAACTTTTCTAAACTTATCCATATAGGCGATAATATTAAGCTCAAACTTATTAAGTTAAATTT
Organism: Scaptomyza graminum; assembly: GCA_018901835.1. Lineage (NCBI taxonomy): Eukaryota > Metazoa > Arthropoda > Insecta > Diptera > Drosophilidae > Scaptomyza > Scaptomyza graminum. The sequence goes on from JAEIFL010000002.1 coordinate 10,441,248, forward strand.
AAGACCTGAAGCGGTTTAGTTAAAACTATGAATCATTCTGTTGCAAACAACACACAAAAGTTATTAAACTCTTTCACCATCTCAGTGCAAGAGGTAATATAGAGAGGGAGACGAGAGAGAGAGAGAGAGAGAGAGAGAGAGTTAAAATAACGAGGAAAACTAGCAACAGCTCGTGAGTGAGTGAGAAGCAGATTACAAGCGATTGCCAGCTGGACGATAAGGGGCAGCTCAGGTCGCCATTTAAGTCTGGTCTAATGGTGGGGTGGGCTGGGGTTTTAGGGTGATGTGGAACCCGCATTCGCTACATCAGCAGCAGCAGTAGCATCAAGGATACTGGCACGCCCAATTAGTTGGCGCATTAAAGGGGATCTGCAGTGGCTAGTCCAAAAGCGAATTTATTGTATTAGGCTGGTTGTGTGTGTGTGTGTGTGTGTGCTTATCGCTGCAACCAGGCACAGGACTCGATTCAATTCGATTTGATTCGACTTGAAGTCGACTCGTTCTCCTTTTTTCTTTTGCTTTTGCACTCCCTTGACTAAACTCTCTCGACTCGTAATTGACTTGTTGCCAAGTAATCGTTGCCTGTTAACTGCTGTTGTCAGGGGATTATCTACAGTTCAGTTGAAATCTCTCCATCACCATCTTAACGTCCTGCAACATCCTCCAACTATCACACAGTACTACACACCGAATTTCTAGCTGGCAACGGCAACTTCGATGCTCATTCAAGTGCATGAATTGTGAAAAACAATAAACATGCTTAGCACATTTTCTCCTGGCCTGGGCATTAATTCAAGTGCTTTGTTGTTCTACTCCAACTATAACTACTATTACTACATCAACATATATATTGTATATATGTATTTATGTTTATTCCTCTTGTCCAGTTGAAGCTTGTTTGTGCCAGACGCTTGCAGCTAATTGGTTTTGCATAGGTTATCCGTAGTGCTACTACACCTGACCACCCCATGCGTAAGAGGCTTCTCGTTGCTGCAAGCTGCCACACACACACATCTGTTTCATTCTGTGGCGTCCGGAAGTATGCAACAAGCAGCGTCCGCAGCAATCAACGCGATGAGTTGCCAGCACATCACCCTCTCTCCTGTCTCTCTCTCTCTCTCCCCTGTGCGTTGGCCATTTTGAAGCATTGCCATAAATGTTACATTCGGCTTTTAGCGAGCGATAAACGTTAATAGTATGAGCCCTGCCATGTGTGAGAGCATGTTGGCAGCTAGGTAGAAGATAGGTTCGGTAGTAGTTTGAGGCTAGCCAGCAATTTGGTTTGGCTTTTTGAAAAGTCAACGCCGCGGGGATTACGCAGCCAACAGACAGCTTATGGCAACCAGCTGTAAAATAATCCCATCATACCCTTACCACCTCCCCCCTCCACTCACTTAACGCTCATTTTCACATACGTATAAGCCACATATCTGTGCTATTTAGCAAAAATTTGCAGCTGTTGTGTTTTTTATGCCCTGTTAATTTAAAAACAAAGGTTTATTAGCATTGTTTTGTTATTATTTTCAGAATTTCTACAGAAATTTGCTTCCAAAATTATACATTTTCCAGATAAAAACAAATGCAAAAGTTGGAGACAACATATATTATATCTGTATTTAATTTAACTAATTCAACCAGAAAAACTAACTTTAGAAACCTGCAATTTTTCTTTTATTTTTGTTCAATTTATAATGAATATCTGTTTAATAATGTATGAGATACAGACAAAACATTTTCATACTAAAAATCACTTTACATACATTTTAATATAGTGTAAATCCTTTTTGACAGCCTATTTGATTGCCATTTAATAGTTGGCTGTAAGCAAAATTCATCTTTTGCTCATCAAGCTGTTGTGGTTAAAATCTTGCTGCAACACACCACACTTTTACTTACACTTAAACACACATGTGTGCGTGTGTGTGTGTGAGCTTATACTCAACATTCTGACAGCCTTTATGGCTTTGCCTTTTCGTCTACTCAATGCGCTTTTAAGCGCGCTAATTAAAAATGTGGCAACTGCACACGAAGCCCTCCTCTTTTTTGGTTCTTGCCATCACACTGTGTGTACTCAACTCAACTCACCTCACCGCTTACCTTGCCTAACACCAGAACCACCCTGTGGCATTCCCACCCACTTGTCATTTATCCATAATGGCGTTGCCATCACGTATTCTATTGCGTTCATTCTGCACAGGCTGCGTTAAGGCAGCGTAATTAACGCCTTCACTTTTGGCATCGGCTGCTGCAGCATCTAAGAAGCAGCTGTTATGCCTGGCAGATGCCTCCGGCAGTCATCGCTCTCCCTCCCCACTTTGCCTGGTGGCTTTTATATATATTTATTTTTTTTTTGCACTATATATTGCATATTTAATAAAATGCAGCGAGTGAAGATTGGAGCTGTGGGTTAGGGGTAAAATGTAATAACTCTTGTTGTGGCCACGCCCAATCCGTTGATGCGCTTCCTGCAACCGCTTTGTGCGGCGGCTGCTGCTTTTGCTTTTTGCTCTGCTCGTTGCGCATTTGTTAAGCTGATTTCGTCCGCAGGTGTTGCTATTGTTGGCTTAACGCTTAAAAATTATTGTGGCTTATATACTGTATAATATATATGTGCATATATTTTCATCCCTTTTTTTTGTGTGTTGCATAAGGACTTTGTGCGGCAAGTCCAAGCTGCTTATTAATATAAAAATTGAGCGCAGCTAATAAGCTTAGAGCCAAAACGGAAGCAACAGCAACAACATACAACAATATCCTTTCTATGCGCTCCTGCCTGTGCTTATTGTGCGCTTATTCAAATCATTACCAACACATTCGAGGTAAGTTTTATTTTATTTTTTCGGGGGCGTTCAGCGGCAAGCGGATGCTAACGAGTGTTTATTAATGGCGCTAATGCCAAGAGCTGCGCCTTTTGATGAGCGCCGCTTAGGAACACAAACACACACAGACGCACACACACTTACACACAGAACCTTGGCCATGTCGTTCTCTTTGCTAAAAAATGCGCCCGCCACGCAATTAGCGCACAAATATTTCCGCATGTATTTATTTTCTTTTTTCATTCTTGCTATTTTTATTCCTTGCCAAGCGACCATAAAAATGCTCAACCGAATTGTAGTAATTACAACAATTTGCATAGGGTGGATGGACGAAACGGAAATCAAAAAGCGCAAAGCACAAAAGTATGCTACGCATTTTGCAAATTATTCATGCAGACTGCGACGAGGAAGGAGCCGGGAATGGCAAAGGCAACCCAAATGCCGCTAATTATGTAATATGAAAATGTGACGACAACGAGGCAACAACAAGAGCAACAGCAACAATGGTTAGCGTCAAGGACAAGGACATGAATCCGGGATACCGAATAAGACCGATTTATTTGCATATGGTAAACAGGCACGAAGCAGGCGAGAAATAAAGCCAAATCCTTTTTATCTGTAAAAAAAAAAAAAAATACCCTGTTGGCATTCGAATGTAAGTTAAGAGTAGATAATTTTTATTATTTTACAGGATTATCTGGATTTATTTATAGTAACTAGAACTCAGTTTCATATATTTTTATAAATTATTAAACTTTTCATTTCGATTTCCAGGGCATTTAATAGCACATCAAACTCTACTTACGCTCATTTTTATTTGCTTTTTATACGCTTTGGCCATTAGCTAATTCAATTAACACTTTGCATTATTCAAGCGCCGTGACATCTGTTCAAATTTATGAAAACTCCAAAAACAAACAAGTCAAAGGCTCTGTAATTGTTTGATTGGAAACTTTATTTTAAAAATGATTTAAATATATTTTCAACATTATTGTTAAACACATAATACCGTTATTTTAACCAATTTTAAAACTGTTTTACTTTACAATTTAAAAACCATGAACTCCTTACGAATATGTTTAAACAGAAAACGAAAAACTTTAATATGAATAAAAAGAATCGTTCGCCAGGAGAAAAATAAAACACGATGAAAAAAAACCAATTTGCAATTTGTTAACATTTTTTTCAATCAAATTTATTACACTGGCGTGATGAAAAAACAAAGAATGGGGTAGGTGAAAAACAAATCTGCAATCGGCGCTTATTTTCTTAAAATATTATCATGTTCATATATGAATTTCTATATGTGTACGTCTGTGTGTGTGTGTGCAGGACAATTAAAACCATGCCACAATATTGCAATACACAGACACAGATGGATATGCAGATCGAGAGCGAGAGAGAGAGAGAGATGCAGATGGTGGTAAACGTGGTTGCCTTGGGGCGGCCTAGTAAATGGTAATCAACGCAAATCCTCCATAGAGCACCGCACACGGATAGGCAATCAGCAGCTGTTGATGGTCCATGGAGAATGCCGTGGCGAATAGTTTGGAGGCCGATATGGCGCACCAGAGTATGGAGATGCCGCTCACAATTAGGCCGAGTGTGCCCCTGCAAAGCGCAAAGAGATTTAGAAAGAGTATGAGTACGAGATGATGAGAAATGCAAAGAGTAAAGGATAGAGAGAGAGAGCGAAAAGCAACGGCGGCAAAATCAATAAACAATGCATATGGATGAGCAACAGAAAGGGTATACGGCTGACTGAGTGTTTGCCATACAAAAAAAATTTGCCAGGCTACGTGTACGATTGTGTGTATGTGTGTGTGTGTGTATTTTGTGAATGAATGAGCAGTGCAAACAAAGGCAGCAGGCGATGTGCAAAAGGATGTGCAAACACACAATCCAACTACAAAGCATCAAGTGTAGAGAGAAATAGAGAGAATCGAAAATTGAAAGTCTCTTCCCTTATATTTGAGTTAAGCCTAATAGCTCAACCATAAGCTTAAAACCTATAGCAGCTACTACACAATATCGACATCAAGTATACATACCATAGACCATATTTAATTCATACATTTGGCTAAGTTTTCTTCGGAAAATATATTGTAATAGATTCACAGAACAGCAAAACCTGTTTAGCTCAAAAAAAAATGATCTTCAAATTTTCTAACTGAATTATCATTAAAGGTTGGTTTATCAAGCTTTAAAAATAGTACTAACAAATATTTAAGCAAGAAAAGCTTTTAAAAATTGTATATTATTTAAATTTCTATTCGTTTCTTTTCAGCTTTATTTCCAATAACCTAAACTCTCAACCATAATTGAATTAAACTTTTAAGTATTTTTCACACAATTCCTATATACTTGAAACTTTGTCACAATAGCACAATAAACTTGTTATTTAAGGTATGGTAAATTAAATTAAAATTTATACGTGCTTTGATAACGAGAAAGGCATAGAATTTGAGCACAAAGCATAAACCAACAATCAATACAATTGGAAACGAATCTATAAATAATTGTTATAAAAATCACAACAATTCACAATGCATGGGGAAAACCCAATGCGTAGGCTGCGTTCCGTTTAATGGATTGCCTATTTCTTTTTTAATTTTTGTATTCTTTTCCGGCGTTGCGGTCGGCTTTAGTGCCTAAAGGTCACCTGGTACCGAAACTGTCGCAATTCGCTTTCATCTAACCCAACTAACACGACCCAGTCCATAACCTTGTCGCAACCTTAGACCCTCTGTTTAAGTTTCCCCTTTTTTTGTACACTGTGCAAAACTCAACCAATACTCGCAGCGTTGCTGTTGGTTGTGCCAAGTGATTTCTGGCTTGGCTTAAAAGTAATGGCGGCTCCCGCCCGAAATGCCTGGTGCCTAAAACCAATCAAACCAATGCTATTTTGTTAGCTTCCTAGCCCCGGCTCCCTTTACAAACACACACAGAGAGAAAGAGAAAAAAAAACAAGAATAACCAACTGCTGTCGTGTGTAATTTTTGTGCACTTTTGCATCACCAAACAAACTCAATTAAAAAGTCTGTCTAAAAAAATCGCAAAAATATTTACTGTAAACTTGTACGAGCGCATAGAGCGGGGTGGGGGCGAGTGTGGGGCAATGGGGTTTGTTCGGTTACGAGTCCGAGTATATGAACATCACACACAAACGGACACACACCCACATAGAGCCATGCAAACACGCACAAAGTGCAGGCGTTTAAAACCAACAAATAAAAAATGCAAGCAAACGGCCAACCAAATGGCAATTGGGCAGCTTCAGCTGGGTGTAAAAAGAAAGCAAAAAAAAAAAGTGGAACACACACCCACACACACTGACACACACACCTACAGCACAGGGTGGCAGATGGCAGACAAAACGCTGCTGGTGTCGAGTAAGCTTGGGCAATAGTTGTTTTTCGTGCCAGGGCCAGTTGAAATTATGACGTGCCAGAGTTCTGGCCAAAGGCTCGATTGGTAAAAAGTGTTGGAGGGAGGCGATGAGGATGTTGCTGCTGCACAGCTCACGCAACATTTGCGTGATGCTCTTTACCAAAAACGAAAAAGAAAAAAAGGTAAAGTAACGTAAAGTAAAGGCAAAAATGAAAAGAAAAAACCAAAAACGAGGCAAAACTAGCAACTACACACACACACACACAAACACACCAAGTGCTGAACACATATTTGAAAAGGAAAATACGTGGACGACTGTGAATATCCACATGGACACGGTAACATCAGCCCCCGTCCCCCCTTTTCCCTCTTTCGCTCTTTGCTATATGTCTTTCATTCTTTATCCTGTGGCCTTCTCCACTTGCCAGTGAGTGGCGCGAAAATTAAACGGCGCATAGCCAAGCGCTTCACTGAGTTTTGTTTTTGTTGTTGTTGTTGTTTTTTCGGTATTTTTGGCTTTCAAGTTTTTGGCTCCAGAGTGCACTAAAAGCGCAAATTAAGTTGCACATTTTTTATTTTCATTTTTTCATTTTTTTCATGCATCAACTGTCAAAACGTAACAGCATAAAACACCTGTAGTTAAGTAAGCAAGAGAAAGCTTAAAAACAATTTCAAGAAACAAGAATTTAACTATGTATATATAAACTGAACAACAGGTCATTAACACTTTCCTCAAGCAGACTTTACTTAACGCCCTGGCCTGGACTAATCCTTAATATTCAATTCAATTCAGTTCAGTTCGATGATGATGAATACTGATTTTCAATATTTGTCCACAATTGCGTAAAGTTTGCGTAATGCAATCAGCAACTAGAAATAGAAATATTATTCAAGTTCCAATCAACAAACAAGTGGCTAAGTAGTCGAACGTGCTGCAGTCGCAGCTGTACTGACTTAGTCAAAACTTTGTAATTACGAGCGAGGCACACAAATGCATTGGCAACTTTTCAATTAAAAACATAAATACAAATCAGCGAACAGAAAGTGCGGGGGGTGCAATGGCAAAGAGTGCAGAAAAAGCCAGCAAGTTGTGTCAACAATTACTTACTGAATGGTGATTAAAATGTTGATGCCAGAGAGAAGGACCATGGGCAGCAGACAATAGCCCAGCACAGAGGCCACCGCGCCGAAGGTTACTTGCGACCGGGTTACCATCAACGACAGCAGACAGTAAAAGAAAATGCAGCCCATCGTCCCAATGCCATATATATACGAGAACGTTACTTTTCCGCTCTGGAAAAAAAGAGAAAGATAGATAAAATCAAAACAGATGCATTATGTAATTAAGAGTTTGTTTTATGGGTCCTAAACTCCGTATAAACTCACCAGCAGGAGGATGCCTCCAAGTGTTAGACAAAATACCAATGGTCCAGCCATATCCGTGTCCTGGAGTATTTGTTGGTCTGTGCCCCGCAAAGGATTAAGCACGGCCAGTGTCTAAAAAAAGAGTGAGAAAATCCGTAATTGAAAGCAATGTTTGTAGAATTACACCAAAGCAAAATGAAGGAATTCCAAAGTAAGGAAGGGGGAAGGGCAACAACCCATCATTATTCACAACCTGCGGCTAGGACACAACACAATTCATCTGTGTTCACACACACACACACACCCACATGCATACAGCGGCCATAAAACGTAGCCAACAGTTGTTGTTGTTTTTGTTGTTGCTGCTCTGTTTTTGTTTTATTGTTTCAAGGTTTTTTTGTTGCTGTTGTGTTGTGTTCAGCTATTGTAGTATATTTGAGTGTGTGCATTCGCAGTGAAATTTGAAAAATGGAAATTGATGATAAATGATATTGCTGACCAGTGAACAAACGGAGACGCAACGGAGCAGCGAACTAGCCTGTCAACGTGTTTGACGCAACGAGAATTTCGACCAACCCGACCATCCGCAAATAAATTGAATTGAAACAACAACAGCACAAACAATACAACAACAATAGTAGCAATATGTGTCCCGAAAAACTAAGCAGCTCAACTCGGCATTCGGCTTAAACATTTGAACCTTTTCCAAATAGGCTTTCAATACATTTACCATTTTGTGTTAACTTTATTTTACTAACAGCAAATAACAGTTGAAAACTTTCTAGTGTCGTTTAAAGTAACTTTAAGGCCATAAAATATATTTCAGAAATATATTTTACCCAACAAAAACCTTATTAAATTGATAGATTTGATATGTACTAAACGTTAAGGTACATAAAAAGTTGAAGATAACCCATCGTAAAAATAAATTTATATTTACGAAATGCACTAAAAATATTATGTCTTCATAAAAAGAAAACTAAACAGGAATTGTCAATGAAACTACAAAAATAAAAATATAAAAAAAAAACAAAATATTTATAATGGGAATGATTTAAAACTCAACATCATATTTATCTTATTTTGCAAGCATTTTCCTTAATTCTACGATAAGTTTTATTGCTTTTAATTATTTTATATACAATATATTGTATGGAATTTCCCTTTTATTTTTTAGCATCTGTACAATGCTGAATGTTGTACAATTTAATTAGTATTTCACTTAATTTTTATGATGGCAACAGCCTCATTAACATTTTCATTTTTCAATTAACACAAACGTAATAAATTCCAGCAAAAAACGAAAAACAACAACATAAAAATTACAATGTGGGGAATAAAAATGTGGAAAATAGCGTTGGACAAAAATGTGGAGAAAAAGTTGAGTTGAGAGCAAAACGAGGGAAAAAGTTTAATTAAAAACACAAAACTTGTTATATTTATTTAAAAAAAAAAACAACAACAACAAATGCAGCAATGAAAAAATATGTCTTCATTAACGACAAAACAACAAGTGCAACCCAGCAATAATAACAATGCAAACGAGCAAAGCGCAACAAAAAAAAAAGAATGGCGGCGTCCCAACAAGAGTGCAATAAATTAATACAAAAGCGAAATGCAAAAAACATTTAAATTTCAATTAAAAGTGAGCGCAGTCCAACGCGAAGTTGGCCGCACTGGAAACGCTCAGCCTAAAGTGGACACTCTTTTGCCGCTCTCTGCACAGCACCTCCCTCCCACCATCCCTTTCGCTGCTGCACAAATTAGAAAACTCCAAAACAAAGCGAATTGCGTAAAAGGCAAAAGAAGAAGAATAATGCAGTAGGTGGAGTAATTGCGCATGCAAACAAAGTGAGGCAATCTTGTACTAGCTGCCTCTGAGGCGGACGATCCACTTTATGCGCCAGGGGGACGCGCATAAAATATGCAATTTACCAAGCTTTCAACTTGTCTACTTACATATATATAGAAAACTCAGTTCAAGTGCAGCCCCACAAAGTGAAAGCGAACACCAGAGACAAAGCCAAAGTACATATTGAAAATTAAAAATGCTCCACTTACCTTTTGGAAAATATGATTTGGATTGATGCCCAGCTCTAAAATAAATAATAAAAAATCAAGGTTTATTAATTATGAATTTGGGTTATATTTGAGAAATTCATTTACCTTCCAGAAGCGGGGGCTCATCTTCGAACTCGTTGGCAGCACCAGCGCCTCCGACACCGGCAGCGCCGGCCTGTTTGAAGGACTTGTCCTCTGTATAAGCGGTTGGATCGTAGAAGCCGCCAAGTCCCTGAGTTGGAGAATTGCTGTAGACGGCATCGTAGTTTGGCGGCACTGACGGCTGTGTGTTGTCAAAGCTCTGAAAATTGCTGCACAAAACAAAAACACAAATGTTAAACAACTTTGCAAAGAGGGCGCGTGTCAATCGAAACTTACAGTTCCTGGCCAAACTCGGGCATATCAAAGTTGTAACTGGCATCGCCTGGCGCGCCGGAGTTGTAAAATTCGTTGGGTCTGCCAAATTGGGACATTTTGAGACACTTGTATTTGTTATTAAGATATTTAATTTAGAAATTCCATAAACACGTCACTGACGATAACTGCTGATTGGCATTCAGAAGAAACGCCGACATCACTGTTAGCTGGGAATACTGTAATGTTAAGCGAAATGCAGTGCTGTTAATCGGCGCTATTTACAGCAGCACTCGGCGCGCAATTTGAACCAGCTTTGTGCAAACTTTCTTGACGAAATTTATTACGATAAATAATATAAAAACAAGTTAAAGTTGATAATGTTAACATTCATAATACATTTCTTTATTTTTGCGTAGCGCCATTTGCAACACGCACTCAAATATTTTAGTCATTTTGGGCTATGTAATGATTGCGTTTCGTAAAGGACTACAATGTATAATATATTTATATATTTATATTAGAATTTGTTGTATTTGTAGTTTAAACTTGTTGTAACACGCAATGGCAAAAAACATTAAATAAATTGTTAGTAGTAGCTTTGTAAGTAGTTACAGTTACGTAGAGAACACAGTTAGATAGATAACTTTACGAATTTGATTTTACTAGTGTGAATTGTAATAAAATATGTTTTGTATACATATATCAACATAGATAATTTATATATATTTATTTTTATAGTGTTATGTTATTTTTATATGGCTGGTTTAACTGGACAACATCCTTCATATCGGCTAATTATTGTTCGTCATCTGTTTTTTTTTATCATCTTCGTCTCGTATGTTTCTCGTGTTTCACTGTAGTATTTTTTGTTTATTCATTCGAGTTCATCAAGTTAAAATCCAGTCCAACCTGACGCAACATGTTCTAAACTGTTAAACTTAAAAATTAAATGGTTTTCAAATATATCTTATTACGCATTATGTATAATATGACTAGCTTGATGGGGGAATTCGAATAATAACCTAACATTTGGTTGCTTATTTCGTTTGTGGTAATTTTTGGTATCTTTTTCATAATTTTTTTTGTTTTTGGTATTTGTTTCGCAATTTCGGGTTAGGTTCCCTTAGTCCTCCAAATTTCGGAAGGCCTGCTGCAGATCCTCATACAGCTGATCGAACTCCGCCTTGATCTTTTGTTCGCCATCTTTAACGGGATCCTGCGATCCGAGAGAAATATATTTAAATCATTCTTAATTAAGTCTTCCTTTTAAATTGTCGCTTACCTTGAATTTCATTGAAGACAACTGATATAAAATGCTGCCCATCGCCTCACGAATGGTGTTCCATGTGATTTTATTGTCCGACTGAGCGGTCGACTCGACAGCATGGCGCGCCGCATCATAGAAGGCGAGTATGTTTCTCAACATGCCCACCGTTTTGTAGAAGGGACAGACGCGATCGTATGACGAATATGAGTTCTGTTGCAAGAAGTCATCCTTGAGCAGCTTGGCCACCTCCAGTGTTACCTTGTCGGTCTCGGCCAGCGACGCTTTGCCCACAAGCTGCACAATTTCGGAAAGGTCCTCCTCCTCCTGCATGATCTCCTTGACCTTGGTACGCAGCGGCACAAACTCGGGGAAGCTCTTGTCATAGTACTCGTCCAGGGCGCGCATATACTTGGAGTAAGAGATAAGCCAGTTGATTGAGGGGAAATGCTTGCGCTGCGCCAGCTTCTTGTCCAGTCCCCAGAACACCTGTACAATACCCAGAGTAGCGGAGGTAACAGGATCGGAGAAGTCACCACCGGGAGGCGAGACAGCGCCGACAATCGACACAGAACCCTCACGCTCAGGATTACCCAAGCACTTGACACGACCGGCGCGCTCATAGAAAGTGGCCAAACGTGCGCCCAAATACGCCGGATAGCCAGAATCGGCAGGCATCTCAGCCAGACGACCAGAGATTTCACGCAAGGCCTCAGCCCAACGGGAAGTGGAGTCAGCCATCATGGCTACATTATAGCCCATGTCACGGAAGTATTCGGACAGCGTGATGCCAGTGTAAATGGAAGCCTCACGAGCAGCGACAGGCATATTGGAGGTATTGGCCACCAGAGCCGTGCGCTTCATTATCGACTCCACGACGCCATCAATTTCACAAGTCAACTCCGGGAAATCACGCAATACCTCAGACATCTCATTACCGCGCTCGCCACAACCAACATAGATGATGACATCCGAGTTTGAGTACTTGGACAAGGCCTGTAAAGTTGAACAAGAAAAGTTAGATACGTTTGGAAATTGTTTGAAGCACTTGAGAATATATTTTAAGGCAAGTCAAGTGGTTAAAAACAGATGGGGGGAACAGAATATTTGTTGAATCATACCTGAGAGATGACAGTCTTGCCGCAACCGAAAGCACCGGGAATGGCAGTGGTGCCGCCCTGGACACAGGGGAACAGGGAATCGAGGACACGTTGTCCCGTGAAGAGTGGGTGATTGGCTGGCAGCTTTTCGGTGCAGGGCCGTGGCTGACGCACCGGCCACACTTGCAACATTGTGTGTTTTGTGATCTCGCCATCGAATTCTGTTTCCAGCACAATATCCTCCAGATTATAATTGCCAGCCGGAGCAATGAAGCGCACTGTGCCCTTGGCGCGTGGCGCCACAAGCATGCGCTGCTTGACCAATGTGTTCTCATGCACAACACCGTACAGATCTCCACCCGTGATGTGGGAACCAACGCGCACATTCAATGGGTTGAACTCCCACATAACGGAGCGCGACAAGGCGGGCGTATTTACACCCTTGGGTATATATATGGAGTTGGTCATGACGCCAATGTCCCGCAACGGGCGCTGGATGCCATCGAAGATGCTGTTCATAATGCCGGGGCCCAGCTCCACGGACAGAGGCTTGCCAGTACGCAGCACGGGATCACCGACTGTGACGCCCGAGGTTTCTTCGTACACCTGAATGGTGGCCATGTCACCCTCCAGACGGATAATCTCACCCACCAGCTCATAATATCCCACACGCACCAACTCGTACATGGCAGAGCCGGACATAGCTTCCGCCGTAACGACTAGCATGAAAAAATTTCAAATTCAGTGGAGGTCAGCAGCTGAAGGACAGTAGTGACGTCACTTACCCGGACCGGAGACGGCATAGACGCGACCATATTCGGATTCGCGGTCCTCGTCTTTGATTTTCCTCAGGCTCGACATGTTTGAGGTGCGTTTGGTTTAACAAAGTTCGCTCGCTAAACATCAATAACAAATAAATACAGGAAACAACAATAAAAAACATTTCGCACGCTTGTTTTTGTGGCAAAAAAAAAAAACAAAGAGAAAAAAATCTAGATGGCGCTGCGATGGGCAGCTGCTGTCAAGCAGCCCCCAGCGAAAGCTGCATACCCCCGCAGCAGCAGAGCATCGATCGATTTTTCCCACACACAAAATTCACACTTGCCACCCACAATTCACATGAGTGATAATTTTTGTAATTTCAACTGCAAAAACCATGCGTTCGCAACTCTTGCATACTTTTAAGCACTTCAATTAAACTTTATTCGCTTTATTTAACGCTTGTTCAATCGATTTTCTAGTTGGAAAATTGCCTTTACTCACATTTGTTTTAGCTCTTATGAAAATTCTCAGCAGACTGAGTTTTTATTCAATCAGATTGGCAGCGCCACACATTTTCCAATACTTTGTGAAAATTCATATCGATTTGATTGTTTCGCTTGTAATCGATAGATTTATCCTTGTGACATCAATATTGGCAAGAGAGAAAGTTTGTTTGATTATAATTTTTTTTACCTATAATTTGTTTAGTAAAGCTTTTATAAAAATTTCCAGCTTAAAAAATGTTAGACAAAAATACTTATGGGTACTAATTTTTTTAAACTTCATAGCAAAGTGTTTTTTAAATTTTTACTGCAATATTTTTTATAAATATTTTTTTATATTGATAATACTCTGTACGTCCAGACAAACAGCTGTTCAATGCTTGAACGTGTGAAACATATTTGTAATAAGCATTTAACATAATTTTTTGTTTATCAACTATTAAAATTATATCAAGTAAATATGTATGTGCTAAAAAAAAAAGTTTATATATTATAAATGCCCAAATCAGGGTGGCTACTCGGTCTTAAGTTAAACCTAACAAGATTTATTTTATTAATTCATTTTTGTACCATTTTTGCAACGCTGCCGAATCCAATTTGTCCTGGTCAAACGCATGGGCTTTTTAGCATTTACTTAAAAAAAAAAGACTAACAGAATCGAGAAGTCCCCTGGAAATTCCAGGGTTCTGTTAGTGTTATTTACAGTAAAACCGCTCCGTCTGACAGTTTTTTATCGAACTACATATCGGCTGCAAACAATACTAAATACTATTTAGAATATTCGATTGAAAATGATGAACATAAATAATCAAGGTAAAATGCAGATTGTACATTCGGCTGTTGTGTTATTATATCGATATGAAGAGTAAACACGGATTTACAAGATCTAAATTAAATAATATATGATAACTGAATACTGCAATTTTTATATAGAGTGGAAAATACATTCAAAATATTTTCATTTTCCCTACAAAAGCAGTTTATGTGGTGGAAAAATTGGATATATAAAAATATAAAGCCAAGAATTTTGTAGAATAAAAAATACGCAATAAATCAAATCGGTTGAAATTGTCGCAGTGCAACGCATAATACAAACATGTGAAAGTTCCAAACGCAACCTGTGGATTATTGCGTGACGTGCCCAGACATATGTATGTATTCGGATTCCGGGCAAGCGAAATATAACCTCAAAGTCTCGACTGGACGTGGGTGCACCTGCTACGAATTGCAGGCGCTTGGGGCTTACCCCTGACCCAAGAAACAATTGAAGCATCAATATGTCGACATCATCGATTGTGCAGCAGTTCGTTAACGGGCTCAAGTCCCGCAACCGAAATGTACAAAACAAGGCGGCGCAGGATCTTTTCCTGTATGTTAAAACCGAGTTGCGTGAGATGTCCCAAGAGGAGCTGGTGCAATTCTTTGATGACTTCGATCATCACATCTTCAATATGGTCAACTCGGCGGACATTAATGAGAAAAAGGGTGGTGCCCTGGCCATGAGTGAGTACAGAACTGTTTGTCGCTGTCAGATTTGGGGTAAAAGCTAATTAACTTCAACATTTGCTTGCAGAGTGCCTCATAAGTGGCGATGCTTTGATCACGCGCAAAGGCATCTCGCCCTATCTCAATCGTTTGCGTGATTTGCTGCTCATCAACGATGTGTCCGTGATGGAAATTGCGGCTCGCTCTCTGGTCAAGCTGGCCAATATGCCTGGCTCGAAGGGTGCCGAATCCTTTGACTTTGACATTAAGAAAGCATTTGAGATGCTCAGTGGCGATCGGCAAGAGGTGCGTGGCTATAAAACAAACTCGAATCTATGAATGATTCAAACTTGAAATTTATATTTCACTTGCAGTATCGCCGTCATGCAGCCGTTTTTATCCTTCGGGAGCTGGCAATTGCGCTGCCAACGTACTTTTATCAGCAGATTCTAACGTTTTTTGAGCACATATTCAATGCCATTTTTGATCCAAAGCCAGCGATACGCAAATCAGCCGGAGAAGCACTACGTGCCGCCCTCATTGTGACAACACAGCGTGAGAGCACCAAGCAATCGAGTGAGCCGCAATGGTACAAGATCTGCTACGAGGAGGCGAGCGCTAGCTTCAATACCGAAGTGCTCACCGGCAAGGAGCAGAAGGGAATGACTCGAGACGATCGGATACACGGCGGTCTCATCGTCTTCAATGAGCTCTTTCGTTGCGCCAATGCGCAGTGGGAGCGACGTTATACGATGCTAAAGAAACTCTTCCCCAAGTCGCAGCACAATAAGTTTCTAGAGGCGACCAGCTCCTCTACAGTTGGCAGTCAACTAACGACCATTGTGCCAAGACTGAAAGTGCCTTTTGTTGGCGGCAACCAGTTGCACATGGACAGCGAGCAGCACAACGGCATTGGCAACAAGTTGTCAGGCGTAAGTTAAAGCCTTAATAAAGAGTTTATCATATCGATTGATTGATTCCATTCTGTTTGCAGCACAATGTGCTGGAGTCTGCCTACGCGCATGAGATACTTAAGGAGCACTTTATCACCATTTGTGACAATGTGCTGGAGCAGCGTTCGTCAAAATCGCTTTATGTGCAGCAGGCGCTACTGCAAATAATGCCACGCCTGGCTGCCTTCAATCGCGAGGTGTTTGTGGAACAATATCTGAAAACGTGTGTGGCACATTTGATGTCAATACTGCGCGGCAAGGAGAAGGATCGCAATGTTGCATACATCACAATTGGCTACTTAGCCGTCGCTGTAGAGAGCGACATAGAGAAGCACCTTAAGCCCATAATGAGCAACATTAAGCAAGCGCTGCCCCTCAAGGATGTGGCCAGCAAACGTAAATTGCCCGTCGATGCGGCTGTCTTTGCTTGCATCACGCTCCTGGCGAATGCTGTCAAATCCCAAATAGCGGACGATGTACGCGATATTCTGGAGCAAATGTTTCATACGGGTCTGTCGCCAGCGCTTACTGTCTGCCTGCGCGAGCTGGCCGAGAATGTGCCGCAACTAAAGTCAGCCATCACAGATGGTTTGATTGGTGTCCTGTATCAGGTGCTGATGAACAAGCCGGCAGTCATTCCTTATGCGAGCATGCCATTCTTTTGGAATGATGCCTCCTCGCTGCCGCTGCAAAGTGCCGATAGCTCAACAATTGTCCTGGCTTTGCGCACGCTGGGCACCTTCAATTTTGAGGAGCAAAATATGCTGGACTTTGTGCAGCGGTGAGTGTCAAACTATGACTTTCGATTTTCACTTTGAAACTTGAATGACAATTTTCCTTTTAGCTGTGCGGACTTTTTCATTGTGCATGAGCAGCAGGAGATTCGCCTGGAAGCGGTACAGACCTGCACACGTTTGCTAAAGCTGGCTGTACAATCGGCCGAGAGCATGGAGAATTCCAAGACGCTTAGTGACACGGTGTCCCATGTCATTGAACGTCTGCTGACGGTGGCCATAACGGATATGGACTACAATGTTCGGATACGCATTCTTCGCTCGTTGGATGAGACTTTTGATGCGAAGTTGGCGCAGCCGGAGTCACTGAATGCGCTGTTTATAACGCTGCACGATGAGATCTTTGAGATCCGTGAACTGGCAATGGTCACTATTGGACGTTTGTCCTCCATGAATCCCGCCTATGTAATGCCCAAGTTGCGCACTACAATGATCGAGCTGCTGACGGATCTGAAGTACTCGGGCATGAGCCGGAATAAGGAGCAGAGCGCAAGGATGCTGGATCATCTAGTCATTAGCACACCGCGTCTAATTTCATCCTATATGAATCCTATACTTAAAGTCCTGGTGCCCAAATTGCACGAGCCGGAATCCAATCCGGGCGTTGTGCTCAATGTGCTGCGCACAATTGGCGATCTGGCCGAGGTCAATGGTGGCTCCAATGAAATGGAACTGTGGGCAGACGAGCTGCTTTCCATTCTCCTCGAAATGCTTGGCGATGCCGGCAGCCCGGATAAACGGGGCGTGGCACTCTGGACACTGGGTCAACTGATTAGTGCTACTGGTCGTGTGGTCAGCCCTTATCACAAGTATCCGGTGCTCATCGATATACTCATCAACTTCCTAAAGACCGAGCAGCGTCGCTCGATACGCCGTGAGACTATACGAGTGCTGGGACTGCTGGGCGCCATGGATCCCTACAAGCACAAGATGAACAAAGGCCAGATTGATAGCCAAAAGGATAATGTGCTGATTGCCTATTCGGAAGGCAAGGCGGACGAGAGTCAGGACATTTCGTCAGCCGAACTGCTGGTCAATATGGGCAATGCTTTGGATGAGTACTATCCGGCTGTCGCAATAGCTGCTCTCATGCGCATTCTACGCGATCCCACGCTGAGCACCCGGCATACCAGTGTTGTCCAGGCGGTGACATTCATCTTTCACACGCTGGGCATCAAGTGTGTGCCATATTTGGCCCAGGTGCTGCCCAATCTGCTGGACAATGTGCGCACCGCCGACAATAATCTGCGCGAGTTTCTCTTCCAGCAGCTGGCCATCCTTGTTGCCTTTGTCAAGCTGCACATTATTAGCTACATGGACGACATCTTTAAGCTGATCAAGGAGTTTTGGACAATCAACACACCGTTGCACTCCACGCTGATCAATCTCATCGAACAGATTGCCGTTGCATTGGGCTGCGAGTTTCGGGACTATCTTGGCCAGCTTATACCTCAGATCTTGCGTGTACTGCAGCATGATAACTCCAAGGATCGCATGGTCACACGTCGATTGTTGCAGGCACTGCAGAAATTTGGCAGCACCTTGGGCTACTATTTGCCATTGATTTTGCCGCCCATTGTCAAGTTCTTTGATTCACCATATGTGCCGCAACAGGTGTCGATGGTTGCTCTCGAGACCATCAATAGTCTGGCTGGACAGTTGGACTTCACAGACTTCTCGTCACGCATTATACATCCATTGGTGCGTGTGCTGGACACAGAGCCAGAGCTGCGGGATCAGGCCATGACCACACTGCGTTCACTGGTCAAACAGCTGGGCACGAAGTATCTGGTATTTGTGCCCATGGTGCAGCGCACCATGAATCGCCATCGCATTGTGGACGCCGAATATGAGAAGCTGCTTACCCGCATCCAATCGAACAGCACGCTGGCGGATGCTTGTGGCATTGGCTTCGGCATTGGCATTGATTTTGGCCAGCGACAGGCGAAACCCAAGTACAATGAACCCTTTGTCCTGGACAGCAATAGCAGCAGCAAGAACTTGAAGGTTTCAACGACTGCTCTGCGCACCGCCTGGCAGGTGTCGCGACGTGTGTCCAAGGATGATTGGGTCGAGTGGTTGAAACGGCTGTCGATTGGACTACTCAAGGAGTCACCGTCGCATGCGTTGCGCGCCTGCTGTGTCCTCGCACAGGATTACGATACACTGTTGAGGGATCTGTTCAATGCGGCCTTCATCTCTTGCTGGACCAAACTCTCGCCGGAACACAAAAACGAGCTTACCCAATCGTTGATACAGGCGCTGCAAATCACAGACATGCCCGAAATCACCCAGACCATACTCAATCTGGCCGAATTCATGGAGCACTGTGATCGCGATCCCATTCCAATTGAGACCCAGCTGTTGGGCACACGAGCAATGGCGTGTCGCGCCTATGCGAAAGCATTGCGCTACAAGGAGGAGGAGTTTGTGCTGCGCCAGGAGGCGCCAGTCTTCGAATCGCTCATCCTGATCAACAATAAGTTGCAGCAGCGTGAAGCTGCCGAGGGATTACTTACCACCTATCGCAATTCGGCGAATGAGGGTAATGTTCATGGACGCTGGTACGAAAAGCTGCACAATTGGGATCAGGCGCTGCATCACTACCAGCTGAACCTAAATGCGGACACGAATGATCTGGAGGCGCGTCTGGGTCACATGCGTTGCCTGGAGGCGCTCGGCGACTGGTCCCAGTTGAGCAGCAAGTGCAAAGAGGAATGGCCCAAATTTAGTGCCGAGGATAAATCGCGAGCAAGTCCGCTGGCTGCTGTGGCTGCCTGGGGTCTGCAGGATTGGGAAGGCATGCAGGAGTATGTACGTTGCATACCAGTGGACACCCAGGATGGTAGCTTCTATCGAGCTGTGCTCGCCGTGCATCTCGATGACTTTGAGACGGCGCAATGTTTGATAGATGAGACGCGCGATTTACTGGATACCGAATTGACCTCAATGGCAGGTGAATCCTATGAGCGTGCCTATGGCGCCATGGTCTGTGTTCAAATGCTCGCCGAATTGGAGGAGGTAATACAGTACAAGCTCATACCGGATCGTCGGGAGCCACTCAAGGCGATGTGGTGGAAACGTTTGCAGGGCGGACAACGTCTTGTCGAGGATTGGCGTCGCATTATCCAGGTGCACTCGTTGGTCGTCAAGCCGCACGAAGATATACACACGTGGTTGAAGTATGCCAGCCTGTGTCGCAAAAGTGGATCCCTCTACTTGTCCCACAAGACGTTGGTCATGCTGCTGGGCTGCGATCCACAACTGACGCCAGATGCACCGCTACCCTGTGATCTACCGCAGGTCACCTATGCCTATACCAAATATCTGGCTGCCTCCTCACAGCCAGAATTGGCCTACAAGCAGCTCGATGACTTTGTCCACACATATTGTGAGCAACTCAATGGTGTGCCGCCGGAGGCACGTAAGCCACAGGATCTGCGTCTCATGGCACGTTGTTATCTGCGTTTGGCCATGTGGCAGAATAAACAGCACGAGAATCGTTCCAATAAGGATGCAGTGAAGGGTGCCCTCGATTGCTTTGCCCACGCAACTTCCTATGATCCCAATTGGTACAAGGCTTGGCATCTGTGGGCCTACATGAACTTCAAGGTTGTGCGTGAAAAATCTCCCTCCGCTTTGGACAGCGATCGTACCATCATCCAGAAGTACGCAGTGCCAGCTGTACAGGGTTTCTTCCGTTCGATTAGTCTGATTCGTGGCAATTCGCTGCAGGATACACTGCGTCTGTTGACCCTTTGGTTTGATTATGGCCATCATGCTGAAGTCTTTCATGCTCTCGATTCGGGCATGAAGGTGATTGAGATTAATACCTGGCTGCAGGTAATACCACAGCTTATTGCTCGCATTGATACACATCGCCGATTGGTGGGTCAACTCATCCATTCGCTGCTCATTGATGTGGGCAAGAATCATCCGCAAGCTCTGGTTTATCCACTAACCGTTGCCTCCAAGTCTGCTTCGCTGTCGCGTAAAAATGCCGCCTTCAAGGTGCTCGACTCAATGCGCAAACATTCACCCACTCTCGTCGAGCAGGCGGTTATGTGCAGCGAGGAGCTGATCCGTGTGGCCATACTCTGGCACGAGCAGTGGCACGAAGGATTGGAGGAGGCATCTCGTCTCTACTTTGGGGATCGAAATGTTAAGGGCATGTTTGAGATTCTGGAACCGCTGCATGCCATGTTGGACCGCGGACCCCAAACACTCAAGGAGACATCCTTCTCGCAGGCCTATGGACGCGAGCTGACCGAGGCATACGAGTGGACGCAACGCTACAAGACATCAGCGGTGCTTATGGATCTGGACCGCGCTTGGGATATCTATTATCATGTCTTTCAAAAGATTTCACGTCAGCTGCCGCAGCTGACATCGCTGGAGTTGCCCTATGTGTCGCCCAAGCTGATGACCTGCAAGAATCTTGAGTTGGCCGTACCCGGCTCATATAATCCCGGTCAGGAGCTGATACGCATTAGCCACATCAAGACCAATCTGCAGGTGATTACGTCCAAGCAGCGTCCGCGAAAGCTTTGCATACGCGGCTCCAATGGCAAGGACTATATGTATCTGCTCAAGGGTCACGAGGATCTGCGTCAGGATGAGCGTGTAATGCAGCTATTCTCGCTGGTCAACACACTGCTGCTCGACGACCCCGATACGTTCCGACGCAATCTGGCAATTCAACGCTATGCAGTTATACCGCTAAGCACCAACTCGGGACTCATTGGCTGGGTGCCGCACTGTGATACGCTGCACACGCTGATCCGCGATTATCGCGATAAGAAGAAGGTGCCGCTCAATCAGGAGCATCGCACAATGCTCAACTATGCGCCCGACTACGATCATTTGACGCTTATGCAAAAGGTGGAGGTCTTTGAATATGCTTTGGGTCAAACGCAAGGCGATGATCTGGCCAAGCTGCTCTGGTTGAAGTCACCATCGTCGGAGCTGTGGTTTGAGCGACGCAACAACTATACACGCTCCCTGGCCGTCATGTCCATGGTGGGCTATATACTCGGCCTGGGCGATCGACATCCATCCAATCTAATGTTGGATCGAATGAGCGGCAAAATTCTGCACATTGATTTCGGTGATTGTTTCGAGGTGGCAATGACACGTGAAAAGTTCCCAGAGAAGATACCTTTCCGGCTCACACGGATGCTGATCAAGGCCATGGAAGTGACGGGCATTGAGGGCACCTATCGACGCACCTGCGAAAGCGTAATGCTTGTGCTGCGCCGCAACAAGGACTCGCTAATGGCAGTGCTGGAAGCATTTGTCTATGATCCGCTGCTCAACTGGCGACTGCTCGATGTGGACAAGAAGGCGAATGATACGACGACAACAACAACGGCAGCTGGTGCTAGTGGTGGCAGTCCAAGCAATTCCAATGAGCAGGAATCACTGCTGCAGGGCAATCCGGTGGCAAAGTCCAAGCCCTACGAGTCACAGCAGTCGCACAATGCCTTAGCCAATGTGGCGGATGTGACCAGTGGCAAGGCCAGCATGGTTATACAACGGGTCAATCGCAAGTTAACCGGCACCGATTTCCAAATGACCGAAATGACGGAACAGCGGCAGGTTGAGCTGCTCATACAGCAGGCGACAAATAATGAGAACCTCTGTCAGTGCTATATTGGTTGGTGTCCGTTTTGGTAGTTGGTCCATCGAATCCAAAATCCACGCATCCTTCTGAGACTGAGCGAGACAACAAACAAACACATACTATATGCAGTTACAGTTAATAAATACTAAAACAAAAACACATTGATATATTATGTATAATTTATATTAGATATACGCTCTTCATTAAAACTTTATTGTAAATTCCAATTGCAATTAAATTCCAAAATTGTTTTTAAGCCCATGTCGAAAAACCTTTGTCGTAGTCGTAGCTCAAGATCAGCAGCAATATTGAAGCCAGAAAATTTCTACATTTATTTGAAATTACAAAGTATATATTTATTAAAAATAACTGAAGCATGTGTGAACGTGAATTTATACAAAGAAATTGGTTGTTGTTTTTTTTTAATGAAATTATACAAAAAAATGGGGAAAACAATTGATTAAGCAATATAACTACATCTTGGTACGTACTCTAGTATTAATTAGATTATTGCATTTTCCAACATTAACAAAAGTTCTAAAATAATCCAAAAAAAAAAAAAAACAAAAGATGTGTTGGGGAATTGAGAATTTTTTAAGTGACTGCGACTACCACAAAAAAATTAAATGTACTAAATCCCAGCTGCTGTTTTTTCGCATATAGTACATAGTATATTAATAGTAAATATTTTGCATAGATATACATTTAGATGTAGACACTTAAACTGCACATTAATCTAAGTATGCTGGTAGTTTAGGATTAAGGCGCCCTTAGCTTTTGTTCGGTCGCTTGCCGCGCTGCTCCTTGCGCCATGCATCAATACGCTGCTTCAACTCATTATTTGTCACCAACATGTCCTCGGTGAGATATTGCCGATTAAACGGATCCGTACAGCTATTTAGCAGATGACGCGATATAATTGCACGATCCATCACAGTGCCCGAGGGCAGTACAACAGGATCTGACATCAGTGTGTCCATCAGCGGATCCTTAAACTCGTCGGGCGCATCGGCGCACTCATCCTCAGCTTGTTGATTCGAAACTGCAACACAACATTGTTGAATTATTAATGTTCTTTTAAAGCATACAAAGAAGGCTCTGTCAGGCACTTACCATAAATCTCATGAGCTCGTTGGGTAAGCGCTTTGAAACGCTCCACCTCGACGACGGAACGTAACGCTAAGCGTTTAATGCGTGCCGCTGCTTCATTGCAAATGTGCACATCGAATGAGCGCTCGTCGGCGGCCAAAGCCTGCGCGAATCTATCACAGTCCAGGTGCAGATATATGTCAAAGATTTGAGCTAACAAGCTGCGCGGCTCCCAGCCATATTTGGTTGGATTCTTTACTTTCAGATCGTTGCACTTGGGACCAGCTAATTGTGTTAAATTAAAGTTAAGCATTGAGCTGAGGCGATCAACCAGCTCGGCACGCATGAACGGTTCCTTGATATCGCTCTGTGTGAGAATAATAAGCAAACCACAATTAATATACGTTTTAAATTAAGTATAAGCTAATGTCAACTTACAGTTAAATAATGAAATAGATCAACAGTCTCGCGTGCAAGTGTTAAGTATGAACGGCATTGACGCTCATCCGTTGCCAGCTGGGTGAGGCGACTTTGCTGCTGTTCGGCCCCAATGCTGCTCCAGTTTTGAACGTCAGCCATTGCCTGTTGCGTTAGATGTATACGCTTTAGATTCTCGAGGCATTCGTCTAGCAAGAAGGTCGTGTCGTTCATCAGCATGTTGACAAACTTGACGAACTGATTGCCCTGCCTCGATTCACAGATAACAGCCTGGCGATGTATGGGATTCTCCCACATGGATTTGAACAAATGGCTAATATGATATCTGGAAGCAGCATAAGAAAATTAATATTTAATCATAAATTCTATGCGAATTGCTACACTTACCTTATAGTAAACTTATCGTAAAACTCAGTGCTTTGGCCAGTGGTTTCTACATCCACATAAAATCGCATAAGCGCGCTAACCAGCGCATTCTGCGCCAGCTCATGGTTCCACATCTAACCAAAAAAAGAAGAATAATTAATTCAGTCTTTTGAAACTATTTTTGGGGCTTTGCTTACCGCTGTATTTACCGAATTGGTCGGCTTCAGCGAGAAGACAAACATGACCTCAACTAGCTTGGCAGTTACATAGGGATTCTTGATGAGATGCGAAGCGCAAACGCAGGTCAGCAACCATGTAATTATTGAATGATCGATGCCCTGCTTAATGTCCACATTAGCATGCTGCATGGCAAACAATATGAACTCAGCAATATCATCAATATACCATTCAGGCAGTGCAGAAAATGCGTCAGTCGGTTTCAGTTGCTGCACAGGCAGCTTCGAGATAAACGGCCCCTCAATAGCACGCCCCTCAAATTGATAGAGCATAAACTCGCATACAGTCGAATAAAACTCCGTGCAGCGCTGCAGCAATGCTGGATCAAGCAATGTTATTTCACTGCATGTCTTTGAGCTATTAACAAAAACACAACATTAGGAAACATTAAATGGGAAAAACTCGTATGACTCATACCGATTTAGTTTGCGCAGTTGCTTTTCCCAACGCTCCTTAAACTGGTTGTTGCGATTGGCGTAGCGAGAATTAACCCAATGGGGTTTGGTGCGATCAAGCTCGTCAATTAGTTTCTGCAGTTCCTTGATGGCGCGCACCTTTTGGCGATAACGCTGAATGGCCGGCAGATAGCCAAGATGATGAGCCTGCAGTGTGAGGAACCAGCATTGC
The DNA here is from genome assembly GCA_018901835.1 of Scaptomyza graminum. Classification (NCBI taxonomy): domain Eukaryota; kingdom Metazoa; phylum Arthropoda; class Insecta; order Diptera; family Drosophilidae; genus Scaptomyza; species Scaptomyza graminum. The sequence goes on from JAEIFL010000002.1 coordinate 10,466,481, forward strand.
GTCTGGAAATTAACATTTGATGCTGGCGATGCAAAATCTCGAGCCAAAAAGCTCTTGTACTCCTCCTCGCTGAATCGGATCTTTGTGTCCTGTTCAATGTTGACCAGTGAGTTACTATAATAGTGAAAGTTAGGGTCAATGCGATCCAGTTTGATCTTGACCGACAGTTGCTGCAGCACGCTCATCAAATTGATAACAAAGCCATCGCGAGCGAGCAGCTTTTCATCGCTGGCAAATTGTACGCGGCGATCGTTGTGGCGTAGGATCAGGGAAATGTACTCTAGCGTCTTGGGACGGCTACTGGCGTTAACACAAAGCGAATGGAAAACGGTGTGCATGTGATTACGCATTGAGTGTAGCTCCTGCAAGAAACAATCAATAAGCATTATGTATTAAGAATCAAAAAAATGATAGAGATTAAGCTGCTTACCCAACGGAGCCGTGAGGTGGCGGCCTCTTCGAGCTTGTTCTTGGTGCTGAATTCGGCAAATTTGACATTTTCCTCGGCAAACAGAGAGACAGAAAGAAAAGGCCCAAGAAAGCTGCACTTGACAATCTCGCGACCTGGAATCTTGGTACAAATGGGCGGTATATAGTTTGCCTGGCGGGATAATAGATCAGCAATGGGACGCGTATTGCCTACTTTAATGACCATAAGCTTGGCAAGCCATTCGATCTGCTGTGTGTTGATCTTTGAGTTGCAAATATTGCGTTGCATGCCACTAAAAAGACCACGTAACAACTGGCCAAAGATGGTGTCAAACATCTCTCGCTGCTGGTGCGTTTCGGCAACTAAATCGGTGAGGAACGGTTCGCTCACGCGATCCATATACATAAGCTCTAACAGTGTGGACTGATCCAGTTGATAGTTCAGACTCTGTTGTATGCGATCCGTTAGAATCAGCACCGACACACGCATTATGTTCCCAAAGGCCAGTTGCAACACCTGCTGGAAGCGTTTCGCTTCAGGATCTGACTGATCCCTGGATCGCCGCTCCCGTTCATTTTGACAGTTTTGGTGACAGCGCAGCAAATGGAGCATCGCATTGTGCTTGGAATTAGTAAAAATATTCAATAGTGGCGGTGCTACACCGGCAACACCTGTATCGCTGGGCGCAATCTCGTTTTGGCGGGGCTCGCCACTAGAAGTGGCATGTGGATCATCCTCGGCAGTGGAACTGGAGGCCACAGCATTGGCAAGGATTTCCTGTACTTCGGTGTCATCGCTTTTGATCTTTTTGGCTGAGGAGAACTCTTTGTCATCACCATTGGCATCGCTCAGTCCTGTGGCGGCCAGTGTCGTCTCACCGTCTACTTTAAAGTTATCGTCCACCTCATCGTTGTAGAACTTATAAGCGGTCTCTAGCAGCACACTCGATATGATGGGCTCGAAATTAAAACGCAGCCACGGATATTGCTCCAAAAAGCTTGCAGTTTGTGCACAAATAATGGAGCCACTGCAGTATTCGTTCCATGTTGCATTTAACAGCCTAGACAACAACTGCTCACTGCGCTCATCCATGCTCTTGAGCTGCGACAATTCCGTGCTGGACACGGCTGGCGTCTTGGGCTGCTCAAAGCTGTGCACAACTGCAATGGGCAGGCACAATGCTGGTGCAGGAGCGACCGCCATTTCCACATCTTGTACAGGCGTTGATGCCATCGATTTCATTTCTACATCCATGTCTGCCTTGTGGTTGCTGCCCAAATCTGGCCATGATATTGGCACTGCTTTCGAACTTGCGTCAGCCTCACGAACCAATCGCGACTCGCTGGGCGGATTCCGTGGTAGCTTCTCGATTGCTGACGGCACTGGCGAGAGTTGAGGTGCATTGCTTCTAGCTGCCAAAGTTCGTAGACGACGGGCACGCATCTGCAATAAAAAAGTTGCTCATCGTTAAAAAATAAAACACAGAGGAACAGAGGAATGCTTGCCTCTTCGGCGGTAAGTTCTGCGACGACTAAGTCTGCTGATGTGGCATGCTGCTGCTGCGTTTGTTGCAGTTGTTGCTCCTCCTCAACGCTGGCATCGCCAGCACTGTTCGGCTGTGGCTGATCCTGCTGCTCTGCATCCATTGCCTTTTGCGGTGGCTCTCCTTCCGGCATGTCGCTGACTCAGTGGAACTGTTGCGTTAATTACTCTCTGACAGTTGCCGTATGTTTTGCTTGTTGCGTAGTTCTACTGCGTCCGGGTAAACGAACCAAACAATGAAAAGAGCGTGAAAGAGATGAAAATGTGTAAAAGAGATAGAGAGAGAGTGTTTGCGATTTGAGAAAATTGCCACGCGCATTTGACAAATAAACAAAAGTCCAGCGGTCAACGTCAAGTTCAGGAAAAGGCAATGATTCGTTGACTGCGCAGCATCTCCCGATAAAAAATGGCAGTCGGATTATTTGTTTCTTTGTGATCTTCAGATAAACTACGCACCAGACAATTTCTGACCTATGACAAAAGCTAGAGCTGAAGAGGGAACTTTTTCGCACTGGCAGCGACTATTTTTAGAGCCTCGGGCAAAATCATACGTTATCTGATTGACAGGCGGGGCACGAAGGCGAACGACTGCATATAGAGTGCAATAAACGATATCATAACAAGTGACAAGTCTACATCGATAACTCATCGATACACAGATTAAGTGCATCGCTTGGTGCCAATAAATTGCAATGGGTCAAATTTTTATGATTTATAAAATCTTATGGTTTCTATATGCAAATTTTATATTATCTTAGAATGATACTAAAGTTCATTCACGGCATTACGAATGAAGCTGAAAGCTGAAGAAAACAATTTTGAAAAATGCAAATTATTAAATATGTAAACAAAGTAAAACGGTTGGGGGATGTTTTTGATTCATACAAGAAATAAAGAATTTTCTTGCATAGCCCTGTTAGCATCGCCTGTAGCGAAGAGAGCAACAAATTTATTTGACCATGACCATGTTGTGACATGTTTTTGAAAATAAATAGTATCTGCGCATTTCCTTGATACTTTACGGAAACAAAAGCAAACACTTTAGACATACATATTTATGCTTATGTACACATAATCACGGCCAATTTAGGGTGAATATACGCACTAACCTATACATATGTGATGCTTACCTGAAATTAGTACTTTCACCTGCCGTCACACTGCGAAATTCATGAAAATTGTGAAATGCGTGCAAAGTCTATTGCATTTTGACAACGTTTACCGTTTGTTTCGTTACCGATCGCAGCGTTGCGCAGCGCTGGCCTTTCAAGAGGGTGGCGGATGACGGACGGTGACACGCACAAAAATTTCTCTTTTGTTCTGGTCGAACACTTTTTTTTAGATGGGCCCCGCTGCGCCTGTGCTTTCGGTTTTCAACAACCTTTTAAACGTATTATCGAGCTTAGTTGCAGTGAAATAGGTTGCGCAGTGTGCTATGACTTGCACACAGTTTTCAATTAATATAACTTTTATTTTTTAGCACTGCGTCCGTCAAACTAGAACTAGGATTGTTGATGTTTTATCGATTAAGCAACATATCGATGCGATACAAGAACAATCGGTGCGTGCGTTCACGCGCGAATTGCAATATCCAGCAATTAAAAAATAATCGAACAGAAAAGAATCAACTGAGCAAGAATATACAAACGGGATGGATATGCTTTCTGTTCTGCTTTGTGTCTCAGCTAAAAAATAAATCAAATTCCTCTATCGATATTTTTCTAAGGCACACTAACAAAAACATACGGAATAGTTTTGTTCAACAAAGGAAAATCAATTTACTTCATATTACAAAAATGTTACAGTTACTTGCAGAACCTAATATAAGACCTATAAGCTAGATTTTTATGCAACTAGAAATCCGTGTACCGCTGTCGCATACTCTGACGCTTGGCAACGTGATGCATCTGAGAAAAGACAGTTATCAATTGATTAAATTTTAACAATTAAACATATCCATTTACTTACTAAACGTTGCTGACGCCTTTCACGATTTTTCTCATAGGCCTTCAAAAGCGTTGGACACATACGTCGAATATATTCTTCCGACTCCCAAAAAAGACCACCTTGATTCTCGTATCGCAACAGAAATTCCACCTGCAAGTTTTTTGTGAATAAGCAAAAAAATAATTTGATATTTTAATTGCATTTTAACACTTGCCTTGCCAGCCTTTGTCTCCTTTCCCAAAATACGTTCGATGCCATTCTCTGGCCTGCATTTCTTATAGAAATCTTCGTTTTCGTGCTCCTTTTTCACTCGACGATGCACTGGCGATGGCTGTGGCATATCCTCAACATTCAGAAGACCCTCGCGCATCCGTTCACCGTTTTGTTCGACGCGTCGGACAAAAGTGAGTGGATGCTGCTTTAAGTAGTCCTCCGCTTCGGCAATTGTCTTGGCGAGGTTGAATTCCTCCTCCTCCTCCTCATGCTCCTCCTCTGGATTCTGCTCATCATCAAAGTCTGCATCGTCATTATCCTCGTCCATATCCATGCCATCACAGCTGCGATTTGCATTCGATTGGGGCGAGCGTCTTTTCTTTTTCACACGATTTCCACCATCGTTCTCCTTAACATCTGGATGAAAGTGTACCTTTTTTACGCGATGATCGCTGTCTTCTGTGGAATTCGGCTCTTCGGCCGTTGCAATAGCATCGGCAGTAGTATCTGCTGACGCTGGCGTTTCTGTTTCGGCCAGTGTGGTTTCTTTGAGGTTCTGGGAAATAAGTTTAACTTTCGTTTCGAAAGCGGCGTTTGCTGATGCTATGGTGTTGTTGTTGTTGCTACTGTCGTTGTCACTGATATTGGACGCTTCAGTCTTTGGTTCACTTGGCGGTGGCGGCGATTCTCGCAATGCAGCGGAATCCCTGCTGCAGTCGTCAGCCGCTGCGGCGGGCTCCGACTGTGATTCGCTGCATGTGTCGACCATTACGCACTTCCTTTGCATTGATTTGTCCAGAGAGTCGCTGCCGCCGGAGTCATCGTTGGACTTCGTATCCATGAGCTGCAGGTGTAATGTGTCCTAAATATTTTTTACAGCAAAACAAATCAGTTGTGGAGCAATTCTGGCAATGCCATCTCGATAGTTTTCATCGATAGGTTTTATCAAAACTAAAATAGCGCTGCCAACTTGTTTGCAAACTTTCGAGTGCGGTTCTTAAAAAGTTAACTGTCAATTTAAAAATAATAAAAAATTTATTGAGTTGTTTCAAAAAACTGAAATACATGTAAAAATAAAATAAAATAAGAACAAAAAGTTTTGAATTGTTATGGATTCAGACAGCCGTGAACTTTATTGACTATTCATAACAAACAATGAAATTTGATTTAAGCTTTTTCTATCCTTGGCTTCCCTGACCTCATATCGTTCTAAGCCACAAACAGTCCTAGCACCCACAACGTGGACCACCGCAGCAGCCGCGATACGGCGGGCAAGCAGGCGAACTACTGACTCGGCAACACGGCGCTATGGCGCATCCTGTCCAGCAGTTATAACAAAAGTTGGTGCATTGGATACACGCGGGCATGTCACAGCACATGTTGAAAGCTTACGGAAAGAAGTAAGTTGGCCAAAGAATGTGTTGCTCGTAGTATGTTGAGAAGTGTTGCACTGGCGCCAGACTCGTATCCAAACTAGTTCTGCTTACAAGTAAATCGATTAAAAAATATATGCTTGTTGATATAATTAATTTTAAAATTTACTTAAAACTCAAAACTAGAGTCGACAGAGCTCCAAAAGATCTCGATTTTGAAGGCAGGATTTTATTGTGCACACAACAAAGGCTTAAACTGAAGTAAATATTTACCGCAGCTGTGTTCGAAAAGTGTGAGACTCGAACAAACAAAAAATTCAAGGCCAACTTGAAAAAAGGGTAGAAAAACTTGGAAAATTGTAAATGCAACTTGTGTGTATTTTTATTATTTTTAATATATTTTTTTTATTAACAATTCTTGTTTTGTACATTTTCTTTGTTTAAATTTATGCCGTAAATGTGTGTGTGTGTGTTGTTTGTAGTGTATATCTATGTGCGTAGTAAACAAAACTAAGTTATTTACACTATTCTAATTAGACGTAGTATTTTCATTGTTAAAGACTATTTAAATATAGTATGTATATATGTATTGTAGATATATGTATATCAAAGGCGGTTGCATTTATATTCAAGTAAGTTTCTGTATACATTTACATAACTGTATTTGCTTGTTGCTTTATTTGTTTAATATTCTCTGTTTTGTTACTTGTTTGCTTTAAACTACTATTTAAATATGGCCCCGCTATTCCACATGTGTTCATTTCGTTTCCTTAGATTTTATGATAACGTTTTTTTTTGATTTTGATTTTTTTCATTTTTAAATATTTATTTTTAGTGTGCTACAAAAACAATTATGTATAGTTAAACAAAACCACTTTACATATCATTTTTTGTTTTTAACTAGAAATTAATAACTTAAGAACTTCTTATTTAACCGGTTTGCTGCAGTTGTAGAAAATTGCAAATATTGCAAATTTATTACACAATATTCAATTTGATTATATTTCGTTTTCCGATTTAAATATTTCTGTGTCATGTATACCATGTATATATAGTACCATATTCATTGAATGATATCTTGTAATTTTGTTTTTTTTTTTTTTTTAAATTTAGCTTTGTTTAATTTACAATATTTAATAATCACAGTGTTCCCATTCAAAAACAAATTGTTTGCAGCAAGACTAAATTTTGTTTTAGTTTTTGATTTAGTTGAAACGCGTTTGGATTCCTTTCAATTTGTCACATTATGCATTTAAAAACTAATGCTTTTGATCATCCGATTTAGATTTTAAATATATTTTTAATATTAGTTTTGATTCAATTGTTTCGATAAATTAAACTAAATAATATTGTTTTGCACCGCTTCAGAACAGATAGAAATTGTTATAATTGTTTTATGAAATAATTTTTTTTTAACTTAAAGTTAAGATTCAAAGTGCAGGAACATGTTCCAAACGGTGTGTGTGTGTGTGTATGTGTAAGTAACAGTTTAAATAATAATAAAATGGTGCTTAAAACAAAACTTGACAACTATTTACCCAAATATTTGTATACATATATTAAAAAAACAAACAACAAAACATTAACAACCCCGAAATTAAGAAAGAAAAAGAAACAAAAGAATAATAATCGTATTAATAATTATTTCTATAAATAAAATACAATAGTAAAAGAAACTACTAGTAGGCAACTTGCGCCTACTTGCGGGAAATGACTTTGCCCGTCTTGGCATTGACCAGTATCATTTTGTCGCCACCCTCAGCGCCACCACCTGTTGGCGATGCTGGCGGTGGCGTCGCAGATGCATTGCCACGCAAACTGCGACGTCGCAAACGATCGCTTATATTCTCACTACGCTGATCCTCCTCCATGTTGGAGGAAGGCTTAACACTAAGCGCTCCATCCGTCTTATATAGAATGATCTTTGTGCTGGGTTTCTTGACAGGCTCTGGCTCTGGCTCTATTTCTGTTTCCAGTTGCACATTCGCATTGATGGCATTGTCCTGATTATTATTATGCTCTTCTTGCTGTTTGTCTGCATCCTGATCCGTTTCCTCTTCCACACTTATCTCTAGCTTGTCGTAGCAGGTGTAAAAATCAACAGTTTTCAGCTTTTCGCTGGCATTGAAATGCACCGCTATGTGCTCCTCCAGCTCTGCCTCATCCACAGTGCTGTAGTCACAGTGGGCGCACTGTTGCGCCTCAGCAGGTGGCAGCTTGACGCAGACATGTTGCTGCAAATGCTGCTGCAGTTGCTCATATTGCTGTGTCTCGTACGGACAATGTTGGCAGCGCTGCGGCGCCGACGCTGACTGCGGCATATCCATGGAGCCAGCATCACTGCAGGCATCCGCAGCCAAATCACTGGTAGCCACTGAAGCACTCGTCGATGGTGTTGTCGAACTGCTCTGTCGTTCCTCATCCTCCTCCGGCTCCGGCTGTTGATCTGGCTTAAGCTCTGTATCTGCCTCAGGTTCAGGCTCGGCTTCCATTTCAGTGGGTTCCGTGTGCTTGGTGGGCTCACGTAGGTTCGCCGACTCCAGTTGCTTCTTCAATAGCGAATTCTGTCCATCGTAGCTGATTGCGCTTTGGCGCAACAGCTGTGCTCCCAGCTCATTGTCCACCACCCATATTGTTTCGGGTCCCTTGATTTGCAGCAGCATCGGCGATGGATATTCCACATCCTCCTTGCAGTTGCGATACAGCTGTTGGCATTTCTCCTGGTAGTGCGACATGTGGACGGCACGATGCAGTTGCAGCAACGTTTCTGCCTCAGCACGATACTCACAATAGGCACATATATGGAGTTCGAGTTGTTCGGAATCCAACTCCAGCTCGCTGTGGGCATGAGCAGCCAAATGCTGCTCCAGCTCCAGCTTGGCATTGCGCTCGTCATTGTGCTTCTGGGCAAAGCGCGCCGGACAACGGGGACAGTAGCTGATGAGCTTGTATTGATATTCCGGCGGAAGTTCTGCTGCCTGCTCCAGTTGAAGTTGACTCAAATCTATGGCCGGCAGCTGTTGCACCTGCTTGGCAGCTGTCAGTTGCAGTGCCACACTGAAATCCAAGCTCGATGGAGTTGTTGTTGCAGCTGCTGCTCCTCCTCCCAGCTGCTGTTGATGCACACTGCGCATATGACTGCTGAGATGTTGCTTTTTGGCGCAGACAAAGGTGCACAAACGGCATTCATATTGCGTGGGTTTGTGCAACGAGACGTGATAGTTCATCTGGGATTTGCTCTCCGAGATGTAGGGACAGACGGGGCACTTTTGTTGCTTGCTTTTTGTATTGCTGCTGGGCAGATCCTGTAAGCTATTGCCACCTCCAGCAGCAGCCGCAGCCGCAGCAGCAGCAGCAACTGTTGCTGGCAAACGTGTGATCTCGATTTGATCGTTCTGCTGCAGTTGCAACAACTCCTCGGCGCTGCCTACACTTGCCACAACGCTTGCCGCCTTACAGGCAGCAGCCCAATAGGCAGCAGCTGCCTGCAAATCCTGTTGCGTATTTGCGGCATTCACCACGGCAGCAGCGCTGGCCGAAAGCGGCGAATGCAACAGTTGCTCCAACTGTTTGCTGCTTAGCAGGGCATTATTATTATTGTTGTTGTTGTTATTGGACTTAATGTTGTTGTTAAAATTGTTGTTGTTGTTGTGAGAGTGGGTCTCATTGCTGGCGCCAGCACCCTGTGGACGGTAAATGGGCGGGGCATTGGGGGTGGCGCCGCTGCTATTGCTGTTGGTGTTGCGCTCAAGGGTCTCGATCCGAATATCCCCGGAATGCTTTAAGCGACAATGCCGCTGTTGATGACAAGTTAAAAGAACAAAGCGGGCGGGGCGAGAGAAAGAGAGAAATTAGCATATTATAATTTTTGTTTATTTTAATAATATTTATGGAGTTTGAGAGTATTTTGTAATTCTAGTTAATTTTTGAATGAATTGAAAAATAATTCAAATATAAAGCATTTATAAAAAATTCTTCTTTGAACGTGCATTAGTTTGATTTAAAATCATATTTTTCCTAGAATTAAAAAGTACTCCCTTTGTATGTATGGGTGTGTGCAAAGTATGTGTTTGTGTGTTTGTATGTATTTCATTATTATATTTATGGGTAACCCAATTGAAACTCGCGCACCATATGATCTTAAAGAGCCCCTGCTTATAGAATGGGGGTTTACTTATATAAAATGGTTTGGGTAAATGAATTGGTTTTGGTACAGAAAATGTGTTTAACATTAGTTTTTTGAAACAAGCAAGCAAAACTGTCACCAAATGAGTAGAACTTAAAATTATAAACGTAAATATTATAAATTATACTTAAATAAATATCAACAATAAGCAAGACCAGACACCACACATTTAACAAAGCTTGATGTAGCAACAAATATTACATAAAATGGTTTAATTTTTGTTTTCGTTTTTGTTTTTGCATATTTACCAGCGTTACTTAGCGACTACACAGACAGAGATGATTTGATTTGAGCAGGTTTTGAGGACAAACAAATGCTCGATGCTAGGACTCTGAAGGGGGAAGCTAAGAATTCGGAACATCGTTTTGTTCTAAACGGACAGGTTTTGAGTCGAAAAGAGGCTAAAACTGACGTATCTCGGTTTGGGTTTTTATAATCTTTAGCGAATAGCGGTGTTGTTTTTTTTTTATTTTCTTTTGGGTTTCGTTTGGGACAAAACACAAACTGTTAAATGTGCATTACAAACAAATATACCTGAATCACATGCTTCCAATTCGACACCTGATGGCAGTGACCACAACGATATGGCGACGGATCACGCCGATCCGCATCGTTCATTGCCAAGAGACTGGGACTACCTGGACTACTATTTGTATGGAAACGTGTCCCCGTATGCCCGTATGCCGGCAAATGGCTTTGTGGCGGCGACGAATGCGGCGATGACGCAACCGAAGCCGGCGATGCTGATGAGGACGATGCCGATGCCGATGACGACGACGACGACGACGATATGAACGAGGAGGCTGGCGTGGATTTGAGATTAGTAGTATGTATTGTGGCATGGGTTAGACCCGTTGCCGTTGCATAGAAACCATCACCCATGATGAGTTGATTGTTATTATTATTATTGTTTTGTGTATCGATGAGATTGGATGTGCTGTTGTTACTGTTACTGTTACCAGTTGTAGTAGTAATAGTAGTTTTATGAATTAAGGACTTGGCACCAGTTGGAAAAGTAGATATAGGAGTAGGAGTGGTAGTTACTGGCATAGGCGATGTATTGGTGGTGGTTGTGGTTGTGGTGGTGGGTGTATTGGATGATGCAACGTTGTCAACGTTGTGAGCGGCGACGCAGCTGGATGACTTCTTGTGGCCATATCCGGCGGTACCCATAACCACAATTGAGTTACTGTTAGCATTAGGATTAGAGCCAGCTATGGCTGTTGTTGATGGTGTTGTTGTTGTTTTTGTTGTTGTTGTAGCACCCGCACCATAGTGTAGACCATGTCTGGTTCTTGGTGATGTTAGCAGATCTTGTAAAGATCTAGCTGTCGTTGTGCTTGTGGTGCTGGTGATTGTGGGCGACGTCAGACTGTCGGCACTTGCCTCGTTTTGACTCGCTTTCTGCTCACCGTGCTCTAAAATGGAGGCGGCATTGGCTTTGGGCACAGACGTCGCCGTCGTTGGACACTTGCTACCAGTGGCTAGCGCCAAGGCAAGTCCACTCAATGCACTCGCATTCGGAGTGGGCGAATGTTGTGCCTCCTGTATGGCACGCTGCAGCAGACCAGCCGATATGAGGGAATGTTGCTGTTGATTATTGCTGCTGCCATTCGATGAGGAATTAGCTCCCGATGTGGGCGATGGCTGTGATAGGCACATGGCAGCGAATACTTTGTTCATATAGAGCTGTTGATTCGAACTGACTGAGACCTGCAGCGGCGATGTGCTGCTTGCCGATGACGATGACTTGGGAAAACTGGATTCCTGATAGTGGATCTTCACATGGGCCAGCACAGCGTCGCGATTGTGATGTCTACAATGAAAGTGGAGTATATAATGAGTTTGAATTTCTATATATTCCTTACTGACTGACTGCTATCAACGCGCAGCCGAAACATTAAGACAAGGCCAACTTATTTGGAATCCCTGAACCAAATCTTCGCAAAAATATTAAAGGTTTCATGACTGGCTCACCTAAAGTTGCACTTGCGACATCTGTAGAATGTCTTCTTCTCGCTGCCCTCCTGATGCACTTCAGTGATGAGATCATCGCTGGGCTTGCCAGGCGGCGTTTGATGTGTTCGCTTCACTGGTGATATTGTCACCGATGGCGTTATCATGGTCGAGTGATGTTGCTCCTGTTGTTGTTGTTGCTGCTGCTGCTGCTCAAGTTGCTGATGTTGCTGATGCTGCTGTTTGGCCATTGCTGCATTCACAAAGGTTGCAAGCAGTGGCAAACGGATGAGATTATCCGCCAGCTGTGCATCGTCCAAGGTATTAGTTTTATTGGGTGAAACCGGCTCCAGCGTTATGTCATGACCTACGCCCACTTTCTGGTAGTCCTTAAGGAAGGCCAACGAGGCCACCTGGTTGGGTGTCATCTCGCCGGATTTCATTAGCTTGGGATCACCATCCTCTTCGGTGACCTTCATCAACGTAATGTACTTGTTATACTTGGTGTAGTTGCGGCGACCTGTCTCGTCATTCATCAGCACCTTGGCGGTCTTGTGCGAGGGATCCCTGATGGTCTTCAGACGAATGTGCTTGGTAATATCCCAGCGCCAGTTGGAACGATACGAGCACAGTGAGCACTCAAAGGGCTTCTTGTTCAGATGGCCAACGATGTGAACGTGGAAACGGGATGCTGTCGATGCCCAAAAACTGCAGTGCGGACATTTGTAGACCTTTTTCAATGACGAGTTGGCTGCCTCCTCTTCTGGTGTCATCTTTTTGGTTACCTGCAGTGCATGAGAGAGTCAAATTTCATTTTGACGCATTTGTCGTGCGTGGGTTGCATTCGGTGTGGGTGATTCAGATTCTGTATGTGTGTATGTGGGTGTGTGTGTGTGTGTATGGGTTTGGTTTGAACTTTGATTTATTGGACTTACCTCGCCGTAGCCGGGTGCTGTCTCTACGCCATAGTAGCTGTTCTCCTCATTACTAGCCGCCTGGCTACCATTCGGTGACTTGGCCAATAGAGTTGCCTTATCCTTAAAGACAACGGCAGCAGCAATCTCCTTGGCTGCCTTGTTCCAAATGCAAACACGTTGGCGCTGCACTGCAGCCTGTTGTTGCATCGAATGAGCATCGGAGCGACGCTCGCTGCTCTCCCCCGAGTTGGAGTCGTACATTTCGTGCGCACAGCGTATGGCCTCCGCACATTGGGTCAGATGATGCAATAGATCTGTGGAAGACTTGCAGCGATGACGACAGTGCTGGCAACGTGTGGAACCCGACACGCTTAAATTGAGCGCCGAATGCGATTGACGATCTTCGTCATCCTCATCTATCTCCAAACGATCATCGGCATCATCCTCATGCAGTGCTGCATCGTCTTCGTCCAGGACAACTGCCGATGATTGACAGCTCTTGCCATGTATTATCGATTCAGATAGACATTTGGCCACATAACCACATTGACAGATCAGGTTATCATGCTGTGCTCCGCCCGTCTTAAGTTTATCGAAGAATGAGCCACCCTTCTTGGTTAAAAGACTGCGCGTGGAGGCAATTGAGGCAATGGTTGTCGCAGGGGATAGCTGAGGCACATCCGACTTGTCTAGCATCTCGGAGATTTGTTTCTCATTGAAGAACATCGATGCTATCTCGGTCAGGGAACTTCGCGACGCATTCGTATCCTTTGAAAGGTTAAGCACGCTGGGGAAAAGAGTTTAATGTGTTAGACGATAAGTCCTAGCAAATGTTAAGCTGTTAGGCAAGATTCTACTTACTCCTTGGGACTCTTTGTAATAGGTATGAGATTGGGCATTGGTCTGACAGCATGAGGTGTTGCTGTGCCCACGCTGGATGTGTCCGAGGAGCAGCCACCCTTCTGTGAAAGATCCGTTGGCTCCTCATCATCCTCGTACTTGCTGCGCTTGCCGTAGTGCTCCTCTCCGCTCATGGCGCCATTATCGCCATCCTCCAGATCATCGTCCAAATTATTGTTATTATACTGATCCTCCAATTCCGCGGAATCACTGAGGAAATCATCGCACATTTCACTAGCGCCAACCTTATTCTGACGTCTGGGCCAAATGGAGCCGGCATTGCCCACTGGCGGCACATGATGATTCATCTCATGAACGGTCAGCGACTGCTTGATGTCCGCTGTAAAATCACAGGCGGCACACTTGAAAGCGCCAGCGCCACCATGATTCTTCATATGCCTATCCAGATTCCACTTGTAAGGCGTACGAAAATCACAAGTGACGCACTTAATCATGGGCATCGAATGGTATTTCACATGCTTGCTAAAACGCGCCTTGATGTGCGTCACATAGCTGCACTTGTCGCAGCGGAAGAACTTCGTCTTGCCATGCTCGGCCAGCTCATGAGCCCGCAGCTGGGTGCGATAGAGTGTGGTGAACTCACAGGCGCTGCATTTTAGCAAACGATTCTGCGGCTCCTCACCGCCGGAAGAGAGAGCAGCGGGTGGCGGTGTTGCCGAGCCACTGGGCGAGGGTGTTGGTGGTTCCGCTGGCGACGATTGACGTTCGTACGCCTCGTGCACATCCAGATCTCGGAGAGTGGCCTGCAACTGTCGTCCATAGCTAGAGACGAGTTCCAGTTGCTGTTCCCGCTGCTGTTGCTCCTCACGCTGTCGCTGATTGTAGGCCTCAATGTCGCGCTGTAGCTTCTGTTCCTGCAGCTGCAACTCACGCTTCACTTGCTCCAGCGTCGGCATATCCGGCACTGTCATGGCGGTTAACGTTTGGCCACCCATTACACCGACACTCTCCTCGAGTCGTCGCTTGCGCGCCTCCCGGCTCATGCCGCGCTTGCCGCGCGCCTGTCCATGGCCACTGGGTATGCCATCGGTGCAGCCGTGCACCATTTTCATGTGCCGCACCAGCTTCTGAAAGTGGCGGGAGGCATACAGGCACAACTTGCACTTGTTTATCACAATCTTCTCGCCATGCACGTCGCGCAGATGCGTCAAATGATAACGCGGATTCTGTGTAAAGTATGCGCAATGATTGCAGCTATAATTACGCTTAATCTTGCACTGCGGCAATCCCTCCTCCTTGGCATCCAAAGACAGCACAACATTATGCTGTTGCTGCTGTTGTTGTTTTTGCTGCTGCTGCTGCTGTTGTTGCTGTTGCACACTATTCACAACAGCAGCTGCTGCCGCATGTTGTTGCTGTTGCTGCAGCAGCTGTTGCAGTCGATATCTTTCCAATTGCTGCTCCAATGCGCTGGCAACTGTTGACGTCGTTGACGTTGCTGTTTCCAACGAGGGCGATGTGTTGTTGCTGCCGTGCATGTTGTTATTGTTACTGTTGCTGCTGTTGTTATTATTATTGTTGTTGTTGCTGCTGCTATAATTGTTGTTGCCGTTTTTATGGCTACCCGGCTCCATATAAAGTTGATTGCCGCTGACAACGCTGCGCACGATTAGAGTATCGCCGGAACGCTGCACCATCGACGGCAGATCCATGATCTGTGTGCTATCCACACTCTCTGTGAATGTGCTTTTCTATGTTTAAGTCCTTTGGTCCTGTTGACGACTTAGTTGATTACGTACTAAACTGCAAGGAAAAAGAGAGGAAGTAGTTTGATTAGTTATGCCAATTGCTCAGTTTTTCTTTATATGTACTTTAAAGTTAAGTATGAGCTGCACATAATTTTGTCCTCTAAATTTACGTCAGGCAGCCCTTCATGTTTGTTTTTATGTTAAAGCCACGCTGCTTAAAAGAATGCTACAAAAAATTAATTGTATCTCAAATGAAAGAGCGCGCATTTAAAAGTGTCCCATTAAGACTTAAAGCTGTCTTAAATGCAGATTTTGGCACAATGCAAACCCTCATTAAGGACACGCGTAGCTACACACAAACACACACACACACACGCACGCACGCACACATTTGCTCTGCACTTGAATGTGTCTATGTGTGTATGCTCATAAATATTTCAACGCTTAATGTTCCGGCACATCGGAATAACAGAAGCAACGCCCGAATGATCATCGCTCTCTCTCTCTCTCTCACTCTGTCTGAGACGCGAATCAGCATTTGAGTCCACCAATGGGAATGGGAATCGTAAGCTTGTCGTTGTTGTTCTTGTTTCTGTTATGTGTCGCATTCGTGCCTTCCGTTTGGCGACGACCGAAAAAGGATATTAAAAATGAAAATGTATGTGTCGTTTTTAATGTCCGCATCGTCCAAAAACGCCTGGTTGCTGCCAGCGACAAAAGCTGACAATGGCTTGGGATGGCTTGGGAGTCGGTTGGCAGCGACAATAAATTTTGTGCAAGCAATGTAAATTTGAGAGTCAGTGGAGCACGGAGCGTATCAGCCACAAATCTCCCGGGCGAATTGTATTGTATTGTCCTTGTTCTACTATATATTCATGTGTGTCTGTGTGCTTGTGTGTGTTTATGGGCTTGTCCCAAATGTGTAACACAAATCCATTTAAAGCTAATTGGAGGCTGCTTGGCCGACAGCCGGAAATACCGATGCTAACACACATGCTTCAAATATGTAAAACGACTAGAAAAAAGGTTGAGTTGGTGGTTTGGGAAGATTCTTTCTACTTTAACTCTGGTTATTTTGCATGAGTGAACAAATGGTTAAGAATGTGCTGACAGTCCACTAAGAAGGACAACCAATTCGCATTTCAAGTGCGCTCAGTCCTTGCGGCATCGTATGTATCTATAATTTTATCTTTCAATTGGTTTATATTGTGGTTGGACACAAATTGATTTCAATAGATTCGTAAAAAGACTCAATTATTTTTGTAGTATAAAATCACTTCCATCACATACATATTTAATGCGATTTTAATAAATTGGCATAATTGCGACAGTTTGACAGTTTTTAAAAAAGATTTATTGTTATAATTTGTCGAAATCGGATATTTCCATTTAATTTTTTAATCTCAAAGATTTTATTATTAAAAATTAAAAAAATAATGCATCAATATTTACAAATATGAAGTAAAATATTGATCACATTTTTAAGTTTAAGGTGTTAACCAATTAACAAACTTATATCCACGCTCCTTGTGTGATCACAGTCACCGTTTGGCATGTCTAGAGACAAAGTGTCAAAAAGGGAAAGACACAGAGGCGTAGGGGCGCTTATAGTCTGTGTAAGGCCATATCCTTTAGCATTGTTGACGTCGCTCATTTAAAATATGCTTATTATGAGTATGAGGACTAAGACGCTTCCTGCTTATTTGCTTTTGTTTATGTTTGTTTTGTTGTTTGGTGTTGCTTTTGTATTTCTTGCCAAAACAAATACTTGCCACACACTCACACTCACACACACACCCCGCACGTTTTGTGGCGCTTTGAAATTTTAATTTTTCACGCGACGCCTAAAAAGTATACGGCAAAGAAAATGAGTGAGAATGAAACATTAACACGCACTTGGCGGGTGCGACATTACGACGTTCTGACGCGTCGGCAACATCCGCTGCCACAGTGCCTCAAGTTGCCATTGTTTGTTTGTTTGTGATACACTGCGCGACTCTTGCAGGGTGTATTATGTAAGTGGTTATAATTATCGACTCTCGACACAAATTAGCTAAAACATAAAAAAAAAGTTTTGGCTTCAACCATTTAAAAGTCATTGTCATTGAACCTAGTTTTAGAGTCACAATATTAAAATAAAAGTCTTTCAAATCACCACTTAAAACAGAGTATTGCCCAGTCGTCGATAGTGGCAAGTGCAATATTTTTGTTTCTTTTATGTTGAGATGCTTTTGTTGTTTTTGCCTGCGCGGACTTAATTAATCTTGCCGTGGGCTTAGCACGTCATCCTGGCTGTCCTGGTGTTCCATTTCATGTTACATTATTCTCTCTCTCTCTCCGTTTTTTTCTTTCCGTTGTCTTACTTTTGTCTGCTGTTTATCCCTTTCGTCATTGTTGACTGTCGCCTGCTAGATTTTAATGAGCGAATAAAATGAAGAACGATCCAAAAAAAAAAGAGGAAAATAGCATTGACTTTTTGACTGTAGGCCGTGATTTCATTTCTCTTCATAACTTTTGAGTTTATTTAAAATTAAATTTTCTAACAAAAAACAAATTTCATCTTCAACGCTGAAGCGATTAAGGAGATATAAATGTGAAATTTATGTAAGGACATAAAAACACTTTGTAAAAACACTTAATTAGCAAAGTCTTTAAACCAAATTACCGCATGCTTGGCACAAGGAAACGCACACACACACACACACACACACACACAGAGACAAACTGCGTGTCCTGTGCCATTTCCGTTACGGGCAGATGCGTTTGCCAAAAGCCAAAAGCATTGCCTCTTGTTGGTCACTTGGCCAGGCCAATTTGGTGGTGTCACAGCGCAGGGGAATTTCCATCCGGCCCCTGTCCAACTGACTCTGAATCAGCCCCGTGGCACAAAATTAAAAATGTGTTGCTACAAATTAACTGCAATGGCAACTGCAACTTGCAACAGGAGGCGGGTAACAAAAAGTACACAACTCTCACTTGCTCTCTCTCTCTGGCTGTCTCTTTCTTTCTCGTCGTTTTGGTTGATGGCCGTGGGGCTAACAATTTTCCAGCTCTTAATGGCGTATTTGAAGAGTAAAGCTTGGCGAATGCAGCTGCTGACTGCTTGAGTGCTCCACAAAATGTTTATTCATCATCAATTTGTGTTTGTTGCCTGCTTCTTTGGCCTTAAAAAAAACGCTGCCAACTTTTTAAGTACTAAATTGAACAAGCGCCATTAAGAGTTGCTAATTTGCCAGTTTTTATATGCCATTTTCCCAGCACAATAAATAATGTTTCGTCCCCCCAAAAAATGCCAATTGGGGACAATGCCAGCTAATTTCTGCATCTTACGTATACGTAATATTAAACTTGAAATATTTTTAAATTAATTTTTGTTATTAAGTTCTAAGACTTTTAATTTTAAGACTTTCCTCAAGTTTATCTAGCAACAGATTAATGAACCTTTTGCGAACTTTTCTGTTTATGTCAGGCAATTCGGTAATCCCTTGCTAAGGAAGCTACTTTCTTTTATTGTGTTTTGGCAAATTTTGGCATATATTGGCGGAAGATTTTCACTGCCAAATTGCCAGATAGTCATAAAACTTTTGCCTTGGCTCTAAAACAATACAATTTTGTTAAATTTAAGCTGAAAATTTTGTTGCCCCAACTTTTGGGCAAAACTTTGCTGTTTCACACAGTTCATAAATTTATATGTAGTATATGTGTGTGGGAGAGAAATGAGAGCGGATGTACTACGTACTTCTATTGCCTTCACTTCAAATCGCAACAAATGTCAAAGTTATTTTTTTTGGCATTTTTGTGAAATTAAATAAAGATTTGTCACGTAGCGAAATTAAAGAAAACTCAGACGCACATTACTTTCTCTACTTTTTTTTGTCGGCACTTTTTTTTTCGTTGCTTACTAAATGACAACTGTATTTCCGTTAGACATCGCAAAGGCAAGAACAAGCAGCATAAAACTTAACTTTAACAATTTCTTGAATGCTTGACTTTGATTTTTTTTTGGCTGCTCTTGAATATGCTGTCTGCCCCACTCCTCCCTCCTATTTACAACCAAAAAACATGTCTAGAAATTGAAATTTTTGTGTTGTTTTTTTCCATCCTGACTGAACACTTTGGCATTTTTGGCTTCCTGCCTTCCTCCCACCCGACTTCCACTAATGGCAGCCATGGCACGTCTCGGCTCTAAGGAGCTTTTCCGCAATTTTTTCGTTTCTATTTTTGAATGCTGTTGCTGGCTATTTGCATGCCAAAAAGTTGGCCGGAAGATGTGCGCGCAACTTCCGTTTTTGATTAAAGTCGAATGGACAGCGGACGAGAGCAGATTTTCGGCTTGGCCACAGGATTGCAATTAGAAAATACTATAGTTTGGCTTCGCTTCATTTCCGACGCCCAGTTGGGTCCTGTTTTGGCATTAACATATGTTAGCATATGTTTGTTAGCCATGATGCCGTCCACAACACATTTCCACCTGCTGTGCGGCCGCCATGAATAACAATTTACACACACACACATTTGTTCAGAATGTATTACTCATACGCCATGTTGGCAACAAACAAAAAAAGAAACACTTAATTACCACACACACACAGACATACTTATATATAGTGCTGATACGACTAGTCTGCAAACGTTCGACAGTCTGGCGAGCTGCTTTGACTTACGGCCAAATCATAATCATAAAAAACAAGAAATCCACAACAGCAACAACAATGGCGGCATCAGCATTTATTATTCTTGCAGGCGGCCACAAGATGCAACCAACAACAAGGATACAAACAACAACAACAACAGAAAATCTGAGCCCACATGTATGCAAATTAACATGAAGAGGCCCCCCATTGGCGGACTTTGCTACCGAAGCGATGCTCTCCAGCCATTGTCTGCACTCATACTCATGCACAAAGTGCATATGGCCGTTAACAATGCCATCGGCAGTTCACTCACACACACACACACACATACTCGTACAGACTGTCGCCGCTTTAAACATGAACAAGATTTTCCTGCTTTGTTTGAAGCAGTCCTTCACAAAATAAAAGAAGGAGAACTTATTGCTAACGCTTGCCTGTTCTCTTTTATGTCCATATACTCTCTCTTGCTGTTTCCGTTATATTTGATTTCTGTTAATTTTGTAACTTTGCTTTCTGCCGTCACACAACTCTGCGCTCTTGCGGTCCAACAACAACTGAGCGACACAGCCCAAAAGAAGTGGCCGCCGTGGTGATTCTGTTGTTTGTTTACCGTTACTGTTAGTTGTCCTCTTTGGCTGCTGCTGCTGCTGTTGTTAAATTGCAGATGAAGACTGTGATGTTAACACTGCAGGCTCTCTCTTCAGAAGAGTCGCCAGAGACCATGTTATGTCACTGGAACAGCATCTGTTATGTTAAGTACCAGAACTGTTAACAAATTACAATGTAGAAGGATGCTCTTAAGGATGACAAATTAGACTTAACTGACTCTTTAATAATAAAATAATTAATATTAGTCTTAATTATTTGACTTCCTGATCTAAATGTTCTTATTGCTCTAAATATTCCTTACATTTAAGGGTCTGTTCAAACAAACAAATAATATCCGATGATTATTTTCAATTATTTTTTATTGAACATTTTATCGTTTTTTTCCCTCAATCTATTTAGTATCAATATTTCTTGAGCTAAGTGATTCAGATTCCTTATTTCTTTGGCATTTTTTTTTGCAAGCTTCTCAGTTATTTACCGTACTTAATTTGGTAGCCAACCAGCAAAAAAAATACAAATAAAACCCACTTGATAAATGTTAAATTCAAAAATCCCTAGAAAAAAAATACAGGCACAATGTCGAAAGGCTGAGAAGCAAACGGGCATAAAGTTGGATTCGTGTCCTCTTTCAACGCAATCAACACAAATGCTACTTAAAATTTTTTATTTGCGACACGCACGAGACCAACAAGCGGGGTTAGGGGATTAGGAGGGGATCATAGGGGCGGTGGGTGTTAAAGAGGTAGCCAGAGTGTCAGAGATACCCGTATATCCGAGACTGAGGCGTTGCAAAGCACAAACACTTATCCCCACCCACACACATGCATGCATAGAGGCAAAAAGGACAATCAACATTTTAACACTTAAGAGGCGAAGCCGTGAAATAAGCATGTATAAGTGTGTGTGTGTATGTGTGTGTGCGTTCAAAGGGTATGGTTGGGTGATGTTTGGATGGAAGGGTTTTGTTGAATGGCCGGCTGAAAAATGTGTTGCGGTCATGCATTTTTATACGTTTTAGTCTGGAGGAAACCAGAGCTAAACGTGCGGGCAAGGACATCAGGGCATCATGTTCGGGCCATGGACTAGGACCACTACACTACGACAAGGACATGGCCCGGAAACGGGCGACGCACAATGTGAAGCCAGACACTTACACACACACCCGTTCACTCACAGACACACCCATAAACACTTGACATTCAATGATTGTCAAAAGATTGTGTGTGTGTGTGCCAAGCTATTTGATATATTTACTAGACTCTCAAATAAATAAAAATTGCAAATCAACACGACACAAAATGCAGACAACTTAAATGTGTGAGAAAATCAAATAAAATAGTTTGAAATAGTTGAAAAAGCTAGTCAAGGCATAAGGTAAGTAAGTATTTTCAGATTGTATACTAGCTTGATTTTAATAGCAATTAGAAAGCACACGTGAGTCTTGGCCGAGCACGTAGCATCAACAACAAATATTGACCAAAGAAGCAAGCTAAGTTTTTAGCCAAATCTTTTGGCTAGCAACTTTTGCCGCACCAAAAAAACTTTTCTAATCAAACACTTTGCCCAGTTGACGCCGCTGTAAACTATAC
This sequence comes from Scaptomyza graminum, assembly GCA_018901835.1. Classification (NCBI taxonomy): domain Eukaryota; kingdom Metazoa; phylum Arthropoda; class Insecta; order Diptera; family Drosophilidae; genus Scaptomyza; species Scaptomyza graminum. The sequence goes on from JAEIFL010000002.1 coordinate 10,488,486, forward strand.
TACACACAAGCACAACTGTGCAAACAGAAAGTCTATAAGATAGGGTATAATATTATAGTAAACATTAACATGAATAATAATAATAAGGGTTATTAAAAATGAAAGCAATTAATGGCAAGAAGTTACAAAATTGCGAAGGATAGCTAAGCGAATACTTCTCCATACTTATTCACCTGATTAAAATGACAGTTACAGGGTATCTTCAAGTCGCTTATTTATTTTCTATTAGTGTTGAGTGTGTTGGTGTGATTGTATGTGTTGGTATGCATGTCCAACTACTGCCAAAGCTCAACTTGTTTGTTTGCTTGTTGCTTCGTTTTGGCCAACTGACGGAAACTGCTGCACTACCCAATTCCCCTGAAACATTGCCCTACATTCCCCCACTACCCCGCCTGCCCGGTCTGGTAAATGAAGCCGCTCGATTTGGCCACAGCAAAGTTGCTCGAGTGCAACATGTGAAGCGTGAGGCATGAGGCACGAGGCATGAGACATGAGGCTTGTGGCACATCAGCTCAACAAGGATACTCACTAACAGCAACACGAGCTGGGCAATCCTTTGGTTTGATATCAGTACGTGTGTGTGTGTGTCTTCTTGCCCAAAGGATGTAAATGATTGCAACGTAATGAAGCTGCACAAATTCACACTAAATTTGTTGCACTTGCTTGGATTATTATGTGCCATAGCTGATAGCATATAAATTCTTATTGGATACTTGGGTCAAGTGCCAATTGCTCGATTGCCTGCAAGCAATTAATGGGTTGGCATCTAAGTATAAGTATAAGTACGGAATGTTCATTATGTAGTTAGCAGTTTCGTTCCATTATTTGTCTTCGCATACTTTGTTAATTTGCTAATGTATGTTTCAATTTGTGTGCATTTCTTGATGCTCAATTATTTCTTGCAATTTACAACTTGTGAGCTTTCCACTTGAAAATATGCTACACACAAAAGGAATAGTAAATACCATAACTTAAATCATGTACCGGAAATTGTATAAGCAGTTATTCAAATAACATATTGAACATTAAACAATGCTGAATGAAGTATAAATAGGTGAAATATAAATATGATTGAACCTTTTGTTATTTATTAGAATATGAAGAGAGTATATGTTTTTAGCTTTTCACTATAGTAAAAGCACTTTATTGTATATTGCAGCTTGAGCAATTTATTTTGGTAAATTTATTCAAAATTATTCAAAATTCAGAAAAGCGAAGCATACTTTTAGGGCGGTTTTTATTTAAACTCTGTTTTGTAGCCCGGCCCGATTTACTCGCAATTTAAGCAAAACATAATTAACATTTGCATTAAGTGCTTGATTTAAGCTTAATCAAATTACTGCACATTCTCCGAAAATACCCTACTTTACTCTAAAAGGCAGACGCTACTGCCTTGGCCACCTTGAATGTAGATAAGTTTGATTAATTTTGCAGTCGCTGTTGCAGCTGGTAATCAACATGCTACTTCAAAGTCGCAGCCAAAGCCGCAAAGCCATCAACGGCACTTCATCAAACAAACGAATGAACAAGTTTGCTGCTAGGTAACCCATACACAAAAACACACACACACACTGAGAGAAAATGCAGAATAAGTACAAGTATGCTTTAATATATATGTATATGTTTTTATTGGTTTGTGCAAACGTTGCAAAGTGGGCGGAGATGGCGGCCTTGTAAACACGTTCACAGTTATAAAAGCATATAAAATTTCCTATTTAACTTCCGGCATGTTTCACACACAAACACACACGGAGGGAGAGAAACGTACACAAACAGGACCTTAGAAAACCCCATGTCATGTGCGGCTGCTGACATGGAAAGTCGAGAGAAAACATATCCGTGACAAAGTAAAGTAAACCACCTGCAGGTGCAACCAACAACAATAATAATACTTATAGAAGTAGTTGATTTCTTTCATTCTTTTTTGTTGTTTTTTTTTTTTTTTGTTCGGTGTGCTCTCCTTTTGCTTGTGCTTGCTTGCAACTTTACTTACCAACTTTGCTTTGGCTTTGTGCAGGAGCTGCAAATGGAATAAACCAAAGCGAAGGACGAAAGCATCAGCAGAGAAATTGAATTCAGTTGCTAAAAGGTGGAAGCAGCAGCAGCAGCAGCAGCAGCTGTGGCAGCCACATCAGCAGCCACAGAAGCACCTCAAGAAGGCACTGGGGAAGGTTGGCGGCGGCAGAGAGCAGAGCTGACAGGATGTGTGACAAGCTTTTGAATTGAGTTTGGCTGCGTGCCTTGACAGCCACAGGATTTAGCGCTCCCCTCAGTCATAGTAGTGCTTTAATATTTAATAAGCTGACTTTGACTACCAAACGCCGACATTAAACTTGGCTCAGGCCACGGCTTAACAACAACAACACAACGGCAACCTAAGCACGTGCCCAGACATTGTATTTATGTGTGTATATATGTTTCAATTGAGTCCTGCTTGTGTGTAGAGTGAAAAGGAAATTGAAATACATGAAAGCTCAAATCTTGTCGATTTTTTTTATTAAGCTGAACAAAAGTGATTCTAAGAAAATTCCTTTATGATATGTGATATGATGTGATATGTGAGACTGCTGATACATATCTGCAATATAATAATATTCCATAACTTGGTCAAAGCAGACCCGATTTTCAAAAGCAGTATCTTTAAAATCATGGTTTGACCACTAAAATGAAACTGCAACAAAGTTAAAAAGGCGTTTTTTAGTCGAAAATGCATTCTATCTAAAAATACTTTTGTCCTTCTTGGCAACACAGTGCTGGGTGCGAGCAGTTGTTGCAAATGCCACCGTTTCAGCAAAACCTTGCTCCAATTTCAGCCACATATGCGCAGCTGGTGCGTTTTTTTTTCTCAGCCCCTTTGCCATCGAAATAAAACAGCGAAAAGTAAGGCGCTTTTGCTTTGACTGTGCAACGGGAAACCACAGTCAAAGGAGAAGCCACTCAAAGGACACAACCAGTTACTGGTAAATTGTGTAACACAAACGATGTTTGGCATTAAAATTCATGAAAGATTTTCAGCAAAGATGTCTGCAATTGTGCATTTATCAAGAGAGTCAAAGAGCCATAAATTGAACTGGTACCCGAAGGCGTTGGCCAAAAATAGTACGATTATTGGTTTATGGCACGCTGCTCAAATAATTGCAATTTACGATGCTGAAGTCGAAGTCGATGAAGTCGCGACCAATCGACGCGTGGCATCAGCACTCGTAAATAACAATAAAACAGCAGCCACAACAACACCAACAACATCGACTCGGTGGCTGGCAAGAATATTTAATAAACAAAACTTGTGCGATAATCATTAAATTATGATTAATGTGCCGACAATTTTGGCAGCCAGCCTGAAGGCCCCAACACCAAAAACGTGCACCAAATTCGAACGTGCCCCGTCAAACGCAGACAGTAAACAGTCGACAGAAGCAGACGGAGGAGGAGAGTGCAAAGTCCTTGGAACATACGATATACATCGCCTCTACACTATATAGAATATTTAAGTTATTCGTTGTTATAAAGGCTATAAACAAGACAAATGATGCAATACGTAAGAGTATTAAAAAGGCAAAGCATTTTGAATATGTAGTTAGAAAGGGTTTTGGTTTACTTATCCCAAATATTTCTTATTAAAAGAATTCACACAATCATCCGAAACTCTTTAAGATAATAATAAATTGTTGTTAAATTCCACAAAAATGCCTGGCACCAAGAATTTAATATGATTAAGCATCGACCATAAAGAGTAAATAAAGAATTCACAATTGAGAGCCGAGAGCGATAAAGCGATTAATGCAAGAGAACAAAAAGAGAATGAGAATTTTTTCCACTCATTGCCTCAACAGATGCAGAAAGCCGCAATAAGCGAATGTCAACTGACATAATACTTTATGTGTTTGTGTTTGTATTTGTGTTTGACATTGGCTTGATTTGTCGCAACAACAGCCTGTTTTGTTGGCGGGCGGGAAAATGTAAGGGGCGTGTGTTTGGCAACTCAGAGAACGCTCATCATTCAGTGCGCCGGTCGAGTTAACTAATTGATAATCAAACAGTAAACCAAGGAGCTGACTGTACTTGAGCAGCTTGACCAATCGGCGTTCTGTCTAATTAAGTGCAGTATAAGGTCAACCACGTTGCGTATGCGCAACGTGCAAATGAGGTGAAGTGTATGGGTGTGTGTGTTTGTGTGCGTTCAGTTGCGCATACGCAGCGTTGCGTTTGGCAAACAGCTGCAACAATTTGCAATTCACAGCAAGTTCAAGTGCATTAAGCAAAACACATTTCGAATTTTATCTAACTGACCATGTCAATGTCATGGTAGATGATTATATATATATGCTACACTGAGACAAAACGAGTTAAACTTGAACATCTTCAGCTTATCTTAAGCACAAAGAGCCATGTAACACGAATAAATTAATCGATTAAGAATTCAAGAACAAATTTGACTTTACATCTGTGGGAATTGTAGCCCGGCTGTACTTGAATTCTCTCTGTACGAACTTGCTTTTGTATCTATGCATCTTTGATCCAATCGAGCTGCTGGCTGGCTGCTGTGACCCTGGCACAACATTTAGCAATTGCAATTGGTTCAAGATCAGCAGCGCAAGCGATTTGGTTTTGCAGTTTTTGGCTTTTCAGTATTGTTGCTTGCATTGCGTGCTCTGCTCTGCTCTGCTCGGTTCGTTCGTTTGTTTGTTTGTCTGATTGTCGTTGCGTCCGATTGTCCATTGCTAACCTTGTGACAATTGATTTCTGCTCAGAGAGCGCAACGGCGCAAATGTGAACTACATTTAGAAGCCATTTTTTTTTTGTGGTCGCAAGTTGTTGCTGTTGTTTCCGAACAGCTCTCGACTCGCCCGACTTAGTCATAATTTATTCTTGCAAAAAAAATAAGAAATATACAAAAAAAAGAGCTGTGGCTGCCTCTCTGATAAGGCAGTTTTTTTTATTTTCTTACACTCTGCTTACACCCCGCATTTGAGTCATTTGAGTCGTTGTTTGGCATTGTTCACAAATTGTGGTTGCACTTGGCTGTGTACAGCATCAAACAGCAACAACAACAATAACATTAACATCAGAATCACAGCCCGTAAAAGACAACAACAGCAAGTAACTGAGTGTCGATGAGTGCTCATCGAGGCTGTCAACTTGTTCAAGCTCAAGCTCTCCCTCTCTCTCTCTCTCTCAACATCTCTTTTCGTGTTCTCTCGATCTACCTTCGTGTATGTCTGTCTCTCTTTTAGTTATTGCAGTTTTTCAGGGTCAAATCTAAGTTTGCGCATCTAAATCAACAAACGATCATTCTGTACTACTTTATCAACATACTAATGTGCCTATAGAGTACAGCAATAGAGTATACAGGGTCACACACACATGGTGTGCTCTTTTGACTTTGAAACACATGCTTTATTCTTGACAGCCGCAACCCTATCTACGCAATAATTCTAAATCGATGAGATATTTCTTTTATCAAACTGAAGTATTTGTTTTCGTTTTTAATTATTTCCTATTCAGTAATAAATTGCAGTTTCCTCTTCATTTTATTTTTGCGACCGCAAGCGAATTTGATTAAAAAATCCAATTATATGAAATTCATTTTTTGCTGCATTGCTTATGCAAATGATTGGCAAAAAGTCTTAGAATAAAAAACTAAAAATATCATTATTTATTTATAAGGATGCTGTGTGAAGTCAAGTGCATATACTGTAATAGTGTGACGTCGCCAGTCGGCAATCAGTTGCAACCAAGTCAGACCTTTTAATTTCATTCTGTCTGTGGCCATGTGAATCGGTTTGATTAATAGTTGAGAGTTCCCGACTCAACGCAGCGCCACGTTTCAGCTATCTCAATTTTCTCTTTTGCCAGGAACTCTAACAGAAATGCTATTAATTTTGATAAATAACAAGGGAAATGGCAGTAAATTTCATATGAAGCTACTTTTAAATGCACCATATATTGCTTATATACAATGTAATTTATATTAATAGTAGCGGAAAAACAATTTTAATTGTGTATGAAAAATATTCTTGGCTTAAAAGAAATGGGTTAAAGTCAAAATACTTTGCAGTATGCACTTTAGTTTATCTTTAAGGACTTTACCAAAGTGTTTGACGCCGGAATCGTTGTGGTTTTTTGTAAAGTTATTAAAGTAACTAGAAGCAAAGGAAGAGGCAAAGGAACACAAAAGGAAACTTAAAAACCACTGCTTAAGCCGTTGATGCCGTTTATGATGCTAATGAAAAACAAGTTAAAGCTTAAAGGGAACAATTTTAAATATAAACAAGAAAATAGCTTAACTCAATGCTCCTACTTTTTGTTCAGAAAACAAAGATCATGTTCATATTAAGAAGCCCTGTATTTCAATTGAAAGCTTAACTTGCCAGCCCTTAAACTCTATTTCAAACTTGATCTGACTGCAACAGCTGTTTCTATCATTACCAAACATGTTGTAGACAAGCATGCCGATCAAACATGTTTGAGATGGCAACCCAACCATTACAAAACTAGCCAACGCCAAACGTTGTCCACCCCAAAAAGCCTCTATGCCATTGCCATGTTGTATCTCCATCATGTCCAATGCCAATCAAACATGTGCACGAACTTGACTTTCAATGTAAAGCGAACAAGGCGAAAGCGATGTCGGCGTCGGCGTCGACGTTGACGTTGACTTTGCCGCTGGCTGTGATCGGCGTCGACGGCTATGTTGCTGCTGCAACCTTGACCCGGTTCTTGAAACTGCAAGCAGCAACAGCTGCAGCCACCACAGTCATCACACTGCGCTGTGCCACATTGTGAGAGCAAGAGAGGCTGCCAAACGGGTTCTTGCCTGCCGGCCCAACTAAAGAGAGCCAAGAGCGAGAGCTCAAGAGAGAGAGAGAGAGACAGAGCGGTAGATCGAACAAGTTGTTGCGCATGCGCAAATTCGTAAATAAAAACTGACAATTCACTTGGAAATTGCCATCCCACTTGCACTTGCACTTCCAATTTTTTTTCGAGCGGGTTGGTCGCTTTAGTGAATTGGCAATTAGCGGCCGCCGTCGTTGTTTTTGTATTTTATGCTCATATTTACATCGCACGCACACGCATTATTAAACTACACTACAATGTTTTTTGTTGCTGTTTTGTTTTTATTATTGATGTCTTAATGTGGCAGCGGCGATGGTCAACTGGCCGGGACCGGACTGGAGACACACGACATTGAACGTGGCTTGTTTGGCAAAAAAAAAGTAGTGTGTATATTCTCTGACTGCGGCTGACGTCAGCGCTTGGCAATATTGGCCGCCTGTTTGTAGAAGGTCGAGGTTAATTAAGTTGTCTTTGGCCGTGTGTTGCATGGCGGCCTTGTTATTGCCCCGTCGTCGTCGTCGTCATCGTTGTCTCAAGTAAGGCTTTTGTTGCTGCAACTATTGCTTGCAGTCTTGACATTTTGGCTTAAGCTCTCTCTCACGCTCTCGCTCTCCTTAATGCATTATTAATTCTAGCAAATTAATGCAAATTCCGCTGGAGCAGACGAGACAAGCGCCACTTTACTTACTCACAAAGTTAATTGGTTTTACGCTTTTTATATTAAAATTCAATTAGATTTGCTGGTGCTGAGGTTTCTCCCAGCCAGGTTTTCATCATTGAGTGCCTGCTGCAACCGGGCGTGGCATTTACTTAACTTGTGAAATGCCTGCACATGGAAATGGCTTTTGTGGAGTGTGTGGTGAATCCTCCTCTTCTTCTTCGCCTTCGCCTTCTCCTTTCTTTCTGTGCTCTATGCTCTCAATTCGCAATTCCCAGTTGTCACGTCGCGCAGCAGAATATTTTTCGTATTAAATTGTTGCCAGCAACGTGAGTCAGTTTATAGTACACTGTGTTCTTCAGTTATAAAGAGTATATAGGAGGATAGATTTGTCCTTCACCCTTTTTGCCACCGTTCATACGACAAACAGAGTATTCCTTAGTCGAATGTTTTCATGTTAGCCAATATATTTACTAGTTTAGTAGTTTGTTGCTTGTGTTGTTGTGGTTGCACGGTTGCACGAATGACAGCTTTGCAATTTAGTTGCAAATTGGCATAGAGTGTTGAAGTTGAAAGCGACAGGCGACAAGTTGCCAGAAGAAAGGAAAAGAAATCAATGTGCAACCAATGTGCAATAAGTTGAATGGGGACTTGAAGATAGGTAAACCTAATACAAGGCTATAGATACTAAGTGGAATAACATATTGAATTTGTTAGGGAAACTAAAATAAACATATGAAAGTATTCTAAGTTGGAAACACAAGCGAGATAAACTGAACATATATTAAAAATGTTCTTGCAATGTTTGGATAAAGTTTTTTTATTTTTTATCTTGTTTCCTGCTGCACTGCCGTTAGCATTTTATTTGCTCAAAAAGAACATCAAAAATTGCTACTAAAACATGCCACAAAATGGGCAACAAGTGCGAAACCCCAAAGAATAAGCATCAAAGGAACGAAGCCAAAGCCAAATGAAAAAGAGAAAAATATTATAAAAATACTTAGCTCAGCTGTGCTGCTATTTGCTTAATTAAATGCGCAATAAGTGGGCGTGGCAGCAAGGGGACGGATAAAGCGAAAAAAACTCAACGGTCAGACAGCGTGAGCTTAAAGTAATCAAGCACCAGAAGACAAGCTAAAAGAAATGTAAGGAAGCAGTCGAAACAAAAAAAAGGGGCGAGATGAAGTGAATAGGCAAAAGTCGCAGCTTGTATTTGATTACAAAGCATTTATAAGAAGGATATTCGCAGCGCAAAGCACAGAAGGATAACAAGCTACAAGAAGCCGCACGAGCTTAGTGAAAGGGAATGAAATCAAGTAATAATAAAACGCAAAAGTTGCACCATCAACAACAACAACAAGCAAATACAAAAAAAAACTTGTAGCAGGTAAAACATAATGGTGGAAGAGACTTAGCTGTAATTAATGAGCAACTGAAACATCGTCGAGCCGACGCTGAACAAATTAACCTGAACTAAGCTGAGGGTCGCCAAGGGTTAGGCCGAAGGTTCGTTCAGTCCCATCGCATCGCATCGCATCGTGGTTTGTTCGGAGTGTCCAGCTTGAGGCGAGTTCAAGTGCAATTAAAGCAACACCGCATTTTTATATCTGCTTGTAATCATTTCTGGTTTTTTTTTTTTTTTTCTGCCTCATCCTAAGCTATGAGTTTCATCGAAAAGCCTTGAACGGCGCAGTGTATAAAAACTTCCTTTGAGTGTTGCTTTAATGTTGAGATAACTAGTGAAACTTACTGAATATTGAATCATTCTCATCATTCAGTTCCCCTTTTTTTCCAACACTTAAAATAATCGAATATTCAATTTTTTATATTAAACTGAACCAGAGAATCGTTCACTCATCCATCATCTTTTTAATTGAATTTCAACACTCAAACAAATTGTTTTACAGCTTTTAACAATTCAATAAACACATCAAAATAACTAAAATCCTGCTATCTTAATATCCTTTGAAATATTCCTGTTTGTAATCAATGTTAAATCAAATAAGAATTTAATTTCATAAAACATTGTACATCAAAGGACTATTAACTAAGTTAAGGCTACCGAAATAGCACAGCTTCAACTGTCGAGCTCTTAAACATTTTATTAAATTCATTAAATATCTAGACACACACACACCCACGCACACACACACGTCTTTTGCTGGGATCATATTGTTATGCTTGTTGTATAGCAATGACTTGGAGGGCCTCTTTTGTTGTGGTGCCAAAAACTTTTGCCAGTTAATTATTAAGTAGATACACGAATTTATTGCGACTTCAGCCACAGGATACGCCCCATTGTGACGCCCCCTTCTTGCGTATGTTTGTGTTCGTTGAGGTGTAAACGTGCGGATTAAGTGACTTGCTGTCAGCTTGTGGCCCATATACATAAAGATCTGTGTAAGTATATATATCAATGTGTATTTAGGGCACACTGAATAAAATTTACGCTTCGCATAGAAGTTAGCCCGAAAACTTGGCTAATTTCGGTTGCTGTTGCTGCTGCCACTTTTTGCCAGGTGTACATTGAAAAATTGATGAGATTTGGTGCGCTTTGGTACTTCGATGCAAACTTTTTGCACCAGACTCTTGAACTTTAAAGCCGAATCGAGTTGAGTTCTGATGCTTGATGGCTTGAGAGGCAAAGCAGATGCCGTCAAAAGACCGCACCCGCAGCTAGAACATTATTTGTGAGAACTAGACTCTGCGAGTTGAACAGCCATTAAAATTTCAAACAGATGCCAGACAAAAAAAGAAAATAAAACCCTGGCCATAAAAAGTGCCATAAGAAGTGCTGTCGATATATCTATGGATGAGAGCATTCATATTCATGCGAAGCAAACAACAACAAAAAGAGGAGAAGCAAAGTGTGCCGGACATGAATCTATAACGAATCTGCTGGCCATATTGATTTGAAAAGAAAGAAAGAATGAAAGGAAGGGTTGTGGACTTGGTGCAGAAATCAAAAGCCAAAGCGCAGCAAAGTATGCAATAAAAAACGAGAGAAACGCGAACAGAAAAAAATCAAACTTGAGTTGAGATTGACTTTGCAGCCAGCTGGCTGGCTGGCTGTTTGCCACTTGAGGACATTTGCCAACAACTCCTGGACAGGACACGTAAGCCGATTTGTGGCACCGATCCAAGCACACAATCATTTGTGTTTTTAATTAAATTTCCTCGATGGGACGGAGCATGGGCATAGTGACGGCATAGGCAGCTAACTTTTTGTTGTCTAGCAACCGTTGAAGGCAATTTAAGCGGCAGTCAAGTGAGGCACAAAGGGTTCACAAAATACACACACACACACACCCATACCACAGCCAAATGAATATCAATGAACTGTCATAAAACTGGCGCCGGCATATGTGCGAGATGAGCGCTGAATATGTGTTATGTGTGAATGGGGCAGGCTGTTTTTGGGGGAGATGCTCGAGAGTGTGTGTGTGTGTGTGTATGGAGACAACAAGAGGCGAGTGATTCTGACAGTGGCTGACACGTAGGCAAACATTTAAGCGACCCAACAAAACGACAAACAACAACAATAGTTCGCACTTGAAACAAAGCACCAATACACACACACACATAGAGCAGTGAACAAACATGCATATGACTGTTTTGGTAACACACATACAGTGGTCAATATATATTTGAGACACAACACAGATGTTTTTCTGGTTGGAACTTAACAAAAAAGTGTTTTTCAAAGGATGAAAATTATAAATTATAAGAATGAAAAAACAATAAAGAAAAGTAAATATTTTTGTCAACTTTATCATTCGATCAAGCGAGTGAACACTGTAGAATGCCCTACACATTAACAAGACTATGTTTGAGTTTTGGGTTCAATTTGCACTGTCAATGACATGTGATTTCATCTAATGACAGTTTAGGGGCGTTATGTGCTCTCAACAAGATCAACAGCAGCAACACCAATCACAACAACAACAACAACACACTTAAGGTCCCAACATTTGCCAAAGGGCTGAAAATTTAATGAAATTTCCATGTAAGCCGCAAAACTTTGGCCAAAATATAGTGTAAAATAAATTTGTATTTAACATGGCATGGCATATGATTAATTTAAGCTTTTTCCGCAGCCGGTTTCTGTCTCTCGTTAACTTAATCCAATTTAAAACTTAAATACACAAACATCTGGAAAATCTTGCCCCAAAATCGTATTTGCTTTGACACTGAAAATCTGATGGTAATTCTGCTGTATGCACGTATGAATTTTCTTCATTTTAAACACACCAACACATAATGTCGTTTGTGTTTGTGGCAAGAACAACATCCCTCACCCCTCTCTCTCAACACTCAAACTCTACCCTTGTCTTGTGGGCTCTTATCGTGGTGTCTCTATGTGTTTTTGATTAGCTATTTAAGGACTTTGTATCTGACTGCTGTTTGTAGCAGCCAAAACATTTACAATCTTATTGCTGTGTCGCGCCATTTGGCTGCCGCACATACACAAAGTTTAAATTGTCAGGGCACATTCACTTTTAATGAGTTTCTGTTTGTATATTATTTATACATACACAGCGCACATAATATTTATCGAGCTGAACTTACCGAAACATAAAGTGGAGCGCTCGCCGCCCTTGAACATGTCAGCCTGCAAAATAGAGATAGAAAGAGCAAGAATAAAATTAGCACAAATTACAAATACGTAAAGTATATCAAATGTAATTTATTACAATTTTAATATTACAAATGTCAAAGTTAAGTAAATGGTTTTGTTTATTTGTAAACTTTTTGTACAACAATTTATATTAAAAAATAATTGTTTTGTTCAAGAAGTCAAATTATTCAACATCTCCATAAAGCTAAGCAAACATGAAAAAAATAATATTCTACTATAATGTTACTGCACCAAAAAAAGCACTTAAAATCTGTTCAACCCTTTTGGTAGGATTGCCCTACATTTATTTTGTTTACGTATGCGTCAAATTTACGTATACGTAATTCACATGCATCATTTGGATAATCAAAAGAGTGTCAAATCAATGCAAATTGACAAGGCACTTAATGCCAGTAACCCAGATATGCATACATGCATTTTGCCATGTCCTCGCATCCTCTCGCTCATTGCCGCACACACACACAAACACATGCAGTATAACAGACAGATTGGCAATGTGCAATGCATGTTGTGCAGGCTCATGCGATTGACAAACTCTTTTGACCCAGCTCGTATTGATTGATGAATGAATAGCATCATTGACTTGTCTATCACACACACACAGCGACACACTAAAACAACAACACAAGGATATGTATAGTACTAAGTGTAGCATACTTTCAGCGCGGTCATTTATACTAAAGCTGCTGCTGAACAAAACAATTTGCTTTAGATCCAACAATAAACTGCAAAAGCCAAACGTTAACAACAGCTGACATCATTATAATGTTGATGATGAATGCTGGACAGAGAGAGTCTGAGTCCATAGAAAGCCATCAAGGCTTGCATTTGCAGCCACACAAATGACAACAGCAGAGAATTTGTCTAGCCAAAAAGTCAAGGCAACCAAATGAGGCCCTTTTGTAGCGCTTGTCAGTTAACGATAATGGTGCTGTCTTGGCAAACAATTGGCATTGTTAATGTTTGCTTTTGTCAGAAGGCAGCCGTCAAGCCGCCAAAACCGCAGGATGCAGCAAATCCTAACCTCCCTACTAACTTTGGCTTTGGTCTAATTAGCCGAAAAGGGCCTCAGCACTGTGGCCTAAAAATGTCTGTCTGTATTAGGGCTTAAGCGTAACATGACTTGGATTTATCACGCATGCGACGCGTTTGCCAAAAAGCCAAAACGCTCAGATTGGGCTCAACACAAACACACACACATACAAACACAAGAACGGAATCAGCATGCGAAATGCCAGCCAAATGGGGCACAGCCACAAGCAGCACCCACAACAAGCAGGAACAACGATAACTAAAAATGTAATTTGGGCATTAAGAGCGCGCTTGGCAAACATTAAATAACCTTGATTAGAAACTCAAATGCGCGCGGCTTGCCAAAATACCCATTTATAGGTGAGGGCTGGTGGGGGGGATGAGGTAAAGGTGTTTGGTTGATGTTATCTGGGTTATGGTTAGGAGCATGCCAGCACGAACTGGCTGCTGTTGCCACGATGCCACATTTATCAAACGACCCAAGCCTGAAACGACTTTGGCCCCAGCAACAAACGCACACACACACACACACACACATATATCAGCGGAAAGCACACCTGTGCCAAAAAAAAGGTGACCAACAAACAGCTACAACTGCTGGGATGCTGCCAGCTAATGCGTATTTGTGTTTGTGCCTGAGTCACCACTGCGTTGCCTTAAAGCCTTTCAAGCTATAATAAAAAAAAACTTTAAAATAAACCCAAAGTTGCAGTTATGAAGTTCAAAATGTTTTTTTTAATTTTTTTTTATATATTTTTTAAGTTCATTTTATTTTCCAAAATAAAGTTTTCTTAAATTATGCATCTAGAAAAAATGTAATAATCACTACGAAATATTAAATTTTTATTAGTATGTTATTGAAATGGATAATAAAACCAACTTTAACTGTAGGAAATTGCTTTGAATATAAAAGTTTTAAAAAACAAAAACCATTTAGTCCCTTATAAAATATTCAAATAACATTCGCCATTTTTGAACCTTTCACGTTCGCTAAAAGCCTTTGCTTACATTAATGAGAATCGTTGTACATACGGAGCATTAAATATTTACCTAATGTTCATTTCAATTAAATTCAACCAATTTTAAATTTTGCCTTGCATTTTCCATTTTATAACTTTAAATAAAATTTTGATAGAATTGATAAGAAGAGTTTTTTTAGTAGCATAATATATCTAAGTATGTTTAACTATGCCAACAAGCTTTTGCAAACAAAACACTCGTTGTGTGTTTGTTGCATCAATTATGAGAATGTGTGTGTGTTAAGCTTTAGAGCGAAACGTTCAAAACGAAAACGCCGAGCAATACCCGCAGACACTGGACTAATCAACGAAATTGCTGCAGCCTTTCAGGCGCTCAGTTAGCATATGGCTGTGCCATATAACCAACAAAATTCGGTTGTTGCTTCCTTGCATATTTGTTGTTCGACAAATTAAGGGGCGTGGCGAATTTGGGCAGATGATTGATGGCATTGACTGAATGAGCAAGCAGAGTTGATAAAATTCAATTTATTTTGATTTTCTTTTCAAATGCAGAGTTTTCTTCGAAGCTTCAACAATAATTGCTTTTGTGGCGCATTGAAAGTTAAAGCAAAGTGGCAAACTGATAAAGTTCGAACTTCGAAGTAATGAAGAAGAAAAAATAGCTGTAAAAACTTTTGGTGCGAAAGTAAAATTCGAAAAAACAACTATAAATTGCAGGTGCAAAAGCTAGTAAAGAAAAAAACAAGTTTGAAATTGCATTGGGAAAATAAGATTTTTTGTTTAGGTGGCTGCTGGGAAGAAGAATTGTTGCTTTTTAGCTGTTGCTTCGATTCAAGTGACGCGCTTTATGTGTCGAAGGGCTCTTACAGTGACACAAAATCACACACAAAAGTACTACAAAGAGCAGTATCACATTATAATCAAGCAACAACTCGAGAAGTTCGCATGCTCTGCCATTAGAAGGGCGTGCTCAAACAATCATTGAATAAAGAAAAGATTCGTATATGGATTTAAGTGTGCTTGTCTGAGTGCCTGTCTGTGTGTGTGTGTGCGAGTGCGTAAGTATAAGTCGCATAGTCTTATATTCAAAACACGCAACACTTGTCATCAGCAGGCTCTGGCAATCATTCACGCAGCCACACACACACACACACACACACACACACAACATACCAGAACAACAACATTAAACAGCTGCTTGCGACTTTGACTTTGGCAAGCATTTGTTAGCCGTCTGTTGAGTTGTTTTGTTTGCTGCCTTTGTTAGAGTGTCTTAGTTTAGATACCCTTTAAATAATCAAAATAATATTGTTCTTTAACTTAATAAATATTTCAATGGGCTTTAATAACAATAAATATGCTAGGCATAGAACAATGAGAATATGTTTTTCTTTATTTAATAAATTCGCTTTATTGCCCAAAAACAAAATACAAATTAATCCATGCAAATCAACTGGGAATTGTGTTGCATGTTGCAACAGTGTTAAATATTCAACTTAAATATCGAAATATATTATTTTTGTCATATTTAAAACTGTGTTTGTTTTCATTGTTATTTTTTTTTAACCCAATTATTTATTAACTTTTTTAAAAGGATATCTGTTGTTGCTTTAAGCTCTTTTAACCTGACATTTTTGTAATTGTTTGCTCTTCATTTGCGACAGGATTTGATTTGAGTTGACTAGTTAGCTGGCAATTGTGGCACGTAGCAAGCACTCCTGCCACGCTTTTTAATGGTGCATATTTTTGCCATTTCTCAGCCCATTACGTGCTTTAACACCTTAACTGTTGATGACAGTTTAAAATGGAGCGCAATTGAAACGAAGGCAATCGCTTTAAGGCTGACTTTACACACTGTGTGCGTGTGTGTGTGTGTGTGTGTGTTGGTTGCACTTGATTTAATTGAATCAGTGATTGACATGTCATTGTTTATTTTTGGTTGATCTCGAAGCATTTGATATGCAAATAAACAAAAGCTAAAAGCAAAACTTGCACAAACAGCAAACAAAAGCAAAGTCCTTCATGTGTATGTGTGTGTTTGTGTGTGCTTTTGTATGAATGTATTGTCTGAGCATGCGGCACTCACAAAACATTCATCAATTATCAAGTGAAAAGAGCCTCGAGACTAGAACGAAAAAGCAATAAATCTAAACAAGGTCCCAAGAGACTCGACTAGAATCACTACCAAGAAGGACTACAATAAAACACATGATGTGCGTTATATAAGGATAAGGATCAGATAAAAAGAGACGGAGATGATGATGGCAAGGGAGAGGGGGATGGATAGCTTTTGATTATGCGTATTGATGCATGTCCAGAGAAATTCATTCACATTCACTTTGCTGTTGCATAAACCAGCTTTGGTTGCATGAACAATACAAATGGCGAAAAGAATGGTTGAAAAGTAGCTCACTCACCTTTCGCAAAATCACTGAGTGAAGACTTGCTAAGACCAGCAAAAAAAAACTAAAGGATAACAGATGAAGAAGAAAAAGGAAACTAAGAAAAAACTACAAGTTTAACACGCGTTTGCTTGAGTGACTTTGGCTTATCAAATTGTTAGGCAGAGGGAGGAGTGAGGTGGGAGGATTAGCAAGTTGCAACACGTACGTCGACGTAACAAATACAAATTTAAGTAAAACAAGCTTTGGCAACAAAGTTGGCAGAGTGTAAATTTTTCTTGCGCTACTTTGCACTTTTAGTTTTTCGGGATGCAGGCAGTGTGTGTGTGTGTGTGTGTGTGTGTGTGACGTCTCTGCAGCATTAAACTAACAACAGAGACAAACGAAACGTTGCGGCAGACCAGAGAGACAGAGAAGCGGCGGGAGCAGAAGAAAATCCATTGATTTCGCTGGCTAAATGGAAAGACTGAGCGTGTGAGTGGAGGCCGAAGGAGACCCAAAGGACTAAGCAGAATAAGAAGAAGAAGAAGAAGATGTGCAGCACAAGCAGATAGTGTGTGGGGCAAGGGGCATGGGGCATTTCAAACTGAAAGGCGTTCAGCTGGCAAACATAAGTCGCACACTCAAATCAATGGCATTGACAGTCGGCTTTGTGTGTGTGTGTGTGATTGTGTGTGAACAAGCTGTCGAGGGGAGGGGGAGGTGTAAAGGGGACACGGCAATTGTATTCATTTGACTTGGCAACCAATTGTTGCAAGTGCCAATTGTTGTAATGGAAATTCGCAGCAGGCAATCTTCAAATAAAACCAGAGCATTCACACGCACACACACACACACTTTAGAACACACACCATGCAAATTTAAATGCGCAACATTTCAATTGCAAATGTTGAATTAGAAATCGAATTCCATGTTAAATATTTACATAGGTATTATACAAATATTTTCATTCTTTTGCAAGACAATTAGTTCTTATGTAATATTTAAAGTATATTGGGAAGAATATTTGAATGTCTAAAACCATTTATTATTTATTGTATGAGCTCACAAGGAAAAAGGGAACAGAAGTTTAGTTAAGAATTTGCATATAAATTGATATAGAATTACTATTATTGGATATTTTACAAAGAGCTTTGACTACGGGCTATAAGTTGTATCGAATCGAATAAAGCAATCTATGTAAATGGAACATTTTTATAATGTTTTCTGATAACTTTTAAACACATATAATATTTAAAGTGCATCAGTTTACAAGCAACAATTTATTCAACATTGAAAAGCCTATCCATTCTATTCCATTCCACATAAGAACTCTAGGCACATCATCCATATATCTATATATATTAGATCTTGTAACAACAGAATATGATATCATCTTTTCATGGTAAGTACACACATCTTACAAGTAGGTAGTCTATGCATACATACATACATACATATATTCAATTTGTATACTTATGCCATTTGTCTTCTTTTTTTCTTCTTGTTGCTGTTTGTGTAAACAGAAAGCTCCGAAAAAAAATGTGACTAATAGTAAAGAAAACGTGCAACGCGGCTGCCGACAACGACGACGACGACGACGACGACGCCGACGTTTCGCACAGATAAAAGGCAACAATAACAAATAACAAACGAAAAAAAAGATATACGAAAAACGAAACGAAAATTAAATAAATAAATGTGAGTAAAGTGAGAGCGCAACACGGTGAATGCGATTGCTAAGGGGGCGGTGGTGGTCTAAGGGAATTGAGGGGTGGCTGTAGCAAGGGGGGGTGTTGCGTTACAGGCGTTGAGAAGACGTGACAGCATAAATGGCGGTCAAAAATGTGTTCCGAGTGTTTTATTTGTATTTGTAATTGCGCTTATGCTTGCCTCACTCTCTCTATGTGTCTGTGTGTGTGTGTGTGAAAACAAATTTTCAAGGATTGCAATTACAACAACAGCCAAGCAAGCAAACAAACCAGCCAGCAAAAAGCTGCCAGACAACAACAGCAACAAAAGCAACAATAAAGAGTAGAAAGATAAAAACTACCTTGGCCCAGAATTGAGGCGCATAAATACAACGCACCTATATTGCCTGTGTGTGTGTGGGTGTGTCCATCTGGCAGTGTGTGTGTGTGTGTGTGTGATTGTATTGGCAGCAGATATCGAGCGCATTGAGCTAACTGCAAGAACAACAACAAAAACAGCCGCAATAACAAGCAACAATAAATGACGACGACGATGTCGCTACTTTAGTCGCTGCCACCCCCGCCGGTGTGCGGGGGGGGTTGAACGTTGCAAGGGCAAAAGAAAAGCGCCTTCATTCCACAACGAACTTTGGTTTGAAATGCATTTTTCTTACAAAACCAAATTTCTGTGTGCCAAATTATTTAAGTAAATTATTATTTTATGCAAATAAAACAAAAAAGGTTACTCAACTTTTGATCTTGCTTCAAGTGCCAGCAAAGTTTACTTGTTATTAGTTCAAGTACTTTCTAAAGTTTACTTAAAAACAAAATAAAGCGTAAATAGTATACGAATATGAATACTCTTACATTTTGCCTTATCTACAAAAATTTATTTTTTTCTCAATCTCAACTTAACATAAATAAAAAGAATTACTATTTCAAAAATCTTATTATATTTATATATGTCTATTATCAATCACATTCCATAACATTGCGACAAAAAATGAACATATTTCAAGTTTCCCGTTTCAATATGTATATTGAAATTGTAAGAGGAGCTTAGACAAAGAATTCTGTTTGTGGCTAAGGTTGAAAAGTAAAACGGCACACATATCGAAATCAGAGAGCTGTTAAATAAATAGTTTCGCTTTTGTTCCCTGATTTGCACGTCCCAAATGCACTGTGCAGTTGACGTCGCCGTCGCTGTCAGCGTCGCCGTCGTCGTCGGTTGACTGCGGCAGCAAATGGGGCAAAATGCAGGCACAAAGTGCACACTAAAGACGTGACCAAGACGTCAAGAAAGCAGAAAAAAAAATATAACGAAGAGCGATGTTTAACGTAGCGTATGCGCAATATGCTTACAATTGGTCAGCAACACCGTTCATATCGGCAGTATGACAGCATAAGGCGGCGGCGCCTTCGACGTCGTCGAAAGACGTGTTCGATGACTCAAAAGCAGACAAAGAGACAATCGTAGTGAGGTGGGTGGCATGAAGGGTAAGAAGTCACTGCTGGGTCGCTGCTTATCAGTGACAAAGTTTGTTCAAGTCGAGGCACACTGTAAACACTGAACCAAAAGAGAGAGAGAGAGAGAGAGACCCATACTGTAAATGAAACTGAGACTGAAACTGGCTGAGGCTATTTGGAGGGCTTAAAAATGTCAACGCGTCGCATCGATAAGCTGGGCGGGGAGAGAGGCGGGAAGACAGCAGTGCAACGTTTGTGGCCAAGTCAAGGAATGGCAAAAAAGCAATATTTGGTCGTTGAACACGTTTTTCAATTTCCCCAAGACAAGAACAATTTGTACCAATATTGTTTTCGTGTGTGTGTGTGTGTGTGTGTGTGTGGTAAAAAACAATGAACCTTATTTTTGTTTGTATTTTGTGTGTAAATTGGTATCTTAACTCATACATATATCTTTGACCGCCTTTTTGTGCAGTAATAAAGTGGAGCAACAACCACAACAACAACAACTGAATACAATTAAAATTATTTATTAGTTGGGCTGCTGCGAGTTTGCCATCTTCAAGTACAGGCTGGCGGCAGCAGCATCGAAAATTGGCCTCAACACTCGCCAAGAATGAAAACAAATTCAAAGATGGCAACAGCAGTCGCAATACTAGTCGCAACAGCCGCAACAACGGCAACAACAACAGGCGGCACATTTGGCCATGCCTTTTTGGCCATTTGCCAGATACTTTTGGTGGCTGCCTCCCAACAAGAAGCACAACAATGCCAACAACAGCATCATTTTGTATCCATCTTTGCAACCTCGGCCAACTTGGCTTTGGACTAAAGCTTATTTATGTGCGTTGGCTGCAAAATATGGCGCACAAACATTTTTAGCTTATTTACTGCAGTCTACAACAACAACAACAACAAGAAGATGGGGGACAAGCTGAAAGCAAATTGGGTGGGTGGCAGCGCCAAAGATGCAATATTTTGCTGCATATTTGCGATAAAAATATTTGGTTGTGCCAACAAAAATTGTTTATGACTGATCGAAGGGCTCAAGTGGCCAAGAAAACAACAAAAAAAGAAGAAACATAAATGCCAATAGTTTAGTTAAACATATGTTGAATTATGGCTCTTTAACATTTCACTCGTGAACTTTTGCTTCGGCCTAGCCGCAACTTGCAACCGAATTCAGCTACGTATTTACTTAACCTGATTTGGGCCGACAAGTGAAAATAACGAAAGAGAGAGTGAAAAGACGCAAACAAACAAACAGCGACAACAACAAAACAAAACTTCTTCACATTCTCTCAGCTCAAAGAGTGCAAAACTTCTCAACGTTTTTATTCTTATCAGAAGTTGAAGCAGCAGCAGCAGCAGCGCAGATGAAGAATGTTGAGCCAAATGTTTCAACAGAAATTCAGAGCAAAGCAAAGCGTAATGATAAAGTCAAGTCAGTGAACTCTCAACAACAAACAAATACGAACGAATGCTTATCAGTAATAAATGTGTTTTTGTGTCTAAATAATTGTCAAAAATGTATATTTTAACTTATACACATTTTGATAACTAAACGCGAGAAAGAGAGGCGTGGGAAAAATGACAATACAAAAAATAATTTGGTTTTTGCAGATTCTTCTACCTGTTGTTTGGACGGACAGTTCGAAAGTTGAATGATCCGCGAGCTTGTGGTGATGATAAGCTTTGAACAAGTCGAATGTGAATAAACTGAGGTAAGCGTCGCATAATTTACTTTGATGTATTACCCGTAGAGATCATTGCAGCGAAGCTACTTAATTACGTGCGCTTTTTTCGCATTTCACTCGTTCTTTTGAAATTAATTAAGGAATTGTCACATCAATCAGGCGCCCACTTAGCCAACTGACGACGACGACGACGTTGTTCTCTCGTTGTTCAAGAATTTTGAAATAAACAAATAAAAAACATATACTTATATGTACTATAAAAAGAAGAAGGAGAATGCTGGAAAATAGATTTACGAGTCTCGCAAATTTATGACAGATGTAAAAATTGTCAGCGCTTTTTATGGCCGACGTTTTTTGACGCTTGACTGAAGTCTGAAGAGCATATCCGATGAGTGACCAGCTGGCCATATCCATGGCCCTGGCTGACTGGCAAGCTACCTTACCCTACACACCGCCTCCCCCTTGTCACCCACCAACAACTGACTGGCTGACTGACGGACTGTGTTCACGACAAGGCAACAAAGTTTAAAACACTTGCGTTGATAATGAGAAAAGTTCTTTGCACAATTCGTTCTTTCTTCGTCCGTTTTTTTTTTTTGTTTCGTTTCGTTTTCATTATTTCGCATGCTTTCTTTGTGCAGGCGGCCAAGACACAAAAGTCTTCTTGCTGATGATTACAATGATCCTTGGGCTTGTAATGAGATATGCTAAAGCACTCTTGTCTAAACAGTATTTTATTTATTTATACTATATACCTTTGTGTTGTTTTGTTGTTGCTTTCTTTGTTAGACACAGGTGCGCCTCGATTTTGTATTATTCTTTGCTATTTTTATAAGCGTTTCGCTGAAATGGCAATTTCTTACAATAATAAATACAACTTAATTCCAGCTAAGCTTAATGGCAGAACTTATAAAAAGAAGCTATTTATGAGTAGTTGAACGGGCAACAATACGGCTGGGTCAAAGTAAAGTAAAGTGCAAGATTTATGTGTTTTTTTTTTAATAATAAAATATTTTCCTTTTTGTTTTTAAACATTTAATTTTATTCACTTGAATGCATTTAAGTATTTTCGCCATAAAAATGAAAATTGACATTTTGATGGTGAATAAAGGCAAAATAAAATACCAAAAAATCAAACACATGAAAATTTAATATTCCCAATTTTATGTGTTGATGCACAACGATGCAACCCGCAAGCCATTGCTAAATAAACATACGCTGCGTATGCGTAATAAAGTATAAGTAATTTCTCACCATTATTGGCATTTAAAACTTTTGCAGGCGCACTTACAAAGAAAAAGAACATTTTTCACAACACTTCAAGGCAATAAATTACGAACCTTTTTGCGAAAGTTTTTTGCTAAACCTTTTTCACTGCTACTGCAAAATGTATCCAAGTATAATCCATAGAATATAGAGAGAGAAAAAAATATACCCGCAGCACACAGAGAAACTTTGTTTTTGCAGTCTGTCCAAGAACTTAGCACTCACTCGATGCAGTTTTTTATGTGAAACTAATGCAGAAAATACTGTCACCCTTTAAAAATACATATATTCGTGTGTGTGTGTGTGTGTATCCAAGAGATGCCTTCGAATGCCGAAAAAGGTTGTGTGTGAATAAAAAAAAACTCAACTCGCGAAAGAAAATGCACAAAAAAGCGAAGCAAAAATAATGTTTTACTTTGCATCTGTTTTACATAGTGCCAAAAAGTGCAGTTGAAAATATTGAATTAAAATTTCGAATATGCAAATTTGTAAATCCAATTGTTTTGTTTATGTTTTTAATATATGTACATATATAACATATATTTTGTTTAACTTTGTTAGTGTGAAAAATTTTGTTTTGATTTTATTTATGGAAATTTCCAGTTGGCACTTCACTTCGACACACAATTCCCAATTGGTTGATCAATTCGAAATTTTATTTTTGCAAATTTTTTGGTTTTATTTTTTTTTTTGGGAGTTTGTTTAAAATTGCCGCAAATATGTTTGCTGTGTTATTTTTAGTATCGTCGGGCAATGAAACTAGAAAATTTTTCACTCACTTGGAAAATGCCGCTGCACGCACTTTTGTTGTGATATTTTGTTGTTGTTGTTGGTTTCCAATTTGTTGTTGTTGCAGTTGCTGTTTGTTTGTCACTTTCGAGTTTTTACCCTTTGCATTTGTGGGTATTTTTATATAGAGCGCCGATAGGAAAAACTCGACGCGTTGCGATATTATTTGTTGTTGTTGGATTTTTTTTGGTCCGTTTTTATTTTTAGCGTTTTCTGAAATTTTCTGCGGTCAGCGATTTAAAAATAAACACAGGAGCAGCTCCGCATGGATTGCACTTAAGTTAGGCATGGACATTAAATCTGATGGATTGACACGATGTTTGATAACTCCAACATACTGGGAACAGCGTGAGAGAACTTGGAAACTTTTCTTTTAAACTCGCGCCACACTTAATTGGTTCGTTTTATTTTTGGAACTTATGTTTGGGTTCTTGTTAAACATGTGCTTTGCTTGTTTGGTTTCGTATTATCAGCGCACACTAATTTTTTGTTTTGTTTTTGTTTTTGGTGTGATATTGAAATTGAGTTTCGGTTACAGTTCAACACATGCGATATCTTTAACGGCGGCTGCCTTTTGTATTTTAGTGTCCAATTCACCGCTCCGGCGTTCTACTCACTTCGATGAACATCTTGTAACTATTTTCAAAAAGCGCACGAACGCAGCTGCAGAGCAACGACGGCAACGGCAACGACGACGACGCTGCGGAGCGCACAAAAATCAAACCAGCAGCAGCAGCAGCAGCAAGCAGGCAGACAAACGAAACCGAAACCGAAACAGAGACCGAGACCACCACACAACAACAACAACACCAACAACAACGACAAAAACAGCAGCCAGCGACAGCACCAACTCAAGAACACACAACAGCAGCAGCAACAGTCGTCGATGACTGTATGTGTGTCTGTGTCTGTCGAGAGCGCCAGAGAGTATAATTCAAAGTTAAAGAGCTAACGCAAGAGAGCGCTGCTGCTTGTGCTTTTGTAAAAACGCAGGCTACAAGAAAGAAAGAAAACAAAAAATAACAACAACGAAGCGTAGCATCCGCGTGTTGCGCTGTTGGCTACTGAAGAACTGAAGCACTGGCCAGCCGAATCGTACGACCAGCAACAGCAGCAGCCACAGCCGAAGCCGAAGTCAGACGAATTGTAATACGATTCGTATGAGTGACGAGACAGCGCTTCGTGCGCGGGCGAAGAGCGCCATGATTACTTAAGCAGTGACTAACTAACAGCTAACAGAGCGCACGAGCCAAATATGTGGACAGAGTCAGCGACAGAAGCCAAGCCAAGTTTCATACTGCTACTACATACGTGTTGTATGACTGTATATTCTGTATTCGGCTTATTTGGCAGCGCTGTTAGCGCGAGGTGTGCACTTAACAGTGCTGTTGTGATGCTTTTTAACCCCTTGGTAGAAAGCCATATGGTGGATCATCTAAGCTGCACTACAACAAATTGAATGACTTATTTAATTAGCTGGAATTGTCAGCGCAAATAGCCTGGCAACTATAATTACACTAGATCACAAAGTTTGACAGACAAAATGGCCGCAAGCGAATCTGTTCATTAAAGTCACAAAATTAAGAACAACAGCGACGGCGACAGCGACAACAAAACAGCCAGAAGTGCAACAACAAAGCTGAATGGAATGGAATGGAACGGACCGAAGCCAGCAGTGACAGGCAACAATGCAAAACTTAAGTACAATAAGCGCTTATTAAATGTGCTGAATGCGAATAAACTTTTAGCTAAATAGAAAATGGCGACCGTAAGGACAACGTCGCGACGTCAACGTCAACGGCAGCGAAACAATGGCCGGAAATCCGCGCTGCGGAAACCAAACGATGCGATGCGTTGCGTTGTTGCCACTTGGGTGCCGTCAGTCACCCGCAAAATGGCAACCCACCCCCTTTCGTTCCTTGCAATAATTTGCAATGACGCTTAAAACAAAGCGAGCGTAAAATGTTACGATATTGGGGTAGTGGGTGGCTTTGGCCTGACGCTGTTCCGATTGGGTTTCCCAGCATAAGTTTTCCTCAAAAGCTTATGAATTTTTCAAGCGCAAAGGCTATAAAATGCAGCTCAACTTAATTTCTCGGTAGTTTCAAAATGTAATTTTTAATTCTAATGCATAAATCAAATATTTCTCTTCCTAACTCCCCTTACCCCCCTCGCTGACGCTGTCGCTGTCTGCCTCGCGAATATATATTGATTAATGAGCCGTGGAGCAACTGCACATTGCTTGGCACTTAGCACGTGCTGCCAGGGATCAGGGATTCAGGTACAAGGACAACAAGAGAAACAGTCAGTCGCCTTTGTCGAGCTACAAGCAAAGTTATTTATGGGCGCCTCAGAATGCAATTTGTTGTGGTCAACAAATCGCCATACAAATCTGCGACCCAAGCGATCATTAGAGAAACAGAGATAGAAACGAAACCGAAGACGGGAGGGTCAGGAGACGACAGGACGGACTAAGTTGATTAGTCACGTCCATGGAATGCCAAAAAGTTAAGAAAGATGCTTGGCACCCCAATGAAAATAAGGTGAGGTGCCTGCTCCCCCGAAAAAAAAAAAAAAATACAAATCAAATGCGCTAAAAGCGTCCAAGAAATCAGCTTAAGCCAAATGGCGTTAATCCATGAATTATTGCCTAAAAGCATGCCAAAGCGCATTAAGTTTTTGACTTTGGCGCAAAAAAAGCTCAGGTAAAGCGATAAACAGACAAACGAAACAGGACAACTTTAACAAAAAAAAACAACAACAACAACGAGAACAACTTCAATAACAATGACAACAACAGGTAGTAGTTAAAAGGTAGTAAATAAAGCGTCGAATAGTCAATGCTCTTGCTCAGAACAAACAAAAATGTTTGGAATTTAAAAAGAAAAATATTAAAAAAAAAAACTTTATTTTTGAAAAATTATCTGTACAATAATATTTGTCCCTAAAGTCAACTTTAGATATGTTTGTTCTTTTTTTATAATAAACTTTTGGAACATTAAACTTTCTTAAAAAAAAACTGTTTAGTCAAATAGCAAAAGCAATCTTATGTAAGAAATTTTAATTTTAGCTCAAACTTAAACAAATCTTAGAATCCTTAGTTCAAATAGCTCATCCATAACATCTTTACTTTAAGCCTTAACTTTTATAAATATTAGCTAATATCAGTCATTATACCCATTGTTAGGGCAAGAAAACGACGAAAGCAAATCAACAAAGAAACATTAGTAATGTCCATGAAAGTGCCAATGAATAACATGAAAGATACATTTGCTTTGCATTTGTATCTGTATCTGTATTTGTATCTCTACAACAACAAGAGAACCCCCAAAACAACACAAACACAAATTGCCAGCAAAAGCAACAAATATCAAATAAGCCCAATTTGGCATTTTTTTTTTCTTTTGACCGCACCCAAGAGCTAAAAGGCAGCTAAAAGATACCCAAAACTCTTCTATAAGGCACATATTTTGCGATCCGTTTTGTATAAGTGTGTGTGTGTGTGTGTGTGTCGCGAGCATTCTTTTTTTTTATGAGTATTGACATTATAATCAACGCCGTTTTCAATTTCAACAAACCGCCCAACCGACAACAACAACAACAAAAAAAGGTGCATCCCAAAACAAAAGTAAAAACGCCAAATACGAAATAAAAAATGGTTCTGTTTGCCTTTTTTTTCGTCATTCATTTTTATCTTCCACAATGTTTTTTTTTGTGTCTTCGGCAAAACAAAAAATATGTAAATTATGACTGCAAAAAAATAAAGGGAGAAGAATAAAAAGCAAACTATGTGTGTGTGTGTGTGTGTGTGTGTGTGTGTGTGTGTGTGTGTGTGTGTGTGGGGCATGCGTCAGTCACCTGTGGTGTATCATTTTTTCGGTGATGGGTCTCTTCTTTTTTTTATTGCTTAGTTTGCTTTTGGTATCTTGGCCGCTTGGCCCCTGTGGCCTCGATTTTAGCTTCGATCCCATTGCATAGTTGTGAACTTGCTCCTGCTTGTCGCCTCCCCAAGGATTGTATACCGTTTTAATACATTACACATGCTACAGTTAGTTACCGTTGCAACAGACAAGGGGGTGTGGGGGGACAGAGCGCTATCTAAAGGCATGCGGAGCACGTTGAGCAGCATTTGGGAATTCCTGTGGCGCACCTAAAGTTTCAACTCTGTGGCATTTGCGGCTTTTTATGCACATGTTATTGATTCAAATAACTTAACTTCAATGGAGTGCACTCCACAAATATTTGAAGTTCATATTTTATTTTAGTATGTATTTATTTTGTTTTGCCTCGAAAATTTGTATTTATTCTGAGTTGTTATCAATCAATTTTTACCGGCTTCATAAAATTGTATAAATATTTGAGAATCTATTTATTTAATCTAAATAGGATTTAAAGACTTTACCAATTTTTTATTTAACCTCTGCTGCTTTGACTTTTGCTTACTTCAATTACACTAGTCAAAAACAAGAATCCAATTGTATAAGAGAATCAGCAAACATAATTGCCTGCAGACAAAAGTCACTGACAAACATACACACACATACACATGCACACACAAAGTGCTAGGTGTCATTTCAGCAGCTCTGATCATATTTAATGCTTCGCACTCCCCTTTACCCCATTTTAAGACCCTCTTTTCGAATAGTCCACAATGTTTTCACAGTGCTGACAACTCTCATCTGTCAACGGCAGTGCTCCACTTCGATACCGATAACGATTCTCGTTTCGACCGTGTATGTGTGTGTGTGTGTGCATTAAATGTCAATAACCATAACTTAATTCATTTGGATTTGGTTTGTCTTTCACATGGCTGGCCCGGGCCCGGTCCCGGTCCCGTTCATCGCCCCACTATCGGATTCGAGCTGTTTGCATTGCCCCACAAAGGTCAACTTTGCTATGCTTGTCAGACTTCTACATACGCCCCCCAACAATCCCTCCCCCCCTCTGTCTGATAGTGTGCCATGCAGCTTGAGGTATCATCGTTGGGCTGCTGCTGGCAAAGCACATTGAAATTGAATATGTGCAGTGGACAAAAAATATTGACTCGGGTGCAGTTTTTGGGGTGAACCATAAATCAAACTGATTGTCAGGTCGGTTAGCGGGAAGCGGGTAGTGGGCAGCAGTAAGAATGTCTGCTGTGGCATCGTTTGAATAAGCTATTGATAACAGCATTAGGCTAATTGTCCGTTTGCCAACGCCAAAGGATTATAAAGCGATTTAGGAAGTTATTAAGCTAATGTTTCCCAATCCAAACACATAATGAGATGATAAAGTTGAGATACTTAATAATTGCTATTTGCATCGATAGTGCAGAACGTTTTCAAATAAAGTAAAAACAATATTTAAAATATTTCAACAGTCATTTAGCTCTTGAGAATCGATTAGAGACCCAAAATCAATATGCTCAAAAGATATTTGTGCCAAGTGAAAGTGTATATATAATAAAGCAATAAATTTAGTCCATCTGTCGTCCACACACTCACTTTACATCCTTTAGCAAACCGACAATTGCTTTCTGAAAAACATATATTGTTTTGGCAGTTTTTGTATTATTTGCACTAACCGCAAAGCTCAAACAGATGCTCCTTAAACAAACCCCCTACAGCATTTTTAGGTCAACAGCAATGTTTACACACAATTACTAACTGCCGCAGATTTTAAAGCATTTATACACAATTTAATTAGAACTTTAATTAAATGACTTATGTAAGTATGCGTTTGCTTGTTTGAAGTGCCAAACCAGAAATGTGCTAACCCGCAGCAACATGTTGCACAGTCAAACATCCCTTCGTCACTTTCAGGCCTGCCACCCACAAATAAAAGCATTTAATGCTTTGTTGGTGGCTAACATCGTGCCACACCCCCTCCAGCGCCAGAAAGAACATCGTGCAACGTGCTGGCCATTCATTCATTCACTCATTAAGCGTCAGCCATCGCAGGCAGCTGACGCCGCATGCGGTCCACTGAAGCGGGACGAGCTTACAGCGAGTGGCAACGAGTGGGACGCAAGGTGGCTGCTGTGGATATTGTGTGGCAGCTGTCTGGACATTGTGTGGCAGCTACATAATTTTTATTGCATTGGTTTCGGTCTTTTATGCTGCTTTTCGGCTAGTGCGCCAAATTAATTTCCCATTTATGCTACATGCTGCCGAAGTGAAATTAAAAATCTTTGTTACAATGTCGCATTTGTGTGTTTTATATGCTGGCTGCATTTCGTTTTTGGGAACATGAAAGAACATTAAAATTCACTGCTGTGCCATACGGAAAAGGTCTTAATGTGCTTCACCTTGCTTGCGAACACAACGAAAATCTATAGCTTAATGTTGCGGAACAAATGAACTTAGTACCTTTAAGACCTTGTGTAAGTTTGGCACTTCTTCAAAGCGTTGAATTAACCTTGAAACGAACGAATAACATTTTATCGAAGACTCGCTACGCATTTTAATTGAATTTAATTAACTTTTTTCTACTGCTACGCCCGCCCGATGATACTTTGAATATGGAAAAGCGACAGCCACAACGACTTTAAAGTTGACAATGAAGCTGGCGACGCATGCGCGCAGACTAATTGCTCGACGACGCGACGTCGACGTGGCAACAACAACAAATCATACAATGGGAAACTAGCCAAAGTGGTGGGCGGTTAAATGGGCGGGTCGTCGGCTAGTTATTTAAGTAATAATTGCTTAACTTTGAAACCTGGAGAAACAATGGTTGGATTTGCCGGCAAAGTCGTGGCTAATTAAGTGAGTACTTTTGTGTTTTTCCAAGACCGAAGAGAATTGTGGAGAATTTTAAATGCCATAAGATTATGGCATTTATGCAAGGCAACAAAAAGCTATGTTTAAATTATAAAAAATAAATATTAAAAGAATATATCTAATTCGTTCCACTGTCATTATAAATACATGTTGCATGTGTCCGGCAAATAAAAAAAGCATGCAACTTATACATTAATCAATATGGTTAATAAACTTAATTAACTTAAAAGGAGCTCATTCAACCAATTTTTATACATATTTTATTTTCATTAAATATTATTTTTGAGACTAAAATAAAATTAAGAAAACAATAAATTGCACACCGAAAATTTTGAAATTGTGCAAACAGCTTAAGAATAAAATCTTAATAAGAATCAAATATTGTTTGACATCAATTATCCGTTTCCGCCCACCTTTGAGTGCACCTAACTCACCGATTTTAAATTTGTACTTCAAAAGTTTTGTGTGTTTTTCTATTATTATTATCACTCGAAATGCTCGTGATAGGGAAGCATGAACTTGTGCGAAGCAAGGCCTCTTTTGGCTCTAGCTCTTGTGCAAACAATAATTATGGCTAATAGCCCTTTTTTTTTATTATTCATTCTTGTAGACCTGTAACAATATACCATGCCAAGAGTTCCAAAGTGTTTGCTATCTAAATTTTGGGCTTTGCGCTTTAGATTTGCAACCGGCACACCAGTTAGTCAAGTTGATAAGTCTTTGGGCTGGTTTGGTTTCATCATTGCGCTTATCGCATTAAACAGCCTCAGCAGAAAAAAGATACACAATGCAAATATTGTATCTAAAAATTGTAGCGCCTTGGCTAAGATACTATAAGAAAATGTCTTGGTTGTGTTGAAGAATTTATCGTTGCTGTATTCATTTTTGGTTTTTTGTTTTTGCAGTTTTTGCTGCTCGTCTGCTGACCCAAAAAAAGAGCGAGCCAAAGCAGACAAATTAAACAAACGTTGGACCCAAAAACCCCAGAACGATTCAGCAAAGTCAGCCAGCGCCTTCAAGTGCTCCTCCAATCCAAAGCAATCCCACTACCCTCAGCTCACTCCCCGTCGCTTACAGCCTACGCCTTGTCCGACATCATCATCTGAAACGTTGGCGTCGTCATGAAACACATTTTTGTGTAAATCTTGAGCAGCTCAGTTGGCATTTGGCAGTTTGCTGGCTGCTGGCTGCTGCGTCTGATTGCTCATTGGGCTGCCTGTTGCCTGCTGCCTATGTGCAATTGTTATTTTTGTGGCACAGAAGTTGGCGCGGCGCGGCAGACATATGGCAAAAAGCAGGCCAACTAATAAAGTTGATGCACTCTCACATAATGAATGCACAATTGAATATGTTTATGGGCGAACATGAAAGCGAAAAGTTTAGCGATCATCGTGCAGAAAACGAAAACAGTCTTCAACTGATCTATATAACAAGCTTTATGTCTCATATCGTGAACAACAAATGAAGATATATAGAATTTAAGAATATTTTAACACAAGTTTCGATACTGTATTAAAGGCATTCCTTGTTGTTATTGATCCAAAAATGCCCACAATCTTATTGTTAAAGTATGTGCTTTCAGTTAGTTAGTCAATAGACGCTTTAATGCTTACACACACACACTACACACATACATTCGAATAAATGTCTTTTATGAGTTCACCTTCTGAGAATGGTGCAACTTCCTTTTTGTGGGCAATACAAATCGCTGGCCATTTACAATGGCTGCCACTTGATATTACAGTTACACAATTCCTGGACGGCTTCTTACAGCAACAGCTCAACACATTTAACAAAATAAATAGTAACGAGTATGTGGTGTAAATCTTCGAGTGTGTGTGTGTGCAAGTGTTTGTGTGGAAGTACTTTGCTACAATCTGTGGCTGATGCTGTGGCTACTTCATGTCGCGCACAATTGCCACTAATTTAACGCTGGCTTTTTTTCTTTTCTTCTTATTTCTTTTGCTTTGCTTTGGTTTTGCTCCTCTTTTGAGCTGAGCTGCTTTCTTAAATCTCAAAGCTGACACTTTTGTGCTGCTACTTACACACACATTACACTACACACACACACACACACACACTCACAGCGATAGCAATACATTTGCAGTTGTGAACTCTTGAGGCCATCACTAATCTGCGTCTTTTATAAAAAGCTTCAAGTCAAAGCGAGGTCAGGCCCAGGCACTCTTGGATTTGGTATTGGGACTCGGGGGCGCGGACTCTGGAGTCGAAGCGACTTGACACTAAAGTATCTCTAATGAGACTTAAGCACTACTGTGCACTTCCGACTGCCGCCCTCCCCAAACATCCAGCTGCCATCCAACGTTGTTGGACTTCTTTTCTGTTTCTGTTACTCAAGTTGACAATTTCTATGGCCAAAATCTTTCAATGTTTACGGTCGAGCTTTTTGTTCTAGTCCCCCGAGGCGATACAATAAACAAAATAACAAATAGAAAAGAACTCAAATAGAAAACTGTTCTTGAAAAACAATCATCAAACAACGACCACAACAAATTGCCCAAAGACTATGAAATCTAAATGCTATCGAAACTATATATTCGCAAAGTGCAAATAAAGAATGAGAGAGCGTCTCTCTCGCTCTTTCTAGCTCTTTCTCTGTCTGTCTATCTATCTGTCTCTTTGAATGTTTAGTCTATCACACACTCTCTCTGTTTGCATAATGCATTGTAAAGATCAAAATCAACTTGGGCCAGCCAACGATAAGAATCTCAAGTGCAAAGCAGCCAGCGAAGCGTTCGACAAAAACCAACACAAATGTATCTGTGAGATTGTTTTTGTATATGCGGCGACTGCTGCTGTTGCTGCTTGTGTTAGCTCGTTTACAGCCAGCCTTCTTTGCTGCCTCAGTAGTTGCTGCTACCGCTGCTGCCGCTGCTGCTTCTGCTGCTGCTATTTGAATAAGTATTTTTCATTGAATTTCGTTGGGTTGTGGAAATTTTCAGTGGGGAAGAATATAGAAAAAAAAACAAAAGTAATTAAGATGCACGAGGCAAACGGCGGAAGCAAAAAGATGGCGAACACAAATGTGGGCGGCTTTGCTGTTTACGGGAGGGGTAATTGTGGGGGGGAAGTGTAAGTGATGAGAGCGAGAGAGCAAAGAGCAATATTGTCTCAAAGCTGTTGGGCTGGAAAAGCTGACAAAGTTGCTGCCGCGTTTCACATGAACAATTCGTGGCGATAATTTATAGAATAAATGAAATGCACTTCATGGCGACGACTTAGCCAAAGGCGACCTTCTCCATGCCCAGATCCAAGTCCGACCCAAAGCTGCTCGTCGTAATTAATCTTTGTGCGGTTTTGACGTGCTTTGAATAGTCATAGAGAACAAATCCAAGAGAGTGGAAGAGAGAGTGGGGTATCTGAGGGGCTTTTAGCAATTATGGATGGGATGATCAACATCATCATCATCATCATCAACAGTCGCATCGTCTTTTGTGTGTGTGGGCAGAGAATTGAATTTGAACCGTGGACAGAAAAGGCCAAGCACACAAAAGAGAAAGAAAGAGAGCGAAAGAGATAGAGAGATATAGACTTCTCAGATGATTAGCAATAACTGATGCTACCTTCTCTTATTTTGGACAGAACAAAATGAGTAGCTTGTTGAATGAATGCGCACAGCGACACAAGTCAAACAAAAGTGAAGACAACAAAAGCAAAAGCAACAAACCCAAACCCAAAGCCCAAAAGCAAAGGCGACTTTGACTTTAACAACGGGACAACAACAACGACGACACAAAAAAAGCTTCAAATGAAATCAAAAGTGCAAATGACAACAAAAGACAAGTTGCGCTCAGGTTTTATTTTTTTTGTTTGCTTCTTCTTCGTTTTGGCGAGAACCAAAGCCGAATGCCAAAACCACATAACCATAAGAGGCAGCTGAGCAAGAAGTATGTCTTTGCAGACGAAGTGGAATAACAAGAACAACTACTATCCGAAGCTCAAAATGTAAATCATTTGTACAAAAGCACAAGCAGAAGTAGAAGCAACAGAGGCAACAGCAGCAATAGCAAAAACCAACAACAGCGAGCCATAATCAATTGAAGTGTCTGTGTCTCTGTATATTAAATACCCTTAAAAATACCACAAATCCAGAGTATATTAAAAATTGCATACAGTTTGAGTTTGAATAAGAGACATTTTTTTCTGATTTCAATAACATTGGCGAAACGTTAAGGGCAACACTTTAAGGAGGAAGCTTGCGTCAGTTTAACAGGTTGAATCAACAAATATAATATTATCCTTTCTCTTGTCATGATATATTGGATTGAGTTAGAAAAAAGTAGCCCTAATTTCAACCATGAACTTTCCTATCAAAAGTTCTTATTTGAATTGAATGTCTAGCTTAATTTATACTTAGATATTCGCACAGATAGTGTAAGCATGATTCGTTGGTTTGTTGGCAAATTCAATGATCGACAAGTTGTTGGTCTTTTTTATTCGGAGTGTTTGTGTGATTGGAGGGCGTGACACAAGGGGCGTTTGAGGTGTTTGGTTAGTTACCAGTCGATTTGAAGGCAGCGCCAGCGGCGTAGAAGCGGCAGAGCGGCAGCAGTGCCAGCGGCGTCAACCACACAAAGTGGGAGACAAGTGGCAGCATGGACAAGTGTCATAGAAATTACGATTGTATGCGCGTGTGTGTGTGTGTGTGTGCAAGTATAAATGAAAGAACGTAACGCAGAAAAAAAAATGGAATGCATGAGACCAAAGCAAATCGGCAGCCAAAGAAGACTAGCAATCAACAAACAAGAAGTATGAGAATGCAAAAGGCAATGGCAAAAAACAAAACTCAAGCACGCACTTCAGACCATGAAGAAGAACAAGAACAAGAAGAAGAAGAGGAGCCGGACAGACTGACAGATGGCCAAAGCCATTCTGTTGCTGCTGCTGCTGATGGGACCATCTCCCTCTCTGTCTATTTCTCTGCTGGCAACGCTGGCGGCCATTGAAAGATGTCAGGTGCGGAAATGCCACAGCCATTGAGGCTGATGACGTCCATTTTTTTTGTATTTTAGTTGTTGTGCACGTTCCGGCATCGAAGTCGAAGACAACAACACAAGAACAAAGTGAAGCGCCTTAAGAAAAAGAACAGAAAAAAAGAGTCCGTCCGTAAGTCGTTGTTAGTTGGCGTTGACAGTTCAAGTGTTTACCACCAGCAGCAGCAGTAGTAGTAGTTGAAGCAGCTGCAAGTCAATTTTAATTCAATGAAACTACGTAATTGAGAATTTCGTTATTTAATATGTGTAACTAGCTCACAAACGAATGCTGTCAATGACAAAAGAATGAGAGATAAAATAGCTAACAATTTAACAGCCGATTAATTTACTCAAAGAAATTCTACGTTGATATTGAAATGTTTAAAGCAACAAACAAACAAACATTTAGATATTTATTTTATTAGCTTAGCTTTTTGTAGCCAATAAATCAAAAACTTGTCTAACCATTTAGGTAATGATGAGAGCTGCGTTATATTGAAAATTCTAGAAAGAGCAACAAGTTCAATAAATAAAACAAAATGACACCAAATCAAGTAAAATTATGTATAAACTATAAAATTGTTATGGCAAACAATAATTTATTGGATAAGTTTGAAAACAAATTGTTTGTTTTGCTGCAACAGTTGTAATTTATTATGCAATTTGGTCTTTTTGAAGATTTTTGTAAATCGTTGAAACATTTCTATAGCCAGTATACCGTTTGATAATAGTTTTTAAAACACCGATACATAGTATTTGTGTGTGCGATTGGCAGTTAATTAACTGCCCATAATCGTGCTAATTGTATGATGGAAGTCGTATTTTAAAATTGGTTATTAAGCTGCCACTCAGGTGGCAAGTAAAAAGCATTTGAAATATGAACAAATAAAACAATTAGCAATTGTAGTTTTTGAATATCAATAAAACATAACAGCAATTAAAATGTCACTGGCAAAAAATCACTCGACGACTTCCACACATGTTTGCTGTTTTATACGAATGT
Organism: Scaptomyza graminum; assembly: GCA_018901835.1. Classification (NCBI taxonomy): domain Eukaryota; kingdom Metazoa; phylum Arthropoda; class Insecta; order Diptera; family Drosophilidae; genus Scaptomyza; species Scaptomyza graminum. The sequence continues at coordinate 10,524,678 of JAEIFL010000002.1, forward strand.
ATAGATACAGATACAGCTACAGCTACAGCGTACACTTATAGATACGCATAGTGCTCGTCGATACACTTATGTAGTGCGCAGTGCTTGACATTGTCACGAAATGTATGTGTGTGTGTGTGTGTGAGGCAAGTGCTTCTGTGTTTTTGCTTGTTTGTTTGTTTGTATATATGTTTAATTTAATTGCCAATGATACGCGTCATTCAAAGCACAAATGCGATACATTACGCTGCTATCTATGACCGAGCAACAAGCAGCGATTTTATAGAAAACATTGAAATACTCTATGACAAAAGATGTTTGAAATATTTGTCAGAATCTTTGGAAGATGTCGACAGATTAATAACTTATTTTTAGTATTCTTCACAAGTAACTGCAAGCTTAACTTAACTATTGTTAGTGCATTTAACTTTCGTTATTTTGCTATTTGTTATTTTTAACGCGTTTGGTGCAAAACGATATGTCAATTGAGGGGCACTTTTGATGGACTTTCCTTGGACGGATGACGCTGCCACACGCTGACTGACTGACTTGACAAGATGACCGAGTGACAGAGAGACAAAATACTTCCCCGTTTGACTATTCTCTTTTAATTGCCTTGATGATAAAAGTCTCACAAGGTTTTTAAACATGTAATGAAAGAAATATGATTTTGACTAAACTGAAAGATTTACTAAGCGAAATCTAAATGTTACATAAGCCCTTCTTAAATAAATTGTAGAATAATCAAATGAATCACTTTTTGTTGCAAGCAGTTGTGAAATAAGTTCAAATTGTTCCAAACTCTTGTCGCAGAGCAACATTTAATCAAAGCTGCCAGCTTTGGATTATTGGGAATTGTAGGTAGGTAGGTAAGTATGTAGATAGATAGATTGGTTTTGTTTGTTGTTTGTTAGGTTTTCTGAGTAGATAGATAGGTATGTACTGAGTATTAGATATAGATGCAGTGAAGCGTATAGTTTCGCATTGTTGATTGTTGTTTGGTTTTGTTTTGTGTTGTGTTGTGTTGTGTGAGCTTCACTTGCCATTAGAAATTCGTCGCCATGGCAAAACAGAGAAACATAGAGAGAGAGAGAGAGGAAGCAGCGGCTCTGAGCTTGCTTTGCCTGTGCTATCGATGCCAGCCGATCTGGTGTTAAATTTAATTTATGGCAAACGCTGCATGCTCTACATATTTTGCGCTAGCTCTGCTACTACCATCCCATCCCATCCCATCCCATGCCATGCAACCAAACAATCTACACACCAAATAGTCGAAGGTGTGCCCCCAACCGAACGTTTGGGTCAACCCGCCCAATCGCTAATTGTCATCGACACGGTGCTTTGTTGTTCTTTTCAGCTGTTAACTGAATATGGGAATGGCACTGCTATTGTTACTGACTATAGATTACACTTAGAAAAAACTACTCGTTCAAAAAGACATAATTATGACTGAGTTTTAATTCTCAAATTTTGCTTATAGAAATTTCAGCATTTTCTCATCAAATATCAATTATGTAACGGTAACCCTGGCTGTTGGTTTTCACTTTCTTTTTAAGGTTAAGGTACGTTTTTTCTCTGCGTGCATAGACTTCGCCTGTCAATGCTACTCGTGTTCCTTCTTCTGATGGCCGTTGATGATCTCCAGTTGTGTCTCAGCTGCGTGTTTTCATGCTATCTGCCCAAAATTATCAGCGCCGACGACCTCGTTTTTCACATCATCCCATCTTCCTCTTCTTCTTCTTCTTCTTCTTAGCTATTCATCTTTTTCATCTTTCATTTGCTGCTGCTGCTGTTGATGTTGCTGCCGTTGATGTTGCTGCTGCTGCTGCTGCTGCTGTGCAGCGCATTTATTCAATTTATTTCTATTGCTTGCGTTGTTGTTTGTTTTTGTTGTCGCCGTCTTTGGGCTTTGGCCAATTGTCATTGTACTAATTCCATTAAACGATAGCAGACAGAGCGCGCCAACGCTTGCTTGCTTGCGTGCTTGTGTAATTGAAGAGCTCATCATAGGCAAGCAGTGGCAAAAGTAACAGAAGCCAAAGCCAAAGCCAAAAGAAGACGACTCGATGGATTGCTCGTTCCATGCTTCATTCAATGTACTACAAAAGTACTACTAATATACATATACATACACACATATATGTATGTGTGTGCTTTGCCTTGCGTGCTTGAGTGTCAGTTTGTCTATTGAGACATTTGACGCCTTCGTCGCTGTGTCGCGCTGTTATCAGAATTTGAAATTCTTTCAAATTGCTTCGCCTGCTGCGCTTCGCAGTCGACCCAAGCGATTGCCATTGCTGCCCTGGCACCACTTTACTCGTATTCCTCTGCTGTGCTCTGCTCTGGTCGAGCCATCCATTTTGCCTTGCCTCGGCTATACATATATTTTTTCAGTCATTAGAAAATGGTCACGAAGGGTAGCATGAATTTGTGCAAATGTGTGAAGGCGTCTTAAGACTTTTAGACATTAAATAACTTTTGCCTTTTTCAATAAGAGTTTACACCTCGTTACAGGATATCTTCTAGTCTTGCACTCTCAACTAGAGCACACACTTATTTACTATACTTTTTGCAGTGCCTTATCGTGGCGAGGGCAACTGCGAAGCAGCCAAAACGAGGCCGTCTCCACGACGACGTCGTCGTCGCCATCGTCGTCGAATGCAATTTTCTAATAATTTTTTGCCATTGTATATGTGGTAGTGAGTGCGTCTGTGTGTGTTCGTCTGTGTGTGTGTTTGTAGTCGGCACTTGTAATCACCATTAAAAGCGCTTCATAAGTTGCTGTGAGAGTTCAGTTTCCATTGCTGTTGCTGTTGCTGCACTTGCAGCTTCCTTTGAGTTGCACTGAAAATTCTGTTGCCCTTTGGCACCATATTTGCAGTCTCTCTCGGCTCCCCCCGGCTCCGTCTGCCATCAAATTCTTATGAATATGTTAAATCTGACCTAATTTGTGTGGAAAAAACTGAACGCTTAAATGAATTCGCATAATTAGATGCAGGCAGCAGTCGAATTAGAAGTTGTAGCCACAGCAGCAACTGATTCTGTTATGTAATTTCTTTAATGCGCATGAGGCGTTTCTTTGAAGAGAAATGAGACAGAAAGACAGACAGAGATGGGTAACGGAAGGACATTAATTTCATGAAAAGTTCGAATTATTTTCGTGGCATTGCTTTGATCGAAATTTGTTTGAAGTTGAGATAAATCAAAGATGAATATTTATTATTTGATAAGGAATTGGTAAAATTAAACGCCTTAAAGTAATTTGAAAACAAACCAATAACAATTTTAAATCTAATAGATTTACACTTTAACCATGATTATGGGCCACATTAACAGTATTAGCCCCGCTTTGTGACCGCTTCAAATAGCAAAAATTCCACATTATTAGGAATGTGTATTAGAGAGACGCACATAGCGGCATATTTTATCAGCAAAACCACACAAATGGCCACCGCCACCGCCGATGTCGCTGTTGCCGTTGCCACAGAAATTCGAGTGGCCAAATAACTTTTGGCTGTCACAAATGTCAACATGATTTCGACCATGGCAGATTGGTCAGCTAGCTATTCAGCATTCAACAGACGACCACAAAGCCAGCGTTGACTCGGTTGCCCACTTTGTTCATTTGTGCGCCTCATTGGACTTGGCTTTATTGGCCTCACCGGTCCGACCGACCGACTGGCTTGACTGCCTTGGCCGCAACATAACCCGCCCTCTGGCGGCAACTCAACCCATCTCCCCGTCTGCCCTCTCTTGTCGTTAACAGTTCCTTAAAAAAAACTTTGTGAAAATTGCCTGTCATGCGTTTTATTTTCACTAAGTACAAGAAATCCGAGACGGCGGGTGAGAAAGAGAGATGTCCAACAAAAAAGTCGCCCTGAGCCGCAAGAAAAATTAAGACAGTTAACGCTTTTTTCATTACGCCATTGTCATTGCCTCATCTTCTTGCCGTGCCTCCACCACCAGCAGCGTGTCTTCATCTGGACTCGGAAATATCTTTGTTTGTCCACGCGGTTGCCACACACGTCTCAATATGGCTGAGGGAGAGTTTTCCATCCCCGCTTGGCAAATTTGATAAACTGCTTTTCGACTTTATTGCTGTTTTGGCACAAAAAAATGCCATTTTATTTGCTATTGCCAATATTTTTGTCCTTTGGGAAGATTACTTCTTCTTATTTTTTTTATTAGTATTTTTATATACTTTTATGTGTTTATTATTTGACGCTGGCTTTGGTGCTTTGCCAGGCGCAAAATTGAGACATTTTCTGCTGCTTGAAACGCTTACAAAAAAAAACATGCGAAACGGCAAGGCTTTTAATTTTAATTTCTTGTATGTGAGGGAAAATCAATTGGCAGAAATAATTTTTCATGAAAAACTCAGCTGGGCTGGCAAACTATGGTAAAAATGGATGAAATGGCGAGAATGGTTGAAGAATTACAATTGTGGAAAGGGTAAAAATTATATTAGGAACCAATCAATAAGAAACCAAAAGGAATATTTAAGACAGCTAATAAAACTAGTTCTATTTTAACAAATATTATTTTAACTTGATTTAACAATTTGATTTAAAGCTTTTTATCTTTCAATATCTCGGCAATCAGCCGAAACACACTCAATAATAATATGTGATAAATGGATTTGTTATTTTATGTAAAAATGTTTTGACTTTAATCTAAATACAACGTTCAATGAGGCTGACACAAATAAATATAAATTAAATTACTCACCAATAAAACAACACGAAAACAATTACAGAGATAAAACGTACTTAATTAAACGATATCGTTAAATATTTATTGCAAATTACGTAGTTGTCTCCAAACGAAGGTCAACGTCGAGCGATTTGTGTGTGCTTTGATGTTCTGATAGAAAGCTCAGACAGTTAAGCTACTTTGAATGCGGTCGGTTGCATTTAATGACTTCATTTTTTTTTTAAGCTCGTCTGCAACTACTCGGTTAACTTTCTGTTGCTGTAACTGTTGATGTTTCGGCTCGGGACGCGCCCAGTTGTTAACAATTGTTTGGGGTTTTGTGTTATGCCAACAGCTGCAGTTGCAGCAGCAGCAGCGGCTGGGACTGAGGCTAAGGCTGCCACAATAATAAATAAACAAAGCCAGCCACTTGAAATTGGATCGCCAAAAAAGAAAAATAAACAAAAACCCAGCAGCAGCAGCAGCAGCGGCGAGACGGCGACGGCAGCTACAAATAAACACGCAGTTTTCACTTTTCTGACACTTGACTTGGCTGCCGCAGAGTCCAGAAGTCAGCTACCGGACCTCTGCCAGGCAATGATGATGTCACACACTCACACAAATGTACACAGTAAAAAACAATCTAGTAACATTTCAGTGAAATGGGAAACAATTAAAGTTGTTTAATAAACTTACATACATATTTGTTAAAATTGTTTTTGATTGAATTTTGTTACCAAAAAAATCTTAGCATAAATAATAATAAAGAGAAATAATAGTGATATATGTTTAACACTTGGAAAAAGCTATTTGCTCACCTTAAGTCGACAAATTAATTTTTTATTTTATTATTTTATTATACATACATATATGCTAATGGCAATAAATTAAATCCCTCGCTTTAATGAAACAAAAATTCATACTAGACTGCAATTGCATATCAAATATTAACAGGAATTTAAGCTAAAATTTCTTACTGTGCACAAACAAACAAACACACATACATACAGTACTTGCCTGGCAGGCGGTAGCGACAACAATAACTCATAAATGAAAAGTGAAAATCGCATGGCCCCGCTGTTTGTTGTCGTTGTTGTTGTGTCGTTGTTGTAGAAAGTTGCGCAAATTCTTTTGGCCCAGAGGGCCCTACTACTGCGACTACATAACGGATTGCAATGCATCCGAGAGTCGCGTTAAGCCCCCAAAACTCGAGATACAGTTAAATATTTGCTCAAGTGTCACGCTTCTTTGCATCATCATCATCATCATCATCATCGTCATCATCAGTCATATCCACATCATCATTATCTTATTATATTATCACTCATTATCATTGTCATCAGATGGCGCTCATCGCATCCTGTGTACGTTTTTGAGGACAGTCTGACTTGGGTGAAATCGTAGTTGGATATATGCATGTACTACATATCTATTGAATGCGCCTTCGGTTTTTTATATAGCATATACGTGCTGTTGACGCCCAGTTGCCGTTTTCTTAATTTGCGTGGCGGTCGCCGCAGCAATTTCAGTGTATTATGGACCATGGCGATGACGATGACGACGACGACGAAGTTGCTGCGCTGCAGTTGACATTGATAAAAATCATGGGGCGCGTGCTGCGTATCATACTTACAAACAGACAAATACCAAATACTTCATACATATGCCTTTAAAATGGGAGGCCACGTAAAGGCATGCGCCTTTAAACTTTTGACTTTAGCTTTCAATTTTATTTTCATTTGTCACTTGTAGTTCTTTTTATCTTTTGTGTCGGTCGTTGAGTTCTTGGAAAATGTGTGTGTTTGTGGGTCTATTGCCGTTGCGACGACGCCTTGGCGGCAACTTCTGGGCCGCTTGCATTTGCTTAGCATAAATTTAGAGTCACTTTTCTGTCACTGCTGTTGTTCTGTGGTGTCTTGCTATTGTCGCCATAGTTGTGGATGGCATTCACTTTCAGTTCTTTTGTAATTTATGCTGCGCGGCTCTCCTGAGGTCAAAACTCAGCGAAAGAACGCCAAGCAACGAATGCAAAAGTCGGCAAAACTTGCCACGGAAATAATTGAAACACTCTTAAAAAAGTTAAAGAGCTACTGCCTGTCGCCACTTCAAACACTTGAACAAGAAAAAAAAAGTGTTTAATCCGGAAAACGTTAGCTGTTAAAACTTAGTTTAATTACTGCTCAAAAACGTTAGAATATTTATAAGTTTGTAAAGAATTTTCTGTAGTGGACTTTTGCCATAACTTTGTAAAATATAATAAAAAATATATAAGCTCATAATTATAAAACAGCTATGGCTGAAAATTGTATTTTAAGAGACTTTTGAATGCATATTTGCCAGTTGAATTTGTGTTTAGGATTTGTTGTCATGTTTGCAGACATGGTTATGATTTTCTCTCTCGTTTGGCTTAGAAGTGTTTGCAAGCTTGAATAAGTTTTGCTGTAGTTCATATGTATTTATTGCTAACATCATGATAAACTTACCAACTGAACTTCCAAGGCTATGAAACGCAAACGGAACCCATTTCACTTCGGTTTGGGAGCGGATGGGAGCAAGGATGCAGACAGCTGAGACTCGAATTTGGGGTTTCGTTGGCAAGCTGGCAGCAGGCGGCATTTAAATAAACAATGTGCACCGCTTTAAATTTATGCGCATATCAAGCTGACAAGGTTATGAAAATGCCAAAACAGCCAGACTGTGTGTAGTCAGTCTCTCGATGTGTGCCCAGTCTAACCCCTTTTTACATCCATCCCACTTCCATTTCCATTCTTCACTTGCTGCTGACTTGGCTTCTGCCTCAATGTCTGTGTGTGAATTTTAGCCGACTTCCAGCCAGCTGCGTCACCTGTGATTCATCTACAACAGAAGACTTTTAGGCATTTGTTTGTCTTGAGTTCTTAGTTGTACACATACATATATGTTTATGAATATATATTTTCGGTAAGCATAATTGAAATGTAAATTTTGTTACGTTTTGTGTAAACAAAAGGTGACGTAGCGCCCGAAATAAATATATGAATGTAAATATATAACAATTTTGTGGTTGTTGAAAGAAAAGAAAAACAAAAACAAACAGAAAAGAAATGTTATTTTGTGGTTAATCAGATCCCAACTTGATGAAAAACTAGTTTGTTAAGTTAAAGAAACCTTTTAATCTCTAAGCTGTCCCATTCATTATCTAGTGCCACGTGCTACTTAATTATGCTCTTAAATGTACCATTTACATTTTAACAAATGCCTGTTTTAGTGGAATACACACACACACACCTATGTACATCTTTATAGCCAACATTTGGCTACATGTGGTAATGCAACATTTAACGCCGCTGCAGCACCTCAAAACGTGACTTTTGCTGCATTTTTGTGCGACGCCCGCAAGTGTTGCTACACTATGGGAAGAGGGATGCCTGAAAGGGGGTCGGTGCGAACAGTCTTGTATAAGACCTCATTTCGAGTTTCATAATTCGCCAGCAAAAGTGTCGGCCATTTTGTGGCAAACTTAAAACGGCCAAGTAGCCGCAACACAAAACAAATACGCACACACACACACACTGAGCGGAAACAAATATACAAACTTCAGCCCGTTTGTATGCATAAAACGGCGCTTAGTTAATTTCGCTCAATTTTAATAAGCAACATTCAAATGTTTTCATTTATGTGTGTGTGTGTGTGTGTGTGTGAGTGAGAGTGAAAAAGTGGCAGCAATGCTAAGTTTTTCGCCTGTGAAATTAAATTAAAAAAAAGGGGCCGCTGCTCGTCGGTTTTTTTAATGAATTTTTCACGCGCGCTTTTACAAACGAAACTCATTTTGCATAGGCACGTTTTTCCGACAAGTTGAGTTGCCTCACGGACGACACTCATCTGCTGTTTTTGTTTTTGTTTTGGCGATTTGTGCGCTTGCAAGCGAAAACTGGCGAAACTAAAATATTATTACGCATACGCTCAGTTAAACCGCCCAACGCAGATTTGGGTCAATTCATTAAGTTTTCGCCAAAAAATATGTTGTTACACCTCTATCCATGTGCGGACTTTTGAAAGTTCAACGACTTGGAAAACAAAAATATATTGCTTAAACGCAGCTGATTCTCAATAATTTAACGTTAAACGTGTTTTTTGCATGGCTTTTATTATTATTATTTTTAATTTTTGCGACTAGGCCTCAACTTACTTATTTGCAAAAAATGAGTTCAGCAGCCTGTTCTTCTTTTAATTGTTGCTTTTGCTACTGTTGTTTTTTGCTTTGTTGGTTAACAAATAAAACAGAAATGAGCTGGGTTTTGTGGCCTAATTAGTTTCACCTGTGTCAATGTGCAAACAAAAGCCACAGAGACCAGACTGTGGCTGTGGCCAAGAATATTGTTAATGAAGAAGACAACAGTACTGTTCGTATATATGTGTGTGTGTGTAGCTCTTTTGGTATATCCATATTAAAAAGCGCATAAATAATGCATACACTGTGTGTAACTAAAATAATGCCACATTTAACGAGCAAGGTTTTTTTGTGTTTTCCTTCCTTCCTCGCCTCGCTGCTTGTTTTGTTTCTGTTTTTGTATGGAAAACAAAGAATTTCGTTTCCAGTGAAAAATGTTGTATATTCATTATAGTTGCATTTAACAACAACATTTTTAGATAGCAAATGCAAAAATTAAAGAGCATTTTGTGTGCATATCAACATAAGTGGAAATTACGTATAGTATGGAGAGTGTGGGAACAGGATGTGATTCATAAATACCAAAGACATTGAAATGATTGAAATTGTTTTGTTTTTACTCGTTGAGTGGGTGTTGCCTTAGATGATAAGAGGTCCAACCTAGTGCGGACTGCGACTAAGTTTTAGCTTGAAAAATTAATTACTAAACAAATGTGTATGGAATATTTGCATACTAAAACTTTGTTGCTTGCAACTTTGCCAAGGCAGAAATAAATGCAAATTTGATCAGCTGTATTATTTTGTAATTGCTTTTTGTTGGCAGACGATACAATAATATTGACACTTGCAATTTACAAGCGGCAACTAAAAGAAAAACTAAATTTGCGACTTTGTTCATTTTAAATACTAAACGATCAAGAAGCGATTAGAGTTAACCGCTTACTTAACGCCCTCATGAAGCTCAGGAACAGTTGGATTGAAATAAAATAAATAAAAAACCCAAAAACAATAATAATTAATGCTCAACACGTTGCCGGGAACTACACACAATCGGTTTCATTGCCACTTCCGAGAACTAGCTAACCATTAATGCATTCGTTCGTTCAGTGGGTAAACAGCCAGCAGGCAACAACAAGTTGTCGTAATCTCGTCGTCACCGGTTCTTGGACGGACACCTAATCCATGACAAGAATCGTTTCTTAGAATGAGCAACTATGGCAAAAGCCAACAACAACAATGCTAACAACTGAAACCTGCCATAAATAAACAAATAACAAATTAAAATGGAATACCTAAAGACGGTGCGGCAAAAAAATGTAAATTATTGAACGTATTAATTCAAAGTTCAAGTCGCACGTTTTATTATTATTTGGCTTGTGTTTGTATGTGTGTGTGTGTGTGTGTGTGAGAAAGACAAAAGTAAACAACGCATAGAACACCAGAAACAACAACAATGTAAACAAATTGTCAAAAATGTAGAAACAGGCAGGGAAGGGAGAACGAAACCGTCAACTTTTGATTTCATTTCAACAGTGACAGATTTTGATTTCGAGCATGAAACAAATACCAAAAACGACAAAAAAAAAACATTCACTTTCTATAAGACTATGATAGACCTTTAATTTTTGTGTGTCTGTGTGTGTTTTTCTCTCTCTCTCTCTTTCTGGCCAGCCGACAATTGTTGCTATTTTTAAAGCTTCAGGGCATTGCTTAATGCGTAGGCGCTGCCCGGAATGACCAAGTAGATAGCAGAGAACGGGCAATAGACCAAAAACTACCCAGGGCCCCGGAACCGGGGAGGGGTCTGGCCTGATCTAGACAGTTGTAGGTGAAGGTCGCAAGCATTTGTTTTTGTTCTGTTTGCCTTAGAAATATTAGTTCTGCTACAGAATACAAACGCCAAACATTTAGAACTATTAATAAACAAATTATCCACACTTATACTTATTTAAGTTTTTCCTTAATTTATTTACTGTAAATGAACAAAAATCTAAAAATATGGTTTTTTAATAATAGTGAAAATTTTAGTTATAGATTTTTAAATGCTTATTTGAGCTTATAATTGCTTACAACGATACAAAAAATTAATACATTTTTTTTCGCCCAAGAAATTTGTTTCAAAATGTTGTGATAATTATTTCTATTTCTATTCTGTTGCGTGTCTTGTGTCATGAAGCATCGGCGAAATATCTCCAGACACAAAACGAAAGAAAACGCAAACTGCAAATTGTATAGTATTAACAAGAAGAAGAGAAAAAAAACGTTGTTGCCATACCCTAAGTGCTTTTAATGTTTATTAATTATGCAATTAAATGTTGCTGGTCATTTAATTGTGGAATATAAAAACATAAAAATAATAATGCTTTGAGCTGCTGCCGCATTTAGTTACTGCTTTAGTTGTTGTTGTTAATCTTTTTTGTGGCTTGTGTTGTCTTTCAAATGACGCTCTAATGCGCATTTAATTTGACACTTTTGGAATGGCTTTTGACTTGGGCAGGGTCTGGCGAGTCAAGTGTGCCTCGTGTCTAATGGATGGCCGTGTTCCAAGTCGTCTGCCGCTCTTAGCCGCCAAATTATATCAGCTAATTATTTAGTTAACATCATCAACAAACAGCAAATAACGCCAAACAATTGTGCGCAATTTTTCTATTCATTGAGTGGAAATAGTTTTTTTTTTTTTGTTGAACACTTTTTCAACTGTTTGTTGTAGTTTGTTGTATTAGTTTTCTCTCTCTCTCTCTCGCTCTGAACATACATAGAAATATATCTATGTAATTTTCAAGACCCTGAGACGTGCGCGGCACCAAGGTCAAAGTATTTAGCACTAGTTAGATGGGCTCTCCACCTCTATACTCTGTGTGCATTTGAAAAGCACGAAGCGGCACGGAAGACGTCACCAGCACCAGCAACATCAACACGAAAGAAGATTTTTGCTTCAGACTCTTTTTTATAAATATATATATTTTGTTGTCATTGTTATTGTTGTTGTTGTTGTATGTATTTGCGTTCTGGTTCTGGCTGTGGTTCTTGGTTGCCTGGTTTGCTTGTTGTTGTTGTTGTTGTTTTTTTCTTCTTTTTTCTTAAGCAAACGAATTCCAAAAGTTGACGCTAAGAAGCTCTCGCAGCCCAAGGCCATATAAATTATGATAATCATAAGAATTACTTAACTTCGTCGCACACAAATCTTCTTCTTCTTTTTGTTTCCTCGATTCATAACAACCACCCGGGGTCCACCCACTTACTCTTACGCCAGCAAATGGTAATCTTAATAAATGGTATGTGAGAATTTTCAATAAAAAAATATCAAAAAACAATACCGTATACATATTTATTTTTAAACTTTCCTTTTACGTGCCGCAGTGCCAACAACTGCCATCGATTTAATTTCGCCTTAACCGTTGTTGCCTTGTTATTTATTTATTTATTGGTTTCTTTGGCTTTAAAATTGATGAATGTGCTTGAGCGTTTTGGGGTTTGGGTGCTGCAAATATGCTCGGCAAACATCCAAATCGCATTTTGATGGGTATTAAGCTTTCAAAGCGCTATAAAGATAAGCTTCTGATACCACACATCGATATTTATGGACTAAATAAAGAATGATTGAATGATACAATGGCCTTTAAATAACATTCAATGGAAGGATGTTTCGTTATTAGAATTGAACATTCTAAAAATACGTTTCGTGTTGTGTGAAGCATCCCCAAACACCTACCTAATAAATATGAATATCAATTTGCGATGCAAATCACTTAATTAATATATTTTTGGCTGACATATCGAAAACAAATTGTCGCTTGTCACAATTTTTTTGTTACTCTTGTCGCAACAAAAAAAATACTTGGACAAAACATTTGATTGAAATCGTTTAAATCGCTTAAAATTCAAGGCATCTGCAACAGGGCCACGCCCAGTTAACCTCCCCGCCAGCCGACCAACCGACCGCGCGTGGCACAACCGATTTGGATCAATCATCAATCGTTTGCAAATCGTTTGCAATATAGTGTGTATCATCTATCTATATGCTTCGCATTTTTTATTCAAAGCCCATCGGCTAACTGCAGCTTTTGTGTCATGTTCAACATCGATAGCTGCCGCTTCAGTTGATGATGATGATGATGTTGACGATGTTGATGATGATGATTACTTTTGCGCGTCTGTGGCTGTTTCGAGCACTCTTTGCGCTTTTTGGTTACTTTAAATTATTAAATTCATCAGCGCTGACAGTTGACAAAACAAACGGATTGCAGCCATTCAGCCAGCCCAGAAGGAGACAAAATCAATAAAATTGACAACAACAACAACAACCAGGCCAAATATGATGATGGCAAAGTCTGCTCTAAAATAAAATATTGCATTTCGGAATGTTAAATGCCAAATTTTCGACTTCAGCGGTTTCATCGGCTGCCAATCCGTCCAATCAGTCAACAGAGGAGGTGGTGGGGGGTAGGGGGGTGGAGGAGAGTGGGTCGAATGGACGGATCAGAAGACCACACGCTTGGCATATAAAATGATTTGTGCCCCATTGTTTGAATTGTTGCCCGCAGCCAGAACTTTACTTTTCTCTTCTCACTCTCTCTCTCTCTCTTTCGCTGTTGAGTTGAATGTCGATGGCGCGTATTGATAATTGAAATCAGGCATGAAATCGCTGCGGCCACTTGAATTATGGCGTTTGCTGGCGCTTTTGTTCTCGCCAACGTGTGCAGCCGACTGATTGCCCACCCTGCCCCTCGTGCCACTCAACAAAGCCACAATGCCCGGCTACTGTTGGCGACAGAGTCAAACCAGACACGAAAGACAGAGAGAGAGTGAGTGAGCGACAGAGACAGAGACGTCCATGAGACGTGGCAGGTGAAATTTGCATAACAATTTAAAATTCTTGTGCTGTAACGAACTGACGTGGATCCCGCTGGTCCACCTTTGGTTAACCACCAATCCAAACTCTGACTGCCAACCTGTTCGCCCCCTCTTCGTTTCTCTGTGCTTGTTGTATTTGCAGTCCTGATTGATTGCTCACACGCGCTGCGCCTTTGATTGTTAACAAATTCTCGCTTTGGTCAGCGGGTTAATTAAAAATGCCTCTTTGTCATGGCACAATAACAACAACTTGCAACAGCAACTAGTAGCTGCAATAAAAACTAGTTGAGTTCGAAGAAGAGTGAATACAGATATTGATATTGAAAACTATCTTTCAGACAAAGCAGCTGCTTCTCATTCCTTTGGTTGCCACCTCAATTTTTAGTGCAAAAGTTTTTAAATATATTTTGCAAGTTTTTCACGGAAGCCAACTCTAAAGTTCGTTTGCATGCCATGCAAAACAAAAAAGATCCCAACTTGGCCACAAACTTTGAAAGTGGGTGAAAAATTAACACCGTCAAGTAAAAACCAAAATACCCTATCTAAAGAAAATGAATATTGAGTGGAAAATTGAATAGCTTTATTATCGACAGCCAAAAAATTAATTGATGCTGCCTTTATTTATATCAGATATGTTTGAAACTATTTTATTAAAATAAACATGATTTTTTTCCCATAAATTAAAACATTTTACACCGAATTTTTTTGTAGATTAAATTTTTATAGCTTAGTAAGCCCCGAAACTAAATACAAAAGCGTTTTTATATTCAATTTTGACATGTAAAATTTGTTTTATTTTAGAGGAATATTCAGTTATATTTGGAGCAGGCTCTAGCCTAGAAAACCTTTTACCTTTAAATAGCAAATAACTAGAAAATCAAATTGTCACAATACCATGTTGAATTTTGCTTGTTGCTTAATAGTTTAAATGAACAAACCAATCGTGCCACTAGCAAATTTTTATGATTGTACTCAAGTCAAAGTTAATATAAACCATATTGTATGGAGAGCATAATGAGGGCGAATATTAGAAAGAAACCAAGGGTGAAGATGTGGTTGGCCAGACCCCACTTGGCCCACACACTTTCTGTTGGTGGTGCTTCCTTCATCTAGTCGGCTGTTGCATTTATTAGTTCTTGTGAACTCATTTTTTGCGCTCGAGCATGCCAATTAGTTTGCCTCAAGCGCGAGATGATTTAATATACGAGCTGTCGATCATCAGCGAAACGATGATGTATGTGTGTGTGTGGAGGGAGACTTTTGACACTTGTGTGTGTTGTTGGTGGCAGCAATACGAAGGCAGCTGTTGCCGTAATGTGCCCGCGCTCCCTCGCTCACTCAATGGCTATCTCGACTCTCAATTTGTATTCTATGCCATGCATATAATAAACACATTTTTCTATATGCACATATAGTATAGTGTTTAGTTGAGGGGTTATAGCAGCAAGTGTCCATGTCCGTCTCTGTTTGCATTGCGTTTGCCTTGCGCGCCGTCGTCGTCTATTTGTTTAGACATTGCGCTCGCAGTGCATACGTGGCGTATGCGTAACCTTGACAGATGTATCTGTATATATGTTTGTGTTTGTGTTTGCAATATTGCAAGCTGTAATATAGCTTAAGCTAGAGAGCAAAAAGTGCAGAGTGCTATAACCCACAACAACAACAGCAACAGCAAATGGCGCGACACGCATCTCAGCGTAATTTGCTCGACAAAAAAATATAACAATTATGGATAGTTAAAGAGTGTAGCGTGTTCTCATCTCTGACTCTTCAGATTGTGCGACAGCACATTATAATCAGTGCTTATAGTATAGTGTTTTGAATTTACTTAAGCTGCCTTTGTGCATATTTCGAGGTCACTGCAAGCATTGCACAAGATTAAGCTAAAGAAGAAAATCTTTATAGCAATAGTTATTTTATTCGATTATTTATTGTTCTACGTTTTGTTCTACTCT
The DNA here is from genome assembly GCA_018901835.1 of Scaptomyza graminum. Taxonomy (NCBI): domain Eukaryota; kingdom Metazoa; phylum Arthropoda; class Insecta; order Diptera; family Drosophilidae; genus Scaptomyza; species Scaptomyza graminum. The sequence continues at coordinate 10,540,308 of JAEIFL010000002.1, forward strand.
TTCATCTGTGTATACATAACGTGTTATACAAAGTCTATCACACATTGCGTATACGTATTTATTGCATTCTTTGCAATCCACTGGAGATTGAGTAACCTTTATCGTCTTCCGCTGCTCTTCCGGTTCATGATTTAGTATGCATGTCCTTTGGCATAACAATTTAAGCAACAAGCAATAACAGCAAACAACAACAACAACAACAACTGGTCAGCTGGCTGAATGACAAAACATTTCAAATAGGAAATGGCTATGAAACAATTTTAACACAGCTGCAAAATTTACAAAATGCGCTTGAAATTGTTTCAATTGCCCGCAGCAGTAGCAACAGTAGCTACGCCAGTTACAATAGCAACAATGTCAATTTTTGACAAAACAAAACAAAACAACAACAACTGTTAGGCCCATTAAAAGCCCCCTGACAATGAAACATCGAAAACATCGAGCACGTTGAGAACGGCAAAATGGCAAAACGGCAAAATGGCTAACGATGGCAAATGATCGCCGACAATTTTCACTGAGAAGCGGTTAGCTGGAACAAAAACAAAATAGGCAGCAGCAACAACAACAACAACAACATCAACAATAGTGGAAAAAAAGTTTTGCTTACGTGATCGAGGCCCGGACTCGGGTTCTCAGTGCTGTCTGGTAAAGATTTACACGCCTGACCTTGAAACGAAAATCTCGCTGCAATCTTCAATAATAAAATTAAATATAATTGCGGGGCTGTAAAAGCAGCAACAGCAGCAGCAATAGTAATAGCACAAGCACAACCAACAAATATACAAACTGCCAATCAAATTGTCAGTCAAGTGGAAAAAAGAGCAAAAACTGCAGCACACACATGCACACATAAACACATACACATACACACACGCAAACATCATCATATGCACCCATACTGTGCGATGGGCGAAGAAATTTTCACAAAAACTTCTCATTGCTGTTTGGTTGAGAGATGATGCAGAAAAACCGAACGCAAACAACGACAACAGCAACTGCTTATTGACGAGTGCAAAACTTGGCAATAGCAAATAGTAAGTACAGAGACCTTGAAATGCTGCTGGGTTAGAAAAAAAAACAAAACAACGACAACAACAACAACCACGCGCGAGCGAGAATCGCGAATGCAAAAATCATTCTGGAACAACAACACGCAAACTTTGAATCGAAAACGAGCAAACGAAACAAATCGAAACAGCGACAAGCTTTCGTCGTTCGTCTCCTCGTCTAACAGCAATAATTATAACAACAAAAACGAAAGATGTTAAAAATAAAGAAATCAACAACAACACAAATACTATTTGCACATACAATATTAATGTAAGCAATCAGCAGCAGCATCAAAAAAACAGAAACTAAACTAAAAGAAAATTGTGGTACAAATATTCAAGGTTACGAAGCAGCAAATCATCAACATGAGCTTGTTTTTCTGCTATTTAATTATTCATTGAAACATTGAAACTGATGAAAAAACTAAGCACTTGTTATGTGTTGTTCGATTAAGTTTTTTATTTCCTTATTTAGTTCCTTTGGAATGCAAGAAAATCAATTATTTATTATGGGGTGAGAAACCCTTAAATATACTCAAGAGATTCATTTTGGAATCTATTAGAAAACTAATGTTTTAATCAATGCGTGCTTAATATAGAATAATTTCAAATAATGTTTTATTCTACAACGTCTGACCTATTTATAAGATTTTAGTGAAAGATGATAAATTTACTTTGGCATTAAAATCATTAAACACCAAAAGAGAAGGCAATAATTTACAAGTTTGTTGCCAAATAGGTAGAGTATTAGAATAAACCGCTAGGGTCGACAAGATGCTCTGCAATTGCATCTAAAGCAACTTTATGAGCAAAAGCTGCGGGAAGGACTGCGGACTGCGGACTGTGGAACTGTGGAACTGTGAAACGGTGGCTGCGGCGTGCAGCTGGTGTGGCTGGCCGGACTCCGTCCATAGGCAGTGGACTATGGGCAGATGCGTGTGTTGCTTGGAGAGAAGGCAGCAACAAGCACATTTCATTATCATCATCTTCATTAGAAGCTCACACAAAAAATGAGAAAGAGAATGGGAGACAGAGAGAGGAGCGAAGAGCGAAGAGCATCGACGGTTGCTCAGATAAGCCGAGGCTAACTCACAGCGACGGCGGCGGCGACGGTTGCTTCTCCATTACAGCGACGCGTCGCTACGTCGTTGCCGTTGCCGTCGTCTTATGGCGCAGTAAAGATTTATTTTCCATAGTCGACCGCGCGCTCGCCGTCGACGTCTGCCGCCATAAATGTACAACAAACAGCTTCTAATGTACGAGCATTTATTTCAGTTTTCTGTTTCATTTTTCTGTTTTGCAATAACTTTTTGTTGCTGTTGTTTTTGTTGTTCTTCGTGTGCGGAAACTATTTGTTGCCCCCATCGTCGCACTTTTGCCCATTTGACCGCAGCTAAATCATGTGACTTTTTTAGTGGTCACCGCAAACGTGCCTCAACCCTCCAGCCCGATTCTATTGATGCTGTTGCTGCTGCTGCGGAGGCTTAGCCTTAGGTTTTTTTTTTTTGTTTTTGTGTATTAAACTTCTAAGTGATGTTCAGTTTTGAGTTATGCGAAATTTGGTTATTAAGCAAAGTTAGCAACAATGCATTTTTGTTTAAGTCGCTGTTTTCAAATTGTTTTTTTTTTTTATTGGGGGGAATTTTTTGTCGCCATTGTTTAAGCTTAAAAGATTTCAGTGCACCTTGCATCATTGCTACTAACAAATAACAATCTAAGCAAATCAAGGATTATAGAACAATGGAAATTTTCTATTTTTGCTGCATTTTAACCTCAACTTAAATCTTAAGCTAAAAGCGATTTTATAGTTATGCTTAAAGTAAATCTGAAATTTGTTTTTTTTTTCTAGTAAATTCAATGGCTAAAGTGGAGACAGCTAAACCTTTTCAACTGACCCAACATGCCAGAGAACTTATTGAAATATCTTTACAAGTGCAGGAAATCTTTTTCATTTTGTTGGGTTTTGCCAGCAGCTGCCAAGTTGTTTGGGGCTAATAAAAAAAACGAAGGAAAAAACGAAAGCAAAATATGTTAATATAAATGAAATGTGAAATGCTAGAAATTGGCATTGGCAATGCAAACAAATGGCAGCCCCTAGCATAAGAATCCTTCTTGTCTGAATTGTTATTAGCTTGAAGCTAGTTAAAGAAGAAGAAAAGAAAAGAATCCAATGAACAATTGTGTCATATGGCGAGTGACAAATAAAGTTATTGTATTGGCCATATTGAGTGGATGTGGTAAACGGCAATCGGCAATCAGCAAACGAGCGGAACTCAATGAAACTTAATGCCATCAACTGGCTGCAGACTGCAAGCTGAATCTGGACTTTTGGCCTTGGTCAACGAAGCTGTTTATGCTTAAGAGTAGAATACTATACAATAAACAAGAAGAAGAAAAAGAAGAGGAAGAGACCGAAGACCTGAGTTGGTTAATTATTTTACTTTTATGAAGTTTATTCGCAGCTTTGCAAGTCAGGCGCCGTTATCTTAAATTGGGCATATGCAAATGTAAATACACTTTGTTTTTGCATGATGAATTCTAACTAATTTTATTAAAATAATCATTAAAAAAAACAACATTACATTAATTCTTTATTATTATATAGTATTGTATTTTGTAGTGTATGCAACAATCGGTGTTGTAACCAAAATACAAAAACAACTTTCTTTATTATGAATACATGCAACATATTTCAAGCTTAATCCCAAAGTGGCAGAACGAGAATGTCGCCGGCCAATGTTGCAGCCGCAAAGATGTTGAGCGACTTTTGGCAACACCACCAACACGCCACAGTTGAAAGCAATCAAGGGACAACAACAACAATAACAACGAGAAGAAGAGCTGAAGTGCTCTGGTTTGGGGTCTGTGTGAGCCTTGGCTTCAACTGGTTTGGCATAGGTTTACCGGCTTCTTTAATCGAGTTCATCATTGTTCATTATTGTCGCCATGGCTGCCATGGTTGGCATGGTTGAGATTCAAGTGTTTAATTTTATGCCGCCTGCTTCTTCTCACTGTCCGTCTGTCTGTCCTTCGACTTTTCGGTTCATATGCATGATTAAGAAGCGGCCGTCGAAGGTCAACAAGTGCCAAGGAATTGGTTTGGCCTGACGAGCCTTGAAGCCTCACACACACACACACACACACACACACATACGCTCACAAACACACAATCTTTGTGGATGGAAATTTTAATAACCGCTCAAGGTCAACCAGGAAACAGTCGCTGCAGTTTGGTCAGCTTTTCAGCATCGGCTTCGCCTTTCGTTTCCATTCTTGAGGCGATAAAACTTTGAATTAACGACAGAGATCAAAGCATGCTCGCCAAAAGACGAGAAGACAAAGGAGATAAAGTGCTGCACAAAAGAGCCTCGAAAAAATGTCTAATAAATGGTGGACAATGCGGCGTATGTGCAATGTTTGTTAGAAATTTGATACTAGCACATGGGAAATTCATTTGGTTTGTTTGAGTGCATGTGTGTGTGTGTGTGTGTGCAAGGTTAAGAGCTACAATTGGCAACCGCATGACAGTTGCTGGCAATTGCATGTCAACTTGACTTTTTTTGTTAGCACGCGAAAAATGCAAAATCACAAAAGTCGACATGTTTTGGTTACATGCCGGGCGACTCAAACGCACCGTTGATATACAAATTAGCAGGTTGAAAGCTTCACTTTGCTTTAGCACTATCCTAACTGCTGTCTGTTTTACTGGCATTTCAAGTTCAGCTTTGCTCAAGCTACATGAGGCATCAAAAAAAAAACACAAAAAATACAACAAAAAACCTTCGCTGCAATTGCTAGTTGTAATTGCAGTGCAAGTTGATTTCAAGTGCATACACAAATTACCAATGCAAATACAACAACAACAAGAACAAGCACAAATAGTAGGCATATTGAGTCACCAGCAGCAACCATTACGACTCCATGACATGGCCTGCCACATAGTACACTGATTCAATGTCAGCGGATACAGATACAGATACAAATGCTCTCGCACATAGATACTTTAAATACATAGCCGGAATAGTCCGCGCGCGCGCTCGCTTAAATTACAGAAAATCGTGCTAAATTTATGTATTTACTTTAGACATCTGCTACAAATACTAAAAGATATCAGTTAAGAGAGAACGAGAGAGAGAGAGAGAGACAGCAGTTAAAATACAAACAAATAGTATTTAGCCATGGATGTTGATTGGGGCGAGAGAGGTTGAAAACATTTTCACACTTTGCCGTCGTTTGCATAATTGATAGTTGACGGCGCCTGATGGCTGATGGCTGCTGATGGCTGATGATGTTACTGTTATAATGCTCATGTTGATCAGTTTGATGTTAATGATACTTGAGCTTGAGCTTGGGCTTGAGATAGCATTGCAAGTCCATTGCTTGTGTATTACAACACTGTATGTTGCGGTCTTAATGTGCTTAACACATGATTGACGAGCTATTTAGAATTGTGGCACAATACAAATTACCTTGCGCATAAAGCAAACGTTCTTGAGCTTTAACTCCTCAATATTTCTTGACTCTAGCGCAGGATAACAATCTTTGGCTAACGAGGTTGCTTAACATAAAATAATACTACACGAATGATTACGCTTACGAGCATATGTAAATGTTCGCACACAAACTGACCAATGGAAAAGATAGCATTAGCTGATATGAAAGCCAGAAAGACAGAAGCGAGAGTCAACAAATGATTGTCATTAATTTAACAAAATGGCCGTTTTGTAATAAGTTATAAGAATGCATTAAACATCAACTTTGGCCCAATGATAGCGCCAACGTTCAGTTATTTATCCCTTACCACACTGGTTTATAATTACTTTTATTTGTCGGCTCACTTCAAAACGTGCTAAATGTATATAGTATGCATAGTACTTAATTGACATAGGCACTAATACTATTCAAAGACAGTTGGCTTCATACATATATGTATGTATATATGCACAGTTGCAGTTCACACTTCATTTTGAATATTTGCATATAAATGGCTGGCACAGATTCGTGTAATTAGTACGTTTTCTATATGTACATTAAAGCCAACTAAACACATGCTATTGAGCGAGAAACCAAGAGAGAGAGAGATTAACCAAGTTCTAATCAATTGAGCTGCTTTTGAAGTCCAAGCACGCCTTGCACCGTGTACTTGAGACACTAAATCTCCCACGTTCCCAATTGCCGTCTAAGCCAAACTAAGCAAGCCAGTAAGTAAGTACATAGCTTTGGCTTTTGGCATCGGCTTCTTGCGCACTGGCCCGTTAAATGGGTCATTTGCAGCGGCTGTCGCAGACAAAGCTGTGGTTGTATTTTAAGCTTCGTTTTTAGTTTTTTTTGTCTTGTGGCTGCTGGTAACGCCCCGGCAAAGCAAAAGAAGAAGAAGAAGTAAGATACGTTGACAATGACGACAATTGTAAACAGCAGGCAAAGCTACAACCATCCAAAGAAGCTTCGTCCGTCCGTCCATTTAACCAACCATCCATCCATCCATCCATCTGCCAGCGGGTTGACCAAGACAACGCCACAATTTTAAATGACCAAATTCGTCTTGTGGTTTGTACTTGAAAAACCCAAATCTGGTAAACGAAATGCGATATATGTATGTGTATATATACAACTACTACTCATTCAATACGAGAACTTAACAGCCTGACCAGCTGTCAACCAACTGGCAAAATGAGATGAAAATTAAACCAATTTTTTGTTGTCAGCTTCTTTTTTTTTTTTAGCTGCTGTTGTCGTAAAATGTTAAAATATATGTAGCCATAAAATTGGTTTTGCTTATATTAAATTAAATGCAATAAATAAACTGTACAAATGATTTAACGTATTGATAGCATTAAAGAAAATAAAAAGTATTATGGCAATATCATGTTGACATTTCAACTAAAAGATAATGTTAAGAGTTATTTAACATGAACAATAAGAAAAAATATAAATGCATCAGCGGGTGAAAGTAAGTTTGTCTTGAAAGAATAAATAAATATATAAAATGATTAGCTTAAAGCACGTCAATTACTTTCTATACTTTGGCTTATTATCATATCGATATACAGTCGAACTTACATATAAAGGCATCTCAAGGTTCTTATCGGCTATGAAACTTATCTCTTCTTAGGGCCAGCTAGTCTTTCGTTAATTTGTATGTAAAGAATTTTTAAGTTAATTTTTTTTTGTTTATTACTGACTTGGGCATGAATTGATCACACCAAGTACATAAAATATCAAACACCACACACACACACGCACAACATTTGATGTCAGCCCACCCATTTACGGATCACACAATGCCGAAAGACCAAAAAAAAATCAAAAAAAAAAAATAAAAATTCTATTCGTTTATTTATTTCGTATCGTTTGATTGCCGAAATAAACACGAACAAGGGAAACTGCTTTAGTTTCTGGTTTGGATATTGCTGGTAAACATTTGTTAGCAACCACGCAGAAGCTTTTATGCTTTGATGCTATGCGTTGCTTCTTCTATCTTTGCGTTTCGTTTGCTTTTCAATCTTTGGCGGTGGACAGGTGCAAAAGGCAGCAAAAGGCAGCAAAAGGCAGAGGTTCTTATTTATTTATGCAAATCTTGATTCCAATAATATATAGTATGAGAAGCGGTTAAGAGCTTTTGGTTTGTTTGCTGTGCAATTGTTGCTATAACAATTGTCGCGTATTAGTTGCGCCAACCTCAAGGTCCAACTTTTTTGCACACTTATGTGTGGTGCTACGGAGGGAGGGTGGGGGCCTAGAAACTTCAGCACCTGACGGCGACTGACGCTGCTGGTATTGCTGCTGCTGCTGCTGCTGCCAAAGTCATGTCATGTGAAATAATTGCAATTTACGCTTCGCAGCCAACGGGCAGCAGAACATCTAAGTATGTACTACAATTGTCGGCCGTTCCATGAGGCGAATACAGAACGTAGAATTTTTGTTTGTTGGGCGGCTGATGATGATCTCACATGCACTCAGTGCATGAAAAGCAGCAACAGCAGCAGACATCATCACTGGCAGCAGCAGCAGCAGCAGTTCAGTATAGAGTCAAACACTGAGCCAGGCCGCGGGCACATGTAAGCACACCCCATCGTCAAATAACTCTCTCTCTCTCTCTCTCTCGCTCACTCTCTTTCTCTCACACACTTAAACAACTTACTAGCCTATGTCACAGTGCTGTGTTGTTGTGCTCTGGCTCTGGCTCGGGCTTTAGGCCCGGATTGCATAACGCGCTGCTGTAATGAAGCGTCAATCTGCGTCGCAGCCAGGTCCACAAAGAGACCGGAATCGGTTGAGTGGAAGCGTTCGTTGTGTGAATATTTCATGGTCACCCATACAACCGCACACAGTTGTATGTGTATGTGTATGCGTGTGTGGTGAAAATATTCGCATTGTAAGCGAACTGAAAACAGCAACCAAGCCAAAAGCAAACAAACATTCCAAACAACAGCAGCACATTGCACAGCTGCCAAAAGGGGCGTATCATGATGATCGGGGAAACAAAACTATTATCGCCTAAATCTGAAACAATTTAAGTTGATATCATTGCGAATTATAACCTCAAAAAATATTTATTATTGTTAATGTTATGAAAATTCTATATATATATTTTACTAAGGAAATATTTATATAGGCCATCTCGTGGCTTACATTTTAAAAATATTTCGTTTTCACTGTAATGTTTGCGAACAAAGTTTAACTATATGCACACACACACACACACTAAGGAAAATATGCGGTGATATAATACAATTGGTTTTTAGTCGGCGTACATTTGAGGTTTTTTGTACCCCTTGTTCAACACTTGTTTATTCTTTATGTGCGGCATTGACGGAAACTTTCTGTTGCATTTTAGGGGAAAAACTTTCGGCAAAGCATTTTCAATGCTATCCAAATATGAGCAACGCTAGTTTAAAGTGCTGGAACAGTTAAAGTAACGAACAGGCTAAAAAAATACATAAATGTTGTATTTATGCCAGCCAAATATTTGTCCCACAAAGGGGAAACTAGTAATAATTGCTGACTAATTCGTAATTTGTAAAATGAAATATTATTTTATTCTTTCGTTTCGCATGTTTGGCTAACACACACACAAACGTTTCCAAGAACAAAACTTGAGCGATCTCGAAACACGGTGCGTATGAGTAATTCGAAACGCAAGCACCATGCTTTTTGATTATTTCTTTTGTTTTTGCTTAGATTTTCAACTAAGCTGAAAATGCAACTGAGTCATTGTAGGAACGGGCTGGCACCAAAATGACATAGAATATGCAGCTCGCAATTACCAATCGAACGATTTGTGGCATTAGTCACCTGTTTTGTTTGTTTGTTGACTTGTCGCAACTCGTATTCCTATGCCACTGTTTATTATAAATAATGGTGCAAAAAACTTATTGCGTTTCAAACCAAACTTACATAGAAAGGGCATTTTAAAAGAATTTCCACGTTTCATAATGAATCTTGTTTAATTTGATTTATAATCGAAAACAGCAAGTTTGTGTGTGATTTGCTTGTGACATCTCAATTTTAATACAATTATATCAGAGTGGGTGCAAACGTGAGAACCTGAAAACCAGTTTATTATTAATGCTGACAGGTATGGCTGAGAGAGAGCGATATGAACAGATCGAGACTATTTGTTTATAATATATAGGCTTGCACGTGTATTTGCAACCTTGAACTTGATATTAGATGAAATCGCGCTCGATTGCACACAAACGCATTGAAAAGTATATTGCTCAAAACCGGTTTAAATACCTCTGGACCGGCCCAAGAGAGTGTGCTGAATGCAATATGTATCTGTCTACTCAAGTGCATACACAAAGACAACATTCTGATCCAATCATAAATTCTCTTAATATTCGAGTTTGGGAATTACCACTGTTCATATGACTTGGCCCTTTGTCGAGTCAATGAAAAACTTAAGTCAAAGCAAGCCTAAAAATTATCCTTATGTAACATATTCCAATCACACATCAAACGTAGTTCATGGACAAGAACTAAGCTACCCCACGACTGCAGTTGATTTTTTATCCAAAGTTTCACACTACGTACACGATACCCTTATAGCGGATGCATCAGGACTACCCCATTCATTCATTCTAGATTACGTTGAAAATGAAACTGGAAAGGAATCGCTCAGGCTAGGGCCTAAGGTTGTAAAGAACGATTGGGAAATTTTTTTAGCACATTACCATCGATGTTCAAAAGTATGTCCACCATGCGATGTGTACAGGGACGCTCGCCAACGCTGCTGTTATGGCTTTATTCTCGAAGTGCTACTTATAAGCATACTTTAGGTCCAGTGAATAACTAGCATCCAATACAATATGATCTTATTATTATAATCTTAGATTTGGTGCCGTCATTGCTTTTCAAAACAGTAGAATGTTAGATCGTGGTCTTAGGGAAACAAGCGATGACGTACGACGCACCACTCAGAGTTTTTGCTCGTACCTAAAGGATGTTTCGGAGCACCTTCAATATTTGCTTTTAAGAAACTATGAAGAGTTGATTACACATCTAACTTATTTCGTTAAAAGCATGCAGTTTATTCTATTGGAACTGATGCTTGAAATACATTTTATGAACATCATCTTTAAACTAATCAACAGTAACCGAAAGAATCATCAGCAGACAGCGGCAACGCATTAAACCAAAAAAAACAACGCTAACGAGGATACAAAATCATAAAAAATAAAAATTAAACAATAAGCTAAACAGTCTCAAGCGAAATAAAGTTAAAAGACTTTAGCCAAATTCAAGGTCAGCTTCGTTTCAATAAATTGCAAATGAAACGAGAGAAAGAGAGATGCTGCGCAAAGCTTCTCTCCAGCTCTGAAACTAATTTAAGCAGCAGTAACGGGGCAAAGAATAAATGACAAAAAAATTTTAAATCAAATCGAAAATTTGAGTTAAAAAGAAATGTTGTCTTTTTGAGTTTTGTGCTGTTTTTTCAAAAAGTGTCGATGGGTTAACCAATACATATAAAGTTCTACAAAGTTTTCTAAGACATATTTACAGGAAATATTCAGTGAATGGTATTTAAAAAGATTTCGTTATATTTTCTATTATTTTTACTTTCCTTTAAGTTTTAAATTCACTGCGAGGAGGTTTGTTTTGTTTTGGAACTTGTTATTTTATAGCTTCGTAATCTCGCGCAACCCATTAACAATCGTTCTTTGAACCAACCAAAATACATATATAATACACCAACAAAGACATATATTAATCATTAATCGAACTTTGTGCTTAATTTGTTTATTTTACCTGTTAACCAATTTATTTCTGATAAATTGTTTATATGTCGTTGGCTTACACAAGATTGTGGTTTGATCTGGTCTGGTTGCTGCTTCTCCTGTTTCGATTGTATATGTATGTACATATATGTATGAAGTATGTATATATGTATTAAAAGAGTTTCGTGTTTAACAAGTTCAATCAACTTTGCATGACGTTGAAACCAACCACAACAATTGATAAATTCATAACATATTGAATAACTTTCAGAATATTTCATTGAAACATTAGTCAAAGTATATGCTATAAATAATTACATAAACAAAATGTTTAGTTTAATAGAGAAAAAATAAAAAAAATTTGCCTATTTTCTGTAAATTGATTTTAGTTATAGAAAACCTAAACATTTACACTTCTCGTCGCATAGTTGTAAGAAACTGGATTGGCGAAGGGAAGGTGCGGTCGAAGAGAGGCTGGCAGTTGCTGGCAGTTGGCTTATCGCAGCATCCAAGCTTCTCCAGTATGCACTCGATTGCCCTTCATGCTCCTCCGTCTTTCGCTGCTCTCGTACTTTCTCACACTATGAACCGCTCTTCTCGCTTGAACTGTGTCAATGGCCTTGAAATTGTTTTGCTCCACGCGCTGCTTAGTTGACGTTCTTGTTGTGTTTTGTTTTATTTAATTTTTTTTTATATTTCATTTTGTTATTGCATCATTTGTTGCTGCTGCTGCTGTTCCAACATCGAGATTAGTGGAAATAGCGCACGCTTTATGTGTCGTCCATAAGGAAATTCATTTCACAGTGACGCTAATAAATATGTTGTTGTCTGTTTACAGCTAATGCTCAGATGCTGATAATGATAATGATGCATTTTCGAACTCACTACCACATATGTAGATGAGTACAAATAAAATAATATTATTATTTGCACTTATGGACAGATCAACTTTATCATAGAATGTGCTTCATTGCACTAAAAGCATCGGAGAAGACTTAAGAAAAAGGAATAACAATAAATAATCACTTGGTATAACGATAAAATATGCCACTATCCTTACAAAGTTCTGATCGCTTTGAAAACTTCAAGGACGTGAAACAGATTATAAACTTCTCTACATTAAATGAGAACAAATGTACACCATTCGTGGCATTTGGAAAGTCTGAGTGAATTTCTTAAGACTTATTTTTTAACAAAATTAAAGATTAATTTGCGACAATAAACAAAAATCAAACTGAGTTGTCGACCTAAGAATGATGATAAGTAAAACAATTTATGGAAACTGAAACTTAAATATCATCCTGTGAACACCTTTGGAGTGCTGCTGCTTTCAAGATTTGTATGATAATCGTGAAGTTAAGATCAACATCAACAGCATTCTGCTCATTGCTACTGCTAATTGCCAGCATCAAAAACGTTACTCATACGCAGCGTTGTCGGACTGCCGCTGGTTGGCCATGCACATTACGACATTGCAGTTTCAACTGATGCTGGCAACTTTAGATTCATTAAAATGCGGACTCAACAACAATGCAATGCAGTTTACCATGAAAACCGAACGGGACGATTCAAGTGCTGCATAACCACTAGACTATATGGGAGTGTTGATATGGGGCCTTTCAAACCTAATAAAAAGCTATTAAAAAGTTAACAAATATACTAGTGAAGCTAATAAAAAGCTATTAAGCATTTTTCTTTAAAAGCGAATTAAAAAACAAACGAATCAAAGTCGGCGTTTTTTCATATGGTGACAATTTCGATGGCGCTGCTGGCAGTCTTAACACTGTTCTAAAAGTTTTTGAATGTCGATTCTTTCGATTGTCGACTTTTAACCTTAAGTTAAGTCGCCTCTAACTGGCATCCTTTGTTCCCAGCTGGCAACTATTTGTTGAAGTCATACAAATAGACAGACTGGCGGCAGATATCAATTAGCGTTTCTGCACGTGTTCGTGTGTGTTCGTCTGGTAGGAAGTTTCATTTGAAAAGTCCTTTCTACTCTTGTTGCTTTTAGTCGCAAGTTGCCGGCGAGCAAAAGGACCTCTGCTATATAATCTGTTTATTACCGACCTTCCAGCTGTTATAACAAACTCCCGTGTATATATGTTTGCTGATGATGTGATGCTTTCTTTCACCTATAACGATGCTTCCCTATTTAACTTACTAATAAAATTAATAAATTACGTATATATAATCTCATTTTCGTATTCCTACCATCTATATCAATGATGACAAAAATAGACTTTTATTTTTAAGGACAAAGATAACTGCCAAGCCAAGCAGTCTTGAAATGATTATGATTAATTGTTGACATCATTAGTTAAAATAATGAACAGTGACAGAAATAGCAAATACTTCTAGTTCCAAACTATACTGTGATAGCTGTCACCAAACTGTTGTGAAATTAGTTTTGTGGCATCTGTCTGAGAGTTGTTTGTTAAATTTCTTGAACATTTTATTTATTTACAATTGTTTGAAGAAATCACATCATTTAAAATTCTTTAAATCCGGTCGAGAAAAGAAATCAACAATTAACCAAAAAGGTTATACAAATGTTAACGTGACTTATTACAAACACAGCATCAACTCCTATTACAGCAATACAGGTTGAGCCGAAATTCACAAGTCAAAAACTATGCCATACAAAAGAAACTGGAAAAAAATATGGCAGCGACAAATTGCATTCTTAGCAATATTTAGCTTAAACTTTTTCATTGGATTGGCTCACGCTGAACCCGGTAGAAACCCTGAAGCGGAGAAAGTGTATCCATATACAACCTACACCGAGTTCATACCAAGCAAACTTTATGAACAGGACACAAGCTACCCCACAACTTCAGTGGATTTCTTGTCCAAAATATCACACTTCCTATACGATACCCTTATAACGGATGATTCAGGAATACCCCCTGGTGAGCAACATCGAAATTTTGATTGCTATACAAAAAGAAAATACCAAACGAAAATTAACTATGAAAATAGCTTTAAATAAGAAACGTAGCAAATTTAACTATAAACAGATGGATACGTTGCAGTCGGACGCAACCGACTGCGGTATACTCGATACCTGTATTAAAACCGGTTAAAAGATTTTTTGATGCAAATGAGGATGCCACCAGCTGTCTTCCTTCAAAATATGGTGACTCTACCTAAGAGTTTGTTAAAGGTGGGAAAATGAGGGCTGTGGGCGGTATGGTTGGGCGTGGTATCCAAATTTTTGCTTCAGATCTTTGTGGGATGTCAATATCTATCTTCCTTCCAATATTTGGTGACTCCATCTCAAAAACTGTGGACGAAATAGGCGTTTCTGATTTCAATCTTGACACTTTATCTGTACCGGCCATAGATGAAGACATTTGGAAAGTTACAAGTCTCTAGCTTGAAGGGTGTGGATAAAAGTTGCTTTTAATACAGTCAGACGGACAGACAACATGGCGGCCATTGAACAAACCCAATACTCTTCATCTTCGGTAACCATTATAAAAATTTTGATTTAACTACAAGCCCCAAAATGAACATGAAACATTTTTAGATCAAAGTGAAACGTTGAACCAATTATAACACTTTTATGTTCTGAACGAGTATGATCTGTATTCAAATTTAAGAGCGGGCTGCTTACTTCTGTCCCAAGCGTTTAAACTGCATACACTGAGAAAAAAAAAATAAGAACAAATGTTCTTAATTTTTTAGAGTTTTCGTTCATGATATTTTGGTATAAAAAAAACGAACGGCGTTCTTAAAACATGTTCTTAATTTTGATTTTGTTCTTGAAATATGAACAAACGTTCTTGATTCAAAAACCGTTTGATATATAAGAACATTAGTTCTTCACTTGGTACAAATGGAACCAATTTCGATCTATTTTACATGAACGCATTTACCACCCGATGCTGAACCGAAGTTTGATTGGTTAACAATGTTAACTTAACATTATACTTATCTGCGCACGAAACATGTTCGGCAACAGCGCAATGGTTAAAGCGCCCGCGTGGTAAGGTTCGAGTTGCGGCAAAGGTAATGGCTTTTCGTAATCGATAAGAGTTAACATATTAATATAAATGATAATTATAATTATAATATTTCTCTAGCATATTAAGGGTATTTGGTAAAACTATTAGCTATTATTTTAGTTAAAGAGCGATAACAAAATTTTCTTTATATACTGTACTTGAAATAATTGCTAAATGTAGTAATATGGGACTAATTTCTCGGGGTGTGATTTAACATTAACTTTTTTTAAAACACTAACTAATACTAGATAAAATTCAAGAACAAATTGTTCATAAATTAAGAACCAATGTTGTAATAGTAAGAACAATTTCGAGACCATTTATTTCTTAAGCAAGATTGGCGGTCTTAAAAAAACCGTTCTTAGTTTAAGAAAATCGTTCTCATATCAAGAAAATCCGTGCATGGCTGGGTTTCATAGACGGATGTTCTTGATTTTGCACTAGCGAGAACGTTTTTTTTTTCGCTGTGTACGAAATACTATATGTTCGGCTAAAGCATCCGCTTAGTGAACAAGAGACCTCAACTTTGAATATGCTTATTTGTACTTCGTTTTTCTCTGAGTGTAACTTACAAAATTGACACATTATCATTTAAGACTACATTGTAAAAGTAGCGGGATCGGATACGCTCAGCCTAGGATCTAAGACCGATAATAATGACTGGAGAAATTTGTTGGCGCATTATTGGGTGTTCCTTTTATTTGTAATTGTTCTACTCTTCCTAATAATTACCATTCCCTTTATAGCGTAAGTATAACCCATCGGGTTTATTGAGTCACATTTGTTATATTTACACACACTTTTAATTGCAAAACCTTATGTATTTCCGTAGTGTATGTTATTGTTGCTTTAAATCCTATCGATGTTCAAAAGGATGTCCACCGTGCGATGTGTACAGGGACGCTCGCCAACGCTGCTGTTATGGCTTTATTCTCGCAGTGCTACTTATAGGCATACTGTAGGTCCAGTGAATAACTAGCATCCAATTCAATATGATCTTATTATTATAATCTTAGATTTGGTGCCGTCATTGCTTTTCAAAACAGTAGAATGTTAGATCGTGGTCTTCGGGATACAGCCGTAGTTGTACGAAGCAGCACTCTGGCATTTTGCTCGTACCTGAGGCAAACATCGGATCACATCAAACATTTGTTTAGAAATAACTGTGAAGAGTTGATTATACATCTAAATAATGTCATTAAAAGTATGCAGCTCATTCTATTTAAACTGTTAACTTTAACACTGTATGTTTTTCATAGATCTAAATCGTATATTTTTTAAAGCAACATTTACACGGGATAAAAAGGATAAAAACTTAACAAAAGTATTTGCGAAAATGGAAGAATCAAAGATGCTAATGGTAGATGTGGATGAGTGGCACCAAGAATTAGTATTCTATGGCGTACAATTGCGCGACGGTAAAAACTCCTGATAATTCTTAACATCTTTTTTTACTCACACCTTAGTGTTCTTGACGCTTTCTAGGCCTGCGTTCCGTCAAGCGTAGTATAATTTATGCCTGTACTGTTCTCTGTGGCAATAAAGCATGCCTAAAGTTCCTTCACGAAACGAATGTTAGCGGTCTTGATAGCTCCCAATGTCTTCACTTTGACAAGGTAGGAGTTGATGAAAATAATACTGCGAATTTTGAATAAAACCTTTGCGCTATGTTACAGCTACCTGACTCCGAAGCGTGGTTTTATGCCTTGGAGGAAATGGAGTTTGGGGAGTATTACGGAGATGTATGGGGTTGTGACGAATATTTGATGACAGTGCGTTGGGAACGTGGTGTGAAGCCGCTCAGGGATCCTTTGATTCAATATGTTCAGGAGGCATCAAGTTATTTCCGCGTACAGTGTGACATCCTCAGTGATATTATTGAGCGGGTGGTCACTGTGCTGCATTCGAAGGCATTAACATCGAGCGGATCGCTAGAAGATATTTCTAAAAATTATAGTACCCATCGCCTAATTGTAAATTCCGTTGTCGGTGGCCTTCTTTTGATTGTAAGCACTTTTATGAAAATACCTAATTAGATGTCCTAAATTTCTATTCAATTTCAGATTATATTGCTCTTAGGGGTTGGTCTTATATTTGGATGCTGTTGTCGGCGTAGGCGTGGCTATCAAGATAGATTATGTAGCAAATACACAGGAGCCAGGTGCCTGTTTATGTAAGTGCATGAACCTGTAAAGTGCAGGACATTTCGAAAATAACCGTTTGCATAGCCTTTTATATAAATCGTTTTCTCCATTCTAATATCCTTGATATTTTCAGAGGTATATTGTTTATGTTTAGCGCATTCTCCTTTATAATCTTGGCTGGGCTATTCTACTGGGTGTTGGGCCTTATAACGTACATGGGTGTTTGTGCACCGCTTAGGAATCAGCATGGGAACTCTTTGGCACAACTAAATGCCGAAATGGATTTCAGTAAATTTTATTCATATAGCGATCCTCAATCGGAAGAAGAATTGAAAAATAAGCGAGCGTCAGCAATAATTTCGCATTGTGAAGCCAACCAAACAATCGTTAGCCTACTGAAAAATATCGGAGTATACAATATTGATCAAATATTAAAAAAAAAATTTATAAGAGACCTACAAATACCGGATGACACATTTTTCGAAACTGTGGACTATGACATTACAACGTTTAATTGTCTCGGAACAAGCAATCAAGAAGAATTTTATGAGATTTTTCATTCGAGTTTGGCTAAATATAAAGGCACTGAGTATACGGACAATTTGTGCACCAATGTGACACCGATTCCATTGCCTTATATGATAAGAAAATTGAAAGATTTACGCTCGAGCCTTTGGACTCAGTGGGGAGTTTATGAATGGGCAAGAATCTCTCTATATGACGATATCCTTGCTCTAGAGAAATACCAAGAAGAGTTTTATTTCAAAGTAATAGATTTAATTACGAAAATTACAAAGCACATATTACAAATTGATGATAACATATTGTTCGAAAGACTCAATTTTAATGATTCAATAAATTTAATTTATGCAAGCGCTCAAGAATCAGAAAGAGAAAATCGCCAAAATGCTGAATCGGTGAACGCTGCACTTCGAAGAAATATCCCTGTACATTTTGATGATCAATTTCAGGATTATATGAAAATGATCATTAGAGAAAGTAAAACTAATGTTGGAAAGTGTGCTCCGATTTCTGAAAGTTTTACCACTGGTTATGGTTCAATATGCCATCGCGTAGTTGATCCTTTGGTAAGTATGTACCAGCATTTAATTTTGTCTTAATCAATAGCACCTAGTATATTGGGTTTGTGCGTCCGTCCGTCCGTCCGTGCGTCCGTGTGTTTGTCTGTCAGTCTGTGTGCATGAACGACCGGTTCTTGAACACCGTTAAAGCTAGATTCCTGGAGCATTGTAAATATCTTGGTCCATTTGTGCGTCAGACAAGGTGTTAACATAGGGGGGGCGACGCCCACTAGGGGGCAAATCGATACACCTCGAGCGATTGATATTGATGCCATGCCCACCCAAGACGGTTACAGGCGAATGCTTTTAAAAAAAAATATTAATTGTACTCCCACATCTTCCGCCCCTATACCTGCACACAGACTATTTACTACACACTTTTATGCTCGTATCGGAGTACTATTGCACAGTTTAAGTTGTTTATATTGTTTTATATTAATTTATGTATCAAGAATGGTTTGGCGCTTGGTATGCTATTAGGCGGCCTTCTTTTACTGCCAGCCCTTTGTGTCACCCATCGCTTGATGTGCCTGTTCAGCAAGACTTATCCCACAGAGCCGCCAGCTGAGAAAGCTGAGTAAGTCTACTAATTTTCACTGATACATATTTTGTCAGCACTAAGCCACATTGTTCACAGCTGTCCACAATGCGTAAATGGAAACGACGTCCAGCATAGCATTTGTAATGGAGTAATTCAAGCTCGTTCAGACAGCAGTAGTTCATTCTGTACGTGTAGTGGAGCTTATGGGGAAAGTCATGAGGTAACAGTAACAGTTCACAAAGAGTCCAGCAACAGCATCGAACGAAAACAAAAATAAGTATTGTATGTTGTCAAAATATGAAATACTAAGATTTCTGTGCTTTAATTAAATATAACAACGGTTGAAAATTATGGCTGATTTATAAACACACTTACTAATACCAAATAATTCAATCAACACGGCAATTGTGATCGGGAATATATTTAATTTATATTTGCTCATTAATTTTTGCGCATCAACGCAAAAACTAAGCGAGCGAATGGAAACCGCCAACGTAAAGACTATATGGGAGTGTTGATATGGGGCCTTTCAAACCTAATAAAAAGCTATTAAAAAGTTAACAAATATACTAGTGAAGCTAATAAAAAGCTATTAAGCATTTTTCTTTAAAAGCGAATTAAAAAACAAACGAATCAAAGTCGGCGTTTTTTCATATGGTGACAATTTCGATGGCGCTGCTGGCAGTCTTTACACTGTGCTAAAAGTTTTTGAATGTCGATTCTTTCGATTGTCGACTTTTAACCTTAAGTTAAGTCGCCTCTAACTGGCATCCTTTGTTCCCAGCTGGCAACTATTTGTTGAAGTCATACAAATAGACAGACTGGCGGCAGATATCAATTAGCGTTTCTGCACGTGTTCGTCTGGTAGGAAGTTTCATTTGAAAAGTCCTTTCTACTCTTGTTGCTTTTAGTCGCAAGTTGCCGGCGAGCAAAAGGACCTCTGCTATATAATCTGTTTATTACCGACCTTCCAGCTGTTATAACAAACTCCCGTGTATATATGTTTGCTGATGATGTGATGCTTTCTTTCACCTATAACGATGCTTCCCTATTTAACTTACTAATAAAATTAATAAATTACGTATATATAATCTCATTTTCGTATTCCTACCATCTATATCAATGATGACAAAAATAGACTTTTATTTTTAAGGACAAAGATAACTGCCAAGCCAAGCAGTCTTGAAATGATTATGATTAATTGTTGACATCATTAGTTAAAATAATGAACAGTGACAGAAATAGCAAATACTTCTAGTTCCAAACTATACTGTGATAGCTGTCACCAAACTGTTGTGAAATTAGTTTTGTGGCATCTGTCTGAGAGTTGTTTGTTAAATTTCTTGAACATTTTATTTATTTACAATTGTTTGAAGAAATCACATCATTTAAAATTCTTTAAATCCGGTCGAGAAAAGAAATCAACAATTAACCAAAAAGGTTATACAAATGTTAACGTGACTTATTACAAACACAGCATCAACTCCTATTACAGCAATACAGGTTGAGCCGAAATTCACAAGTCAAAAACTATGCCATACAAAAGAAACTGGAAAAAAATATGGCAGCGACAAATTGCATTCTTAGCAATATTTAGCTTAAACTTTTTCATTGGATTGGCTCACGCTGAACCCGGTAGAAACCCTGAAGCGGAGAAAGTGTATCCATATACAACCTACACCGAGTTCATACCAAGCAAACTTTATGAACAGGACACAAGCTACCCCACAACTTCAGTGGATTTCTTGTCCAAAATATCACACTTCCTATACGATACCCTTATAACGGATGATTCAGGAATACCCCCTGGTGAGCAACATCGAAATTTTGATTGATATACAAAAAGAAAATACCAAACGAAAATTAACTATGAAAATAGCTTTAAATAAGAAACGTAGCAAATTTAACTATAAACAGATGGATACGTTGCAGTCGGACGCAACCGACTGCGGTATACTCGATACCTGTATTAAAACCGGTTAAAAGATTTTTTGATGCAAATGAGGATGCCACCAGCTGTCTTCCTTCAAAATATGGTGACTCTACCTAAGAGTTTGTTAAAGGTGGGAAAATGAGGGCTGTGGGCGGTATGGTTGGGCGTGGTATCCAAATTTTTGCTTCAGATCTTTGTGGGATGTCAATATCTATCTTCCTTCCAATATTTGGTGACTCCATCTCAAAAACTGTGGACGAAATAGGCGTTTCTGATTTCAATCTTGACACTTTATCTGTACCGGCCATAGATGAAGACATTTGGAAAGTTACAAGTCTCTAGCTTGAAGGGTGTGGATAAAAGTTGCTTTAATACAGTCAGACGGACAGACAACATGGCGGCCATTGAACAAACCCAATACTCTTCATCTTCGGTAACCATTATAAAAATTTTGATTTAACTACAAGCCCCAAAATGAACATGAAACATTTTTAGATCAAAGTGAAACGTTGAACCAATTATAACACTTTTATGTTCTGAACGAGTATGATCTGTATTCAAATTTAAGAGCGGGCTGCTTACTTCTGTCCCAAGCGTTTAAACTGCATACACTGAGAAAAAAAAAATAAGAACAAATGTTCTTAATTTTTTAGAGTTTTCGTTCATGATATTTTGGTATAAAAAAACGAACGGCGTTCTTAAAACATGTTCTTAATTTTGATTTTGTTCTTGAAATATGAACAAACGTTCTTGATTCAAAAACCGTTTGATATATAAGAACATTAGTTCTTCACTTGGTACAAATGGAACCAATTTCGATCTATTTTACATGAACGCATTTACCACCCGATGCTGAACCGAAGTTTGATTGGTTAACAATGTTAACTTAACATTATACTTATCTGCGCACGAAACATGTTCGGCAACAGCGCAATGGTTAAAGCGCCCGCGTGGTAAGGTTCGAGTTGCGGCAAAGGTAATGGCTTTTCGTAATCGATAAGAGTTAACATATTAATATAAATGATAATTATAATTATAATATTTCTCTAGCATATTAAGGGTATTTGGTAAAACTATTAGCTATTATTTTAGTTAAAGAGCGATAACAAAATTTTCTATATATACTGTACTTGAAATAATTGCAAAATGTAGTAATATGGGACTAATTTCTCGGGGTGTGATTTAACATTAACTTTTTTTAAAACACTAACTAATACTAGATAAAATTCAAGAACAAATTGTTCATAAATTAAGAACCAATGTTGTAATAGTAAGAACAATTTCGAGACCATTTATTTCTTAAGCAAGATTGGCGGTCTTAAAAAAACCGTTCTTAGTTTAAGAAAATCGTTCTCATATCAAGAAAATCCGTGCATGGCTGGGTTTCATAGACGGATGTTCTTGATTTTGCACTAGCGAGAACGGTTTTTTTTTTCGCTGTGTACGAAATACTATATGTTCGGCTAAAGCATCCGCTAAGTGAACAAGAGACCTCAACTTTGAATATGCTTATTTGTACTTCGTTTTTCTCTGAGTGTAACTTACAAAATTGACACATTATCATTTAAGACTACATTGTAAAAGTTGCGGGATCGGATACGCTCAGCCTAGGATCTAAGACCGATAATAATGACTGGAGAAATTTGTTGGCGCATTATTGGGTGTTCCTTTTATTTGTAATTGTTCTACTCTTCCTAATAATTACCATTCCCTTTATAGCGTAAGTATAACCCATCGGGTTTATTGAGTCACATTTGTTATATTTACACACACTTTTAATTGCAAAACCTTATGTATTTCCGTAGTGTATGTTATTGTTGCTTTAAATCCTATCGATGTTCAAAAGGATGTCCACCGTGCGATGTGTACAGGGACGCTCGCCAACGCTGCTGTTATGGCTTTATTCTCGCAGTGCTACTTATAGGCATACTGTAGGTCCAGTGAATAACTAGCATCCAATTCAATATGATCTTATTATTATAATCTTAGATTTGGTGCCGTCATTGCTTTTCAAAACAGTAGAATGTTAGATCGTGGTCTTCGGGATACAGCCGTAGTTGTACGAAGCAGCACTCTGGCATTTTGCTCGTACCTGAGGCAATCATCGGATCACATCAAACATTTGTTTAGAAATAACTGTGAAGAGTTGATTATACATCTAAATAATGTCATTAAAAGTATGCAGCTCATTCTATTTAAACTGTTAACTTTAACACTGTATGTTTTTCATAGATCTAAATCGTATATTTTATAAAGCAACAATAACACGGGATAAAAAGGATAAAAACTTAACAAAAGTATTTGCGAAAATGGAAGAATCAAAGATGCTAATGGTAGATGTGGATAAGTGGCACAAAGAATTAGTATTCTATGGCGTACAATTGCGCGACGGTAAAAACTCCTGATAATTCTTAACATCTTTTTTTACTCACACCTTAGTGTTCTTGACGCTTTCTAGGCCTGCGTTCCGTCAAGCGTAGTATAATTTATGCCTGTACTGTTCTCTGTGGCAATAAAGCATGCCTAAAGTTCCTTCACGAAACGAATGTTAGCGGTCTTGATAGCTCCCAATGTCTTCACTTTGACAAGGTAGGAGTTGATGAAAATAATACTGCGAATTTTGAATAAAACCTTTGCGCTATGTTACAGCTACCTGACTCCGAAGCGTGGTTTTATGCCTTGGAGGAAATGGAGCTTGCAAAGTATTACGAAGGAATACAGGAATGTGACGAATTTATGATGACAGTGCGTTGGGAACGTGGTGTGAAGCCGCTCAGGGATCCTTTGATTCAATATGTTCTGAAGGCATCAAGTTATTTCCGCGTACAGTGTGACATCCTCAGTGATATTATTGAGCGGGTGGTCACTGTGCTGCATTCGAAGGCATTAACATCGAGCGGATCGCTAGAAGATATTTCTAAAAATTATAGTACCCATCGCCTAATTGTAAATTCCGTTGTCGGTGGCCTTCTTTTGATTGTAAGCACTTTTATGAAAATACCTAATTAGATGTCCTAAATTTCTATTCAATTTCAGATTATATTGCTCTTAGGGGTTGGTCTTATATTTGGATGCTGTTGTCGGCGTAGGCGTGGCTATCAAGATAGATTATGTAGCAAATACACAGGAGCCAGGTGCCTGTTTATGTAAGTGCATGAACCTGTAAAGTGCAGGACATTTCGAAAATAACCGTTTGCATAGCCTTTTATATAAATCGTTTTCTCCATTCTAATATCCTTGATATTTTCAGAGGTATATTGTTTATGTTTAGCGCATTCTCCTTTATAATCTTGGCTGGGCTATTCTACTGGGTGTTGGGCCTTATAACGTACATGGGTGTTTGTGCACCGCTTAGGAATCAGCATGGGAACTCTTTGGCACAACTGAATGCCGAAATGGATTTCAGTAAATTTTATTCATATAGCGATCCTCAATCGGAAGAAGAATTGAAAAATGTGCGAGCGTCAGCAATAATTTCGCATTGTGAAGCCAACCAGACAATCGTTAGCCTACTGAAAAATATCGGAGTATACAATATTGATCAAATATTAAAAAAAAAATTTATAAGAGACCTACGAATACCGGATGACACATTTTTCGAAACTGTGAACTATGACATTACAAAGTTTAATTGTCTCGGAACAACCAATCAAGACGAATTTTATGAGATTTTTCATGCGAGTTTGGCTAAATATAAAGGCACTGAGTATACGGACAATTTGTGCACCAATGTGACACCGATTCCATTGCCTTATATGATAAGAAAATTGAAAGATTTACGCTCAAGCCTTTGGACTCAGTGGGGAGTTTATGAATGGGCAAGAATCTCTCTATATGACGATATCCTTGCTCTAGAGAAATACCAAGAAGAGTTTTATTTCAAAGTAATAGATTTAATTACGAAAATTACAAAGCACATATTACAAATTGATGATAACATATTGTTCGAAAGACTCAATTTTAATGATTCAATAAAGTTAATTTTTCATAGCGCTCAAGACTCAGAAACAGAAAATCGCCGAAATGCTGAATCGGCGAACGCTGCACTTCGAAGAAATATCCCTGTACATTTTGATGATCAATTTCAGGATTATATGAAAATGATCATTAGAGAAAGTAAAACTAATGTTGGAAAGTGTGCTCCGATTTCTGAAAGTTTTACCACTGGTTATGGTTCAATATGCCATCGCGTAGTTGATCCTTTGGTAAGTATGTACCAGCATTTAATTTTGTCTTAATCAATAGCACCTAGTATATTGGGTTTGTGCGTCCGTCCGTCCGTCCGTGCGTCCGTGTGTTTGTCTGTCAGTCTGTGTGCATGAACGACCGGTTCTTGAACATCGTTAAAGCTAGATTCCTGGAGCATTGTAAATATCTTGGTCCATTTGTGCGTCAGACAAGGTGTTAACATAGGGGGGGCGACGCCCACTAGGGGGCTGGAATATCGATAACAAATCGATACACCTCGAGCGATTGATATTGATGCCATGCCCACCCAAGACGGTTACAGGGGAATGCTTTTAAAAAAAATATTAATTGTACTCCCACATCTTCCGCCCCTATACCTGCACACAGACTATTTACTACACACTTTTATGCTCGTATCGGAGTACTATTGCACAGTTTAAGTTGTTTATATTGTTTTATATTAATTTATGTATCAAGAATGGTTTGGCGCTTGGTATGCTATTAGGCGGCCTTCTTTTACTGCCAGCCCTTTGTGTCACCCATCGCTTGATGTGCCTGTTCAGCAAGACTTATCCCACAGAGCCGCCAGCTGAGAAAGCTGAGTAAGTCTACTAATTTTCACTGATACATATTTTGTCAGCACTAAGCCACATTGTTCACAGCTGTCCACAATGCGTAAATGGAAACGACGTCCAGCATAGCATTTGTAATGGAGTAATTCAAGCTCGTTCAGACAGCAGTAGTTCATTCTGTACGTGTAGTGGAGCTTATGGGGAAAGTCATGAGGTAACAGTAACAGTTCACAAAGAGTCCAGCAACAGCATCGAACGAAAACAAAAATAAGTATTGTATGTTGTCAAAATATGAAATACTAAGATTTCTGTGCTTTAATTAAATATAACAACGGTTGAAAATTATGGCTGATTTATAAACACACTTACTAATACCAAATAATTCAATCAACACGGCAATTGTGATCGGGAATATATTTAATTTATATTTGCTCATTAATTTTTGCGCATCAACGCAAAAACTAAGCGAGCGAATGGAAACCGCCAACGTAAAGAGCTCCCACATAATCTACACATTATAAAATAATAAAATACACAATAATAATAAAAGGTATAGTACGTAAACATAATCATAAATCCGAAAATCGACAAACTTTTTTCATCCTGAAAATAAACTGTGATGAAACAATAATAATAACAATGGCCAATCGATGATTTATATAGTACTTGCGACAATGCAAATTCAGGTACTACCAAAGACAAGGACGCAGATGTTTTCGCATGCGTGCGTGAGTGCTCTCACTCAGTCACGCGTGTCAGTTGACGACGTGTTTATGCTAGCAGCTCAATCAAACGAATAGCAAAATAGCGAATGGCAGGCAGCAACAGCAACAGCAAAACGGTGACAACAAGAAAAGCGCCTAACAAGCGCCTTTAAGCTGGAGCCGTGTGACAAGCTACCCAAGTGCTTTCCATTCATACAGACTCTGCTCTAGCCTATACCCTTCGTCTACCTTTGTTCTTGGCCTGCCCTTCCCACTATTCGCTCTTTGCCATCATCAACAGCAGCATTGATGTTGTCATTATACTCATCGACATCCTTGTCATTACGCGGCACATACGAAAAGAGCACGAAAACACTTGTCATTAACACAATCACACATCCAAATACAAGCAAACAAACACACACACACACATTGAAAGCACTAGCCGAACCAATGGCGCCTTTTAAAGCACGCGACAGCAACTTGAAGCACTTCTTATACTCTTATACCGAAGGTAAAGAGTATATTGGGCTTGTGCAATGTCCGTCATGGTGTCTCTCTGTCTGCATAAACGCAACTTTTTTCGACTCACTTAAAGCTAGAGACTTGAAACTTTGCAGATATCTTTTTCCGAGGGCGGTACCGATAAAATGTGAAGATCTGGTTGTTACTGCTGCGGAGCTGGGAAATTAAGATATCTACATATTTCACATAACCTCACAGCTAGAGCTACCAAATTTGGCAAGGAGATAACTGCTAGTGTCCCCCCATTTTACCCCCAGCCCCTCCAATCGCGTTTTGAAATCTAAATCACTTATGCATATATATCCACATATTTGGGGATAGAGCCACCAAACTTGGTGATGCCATTTTAAATCGCAATCACGAGTATCTTTGACAGTTGTAAGCTGGATTTAGCAAGTTTAGTGGCAACATAGCTACTGGCATTACCCACACATGCCGCCTTTTAAATCGAATACTAGAATACTATACAAAGTTGGTGGCAATTCAGATCCCGATGTCCCCCATAATGTGGATCACACCCTTGTTCGTAACTGTTTTTATACAAATATCAGAGTATTCCTCAGTCGGTTTTGTCCAACCGCAACAGTTTGAATTTTTTTTATTTTAATTATATGTGGTTGAATACAATTCTGAAAGTAACTCTTGAACTATTTAAAAATACTTATAAAGCCGTCATGAACATACTTGAGATCCTTAGCAAGACTTACATATTTACAAAGAATTTTTGGTTTGATTACAAATTGCACCCTTTAGAAAGATATCATAAGAATATAAATGTAGAAAACATGTTTGTTCATCAATCAATCGATTTCTGTTTCTTATTGTTGTTATTTTTGGTTTGTTGTTGCCGCCGTTTGCACAGTCATTATGCATACGCAATGTAATTCATATGCTTTAAGAAGCTAGAATCGATCCTACATCAAATATTATTTAATTGTTTGCCGTTGATTAGCATGTGTATTTTGATTGGTTGACAAAACTAAACACCCCGCTGACCATTTGTTAAGATGTTATGCAGCATCTGAATGTGGCAAGACTGCAAGCTACCCTGCAACATGAAGCAACAAAATACACCGAAAAATATGATTTTCATCTTAAGATTCTATAAATTAATTGCAACATGTTAACGGATTGCAGGCTGTGGATCATTTCGTATAACTAAATATAACTAAATAAACTGGAAAACTATGAATTCAGTCTGCTATCCTGGGCATTTAAGCGTTCTGATGCAATATTAATCATCAATGTTCGGCGATGTTGCTTATAGTTTAGTTGGTCAAGTCAACGCCGAAGATTTGCCTTTGAGAATAGCAGTACGCCCCATTTAAATGACAGCCTATGCAGCAAACAAAATGTGTCTCTGGGCAAAATTTTAAGTTTTCTTCACAATTTGGCAGCGCAGGCTGAGCGCTAATCGGCTTGGCCACCAAAGATTTTATAGTCCAGCAGCGCTGTTATTAACAGCTGTTAAGGCCTTTAAAGAGCACAAAAAATGAATGAGAGTGCTAGATAAAAGAGCGCTTTGGTCATGTTTTCTCTGTACTGTAAGCTCTCATACTCTTACTCTGTAATATTTCAGCAAAGCCAAGCTAGCAACCAACTAAATACTATCAACAATTATTTGTATACTTTCATCACAAGCACACAAAGTCACTTAGCAAATCTTTGTTAAATTCGCCTGCTTCTTGAGTGTGTGTGTGTTGGTTTGTGTGTGTGTGTGTGTGTGTGTGTGTGTGTGTGTGTGTGTTTGGACAACCCAAAGCTACCCTTTGTATGCACTAAGGGCGAATTTTGTGAGCAAATTGACTCATCTGGCAGTTACATTAAATGTTCGTTGGCCTTTTTTCGGTTGTAAAAAGAAAACAAAACGTAGCCAATGTCAGGACAAATTTAACAATGCGGCAAAATAAAAATAAAAGCCAAACAAATTGTGCGTGAAATGATGCGGGGATTCGGTGAGGCAACCATTGCAGCCTCCACGCTGACATATATATTTTTGTATACGTACTTCAGTCATTTGAAAATTGTGACAGAAAATTGAATTACCCAAAACACAATGAAGAACAACAAGAGCAGCTAACATATTGACGGCTACCATAGTGAAAACAAAACAATGAAAGCGTCGCAAAACCGAGAGTAAAAGTTGAAAGTGTGCCCGTGAAACAAAACCATGTTAGTGAAGGCCAGAAAAAAATAAAAATGAAATACATAAAAAAAAGCGCCTGCAAACTCAAATGAAAATCATGAGGGCCAAAGAGCATCTACAGCATATTATTTTGCTGCCACTGTCCCGCTGCTTGTTGCCACATTAGCCACGCCACGCTGTGTCCCCTAATGAGCATGCCAGACATATGCCATGGGCCATGTCCTACTCTAGCTACCTACCTAATCCCCTTCGCAGTCCAACTGTCGTGTGTAGTCTGTCGTCGTCCATCGTCGCGAAGATCTTCTACTAACTGAAGTAAATTGGTTTGTTTACGTTGTTCTTGAACAACGTAACGAACTGGAGAGTGTTCGGGGTTGTTTTGGGGTGCTTTAGGGTGCATGACTGCGGCATATGCATAGTCATACAAGCATGCTTGTATATATTCAGGTTGTCCTCCATTCTGGTTGCTTTTGCCAAAAGAACGTGTTTTTATTGTCGAGTTCTTAATATGCAGCTAACAATAAGAACGCGATTTTAAGAAAGCGACAGATTGTTAGCCATAAGTAAGTTACAATCGATACTTAATACGTACAACTTATAGAAATAGCTCGACTAACGATTAATCTTTAATAAATGCTTATTATCGGCCTAAATAAACTATGATTTTCATATGTAAAACCAGGTCGGTTAAGAAAATCATTTTAACGCGCCTATTATTATGGAAATGTTCACATAACCATAAATTACTTTGCCAAAAAAAAATAAATGTGCAACAATAAAACGGTTGTAAATGCACATTACGTATACGCATTTTAAAAAAATTGTCTAGCTCGCATAGTTCTAACAAAAAAAAAAATCATTCACGAAGCAAAGCATCCATTAAATACAAGAATATGTATTTCAGAAGTTGTTTAAACAAAACTTAAAAAAAAGTAAAAGACCAAAGAGTTTGTTAGCTATGGCTAAGATGCATATCGGAGCTTAATATATTATTTATTCTTTTTTGCTTAGATGCTGACGTCAGCTAACGCGAAGCACATGAGCTATGTGAAAACGTCATTCAGTCAGTCGTTTAGTCCGATTTATATAGTCTAGGGAGCTGAATTTTAAACAAAAGTTTTCTGCGTTTTGTGTGTTGAGCTTTTGCTGGGCTAGTTTTCAGCTTCGGCAGCAGCCGTTGCAGTTTTGCTTGAATTACAACAAATTAAGTTGGACCCCATCCGGCCAGTAGACCATAGCCAAATCATAGTATTTTTGGCCGACTGGCTGGCCGGCTGGCTGACTGTCGGACCACTGGCTGCTGCCCAAAAATGCAATAAAATTAAATGCTTTTATGTTAAAAACTTTATGAGCTTGTGTTTATGCTCGGTACACGCTCGATGCCTACCACTTCTTCCCCCCTGCCCCTGCCACCTCCGGCCTCATTCCATGTTCTACTGCTACAGCTTCGTCTTCTTCTTCATCTTCTGTTTTGGTGGACTTTAGCTTGGTCTGCTTTTGTTTTTGTGGCCGACAGCTGTCGTTGTTGTGGTTGTTGTTGTTGCCGCTACGCATGTGTTGACAGTAATTAATTTAACTGGCGTAAATTAAATTTATACGACCAACACACAACATTGCCGCGTACTTTGTTGTTTGCACACTCGACCAAATGTTGTTCAGTTGATGTTCCTTTCTTGCTCGGAACCAAAAACCAAATGTTAAACAAATTCTACAAGCAATTCTAACAAAGTCCTGTACTTACCCTTTAGTTTTTGCCTTTAATACCTATATTGTTTTCAAATTCTTATAAAAACAGAATGCAATTAAGCTTTCCATCACTTTCTGCTCTGTACTTTCTCTTTTGCTTTGCTTTTCTTTGCAATTGAGTGAAATCACAATATTCACTTTTTTCGGCACGTTTGCCCTTCAGCAGGTCAGTGCAAATTTGCAACAAACAATTGTTGCTTGACTTTGAAATTCACTTTCAAAAGATTACAAATTCACCCGTACTACATACGGTCGAACATCAAGGAGACCAGAAACAACTTCGTTATGAAGAAAATTCTGAAATCTGAAAATGAATTCGTAATATAGAAAACTTTGTAATAGGCAAGTTCGATATATGGAAGTGCGACTGTATACGTTTTGACACAAATGCTAAATGTTCTTTATTTTAATTTATTTTTTTTCATCTATTAAGAATTTTTAAATGTTCTGCGTGTAAATTAATATTAAGTATACGCAGTGCATAAAGCAATGTTTAATAGCTCATGGATCGTTTGGATTTTTAATTTTAAATTGCATATATGCGCACACTTTAGTAGCCTCTCCGGCTGCCCAATCGAACCACTTAAGCAAAACAAGAGCAAAATGTGTAATAGCCAAATAATATCTTGTTGCCAAAAAACGTTTGCAAAAACTGTCCTTAAACTACGCTGGCGAACGAAGCTGAAAAGTGCAACACTTTAGGAGAGTTAACAGCATCCTCCGCCTCTCTCCTCAACCCCTTCTCAGCACAAAAAAAGCAAGGAACAACAGCTATAATTATAATTTGTTTTGAATAACAAAAGTACTTAATTGCTAGATTGTCAGGCAACTGAAACTGAAGCACGACTTGCAACTTATTATAGAATTTCGTTTAGCTTCAAAGCATGTATACAAACAGATCATAAATGTTTGTTACTAATGATGTGTCAGCTGTAAGTCAACAAGTTTTCAAGTTATGTTCTACTAGCTTTTTATGGAATGGCCAAGCATATAATCGGTAGAGAGATTGTTTATAAAAGATTTGATTGCTTCAAAAACAACAAAATCTCAAATAAATGGAGCAGATAAGTTAAATCGAACTTGAGGTTTTATTGCTTAAATGTTGCAACGCACGCAAAACACAAAACATATGATGCAGGGTGCAGGGTGCAAGGAAGAGGACCAGAGGGCAGCTTGTGTTATGTCTCTCAACACACTTCCGTCGACATCGAACAGCTACAGCAAATGCAGAAACAACAGCAGCAGCAACAACGCCAATAAGAAGATCGACAACTGAAAACAAACAAACAAAAAAGTTTTCGCTTCATAGCACAAATTCAATAAATCATCAGACGAGTCGAGTGGTTGCGCTTTGGAAAAGTGGAAAGGCGTGGCAAAAAGAAAGAAAATATAGAATGTTAAATGCTTACGTGCATAATTGTTGCGCGAAATTGCAATCAAAAAACTTGCAAACATAAGAGCATTTAATGTTGTAACAAACGGGAATAAATATCTAACTACGATATACAAGAAAAGTCAGCAACACAACAGCGCGTATGCGTAATATTCGAAATTGTGCAACCAATACAAATAAAAGCAGCACACAAAAAACGTAAGTAAATAAGTAAAGCAAACCTTTTTATTTGCTTTTTATATATTTTGTCTATTTGAATATAGCTTTTCCAATGCCAATTGCAATTGTGGCAAGGGGATTCTGGGCAGGCGGACAGTAAACAATCATAAAAGTAAAAAATAATTAACAGATGCAAAGTGTTTCTTCGAACTAAGACTGTGTCAAATGAAACATGTTAATGCTGAAGCTAATTGCAAGGTGCATAATACCGATTTTGATGAATTCTCACTTTGTTTCTCGGATGAATCATCAAAACCAACCGCAAACACAATGTTCTTATGTTATAAATATACAAATGACGCGGACGCGTTTTCATATGTGAAAAATTTAAATAATAATCGTATTTTTAAAAACTAAAATAAAATCAGCACATTATTTGAGGTAAGGATGACGAAAAAGTTTAAAAAAAATTGAGCTTAAATTTAACAATATCGTCTTTGTATTTCCAGAAGTACTTACATGAAGAAAAAAAACCCCATTTTAACGCTCAGCTGTTAAATTTGTAAAACAATCATCAGAAAAACGTTTCGACAAGTTTCACATCTGAGCATATAACGCCATTTTAGTTCCAGATCTCGATCAGTTAAGAGCTCTTGTAATTTAGTCAATGAAACACAATGAACAATCGTACAATGTTAGTTAAAAGGTTGGTGTTAATAAATTTAAACCCAAATGCAAGTTTTTCATTTTTACAGGTTTGTGTTTTTGCTTGTGATGCGTGTTGCTTTTACTGAAGCACTCACAGTTGATCCAATAAAGCTGTTGACAGTTGATAAATGTCCTCTAATGCCAATTTTAAAAAGTGTGGATAAGCAACGGGTATGCTTATAATTCTGCCTGATGAGTTACCTATATATGTATGCATAAATTACCTTGTGATATAACACTTACAGCTTTTGGGTGTCTGGTATGCCTATGCTTCCACACCGTTGCCTTTTAAAAGATATCAGCGACAATGTTCATCATACGATGTTAAAAACTGTCGTAAGTAGTGTCTAATGAATTTCAAAAAACATTTTACCAACTAATCTTGTTTATGGGCAGCCTACTTTAACACAAACATACTGTACACCAATTACAAGACCATCATTATAACATATGCCTGCAATCCCAAGGATAACAAGTATATACGTAAGAGCTCTATAGTTAAATCAATCTAACTTTAATAATATCAATTTACTTAAAATTCACAGTGAAACTTCGAGTATTAACGCGCACGCGAATACCTTCGGAAGAAATTGTAAATGAGGCAATGGACTTTTTGCAAAAAATCAAGTTTCCCGAAAATGGGCTCCTTATTCTAGGGAATGAAGCATTTTGCTTTGAATGGTATGAGCTTAAATTCGAAACACAACGACGACCAATCACATATCAAGCGCCTTTCAGTGTGCATGGCGAATAGGAAAATTTTGCGAATAAATTAATTAGTATAAATGTCTTATTATTGTTGCATAATAAGTTGTGTGCCATACAAATGTTGTATCGATGAATCACTGATTAAACTGTAGGAAATCGTATAATGTCTGCCCGAAACTTAATTAGCATTGCATTGGTCAACGACGAAATCAATTACGCCAACGGTTCAGTTTCAGCCCAAAATAATAATGGGCAATGTGCTCGAATGATGTGTTCGAAGCACATATGGCCAGCAGGATGTTGGGTCGACAGCTTCCTGGCAATGACAAGGGCCCAGTAATGAATGAGGCTAGGCGTGCTCCATATTGCGAGCACCCTTATCCTGCCCCCAATATACATACATATGTATAAATATGCCCATCCTTTCAACAATTCAATTTATGCCTGCTTGTTTTTATGTTTGAATGCTTAACAAAAACAAAATCAAAAAAAAAAAAAAAACTTTCCATGAGCCCCAAAATTATCTGCTGTTTTTTCCTTCTTCTTCTTTGCGATGTTGGTGTTGTTGTTGTTGTTTTGTTTGGCTTCCTTGGCCCAAATTGCATGGCCGCACAAATTGGCTTTAGCCTAAGGGTTTTGGCAATAAAATCAAACTCACGCAAGCGTATGCGTAACGCACAATTATCCCTCCATTGAGTGGGTGTGTCGGCACTCGAAGGGATAATGTGCGACATCCATGTAATAATTGTCATTGTCAAATGGACTTTGGCTGCCCAACTGCCACAACTGCCAGACAAAAACAAACAACAACAATAATTGAGCAATTGAGTTTCGATTGTGGCCAACAACAACCACATAGAAAGCTAATCGTTTTTATTCAATCACGATGTATGGTGCAAAAGATGAGACAAATTGTAAGTAAAATAAAAATGTTGTATTAGCAGCAACATACAACATTCGATCACAAGTTAGGAGCAGTTGAGTGTGTGTGTGTTTTTTTTTTGTTGTTGTTGCTGGTTCTCACGTATTTGGTGGAGCACTTAAGACTCGTACTTTTGTGCTTAGTGTTCTTCGTTTTCAGCTTGCTTCCATTCAATTTGAACTGTTTGTTCGTTTTGTGTCCCCTGATATTGTTGTTCGCCATTGTAACAGTTTTATGGTTTGTACGTTTCATTTCAACCGCTTTGCTTTAAAAAAAAAAAAGAGCGCTTAGTTAGACTGTAATCACTAAGGAGATATCCTCTAACAGAGGAAACACGTTGATGTTTTAAACATTTGCTTACAGGGTATTTTCAAAATTGACTAAAGCTTACGTTGCTTTGACTTTGTTTCAATTGCATGACGCTTTGCAGCAATTTCAAGTTCAATTCGCTTTTATTTTTTTGGATTTTATATAATCACGTAAGCGGCATTTGAATAACAGTCTATACAAATGGCGTACTAGTAATTTACATTAATGTTTTGATTGTTAAATGACGGGGAAATTACTTCAAGTGTATGCTGAAAAGAGCTGCAATCCATAATATTAATCATACATGAAAATATCTAAGATTTGCATATGGCAAACTCTTAATTAGCTCAAGAAGTTCTTTTGGCTTGATGTGGATGGCTGTTTGACTGGTTTCACCAGTTTAAGGTTGCTTTGGATGTGTGGTAGCTGCTGCTGCTATTTGATGATGTAGAATTTTAATTTCGTTTTCGTTTCTTTTACGCCAAAGACAAACGCTACAAACCCAACAACAGAGCCCACAGAAGACGACAAAGATGCGGGCAGAGATAATGACAATAACAGAATAATATACATACTATACATATATGTATATGTATATACATACATACATCCACAAAAAATACCATTTATTGATGTGATAATCTAAAGATCAAGGTCTTCTCTTTTTTTGTCATTTCGAAAAGAAACGAAACTAGAATTTTTGACCAGATTTAAATGAACGATGCGGTAGCATTTGCGGATTAACTAAAAAATAAAAATAAGCTTCATGACCGGAAATGTTGCACAAAGAGAAACTACCAAATGCATAGTATAGAACAAAAAAATACAAAAACGAAAGTTAAGCGGTTAAAGTGGAGCACAAGCTGCTGCTCTGTTGGCACGGGGGATTCTGTTGGTTTGCTCGGCATTCAAATAAAAAATAGGGAAACCCATGCTTACCTAGAAAAAATCCAAGCACATATGCAAGTCTAATGAGCATGCAGGAAAGTAAAAATGCAATTTCAAATGCAGCACACAACTGCCACTCACTGCGGATTTACTTTGATTGGAGGCAAAATCAGTTAAAGTGGCATTAGAATGTTAAGTGCATGTGTGTAAGTATTACTTACTGAAAAGAATTTGAGTGAAAGATTTACATTTTTCAGCGTTGGAATTTATACATCTTCAGCATACTTATCTTTAAGTCACAAAGTCAACTTTACTCTAACTAAAACTAGAACAAAATCAATGCATTAAAAAAATATTCCAAGTCTTTCACAAATGGGTCACGCACAAAAAGAACGAAAGAATGAAAGTTCATTGAGTTCAGGTGGCATGTAAAGCACACAAACAAAAATGCCAAGAAATGCTAAAGAAAAATGATAAGCAGAGTCGACAGTCTCCCCACCCAAAAATAAAACAAATACTATAAGCAAAGCAAGCAGAAGAGGGCGTCAAAGTTGACGCTTATCTGCGCCTCATTTGCCAAACAACATAAGCCTCATAAATTTCATAGCAGTTAGCTGGGCAGAGTTTAAAAAAGATTGTTGGACATCAGCAACTGAATTCGTAAACAAGAGGTGACAGCAAACAGAAGACATCATCAGCGGATATGATAGATTCTCTATGAGAAGACAAAGTGAGGGGAAAGAGGGCGAGAAGTGGCAAGGGAACATTGCCAAACAGTGGACAGTGTCGCGGGCAAAGTTCACTCAACTTTCAACTTGTAATTTGTCATTGTGCCAGCGGCAGCGCCAGCGCCAGCCATGAAAACTGAAAATGACACCCGGCAGCAGCTGTCCGGGGACCTAGGCAAAGTGGCCGCCACACACACACACACATACACAACGTCATCATTATGGCCGGGCAAATAAATATTAAAAATCATGTGCGAGCCAGTGGCAGGCAGCTTCCTTTCTTGGTTCAGCCAGCTGTCTGATACTGCAACCACTGCGTCGTATACGCAATGAAAATTTATGTGAATAGGCAATGCTTAATGCAAATGCCTTAACTGTCGCATTTTTGTGGAGAAAACGCAATGAAGGCCTTGTCGCGAATCCGTGTGGGTGGTGATTAATTTGCGTATTGTTCTTTGAGATATGTATGTAGTATTATTCTGTTTACTATATATATATTTTCTCTCGTCTCTTTGATTTTTCGATTTTTTATGTTTTTCCTCAGTTGACAACGTTCATTGAACGCAATACTTTCTGATTAACCATGAGTTATGACATTCTATATGAGAACGAACAAGTTCTTGTCGCGGTTGAGACTACCTGCATACCGAGTAATTTATTCTTTTACAGCATTTTGAGGCAGAATCGATTATTAAAGATGCATTAATAAAAATTATCAAGTATGCAAAGTACATTAATTTGTAGTTAGTTTTCCAGATAAAAACACTCCCTGGTCATCATCATCATCATTATCAACATCGAGAAGTCATGGAATGTTAAATGTAATTTATAAATACGAACAAATTATGGATATATATGTGTCCAAGTTAATAACTGGTTTTTACATCGCTAGCATCGTTAGGCATTAATAAAATTACAATAAAAGACCAAAGCGGAAGCAAATACTACAAATTTCATTTACAAACAGTCCTTGAAACGAAACGTAACGAAACGAAGCGAAATGAATGTTGTGTGGGTTTGGAAACCGCTTTGAAAACGCGACAGGTGAGCGCAGAAATTAGCACTTTGCATTTGCAGGAAAACCATCAGATTCTCGAATTTGATATTTAAATGAAGAAGCCGCTCGCATAAATCGCATAAATATGTTAATTCGTCTCTTGAGAATTTAACGTTTTTGCGCTTTGCGGCCTGGCTGTTTATTTTTTTTAGCTTTTTAATGTCGCATTAACTTAAAAGTTAGCATTGCTCAATTAGCATAAGTTGTGGTGTGTGTGAGTATCTAGTAGAAGAAATAATACTCGTTCTAGATTAAAGCAAAAGTAAAAAGTAAAAGTTATTTTCAGTAGCTAGTTTATATTGCCAGACAGTCTTAAATGACGAACAACATTTCTGTACAAATTGGGTCAATGGAATTAAGCAAAATAAAATATAAAAAAGTGTCACACAGGAGCCAAAAGAACAAGTTTAAATAACATTTAATTGCAAAGTATATATATCATACTTACTTACAAAACAGCCGCCAGACAAATTTCAAAGAAACGCAAATCATGCGCAAACATTAACAATGTCAAAAGTTGGCCCTGCAAAATATAAATTGTAAATTGTGTGAAATAAGGCTATAAACGAATGGTATTCTGTAAATAAGTCAAATGATGTGCGTAGGATTTTATTCCACGAACAAGGATCGAAAATATGTACTGTCTGTCTGCCAAAGAGCGGCAATAATCAGCTTAATAAAATAAACACTAAAGATAGAGACGACAAGCGACGAAAATCTTAACTCAAAGCAACCAAAAATAGCGAATTTGAAGTCACATCGAATCGATTTTGGATGGACTTAAACGAGGGCGTTTGGCAATTGATTAAATTTATTTATTATCATCTCACTGAATGTTCGCTTTATGAGCTGCTGCTCTTAAGCTTAATCACAATGAGGAAGGATGTTCGGGCAGGAAGTCA
Organism: Scaptomyza graminum; assembly: GCA_018901835.1. Taxonomy (NCBI): domain Eukaryota; kingdom Metazoa; phylum Arthropoda; class Insecta; order Diptera; family Drosophilidae; genus Scaptomyza; species Scaptomyza graminum. The sequence continues at coordinate 10,578,939 of JAEIFL010000002.1, forward strand.
GCAATTGGGGATGGCGTTCCTTTTTTTTTGTTCGCCTCACTCCTTTGTCTCGTTTCGTGCTTGCTTGATTGCTGGCAAATTGATTTTGGTCTGCTGCTGATTATCAGCAGTTTACTAAGTCTCTTCTATCGTTTGCGACGAAAACAAAGCCCCTTTGTTCCATCAATTGAATTCACAGAACTGTTGCTTTCTTTCTTGCCCTCAAATCGATATATATTGCAGCTGACATTTGATATTTGATTTGCGTTCTATATGTATTATTGCCGTTATTATGTTAAATATTTGGTCAACATTAAGTTTGGGATCGACTGAATTACTTTACTTAAGGTTATAATCATGGGGGGAGAAAGAATTTTGCAAGTTTTTTTGTTTAGCTCGCTTCAATTGCATTTTAACCTAATCCTTGAGCAGCTTTTAAGCCCCACAATTGTAGAGTATACAATTTGTGTGTGTGTTTATGACAAAAACTTTGATTGCACAACAGCAAATGCGTTTTTGTTTTTGGGGCCCACTCACAAGCAGCGTCGCGATGCCAACCAACATCATCATTGTTGAGGCACTTTAATAAAGTGCAGCCCCAAATTATGAGACGGCATTGTTGTTGTTGTTGTTATTGTTGTTTTTGTTTTTGGTTGCTGCAGTTGCAGCCACCGTGGCGTCAATTATCGCCGCTGTACGCAAAGTGGGCCAGGCAAATAATAAACGCGCCCATAGCAAAAGCAAAAGCAACAGCGGCAGCAGCGGCAGAAGTACTCCATTGTCAAATGAGCTTAAACAGGCTGGCTGCCACGCCTCAATTGAAGTACTTCGCCTCCTCTACCTTGCTTCTCTATGCCCCGCATGTGTGCAGCAATCTTTGACTGCAGTTTTGTTTTCATTTTGTCGTTCTCTTTGCCATTTTCACGCCTCACTTGACGACTCGTTCGCTGATTGATGGCGACCTCAACTTCAACTTGGACTCCGACTCTGACTTCGACTCAGACTTCGTCGCCATCTCCGACGGCGCACAGGTGTCGCCGCCTAATTAAACGAAGGCAACGCATGCACGCATGCGTAACTCAATCGGCAAACAACGCCTCGATGCATTGATGCCTCGCTGCCTCGCCTCTCGCACGCCTCCCCATTCGGGGCCCAGTGTGTGTAATATGGGTCAATATGCAATTATTGCATATTTTTGCATCGTTTGCGTTACGGCCCATCGAAGGAAGGGTCTGTCTCCCTCCATTCCGGACACTCGAGATCTTTACTTTATCAATATTTGCGCATTGCGCGCACAATTGGCACAGTTTTTTTATGCGATATGTAAAGCAAACTACGATTACATAATCAAACGATGAAAAAATAATAATTATTATTATTTTTATAAGAACTTTGAACACTTTGTTGGCCAGTTCATTTGCCAAGTTCAAGGCGAACATTTGCATAAGAGCTAAAATAAAACTTAAAATTAAGAAAGAAAACAATAAAAGTAAAAAGTAAAAACATCTTTTAGCCATGTTTGTGTTTTTGTTATTACTCATGCATAAAGCGCTCACCTTTGACAACAACAACAACAACAAATCCACCACCACAAAATACATCATAATAAAAGTGATTTTGAGTATTCAGCGAATGAATGCTGTTTCGACTCTGATTCAGAGAAATCAACAAAATATCTTAAGTGCAGCCAAAAAAGATCTGTCTGCAACGCCCACGATCGCAAGGAGAGAGAAAGATCGTAGTAAAAAGATTTAGTAAGAGTAAGAGGGAATCTATATGAAGTAAGCGGTTCCATATGTATAAGGATTTAACTGGCTGCACGCCATTTCGCTTAAGTTCAACTGACCCACTTCACATACTACATACATATTTGTTCTTTGGCATTTGGCTATTGAATTTGCTTTGAAATGATTCTTATGCAACATTTGTTGATGCATTTCGCATCTACTATGTAGTTGACTCAGTCACAGACAGACGCAGTTCGCCGTTCTTGTGATCTGTGCAGTTTTCTTGCTAAATTAAGTAATTGGTGCAAGAAGCAACTGGGGCAAACCAGTGCCCAATGGCCCGGCCCGCGCCGTCTTCCCCAATGCCCACTGTCAGTTATGAATTCTTGCAATTTAGATGCGTTTGTCTGCAGCTTGCATTTGTTTGTATATATGTACGTATATATTTATATCTATCTTGTGTATCTGCATATGTGCATCTGGGTATGAGAGGCGGAGGTTCTGTCCATTTAGTAGTTCTTTTATGTATTCCGTTTTGGTTCTGTTTTCCATTTCGAATGAGCTCTGCACAGATGCAGAATGCATTGAATGCAGGCCATGCCAAAATGTGAAGCGAATAGGAGTCAAAGAGGCCAAACGTTTACGTGTGTGTGTGTGTGTGTTTACTTGCGCAACAGCTAAATCAAAGCAATTGTTGCAGCTGTTATGGCGGGATATATTTAGCGATTGCTGTGCCCTCAATACAAATAAGTTGCAGGGCTGCCAACTCGCTCTAAAACACAAAGAAACACTCGTCCTGAAAAGCAATAATATAAACAAATTTATTATTAAATGGCCAGCCAAAAAAAAAAATCGAATTAATAAATAAAAAGAGCCGAAAACAGCCAAAGAGAGTGGGAGAAGAGTGGCGGCGATAACACGAATCGCACAAAAAACGCCAACCCAAGAATAAATACAAACAAACAAACAAAAGTTGAAATTAAATTCCAAGGTCGCCAGCACAAGAACTTTTATTTAGCATGTGTACGAAGAGTGCTCAATTTTGAAGAAGAGGGAGGGTGGAGGGGTTTTGGGGTGTCGGGGTATTCAGTTGCACAGTTCATCTGGTTGCTGCGGCTGCTTCTTCGTTTGTTTAACAAAGAATTAGCCGGTTAATCAGCAGCGTATGTAAACTGGAATGTACACAAAATATATACATACAGAATAACCAAAAAATATATATTTATTTTTTTTGGCGTCTGGGAGTTTTTTGAAGTCGCAGGTAAAACGCAGCAAAATAAATGACACAACAACAACAAACAAAACAAGAACCTGGCGGCGGTAAAATGTTGAATTCGAGTGCTAATTAAAGTCACAGATCAAGACACAGACCCAAAAACCAGAGAGAAAGAGAGAGGGATACAGAAGAATCATTTACTTATATGAATTTATGTGGACGGCTTTCTTTGTATTAAACGAAATGTTTTATTTTGTTTTTATTGGTCTCCAGTTGGGATCTCAGAACTTGTGGCTTGGCTGGCTGCCATTGACCTTGACCCCAATGATATCAGAATGCAATAATGGAGCTCCTTTTGCCGAATGACCGCATCGCATCAACGATTGAACGATTGTTAAACATCAGTGAAGACTAATTGAGTTTTGGCTTAAATTGGTCAAAATGCGCAGCAATGCCAAACAGACCAGACCAGTCATGTGCCATCCAATTCCAATTCCAATCGAATCGCAGACAGAACAAATCTATCAACGACAAACAACAAACGGACTGACTGACTGACTGACTGAAGCTCAGGTTGAGGCTCACCCTGGGGCTTTGACATGACATCATCAACATCATCAACAACAGCAACAACAACAACAATGACAATTACTTGCCATACACAAATAAAGATACTGGCTGATCTGTACCTGTCGCAGTCACGGAGCAATTGTAGTATGACTTAGCATTCAAACACAACCAAAAACCAAATCGCAATTTAAAATCACAGCTGCAACACTTTAAATTAGTCACTTAAGCAGCTCCAATAATCATGCATTGTACGTGTATGTAAACAGCTCTCGATGGCTAACAATATCTTGGGAGAGGTTCTAAACCTAAAGGTTGACATGAAAATTATACCATTCGGTCAAAGTTTTACCATATTGCAAGTTCATTTTTTTCGAAAATTTCTTCTTTACTTGCATCTACGAAACGATTAAGCCGTCGCTTTACTTAAGTGCCAATTAGGGTTGACATTCATTAGAAGCAATTAAAGTGAGATCAGATTGTGGCAGCAGCAGCGATGACGAGTCACGCGTGAAAAGGAGCCAACCACGCCCCTGAAACCTACACGGGAAAGGGTGTGAATCACATGGAATGAAGTGGCTAATAAGTTAGAATGGCCAAAATATAGTTAATTATATATGGCTAATGATGGGTACAAAAGCAGGGGGGTGGGCTGGGCACAAACAGCAGTTGCAATGACTTTTCAACATATACAGGTTAGTCACAAACAAATCTAGAAAAGCAAACCATAAATCAACAAACAGATCGAAAAGTCTTTCTCTTTGAAAAAGTATTTCACGCATGAAAAATTTTGGTAAATACAATTATTTTATTACCTTGAACTTGTCGAGAGATCTTCTGAACTTGAAAAACAGTTCCCATCCGCTGCGTGTGGGATTTGTTTTTATATTTTTGTAATTGATGATGGCAATTGAAACTCATTTCTGTGCATTTGCAATGAAAATTTCTGTGCAGCGATGCCTAAAACATTATAAATATGAAAAACGTTAACTGCTTTGTTAAGTAGCCGCAGCAGCAGCAGCTAATTTAATTGGAATGTGTGCAGTTTTTGGGCTTCACCCACAGCAAAAAACGATGACGGCTTGTTAATTTTATTGTTGGTCGGACCAAAAAAAAAAAACAAAAAGCAAACAACGCCATCATCATCATCATCGACAGAGACATCTGAGCAGCAATTACGTTTTTTTTTAGCCGCCTTGCAGGTTATATGCAAGTTCAAGGCCAAAAACTCTGCATTAATTATAATTATTTTTGCATTTGTTAAACACAGCCAACGGCAGCAGCAGCAACAACAACAAACAACACTCAGCACATTTGCTTGTTAATAGCAAGCGCTTAAGCGTAATGCAAAAGAAGACAAACAGGTAAATGCAGCATTTTGTTTTGTTGCTGGTTTTGGCGCACATTGCGAATACTTATCGGAAACCCAAAAATACAATAATTGATTATGTGGACAGACCATATACAAACAAACATGCAATCTGGCCGACTAATTTTAAACAGACAAAAATCAATGGAATATAAACTAAGTATTCTATGAGTATTTATTGGGTATTCTTTTAATGACTTCAACAAACCCTTATAACAGAAGGTAATTAAACGCAACATGTTACCATTATATTAACATAGACTAAGTAACAGTAACATTATCAGTCTATGTTCATTAATTCAAGGTTAAATTTATGCTAACACTTAGAGAGTCAAACTTAAGTTTAGTTTTATGTAGAATCATGAAAATGTTTTATAAAAATACGTCTTACAAAGTTCTTATACTAAACTTATTGTAAATTAATTAGATTATTACGGAAAACAAGTCAAGCAAAAACATGATTTTATATAAGCATATCAAATTTAATTTATTTTCCAAACGCTTCCTCAAATCTTATATTGAAGTCAGCTTGACAAAACCTGATAAGCATCAAACTAAATTCAATTAACTGGCCAGCCGACAGCCGACGGATTAGTGACAATTAAAATCACAATAAATGAGAGGAAGAACTAAGCTTACCTGCCCCCAATTTCCTAGCAATTTGACGATTATCCCCTAAGAGCACTCTTCACCCATTAAGCGTTGATAATAAATAAATGTAATCAGTTGACAACGCTTTTAGTGCTCTTTAGTACGACTTTTGCAAACTGAAATCCGCTTCTAATACTGACGCAGCAGCTTTAACTTTTGCTTCAAAATTTGCTTTTGTTGTTTTCCATCCATCCAACTGTCTGTCCCTCTCTCGGTCTGTCTGTCTTTATGTCTGTCTGCCAGCCATCCGCCGTGGATTGTGTTGATGTTGATGCCCAGCACACAGCCTTGGACTTATCTTGGATTCTTGTGCCTTTTGCTTCGAGACTTTCAAGATTTTGTACGACGCTGTCTATCTTCTGTTATATACTTACATATATAAATACTTATTTTTTTTGTGTTTTATTATTGGTGCTGGGTGGTTGTTGCTTCTGTTCTGTTCATAATTTAAGTGTTTCATGCTCAGTTTTTGTCTATGTCGCCCCCCTTTTATGAGTTGTGTCATTTCGTTGCTTATCTCCCTGGCCTGCTTTTGTGCGTGCCTGTCTCAGCGATGTCTTTATTTACTACGTTTTCCTAAGCGCTACTGCTGTTGTTTTGCATCTATATTATCAAAGTGCATCTTTGTATAAGCAAATTACTCAGGTTGTTGTCATAGAAACAAATTTCTCATTTTTGCAGAGCTTTGTTTAATTATGACACAAAATGGTTAGAGATAACTTAAAAACAAACATTTATTTACCATACGCATAACTTATCATAATAGCAGCTTAAACTTATGATCTTTATTCCTCTTCATTTTCACAATTAACAAAATATATATTCGCTTTTTTTTTTTGAAATGACATCGCGTTTCCTTATGCAAATTGATAAATTTTCCTCCCTCTTTTTTGGCGCTAATTAATGTACATAATAATATTTGAATAATTTTATAAACGTTCTGTAGCATTAAAATACAGACAGGAGCAACGGTGTTGGTACGCATTACCATAAAAATGACTGCCGGCCATGTTGCCACATAATTGCAACAAAATTAAATGAGCGAAGCACTCATTATAGGCATTTAAATGTCTGCTGGATCCTATAGCCTGGGCTGGCTGAATAAAATCAATAAAACTTTAACATTTTAAGTGTGACATTTAATGGATTTTATACTTAAGTTGGATTTTTATTTTCAACCTTAATCTGGCCCACATTTGTTCCAAATTATATCACTTAAATAGCATTAAATAAAACTTATTTAATACTTTCACTTTTATTAACGCTTAGCATTAATTATAAAATGCTGTTCCTTGTTGCTCTACAAAACTCGCCAACACACAAAAACTATGCTAATTAACCGAATATCCAATGAGCCAAAATCTATCCGAAAAACGTAACCTGACCAAACAGAAAGAGACAGATAGAGAGAGAGAGAGTGAGAGAGGGAGAGAGAATTATCTAATCCGTAGGGGCGGCAACAAAACATAAATTAGCATATTTATGCGATTTATTTCGCCGGGCTGGCTGCATGGTCAAACAAAGTTCTGTAGCGTGTTAATTGTTGTTTTGACTTGTTGATTTTACCAGTTTTTATCTAACCAACAAACATCTTTGCTACACATAGTATTGGCTATGCTATTTTGTTCGGGCCACATATGCTGCAAGGTCGAAGCGACATAAAGTAATTTATTTCCGCTTCTTATGACTAAAATTAATTTTATAGATTTTTATTACTTTTTATTTTTAGAAAACCTAATCAACATTCAGAAATTGTATGGCGCCTCGTCCATTGTTGTTAGTGTGATCGGATCCACTGTTCGAAAATAAACCATCAAGACGCCTTACATCATCAAAATCTTTGTTATCCGTTTGCAGAATCGGAGCCATCATTATGCCAGTTTCCATTACGTATTGTGTCCGAACCATCGTTGAACGTTCCACCGTTGATGCGTCTAACCTCATCCCTGTTTCTGCCATTGTATAGGAAGTCTGATCCATCATTACCCCAGTTGCCAGTGAACCCGGTTTGTTCTTCGGATGAATCTCCCTCTATGATCTGATGAATGTTTCGCGCTTCAACCACGACACAAATTAGTCCACAGAACAGCAAAAAACAGAGGCTGCATTTATTTTGCATTTTGTTCGTGTCTTTCGATTGCCGGCCTTAATCGACTGTAAACGGAATGCAACCGTTGGCACAGGCTTTTATACTAAACACTGACACCTTATCGATGACTGATTGGTTCAGGGGTGGTCTTAAAAATCTCTCTCCCATTCAACCCGTAAATAATATACCTAGAATTTCTTCAACAATTGCAATTTAATAAGCAACGATTTGCACTGACTTTTTGAACAGCCCTCGCTACAATAATCTGATAATTTATTGTTAGCTCGGGCATTTCCAAGCATATCAATTTTAATTCACCACTAATCGATGTCTTAACTATAGCTTTTTCTAATCTTAAACATGGCGTAACTGACTTGTCAAGATCAAAGAGCAACAAGAGCTTATAAATACGTAATTATATAACTGAAACAACGTCATTATTATAAATGGCTCGACATCAAAATCGAAATGCGTTCGATTTTCTGGTACAAGAAAGGAACAACTATCTATAACAGTTTACTAGACATTTGTACAGTTTCTCGACTAAGCTTAGTTGCAACGGACATAAGCTTAGGTGAAAATTAAATCAAAATTCTAATTGCTGGATGACTCAGTTAAATATTTAGGTCGAGAATGACTCAACACTACTTTTACTGCTGTAATATTACAGCACTGGCGCTAAAAGAAGTTCAAGTGCAAAATTTCCATGTCATTATGTTAAGTCAAATAACAGAAAAATGTTAAGATAAGTTTTTCGATAGCATGTGATGTAATGTAAAGTTCTTCTGTTATCGATACCATAAACTGTCTGGCAGCTCTGTGCAAAAAAGCATAATCATTGCACATTGACATTTTGAAAGTGAATTTTGTTAGCTTTTTGTGTCAATTGAGAAAAAGTGAAAATAAAAAAAGATGTCTTCCTCTTACGATCGTGCAGTTACCATTTTCTCACCCGATGGCCATCTTTTGCAAGTTGAATATGCCCAAGAAGCAGTCAACAAAGGTGCCGCAACGGTAAGACAAACACAGAACACATCTTTTCCCATTTAATATTATTCACTTTTGATGTAAAGGTTGGCGTGCGTGGCGCCAACTGTATTGTTTTGGGTGTGGAGAAGAAAACTATGACCCGTTTGCAGGAAGATCGCACAGTTCGCAAGATTTGTGCTTTGGACCAGCATGTTGTGATGGCCTTTGCTGGCCTCAATGCAGATGCTCGCGTTCTTGTCAATCGTGCTCAGATCGAGTGCCAGAGTTATCGTTTGAATCTCGAGGATCCTGTTACCGTCGAATACATAACAAGGTATAACAATTAATGGTCTACCGGGGGTGTTTTTGATTTGTTGTAGCGATTTTTGGTTTTCCTTTTTTACATTTCAGATACATTTCGCAAGTGAAACAAAAGTACACTCAGAGTAATGGACGTCGTCCGTTTGGCATATCATGTCTAATTGGTGGGTTCGATGCTGATGGCTCTGCCCACTTATACCAGACCAATCCGTCTGGCACATTCCATGAATACAATGCGAATGCAGTTGGGCGTTCAGCAAAAATCGTGCTCAAGTTCCTTGAAGAGAATTATCGTGCCGAGGAAGTCAAAACTGAGTTCGACGCTGTCAAGTTGGCCATTCGCGCTTTGCTTGAGGTGGCTCAATCCGGCCAAAAGCATTTGGATGTCGTTATAATGGAATATGGCAAACTGCCCCGAATGCTACCCACCAACGATTTATTGCAATATGTGGACTTAATTGAGAAAGAAATCGAAGAGAAACTAGAGAAGAAACAGCAGAACAAATAAGTTGAGTTAATTGAAAATGATGAATTATATGAAACAAGTATTAAATCATTGGTGTTAACTACTTAAATGGACAATTTATTGAAATATATCAGCATATACTATATGTTTTTATGAATGAACATTTCTCATCGTCTTGTGCGTTATACTTTATGATGTCGATGTATTTGAGCCACTCTCATTGACAGGCCATAAAAATTAAACTGTGCTAAAACCGCAACCCCTAAATCACTTGGTTACAACGTTAAACACTCTTCTGGGTTTTTTTTTTTCCTTTATGTCTTGCTCTTCTCCTCATTCACTTGGCACCGCGCACCGCTTGCTTATTCAATTTTCCAATACGCGCACAGCTGCATTAGCAACAACACTGTGGCAGTGTGTGTGTGTGTGTGTATTCCACGAGGCTAATGCCCTTTTATGGCTTTCGAAAGTACCGCATCAGCAAAATGTAAAAAGAAAAAATGAGAAAAACAAGCTGCGTCGGCTGACTGCAACATCGACAGCAGCCAACGCCACCACAACGTGAGCCATTAGATACAGCAACCAGGTCCCAGGCAGCAGCCGCAGCAACATCCTCATTCTCATTGTCACACAACATCAGCCTCCCATTGAAGTCAGCCAGGCAGGCAGGCAGGCGGCTCATTATGCTTATGCGTTCGTTCCCCCAGCATCTAGTAGGATGAAAGCATCTAGCACAGAGGCAGCCAGGCAGTGGTGGGCTCCTAAGTATGTATCCCATTTGCAGGTCGTCTGTTTTATTCTGTTTTTAGCGTCCTTTTGTCTACTTATCCGCAGCTTGCGACGCCACTGAAATTAACTTTACTGTTACACAGATCGTTGACCAAGCAACTTTCGATTTTTACGTGCACTTTAAGGACATGTCGCCGTTATAATGCTTGCATAAAATTAAAATGTTAACATGTTTTTTATGTAAAATTAATATGGGGCATCCGATATTATCAGTACTTAAGTAGAAACGTTACCAAGTCGCTTCGTTGCCTTGAGAATTCTTAGGATTTGACAAATATAAGTCACAATATGCAAATGCGACTTGAGGAATTATTTTTTTTATTTCGCTTACAACTTTATTTTAGTTTTAATTGTGCGCACGCAATAATTTTCTTTGATGGCACATCAACGTCAAGGCGAATCACCCAATATGCGCCATCCATCATAAACGCCAGCTCATCAACCCAAAACCCAAAACGAACTCCCATCCCACTGAGGAATCTTTTGATTATGAGCGCGTGCGCACAATCAGTCAGCAAAACTCGACAACTCAACACAGTCAGTCAGTCGGTTTCAGTTTTAGTCTCGGTGTCAGAAATTATCATGCACAAAGCGCAGCGTCTCATAAAACGATTCTGCGATTCTGTTGGCCAAATGGCGTCTTGTGCCTTGTTTTGCATGCCGCGCTCGTTAAGAACGGCGCAGAGAGAACAATGCAACAGAAGCAGCAACCACAGCAGCAGCAGTTATCCAACTGGTGTCCAGTAATGGGCTTAGCCCAAGTTCCCGTATCGAATGCACAGTCCAAAGCTGCTGCTGCGGCTTATAATGAGGCCTCAGAGAGAAAAACAAAAAATAATAATAATAATAATACAGCCGCCAGTGGTGTGGCCCGCATATTGATTGACCGACCAACCATCAACTCGCAGCGCAATGCAATAAACCCAAAGAATGTGCAAAAGACTCTGATCAAAAAAAAAGCATCTATAACATTTTTGAAATATTTAAATATGTGGCTTCTTAGAGACTAGAAAATGTCTGGTGATTATCTTAAATATATGTTTATTTAGTAATAATTTATTAAATAACAAATGATTAATTCATCGTTTCATATTTCACTTTGCATTTTTATCTTTTCTCTGCAAATTTGTTAACAGTCTGTTTTGTTTTCTCTTTCAAATAAAAGTGTTAAGCTCTTAGCGCTAACTCTTAAAGGCCAACTCTTAAAGCCAAAAGCAATCAAATACTCTTGCTGCTCTGCTGCTGATGTTCGTTCTCGTTTAGCTTACCCGTAACATAACCAATTTAATTTGTTTGTTTTACTAATCAGTGGCACGTACAAGTTCGCTTTTTGCGTCAAAGTGTCTTTGGTGTGGTCTCTAGCTGGGGTTCTTTTGGCTCCGATTGCTTTTCAAGTTGTTTTTGTTGTTGTTGGTGATGTGCCGTTTTTGTATTGCCCACCGTTTGGTTAAACAGCCCACGTTTAAACATGGCTAAGAGCGTGCTAATCAAGTAGCACAAAAAAATCAACAAAAATATATGTATATAAAAATAAATACAGAAAATTACGCGAACGACTGAACAAATGCTTTTGGGCTTTGGCTATCTCTGTTCGTCTGTTTGGCTATTTGTTTGGCTACCTCTGGCTGGTAGTTATAATATCTACTTATGGGTTTGCACAGAGTTGGTGGTGTGTGTTGTGCTTGGAGCTGGGCCACCAGTTCGTTTTTGATGGCTTCTAGGTGAAGGTCATTGTGTGACTGAAATGTTAATTTGTCTGCTGTTTATTGCCAACTATTTGTACAGATATGGCGGGCAATGTGGGCAACAAGAAGTTTTGCTATATACTTAATATATAAATAATTTATGACAGTTCTGCGACTGATAGAACTAATAAAATCTCAGTTTTGTTCAGATAAGTAGCATAAACATATTTTTATTAACTTTGTAAACAACTTTTAGGTTTAAGGGTATGCAAAAATGTTCTACTACTTTTAGCTTGCCTTTTACCACTTTAAGTCACTAAAATTGTTCTCTCAACATCATTTCTAATTAACTTTCCAACAAGCAACTAAAGTGTGCAACAATTTGCATACTTGAACGCTGCAACATTTTAAGTTTTGACATAAATACTTTAACAGCAAAAAGCGACAAAACTGTTTTGTAACATTAAAGTTTGTATCTTTGTTGTTTTGTGACGCATACGCAACGTGTCACTATTTAAGGGCGGAAGTTTCTATTGTTAGAAAATAGCTAACATGGCAATTCGAAAAGCACCCCGTTGCTCTTTTGCCTTTTGGCGCCTAATAGCGACATTGTTGACATTCCGCTGATCTATCTGGACATTTGAATCGCGATAAATGCCTTGATATGTTTGTGTATATGTATGTGTTGGCAGATGTCTGAATGGGGATGTGTATGAATGAATGTGAGTGTGTGTATATGCTAGATTCCTTTTGAATTTATGTTGAGTGGCAGGCACTGTGTGAGAGAGAGAGAAAGCAAAAAAAAAGAAGGAATTTGTTGTATGTGTCAGTTGGAGAATGATTTTGCAAAATAGCTCGATGACAGAGCGGATAAATTCTAATGCTTGCAGTGAAATTAAAGTATTTTTATACATTTTTGATTAAGTTTTTCGAGTCGAGTCAAAAGACAAATGAAGTTAAAGCTGCTTCTGTTCATATTTCCACTGTTATATCTAACATTAGAAGACCGCAAATTGTGCTAAACTAATGCCAAAACTTGGTTACAACACGTTGTTTATTGCAGGCCTACAGTCTAACTGATAGATAATTTATCATAGCAATCCAAGGCAACAACACTCATCAAAATTACTTTACAGCACAGATAAACAAGAATACAAAATCTGCAGCATTAACTCTTTAGGTGCAGATTTAGTAACTCCTCTAAAGACAGGCTTAACAACCGACTGACTGACTGACTGCCGCAGGGCAAGCACACGTTCGCCAAATATTTATGAGCAGCAGCATAGAGATCATGATGTTTGGAGTTAAGAGCGAGAGACAAACTGGACGCTGTGATTTACTGACTGCGATTCAAGTAGCCGACGCAGCTGTCAATCAGTCTGCAATCAGCTTCCACTTGAACAAAATGAAAAGAGAGCCTATAAAAATGTCTGAACGAAAAGTAAAAGTGGCTTACGGTAAAACAATCTGTCGACAAGACAACAACAACAACAATTACGAGAATTACTTACTTGCCACACCCCATATCCCAGAGAGACAATTAGTGACCTCAAAAACGTTTAGCACTTGAACATATTTATATTTTTTTTTGGTGTTGTGATGTGTTGATCTTTATGAACGATATTGGCAATATGCTAGCACATACAATATTTTGGTTGCTGCATTTAGTTAATGAACCCTTAAACTGTACCGTTGCGTTTTCACTTGGCCAACGATCCCATAAAATAAAGCCAACCGGAACGTGAGCACAGCCCAGCCTTAAAAAATAATGTTGCCTCAAAATATTTATTGTTGAACAGGGTGTGCTCCAAAGAATGGTCAAAGCCTGATGATGGTCACTGCCTCAATTTCTACCTGGCCACAAAAAAAAGCTCTCATTTATAGTCATTTTTTTATATTTATTTTGCAGACCTTCAATGCGGCCTAACAACGCACAAATAAAACTCAAATGATATGCCGTTGTTTCACCGAGTTGTTTTTGGTTATTGTTATTGGTTAATTTTTTCGAGTAACACGAAACGAAACTGTCAATTGATGTATTCGGCGCTGGCTTTTTTTTTGGGCCAACGCGGCTTGGCTTTTTTTTTTTTGTTATTTCCTTGGAATTATCTTAATGTGAAATCTTTAACTATGTTTGGGACATGGTCGCAAGGGACACATACATACAGACAAATCCACCTATAGCCCATACTAAAACATTTTTGTATGTTGTGTGAGAGTGTGGCTGAACCTTAAGACGATTTTAATGGATTTCGCTTGACAACTTTGACAACCAAAACGCATTTAATTGCAAAGTTTTGTAACATCACATGGAAGACATTGAAATTTGTTATAGAAAAGGCGAATCCAAAAAGAAATCGCTTCTTTAAAAATAAATTGAAATTTAAATTCCTCTTTGCCTTAATTTAAAGGCTTACGCCAGCCATGTTTGTGGACACAAAACCCTTGTCTAAATTTAAACCTTGCATATAATTCTAATGCTAATAGGGGTGGCACATGTCAGGCATTAAAAAACAAGAAAAAAAAAAAAGATTTTTACCATGCCAAAAAAAAAAATAAGCAAACCACAGACATGTGCAGAAAAACGTTCATTTATCCAACAAAACCACAATATAAATAAATAAATAAAGTAAAAAAAGGTAGAAAGATCAACAAACTCTAACAAATCAAACTGGCTGTTAGATTATTACTAGTTTTAAGACCTTAAAGCATTTTATACATATTTACTATTAAAATAATCCGACCAAATTATTTGTACCATGTGTTTCACTGAACTTGCTCTTAGTCGTAAGCGTTCTAAGACCAACTCACAGTGGCTCCGGAAACGGATAAGAATGTCTACGGGGGCTCATTAGTAAGCATAGTGTGCCGCATCTAACTCAACGCAAAGGAGCAAAAGGAGCAATGACAGCAAGGAACAATCTTTGTGGGTGCAGAATCGCCGTCGTGTGTTTAACTTTTATCTTGGCCATATGAAACTAACTTTACAACAGTTTTACAGTCGTAAACAGCTTATGAAATTTTAATGGGAGTCCGCCTCCATCAGCAACAATATCTTCAGCTTCTCCAACACAAATCTGTTGAATTTTTTAAAGCTTACGAAACTTTTGATTTTTTCTGCACAGATTCGGACATTCTTGGTCAGGAAGGGGGAAAGCACATTGGCACATGTCCATGGTACGCAACAATGACTGCTCCAATCCCAACTCCAACTGTCTGCTGCTCCAATATCAAAAGCGCTTATTAGGCAAAAGTTCAATGTGCTGCAAGCGAGCAACACTCAACTCGACGCAAAGCAACAGTCTAAATCGCAGCTCAGCATCGGCAAGCACTTGTGGCGGCAAGGTGTTGTAAGTATCCCAAGAGTGTGACTCCTGGCTGCTTCTGTTTAGAAGCTCTTTTTGAAGTCAGCCAACTACCAGAGTGTCCTCTGACTTCAATGGCTGTTTGTTGACATGGCGTGTAGAGTGCGACTAATGGCAGGAACATGAACATCAACAAAAATAGGTTCAAGTTGTAAGTCCTGCAGGCAAACAAATTAGTTGTGGGGGCGGCGGGGAACACAAAGTAGTTATTTTACAAAAAGAGAATTACTTGCTAGTAAATAAAAGTGTTGATGATGATTTTATGATTTTTATTAAACATTTCTACCAAAAAAATAAACGATTTCATTTTCTTTTTTTGACAATAAATTAAATCAAATGTTATTGCCATTTTTTGTTTTGTTTTCCACTTTGTATTTAGTCAGTTTTTGTTGTTGTTTGTTAAAGTGTTAATTGTTAAATAATCTGTAAACATCTGTGATTGTGACAATTTATTTTAATAGCTGTAATATATTGTGCGATTATCGATTAAAGTTTAACGGAGCGCAAAAAAAAATAATTATCAGTTGAAAAAAAAAAAAACACCAATAATAAAAGCCTATTTCATGGACGTGTCGAGTTGTGCACAACTTGAAATTAGAGCGCAAAAAAGTTAAAAAGCAACATAAAGGTATATTTTATTTGTTGTAATTATAACAATCGTTGCTCTCAACACTGCGTATGATTAATAACTTGACTAATGCACTTAACACTGCGCTTAGCTGCTGGCCCGGGCGTCTGACATTAAAAGCCCAAGTGTCAGACACACTTAATTTAAAAGGCATGTTAAAAATGTTATTGAGTTCAAGCAGGAAGTGCAAATCTACCCAGCTACTGTTCTGGACGATGAGTTGGCTGGCTGCCTGCCTGGCTGACCTGCAACAAACTGAAATATGAAGCTTATTGGTAGAGATCCTCTGGTTATGAATTTTGGTTTGACCGTTTATTCAACTCTGCTCAACCAGCCGAAACGTGGTGTCATATCAGCTGTCAAGCGTTGCGTGAATATTACCAAAAATTATGAGTTTATATTTTGGTTTTGATGCGCTTACAGATAGGCTAATTACAGGTCACAAAATGACTAATCAGAGTTCATTTGCTTTAAACGCCAACAAAGACTGCAAGCAATTAGCTAAAGCTCTAAATATTTAAATTTTGATAGCCAATGAAAGCTTTGCTTAAGGTAAAATGCAAATAGCTTGACACATGAGTCACGATATGGCTAAAAGAAAAAAAATCGTACTAGTTGTGGGAACTCCTCGTCGGTTGCAACATAATCGAGCTGTTGCAAATTGAAATTCACTGATGATCTACGCATGGCCGTCTGTGGCAGCCTTGACCTGGTTCTTGAAAATACAAAACCGTCAACACCAGCTTCAGCAACTTTGTTTGCGCCACATGCAACATAACAAGATATTAAAGCCAAGTCTGGCAAAGACAGCGACTAGTTTGGTTGCAGCCAACTTGCAGCTGTTCGCTTAACCAATTAACCGGTTTGCTGCACATACCCTGTAACAAAAGAAAAATACTAAAATGGGTATATTATTATGGCAATAGTGTAGGAGAATGATTAATTAGCTACAGAAACTGTCTTCAGCAGAGCGATTGTCTGTTATGTTAACATAGCAACATTATGTTAAAATTTCCTTCTGTTATTTATTGCATTCTCACCTCTTGGTGCCATACTTTGGTGTCAAGTTAATTGCCTGCAGGGTATATAATAGTCGAGCAGTCATGTCTTAATTATTTTCACTCTTTTTTCTCACCGTTTATGGTAAGCGTTTGGTGTCGTTTACTTAAGAGACGCCTGCAGCGCGCACGCAACTTTGGTAAGTTTTGATTTGCACGTTGCAATTTTTGGCGGTCAAATTGGTTTTGAACGTGCGAAAAAAGGAGGCGTGGCGTGGAGAAACAGATAAATAAATCAAGCAGTCTTCTTAACTATTTAATAACTAGTAGTTAAGAGTGAATGCATTTACAGAAAAATTCCCAGTTCATTGTTCCCATACACAAATTTAAGCATTGCATATTTTATTAACTTTTCAAAGTACTTTTCCTACCTTAGCTTTAAAATTAACAAGTCAAACATTGCCAAAATACAAAATTTAAGCTTTAAGTTGAATTTTTAATGCCATTTTTTGGATACCATTTTAACGTGCTGTGGTCGCTTTTCGCTTGTTTGTTTGTTTGCTTTTAAATTAAACCGCCTTGGCCCGCGATGAAATGGTCCTTGCCCCGCCCACTCTTATGGCATACTTAACGGCCGCCAGATTAGCTGCGGCTGCCGCGCAACATGTTTTTGTGTATGAAGGCGGCGGCAGCAGCGGCGGCGGAGGTGCGGGAGTGTTTAGCCTCCCTTGGGGTTTTATTTGCGTTGCGGTTTGTTGTTGTAAAAAAAAAAAAACAAGGGTTTAGGGGTCTGACTGCAATTAGAAATCTAACCATAGAACAACAAGTGTTGCCGTTGATGTTAATCATTTTTCACTTTTGGGTTTTCACCCGCTGTTTAAATGCGAAATGAAGTTTGCATAAAAAAGTGATTCAATTTGAATTATTCACCCTTTGTTCATTTGAAATGGAAATTTCGAAAATGTCAGAGCATACTAAGAGAAAAATCTCGTCTATTTCATTTTAATAGATGAGTAAGTAATTACTTTTTTTGCCAACCATATACAAAAGGTTTCTGGTTTAATATATTAAATTTCCCTTTTTAGGGCAACTTTAACTGGAAAATCTATCGAATCTAAGTTCTAGTTCTTATATTTTTGCTTAGTGTAATAGTGTTTAGCCCCTATTGTTAGTTACATCGGTTGATCTTAATTTAAGCAAAGTTAATGCTGCCTCGTGCTTGTCACCGTCGCGTCGCTTGTCTTGCGCTTTTGCTTTTGCCCATTAATTTGCAGTACAAAAGCCTCGGTGCAGGTACGCAACCGGTTTTGAGAGAGCGCACATCTAATACCAAGTTCAAGGTCAAGAGTTATCGAGCCAACCGCAGTGTATCGAGTGTGTGTGTGTGTGTGCATCATCCGCGGGTGAAAACAGCATCACAAAGGTGTGACGATGGCAACGGCGTCGTCGTCGTCGTTGTCTTGAAAGATTTGCACACTTTGCACAAATCTTGGAACAGGGCGGCACCGTTGAGGTAAGGTTTTGCGGGGGGCGGTAAGAGACGGGTGTCGCTTTGTTAGCTGCAGCTCAACGCTGTTAATTAATTAGTACATATATATAAATATACAAATATAAATACCTTTTGTACAGTGGGTGAGTCAAACAGCTTGTTTTTTCGTTCTCTGTGCAATATAGAGAATGCAGTTAAAAGATTTTTCCCACGAATTACGCCGTTTGCCATTGACTTTGAGACGTCAAGTGCTTTGGCACGATTTCCACTTCGAAGCGCCCAAGAATGCAAAACGCAACACTTGAAGCTGAAGCTTAGAAAAAGTATAAATTAGAGAGAAATCAAAATAGATTAATACAATTAGTATTTTCTAAGGCCCTAGACATAGTATATAGATTGTAATCTAAGTTTTGTTATTCTTCAAATAAAATGTAAAAGAATAATTTATTTTAAATGTAAGTCAATAAAGTTTTCAAGAATAAGAACCAAGTTAATTTAATTGTTTATCAATTCAATCTTGGGATTTCTTGGGTAGAGCTGATTATTTCCAATCGTTTACAATTCAAAACGTTCCGAGAAACATCCCTGCATCGCATTTAAATTCAATACCCATTTAAGTAAAGCCAATTTGCAGCTTAATTAAATCCGATTTAAGCCTCAAATGCGCTTTAGTTAAAAGCTTTGGGCTTGAAGTTAGAAAGCTTATTGGCACAGACTTATGCCCTTTCTTTGTGCAGTGTACTAATCTAAGCTCTTTAAAGTTGGCTGCCTTTAAATTTGCAAATGCAACTTTTACAGCGGACTGTAAATCGAGTGTGCCGTAAACGGAGACGTAAAATTCTTTCTGCTGTCTATACGGATATCCTGAATATCTCTGTCCCTAGCCCTGCTGCACGCCACTTTTGGTCTGACAGTCACTTCCGTTTTGTGGGGAGGTTTTTTGTTTTTTTTTTGGTTGCTTGTGTGTGTGTGGAAACCTGTTGAACCGGCTGCGATTTATATCATCGTAAAAAAAAGGCTACCATTTGAATTTACGAATTTAATTTTGAGGTCGTCAACGAAGGAAGTAGGCCAATAGCATGGAAATTTTGTTTTTTGGTTGCCACTGAAAAAATACATACTAAACGCAAAACCGCACTGTATTCTGTAAATGTATGTGTATGTGTATATGTGTAGATGCCACAATGCCCGGCCGCATCCACATCGTTATCCAGGCCGTCGCACACGCGTCGCCCATTAGGCGGAGCCTGCCATTTTCTCATTCAACGGAAGTTGTCTGTGTTAATGGAATTACATGAATTTCGGCTGTGAACCACATTTCCGTCGTCATAGAGTGTCTGTCTCCAGCTCCTCGCATAAACTTTGGTGGTGAAAGTTTTAGCGGAAATGAGTAGAACAACACATGCATACATACATACATACATACATACATACAAACAAACAGATGCGATTCGTTGTTAAAGGTTTTTTGTACAACTTAGTAACATTTTAGTTAACTCACCCCTAAGTAAATATCATTCACATTTGATTTTTAGCCATACATTTTTTATTATGATGATTTTTATTACTTTGATTGTCAATTGAATATATTTTTCAATTATAGCCGATTGCTCGTCCATCGTTCATTAAATTCAACAGTTGTGTTGATAGAAAAGATATTCACCACACCAGCAATGCTTTGCATTTGCAGCTGGCAATGCCTCTGCGACAAGCATATTTAATAATAATCTTGAGATTAATCGAATGCATTGCATTATTTGTTCAAAAACTTAATTTACATATTTAAAATAAATTAATCTTAAAATTTTAAACTAATAACAGAAATAGGAAAAAAGTATATATAACGGTATAACAATTATGTGACCAGATTTCTAGGTAAATGTTTATGCATGTATACCAAAGAAGAAGAAGAAGCCTAATGAAAACAAACATAAAATCGCGCGTTGGGTTTTGCAATCGAGCTTAACCATATTTTACCCATTTTTTTTGTGCTTAAACACTTGACTTCTTTGTGGTTCTTTTTTGTTTAATCGCCAAAGTTCTATAATTGAGTAAGTAAAATTCGCAATAAATTACAATATTTTCAGCCGTTTTAAAACAGTTGCTTTGTTTTTCCAGTTATAAAAAATAAGGAGCTATGATGCACGCCAGGCCACCATTTAATCTGGAGAACAAGCTGCCCAATTTGCAGCCTGTACCAAATCATCAACTTGACGCAGGCACCACGTTTATTGTCAATGGCTATACCCGATCTGTGCCGGAGCCCGTGCGCCGATCTATAACGATCGTTTCACCAATTGGCCAGGGAACGTTCGGACGCGTTTACAAAGCGTTTCTGGACAATTCGAGGCAATTGGTGGCAATCAAGCAAGTCGCCTACGATTCGGCTTACCAGGAACGCGAAGCGACCATCCTCAATAACATGGAGCAGCACTGTAATGTGGTGCGCCTATTGATGCACTGCTATCTGCAATTGGGTGTGCCGCAAATCAGCTATATGTTCCTGGTCCTGGAATATATGCCAATGACGCTGCTCAACTATCTCGCCATGGATCGCAGCGGCAGCCGTGTGCCCCTCATCTATGTGCGTGTGCTTAGCTATCAAATATTTCGTGGACTGGCACATCTGCACTCGCATGGCATTGTCCACCGTGACGTCAAGCCGGATAATATTCTGCTCGACATGGCAACAATGATGCTCAAGCTGAGCGACTTTGGCAGTGCCAAGCAACTGAAGGATGATGAGACGAGTTGCACATATATTTGTTCCCATATCTATCGTGCTCCCGAGCTATTTGCTCGAATCGAGCTGTATGGCACCGCAGTGGATGTGTGGAGTGCTGGCTGTATCCTGGCCGAGATGATGAACACCAGGCCACTCTTTAGGCGCGATAGAAACCCGTTGTTGCAAATGGTCGGCGTCCTAGGCACCAATGGCTTGCAGCAATGCCCACAAATTATTCATAGAATTAATTTTTCCGGCAAACTGCCATTTATTCCGCGTCCCAGCTGGCAGACCTTGATTGGCGACTGGGTGCCACAGGATCTGGCTGAACTACTCAACAAGTGTTTTGTGTTTGAGCCAACAAATCGCATCACATCAATGCGTGCGATCGCTGATGCCAGCTACGATGAGCTGCGCATCATGGATGCCCTGAAAATCCCAATGCCAAATGGGGCACAGTTACCCCAATTGTTCAATTTTAGTCAACGGGAACTGGACATCGATTGTGACATGTGGCTGCATATAATGCCCTTGAAGTTCTCCGATATATAAAAAAAAAAAAAATAGCACCTAGAATTTAAGTTGAAACAATTAAGAGCCATAGGCCCACTAAGATACTTTTTTGTATATTTTTTTATCAATTATTATTATTCTTTATTTTTTTTTCAAATAGTTTTAATATTGATTATATTAATCAAAGACCTTTTTGTACTGAAGCTCCAAAATAGAAACAGTTTTAGTGTTTCTCTTTTGAGTTTAGAAAAAGAAAGATTTAATTATATCCGATTTTACTTAAATCAACTTGTAAATAAATATATTATATTTTAGTTTGATTATATCATTCTTTTATTTTTCTTTCTCTGTCATTTTCTCAATATATTTATCTTCTTTCAGCCTCCTCCATGACCGATTTATTTACTTGTTCGTTGTTATAGTTCTATTTGTTATTCCGTTGAGGTACTTTCATCTCTCTCCTCTCATTTAGCCATTCGCCTGATGGTTTTTAGCTTTTCTGTTTTCTTCTTTTCGCGAAGCCCCGTTAAAATCAGTGTCGATAGTTGAACAACGATAGACATCGATTTTGAAGTCAGTCCAATAGTCCACGCAAGGTTCTTTGGGGACCCGCTTTCAAATTTGAAGACTGAGTAGCCTTTGCGTCAAAATGAAAAAAAATCGACCATTGGTTTGGTCGTCTGAATGTTACACAGTTCAACGTGAGCTTTGGCCGAGCTCACTTCGTCTAAGGAAAATCTTAAATATTAAATAAGAAAAATTCAGAAATTTCGGAAACCCAAAAAAAAATATTTCACCGATTGTGAAAAAATTGTGAAATATCTTAAGCATGTCTCTGCCATCGATGGTGGAGCGTTTGGGTGGACGTCTTGTGGTGCGCAGCTTGGTGAGTGGTGCCACCCTAATGGAAACAAATGAAGCACCAGCTGCTGTTGATGGCGCTGCTTCTTCGGAAGGCGAAAATGCGATTGAGTCTCCGCCACTCGTGGGCCCTGAGTTTTACGAGCGTCAACTGGAGCTGCTGCAGAGCCAAATGATACCACTGGCCATTCAATCTGAACCGTCGCCAGCGGCACAGGAAGTGGAGGTTAGTGGCGAGGAGTCACCGGGCGAGCTGCCTCAGTGCAAGATACGACGCAATTATAGTTGCCACGCCTGCGCCTTCTTCACACAGAATCCGCGCATTCATCTGTCCCATATGCGCGATGTGCACGGCGAGAAGATTGTGATCAACGAGTGCAAATTATGCCTGTACGCGTCGCGTCACTTCCAGAAGCTGGTTCGGCACATGAAGATGGTGCATGGCTGCACGGACAACGACAACAGCGGTCTGTCGAGTCGTCGCCATTGCAATCGGGAGGCACGCAAGCGGCGGCTGGAGGAGAGCATCGAGCCACAAGCTGGACCCACTCTCAAGCAGCTGAAATGCGAGCTGGAGCTGCAGGAGCAGCAGCTGCACAACAATGTCACCGCATACAATCAGCAACAGTTTCAATCGTTGCAAGCGATTGCCAATCGCCATGACAACATCTTCTCCATGGCTTTCGAGCATATGCTCTCCATAATGCCACCAATGGCAAAGAGAACCAAAGAGGAGGAACCACCAAGTGAGACAAAGCTAGTCAAGGTGGAGCCAAAGATGTCACCGCAACCGGAAGAGGCACTCGATCTTACAGCCAACACCACCGCAACCACCACTGCCACTGCCACCACGACCAAACCCACACGATTCCAATGCGAACAATGTCCTTACAATACGACAATTCGTTCGCGCTTCACAAAGCATGTGAAGTATCATTCGATGCCATTGATTAAGTGTCATTCGTGTGATTTTCACTCGCCATACAAATGGAATCTGGACAGGCATACCAAGAACCATGGCGCCAATGGCTACTTCAAGTGCCTCATCTGTGATTTCAGCACAAACATCAAACAATCCCTGACTGTGCATGAGCTCAATCATCATGTTTTGAGCAAAGCTGCCGCAGCCCAGCCGCCCCAGCAGGATCAAACTGCTGAACTACCTGAGGCTGAGGAGAAACCCCCCACGACCAGTGCAACGTCTTCGCCGCTGATGGAGCTGCCGTCACCATTCATTAGCTGCCCGCATTGCAAGGAGTGCGTGCCCAATGCCGCGGAGCTGGCAAAACATTTGCAACAATGCGAGGCGGCCAGCACACTGTTGGCTCCACTTGACTTGGAATTGAATGGTGAGGAGGAGTACCGCAATGATCTCAACTATTATGGCGTTGAAACAGCACCGGGCTATGGTGAGGTAAGCTATGTCCAATCTTGATTAATACTAGTTATATGCACAAATTATTTGGATATATTCCTAGGTCACCGATCAACTAGCACTGGAGGACGCCGACGCACTTAAGAAGGTATTCAAGTGTCCTCATTGCACATTTTGGGCGGCAACCGCATCGCGTTTTCATGTCCATATTGTGGGTCATTTGAATCGCAAGCCATTCGAGTGTTCGCTGTGCTCGTATCGTTCCAACTGGCGCTGGGACATCACCAAGCATATCCGCTTGAAGGCCATGCGTGACAAGGATCACAATGCGGCGCAGGTCCTGATGAACGATGAGACCGGACGCCGCAACTATGCCAAGTACACCCAGTACCTGACTCTGATGAAGGTCAACGCTAATCAGCCGGTCGATGGACGCGCAATTCGTTGCGGTGAGATGCTATCGACGACTAACATGGAGGAGACACTCGAGCCGTCGGCTGAACTGCCGCAGGAGGAGACGGATCTGATTACCGAACCGCTTGCTGCTCTTGATTTAAGCTTGCCCAGCAAGACCGATCAACCGCATAAGCCCAAAAAATCCAAGAAGCATAAGCATAAATCAGATGAACAGAAATCGCACGCCAAATCCAAAAAACACAAAAAGCAACCCACCGAAGGTCATCTATGAAAAGCTAGATGAGAGTGAAATAATTCTACCACCTTCGGGAGGTAGAAGTATCTCATTATCCAATTTTTAAAATTTTAGCAAATGTGCTTGACTCAAATGTGAGATAAAATAAATAAATAAAATCGTCAATAAATAGCGCTGGGCACAACTACTTTATCTTGCCTGTTAAAATCAATTGTGAACCTTTTTTAAAAAAGCTATCAAAGCGAACAGGGAGGCCATTTATTTAACAACAATATGTAGCGAAAATATGCCATATATGTATTATTGTATTTAGTATAATTAGTAGACATTTACTTGTTTGAGCACTCTTTCCATAATCATATCTGATAAATATTATTTTTGATCGAGTATTTTGTTAATTGTATATAAGATGAAATAAGTTTTGAGTTGATCTTTTATAACATCAATGACATTTATAATTTTCTTTTAATTTTGTTTTGTTTTGGTTTACATTTTGCTTAACTTTGGTTTTGTTGCCAATTTTGCTATCCTAATAATAACTGAAGTAATTTTGATCACGCGCTGCTTAGAGCAAACATTCCTGTATGAAAAATAATACTATGCATACTAAAACGACTAGTGGCACTAAAAAGCACAGCTCATCGACGCCAAGCGTCGACAGCAGCTTCCATAGATCGATGGCGAGATAACGCGCCTGTATTAGCCACGGGTACGCCCGGGCCCATAACTAAGTTGTCTGGCATTGAACGCTTTCGAAATGTGGCGACTGTCCAGCAAAATCATCATCCTCGGTATCGTTCCGACCACCTGCACGATTCTGTGGCTTATAGTCGCTCATTTGCACCCACTCCGCCTCGGATGGCACAACGATTGGTTCGCGCGGCGGCAACAATGTCTCCAGCATTGCCATTTGTTCGGCTGTCGCAAAATTATTGGGCGGCATATTAACCTTGAACTGAACATAGAGATCACCATACTCGGTGGGCTTATTGAATACCGGCATGCCAGCTCCACGCATCATTTTGATGTGATTATGTCGCAGCACCTCGCCCGGCTGAGTGCGCATGCAAACATTGCGTCCATCCAAGTGCTTAAAGACGTGCGCATAGCCGCAGAGTGCTTCGGTTATATTGATCTCCAGGTCGCGCATGTAGAGATTTGCGTGGCGACGCTGAAATACCGAATGATCGGCCTGCACCATTATGACATAGAGATCCCCAAACTCGCCGCTGCGCATTTGATGACCCCCATTGGCAAAGGGTATTTTCTGCATGTGTGGCACTCCAGCTTCAATGTTAACGCTACGTTTCATTTGCTGATCCACAAAGCCAGTGCCAGTGCAGGGTATGCAGCGCATTGAATCCTTAATGGTGAATCCACGTCCATCGCAAGCCGGACACACCTATTTGTGAGGATTTTAATAATATATTTACTAAAAGATTAACCATTTCTATTTACCGCATCGAATGCACTTAAGCCCATAAATGTGAAGGCTGCGGCGCGTCCCACGCCGCCACATGCCTCGCAGGATACGCGTGCCTCTTCGGGACCACCGTCACCGTTGCACTTCTCGCACAGCTTTCGACGCTTGTATTGCACGGATTTTTCCTGCCCACCGACATATACCTCCTCCAGCTTTAGTTCCAATCTGACCATAATTTTGCCATCGCGTCCGCCACGTTCGTTGGTTGTTGTGCCGCCAAATGGAAACCATTGGGCAAAGAAGTCAGAAGTATCAGTAAATCCTTCGGCTCCCTCCTGCAGACCTTTCATACCGTACCGATCATAGATGCGACGTTTCTCTGGATCGGAAAGCACTTCATATGCAAACGATATCTCCTTGAATTTCTCACCCGATTTCTGTCCGGGATTCTTGTCCGGATGAAATTCTTTAGCCAACTTACGATAGTTCTGCAAACAAAAATAATACAAAAATAATAAATGCTGGATTCGGAAAAACCTTTGGGACTAACCTTTTTAATTTCCTCCGGAGTTGCTTCTTTGGTAACGCCAAGTACGGTATACAAATTTAGGTTGTCCATTGCGGTTGCGCGCTAGCCCCTAAAATTAACGAATATGCACGAACATCATATATATGTAGAAAATTTGTTAATTGTGTGATTGTGACACAACAATTTTTTGTTCATATTGCTACGCTTTTTGTGTATTGTCTGTTTTTCTTTTTTTGTTTTGAGCTCTTCGTCCTCTTCCAATTGTCAAGGAAATCAGCTGAGAAAACAGCTGCGCGTATTACGGTAGGTTTGCATAAATATACATTTTGTAGCAGCTTACCTCCAAACTCTTAAAAAACTAACCTATCCGTCTTGTTTTAATAATTAACTTCCAATTTAAATACGCATTTTTAATTTAACTTAAGTATTAGCAAAAGGGATCCACACTGGATATTCAAAGAATGCGACCGAAACTAAAAACTGCATTGTATGTGTTAAAGGGTTGACTTTGGCGACTACCAAAATACAAGTGTTGGAAAATGCGAAATTATGTATACAATTTAATGAATATGGTAAGCCTTAAAAGTAAAATTACGCAGCGGACACTGTCTCACGCCATTTAATTAAAACATGTAAAGAAGAAAAAACTTGTAAAAGGCAAAAAATTATAGAACTATTTCATCTAAGAATAATTGAACATTTTTTATTTAAGCATGCCACACTTTTTAGTGTATCCATATAGCTGGCTGGTAAAAAACGACACGAATCATCGATTAAAGTTATCGATGATAGCACATTGGGCGTGGTGAAATTTAATTATTTATTCCAAAGTTTTCTTTGGGCACACTGGACGTTTTGTACGTCATATCATCGGAAAATTTTCCAAAGATTACGTACAAATTTTACGAAAAAATTTTACGGAAAATAATCTTTTTAAATATTAAAATATTTATTTTCCTCTTTGTTTGCGTAAAAAGTGTTTAAATAAATAAAAATCGTCTAATTAAAGGCTGGACAGACTTTTTACGCAAGCAAAATGCATGCAAAGTAGAGACGAAAAATTTTGTGTGTGTACCAACGAAAGAGCGGAGAAAACGGAAAGCGTGAAAGCAAAAAGAAGAAATCGTAACTTCTCTCTGCTTGTGTGTGTACGTGTGCTGCGCTGTGAGAGTGTTAGTTGTAAGAAGCAGACAAAGCAAAACAGACGAAAACTGTGTTGCGCCTGGAAAAATGATGGAAAACTATGAGGAAATGGACATTCGGCTCGGCCATATCAATACCAAAGAGCTCGGCAATATTCATGAAATTAAAGTGCAACGCAGCCGCGATGAAATAATTGATTTTGAGAGCTCGCAAACAAACTTCGATTTTGGCGCTGAAATTCTGACAACGGCCACAGTAGTAGCAGCAACAGCAGCACCAGCAACAACATCGGCGGCAGCAACAAGCGAAACTCAACCAAAAGAAAATAGTGAAATCAAAACAAAAACATTGCCTCAAATTGGAGAGCAACAAATTGGCGCCAATCAAATAGCCAAAAACTTGACAATTGTTGATCCCAAAACAAATTCAGAGCAACAGATTAATATTCTGGAAGTCTCGGAGGCGGAAGATGATGATGAAGGCGACGAGGATGATAATGAAGATTACAAATCGAGGTATATATATACACATATATGTATATAATTAAAAAATAAAATTTCCCTTAAAAAAAAAAACCAATTAACATTTACAAATAGCAAAATGCATAAAGTAACTATAAAGTTTTCCATTCTTTTTTTTTATTAACTCCACACAAGCAAAAATAACGGACTAACCATTTATTTGTTTGGCTCATGTTTTGTATATAATTGGCTTAAATTTCAGCCACATTTTGCAAGTGTAGATCTAATTTCATTGGAAACGGAAAACTTTCCGCTGCACATGAATTAACCGTATGAATATTATATATAGGACAATAAATCAATTATTATTCCATATTTTATATGATCTTGATGACTTTTAGTTGGGCCAACAGTGACGAAGAAGAAGAAGACGAAGACACTTCAAGTTCAGATTGCTCCTCGACAGGCCCAAACGATTGGAAATTGCGTTGGCTGCAACGAGAGTTTTACACAGGTCGCGTACCCCGCCAAGTGATTGCCAGCATGATGCCGCACTTCGCTACAGGTTTGAATTCGGAGACAGAAGATTCAGTGTTGTGGGACTATTTGGCGCATCTGCTCAACGAGCCGAAACGTCGCACCAAACTGAGCAACGTTAACACATTTGACGACGTCATCGAGCTGGTGCACAAATCGGAAAAGATAATTGTGCTAACCGGAGCTGGGGTGTCTGTCTCGTGTGGCATACCCGATTTCCGTTCGACAAATGGAATCTATGCTAGGCTGGCTCACGATTATCCGGATCTACCCGATCCGCAAGCCATGTTCGATATCAACTATTTCAAGCGAGATCCGCGACCATTTTATAAATTCGCTCGTGAGATTTATCCGGGCGAGTTTAAGCCGTCGCCATGCCATCGCTTCATCAAGATGCTGGAGACAAAGGGCAAACTGTTGCGCAACTATACCCAAAACATTGACACGCTCGAGCGTGTTGCCGGCATACAGAGGGTCATTGAATGCCACGGCTCCTTTTCGACAGCCTCGTGCACCAAGTGCAAATACAAGTGCAATGCAGATGCTTTGCGTGCTGATATCTTTGCACAGCGTATACCCGCTTGCCCTCAATGCCAGCCGAATGTGGAGCACAGTGTTGATGCATCCGTTGCCGTTACAGAGGATCAGCTCAAGCAACTTGTCGAGAATGGTATCATGAAGCCAGACATTGTCTTCTTTGGCGAAGGTAAGCATTCTAAACATTATTAAAATTACCCTCATCTAGTTGAAATCTCTTATTTGACCATTTGTGATTTTTTTCTGTTTTGTCGCTTGTAGGCTTGCCAGATGAGTATCACACCGTTATGGCTACAGACAAGGACAAATGTGATTTGTTAATTGTTATTGGCTCTTCGCTGAAGGTACGTCCCGTCGCACACATTCCCAGCAGCATACCAGCATCGGTGCCGCAGATTTTGATCAATCGCGAGCAGCTGCATCATCTCAAGTTTGATGTCGAACTATTGGGCGACTCGGATGTGATTATCAATCAGATATGTCATCGTCTATCGGGCAGTGGCGCGGGTGCCGGTTACAATGACAATGATTGGAAGCAGCTGTGCTGCGACAATGCTGTGTTGCGTGAAACTAAGGAGCTGTTGCCACCCACGGATCATCATTATCTCCGTCATCTGCACCACCATCATCGGCATCGCCGCTCCGACAGCGAGCAGCAATCGCAACTAGACACAGACACACAATCGCTGAAGTCAAATGGCTCGGCTGATTATATGCTCGGCTCATCGGCAGGCACTTGCTCTGACAGTGGCTTTGAATCCTCGACATTTACAGCAACAGTGCAGCCCAGCAACAACCGCAACAATGTTGAGCAACTACAGCAAGCGCTAGAGATGCAGCCAAGCACTAGCAGCAATGCCGAAGATCGGGCTGCAATTGAGCGTATTAAGAGCGACATTCTCGTCGAACTAAATGAGACAGCGTTGAGCTGCGATCGTCTTGCTGCTCCACCAGCAATTGGCCCATCGCCAAGTTATCGTCATCTTTCCGTTGACTCCTCCAAGGATAGCGGCATTGAGCAGTGCGAGCAGTTCTCCAATGTTGATAACAATGACGTTATTACCACACCCGGCTATGCCAACAATCTGGATCCTAATATTCCACAAAATGTTGTCGTCGAGACAAATATAGTAGCGCCGAGTCTAATGTCGCCGCCTCAAGCGAAACGCCAGACGACAGCCGAACGCCTGCAGCCGGGCACCTTCTATTGTCACAACAACAGTTGCTCGTATGTTTTTCCCGGCGCTCAGGTCTTTTGGAACAATGACTTTAGCGACGATGACGAAGAGGACGATGAGGAGCTGGAAAATGGGCGCGATCTCTTTGGCAATGTGGTTGCCAGCGATGAGGAAGCAGCGCCGCTATCACCACTGCTGCCACCTGCTTTGGAAGCGCACATTGTCACAGAAATAACCAATGGCAACGTGGGCTTGGATATAACAGAAGCAGCTGATGATGATGATGCAAGTCCCAGCAATAAA
This sequence comes from Scaptomyza graminum, assembly GCA_018901835.1. Lineage (NCBI taxonomy): Eukaryota > Metazoa > Arthropoda > Insecta > Diptera > Drosophilidae > Scaptomyza > Scaptomyza graminum. Next base: position 10,609,484 of record JAEIFL010000002.1, read on the forward strand.
AGGCGAAGCACTGCTGATAATGAAGAGCAGTCACCACCAACGAAGCTTGGTCCAGCTATTGAATCTGAAACACCGCCTATTAAGAAGCGGCGTCCCAGCGTTGTTGCAACAACCGAAACAGCAACAACAACAGCTGCAGCTCAAGCAGCATTAGCAATTGTGTAAATGATTCAATTAATGGTCAGCTAGTTAAGATACAAAAAAGAAATATATATATGGATATATATATATTTATTTCCAAAACGTCTCTTAAGTCAATTCAATTGGACTCAAGAGCCAGAAAACTACTATGCATGTCTAGAGAAGCTCAACACAAACTGTAATTGAGGCTTTTATTGCTTGTTCATCGTCGTCTTCAAAATACACTACAAAATAAAATTGATAGAAACGTCGAAGTTGTGTAGTTTTTAGTTGTTAGCACTACTACATATATAACGAATAATTTCTCCTTTTGATATTTTACAACAACAACACTTTAGTTCATATATTTATTCTTCGACATAATAATTGTAAAATGTTAGTATTTTGTATCGTGTTAAGCTGTTAAGTTGAGGCCTTTTAATTAATCCTCTGGGGAAAACGAAAACTGGAGCATAAAAATCATGTGTTGCCTCAATATTGGATGTAGGCTTAGCTATTAAAAAGAAAAACGAAATAACAATACAATTTTTTTTTATGATCCAGGACCTGGACATAACAACAACAACCTGTATATAGGCATCTTTGTAAATGTACTATTTTCAATAATTTCCAAACTCTAACTTTTGGTTATGGCAGCTCTATATATAAATATTATATCTACGCCCAAACAACATGTTTCACTTCATTTAAATTCATAAACTCCACTCACATACACTCGACAAAGAAAATTTGTTATGGAATTTTAAAGCGCAAGCTTAAGTTGTTTAATCAAAAAACTGTAGCATAATTATCAAGTTATATATATATATATATGGATGTTGTATATATGTATATGCATATATATGCTACCAACTTCTATGTGTAAAATATAAACATCTAAGCACTAGTTGTAATATTCCAATCTAAATGTATTAAACTCAAAACAGAAAATTATAAATAAACCAATTTATTGAAAGTTGTTGAGCAGCTACAAAGGCATCTGATAATTTGGGCCAAGAATAATTTATTTGCTATCCGATGCTCATGGTCAACGTCTCGAAGGTCACGAGTCCTGTTCCTGCGCAATGCAGTCAACATGCAGCCGAAGGACTCGACTCACCGCGTTCCTGACGAATACACATTTTAGGTCCCTGAAAATTGGAGAGGATGCAAAACCAATCAAAACGCATTTCGAAATGGGAAATCATTCCATTGCATTCGTTAATACTATATAGTATATTCGGCGCAGTGTTGCAACCACCTGTCGTTGGAAGCATTAATGCGCACTGCGCACACAAAGAGCGGAAACAGAACATAAAACAAAATGGAAAATAATAACCACAAATAAAGTATGCAACATATGAAGCTTCGGTTTGCTCTGCCTACAGTTCCAACAGGTAGATGAAATATGAAGTTTCTCGATTCATAAACGTTTCGGTTAGACTTGCGATTTTAAGTTTTATGTTTATTCGTTATATATTATCTTAAGCATATCTAGATACATGATAATCTTACTTTAAAGTTTGTCTTCTTCAGAAGTACCCAATTATTATAGTACACACATAGTTGATGCATTATTTTTTTCAAAAAAAATTATATGATGAATTGTGCTGTAACTTTTATTGCTTAAGGACTAAGAGCAACACTTTTGTGCTCTTCTTAACTGGATGCGTTTTGCGCTCGAGATGCTGCCTGATTTGTTTGGGACACAAGTCCTAGATGCGCTTGTGTGTGTGTATGTGTATGTACATAATGTATATTTATATATGTTGTACCTATATGCTTTCGATTTGTTGCTACTATATGTTTTATAAAAATATGCATGGATGATTAAAAATGAATTACCCGAAATTCATTTTTACTATATAGAAACTCTGACTGTTAACATGACCGTACCACTAAAGACTACTTCGGCGATACCAATGTATGTCTATATATAAATTTATACATATATATATAGAATAGATATAAAATAACGCGCTGTGGGACTTGAGTTAGTTATACAATCTGTATATGGATATTGTTTTATCCATTATAGGCAACGTATGTTTTTTTTTTTTTTTATCGATTTCAAGTGCTAACAAAATACTATAATGTGTATATTTATGTGTGTGTGTGTGTGTGTATATATTGCATATATATATAAATATATGTATGTGTATAAATTAAATATATAATTATTATAGTATATATTTAAGCAGCATATTCACGTGTAGACGAGTGCCTTTATCGGAGATAACATTCGTTTCAATAAAATGAAGTACATCGACGCTTGGCTTCGTTAAACTCTGTTTGCGTTTAGATTCCCATTCGATGCCGCACTATAAAAACTGCGTCTTGTTGGTCTTGTGTGATCTGGACTTGCTGGGATTGATTTTGCACTTGAGCTGTGCAACAAGGTCTAAGATCTTAATCGCAGGTCCCAGTACACCCAACAGCGGCACTAAGTCCTCCTGCGTCATCTGCAACAAACGCTTCCCATCCACCTTATTCCGGCTAAAAATGTCACAGTGTGCGGTGCAGTCGTTGACACGCAAAAACTGTGATACATCGTACACATTCCAGCTCTCCGGCATCAGTTCCAGATGCGCATCACCCGAATCGACGTCGCCCAGACGTGGAATGTACTTGCTGTTGCTAACGGCCGAATTCTGTGTGTGTAGAGAAAAACGAGGGGGAATTTGTTATATGTTTATGTTCGGGTTTAAGTTAGTATACAATATGATGGCCAACTGGGGGCATGGCTGGTTAAACATTATTGGTAATTTGAAGCCGTAAAGAGTTGATTCATGTTTTGTTTAAATTACATAACAACAAAAATAATTAACAATGACTTGCAATTTAAGTTAAATGTAAAATGAATCATTTCTTTACAGCACTGACTGTAAATTTGTTTCTATGCAAGTACAAAAATAACAGTGCGTAAATAATTATATTATATACATATTGCTACAAGCATTTTTGATAATTGTTTATACATATGCATTCTAGGTGGCGAACAGGTGGGCGAGCGAGCGGGCGGGCGGGCGAGCTTGGGCGGTTGGTCGAGCGAGCGGTTCATTTATTTCTAATACAAGCTAATACGCACTATTATTGCAATGTACTCACCGCAATGTAGCTAGTGGCTTTGCGACCCATTATTGGTGGCGCAGGTGATTTAGTAGTAGAAGAAAGTTTCTTTACCATTGTTTTGCTGGCATTGTTGCCGCTGGCTGCTGGCGTTACCGTGCTGATAGCACCAGACGACGTTCCTCCAATGGCCGCAAACTGATCTGAGTTCGTTGTAGACTGTTCGGACATATGGCTGGTGCTGCAATCACCATCGCCATCGTCATCGGCAGCGCCATCCTCGTCCTCATCCTCCTCAACCTGATTGTTTTCATAGAAGGCAGCGTTGTGATGCTCTGGCTTTAGTTCCAATTTTATGCTCAGTTTCGGTAAGTGAGGTGTTGTCTTCAAGGCAATTGTACGTGGTTTCACTGGTGAATTGCGAGCATGATGAGCAAATCGAACTTAGGAACTTGACTTAATGAGAACTCACCTGTTGGCGTGTCATGTGGCAATTGTTTGTTGCTGGCTGCATTTGCATTGCCATTCCCGTTGGCACCTTTTTTTGTCTTGCGCTTTCGCTGGACTTTGGGTTTGGGTGCCGGCTTTGCCACCTGCAGCTGCGAAATGCGTGGCGGGCCCTCCAGTTTGTGTCCGACAAGCACACACCAACCGGCTGGATATATGTCCGCAGATTCACAGTCCAGCCACTGATCATACTCGTCCGTCCAGCCATCGAAGTGCACCTTGAGCAGGCGGCCAACTACACGCGCCACTGTTGCCACACAAACGAGCCGTGGATCCATGAGATCGGCGCATTCGAGACTCATGCCCGGCTCAAAGCCGTGATCAGGCAGAAGACGATGGAATAAATGCTGACCAGCCGCAACGGCGCCAGTGTCACGTAAGTAGCCCTCCCAGGTAAATGTACGAGCTTCGTAGCCATTAGGCGGCGTCACCGTTACATTATTTGAGTCACAAAAGCCAGCAGGAAAGATGCACGGCGATTTTTCATGGTAACAGAACCTGCAAGCAAAATAATAATTTGATTTGTTTCTTTCTGTTTTTCATCATCAGCTTTAACGTTGCTGGCTCACCAATCCGACCCTGAGGCGTCCGGTTGATATGAATCGATGCGTATCATCATGTAGCCAAACTTTAGTACAGCCATCACTGTGGCGGGGCAAATGGAGGACAGATTGAGAGGATCGACAGCCTCGATTTTCATGCCCTCGAGAAAGCCATTGGTTTTACCATCCAAAAAGTATTCATCGAAGGTGAAATTCATTTTGAAAAGCTCTATAGTAGCATCATCCTCGTGTACATCAATCATGGCTTCACGGCCAGCTAAAAATAAAACACAGATTTAATTTTTCTGAGTGTGGCAATATTTGTTGGCTTTTAACTTACCCAACATTCGCTCTAGGTAATCTTGCGGCGCGGCCAAGTTATGTCCGACAGTGGTTGCCCAGCCAACGGGATGAATGATAGGTGAATCCTCGTGACACCAGAAGCCATCGTCCGAATCAAAGTAGCGCAGAAAGAGACGTTTGCCCACAATCTTGGTAACTGTGGCGAGGCGCACCTGTGATATGCGATCCTTGTCCACACACTCGAGATTCAGGCCGAGACGAAAACGTGACTGCAGGCTGTCGTTGATCTTGTTATAGAAATTTGATGGCAATGTCCGAGCACCCGACAAGCGTTCGACGAGAAAATCCTTCCAATCCTTATACTTGTGCTCAATGCTGCGTGGCGGTATCAATGGCTTGCCGCGCGTCGCACACCAACCAACCGAATGCACTTCGGCATTGCAGAGATTCACCCAGAAATCATGGGAGTTCGTATCGAAGCCCTCGTAGCTCATTAAAGCCTTATACCCCTTGATCTCCAGTATGGTGGCCACCCAAAACGATGTAGGCGTCTGACCCGGCTGTATGACCTCAATATTATCGCAATCGGTGTTCTCTACCTCCACCTTCATGCCAACGCCCAGATTGTCCCACACCTCATAGCCGGGTGCGTGGGGAAAGCAGGTAACAGGTGCCGCATAGAAATTAGCCTTGGACAGACGCGGCAGCCAGTCATATGAGTGCGTCGGATCGTACAAGCGCCTTCGTATGCTTAAGATCTTTTCCATTTGGGGACACGGTGCCGGAAGACGTTCAAATTTTGGGATTTGCGGCAGATCATCCTGCGGATAGACATCACGAAATAGTCGCAATGCCTTCGGCGTCGGAGCTGCATTAACAAATGTGTTGTTGCCATCGCTGCCACTAGCTTCGGCTGGCGGCGCTGCAGCGTCACCAACAGCGCCACCATTTAGCGCTGCAATTGTCTCATCCGTTGCCATCTGTACATTATTGGCGGCAGCATCGCCGCCCAACGACATCGGCTCTCCGAATCCATTCAGTTGTGTTATCTTCGATTGATCCGTTATGCGAAAACGATAATTGGCATTTTTGATATGTGCCGCTTGCAGTGTCAATTCAATATCCGACTGCTGTTGCTGCTGCTGTTCCTGTTGATCCTGTATATCTTGTTCGCCCACAAGACCCCCTTCCGTCGTCGTTTCGCTCATTTCGAGAGCAGGTGCTGGCGAACTGCTGGCATCCATTTTGCTATTGAGCACCATCGAATAGAGCTCGCCACGGGCACAGGCCATACTGCAGAAGCGACGCGACTTTGTGTAGAATGTGTGCTTCACTCCAATGGCGCCACAACGCTCACAGACAGCTGCAGTAACAGGTAAACAATATAGAGCTTAGTTATTTAAAATATCAGAAGTTGTACAGACATAGCTTACATCTGCGAATAGCTATCAAACTATTCGGATATAACAATAACTTAATACTCCTTTTTGTTTATATTTGCATTTATACTTTTGACTAGGATAGTTATCTACCAAAAACCTAGGCATAAAAGTAATTTCTTAAGTATTTCCTTCCTTCATTCAGAATTATCGTTAATCACATTCGTTTTTAACACCCTAATTATTTTATATAATTTAATCTTTCCTTTTTTAAACCAAACTTAAACATTGACAAACACCTTTTAACAATTTAAAGTAACAATAAGTTGAGCGCGAACAAATTAAATTCAATAATCAAAGTAAAGTAAAGTAAAGTGAAAAGGGAAGGTGAAAAAACATACCCATGCCATCTTTCTGTATCGGTATGACCGAAGGATCAATGTTACCCTTGTAGGCAATCGGTGTTTTAAGCACAAGTCCTGGTCTATTCACCGGCTCAATTTTGCGCGTCTTGCGCTGTGCACGCATCGAGGAGCTCGACCCGGAACCGGTGCTACTACTGTTGCCAGCTTTAAAGCCGCCTGTGGCAATGCTGTACTGACGCATACTCTTTGCATTAGCTGCAACTGCTGCTGCTGCCGCCGCTGCTGCTGCTGCTGATGATGTTTGCTCGTTAGCAATGAGGATATTGGCAAAGCCATTGCCACCAGCGCCAGATAGTGTCATGGTGGGTAGCGTTGCTGCTGCCGAGGCATTGATCATGGCATGAGTGGTGCCGAGCAGCTTGTGATGCAGCAGACCATCGCCCAGTGGCACGAGCAGATCATTATTGGGCATACTGGTCATGCACGAGGATGAGGACTGGGATATATCCTTGTCCGAGGAGGTCATAAAATCGGTGCCATCATACGAGTTGTTTTCCTCATTCATCATTACAAAATCATCAATGTTTATGATCTCCTGCTTTGGCTCTAGATCCGACATGCCACCACTGGCCCCACCATCATCGTAGCTACCATCATCCAATTGGCCATATACCTGCTGGTTGTCATCATCATGAACGGTTGACGTATCGACGCCCATTAAGGCAACGCCAGCATTTTCATTGTCCATGACTTCGGCATAGTTTTGAAAGACAGCCGCTGCAGCGGTTTGTTGCAACAGCTGCTGCTGCAGTCCGCCCATGTGCGCAAAGCCGTACAAATTATTTGTATTGGTTGTAATTATTGTTCCGGGCTGTACGCCCAAGGCTGCAGCCGCTGCAGCGGCTTGTCCCGTAAAATCTCCCCCCACAATGCTCATCATTGGACTCATGTCCTTTTTTTGGTGGTTGTGGAGGTGTTGTTGTTGTTATTATTGATGTGTGTCAATTTGGTGGTGGTGGTTGTTGGTGGTGGTGGTGATGGTGTGAAGAGTTTAGTGTTGTTTTTTTGATTTTTGATAATTTGGCAGTTGGATACAGTTGACAGTTGAATGGATACGGATACGGATACAACGTAACCAATACATAAATCATAGAAAAGAAAGTAGAAGAAATAAGTAAACGAATTCCAATTTTTAACTAAAGCAGAAAAACATGATATATACATACATATAGTATCTACGTACATCTAAAGAGGATCTTTTCATGGGTAATATTTAGGTTCTAGCTGATATTGATATTTTAAAAGGGTTTTTAAGGCAGATTGAATAACTTTTTCAGTTTGAACCGATCGGATGAGAAACAAAACAAAGTTATACGAAAACACCAGGCCCGAGCAAGGCCGGCTAATATCATGTCATGTTCTTAATTTAAAATTCTGTACATCTTAACATTAATAAAAGGTTTATTGTACATTCATAAATAAGTATGACTAATTCCCAAAACAAATCTAAAAGGATGGCGGGGGTCGAATTTATGTACATATATGCTGAGGTGGATGTAAGGGACTTACCAATGTTGGCTGATGTGACATGTCCTCCATAACAGAGAGACCAACAGTGGAGTGACCAAGCAGTTGGGCAGCATCTTCAAGTGAAATGCGCTCTGAGTTGTATTGGCTGCTCATCCACATCATACGCAATTCAGCCGGATTCATTGTGGTTGTTATATTTTGTTGTTATCTCTTCAGTATCTTAGTTAATTATTGTTTTCTTTTTTTTACTTGTTCAAAATTCAAAGCGTCTGTTTGCCGTGGCATTTGTAAAGCTGCAATGATAATACACTTAAGTAGCTTACACACACAAACACACATATACGCATTAACATTTATATAAAAACAGACTCCTGCACTTGCTGACCATATGGACCCGATGACAGCGGCGCCTGTTTCTGATTCTTCGTCAGTTCTGCTTGTTTGTTTCCCCTTTTATTTTCGCTTTTATAAATGCAGCTGCTGCCTACACGCTTAACTATTTGCACAGCGTGGCGAGTGCATTTAAATACTTTTATTCTCACATTTATTTAATGTTATTGATTGTTGTTTGCAAAAACCGAATTAGTTTGTGCAGATTTTGGTTAATTTTTATGGTTTACACTCGCTCGAAAAGTCAATGAAGCGCACCGTGCGACCAGACGACGAACGAACGAACACAAAAGAAAACTCACAAATTGGTCCTAGCACATTAAAAAACTTACATATTAGCACAACTAATACGCAACCGTACGTGGCATTTGATAACGCTCACATTTGTTGCTTATTCGTGGTCCGCATTTGTTAATTTACAAACATTTTGCCTGATTTTGGCATTCTTTTACGCGCAAATTTAATGCTAGTTTTGCGATAAATGGTGATGCGTAAACGCTGTTCAGTCGATATTAAGCGATATGTTATTGTCTGGGATCGCGTGGGCCAGCTAGTGCTGTAAAATGAATTTATTTAATTACTTGCCTGCGTAATATATCCATGCCATAATTATTTCAATAGCAGATTTTATATTTAAAAAATAAATAGGCCATATATAAATATTGATTCATTTAAAAAACTCAAACTGCATACAAATTTATTTTCTGAACTATCACTTAACAATAGACATATCGATAATCAGTTCTATGAACGACGTTAGCCAACACTAAACTTGTGCAAGAGAAAACAATGACAATGAAAATGAATAAATAAGCAACCATAACAATAACAAACTTTGTATATATAAGTAAACAAATTAAGAAAATGCCAGAAAGTGCGCTACCGGATCAAATACGCACCACATTGGGTGGCAGCACATTCGGACAACGCAGGGAGGATATATTTCGACGACTTCAGCAAACTGCGCAACAAACGAGCCAAACTTACAGTGGAAAACGCGAGCTAGCTACAGAAAAGGACGATGCGGTGCAGGAGCTATGCGAAGCGCTGGAGGAAACCCTCAACTATGGACTGCGACAATCAATAAATGTTACATTTACCGCTGCTAGCATATTTCAAAATATGCAAGAGATCGTAAGAGGTAGCCCAGGAGGGAGCAGCGGCGGCAACAGCAACGAAGTCACCTTCTGGGATTTCTGCGAAACACAACTGACACCGCACGAACGTCAACGCTACGATGAACTGAAACAAATCTGGACAAAACATGGACGTACTCGCGCCTTTATACGCGCCACACTCAACGAGAAGCGCCTGCATAGCCACATGCTGACCTGGTTGAGCGACGAGACACAGTTGCAACGTTTCTATACGCCGTGGTCGTTGCTGCTCAACGAGGAGGCAGCGAAAAAATTGCCCGAAATTCTTGACTCACTGAAGGATGTGCTTTTTGCTTTAAATATAGAGAATCCCGATTTTAATGCACCCAGGCGACTGACACCTCCTGGAGTTGGTGTTGTTAAAGAGGAGCCCATTATCTTCGCACCACAACCGATGCCGATAGTAGCACGAAAGAGAGGACGCGTTGCGGCTGCTGTTGAGCGCCCCATTTTGGGCGCCGCCTCAACAGAGGATCTGCTGGGCGCGCTTAATCCGCGTGAAATGCTGGAGGTGCAGCAGCTAACCTCTAATGATGCAGTTGAACAACAATTGAGGCAAATACCAGAGTTGACACAATGTCCCCAAATACCATGTGATCCCATAGAACCAGAGCTGGAATTCCTAAAGACACCACTACCCGAAGTTTTTACCACTAGCCAAGAACAGGAGCAGTTTACAGAAGCAGCTTCAAATGTAATGGATTCAGAATTATTCGAAGATCGCAGTGATACATCCTCCCAGTGGAGTAAGTCTTCCTCCTCAGCTAACGGATGTAACGGCACACACCAGACAGCACAGCTGGCGGAGCAGGTAACTCAACTAACTGAGCGCTGTGCCCTGCTGGAGACCCGTGTGGCCGAACTAAATCTACAAAATCGCCAGCTGATTCGACGGCTCACCAAACAGTTCAATGAGACCGGCATCGATCCAAACTCATCGTTCTGTTCCAACTTTCTTATAACCATTCCACAAGTCAAACTTGTTAAATCGAATCGCTCCAGTTCGCATTACGTGTATGAGATGCATATAACGATGCGTCAGCGGTTGGAGCATTGGACTGTGTTTCGACGTTATAGCGAATATAACAAGCTGCACAAATCCTTGCTGCGAACGCATCCCAATATTATTAACTCGGTTGAGTTTCCGCCGAAGAAGCATTTTGGCAACATGAATCTCGTTTTTGTTGAAGAACGTCGCCAGCAACTTCAAATCTATATGCTGAATATTGTGGAGGCCTTGCCAAAAGTGGAAGCATGCAAATCCAAAGCGGAGTTGCAAAAGGTTTTCCCTTTTTTTCGCGAGCGATAGCGTTCTGTGGCAAAAAAAAAGCTTAAAAAAAAAACAAACTGGACCAAACTTAAAAAGTTTCAAGTATTTTTTCTCTACCTAAGAATGTTTTGTTATGTTTATGAAAATGTTTAAATTCACACTTGCTGTAATATGATGATATTTAATAAAATAAATAAATCTTCTCGTTCAAATATTTCTTGCAAGCATTCAAAATTTGTCATCGATGCCTCACATTTAATAATCGACTTCGATGCCTCGGACAATCGAGTAGCATTTAAATTACGCGATAATTGTTAGAATGTCCCGATCAGCTGTATTTGTTATTATCTGCAGCCATAAAGTTGCGTGTACTTTTAACGCCAATCCAAGCGTCAGTTCCGGCATAATGGTTGTGTGACATCGTCTTACATTTTATTTTTGCGTGCGCTCCCAAGAATTTGCTGCCATCATCCAATTTGCATCAGTAATCTAATTAGTGCAACAATGTTCACGACGGCAATTGCAATAAATGTGGGTATATCCGTGGGTGCGTACTTTATGACGGTACGCATGATACCTCACCTCCGCGAGATGTTCATCAAAGCAAATTTGTGTGGCAAGGATCTATGCAAAAAGGATAAGCCACAGGTGTAAGTCTAGACTCAGATGATTTGCATACATTTTTGAAAGGCATTGTATTATTTTGCAGGCCCGAGTCTTATGGCGTCCTAGTTGGCTGTGTTTACCTTATCTCGATGTTTCTCTTTATACCCATACCGTTTGCATTCGATGAAGCTGCCGCCACGGATGCAGTTACCGGCGGTAAGCCGGCAACCTTTCCACATGACCAGGTAAACCAATTGTGACGGATTTTTTTTGTTTCTGAATTTAAATTGATATCTTTTGTGGGACAGTTTGTGGAATTGATTGCTGCCTTGTTATCAATATGTTGCATGATATTTCTTGGCTTTGCCGACGATGTGCTTGACCTACGATGGCGTCACAAGCTTCTGCTGCCCACCATAGCGACACTGCCACTCCTAATGGTTTACTATCTAAACTACAATTCCACCACAGTTATGATGCCGAACTTTGCACGCGGCTTATTTGGAACATCGGTTAATATTGGTAAGAGAAGAAACACAGTTGAATATCGTTCCCATCTAATCATCATATATATTTTAGGCATTCTCTATTATGTATTTATGGGCAAGCTTGCTGTGTTCTGCACGAATGCCATCAATATACTCGCTGGCATCAATGGCCTGGAGGTGGGACAGTCCCTCATTATAGCCGCTTCAGTGTTGGTGTTCAACGTTATCGAGCTTTGCCTGGGCCATCAAGTGGAATCCCATCAGTTTTCATTGTTTTTTATGATACCATTTTTTGCCACCTCGCTGGCCCTATGGAAATTTAATAGGTAAGTTTAATAGTAAGATCGATCGATGGGTTTTTTTTTTGTGTGATTTATTTGATAAATACTGAAATTAGTTTTTTAATACATATATTCATATGAATTGGCATACTTAAATTAATTCACAACAGCAAGTTTCATGAAATTTGAGAATCATTTGAAATTCATTTCTCTAGTTTAGTTTCTTATCACAGATGATGGTCGTCGCCTGTCTGCCTGCTGAGATACTAAGTTTTGAATTAAATTTAATTAAAGAACAGAATCGAGTGAGTGTGAAATACGATTAAATACAACAACGATATGTTTAGCTCAAAGTAAGATCGGAAAGCAGGCACATTAATTATATATGTTTGTATATGAGTATAATTAGCCGAATAGGATTAAAGGTGACAATTGTCGTTTAGTCTTCATCCTCGTCCTGCACATCGTCCAGCGCATCCGTATCATACAAATTGACTAGCAATTGACCAAATTGACTGCTATGACTCAGCGCCGTTTCCGGAGCATAATACTTTTCGCTCTGTTGCCGCAGGCGCAGCAACGCGGTACTTCCATCCAAATGCATGCCAGCTGTCATCAGTTGTTGCACATACTGAGCATCAATGCGGGAACTGCGCGTCCCATTGGGCAATCTCACGGCAATGCTCCCCCTCCCCTCAACTGCGTTCGCCGTCAGCTGGAGCACAATCTGTTCCGGCGGCATGCAGAGCTCACAGCTCCAGCCGCCAAAATGATTGAGATCTCCCAGCGTATAGCTGGCTTCTCGCTCCACTCGCTGTGGATCGCCGTGCATATGCACGATCGACCCGATGACGCCTTGCCGTCGTGTTCGCTCCGGATGCTGCCAATAGAAGCCATACACATTGTGCTTCAAGCGGAAACGCAATGGCAGCACATCGGCTGCAAAGTATTTGAGGAATTTTAATGCAACTGGTGCATAAACTGTTTCGCCATTGCCGAACAATAGCAAATCGGTGGGTTGCATTTGAATGCTGCACAGCGTCCAAAGTTGATGTCGAAAGTAGCTGTAGGCAGCCTGACTGCTGCAGTGGGCATGTGATTCACACTGATATAGCACATAGCTGGTTATCAGCATGGCGTCCAGTTGACGCTCCAGCGTGCGATGTGTGAAATCCTTGTTCTTGTCCGAACGCTCTCTTACATAGTAGTAGATACAAAAATAGTCCACAACGCGGATGAGTGTGCGCAACTGCAGCTCCAGCAGCTCCATGTTAATATGCTCCCAGTCACCCAGCTCCAACATGTAGTAAAGACGCTTCAGCGACGAGCTGCTTGCCTCGCGCAACTTCAATGGTGCCTCAATGCCAACGCCGCCGCGTCTGTGCGTCATCAGTGCGCGCCAGATAATCTCCGGCTGTCCGCAGTCACGTCCATGCCAACCGCTGGCACACAAACACTGCGGCTGGGCCAGCAGATAGTCAATGCTGTTGCGCTCGTTGTGTGACGTCTCGTTTAGTGTGCCCTCGCGATAGCACCATAGTGCTGGTGCCAGCTCCAGATCCATATATGCTGGCGCAGCATAATCCGCTGACCGATTTAATAGATCGCTTTTCATTTGCCTGAAATCCTGCTGGTAGCGATTGATGTTCTCGCCGTGAAAGCAATGCGAACGTTTTACTTGTTCCTGTTCCTGTCTGGCATTTCTTGATTGCCGCACAAAGTGCACGCGACCCAGGTCGAGCTCAGATCCAGGTTGCGGCTGCAGCTGTTGGCTGCTGTGATTATTCTGCAGCAGCCAAATGCAACCAATAAAGCCCAGCTGCACTAGAACCACAGACCAGAGGATAAGCTTTTTGGTATTTGCCAGTGTAAATGTGTAGCTCCCAGCTACATTTCTGGCCATTGTCGAAAATTATTTACCACACATAGAACATGATTTGAATTCAATTGGTTTTCACTTTTTTCTTTTGCGGCTTTTTTCAGCTAACACACCCACTTTTCATTCATTTCTGCCCACCCGCACAGCTGACAATTTTACATTAAGCTTTCTTGTTGTTCCTTTGTGCTGTCAGCTGTTTGGATGTTGATAACGATTGTATCGAATGCCGATTAATAAGCTGCAGGGAAATTTAATAATATTAGTCCTTTTTAATCTATCGCAGCTGAGCTTGAGTCGCAGGCCAAATAGCCACTCTCGAGTTTTGTTTGGTACAAACATTCGTTAATTTTCAAATACATTTTACATTTTCTTTGCAGATATCCATCGCAAGTGTTTGTGGGCGATACCTATTGCTACTTTGCCGGCATGTCCTTTGCTGTTGTTGGCATTTTGGGACATTTCAGCAAGACGCTTTTGCTCTTCTTTCTGCCACAGATCCTAAATTTTCTATACTCGACGCCGCAACTGTTTCACTTTGTGCCCTGCCCGAGACATCGACTGCCGAAATACGATCCGAAATCAGATTTGCTGCACATCAGCACCACCGAATTTCGCATGAAAGAACTGAGCTGCCTGGGCCGTCTAATGGTGACAGTGCTAAGAGTATTGCGACTGATAAGCTGGCAGCAGCGGCCCGATGGACGTGTGATAACCAACAATTTTACACTTATTAACTTTGTTTTGGTCGTCTTTGGACCTGTGCATGAGCGTCTGGCCACAGATATGCTTATGATCTTCCAGGTGCTGTGCTCCCTCTTGGCCCTCTTCATACGATACCCGCTGGCCAATTTCTTTTATGCAATTGAAACATAGTCGATTTTTGAAATCATGTGTCTGTATATTGTAGTAAGCCTTGTCCCTTTAAAAGTTGTATGTGAATACTTACAACACAACAATTTGTTTCCAAAAAGTAATTTAAGTACGAAATTATATATCATAAAATATACAAATAAAAGTAAAATTATTATATGAGCATGTCCGAGGTGTCTGAGGAATCCGAGCTTACTATACCAGATGAAGAAGATGAGGGTCCAAATATTGGTGTAAGTTTAAAGATTTAAATTATTTTCTAAGTCGGACGTCTTATCTTTTTGACGCCCACAGAAATATATAGGGGGTCGAAATGCGGATGGACAGCGTCATGGACGCGGTTGGGCCATATTGCCCAATGGGGATCAGTACGATGGCAACTATCGCAAGGGGCGTCGCCATGGTATCGGTTTATATGTTTTTAAGGACGGCGCTCGTTATTATGGACAATATCGTTGTGGCACTCGTTGTGGGCGCGGCATCTTCATTTATCCCGATGGGTCGGTTTATGAGGGCAATTGGCGCAAGCATTTGAAGCATGGCAAGGGACGCTACAATTATACGAATGGGGATGTTTATTCGGGGGATTGGCTTAAGGGAAATCGTCATGGTGTTGGCATCTATAGCTTTAAGCCGGACAAGGGGAGCTGCTGCATGACAATACGTCTCAAGTCCACATGGAACAGCAATGTGCGTGTGGGACCCTTTGAGCTATATATTGGCAACGATGATAATTGCACCATTTTGCATGGCATCTGGGATAATCTGTATCCGACTGGACCGGCCGTTTTTAGCTTCAATAATCGCTACATGCTGCTTGGCTACTTTTTGCCATCCGATTACGCCAAGAAAATGCTTCCACCTTCCGAGCTTGACGAGGAGGAGGGAAACGAAGAAAATGAACTTGACATTGAGGATGATTTGGAAATGAAGCCAACTAAGTGGGTTGCCCAAGAGATCGCTGTCTATGATTACTCTCTGTTGCCGCAAGAACCGGTACCATTGCCCATCTCCGACTCGGAGCTATCGGTATGCTCGCTTACCACAGAACCGAGTGTTCTTAGCCAGGAGAAAATCAGCTTCTATGGCGAGGGCGAGGAAGGCGAAGCCGAAGAGGGCGAGATGGAGTGCTTCTCTTGTGAGTGTGACTTTGATATCACTGAAGCTGAAACGGAAAGCGAGGTATGCAACATCGATGCCGACCCCTGTGCCATTGAGGTGCTCAAACAGCCCGATTGTCACGATGTCTGATTCAAACAATAAATTTATTATAATTATAGTTGCAAGAATATACAAATTTTCTCTCAGTTTAAAATGTATAAATGAAGTGTTTTCTTTTTGTTTTACACAGCTTTATTTGTACATATATATAGTATATACTTTTTTTGTTGTTGTTTTATTTGCCATTTTAGAATTTGAATAAAATTTGTTTGCTTAATCTTGTGTTTAAAATACGGTTGGCTCTAATTATTTAGATTTGATGCGCTCTCTATAAATAAATCGCTTCATGTTATAGTTGTGATCACAAAGGCGGGGCTTTCCAAGTACAGGTAGGATGCCTCGTATAGCGCGGTACTTCTCTTAAAAATATGGGGAATTTCTTTTGATAAAGTTTTACGACCAAAGCGCTAACTATTTCAACGAAATATGATGTTCGAAGACTAGCGAAAGCACATTAATGATTTTGTTAATGATTCACAACGCGGAATTTTTGCTGGAACGTAACCACCGCGTTATACGAGGCATACCTGTATTATTGACATATTCAATGATTATCTTATTATATTCATTTTCATTTTTAAATTTCATTTTCACTATCATTTAAATCGTATGACTTGTTTATTTTGTAATGTTTAGGCTTAGTTTTGGTTTTCCTTTTTCCATTTGATATTTCAGCAGATGAATTCTTTTAAGTTTCGCTAATTAACAATATTGTATGTACGTAATTATTGTTTGATGTTCACACATGTTCAACATTAACTTCAATTCTTATGTGGTTTTAGCTTCATATGATGTTTGTTGTTGGTTCAGCTACATTAATTAAATTAATAAAATCTCTACGTATTATTTGCAGACTATAAATTGGATGATTGACAACTATTGGAGACCGATGGTGCCATATTGAAGTCCTTGTCTAGTTCTTTCTCCACCTGCTGATGATGATCTTTAGATAGTAAAGCTTCGCCGCAGTCATCCAAAATGATGTTAAGCTTATCCTTGGGCAGCTGCATCGGCGTCAAGGGTGACTCATCAACCGGATTGAGATGCACCATTTGATGTGGTGCCCCGTCTCCGGTAAGCAGTTCGTGCAGCGTACTACCATCTTGCTGCTTGGATACCTTATAAATAGCAGGACACGATTTGGAATTTTTCACATCGCTCGCATCCTTCAGTTCATTCATCTCCATTTGACTGACTACTTGCTGCTCCGATAGCTGCGCATTCTGGTTGTTATCTTCGATGCTGCAAGCAGCTAAAGCTAAGGCGGCAGCAGCCTGACTGCTGCTCGCGCCTTCTGGGTTCACGTATACTAGTGATTTGCTAAAGAAAAGCATATGCGGATCCATTTTGAAGTCTTGCAAATCGAGCTTCTGATGATCCAAGTTTTCATCTATATAGTTTATATGTATTGGCGATGTTTGCAAATGCAGCTGGGAGCATAGAAACAGATCATCCTCCGGCGGCGTATAGTAAACAGAAGCCTTGCTAGCCGAGTTGTTGGCAACCATCAGACGCGATTTTATTTTCTGTATATGCAGCTCTTTTTCCATTTGATTCTTCAAATAGCAGTCTATGTCTGCAATCGCAAGAAGTTAGTTGATTTGTATATATATAATTTGAAGGATATCAATGCTTACCCTCCACAATGTCCTCCTCGCAACGTCCACGACAATTTTCAAAATAGAAACTGGGCAGGTTTTCCAGGACCTTATTCAGGGATTGCTGCTGGTACTTGTAGCCTTCGCGCAATCGCAATACCTGATGCGAACTGAATTTACGTATTTTGTTGCGCTGGAAGACATAGTTCTCGCGCACCCAGCTCAATTGGCCGGTGGAATAATCGCGCACCTTTTTCACCTGATCATAATACTGATCCTTGAGCGCGGTCAAATGATTGGAGCCCATGTCACGAAACTCTTTAACGTGCTTTGCCTGAGTGGTGTAGCTGCTTTGTATCCACTCGCACTGCTGTGTGCAATTGTCCCGTATACGATGCACCTGCTGCGCATAATTCTCCCTCAATCGCTCCAGCTGCTGACTCTTGTAGCTCTCGATGCTGTCCAGCATTGCGTAGATCTGTCGCGACCTTGGCGACTTCTTGTGGCGATTTCCACAACAATGCAAACGTTCACAAACCCCACATCTTGACAAACAGCTACGCAGTCCTTGCACGATGAGGGTGAGCAACAAAAATGCTGAGGCTAGCACTGTGCCAGCCAGCAGGCTTTCGATTTTGACACGATAAAATACAATTGGATCGATGTACAGCCTGTGTAGAAAATTAACCAAAAATTGCCATGCATAAAAGTTTTAAATTAAATACCCGATTAATTAACTTACCTGATACCCGCCGATGCATTGCCCATAACATTAAAGGCATAACAGGTGTAGAGACCACTGTCTCCGCGAGAAATGTTGTGCACAAGCAGCGAACCATTCTCGATGAGCACCACTCGCTGACCCACAGTGCTCTTCTGGTGGCTTATGTTCACGTGCAACGCCTGTGGATTGTTGACATCCGTCAAAGCGAATAGCTCAAATTTGCTGGGCTGATGCTCCTTATCGCTGTTGATTATGATGGGTCGCTTGTCGGGATCAGCATGATGGCGCAAAATCTTATTACGTGGCGTTACCTGCAACAGTGATTGAAGCAATTCAAAGTTAACTTGCTGGTAAAACTGGGGATTCATGTGTATTTTAATTTGATGAAAAACCATATAAAAATTTAAACTATAATAATAATAGTATAGCATTTAAAGCACTTTATTAAGTACTTTTTGGTATTCAACCATTTTGTAAATACTTATGAGTTCGATCGGAAAAACATACAATAAATAACCTTCGTCCTTTTCCACTTAAAATAAACGTGAAACACTTAGACCATTCAAAATGTGTTAAATCAATAAAGTTGCATGCAACACTCTCCAACTTTTTCTTCGACTTTGTATGCCAAAGTCGGTAAAAAAAAAACAAAAATTATGATTTAGATTTTAGAGCGATGCAAGTGCTTTGAAAGCCAATTGGACAATCGAACTTTTGCAAGTTCAATCAAAAATGCCCATCTTTACCCACTGGTGTGGTTTTTTTCAAAAAACAAAAGGTGAAAAAACACACATATCCAATGAGTTTGTACATATATATACATATATCTTTGATAGTATGAAGAACCAAAAAAGTTGCATACAACAGTTTTCACCATTATTCCCCCACGTAGTTTTCGAATTTTCCAAAAAACCCCGTCTTAGTGCGCACTTACGTCCAAAAAAGCAAACCTCTGTAAAAATTTAGATTCAAGGCATTTTACATTATGTTATGAGTTATGGAGACAAAGTAACAATTTTTGTGAAAGTTTAAATTGTCGACTTTCCAGTAGTCGTTCTTGAACTTACCCAAATAATGTCTGGCGCCGGACTGCCATAGACCATACACTCCAGCTTGGCCGTCGCATGCAACCTGTACATCTTGGGATCCGACGACTGCATCACACCTGGCGTACTGCAGTTGAGTGTGCTTAGAACCCGCAGCATATCTCCCGGATAGCCATATTGACACTTCAGTGCATCAATCTGGTTGTCAATATGCTCATATGCATCCAGAGTCTCACTGCTTGTTGCTATAACTTGGCGCAACGAGGTTGTTGCATTTGTCAGCCAGCCAGTCAACCAATACATGCTGCAATCGCATTGATACTCATTGCCCAGAATGTTTAAGTAGTGCAACTGATTCAGATCCTTGAGGCTCTCCGGTAGCGAGCCCAGCGCATTGCCACGCACACTGAGCCGCTGCAAACGGGTCAAACTACCAATCTGCAGTGGCAGCCTGATCAGCTTATTGTCGGCCAAGAGCAGCTCACGCAAATTGTGCACATTGGCAAACATTGTTGCGGGCAGCTCAGTGAGTTGTGAATTCTTTTGCAAGGATAAGTAGCGCAAGCGTTGCAGAATCTGTCCATCCACCTGCTCCTCGTTGCGTGATATCCAGTTAGGTAGCTGTTCCAGCGGCGTTTCATCGATGCGCAACAACACCAATTTGCGCTGCGTCTGGAACAGGCCGTCAGGTAATTGTTTGAAATAGTTACGACTAAGATCGAGTTGCTGGAGTGCGCCAAGTGACTGGAATATGATGGAGGACAGCGTCGTTAGCCTATTACCCGAAATGTTGAGCGTAATGAGATGCTCCAAAGACTCAAAGGCCCGACGATCAATGCTGCCCAGCTCATTCTGTGACAAATCCAGGTGACGCAGCTCGCGCAAATTGTAAAAGCTATGTCTGCCCACGGACTTGAGCTGATTGTTCTGCAGTTGCAGCTGCCGGAGCTGACCGTTTAGCACAAAGAAGTTGTCCGGGAATGAGAGCAGGCGATTGTTGCTGAGATCTAGAAGTCGCAACTCTCTGGCCGTCTGGAATAACTGAAAGGGCAAGACATTCAGGCGATTGCCGCCCAAATGCAACAACTCCAGCTGCAGTGCACCCTCGAAAATGTTGCGCGGCAGTTCCATTAGTTCATTATAGCTCAGATTCAGCAGGCGCAGCTCACTGAGCTCGTGCACAAAGTGCGTGGGCAATGTGCGTAATTCATTGCGATCTAAGTGCAGCTCGACAAGATGATTCATATACTGTATCTCGATCATACTGCAGTTGGCCAAGCGATTGCCCGTCAACCTGAGCACTTTTAGGCGACGCATTGCCTGAGGCTGTGCCCAGCGAGTGCAGCTCAGACGATTCTCACTCACGTCCAGCGTATCGACGGACTCATACCGCTGTGGATGCTGCTCAAAGAGCGTACGCAATGTGTCATCCTCCAGCGCACTGTCCAGCCATTTAAGCTGCCGTATGCCCTCGGTCTGCTGCAGCTGCAGTGACACTCCAGCCTTACCGGGCACATGTTTGAGTATTAGTTGCTCATAGTTGATGTTGCGATGGAGCTGCAGCTGCCTATTAATCTCTGGCATTGTTGTGTTCTGGCAGCGCAGTTTTAGTATGCTGCCAGCTGGATCGCCTTGACCGAAACCTTGCAGCTCCACATCCTCCTCCTCTCTGGTGTATAGCTGAGCGCCATTATCTAACAGCCAGCCATCTTCGGCAGAGTCATCATTCTCATCAGCCGGATCGACTGCATGGCCGACAAATGGTAAATGGAATTTGTAGCCCAGTAGCGAGAATTCGTGCTCCTGCCACGTCCGAGTCGTAACCACAACCTGTCCCTTATGGATTCGATCTGGCGATTGTAATGTGGCATTCCTTGAGCTGTAGACCGAGATACAGCCAAGTTGGTTTGCTGCAATTGCGGCGACTGCGTTGTATATGAACAAGGCAGCCAATATCAGGGAGATCTTGGATATTGTTTCCATTTTTCCGTGCGCAATCTCAAAAACTTATATGGCATTATATGTCTATCATTGTACATAGTAAACCTGTTACAAAAAAATAAAAACAAATCGAACTCATTATCAAAAATCTGTTTACGATTACAACAGAAGTTAGTAAAGTACAATCTATATACTATGAACACTATCAATCATTGTTTGTTTGTATTGGTTCAATTACCACAATCTCTAGCAATATCGTTCGCTTCGGTTCAGCGATTAATTTAATAGCGACTAATTCCAGTATCTGAAATTTCGGAAATTTTAAATGAATCGTTGCGACAATTTTTCCATGCAAAAAGTTTGGAAAACAGGAAGTGAAAATCAATTCAAGCCACCAAGGGCGAGTCACAAAAAGAAAATTAGCTTAGAAAAACACCAAACACGCAATAAAATGCGAAGTGAAAGATAATTATAGTACAAAAAATAAAAATATGTATATACATACATATACTATATTTGTATGCAAGAAAACCTAAAGATTAAACCAGCTTTTGATGAAAAGTTTAAGGCCATTAAATTGGTTTGTTTCTAGAAAAAAACAAAACTTATCAGCATAGCACGTTTTTAGGCAGCCAGAAGGGCGAGGGGTGGCATGCAAACATTTCGTTAAAAAGACATTTATCAAAACAAATTGAAACATTTATTTAATAGCTACTTGAAAGCGCGTCCGAGAAGAAGAAAGTTACATAATCATTAACACATTGCGAGAATATACACACGTATGCACATATGTATGTATGTGCTGCTATATATACATATGTATGTATATATTGTATATGTTAAGCAAGCTTAAGCACTAAGCAGACGTTTGAGAGATAATAATTCATGTTCATTTGCGAGGTATACAATACGTACATATGTACGTCGTAACACAAACACATTCAAAACGATGCCTCTTTCTATCTGTTTGAATATATATATATACATATCTTAAGTAAGTGTGCATGTGTGTACACAAAAATGACGTCCGAAAAGCCGCTAATGAGCAGAGTGAACAAATAAGAAATGTGTGTGCCTGTGGTGACACGCACACCAAAGTGAAAATAGACAAGTTAGTGACGGCGAGGGAAATGGAAAAATAATCATTCACAAAATCAAGCTCAAGTCTTTAAGTGTAACAGAATGCGTCTCTACATTTGTCTCAAGAGTTTTTGGGGGTGTTACTTGCGTTAGCCAATGTTACTTTTTGTAAAAGTATTCTAGAAAAATATCGACCCAGCATGCCCATTACACCTTTTCACTAAGCAGCTGGAGTTTAAAAGTGTCTATGTTGTTTGTGTGTACATATGTACATATACATATAATTCGATTTGTTTTTTACCCTTTGTGGCACAATCAACCGTATTTGCAGTAACTCAAACACACACAACAAAAGCACACATATGTAGAAACATACAAAAGTATTGATGTTTTCATTGATTTTAGTTAAAGTTTTAGTATTAAAGGCGTACACTTCACAATCAACAACAAATAGATAATATTTATAACACTCACCGTAGTTTATAACATATTTAAATGAGTTAAATATCCAATATTTCAGACGCAGCAATTGGTGCTTGTGCAAAGAGGATTTTACTATGTAATGCCGCTGTTAACCTAACATATTGATGTTAGTTGATTTGTTGCCCTGTTACTTTGCTGTTACTGCATTGGCCACCGATTATTAAATTGTTGTCAGTTTGTGGAATTATATTTTTGCATTATTTTCTAATGTTAACTTTATGAAAATTTTATTGTTTATTTAATTTACAATTATTCCTAAAACGATTATTTTTATTGCGTTGTTATATCAGCCGTTAACGGCTGCTGCATTAAAAATCATCGATTCATCGATATATTTTCACATTAAATGTTGATAAATTTGGTTAGAGGCAAAAATTCCATTCAAAGAAACATGTTGATATTGTTGCTTAACAAACTTTAACTGTGACACGTTTTATAAAATTCGTCAACAACAATGACGACGAGCTGCAGCTACTAATAATATTTAAATTTTGTTTTACATCATGCGCTGCCAATTTTTTATGCATAAATAAGCCACATTTTTAATTACATTTAAATTTTTATTTTATATTAATTGTATTTAATTAAAATAATAAAAATACAAATGTATACACAGATTTTTTTGCAATAAATTGAGATCTATAAATAATTGAGCATTTAAAAATATTCGCCAGCTGCTGCATAAGCCTTAGGGCAATTTTTTTGTGCATATATTTCATAAGCTGCATTGGAGCCGACCTTGATTAGGCCGACGTATGAAGCCTTATTCCATAAATGAATCAAATACGAATCTTTCGTCTTCTCCATGGTGTCCTCCAAGTACTCGGGTTTTGTATAATGCTGCCACTCTGGCCACTGCAGGGCATAAAATGCAGTGGAATTAAATACCTCAAGTCCTTGACATCTTTTGCGACCCTCCTGCATGGCCGTAACGAGATCTGTACCGCAAATTTTCCTTACCACTCTCGTAACAAGAGATGGTCCATTATTTACATAGATCTCTCCATTATAGTTCCGCTGGTAGTCTCGCAGCATTAGTTCAGCAAACTCGTGCCCCTTGCCGTTGGGTTCCAGGCTGATGACAGCATTGCCCACTGTAACATTGTCATGAGCACCCAAATAGTTCAACGGCACATCCTCAAGACTGCGAAGGACGCCTACATCCATGTCCAGATAGATGCCACCAAAACGATAGAGACTTATCAAACGCAGTAGATCGGCCGTGTGTTGCATGGGATAACTAAGAAAAAAGTCACATTTATTATATTTCATCAATCAATCGAAATATTATCTACCTGGAGTTAAGCAGTTTGCCTTTCTTCACCCAATCCTCGATTGGCGTTCTTGCTGAATAGGTCCATAGGTTCAGCTGCCTAAGATTCACATTTCCGTAGCTTTCTATGGCATCGATTAGGTTCCTTGGTACACCGGGCGGTTCAGGGCGATAGGAGGGACACGTAAATAGCACAAACACCTCGAAATTTGGATTATTTAAGGCGGCTGACTCAATCGCACAAGCCTGTCGGGCCGTCAAATTCATTGCGCGAAACTTTGAGTCGGGGCTATGATGACAGGTCGTCTCGTGAAAAAATATTGTGCGTCCTGGCTTTGGCATTGAGTTCGATTGCAGTACATCCTCTAATAAGTAGGTATTTGAATTAACTTTCTCGCCGTATGATCGCCTCGTAAAGCCTTGATATATAGCACGTTTGAGGTCAACGGTTGTGGATATGATAAGAAAAAACATCAGAAAAACGACCAGAGCTGGTATTATCAGACGTCGTCCGTGCAACAGCGATTTTTTATGTTTTGAGAACATGACGTTCCGGCAAGATTGATCGTCAGCAACAGACTGACTTGATATTATATTGGTAATATTTGCGTCAACACGTCAGCTATCGTCGCTGATAAGTTTACCCATTAATTTTTAAAAAAAAAGCAACTTTTTTACTTTACGACCAGCACGACAAGAATATAATGCAGAACTCAATTATCTAGCCCGGCGAGGGTTATGTAGTTAAATAAGATAAGGAGCGAAAAAAAGGCTACAATAATTTCATTATATTTTTATGTTTTCATAGATAAGACAGTCTAGTAAATGCAATTTAATTTGGATGTTAATCAAAGCTAGATTAATAGAATGGGCTCAAAACAACATATATCTTGTTCTGCTTAAATCATTTAGATAGGTACTATGTGGGAGTATGTAAGGTCTATTTATAATGTGAATAATACTACTACCACTAACTTTATTGAATTCACCTCGCTTATTATCAAAGGCTTCCAAGGCGAAGTGCACCAATTTTAGTAATTTGATTCCTTTTCGTGTTATATACTCTGACTGTTACAAGCTTTATTTCCTTATCTCCTTGGAGGCCTCAATTCCAGTACTAAAAAGATCGATCCTTTTGGGTTTTTCTGGGTTTTCCCAATCTACGCAACAAATATTGGACCACTAATTTTCATGTTGAATTTCCCGGGCGTTAACCTTTTTAATTTTTTTGCCTTAATAACTTTCAGATTTAAATATAATTTTAATTAATTTAACTGTTCTTAGTTGACAAAAAAAAAATGGGTTTCAATGTGGTTTTGAAACAATTAAGGAAATTAATAATTAAGATATCGAAAATTGCGAGACAAGGTACAGGACGGAAAAAGCTTGTCGTTTTCTTATCATAGATAAAAATGCAATTAGAAATTTCTATACTTGTCTGTATCTTAATGATGGTATAGGTTATAGCCTGTCTGTCCGTTCGGAGGAACGCAACTTTTTCCCTCTTGATTGCTGATGATGAATGAACTTTGAGTACAGACTTCCCATTGATTCAAATCTTTACTGAATAGAATATTTAGGCAATTGCTTGACTGACGTTTAATTAATTGGTGTTTGGTGAGCACCTTTCAAACTGCGTTCGTTGATAAATGTGCAGGCTTTCAACATCACATATATTTTTGTGTAAAAGTGTAAAAATGATATTATAAATTAAGTTTAAAAATAAATAAATAACGACATGCATTTAGAATCATAAAATAATCGATGTTTTCTACTTTCTCTTCATAAGTATCGATATATGATAAGGCACTATTTATCGAAATAAGGCCAAAAATATACCGACAAATGCGCCGGCTATTCTATTTGGTTGTAAACCTGGTAACACCAGGACCACGCACTTGCATTGTGAATGGCAAAACGAAAGAAGTGTAAAAAAATAGTTAAAATTTGTGAAATTGCGAAAAAAGCATCAAATTGGCTGCCGTAACAAGACGAACGGTACGCGTACCAAACGTTAAATCTATTAAATTATATAGAAAAATAGTGAAATGAATGTTCCTCCTAGCGCTGGCAATGGTAACGCAGCAATGCCGATGCCGCCAGCCGCTGCAATGGGCGGCATGGGATTCACGCACACGCCGGGAATGGTACCGGTGCCACCGTTTAGCTTGCCACCGCCGGGCTTCGGAGCGCCGCCACCGCCAGAGCTGGCGGCCGCATTTGGTGCCCTCACCTCAAATACGGAGTGGACAGAGCATAAAGCGCCGGACGGACGACCCTATTACTACAATCAGACTACGAAGCAAAGCTCGTGGGAAAAACCGGAGGCACTCATGACCCCTGCTGAGCTGCTGCACTATCAGTGCCCCTGGAAAGAATATCGCTCGGATGCAAACAAAGTGTACTACCACAATTTGACCACAAAGGAGACTTGCTGGGAACCACCGCCAGAGTATGTGGAAATGATGGCCAAAGCCAAGGCGGAGGAGTAAGTATCTGCTAAGTGTAGAACCCTTAATTATTTCAAAAACACTTGCTGAGAAACATGACGTTTGGTATTTGCAGAGCTGCCGCTGCGGCTAAAGCCGTTGCCGCCATGACGTCCTCCAGCCTGGCCGGAATGGTGCCGCATGTGGCTTTAGCCAATATCCTGCCAGCTGCACTGCCCGCAGCGCCGCGCATACCGACTCCCGAAATACACTCACCCTTGACGCCTAGCAGCAATGAGAACAGCTCTTCAGCCATGGACCAGGCAATGGCTGCCACGCTCGCAGCCATCGAGGTGCCGCAACAGAATTGTGAGTACCCAGAGCATAGCTTGAATTAGATATTGTACTAAGCTCTTATATTTTTTAGCCAAAAAAGATGATAAATCTAGCGGAGACACAAACTCGCATGTCTTCAAGGACAAGCGTGAGGCAATTGAGGCATTCAAAGAGCTATTGCGTGATCGCAATGTGCCCTCGACTGCCAACTGGGATCAGTGCGTTAAGATTATATCGAAGGACCCGCGTTACAATGCCTTTAAAACTCTTAACGAACGCAAACAAACATTCAACGCGTATAAGACACAAAAGATTAAGGATGAGCGCGAAGAGTCGCGTCTCCGTGCTAAAAAGGCTAAAGAGGATTTAGAACAGTTTCTCATGTCCAGCGATAAGATGAACTCACAAATGAAATATTTTCGCTGCGAGGAGGTCTTTGCAAGCAATCGTACGTGGACGACGGTACCGGAACAAGACCGTCGTGATATCTACGAGGATTGCATTTTTAATTTAGCCAAGCGCGAGAAGGAGGAGGCGCGTCTGCTCAAAAAACGGAATATGAAAGTACTTGGTGAACTGCTAGAGTCAATGACATCCATATCACACTCCACCACGTGGTCGGAGGCGCAGGTGATGCTGCTGGACAATGTCGAGTTTAAAAACGATGTCACCTTGCTTGGTATGGACAAGGAAGATGCGCTTATAGTATTCGAGGAGCACATTCGCACTTTAGAGAAGGAGGAGGAGGAAGAACGCGAGATGGAAAAGAAACGTACAAAGCGGCAACAACGCAAAAATCGTGATGGCTTCCTAGCACTGCTCGACTCACTCCACGAGGAGGGCAAACTCACCTCAATGTCGTTGTGGGTGGAATTGTATCCCATTATATCGGCAGACATACGTTTCTCTGCCATGCTGGGTCAGAGTGGCTCGACGCCGCTCGATCTTTTCAAGTTCTATGTGGAGAATTTGAAGGCGCGTTTCCACGACGAAAAGAAAATTATTCGCGAAATACTTAAGGAGAAGCAATTCGTCGTCCAGGCCAAGACATCATTTGAGGACTTTGCCACAGTTGTTTGTGAGGACAAACGCTCTGCTAGTTTGGATGCGGGCAATGTGAAACTTACCTACAACTCGCTGCTGGAGAAGGTTAAAATAGATTCATTAGCTTTTTGTTATTATTATTAAAGAAATATATTGCTTTGTTTTGCAGGCCGAGGCCATTGAAAAGGAACGCATGAAAGAGGAAGTGAGAAGGCTGCGAAAATTGGAGAATGAAATCAAGAACGAATGGCTTGAGGTGAATGTATCAGTGGGCGAGCCCTACGAGAGCGCCAAGAAGTTGGTCGAGCATTTGGAAGCGTTTGCGCTATACGAAAAAGAAATTGGCGTGGAGAAAATCTGGGAGGACTTTATTAAGGAGAGCGAGGATGCATGCAGTCACCATCACTCTCGATCGCGCAAATCCAAAAAGAATAAAAAGCACAAAAAACGTGTGCGTTCTATCTCAAGATCAGATATTGAAAACGACGTAGTCGAATTAGAGAAATTCAAAAAGAGACGCTCAAAATCACGCTCGGTAAGTGGAATTAAGATTAACTTTTACTTTTTTACTAAACTTTTTGATGCTCGTTTCTTGTGTAGAATTCGCTCAGTTCGATTGGCAGCATTGAGAGTGAAAAGTTGATGAAAAAGAAGAAAAAGCGCAAAAATAAATCTCGAGCTGTATGTACCCATCTCGCCATCATTTTTCAGTATTTGCTTTAATTACAAAATCTTCTATTATATTGTTTGCAGTCCTCTTGCGAATCTGAGATGGGTAATTTAACACCAATTACGAACGTGGCGCTGCAGCAAAACGACTCCAACTCGCACTCACCTGCCAAAAAGAAGAAAAAGGAGAAGCGTGCCAAAAAGGATAAAGATGGCAAAAGACACCGAATCAATCGATCCACAACGCCGCTTAGTCCTGCCGTCCAATCGGATTCAGCGACATCGAGAAACGACGAGCTTACACTTAGCGATGGCGAACTGGAATCCAAACGTGCAGCACTTCTGGCGCAGCTCAATGAACAGCTGGACGAATGACCAACCAAGGTTGCAAGATTGAAAACTAAATTAACATAACAGCAGTTAGCATTAGTCAGCTATAGCCATAAAACAAGACACGGCGCAGTGTGCCCTAGTTGTATACACATCAAATGCTAATGCAGCTCCAGCAGGTGTTTTTTTTTCTCCTTCAGGACACTTGGACATGCTATAATGCGCGTATATCTCCTAATGCACATCTCATTAGCTTTGTTCTGGAATACTGGCCCTCTAGCACAACACAATCTACACAGGCAACAAAAGTAAGTTTTCCCACACCAATAAGTTTGATTGTAATAAAAAGAAAACATTAACGAATTACGTACAAAAGTAAAAATCAACTGGCTTATTCATTTACAAAAAGAAAATAAACTGTTTTCGCAACTCATCGAATGCATTTTATATAAATAGTTTTGTTTTTTTTTTAACAACTGCGCAACACCAATTTTTTAAGCTAATTGTAGCTTTAATAATATATAATTTTTAAACCAATTTTTCGATGTTGCTCAAACAGGAATTTTCTTTAAAAATAAACAATCTATTGAGCTAAGTTCGCTGGCTGAACAGAAAAAATTAATATTAAATATTTTTAAAAAAATTTAACCTAATAAAAAGTCTGTCGTGCAACCCCAACTTATTATTTTTTGATTAGTCGCTTTTTATTTATAAGTTATTCAAATATCCACATACCCCATTCTGTTAAGTCCAAACTGTATTCCCGATAGAAACATATGAGTTGAGCTTTGACCAATAAAAATCATTTTAAATTTTTACTATTGTTGTTTAATGACAATTATGACTTGAATCTTTATCGCCTCTCAAATCAAAGCAAACAGCAAAACGCACGCATGCAGAAATGTTAGTGTAGTTATTATTGTTACCCTAAAACTTGAACTCCTTGTACTTCTTTGTGGTCTTTGCTGGATCGGTTTGCTGTCGCTTGCGTTTGGATTTTTGACGCGCCACATGCTCCGCCAACATGTCCGATAGATCCTCCTTTTGCAAGTGATTTTGTTGCTCGCGCATTTGCTGCTCATAACGTTGCGCCATCGCATCGTTGTCCAGATCCAATTCACTGGGATCCAAAGCAAGCTCGACAATGCCCTCGCGGTCGGTAGTAGAGCGGACCGGGGGC
Source organism: Scaptomyza graminum (assembly GCA_018901835.1). Taxonomy (NCBI): domain Eukaryota; kingdom Metazoa; phylum Arthropoda; class Insecta; order Diptera; family Drosophilidae; genus Scaptomyza; species Scaptomyza graminum. Next base: position 10,639,594 of record JAEIFL010000002.1, read on the forward strand.
TGTTTATTTGCACCAGTGCCGCCACCAATATCGTACACATGAGTTGAGCCCATCATAGAGGCGCCAATGCGATCTGTGCGCTTCTCGGGCAGCACCTGATACAGCACAGGTGTTTCATTACTGTCAAGAAGAGAGTGGAATGGGTTAGCTTCAAGTAATTGATAGCTTATATAGCTGACATAAACACTTACTCCTCCATTTCGGCTTCGATTTTCTTCTTGCGTAACTCAATGTTTTCTGGTGTCTCCATGCCTGCTGGCACACTGGTTAGTCCTGAGGGCGTAACTAGACCCTCGACTGGTGTCACCAGGCCAGTTTCATCCTGCTGATTACCCAGGTCCTCGCCATCCTCCTCCTCCTCTTCGGAAGACTCTTCCGATTCGGATTCCAGCTCACCCCATTGATTGCGCTCAATGTCTGCTTCATCGATGCCGTTCTATAAACATATGATAATTACATAAAGATGTTTATATATGTTCTTGACTATCAATCTACTTACATCCAAATCAAGCGCATTCAGGCCGAATACATCGCCATAAAGTGGCTTGCCGTGCTCATCAACGGGAGGCTTACCCCAGCCACCAGCATGGTAGCCAAATGAAGTGCCATCTGGTATAGGCGCATTTAAGCCAGGTATTTTCAAATTCGGATATGAGGGCGGCGGTCCGTAACGTTGTTGCGCAATGAGCCATGGTGGCGGTATTTTGTGAGAATTGGGTCCCACTGGCATTCCCAAAGCAATGCGCAATTCCTCGGACAGATCGCCAGGTTTCTTTTCTTTGAGACGCGTTTCGAACTCCTTGCCCTCGTAGTAGAGATCACCATGGATGGTCATGCGCGGCTTGGTCTGCCATTTGAAGAAAGCGTCGTGAAGCTTCTGGTAGTCAATATCAATTTTACCCATTTTGGGACGAACACGTTCGCGCATCTTGGCCTTGAGCGTTTTGGCATCCTCGCGCTCCTGCAGCGATTCACGCATCTCCATGATGCCTGTCTTCTTGATGAACGCTGGCAGATCAAACGGCGGCTTCTCTATGCCACGCTTGCCCTGCAAGTATTTACGCTTGAAGCACCAATGACGCGGCACTTGCACCGTATTGCGATAGGCTTTCAGTTGCACGAGCAGCTTTGGATCGCGTGCTGTTACATCGTGCATCTCGACGACGTCCGGTCGTGAAACCAACTGTTTGAGCTCAGCGACGCTGAGACGTGTGAGTTTTTTAAGCTTGCGCTTGGATAGCTTCTCTTTGTCATCCTTGTTATCATCGTCATCATCGGCATCGTCATCATCGTCCTCGTGCAGTTTGTTGCTCGATTTCTTAGCCTTGGCCAAAGCTTCGGCATCCAGCGCCGCCTTGTCCTTCTCAGTGGGCTTTGGCTTGTTCTCCAGCTTGAAGATCTCGAAGACACGATAGAATTGACGATACATAGGTGCAAGATCTGCAATAGTTATCTTCTCGGGTACATATCTGTAGGCGTTAAGAAATGTTAATGTTATTGGCGTATATAAAGGTGGAAAGACTGAAATGAAATGGAGATGCACTTACTCAATTGTGACATCTGCATCGACATTTCCGTTTTCGGTTTTATGTTTGCGTTCTTTGGTCTTATTCTTTTCTTCGACAGATTTTTCCTTTTTCTTTTTGCTGCTGCTGCGAGTCTCTCGTTGAGTCTCCTTTTCCTTCTCCACCGGCTGATCTTCTTCGCTACCAGCCGTCTTTGACCTGTCTTTGGGGTCTGGCTCCCGTGACTCAGAGCGACGCGCCACTTGTTGTTGCCGTTCATACTCCAACCTTTGACGAATCCTTTTGTTCTGCTTCTTGCGGCGTTTCTTTTTTTTATTTTTGTCCGCTTTACTTGGCTTGCCCACTTTATTGTTGGCGACACCATTTAATAGATTTTCAGCTTCATCATCAGTATCGTCGCCAACATCGGCAAAATCAGCGTCTTGCGAAGCCCCGTCTAGACCAAGATCGCCTCGTGAATCCACATCAGTGTCAAATTCAGCCACGCGCTGATCTTTAAGGGCGAATACTTCTTCCAGTGCCTTTGGTAGCACTAGTTCACCTGTTTTCTTGGAATCCATGTCTTCTTGCGAATCATCAGCGTCGCCGGCGTCGCTGCCATTGGCAGCACCGTTGTCGTGCGTCTGTTGCTGATCGAGGTGAATGGGCATCAATGGCGCCGGTTGACCGCCCTATGGAAAACGAAGTTTAATTTATTGCTAGGCTTTGTCTATTTGCACTGTACTTACATCGGGTTGAATTTGGTCAGCCATATTTGTTTTATTTTATAAAATAAAATAAACAAAATTTCTAGCGAAAAAGCAAATTTCGGTGATGTCCAATTTCAGTTATCGATTAGTACTTGACGTTTCGTGGTGGTGGGACAATACCAACTATCTGTGTTTTAATCGATAACTAGTGTTCATAGCGTGGCTGTGCTGGTGTGTAAACTCATTTGCCTAACAGCTGATATATTAGTTAATATTGCTCCAATCAACCAAACTAACATAAAAAGTAATTAAATATTTGTCCATAAATATAATTCTGTTCGCTAAATTGCAGTGTCTGCTTCAAACCGTGCCGGTTGTATACAACAAACGAAAACCAAAACAAACAGGGTGGTTCAAGTTGTCAAAATGTTCGAGTTTAACTTTGAGGTAAATGAAACGGATTCATCGGATGCCACAGATAGTCCTTTCAAAAAGCCTAAACTTGAAAAGACAAACCCAGATATACCAGCATGCGACAAGAAAAAAGTCTGGTATCAGGCGGAGAAAATCCAACCAACTAAATCACTGTTAAATAGTCTTGACCTATATGAGCTTTATGCAAAAGAAAAAACAATTGGAAGTATTGAAATAAGACATCTCATAGCTGGTTCACTCCTGGAGGATATTAAAACACACAGCGATGAAAAAGACAGTGGAGACATCAAAAAATCCGAAGAAAACCACTCTGATTTGATTGAGGGCGTATATGAAGGTGAGTGATAAATAAATGTCTAAGCTCAAATCTCTTATTAATAATTTCTGAATTTTTGTTAATAGGTGGAGCAAAAATTTGGGAATGCACTGATGATTTGTTGACATATTTATCAAAAAACTATGAAAAATCCTTTTGGGAAAATAAGCGGGTCTTGGATTTAGGTTGTGGATCTGGGCTTTTGGGCATATATGCATTAAAGTGTGGCGCAAAAGTTGACTTTCAAGATTATGTGAGTAAATAATATATTAATCTTTTGGGTCACCACTTTATTTTAATTGACCAAAATTGCAGAACAAGGATGTTTTGGAAAAAATAACTATGCCAAATGTATTGTTGAACTTTGAAGACACTTTGAGTGATGATGAGAAACTGGAGCTGCTACAAAGAGAAAGTAATTTTTACTCTGGTGACTGGTCAAATTTCGCGGAAATCACTGAGGACTTGGAGAAATATGACTTAATACTAACATCGGAAACCATTTATAACATAGAAAATCAGCAAAAGCTTTTAGATACATTTAGAAAGCGGCTGAAAACAGAAGGCAACGTATTAGTAGCTGGAAAATCACATTATTTTGGTGTAGGCGGTGGACTAGAGCAGTTTCTTGAGTTGGTCAAAAGTGGTAAGGTTTTTCACAGCAACAACTTGTGGCAGGCTGACGAAAATCTTAAGCGCGGCATTATTGAATTAAAATTGAACTGACAAAACTATCGCCGATTATTTCTTATGCAATAACTCGAAGCACCCTGTGATTAAGGGTGGTGGTAAAAAGAGTTGGGGTTTTGTTTTTGTCGCGACACGACGCGACTGTGTGAGTATTTTAAATACAGAAAAAATCAAATAAATGCTTTAAAAATGTAATTTAAACGTTAACTTGTACATGTGTAGACAACGCCATGACTGTCCTCTGGTGTTTAAATTAATTTCAACAAATTATTCTCCCACACGCTGCGTGGAATAAAACAAACAAAACAAATCATTTTATTACACCGCCCGGCTCGGCCCCCCTTTTAAATCGATGCGTCTCAATGTCAACGCCGACGACGTTAAACTTTTTCACTGCAGCTACGGAAGCCGAGCGACGCGAAAGCGCTGAAACGCCAAGCCTCTGTTGCTGCGAATACATTGCGCAAGATAAGAAGCCATTTCACATATTAGGATGCTGTTGTAATTGCGAAGACTTTGACTTGGTATGCACACGGTAGGCACAAGGAACATTTGTTAATCAGGTTACGTCCACGCCCAAAGCAACTTTTAGTCAACCGCTTAAAGTGAAGCTCTCATCGCTTTTTATTAATAATCAAACAATTCCATTTAGGTTTATCTCGTGTAAACGCATTGAACAGCGCAACATTGACGGCATGTTGATTGCATTCCAGGATCGCATACGTTTGCCATGGCGTGGTGGCGCCAAACGCATATCGCCCGCTGCCCTAGCGCCGGCACTGATTGTTCCGCTGATGATGGGCCTGGCGGCACTGAATGCCAAGACGGCCATAGTGCTAATGCTGACGCTCGTCGGCTTCACCAGCTGGGGCCTGCAGCTGGCCGAGCGGACAGCGACTCGGACCAGTTTCTTTATGAGCTGGATTGTTTTCTCGATCGTCTATATGGCGGTTATATTTGAGAGCGAGGTGCCGCTGCTCGAGCTGCTGCCCGAAGAGAACTATATACTGCTGTTGTTATCGTTTGGGGCGATCTATGCGCTATATCGCACCAAGAAGTTGGCACCGCTCAATTTGGTGACGGCACAATATGGTACCACGCCCAAGGATGAGCTGCCGGGCATCACTGAAGCATCCAGTGGTGAGGAACTTGCCGAACAGCAGGCTCATCTAGCTGCTGCACAAATGGAGGACACTATTCTCGGCATTGAGGATGATGATGATGGCAATGAGGATGACAGCTCCGAACGTGCCGGCCTCATGCAACATGCTCAACCAAATATCTGTGAGACATGCCGCAAGGTGACACCAAGGCGTGCCTATCATTGCTCCGTCTGCGGCAGTTGCGTCAAGCGACGATCTCATCATAGCTTTTGGCTTAATTGTTGCATTGGCGAGCGCAATTATCGCTGGTATCTGCTGGCGCTGGGCCTGTCTGAGTGTGCATTGCTGCTGTGTGCCAATTTGACATTGACCGCCGTTTGTCATCCATTTTTGGTGGTGCGTCTGCTTGGCATCCCGCTGCTGCTGCCCGATGACTGCAGCGAGGTCTTCGAGGACTTTGAGTAAATGAAATTTACCATTGATTCGAACATAATGAATCTAATCTCTTTTGGTTTCTTGTAGCTTGGGCATATCGTTTGTTGTGGCTGCCTATGCAATGCTCATTTCCGCCTACATCACCTTCGTCCTGGTGCGTCATTTGTATTTGTGGTGGCGCGGCACCACCTTGCATGAATATAAACGTGTGCCAGCCACAAACGGAAATCGCAATCGCGTTTGGAGCAATTGGCGTGCCATCTTAAAGTGATGTTAAACGATGCAAAATGCATCGCAGCTACAACGCCCAAAAATACTAAAGTATTGCAACATTTAGATAAAGCTAAAAGCTTTGCCTCTCTAAGCTGCATCCTAGGCTTCTTACCGTACACATATGTATTGAGCTTTTATCTAAGCTGACAGTTATTCAAATAGTATATCAATTGTTTTGTATTAATTTATTTACTTGGCCGTGACACAAGTTATGTTTAATTGAATGTGCTTTAGTCGCGATTAAAAAACTATCCCAAAAATATATGTTTAATTTAAGAGTATTGAATGAAATATTCGAAAATACATAGGAGTTTACTTATCAAGCTCAAAAATTTTACGCAGTTTCAATATCTTGTTTTATTAAATTCAATTACAATTTACATATCTCTAGTCAACGGCTGGCCTGTCGATCAATTGACTCCGATACATGTTCCATGATTATCGTACATATCGGTATTTACAAAGTATCGGTAGGCGGTCAGTGATACGTTGAACAATAGTATCGATAGGCGATTGGTTATTAACCATACAATAGTATCGATAAGCGATTGGTTATTAACTATAATTTATATAGTTTAATCTGGCTTTTATTTAGTTAATTTAACTGAAAATGCAGTAAACAACAAACTAAACTAACGCAATGAAGTTATAATAATAAATGAACTACCACAAACTATCCTCCCTTGGCTTGTAGTCGGGCAGCAGCTCCCAAATTTTCATGCGCCAACGCTGACGCCGCTCCTCCGTTTCCTTTTCCAAACGCAAGATCTGTGGCAATCGCTGCCAACAGTCCAAAACCTTCCACTTCAAATGCCACTCATGATGCGAGATGGCCTGACGCATTTTGGTGTCCTCAAGCATGCGACAGTTCGTGGTATAGTTGAACCAACGTCCGAACCAATGCTCCAGGGCATGCAGCGCATGCCAATCGATGGCCACCTGCATTTTATTGCGCTCATCCTGCACATAGGTTAACCAGGCCTCCAGTGCACGTCGCTTCAATGCCCTGTGATAGCACATCTCGGCCCGGATGCGTTTCTCGCGCTGCCGGAACGCCGTATAGTTGTGCCAGGCACGCAAGCAGTTACGCTTGTACAGGCGACGGCAGAACTCCTCGCACTTGACCAGATTATCGCGTTTGCGTTGCAGCAGACGCTTGAAACCCTCCATGCCAATGCGACGTAAAAGCAGCCGGCGACTAAACTCGACAGCTTTGCGCTGGTTCTCAATGAAACGCTGACGTTCGCGCTCCTTAAGCACCTTGGCCATTTTCTCCTGGCGACGCTTCTCCTTAAGCACTTCGATGCGCAAACGTTTCGCCTCCTCGTCCTCCTGGCGTTTGGCCTCCTCCAGGGCCAGCTTGGCAGCCTCACGTTCGGCATCCGCCTGTGCCCGACGCTGACGTGCCTGCTCATGGCGCACGCTCCGCTCCAGCGCTCGCTCCTGCATGTGCTGCAGGAAGCGTGGCTGCAACAGCGCCCGGCCCTGCAATCGCTCAAATTCTTCGTCCTCCGCATCGCGCAAACTGCCAATTAGCTGCAGGCACTTGGCCTTGGCCTTTGCCTTGGGATCGCCACAGCGTATGACCGTCTTGAGCTCCTGCTTCAGATCCTCGCGCGCCTCTTTCGCCTCGTCGCTGAGCTTATGCAGCTTCAGCTGCATTATCAAACGCTCCTGCCGCTCCAGCTTAACGCGCTGCAAATCTATAATGTCCTGTTGCACCTTGAGTCTGAAAAGGATGAATTTTAATCTCCCAAAGATTCCAAATATTTTAATTATTCTTTTTTTATACTTATTCTTGAATTGTTTGGCCATTTTGACGGCCTCCTCGCGCTGCTCCAGCGACTTTTGTGCTAGCTTTTCGGCTGTGTCCGGCGTTGCTGGCCTTTTGGCGTTGAGGCGCTGGCGTCGCTTCTCCTGCCTGATCTTGTCCAGAAATGCATTAATCTTTGTCGCACGATTGGCGTTGGTTTTGCCCGTCTCCCGTTCGATCTTCTCCATGGTCGTGTAATGTATCCACCTGAGAAAGTATTTGCGCAGGAGATTCAGCTCCGAATTGCTGCGTGCCTGGAACAGTTGATCAATAATCTTTTGCTTCTCATGCGGCACATGCTGCTGCACTTCATCCTCACTGCTGCTGCTGACGTAGTTCTGCGTTTCGGACTGCTCCAATTGCTTGGGCAGCACAACAACTCTGGGTACTTCAATGCGCCGTATGACCAGAGCTTCCAAAGGCTCCACGGTTGTGGTAAGCTCCTCGAGCGAGGGTAGCTGAAATTGCACGAGTTTGGTGGGCACCTCGATTGCCACTGGTTGCTTCTGCAGTTCCAATGCCCTTTGCTGCTCGGCTGCCTCCAGTTGAAGTTCGTACAACGCCTCCTCGGCCAGATCGGATATAACGGAATCGATGCCATCGCTAGTGTTGGAGCAAGTTGATGCTTCCCGTTGCAGTTGTGGCTGCTGCAGATGTAGCTCCAACTGCTGATGATTCTGCAGCTCCTCCTCATGGCGCACCGTGCGCACGTGCAGCATTTGACGCTCGGCGGCGGCACGCATTGGTCTCAATAGCTCCTCGGTGGTGAGGAGTGGACTGGGTGTGCGGCAACGCTGGAGCAACTGCATCTTGCTCTCATCCAACTGCACCTGCTTGACAAACTTGCGATACTCCAGCATGTCCAGCTGCTCGGCATCGCACGGGTTGACTTCCTCCCGCTTCACCTCCACACACTTTAGCCAGGTGTGCTCAATATCCGCCTCCGCTTCCGGTTCCGCTTCGGCTTCCAGTTGCTGCAGCAGTGATACTGTCGCCACCTGTTTCTGCATGGAGCACAGCGCTGCCGCCTGACCCAGTGCATCCACAGGCGTCTTGTAAAAGTTGTCAATATGCTGGGAAGCTCGGGACAGGCTCTGCATCAGCGGTCCATGATTGAGCTTAAAGTCCGGCTTGGTCGGACGCACTCGAATCTTTCGCTCTTGCAGGCGGGGATGCTGCCTGGCCAACTGCTGGCGAAAGTTGTGCAATTGATTCTTTATATATCGCTGTTCCACCTCCAAATTGTGCGCCTTGGTCGCGCCCAAGGTGCTGCCATGCGCCACTGTTGCCAGTGGCAGCTTGCGTGGTATTTTCGAGAACTGAAAGGAAAGCCATTAAACCCAACTCCATGGTGAGAAAACTTTGGAACTTACCATCTCATGACGCATATCCATTATAATGCTCGGATTCAGTTTATGTGGCTGCTCGCCATCGATTAGCAGCTGGGATTGCCGTTGACCAATGTAATCCACTTCGATAAAGCGACGCACTGCATCCGTTTTCAGACCCAACGGATTAGCATTCAAGTAACGTTTGCGTATGCGATCCCAGCGTGTGGGCTTATTGGATTTTTCGCGACGTTTCGACATTATTTGAAATATTTTTGACTTTTTAACTTGATAGAAAACTAAAGATTGCTAGCAAACAAGTTGAAAACGTTGTCCAGGTAACCTAACAGCTGGAATTCCTTTTTTTGTGGGAAATATTAAAACGGTTGCTATGCCAAAAGATTTGATATGAATTTCAAATAAGTTATTTTTGAATATTTGGCTTCAGGCCAAAGAAATATCAATCTCAACTATTTTTAAAAATTAAACTAAATCTTTTGAATTAATTTTTGTGCATTTTAAAGCGCAACTTCCTTCGATTTAATTATTAGAAAATATTTTAAATATAACACAATTTTGAACTTGCAAGCAGAATAATTTTGTTGATGATTGGCGGCGAATAAGTTAAGATTAAAGTTGGTCCATGGACGATTTATGCAGCGGCCGATTCCTTCTTGGTTTTATCCTTCTTGCCCTTCTGTTTGTCAGCGGCAGCCTGTTCCAGATCAATGGGCGCCGGCTTAACAAACGGAATCTCATCTTGGAACTTTGCCGGCATGTATTTCTTGAGTGGCTCCGGCACCTTGATGCCCGTCTCAGTCTGATGGGTCTCCAGGATGGCGCAAATGACGCGTGTGGCCGCGCACATTGTGGCATTTAACATGTGAACGTAGTCGACGGCGGCGTTCATCTTCTTTGTTTGACCAAAGCGGACGAGCAGGCGACGCGCCTGATAGTCCAGGCAATTGGAACAGGAGACCAGCTCTCTGTAGGCGCCACTGCCGCCGAACCAGGCCTCCAGATCGAGTTTCTTGGAGGCAGCATGATTGAGTGCGCCCGAAACAATGTTGACAACACGATAGGGAATGCCCAGGGACTGGCAGAAGGTCTCCGCATTGGCAATCATCTCATCCATCATCTGCCAGGATTTGTTGTCGTGCGGCGAGGTGAGCACAAACTGCTCGACCTTCTCGAACTGATGTACACGGAAAATGCCACGCGTATCCCGACCATGTGAACCCACTTCCTGTCGAAAGCACGTGGACAAGCCGGCGTATTTGATGGGCAGCGATGCCTCCGGCAGCCACTCATCGCGATGATATGCCGCTATCGGCTGCTCTGATGTGGCTATCAAGTATTTCTCATCCGTGCCGCTCTCCTCGGCACGTTCGCTGCCTTTGCCCACGACTTTGTAGAGCTCCTCATCAAATTGGGAGAGTTGTGCCACCTCTTGCATGACATCTTTGCGCATGAAGAATGGCGTATAGAGAGGTACATAATCCTTGGCATACAGCGAATGCAGCGCATGTTGGATTAGTGCCTGTTCCAGAAATACAGCGGCGCCGGTTAAAAAGTAGCCACGACCGCCGGACACGACAGCGCCCTTTTCGGCGTTCATGCCGTCAATCATCACAATCAGATCGACATGCGAGTATTTGCCGCGCTTTGCACAGTCACCGAAAGTGCGCTCCACCCGATTCTCATCCTCATCATTGGACACGGGCACCGATTCGTGCAGATGATTGCCAACTTCGCGCAGTGCCGTGTTGCGCGTCTGCTCGGCCAGCTCCAGTGACTTTTGGTTCTCGGTCATCGCTTCGTCAATGAGCAGACGAACCTGTTTGATCTGATTCACCGTCAATGGCTGCAGCGTTTCGGCCGTCACCAGTGTCAGATCGGCACGAGTGGCAGCGGGTACCTCCTCGCCCTCGGGACCGACTGGCTCCTTTTTCTTCATTTTCTCGCCGATTACTTTGCTGCAGACATTTTTCACCTTGTTTAGATTGTCGGCCCGATGACGTCGCTGACGCCATTCGGTGTCTTTTTCAATAACCGTTTCGACAAGTGCGACATCTTTAAAGCGCTTCTTTTGATTGTCGCGCACAGCATCGGGATTGCCGCCTTTGTCGCTGCGAAACAGATCCAAGTCCAATACCATTTTCGCTTAAGTTTTTGCAAATTAAACAATTTTAACTGTGGATTTCGTCAGCTTTGCGATCCGTTTTGTCGGCGTTTTAACGTGGCGACAATAGAAATGAGCATAACTGTAATCGGTCACGACTCGTGACTCACGATTACTCATCAATTGGAAATATCGTTTTGTACGCAACATGGTACATGGCCCCTCTACTCGATTCTCATTCTTATTAGTAAATCGATTGTTTACGTATTTTTTTGTTATAACAATTTGCAACTCTTCCCGGTTGCGGATGTCATCGATAGGTTTTGGTATTAGCGCAGCAGCCCTGGACTTCTACATTAAAATATTTTTTTGAATCATTCATTTTATACGATTTAATTGCCATGGATTGTATTGATACCGAATTGGCCGAAATACGCGCGAATTGTGAAAAGCACATTAGCCACAGTAAAATAATAAGCTGCAGTTCAACGCTCGTGCGTATTGACCTGCTCTCAAATCGACCAAATCGCACAATTACCGTTTGTTTACGTTTCCCCAACGATTATCCGCAGTCAGCCATTTTGGTGGAGCTTAAGAGCCGCACCTATTCGGATAAACTGCATGCAGAGCTCACACGACTAATGGATGAGTTTGCACGCGAGGAGTTGGGTGAACCCCACGCAATGCTTGTCTTGCGCTTTGCCCAGCAATATTTAATTGATAATCCGCTGTGCGTGTGCCTGGACGAGATCAAGCAGCTGCGTCAGGACATCAAGAGTCAAGATGTTGCGCAAGATGCTGCGGCCAGCCAGCTAAAGCTGCGCCAACGCACCAGTTGCGTCGAGCTTAAAGCCCGTGGCGGTCGTTACATTTATCGCGTCACAGCCGCCGTTCCCGATGATTATCCCAATCAGAGTGTTGAGCTGCGTGACATCGAGTCCAATTTGCCGACGGTGCTGGTGCGCTACCTCAACGGGCAGTCGCGTGAGATAGCGCGCAAGTGTGTCGAGCCGCCACTGCGCCTCAGCAAGGACGAACTGGCGAACTTTCGGCCAGTGCGTAGTCTTTATCGATGTTTGAAATTTTTGCTAGAGGCTACACGGGATTTCCACATGGAGCTGTGCCCGATATGTGATAAACAGGTGCTGCAATCCGAACCGGACAAGGTGCTGCTCGACGAGAACGCAGATGCGTTTGTGGAGCGTGTCTATTGCGGTCATGTGTTCCATCAGGGCTGCCTGAAGCACTATTTGGCAGAGCCACCGTTTCCCAAGGGCGGAAAACTGTGCCCAGCCAAACGACGGCATCCCCGATCCGATGCCCAAACCTACATGGGCAACCACCAGCGGGCAATTGTCGTCCCCGCTGGAATGTCACCTGCGACTGGCAGTCAAAAAACAAAACCAGACGATGGCGTCTGTGGCATCAAACTGGCCCACGATCGTTGGGTTGTAAATGTAAAAACCGCCGAGGCTCGTTGGGCACAAAAGCAGGCGCGTCAACGCGAACTCGAAGAGGTCGTTGATTTTCTACAATAAAACTGAAACAACATTGTTGTACATATATATATATAAATTTAATTTGTGATGAATATTATTCGAATACGCTTAAATCGCTGAAGATGCTAGTTATGAAATAAATATTTGAAAAATGAGCAAATGACACTTGTATAATACCCCTTTCCCACTAGGCTGCATTCCTATGAACGTAATTGGAACTCGTAAATGTTAAGTCCAACTGGAATCACCTACATACATTCCCGACTGGCTGTTAATGACGCAGACAGCCTAGTGGAAAAGAGGTATAAGACTTCCATTATAAAATATGGCTCCAGCTTGTGCAATTTTTGGTCATTGTTTGTGCATCGAACATCGAAAAATTAAAAATTTTAGTATCAAATTTGTTGTTGTGCGACTAGGATTGTTGTTGTTGTTTTAACAGTTATCTCTGTAATATTTGGAAGCCCTTGCGGAACCATCATCCATTTCAAGCTGCGCAGGTATTGCCGCCGTTTAGGACTATACATTTTCCCTAACTTAAAAAAATAAATTCAAACTAGTTCGAAACACTTTTTAGAAGCCCGTAATAATTTCGTCATCCTCGTGGCGCTTGATAGGATCACCTTTGATCAGCGAACAAATGAGACTGAAAAGATAAATTGAAATTTTCAACTGTTAGCAGCAAATCAACATAGACGGGCTTAAGAGCTGGAATGTTATGTTAGTTAACATTCACGCAACCGATGGGCAGACACGGTTTCCAAGGGGTACACATCGAACACTTACCAATAAAGGCCCACAAAGAACATGACGAAGTAGTAGCCCAGATATATCATGCAGTTCCTTAGATGGACCTTCAACAGGCCGCGACTGTGGATATCAACTGGATCGTAGACGCCGAGGCTGTCGCGACGCTGTCGGTGTAGCTCATAGTACAGCCAAACGACCATGGGTAAATTGAGTAAAAACATCACCCAATGGCTGAAAACACAAATATTAAAGAGAATTTAGGTGAAATTTGATTTTAGCTACCCGCAGCTGAGGAGCAGAATGCAGAGCAGAGCATGTGAACCGAATTTGGGTATGACCCAGAAATTGAGACGACGACAGCATTCCTGGGCATTTAAATAGTCGCACTCCAAGTCGGCTAGCGTTAGCACCTGTAACAAACATTTCTTATTCGATCTTTCGGCATTTCCTCACTCCAACAAGCAAACTTACATAGTAAATTAATAGTAGCAGTATGGCGCCATATAGAAGCAGCGTTATGCAGAATACAGCTGTTTCGGGCATAAACATTTTAAGCACTAGAGATACACTTTTTACTTAGAAATATTCATAAATTTAATGCAAATAAATATTTTGCGACATTTTCGCTGTTGTTTTTAATTAGACCAACTAAACAGTGCTGGAAAGTGCCACAAGCGTAAGCTACAATTATATGCAAGCAGGTTGGCAGCACCATAGACAGCTGTTTGTAAACAAACGTAAATGGGCTGCAATAAAAAAATATATTGAATGGGCGGCAAAAGTTATTATTGTGATTACTGCTGCTGTTTTATGAAGAACGATCTAAATGTGCGCAAATTGCACAACGCAGGCATATCGCACACCGCTGCCAAGACAACATATATGAGGCAGTTTGAAGGTGAAATAACTTTTTTGTATGCGAAGCAGAATCATAAATAATATAGTGCATAACTATTTTTAGATCCACGTAAAATATTGGCAGCGGAGCGCACAAAAAAACCATGTAAACGTTTCCTTGCAGGCTACTGCAAATTTCAATTGCTTTGCAATTTCCGGCACTACAGCGACAAACAAATGAAACAGCTGGAAAAAATTGGTAAAAAATAATTTGTTTAAAAAAAGTATAAACTCATTAAAAATTAATTTTGCAGTGAATCAATTGAAGAAAAAGCGCTTCAAAAAGCGTAGTCATACTCGCCAGGCAAAACGCAACTTGCCGCCGTCCCTGCAACCGCTGGACCCTAACAAACTAAGGCAAACAAATTGGGATTTGAGTTGGGGTTAGAATTTTTATTTTTTTCAATTCAACTTAATAAATTAAATATTTTTATATTACGTAGTATTTTGTACAATTCACACTTCATCTCGTCGGGGCATTTAGAATGGTAGCCACTTTATCCATAATGCGAGATATTTTCAAATTAATCCGCAAGACCCGAGCGAATTCATAATGAAAAGATTTCGGACTATGCCCGCTGTGGTTCTCCTTGTCCGGACTGCTCAGGTGGGCCAACAGAAAGTAGCAGAGATGTTCGTGCTCTCTTTCGACGGCATAGAAGAGAACGGCGTTGCCCGCCTGGGTTTCGCTGGCATTAAGAATCTGTTGTTTGAGTCGCCGTGAGAGCAGCTTTTCCGTCTTGTGTTCGATTCGGTCGCAGATGCGTTCATAGAATTTGGCAAATTTTCGCTCTTCCATGATATCCATGGACTTTGGGCATAGTTGGTGCTTGTTTGTTTCCTCCTCCAAGGCGCGATGATAGATCGCCTCGCCCAGCTGCCGCTGATCAATCGTGTCGACTATAATCTCAGCCATTTTATAGCGATTGTTCCGCACGGCAATGTGCAGCGCCGTGTAGCCATCATCGTTGGTCTGCAGCAGCAAGTTCAGATCAATCCTAAGCATTAGCTCACGCAGCGACTCCAAGTGTATATTATTGATGACGGCTATGTGCACCGCCGTATTCGAATGGTCGTATATATAGTTGGGCAAGAGGCCGGCATTGAGCAAGGTCTTGTAAATTTCGGGTTCACAGTCATTGGTCAATGCCAGCTGCAGGCAATCCTCGCCATCCTCACTAACCAATTCATTCAAATCCTTCAACGCCTTCAGCTTGGTCCACACATAAATCTGGCGATGCACCCGCTGAACGTCGCCAACCAAAATTGCATCATGTATGGGCCTGTAATCAAGAAGTAAAGGTTCATTCTCCGCGTGAATAAATATTAGATTTAAAATACTTACAGCAAACCCTCTTCGGACATTATATGAGCACCGAACAGCTCATTGGCCATAATGCTGGTAACCGTCCGATTATTATCATTGTTGATGTAATTATCCACTTGGGAGCACATCTCGAGCAAATTGATGTCATCCAGCCCACACGATATGGTTGATATATTTGATATAACCGAGTCGCGGCGCTTCATGGCCGATGTTTTCGTGGGTGTTGGGCTTGCCGCAGAACTGGGTACCTATACAGAAAAACAAAAGAGAAAAACTTGGTTGAAAATATAACAATTAATTATTTTTTATATTATGAAAATATCTAAACTTCCACCATTGGATTGAAAGAATACTCATTTTTGTTTTGCTTGTTTTATAATTGATTATATTTATTGTCTTAATTGCAAATGGTAACTAAAATAAGAAATTTTAATTTTGCAGTCGAATCTATCTAAAAAGAAAACAAATTTGAAATTTAGGATTGGATTTAATATAATTTATAAACCACAATTCCAAATGGATTTTCACAATTTATATAAATAAGTTATGACCGGCATTATCACTTACGACATTTTCGTATGGTAATTGTTGTGACAGTTGTTCATGCTGCTGTTGTTGTTGTTGTGGCAGGTGTTCTTGTTGTTGTAGCCTCGTTGCATTGACTAGACTTAGTCGATTTTTGGCTCTAAAAGTCCGCTGATAAGCTGCGTTTCTGGCTCGAAGTTCTTCTAATGTTCTTTGTTGTTGTTGCGATGTTTTTTGTTGCTTTGGTACACGTTGTTGTTGTAATGGCGGTTGTTGTAGTTCCCTCTTTGCTGTCGTTTGATTTTGTCTATTCCTGGCTCTAAAAGCCCGCTGATATGCTGCGTTTCTGGCTCTTTTATCTTCTAGTGTTCTCTGTGAAATTTATGTAAATTATTATTTGCATCTAATTGCGTTTTAAATTCTGTATATTTATTAAACTTACCTCCATTGTAATTAAATACACTTTGTTGTTTTTTATATTATTTTTTTTTTGTTTTAATGTTTTTCATTTGCATGTTTTTACTGTAATTTAAACTGTAAACGTCAACGCGTCAGCTGTTTACTAAAAAGAGATGCAAAACGAGTAAGCGTAGCATTAAGACAGAGAAGCAATAACAAAAACACGGCACTAAGAGCAACACTAATACAATGGCAAATACACCGATTTGATCTTGCACCGTTAGATTCTTTGAATGTATTTCAACGCCCGAGCCTATAGATGTTTCCACATCAAAAATGTAAAAGTAACATACATAAATCAATATTATTAAAAAAATTCATTGATTTAGTTCTTACGGCACTCTCGGCTTTTTTCTTCTTCATCGGCGGTAATGGCGTCAGCTGTTTATCTTCGCGTTCCTGCATGGCCATTTGAGCGGCCGACCGTTTGACAACTTGTGGAACACATGTATTACGCTTTCGTCCACGCTTTTTTCCTGTATCGGGCACTTTTTTCTCATCTTTTTTAAGAATTTCTTTACTAGCTGAATTATTTCTAGTCTCTTTAGTCTCTTCGAACGTTTCGGTTTGGGTCGACGTATTAACTACTTGGGGTTTTAGTTGTGCATTTATCGAACATTGTTTACACTGATTAGTGTTGGAGATAGCCGACTTATCATTCCGCCCATTGATAGCGTCGATTACGCGTTGTTGCAGCGCTTTGTCGGGCAGGCGCATAAGTAACTTAAAAATATCCTCATAGATCGATTGAAAGGACTTGCGTTGCATATAAGTATTGGTGATGACGTTCGTTTGCATAATTATTGGCTGCATTGGTTTTGCATTGAGTGGCTTCTTGATTATATCTGGCGTCGACACACGAATGTGCTGTGTTTTGGTTAATAGCACTTTCTTCATTATAATAACACTTTATTTCACAATGTGGCACTATAAGTTGTTGTTTTCGTTGCTTTTCAACTGTTGCGCGTTATGTTACGTTTTCGTTTAATAATTATTTTCTTAAGTTGGTTATTCCCCACCACGCTTGCCATGGCAACCTATATAAATAGCATTACTGGGCTGCTACCGATATATCGTTGACAAGTTGGCATTTTGCAGCACTGCGTGAAAACATTCGATTAAATTTGACAATTAATAAAATAAATTGCGAATAAATAACTGAATTGACTTAGAATTGTTAAAAGGTATTAATAAATTAAAAACTTTTTATTTTGTGACGTCTTTGCAACACTGGCCGTGAAGAGTGCTTTTGAAGGTGAGGTGACACAGTGAGCTATCGATATAGGTTACAGCAAAGTGTCTATGAATGATGGAAAGTATTTTTAATCAACTTAAGAAAAGTATGTATAAATATTTTTTCTTCAGATTTTCATGCTTTAAAAACGCTGTCCAGTTTTTTTTTTTAAAACAAATGAAGTATTCGCATGTAACCCAGATAAAATCGATAACACATAACAGTAGGCGTTGTGTGTGAATGGCAAAAGAAGGCCGAGACTTTTTCCATAAGTTTTTGTTTAGTGCGTGTGCTTATTGTGTATTCATTAACTAAAATTGCTTTAAAATAATCGAAAGTGTTAATAAAATTCAGCTAAATGAAAGAGTTGCGTGGTAATTGTTAATAGCTGAGTTTTTGATTTCGATACGGATTTGATACGAATTCAGCTCCAGGTACGCGTAACATGGACTCGCATTCGCGATATGGACGAGGTTTTTCTGGGGGCAGCACTGGCGGAGGCAACAACAACGGCAATAACCAATACAGACGCTACAGCCGCTCTCGTTCACGTTCACGGTAAGCTAAAAAACAATATAAAAACATGAAAATAGAATATATTTATTTGCGAATTATTGTTGCAGCGAGCGCAATCGAGAGCAGGCTGCCTGTCGACGACGTAACACTCGTTCACGGAGTCGCGAGTTGCATTATCGCAAAACTGGCAGCGCCGACAAGGATTTGTACCGTGATCTAATCCATGATGACTATGGCGAGGAGCGTGGCGGCGGCAACAACTTCAACAACAGCAACTATATCAATTCCCGCAACAATAATTATCACAATCGTCGAGACGATAATTACGATAATGAGCGGGATCGGACTCGGGAGCGCGATCGGGAGCGCGATCGTGAAAGAGAACGTGAGCGTGATCGTGATAGGGATAGGGAGCGCGATCGTGACCAGCGCTGGAAAAACTATGATCGAGAGCCACGTGATCGCAACGCAGACTATGAGCGTGGTGGCATGGAGCGCGGGTAAGAAATGCTGTTCTTAATAGCTGAGGGTATTCTCACTAACTAACCTTTCCTTACCCCATATAGTCGCGATAATCAACAACATAATGGCAACGGGAACAGCGGCGCACCCAGTGTCAGCAATCGACAGGATCGACAGGATAGGCGTATGCAATCCGATGAGGATAGCTATGATAGTGACATCAGCGATGATAGCCAATTTCGTCGCAGTCACGTCAGCAGCGAGGCTCTCAACCAAATCATTATATTTGGTCTCAAAAAGCACATAACAGAGGCGGACGTGAGTACCACGAGCAAAGAGAGATAAACTTTATAAATGTAACAGATTCGATACAGCCCTATTTAAATTTCGATTCCAAATTAATTAACTTAACTTCAAGGAAGGTTTGTTGCTTTATTAACACACTTATTTCTACTAATTTGCAGATAATGGGCGCGCTTATACAAGTCAATATGGAACCTTCATCTATACGCCTAATACGAAAAAGACCAACAGGTGGGTTGCAATATCGTAACAAATGCTTTATCTTTACATAAGTTAGCTTTTACCAATATAAATAAATAAACACACAATCGTGGAGTAAGTAATTTCCTGTGTTAACTTGGCAGTAGCCCGGCAAAGTTCGCACCAGCAACCAAATTGAAAAAACAAAAAAAAATCGACAACAAAACAAAAACGTAAAAATAAATAATTAATGAAAAAAAAAAACCAACTATACAAAAAAACACCCAAAATGTTACAAAAATATTAAACAAAAGTACATATTTTGACAAAAATATTTTGTATCTGCTTCTATCTAAAATTTAGGTGCATCACGCGGTTTCGCATTTGTCGAGTTTAATACCGTTGAGGAAGCAAAACGTTGGATGGATATTACTCAGGTATCACAATAAGAAATGAAACAAGCAATTTATAAGCTCGACCATCAATAACGGATTACTATATGCCTTAAGTTCAGTTCCCCCAATTTTGTCCAAGATAATTATATTATATAGCATCTAGGATCTATTCCCTTTAGTCCAGATTATTTTTTAGAACGTACCGTTTCGGTGTTTAACCGTCTGCTTTTATCAAATATGAGAAATTCCGGGCGTGGGAACTGAACTTAAAGTAAATGGAGAATTGCCATCAACAAGAAACCAACATCAACATCTCAACGACATCAGCAAAACAACAACAAAGAACAACAACAGCGCGTTAAAAAACACACAGAAGCAATCTGGTGACTGTGTACTCTGTGCAACATATGCAATCCCAAGGATCAACATCTAATCGATTTCTGTTTTCTGTCTCTTCCTTTTATTCAGGGCACCCTCAAACTGGGCGATCAACGTGTCTCCCTACAATACAGCCACAAGCGCATCACCGACTGGCATTGCGTTAAGGTAAGAAACAAATTAAGCTTCAAATTTGATAACCAACTGATTGAACTGGTATTTTCTAGTGTGGCGTCTACAATTTCAAGCGTCGGTTCTCCTGTTTTACGTGCATGGCATCGCGCGCGGAAAGCGAAAGCATCTGCTCGGGCGGCGGCGAGGGCATCGATGAAGTTAGCCCAATTCTAACAAAAAGTATACAAAACATAACTCAACTTTACTGTCAACAATTGATACGTTGCGCGTTTTTTTTTCTTGGATAAATGAATTTTAATTGAAACGTATTTCCAACCACTTCTTCAACTCAATGCAGAGATCATGTTGCGTAACCTGGATGCACTGACCAACGAGGAGAGCGTCCTAACTGCTCTGCAGAAGGTGGTGCCCAAACTGGCCAAAACCATACATCAGGTGCTCGTTAGTCGTGATACCCTTACCCAAACATCTCGTGGCTTTTGCTATCTGATCTTTGAGACGCTTGTCGATTCTATGGAAGTGCACAATGCCCTAACCACGCTGGATCCACCGCTACGCATCGATGATCGGGATGGTTAGTTGAATCCCCAAGCTAATTTAGATATTCATTAATCTTATTCTTCCACCCCAAAGTATGCATTAGCTACTGCATGGACTTGGAGAATCGTCAAGTACAGCCGCCAAGGGAGCGGGACCTTCAGCTTGAAGGCGCTAGCCATCGTAACCTTCAAATCCTTCCAACGGGCGGATTGGCGCCAAACGATGCTGGCGGCGGCGGCACTTATACGTTAGATGATGTTCCGCGTCTGGCCGAATACAGCGCCGCGATGTATGCCAAATCGCCGGCTGAGCATGCCCATTATTTGCAGTATTATACTGATTATTATGTGGCTGAGATCAAAAAGGGTGGCCAAGGCCAACTGCCCGCGCCGGGTGAACGGCAGGTTACGGAGGCGAATTCAGGTGCAGCTGTTGCACTCTCCGCCATCCAGCGCAAGCAAAAAAAGATGAACAACATTGAGACAACGGCCACGGCGGCGGCAACAGCTGCTGCCCAAGCGGCAGCTGCAGTCAAGGCAACATTTGCGGCACAAATGCCGATTGCACCCAGAGGCAACGATGGCAAATACTATCGTAAGTGAACCTTTTAATTTATGCAAAGTTGAAAACTTATTTGTTTCTGTTTCAATTTAGCCACGCCCGATGTGTCGCGGTATCAGTATGATGAAACGTCTGGCTATTACTACGATCCGAGCACTGGCCTGTATTACGATGCGCACTCGCAATACTATTACAACAATGAGACGGGCGCCTATTTGTATTGGGATCAGCGGCGTAGCACTTATATATTGGCTACGCCGGCCTCGACACAAGCGGCGCTACAAGAAACTCTGGCAAAGGATACGGCGACTACTGAGAAGGATGATGAGGCCAAGAAGGAAAAGACAAAAGATGGCAACAATAAGCCCGACAAAGTTAAGGTGGCCAAAAAGATCGTCAAGGATATGGAAAAATGGGCCAAACAATTGAATCAGAAAAAAGACTATACAGCAGTGGCTACGCCACAGCCTATGCTGCTCGGTCGCGTCGATCTGGGCGAGGGGCCGAGCACATCACGTGCTGCTGCTGCTGCTGGCGCCTATGCGGATGTAGGCTTCTCCATACTCGAAAAGAAGGAGCGTAGCAAGCTCAGCGACTATGTGTCGCCGCCAGCCGCTGCACCTATAAATAAACTTGTGAATATCTATGGCGGTGGCTCTGATTCTGAGGAGGACAACAGCGGCGCTGGCGCACAGAGTGTCGGCGGGAGTGGTGGTGCCGCTGGTGGTGGATCCATTAATGAAGTGGACTATGTGGACTTCCAGAAGCTAACCTGTCTGCTATGCAAGCGTGCCTTTCAATCACACGATATACTGCAGAAGCATTTAAAAATGTCCAATTTGCATAAGGAGAATTTGGCTAAAGTAAACATGAGCAACGCTTCTAGTGCCAGCGCTGAAGATGCAGCAAACGCGGAGTTGGCGTAAGTACCCTTTAATTCTTTGATTTACAATTTGAATGCAACATCACATTATGTCCGTCAGCTATCGGGATCGCGCCAAGGAGCGTCGCCTTAAGTATGGCGAGGGCGATCCACCGCCGCCAAATCGCAGCCGTGAGCGTTTCGAGCATGAGATTAAGAATATGCAGACACGTCAAAAGGAAAGCGGTCCAGCACCGCCATTGCCCATCAGTTCCAACAATGTGGGCAATCGTCTGCTCCAGAAAATGGGCTGGTCAGAGGGTCAGGGATTGGGACGCAAGAATCAGGGACGCACACAAATCATTGAGGTGTGTATTTGCTCGACATTTAGATCAAATTATATTAATTTTAAATCATTCAGGCGGAGGCACGCTCAACCAATGTAGGATTGGGCAACAAAGTTGGCGTTCTGGCACCTGGTGACGATTACAAAACATACATTAAGAAAATGATGAAATCGCGCTATGAGAATGCCTAACATTAACTCAATATTTATTGTTTATTGATTATACAGATTGTATTATAGTTTCGATTTCACAATTGTATTGAAATAATGCATACAAACAATTTGTACACAATTTTCACAAATTTCGCATGAGCTAGCTTAAATACCCATAGTTAAATAGCTGTAAATAAAATACACACTCATATTATCAAATTTAAAGTGTTGCCAGTTACAACGAAAATCGATGTAACAAATTTTAACAGCTGTGCGCATTTCTATTGCGCGCGCATTCTAATGCTAGCAGGATGCGGTCACACTTGTCGGTGGTTGGTTTATTGTTTACGTTTCTTTAAGCACGTGTTTAAGCACGCGTTTCTGTTTTTAGTTTAAGTAGTAAAGTTGTAAAATGAGTAACAGCGAGACACCGCCCCTTACCTACAAGATTGTGGCTGAGTGCTCCGTCTCTAAGGCTCGCGCCGGCCTAATGACCTTGAGGTAAGTGCATTTCATCAATTTTATTACTTGCGTAATTTTAATTGCGTTTTTGTATAATAGGCACAGTGAAGTACGCACTCCGGTGTTTATGCCCGTGGGCACACAGGGCACACTGAAGGGCGTGCTGCCGGATCAGCTAATCGAACTGGACTGCCAAATCTTGCTGGGCAACACATATCATTTGGGCCTGCGACCTGGCATCGAGACGCTTCAACGCGCTGGCGGACTCCACAACTTCATGGGCTGGCCACGTGCCATACTCACAGATTCGGGTGGCTTTCAGATGGTCTCGTTGCTGCAGCTGGCCGAGATCGATGAGCATGGTGTCAACTTTCGTTCGCCCTTCGATAACAGCGAATGCATGTTGACGCCGGAGCACTCGATGCAGATCCAGAATGCCATCGGGGCGGACATTATGATGCAGCTGGATGATGTGGTTAAGACGACGACGACTGGACCACGTGTCGAAGAGGCTATGGAACGTACAATACGCTGGGTAGATCGCTGCCTGAAGGCGCATGCCCGCGACGACCATCAATCCTTGTTTCCCATTGTCCAGGGTGGATTAGAGGTACCGCTGCGTGAGCGTTGTGTGACTGCTCTGATGGAACGTCAAGTGCGTGGCTTTGCTGTAGGCGGTTTGAGTGGTGGCGAGAGCAAGCATGACTTTTGGCGGATGGTTCATGTGTCGACGGATCATTTGCCGCCGGATAAACCCCGCTATCTAATGGGCGTGGGATTCGCTGCCGATCTTGTTGTCTGTGTCGCCCTGGGCATCGATATGTTCGACTGTGTGTTTCCCACGCGAACGGCGCGCTTTGGTTGTGCCCTGGTGGACAGCGGCCAAATCAACCTAAAGCATCAGAAATATAGGAATGATATGGGGCCCATTGATAAGGCTTGCGGGTGTGGAACATGCCGGCGCTACTCACGTTCCTATCTGCATCACATTGCCACCAATGAGCCCGTCTCCTGCTCTCTGCTTAGCATCCACAACGTTGCCTATCAGCTGCGCCTAATGAGCGACATGCGTCAAGCCATTCAACGCGATGAATTTCCCCAATTTGTTTGGGATTTTATGCTCAGGCATTTCGGAAGAGAGCCAATTCCCGAATGGATACTTGAAGCTTTAGCAGCGGTGCACATTGTGCTGCCATCGGAGAAAGTAGAGAGAAGTTGATAACTGATAAAGCAGGGTATAGAATCACTAACTTATTTACAAAAGGTATTGTACTTATAAATAAATAAAAATATAGTAAATGGGCATTATAGAAGCTAACTCAACCTGACATATCTTTAAAATAAATGCTACTGTCGCTTAAGAAATACTCATTAAAGGTTTTTATAATTGTGTAAGGGTATCCGAATACCGGTTTCGCGTTCGGTTTAAGCTTTTATTTCACTGTCTAGCGTTGAAAGCTCTTAACTTACCTATGAAAAAGCTGGCCGCACATGACGCATGTGAGAGAACGCACAACACAAAAAGGAGGATCAATTAATTTAACATTTGTACTCAATTTTCGCTTTTCTTTCATGCCGTGTCCACCAAATCTACTTACGTGTAAATGTGTGTGTGTGTTTGGCTATGTAATATATATGTATGTGTGTACTTACGTTTGCTACTGGTCCAATAGGTAATACAAAAAGAAACGTGTGCTTAATCTCTTTTACGCTCTGGCTCTCGTTTGGCGCTCTGTGCAAAATGCGTCAGAGACAGAAATCAGCAGGCGTTTGACAGCACTCGCGGCCAAGCAGCCCGATCAGTGAGTCTCAAAGCGTCGTCGTCGTCGGTGATCGATCGCTCGGTTGTTGTTGTTGTTGCGCTCTAACGGTTTATAAGCGCCCCAGTCTACGCATTTTTCTCGGCCAATTCACTAAGGAATAATCGCGCTAATAATAATATAAAACAGAAACAAAATTTGTGAAACCACTACAAATTGTAAGATATTATTGTTGTTAATTTATTGCTTCAATCAAATTTTACAAAAACAACATCTACAAGTGCGTGCGTGAGTGTTTGAGTGAGTGAGTGAGCATGATTTGCTGCTGGAGCTGTTGTTGTTGGTGTATGTGTTTCTTGTGTGTGTGTGTGCGTGCTAAGGCTTAACGTGTGACGTTCTGCCTGTGTGTTGCCAAATGTGGTCAAAGCAAAATAACAAAAATATACACATACATGCATACGTACATAAAGAACTGTGCATTGTAAAGTGCTTTTTATGGTTTGAAATTTTGCGAGTTTCTCTGTTGCCTTTGTTGTTCTTTGCAATTCGTTTTATTGAAAGCTGTGTAAACTCCTATTGGATCATGCATACCCTCCCACCAATGGATAATCCCTTTGCGCAGAGATCATCTGCAAATTAGGCAAAGTCTAACTAAGAAATATTCCCACAGTAGAAATTTCGTTTTCACTCTGTTTTTTTTCTTTATTATTTATATTTTGCCAGCCATCGTTTTGCTTTCGGTTTTGGCTGTGTGCTGTGTTGAGTTTTCATGGTTTCATTTCTTTAAATAATGTTTTATTTTTAGCATTTTTAGTTATTTTTGTGTGTTTTTTTCCCCAACAAAAATTTCTTTGTCGATTTTTTGGAACACACAGCGGCAGCCACTTGGTTAATACATACACTTTATGTGTGTGAGAAAAGATTTGTGTATAAACGTATAATTCATTGTGGCTGCAAATACAGGGTGTAAAAATGGAGCCTGAGGCTTGATCGTGATCGTAACCAATGGAAAAAAAGGTTTTACGTTCGTCACACTTCTCAGTATGACAAAATTATTATAAAAGTAAACAGCGATTTTGATTGAAGAGCTGAAATCAAAGAAAATAAATACACAATGTGAAGTGATTGAGTGTCTACACATTCAAGTCTGTGTGTGTGTGTGTGGGGGAGACAAAAAAATAAATGGCAAATTACCAAAAAAGAGAGACAAACATCGGAGCAGCGCTAATCAGCATAATCATAATCACTTACACACTGACAAACACATGCAAACTGTCAATCTTTACCGTTAGCCGTTAGCAGGCTATCGTTTCTGCAGCTTTTATTTGTATTTTTAAATTATGACACACACGAAGAAGACGACGGCATAACACATGCTCTTCTTCTCTACCGCTCGGTTGCTCTTTCTGTCTGTGTTCTTTTCAAAGAGAGCCAGCTTGCACACATCTCTTTGAACAGCTGGTGAGTGGGTGGCGCAGACGTAGGCGGTGGCGGCCGGTACTTGCCCTCAGCCAGTGTTGTTGTTGTTTTCAAATTTTGCCACACTTGATTCAAATGGGCCGCAAGAAAAAAACAAACATTCATACATAGCTCGTCATAAATAAGCAGAGAGCAGATAAAGACGAGGAACTGTTGTGTGGCTGGCAAATTAAGCGCAAAGTAACCGCAAACATGAGGAAATACTTTTCAAGAGCCTTTTTATTTGTTCTGTTCGCAGTGTTGTTATTGTAATTGATTAATTACAATATTTTTAGTGTTGTCACGTTTCGCTTTACAAGTGCTAAAATTAAGAACCATAATTAATTCATGTCACTTTAATTTCCTCAAGGAAGGGTTGATTAATATTATAAAATAAACAAAAAAAAGTATACTAAAATGTAAAATATCTTAACAATTTAGCAAGATGCACAACAAATTATTTCATCAACAATAATAACACTGTATGAAACAAGTTTTTCAACTGAAATATGCAAATTTTTATCCAACAAAATTTTAACTCTAAATTTTATTTTGCATTTAGCGCTTTTATGGCTATTCTATGCAAATTGTATGCAAACACGAGTGATTTTGGTTTGCATTTGAAATACCACAGAAAAACAAACGAAAATTAAATTTATGTTGAGAATTTCGTTTGGGTGCATTCAGTTTTTCCAAGAACTTGTCAATTATCAAATTAAAAAATTATTTTTTATTCACATTTTTCATGCCAAACTTTGAGTTTTCGTATATTTTCATGATATTTAAAAATCTTGTAATTTTCAACACAATCTCGCAAATCAAAGCATCGTCATTGATCGCCCGCCACCTGGACTCGAGTGCCATTTCAAAATATGATTCATTCGAAACGAAAAAAAATAAATGCTCGCACATGTTTTCTCCAAAAAGTATTTGCATGTAGGAGTCTCCACTGTGGAGACAGGTAACAATGCCGCCGCCGCCGCCGAAAAATATAATTTGCGCTTAGTCATTTCGTCTATTTTTGTAACGGATTTTCGGCTTAGAAACACCTACTACAATCATCAACATTCTAAAATCAAATGTTGTGTACACCTTATGGACAAATAATATTGATTATATATTTGGTTATTGGTTATTCCAGTCGGTTTGCCGAAATGTTTTGGTTGGTTTTTATTATCGGGTTCGATGTTTATGTTGGCTACTTTTTCGATTTTGCATAACGTGGGTGAATAAACTTCACGCTGTTTGATTTTTTTGACGAAAAAATAGAAACTAAAAAAATAATAACGAAATGTGGTTGCCAATGAATGAATCTGTTGTTGACTTTGAAGTAGAGAGCGAATCGCTTTGTGCCCTCAAACCAAACTCAAATCAAGTTGGTCAAGAAAGAGAGAAACACAAGAAACACGAAAAAATAGTTTGGCAACCTTGAACACTTAAGTTTTGTTAAGTTTAAAGATGCTTTAATCGTTGAAAAAACAAAAGTTTGCATAATTTTAGCAAAAATATAGGTTTAAAATACTCTAAACTTTATTCAAACATTTTTGCTTTACATCGGCGATAGATTTTGCACACATAAATTCAAGCTTTAAGCTTGATCATAAATCAAACATTATTTATTTTCCTCTATTTTTATTTAGAACCCAAAATGTATCTGTCGTCATATGAGTTTTAGTTTTGCACAATTTATGAGCAGTGAGGCGGGGCGTTTGCTCCGTTCATAAAAAGTGCATAAAAAAGAAAGAAAAAGAAGAAAAATAAAGCACTGCCATTATAAATCAAGTTCAATTCAATTAGAGCATACAAGGGGCGCCATAACTTTTCGCTCGCTTTGGCCTCATAACCTACGACAATTTATTAATTTTTAGCACACACAAAAGATACACATCAAAAGTGTGTATGCGTGTGTGTGAATAAATAGAAATTGTAATGGCATACATATGAATATGCAAAAATAGTATTACATTATACCTTTTAAGTTTCCTATAAGCGGGAGTTAAAGGTTGATAAATGTGGGCATGTTGTATATAAAAGTTAAGAATCAATCAAACAATAAAATTGCTAGGGGCAATGAATAAATGAATAAAAATCTCAAAATTTGTTAAACTAAAACTTTTTTGCCTTAAGCTCCTACAGATTCAACGCACTCCTTTTATAGACATTTATTGACTACAGGGTATCAAATGCATTAAAAGCAATACAATATTACATCAACTTGTACAATTGCATATACATATGGATTTATGTACTTGTAAACATACATATGCAATTGCCATAAATTTTTAAACAAATGTTATATTGTAATCAATAATCAACGAATTCGAAATTGGCTGTGAGTTTGCATGTAAATAATTAATGCGGAAGTTTCACCCACACAAACATGTTGTAATTGTCAATGGGCATAAAATACACATTTACATATATTCATATAATATTCGCATCAGCATGAATTTATATCCAGAAAGCACTCATTATTTGATGCATGAACAATGCGAATTTTGTTCAACAACATCGAATTTGAAAACGTGCGCGAAAAGTTCAATTTCCATTAAAATTGTCAAACAACCAAAAGCAACAACAACAGAACATTCCAAGATTCCACCTTGCGTAATCATATTCAAGAATTATTTTTGGCAACACGCAAAATTTTTTTTTTGCTAAGGAAAAATTTGCCAGAGTTGAAAAAGTGTGTGTGGAAAATTATTATATATGTATATTTATGGTCACGTTGTGATGGCCTTGCCAACGCCAACGCCTACGCCACGCCAATGCCACGCCCCCTTCTGATGTGGCACATTTGGCACGATTCGAATGATAGATAAATAGTTGCCATAGCAGATATCGGGCCAATCGAGCAATTATATAGTCCGTCTAATGTCTGGAATGGCGCTGATTCCATCAATCGCTTTATTGACAGCCCCATGAGACATTCGCGTATAGTCGATGTATTTACGAGCAATCCGATTTGGATACAGATTTCGATTCAAGGCAGCAAATTGGCAGCAAAAATTATTGTTTGTCACATATAAAGAAAAATTGTATTCCAAGATGAAATCAGTTTAACTCAAGGTTGGCAATTGAATTGAGACTGGATTGGCTGTCAGGCGTTGACATGTTGAATGTTGAATGAAATTGGACTTGCGAAACGCATTAATATCCAACCTGAACTTGTCTTGAGGGCAATGAGAACGATATTTAGAAGCGTTAAGAGCTTAATTTGTAAAAAGTTACTTTTCTCAGACATTTAGTTATCTGTTTAGTCGCTACAAATTATATTTAATTAATTAACCCAATCATAATTCGATATGCGGCTTGATTGTTGTGGTTGGAGCATTATGTTCTTTCCTCCTTAAAACATTGATTGAGTTCTAACAATGCTTTTTTATCTTACAAGCTAAACCGCAACTTGAAGAAATTATTAGTTGAAATTATTATGTGGTTAGATTATTACAACCAGGAAAAGTTCAAATGACGCTTGCCCATCGTCTCAATTATAAATATATATCTCTTATGCTACAAATTGCTATTAATATTTCTCGCTGTGATGTGTTGTTGTCATATTTTTAATGAAGACACTCATAAATGTCATCGTCAATTCTAATTCTTCAGCTCAATTGGAATTTTAGCGCTTTTTTGGCTAAGGTCAATGCAAATTGGCTGGCGTACAATATAAGTATATATATGAACATATTCAAATATTTGCATATATGTTTGTGCACTTAGACTTATCTATATATATTTGCAAAAAAAAAAAGAGTTTCCCCAGCGCTGTTTATTTGTTAAATGTTTCAGCGGCACATAAATAATATTTTAATTCTATGCATACGCAAATATTTAATTTAAATATGTGTGCTTTCGTTTATCTTTCGCTCTCGCTCAGGAAAATTTCCCAATCTTAAAGCTTTTTCAGTTTAATATTTATTTATTTAAATTTTGTTTCGTGCTTGCTCTCCTCAAGTGCTAAAATTAGCAAATCGCGTGGGCAGTTTAGCATTGAATGTGGCCAAGGCTTGTGACGCTATGTGGAGGCGACGACGACTATCATAATACTTATGGTCGATTTGAACAAAGTTCTCTGAACTGGAAACTTAAAAACTAATCCAATGTTATATTTCTATATTTGCAGAAGACGCAAAGCAAAGCAACAACAAATCAACAAACAAACATGCATGTGCCGTTATAGAAAGCAGGAGATTTCTTTTTGGGGCAGCTAAGTAACGTCTGGACTATATGGACGTTAGACAAATGTTATATACAGCACATGCTATAGTAAGTATATGTTCATATTTTATTATTACTCCTCACATAACTTTGTATCTCTTTCAGTTCTTAGAGCACAGCACATAGAATTAAAGACGTCGCCTTTTTGTTTGGGAACTTCGTATACATAACTATATAAAGCAACTCAAAAACCTCCTACACTCACATCTATACACAACATATACATACATATATATACACAATGGGCAAAGATTACTATAAGACTTTAGGCATAACAAAAACTGCCACCGATGATGAGATCAAAAAGGCATACAGAAAACTAGCGCTACGTTATCATCCGGATAAAAACAAAGCCGCCAATGCCGAGGAGAAATTCAAAGAAGTGGCCGAAGCATACGAAGTGCTCTCGGATAAAAGCAAGCGTGAGGTGTACGATAAATATGGCGAGGATGGACTAAAAAGTGGTGGTAAGTATTTTGTTGTAAATAAAAACAAAACGC
Organism: Scaptomyza graminum; assembly: GCA_018901835.1. NCBI lineage: Eukaryota > Metazoa > Arthropoda > Insecta > Diptera > Drosophilidae > Scaptomyza > Scaptomyza graminum. The sequence continues at coordinate 10,670,247 of JAEIFL010000002.1, forward strand.
GCATTTGCTAATCAATTAATATTCTTCGACAGGTGCTCGCAATAATGGTGGCAGTAAAAATTCATTTACATATCAGTTCCATGGCGATCCACGGGCCACATTCACACAGTTCTTCGGCAACAGCAATCCGTTCGCCTCGTTCTTTGACATGGGCGACAATCTGTTTGATAAAAATGTCTTCGATTTGGATACGGAACCCGATTTCTTCTCATCGCCATTTGGTGGCCTGGGCTCTAGGCATGGCCTAGGCAGTGCCTTTAGGTACTTATAACTCTCATAATAATCTTGATGGGTTCATTGTTTGCTAATGGTTTGTAGGCCCTCTTTTAGATCACACTCCTTCAATGTGCATACGCCGTTCAAAAAGGAACAGAAACAGGATCCACCCGTCGAGCATGATCTCTATGTCACTTTAGAGGAAATCTATCATGGCTGTGTTAAGAAAATGAAAATCTCACGTCGTGTTGTTCTGTCGGATGGCAGCTCCAAAAAGGAGGACAAAGTCCTCCAAATATCCATTAAACCCGGCTGGAAATCGGGCACCAAAGTCACGTTCCAGAAGGAAGGCGATCAAGCGCCCAACAAAATACCAGCGGATATTGTGTTCATCATTCGGGATAAGCCACATGCCATGTTCAAGCGCGAAGGAAGCGATTTACGCTATACGGCGAGACTAACGCTAAAGCAGGTGAGTTCACATAAAATAAGTTAAAGTTCTTACTTAACCTGCAACAAGTACCAATTTTGTGTTTCGGCTCGTTAAGTTTATAACAAATTATTCGATACTTTTGACAATTACGACCCTTCAGCCTTGAGTTGTGCCGCTGTCAGCCGTTTAGGACTTGCATTATTTGGTTGCAAAATGCAAGAGTAGTAGAATGAGACAGGCCTGGAGTTCTCACAGTATGGCGCCCAATTAAAGTCGGGGCAGCGCCTAAATCAAATTATAATGAAATCAGCGTTATGTTATGGTTATGGCAAATTTACCATATACGCCGCCTGAAGCTGTTGCTGCTGACCAGACCAGACCAGCAAACGAGTCAAAAGCCGAAAAGCTGCGAGCTGCGAGCTGTTAGCTGGTTGGCTCGTTGGCAGCGCGAATTTGGTCAACATGGTCAAGTTTCAATTAGGCGGGCACAGCAGTTGGCCGGGCCAACACGTACACAATGCTGAATGTTGCTTGTGTGTTGGACTTGTTGGTAGGCAGTTCATGACGCTGAGGTGTTAAATTTTTCACAGCAAACGCGCAAACTTCGGCGCAATCTTCGCATATGGCAATCGAACCAAAAACCAAAACCAAAACATCAATTTTTAATGACCACAAACAAAAAAAAATAGAAAAAACAAAAATTACATGCCAGCCAGTCTGTAGTCATGTTAAAATTGTTAATTGCATTAACTAGATTAAATAGTTGCTCTCTAACTTTTTGACATTTTCAACATTTTATTGCTTGTTAGTGCGACAAATTTAGTAAATATTTTTGGGGTCTCAGTTTTCCCATTTTGGTGGTATATTTTATTTTTGTTTTCATAGATAGGTATAAATTATGATTACCTTTTTGGTTGAGTCTCAGTTTAGCTAAAAGTGTCATGTTTGTGTTTCTATATAGAAATATTTGACACGGTTATTTTTGTTTCGGCTAGTGATAATTATGATGCCTTGGTAATATTATTTGGAGTACTTAAGCGCTTCTTTCGTTAGTGAAAAAGTATAAAAGGATATTTAATTTAATCAGTTTGATTTAATTAAGTTATTTTCCCTCTTAAAATTTATAACTTCAACATAGCTGTAAATTTGTTTTTAACAAAATAATATGTTTCTGAAAGAAAAGAAAATAATTGAAATTATTCCGAGCTTAATTCGACCGAATTTATTTTTTTCGTTTGCCATAAAGCAATTAAAGCTCCATATAAGTACTTCACATAATTGGCCGCAACAATTTTGAATATGTATTTTTTGTGTGTTGCTGTTGGGCATTAAATTTAATATTGGCCATAAATTACATCATCCTTTACGACAAAGTAAATAAATTCCAAAATACATTTTTTGCATGACATTTAATACTTTGCGGCTGAATCACAATTTCAACAAGGCATCATTAATATTATGAGTGGACTAATGGCACTGACCTACAACAAATAATAGATATATATATTTATAATAGATATTCTTTATCACAACATATTCATTTATTTTATTATTTCGAATGCAAATTCGATAAATCAATAACAAAAAAAATAAAATAAAATTTTGTTTGTCATTTAGAGTGGCGGCGTCAGAAAAATCGCGAATTCTAAAAGCTATCCCCAAAAAAAAAATTGATGAATGCCAAACAACAAGCATTGAATGTCGTTGGTTAAAAATGCTTCTGCAATTGATGGCCAGACGTCACAAATTTGGTTGTTGCTGTTGTTATTGCTGTAAATTGTACATAGTCTGCCCATTTGGCATTGTCATTTTTTGGTTTTTGGAGTACTTTTCGACTGCTGCTGCTTGCTGCATAGAATTGTTAGCTCAATACATGACAGGCAAAAGCATTCAACGGCTTCGTTTGCATTTTGATGACAGTCGTCCTCGTCGTGGTCGTCGTCGTCGTCGTCGCCGTCAGTTGTCCTTCACATTGTCAATCCGGCAAAAATAAAACAAAACACAGAAAATGCTTTATGACATGCTATTGAATGTCGTTGATTTGTTATCCAAACACTTTGTTTCTGTTTCTTTCTTTTTTTGTTTTGCGTAATTGTCTCGCGCTGCGGGAAACTCTGGATATTTTATGTTTGTTGCTGCCCCTAACAAAACTCACTAACATTCAGTTTGTAAACGTTCGTTTAGCTTGCTTTTTAATCATTTATTGTTAAAGTTTTTCCATCAGGAAGCTTTTTTGTATTTATTGCAAGACCATTGCTTAAGAACTTTTTAATATTTTCATAAACCATTATTATATACCAGAAATGGAAGTAGAATATTTCACTGAAGCAATTTTAATTGTTTTTTGGATCAACTATTAGATCAAAAGTATTATAATTTACTTTTGATTTGTTTAGCTTCGACAACCGGTTGTTATTTTTGGGATTTGTAACTTTTATCCACTATTATCAACGAATTCCCTTTACCCTTTAGCTGATCCAACAGCATCTTGTTGTTGTTGCCTGTTAACGAACCGCGCCTTTCGCATTTGTATTCCCTGTGTTCTCTTTATTTTTATTTATTTTTTGTTTTTCGTTCAGGTTTTTATGGCTCAGCTGCCGTAAAAGGTAGCAAAGTATTTAAGCGTTTTTATGTTACAGATTTTTGTTGTAGTTGTTGATTTTTATTTACTTTTGCTTTAGTGCTTTATTTATTTTTTTTTGTTTTTTGAGTTTCGTTGCGTTACGACAACATTTTTAACATTTCCATTAAAAAATATCAATGCTGGCGACACCGACGTTTTCATCATTGGCAATGTTGTTGTTGCTGTTGCTGTATGCTGTGGTGGTTCTGTGGTTGTTGTTGGTGCCATCGTCATCATTTTTATGTTGTCATCGCTTTAAATTCACCTTTCGGCCAGAACATACATTTGTACATATATATTTAAATATTCATAAGGTGTGTGCACTTTGCTTTTGTCGCAATTTATTTATGTTCTTTATTTGGGCGAGGCTCAGCATCGATATTCGCACTATGTTTCCCGCTCAACTGAGCATCAAATCACTTACATATGTGTACAATTATGTACAACAATGTATGTATGTATATGTATGTATGTATGGTATACATATGACAGGTGTCGACATTGCGTTGTTAACAGTCAGATAGATGTTGTTTTTATTGTCTATGATAATATTTTCTTACTGAAACTGCAAAAGAGACAAGTTCAACCATTCTGACTAAAAGCTTACATGAAATATTACAGCTGTTTGGATAAAACTCTAATCAATTAATGCCATCAATATCTGTCTAAGCTTCATCCGCATAATCATCAATAACAAACCATAACGAAAAACTTTTCTATTGCACTTTAACTTTGCTCATCGAATATGTATGCGAAAGCCACACAAACTAGTTGCCCTCAATTATACGAAAGTTTTTCGTTAACTAATTAAGTAGGCCACATTAATAGTGTCTTCTCGGCTTGATCCTTCAATACAAATCATGATTGATGGCTATCTTTTAGCGGGCCAATTAAACAAATCGAATGTCAGCTGTCCTGGATGCCAAACGTGGACAAACAAGGAATATGTACAATGTGTGTGTTTGGATTTAGGGATTCGGATTCGGAAGTGAGGAAACATGTCAACAACATGTTTAAACACGAATTAGGCACATAAAAAGCATTGAAAGGATTTATGTAAGACACACAAAGCAAACACAAATAACACAAACAATAAATGATATAAGGAGCTTTTCTATTATATTTCTATTCGAGACATCTTGCTGCTGTGGCAAGTGGCAAGTAGCAACTAAGAAAATAAACAGGATTACCAAAAAAAAAAAAAAAAAACAAGATTGATAGATTCCCCAATTTAATCCTATGTGCGTCTGTTTGTCCAGCTCGAGCAATAACAATTTACAGGAAATTGAGTTGTTAAGTTTGGGGGTTAGGGCAGCTTTAACAACACATTTGATAGATAAGCCATACAATAAGGTTAAACAATTTTTATATATTTTTTTATTGAAACGCATTTTGCTGTCTCTCTGTTTTCAGGCACTCTGCGGCGTTGTCTTTCAAGTTCCTACAATGTCCGGCGATAAACTGCGCATCAGCACCATGCAGGAGATCATCAAGCCGAATACTGTGAAACGCATCCAGGGCTATGGCCTGCCCTTTCCCAAGGATACCACGCGCAAAGGAGATCTGCTTGTCGCCTTCGATATACAATTTCCGGAGAAATTGACTGCCGCACAAAAGGAGGTGCTCAGGGATATGTTGTGAAGATGCCACAACACGACAACGACTCACTCACTTACACACACAACCACACACACACACACACACAGTCTTCTTCTAGTTAGTCATACATACTAAAAACAAACAAATCAGCTTAACAAAAAATACTCATTGAATGTGTATTGAATGTGTCATCATTTTCAAATAATTCGATTAGTTTTGATTCGACGAGCGCGCATTTTTAATTTGTGTTTAAAAACTTAATTTTACAGGAACTTGTGTATCGACTAATTTTGCTCATTGAAACAAAATGCAAACTCAAAACCAACACCATCATATCCATATCTCTCCCCACGCCCCCCTTATTAAGTTTCAATAATACATATGTTGACCATAGTTATTATATCGTATAATTCTTAATTTATTTGTCTAAATTAAAGCTACGTATAATAAAACACACACAACAAACATGTAAAAAAAAACAATGGATTCGATTTAAATATTGTGAAATTATGTTATGGATTTTTGGAATGTTTGAATGATTTTTAAAGTGAAAAGTATTTTTAAAGAGCTGAAGAAAGAATTTAGTTAAAAATTATTATATTCCGAAGACATATGGAAAGCTGTCTATGGAGGAATACTGAGGGAGAATGATAACTAGTCTAGAACTAATATATAACATTCAACACACTTAAATAATTATTAAACAATCTATTTAGTTAAGCTTGTTGCTATCAATCAATTTCAACTTTATGCCAACAAAAAGAATAAAACATTTGGTAAATGTTTAATGTAGTTAAGTTTTAAGCAACAAGCATTTGCCAAATGTAACTCTCATTGGCAAAGTCAGTTGTTCTGTTCCGTTTGTGCAGCAGCAAAAAGTCGCTAGCAAAAAAAGTTTAGCTTTAGCCTGAAAGGAAAAGTGCAAATTGTGTGGTAATCGGAACGCGTTTGCCTAATTAGCTGCCGTTGCCAGCAGTTGGCAGTTGGCAATTGGGAGTTGGGAGTTGGTAGTTGCCGGTTTGTCAAAGGGAACTTGGCCAAACGTAGCGCTCGTTAAGTCATTAAAACTGCATGAAGTCAAAACTTTATGGTCTGCAAAGTTTTGCGTCAAAGCAGAAACAACCCGAAAAAAATAGATGTTAAGAAAAAAAACAAATTGAAGAAAAACCTCGGAAAAGTGGGCAATAGCAAATGCGGAAGAAACCGAGCAACATCAAAGCCGACAAATGGTAATTCGTTTAAAAAGAAAGCCAAGGCCGGGGCACAGACGCATTTCATTTGCAGACAATAAACTGGCCCCAACAACAACAAAGTTTAAATAAATTAAATTTTTGAACAGCTCTTTGCATACCAAATAGTCAACAAGCCCCAAAGGCTGTCTCAGATTTTCAAAAACACATGCCACAAGCGTTGCGAGTTGCCTGTGCACAGCCAATGGATGATACCCAAAGGCCAACGCATCGACAGCCCCAAAAACACATCGACAGCCCCCAAAATGCACGTGCTCGTGCTCCCCAACTTTGGCATGTTTCTACTATGTCTGTGCTTGTGGTCCTGTTCGATTTGAGTCTCTTGGAATCTCAGTCTCAGTTTCAGCCTGGCAACATTGTTACAATTCGTAGCGATTTTCCACTTATTTTTTACTAACCCCAAAATGGAAGGCAGGGGAAACCGGGGCGAAATCGTTGCCGAAATCACAGCAAAATCATCGACAACTGGCAAATGTGTGAATTGAATTTTCAAACAATTTGCCGTCAGTCGGTTTCAAAGTCAGAGTTGCACTTGGATACAGTGAGTCACCCTGTGCTAAGGTTCTTAAATTCAAAAGAGGGTATATTGTTGACGATTATTTTATACTATTAGTAGGATTAAGTATGTGTGAATTATCATTTAATATGTTTTTTGCTGATTATTATTGAGGGATTAATATTAATTAATATCTTATAATTTTGCAAGGGTATTTAATATTTTCTATTGCATTTGGTAGTTCCTTTAATTTTGTTTTCTTTTGCTGTTGGTTTCGTTTGCCGGTTTGTCGGTTTGGTCTTGAAACGTGCATGATTTGAGATTTGATTTGGTGTGCGGCTGCGGCAAACGCGCGTTTGGCTACATTACAGCCACAATGGCTGATTCTGATCCTCAGCACCTTAACCAACTGCTGAGCTGCCAACTGCCTTTGTTTGTCCTGTCCTGGCCTGTCCTGGCCTGTCCCATCCTGTTCGTTATGTGGCGATGCGATTTTAAACATTTCGCTCACGTTTCGGATGTTTATGCCATTAGCGTTTAAGTTGCCATACAAAATGCGTCTTGTAAATAACGAAACGGTTTTCGCTTTTGCCTTTGTTAAACTTTTGGGTCGTACAGTAATTTTTAAGGCAAGGGGCGGAGTACATTGTTGTATTTGTAATCGATGCTTTTGCTAGTTATTGGAGAATTGCAATGGATAACAATGAAATAAAATTGACTTTAATCCTTAAAGTTAAGAAACTTTTCTTTTCCCCCAACTTTATCAAAACTAAGCTAAATCTATAAAATTTAAGATTCAATAATGCAGTTTATTTGTGAAGCTAGTTTAAGAATGTGTTATGCAACGGCAAGAGGGATGACGACAGTGATGGATGGAGGAGGCGCTTAAGCTTGAATCCGCTTCATCTATATTTTCTGTCTTGATCCTTGAGCCAGTTGCAAAGTGTTCTTTACAATTCGCTTGATGGACGCGCGCTTCAATCCTAAGATTTGAATCCGTATCGTCAAGCTCGTAAATACAGTTAATTCGTAGGCTGTCAGACTGTTGTTTTCCCTTTTGCGATTTGCAAATAGTTCTCTTCTTTGATCCTTTCTTGCGCTTTATTGGATAATCTGATATCTTCTTAGTATACAAGTTGGGCTCTCTGATGGCTGCCTCTATTTCCGACTCATACAGACACTTTTGCTTTTCAGCTTGTTTCTTTCGAGCGGTAAGCGTTCGATGGCGGCTATTTATGTCATCGATGGCTTGAAGCGTGTCCTCAAACGCCATCTCCAGCTGCTCCACAGCCTCCAGGGTGTTTAGAAGTAATGTATTTTCTAACATTTTTACACTATCAATTTTTGGAAACAAATAAAATTTCATTAGAAAAGCTTTGACTTGAAAATCACTTTCTTCTGAATTATATACTTTTTTTTTATTTTTTATTTAAATTTATTTAATTATGACTCAAAAGGAAATCGTTCAGTATTTTCTCAACTGAATTATATATAAACAAGCATGTTTTAAAAGATCCCTAAAAGTATGCAGTATTCTTATGGCCATTCAGCATATGCAGCAACCTTTTGACATTCGTGAGTTTACTTGCTACAACTTGTGTAGTTTAGATCCGGACATTCATTGCAATGAAAGATAATCCTCTTACGGTTGAGTTAACTTTAAGACTAGGTCACAGTTTGCTAAATCATCTGCTTAGTTATGTGCTTGTGTTCTTATTTGCGATTTGTGACTGCTCGTTCCTAATCAGCATCAAAGTGGCAACGCCAGGCAATCAGTCAAGCGTTTAATAACTGATTGCATTTGTGGTGCAAGCGAAAGAGGATAGAAGATAAGCAGAAGCGTAAGCAGAAAGCAAAAGGGGGAACTGAATAAAATTTATAACATATCTAACATGCATACATCATTTTGATATGCATGCCACGGCCACGTTTACGAGTATTTGCTTAAGAGTTCAACTCGCTGAACGAAAGCAGAGACTGGACATGGTTTGGAGTTGGAGTTAGGGCTTAGAGGTGGTGGTAGAGCGCTCATGGACAGACACATTAATTTAGCTGCTGCTCTCAAAACCGCATGCAATTTTTCTTCGACTTGGATGCTATCGCCTTTCAATGGCAGGAAGTAGAGCGAACGGAAGGCAGGACGATGGCAGGACGACGGGACAAGGGAGGCAGTCAGTGAGGCATTCAGTCAGTTAGTCAGTCAGCCAGATAAGTGCGGTTTATGTGCGGCACGTAGCCCGTCTCAATACAGTCAATAAATTGCCGCTGCGTTGCACTGCTAACTGACCAAAAAAAAAAGAAGAGAACAGAAAAAGGGGTGAAGTTCTTCTCTCATCCAGCTGTAGCAAGGGTTAGCATGTGGTCCGTGAATGGAATAGATGCTGCACATTTTTCTTGCCACTTGGCATACGTTTAAATCAATACACTTTAAAAACTTGAAGCAACTTGCAACTTAATGGTAGATGTCTTATAATTCCTTATTGGATTTTGTTTTGAATTATTGTAAAAGTTTAACTTGAAAGAATTGTTTCTAAGATATCTAGGTATTATTTATTATTCATTATAGCGATGCTTTACTGTGTTTATGTTGAAGCCCGAATGCGGCAAACAGTTGCCAGGTTTCCTGCGTTAAATTCCTATGCAAATTAACTTTATATTAAGTTCACATTAATGAGGACTCAAATGCCTTCAAGCTACAACAACAGCAACAACAATAACAAATATGCAGACAAATAAAGTGCGGGTTGGTGGTGAGGTGAGGTGAAGGAATGTAAGTGTTTGTGTTGTTGGAAAATCCTTCAACCCACGCATTATTATAAATCAGAAACCGCCTCACTGCGCATAGACAAGCAAATTAAAACAAGCAAATTGCGAGTGTTTCTCTTCTGCTCATTCCCCTCGAGTTAAGAAAAATTCCGGTGAAGGAGTCTGCCGTAAAATATGTTATTAATTCAAATTAATATAATCCAATTTGTTTTTTTTTGCCGCTGTTACTGCTCCTTCTTCCTTTGCTCAGGTTTTCTATCCGTTGTAGTTTGCATGTTTGGTTGCGGAAATGGAAACTACTTTCTCAGCCGCTGTCAGTTGCTGTGCGCATTATGTAAAGATGGTTTTTTTCCCTTTATGCTGCACTCCTTTTGCTCTCGTTTCGTGTGTGTGCTTGTATGATGTATAGCCATAGTCATTGTCGTATCTAGGTCTTCTTCTTATTTATGTTTTTGTGGGTGCAGTTTATGGGTAGCGGAGTGAGTTAATAATGGCCAGATATGCCAGCTATGACAGTCCCTAATTTGTGCACATTTTTCACATTTTTGCCATTAAAATTGTGCCTTTCTGTTCGGCTTAGGGATATATCATACGGGGGTCGCTCTTTTGACAAGGGAGTTAACATTTTTTATGGCCATATGTTGTAGGGCAACTTTATGAATATCTTCCAACTTGATAGACTTGGAAGCACAGGTCATAAAGTAAATTTGCATATTGCTTGTGGATAGCACAATTGGTTATTCAAGGCAAATTTGTTGTGAAATAATAAATGTGGCTTTTGGTGAATATAAAATTGTATTCTTATAAAATTATTAAAATTTTAATCTTAATAAAGACAATAAAAAAGTGCTTGGTACGTGGTGTGTGTCTTGGATAAGTGTACCAAATGTACATAGCTACGTTGAGCTTATGTTTCATTCTGTTTCTGAATAGTTAGTTTCAATTAACGCAATGCTACTCCACGCTTTTGTGCAGGATTCCCTTAAGTGGCAGCTACTTAGCATAACTGCTGCATATTCGCTGCAAATGCAGCTGAACCCTTCGGCAAAGGTAATTTGGTAGCTCTCGAACATGGCTTTGTGCTTTAAATGAAGTGAAAGTCGCACTTTTATTTGTATTAAATATTTACGACAAAGCATCAGCAGGAAAAGCAATTTCCAAAACGTGGCTCCTTCCTTCGTAGTGAAATTCAAGTCCAAAGAGGGTTGCAATGGGTTGTATGGTAAGAATGGGGGAGGGGGTAGAGTAGACGAAGTCGAGTAAGTGCTGCACTTGAAAGTGTTTTTCTGTGCTGTGCTGCTCTTCTCTTTCGGTTCTTATGCTGCAGTCATCAGGATGCCACTAAAGGCGTCGCGTGCGCAACGATTCGCCGCGTTTGAGTATCTCCTCGAGGCGTCGCCTTTCCTTGGCTGTCAAAACCTTTTCCAGTGTTTCCAATGTTGAGTTGATTTCTCGCTTTGAGTGCAATGGCAGCCAGAGTGTCGTTATTGCAAAAGTTCTACAAAAAAAAAAAATTAAATGCATGTAAAACGGACGTTTCACTCATCTAGCTGTCAAAAAGCTAACAACAAACTACTTTAACATAATGTCAAAAATGAATTTTTTGATAAATCTTTTTGATACAAAGATCTTAGTAGAAGATAGAAATGTGGCGGTAAAGTTTTTTAAAAATGTTAGCGCTGAACATTAACTGACAGCTGACAGATGTCAATTTGACAGCATTGCCAACATTGACAAAAACGTTCCCAATTTGCTGTCCAATTGCTGCACAAACATAATGCAATTAAACTGTTTGTCAAATTGGACATGGAAAATAGGAAGAATGCACAAAATTGCCATACCAACCTGCCTAATTGACTTTATTTGTCGTTTGTTTTTTTCTTTTGTATTTTGCTCGGCTCACCTGTGAACGCGCATCGCGTCAATGGCGCAGCGTTGCATTTGCTCGTGCATTGCCATTTCCCAGCGGAAACGCTCGTTGTAGCGCCGGAATGCGGCCATATAGCGTCTATGGCATATGTCAGCGCTGGTGGAGGAGTAAAAGTAGAAGGCAAAATTGTAAAATGTATTAAATCAACAGGAAATTGCAATTTTCACACAATTTGATTCGATCTGGCAGTGGTGCCTGGCGGCGTCTGTCTACCGTTACTTACTACGTTGGTTCCTTCTCATCCTGCGGCGTTCTCTGCCCGAAGCCCACACGCCTGGCAAGCAGTACCCGATACCATTGCTTCTGCAATGCATTCATCGGCCGCTTGAAGGGATTGGCATTGGGATTTGTTCTCGCATTGCAACCATTGCTGCCTGCCTCGATTGAATGCTGCTTTTGGTGCTGCTGCTGTTGCTGTTGTTGTTGTTTGGCTTTCAGTTGTTCCATTTTCGTTTTGCTTTACCGTTTACAACTTTTCCGTATTAAGTTTTAGAGATTGCTTCCTTACCTTTGGGCATTTGCCAATGTACTGGCCTGCCCCCATGTGAAAATGTTGTTGCTATTGGCGCCGTGTTGTCAGCCAGCACTCTGACGAGTTTATCGAACCAACAAGGCAAATGGATTACGCCGAAAATCGTTGGCACGAGCGGGTGGGTGCGTGGGAAATGTGGGTAACGTGTTGCATATGCATATGCGAATGCATTTTGTATGTTTCTTCTGTCAAAAGTGTTTTAGTACCGTGATTGAGTGGAGTAAAGGGCAGGGAGACTGGTGGATCAACTAAGTAATGGAAAAGCTTTGGCGATTTTGGGGGAATCGGAAAATGAAATCAACTTTAAAAGTGTTTTGATGATTCTGCAGATTATTAGTATCTTCCAAAACCCTCTTTATTCAAAACTTCGTATTCTCAACTAAACAAACCAATTTTTCAACATATGGCATAAACCCAACTCAAATCCCCGCTCGACCATTAACTAAAACTGCTGCCTTAGGGGCACGATTGGCTTTAATCACTTTCATATTTCATCGGAAAGGGTTAACAACACAAAGGACACTTGTGGGTGAGCGTGTGTGTGTGTCTTAGCTGAAAGTTTAACCCACTCGAAAGTCACATACATATCAATGACTGACATTTGTTGCCTAGACAAAAATAGGCCAAGCACAACAATATGCCTCAAACACCAACACAGGTTTGAAGTTTTGTAGGCGTTGTTGCAGCTGTCGCTCGGGTTGTTGGCCCGTTGTCTGTTTGGACGTTTGGGCATTTTGCCGAGTAGACAACAAACAGAACTATTGAACGGAGAGTGGCGCCTGTCGCAGTTTATGGCCCCAGACCGAAAGGCAATCATAGAAATGTGCTCTAATTTAAAGTGGCATAAAAAATGTAGCAGCATAAAACAAAAACAGCAATAGCAAAAAAGCGCAGCAGCTGCCAAGACTGTATGTAGCATATGACATCTATGAAAACGTTTTGCCAGAAATGCAGTTGGCTAAAATGATTTTTATACATATATATAAGATATATTTTATGTCTGTTTGAGTTTTGGAGTTTTGGCCCCTTGGCTTTGGAGGGTCGGTTCGGGTCGTGTCGAGCCAATATCAACATTAGTTCTCCGTAATGTCATGAACTTTTGCGGGGAAAAATGTTTTCTGTTTTTCGTTTTTGTGGTTGTTGTTGTTGTTTTGGTCTCAGCTGGTTGGTTGGCAGCGTCTTTGTCAGCGCTTATTGATGGGCTGCTACAGCTAAATGTTTTTCAATTTATTTTATTTGGCAATTTTTGTGCTGTTGTTCTTTGGAAATACAATTTATTGGCGCCCCATATCCTGGCCCTTGTGGCCCTTAGCGCTTGCAGGCCAATTGTTTTGGCCTTTTCCAGTGCTTTGGTCGTATCGGCAAAGTTGTTTGATTGATGTTGCAACAAATTTTGCAGCATAATTTTAGGCTGACTTTTAAAATTCAAAGCGCCGAGTGCGTGAGAGCGAGATGACTAGCTATACAGCAAAAAGACACGTATTCGCCGTTAGATTTTAAATGGCGCCTTAAAAGCAATTTATGTTAAGTAAATTTATCAATTTATTGGCAACAGTTATTATGTGGAATTAAATTCAATGTCTTACAACAAAGAATATTTAAGTAAAAAAATCTTTAATACAATCATGCATTATGCTACTTGCAACTGCAACATGTAAACAGATTACATTATGATGTTGGTTAGAAATATGGTTAATGAAGCTGTATCAAGCCCAATAGCTGCAATTAAGTAAAAGGCAAACAGTTTAAAGCTTTGAGCTGTTTACACTGTCAAGACAAGCGATGACAAACTGCCAAATGGGTAAATGGATGAGCGGATAAAAGGCAGACAGACGAGAAAGCTAGGGGTGGGAGAGGGATAACTACATACAGCATAAGCAAATGCACAATGAGTTGATAATCCCAAAGGCAAACACACACACACACACACACATCGAGAGGAGTTGAGTTTGGGGCGGGTTCTGTGCAGAGACCAATGCATATAAGCATGCAAAAAGCCATAAAGCAACAATAATAAACGCGCATCATCATCAGCGGTTTGGCTTGGTTTGGTTTGGTTTGGTTTTGTTGCCGCTGTCAGCAGAAAAGTATGAAATATCATCTAAAATAGGAAATGCGTAAATGCGAAATCCTACGCAACGGAAACTGAACTCAAACTCAACGTTTCGCTGATTTCCCACATAGTACAACACGAACAAATGCACAATGAGTGTATGAAAGTCAATTTTTCATTTAGATAACTTTGACATACGCAAACGTCATGGCTTGCTTTAGACCCCGAGGCGTGGTTTTTCGGGGGATGATGGTTAGGTTGTCTATCTTTGTGTGTGTGTGTGTGTGTGTGTGCTTGTGTTAGCTGCATATAACGATTTAGATTGGAGTTCAGCTAAGTTCCTGACATGCTGCTGCTACTGATGGCGCCAGCCGGGCACAAAGCGACCGAAATGCGGGCAACGTTTTTTGATAAATGAATATTTGGCGCTGTGGCACAAAGCTATCTCACATATGTAAGTATATGTGTGCCTGTGTGTGTGTGTGGGTGGCTTAAATGAAATGTTAACAATTAAAAGCAGAAAGCGCAAATCCAACAAACGACACGAAAAGACTATCAAAATACATAATAAGCCAACAGAGTTGTTTACACGCTCGTTCGCCTTAATACGCGGCGTATGCGCAATATTAGGATAATAAATTAAAAGGGTTTGGGTTTTTAGTGTATGTAAAACTAAGCGAAACATTAATAGCCAAGGTATCAAGCACAAAAGGGATAAAAGCCAAGGATGTTTTTCATTATTTTTGTAGCTGTGTTAAAAACAAGTTTGTTGTTGTATTTGCTCAGCAAACGGTGCGCCGTGCCTTATACATTGTTATAATCATAAAAAGTATTAAAAGGTAACAAGAAGGGAAGGACAGAGGGGTGAGATACTATAAAGATGGGCGAAGGACAGGTGGTGGATTCACGTTTGCCATTTGAAGTTGATTGCCCATTTTTCGGAAGCTCCACTTGTTTACCCACTTGAGAGGCGACAAGAAGTGGCTGAAGCAGGGCCAAGTTGTTGGTTGTTGTTGTTGTGTTGGGCGGGGTAAGAAAACCCCCTCAAACACACTGTGTGGCGAATCTGGTCGCGGCTTGTGTACAAACTTTGCGCTTGCGTTAGCGTGAAATGATGTTCAGGTAATAAAGCGAAAGAGCGAAGAATCGTGTGGTTTTGGCTAAGAGCACTGCACAGATGCGCATCTTTGTTGGGGGCCAAGAAGTGTTGAAGTGCAATGGCTTTAAATATGAAATTGAGAATATTAGATAAGGAACTACTTGTTCTAGGCATGTTACAATGTTGACTTTTCCGTCTCATCTCTGTTTCACAACTAATATGCCCTCTGCTTTAGCACGTAGCGCATTACAATCATATTTCACGCTTTGGTTCATCCAAAAACAGGCAGCAAAAAAACGGCCAAGTAGACATATAGTATATATTACATATAAGCCCAAGATACCAGTATATTTTATGAGCGTTCCATAATGCCGCGTAAATTGTAAATTTTAATGAAATCTTCTTAAGATGCAATCGAGCTTTGGGGCTTCCTCACCACCCAATATGTATATCCCATATGATGTAGGTAGAGAACCACAAACAACAACAGCTGCAAACGTTCGCAACATTTTTATATGTATATGGTTTTTGTTGTTATTAAAGCTCAAAACTTAACCTTCAATATGGCAGCCGTAAATGTGCGCAACCACAAACACACACACACACACAGACTTACACACCTTTAGGTTGTGGCACGTGTTGTTGTGTTTGCCCTTTCCATTTCAATGGCGTCTACTGGACGCAGGTGTTGACTACGTGAGGGAGACAGAGCCTGAGCCAACAAAGATGCCAGACCGACTTGGAAGCCACAACGGAGTAGAAGCAACTTCACACCAGACCAGACCCAGCATTCAGTTTCACTGAAATGTTGGAAATTTTTATTTTTTTTGTCTGCGCACCTTGAAAATCCTTAGACTTTTGCGGGTCTCACATTTTATTCCCTTTTCGAATAAGTAGGAGCAAGGAGCAGTGGCTGCGATGCATACCTTTTTGGCACTTTGTTGAATTTATCGCATAAGCTTTTCGCATACTTCCGGGTAATTGGCAACACCATGTTCAACACACACAAACACACACCCAAACTGTTGTGTGTGTGTGTGTTGCGCATTTAAAGGCGTTAAGGTGCAAATTTATTTCCACGAAACCTTTTCTTCCTTACGTCCGTCGTAATGAGCACTTTTCTCTCTGGGTGTGTGCGTTATATATTTTCTCGACCCTGACATATGGCCAACGAAACCTGCCCACCTCCC
Organism: Scaptomyza graminum; assembly: GCA_018901835.1. NCBI lineage: Eukaryota > Metazoa > Arthropoda > Insecta > Diptera > Drosophilidae > Scaptomyza > Scaptomyza graminum. Next base: position 10,686,434 of record JAEIFL010000002.1, read on the forward strand.
ACCCTGGCTTACCTGACATCCCGGATGCTACAATGGGGTCGCCGGGTTCTTGGCTTGGACTGTCTGAAGCGTTGTACTATAGGCCCGCTCAAGCTCGTTAAAGGCGTCTGGAGTGCCTTTTTGGCATTTTTGCACTTGTGGTTTGGTGTTATTGTTCAAAATTGTTAAGCACATTTAAGCCTGATTTAGTTGCATATTTATTGTATTTACGGGGCGGCGACGCCTCTACTTTATTTGCCATCTCCTTATCCATACTCCATTTTAATGAGTTATGTAAACTGTTTTGGGGAGTCTTTGGTACTTTTTGTGTGCTCGAAGGCGAGCTTAATGCGCACTGTTGCAAACGACCCTAAACATGCGGCCAACAATCTATTTATTACTTAAACTTATGTGTGGAGTGGTTTTTTGAGGGGCATTCTCAAGGAAGGTTATTGCTCTTGAGTGTGAAAATGATTTGTGTCAAGAAAGGGCTTTAGAATTTAAAGAAAGTTCAAAGAGAGGGGGATAGTTAATGGGATTTAAAGTTGTATTGAAGCCTTGAAATATATTATATCATCCAGAGTCATGCATGGTATAAGAATTATTTATATTTTCAATCTACATATTTTTTTGTTGCATATTTTCTTTATGAATATTGTTTTAAGGTTCCACAAAACGCAAGAAAAAACATTCAAGAAAATCATTGCAATTCAATGTTCTCATGTTTTATTCCACTGCCATTTCAGTTCGTAGTAAACATAAAAAAACATTTACAAAATCTTACTCCAACTACTTACCACTATTCCTTTTTTAGTAGCAGTCACAGCCCAAAGGACAAAAGGATGGCAAAACAGCAAAAAAAAAAATCATGTCTCTTATCGTAATCTTTTCCAGACAGCTGCGTTGACTTCCGTTTATAGCACAGTGTTCCCGTACTAATGCTGCACCTCCTTCCTCCAGCGACCCTTTTTCGATGATGATGAAAAACTCCAACGTCGCATTGCTTTATGGCCATAAATATTTCATTATGAATTTTTGCTTGTATTTTCTTCCATTTTTTTCTTTTCTTTTTATTCCTGGCTGCGCATTTTAACATGCTATCTAGAAGTAATTTTGCCTACGAAACTTCTGCCGAAATAAATAATAAAAAATGCAATCCGTTGCTGCTTCAATGAACCTTTACCGGCTGCCCAGCGGAAATTTTTGTTTTTACGCATCAAAATGTGCCGCACGGTAGGGTTAAGAATAGCTAAGTATTGATGTTTGGAGTTGGAGGTGGAGAGAGAGACAGAACCCTTTCTCTTAGTGTGTTCGTGACATCTGCAGGTCGCATTAATAATTAAATCAAGCAATAAAAATTCAGCACGAGTGGCAGCCAGGCCCCAAACCTTTTGGCTAGACTAAAAAAAGCAGAGCTAAATAGCAAATTGGAATTCTTAGCTGAGATGTATTTGACTTTCGCGATGCCCTCTGTCAAATAACGGTAGGAAAACCACTTAAACTTTAATCATACTTATAATTCTTTTGTTGGATTTAAAGAGATATAAAAGCATGCTAGTTTTAAACTTCAGACTGAAAGAATGACACACAAAATGACACAAAAAAACATCATTTAAATTAAATCGAAAATCTCGCTTTTGTTGAATAACAATTGCTAGGGTAGCAAACACATTAATCATTTGTATGGCGTGCAAAAATTATAAAACCGCATCCCTAAAAGTATGCATTGCAAAAAGTTCAATTGAACTTTTTCATTGTTTTTTTCAGCACAATATATATGTATGTATACAGATAATTAAATATGTATGTATATTCTATTCAATATTTATTTGCACACGAATTGCTTAATTCATAATAAATTAACATTGTCTTGGGGACAAAATTGAAATTGTCGCCTGCAACAACAACATTCTTACGCACGAATAATTCAGTAATGAAAATAGCTGCGTCATTGCAAGGGCAAAAGCAAATAAAACAGATTCCCGGCTTCCATTTGGCTGGCAGAGCAGCAGCAGGAGAAGATGCCGTTGCCGCTGTTGGCAACATTGTTGTTAATATTTGTGCTCACTGCCTCGCAAATGCGATTAAAATTGTTAGAGAAAATTACGGCTAGAGATTTTCGCGCATTCTTGTTGGACCCATTTCATATAATGTATATTATTGCATATATATTTATATATATAAAATCTTGTTTAATCTAATAAAAATAGTTTTGCGCGGCTCATAAATTCGCAGATAGAAATTCCAGCTGCGTAAAGGAAATTACAGCAAAATTAAGAAAGTTCTTGGCAAAACAAACGACCCCTCGCCGTGCGTGCAACTTCAACTTGAATCAATAAAAGCCGCATGGGGGCTAGCTTTTTCTGAGCTTCTCCACACACACACACACACACACACATACAACACTCTCATACAACACACAGATATTACACTTTTTTTTGCTTCTCCTCCTGTATAAACTTCAGAGTTATTGTTGTTGTTATCATGCAACCCCGTTGCGCTTTGTTATAAACTTGCTAAAATTTTTATGAAAAGCATTCTCATCCGTGCTTAAGCCCACTCACTCACTCCTTTATACTGACTTACTTTATAAGCCTTGGCCTTTCGGGCTGCGCCCTTTGACGCTGTTAACATATCTTGTTGTTGTTGCTGCTGCTGCCAAGGCGTTTGTAAATATTTTAATTGAAATTACATTTTTGGCTGGTTTTGCAGTTTTAGTACTTCACAAAGTCTTAGCTGCTTGTGCTTATCTGACGATGCTTTTACCTTTCGGTTTTTGTGTTGTCTTTGCTGGGTTTTGGCCTGGTTCATGACTTTGGCAAGTTGCCAAACATTTTTGTTATGAAAATTCGCAAGGCAACCAAACAAAAAAAAAAAAACATCTTAAAATATTTGGCATTAATTTAATTTGTTTATTTAAGGGATTAAATATTAGAATTATCCATTTTATTGGTAAATTAAACTAGAAACTTTGCCTTTGATTATATCATCAAAATAATAAACTTCTATTTCATCTTTGAATTTTGACAATGACATGAGGTGAATCGTTAAAGTTTGGTAAGAATACCATTTGCTTCTTTGTTTGGCAACATTTTCATTCAGTTATCTGCTGTTTAGTATCTTAAAACCCACACACACAATGTGTCACAAAGTCTGTCGCATATCAGTTTTCTTACTTCTTTTGCTTGTCTCTTTCTCTCTGTCACATTTGAGATGCACAAGTTGAGGCCACAACCCGAAAGTGACTTTTGCATTGAGTTTCAATGGCAGAAACCGAAAAGTTGTTCAAAGCAATTAGATAAAGGACTTTTGCTGATTTTAAAGTTTCTTTCCCCGACTCACATCTATTTTGTTTCAAGGGGAGGAATTGAAGGATAACTAAGGTTCATTTTTTTTTCTCAGTATCATCTTGGCTTTGTGTGTGCGCTATCAGGCAAAGAGTTGGCAGAACGTTTAATCAGTGAAAAAGTTCTGGACACAAGAAGCTGAAGAAGTTGTAAAGTCGCCAGCAGATGCAGTTGACCATTTATAGAGATTGAGATACCTGTTCGTGTGTGTGTGTGTTCCAAAATCTCATTAAAGACCATAACAGAAAGCAAAGTTCTATTTTGGTTGAATAATATTTGGGCAAGCGTTAACGGAAATGGCCACTAACTTGAGTGTTTTCCTGGCCGAGCTAAAACAAAGAAAGAAAAAATATTTAAGCACTTAAGTGCGGCAAAAGACCGTCTCGAAAGCGGTACTGTCCAGTTATGGTTCGACTCCGGGTTCGGTTCGGTCTGAAACCACTTCAAAAATGAAGGCTTGTAGCTCTCTCTCCGTCTTTCCATCTTTCTTGCTGTGTGTGCGTGCGTCCACTCAGAAATTAGTTGTAAGATGAATGGCCCAAAGTCGCAAAGTTTTGCAGCTTTTACTTGGGATTTAGTGGCGGCGACGGCTGTAACTGGCTGCTGAACTAAACTGAACCAATTCTTCTGCCATCTCCCTCAGCTCCCAGCTCGAAGAAACCCCATGCTGTCAGCCTTGGCTAACTGCACGTCTTTGACTCTCTACATCATGTGCTCTTTAGTCTTTATTTAAAGCAAAAACTTTTTTAATGAATGCTCTCTCTCAGTTTGTGCACATATTTTTAATGCATAGTTCATTAAAAAGCAACTTTCTGTTCGGGCTAATGCTTTTTGCCTGACTATTTACTGTTTTTTGCAAAAGCGACTTTTTAGTTTCAGGATTTATGCACGCAAAGTGGCTTAAGGGTAAAGCTTATTCTATTAGTTGAGAGTGCAGGACTTGAAAATTGGTTTCGCAAATAGTTTACACACGTTGAGTACAAATTCAGCGCTGTACTTAACAGCAAGTAAGTTTTAAGTAGTTCAAATGCGCTTTTAATGTTCTAAGTAATAAAGTTTCTTTACTGAAAAATAACGAAGTCAACATATATTTTTGCTGTCTTTAACTAAAAATCTGTGTTAGTTCTTACCTTTTTAAAAATCGACATTTTGTGTAAATATTCTTTTTGTTTAATATTTTCTACTGACGGCAAATATTTCTCTCTTTTTTGACAACAATAATATTTTAACTTTCATCAAAAATCGAAAAAAAAAGAATAACATGTAAGCTTTTAAAAACATTAGTCAACATATTTTTTTGTGAAGCTTTGCCTTTTTTTTAAGGTTGTTAACGTACCATTAAGAGATGAGAAATAGTATAATACGATTTTTTTTTCAGCTCTTGTCAAATTGCATTGTCGATGTTGTTGTCTGACAATACCAAAATGGCTGTTTTTGTTTTCCTTTTTATATAAAGTATATATATTTTGAACTGTTGTTAGTCATATCACGTAGTATCAACGAAAAAGCTGATACGCCGTGTATAATGGGATTTGTTTATTGCTATCATTTGCGCCAGCTTTTCCGTCGTCTGTCTTTGGGTGTCTACAACAACCCTCTACAACCCCCTCCCCTATCGAACGTATCCATTTTCGCAATCGACCTTTCCCCGTCCCACGACTGCAGTTCCTAGTTTCGAATTGCGTTTTTAGAGTGCACAACGCAACATAAGTAGCTAAAGTGGCCCGAAAAGCGTACGCGTCGCTAATCCCGAACAGCACAGGCGCCAAACAGCTGACAGCTGGATACATATTGTGGGTATAGGGAAGGTTTCGGGTATCCAGGTGGGGCAGGCGCACGTGATGCTTGAACTCAATATTGACACTTTCAACGACTTGACGCACCAAAAGTCATAAAGGGAGTCAAAAAGTTTCAATGCCTCCAATTGCACTGGCCGGGACACCAGAAGCAGGACCTGCGTTGCCTGCATAAAAGTAAATCCATGGATTTTTGTGTTGCCACTTAAACTTTTTCGCACCCACTATGAAACCTTTGCCAGTCTTTAAGTGCTTCGGGGGGGCGGCCAGACTTGCTTTACACTGGACGTCTGGGATGGCTTAAGGGGGTAAAGTGGGGAGTAAGCTGTGTGTGTGTATGTGTGTGCGTGTGTCGAGCATTATTTTCATTGTCGCATTTTTCATCATCACTGCTGCTTGAAGTTTTTATGGCCTTCTCTCTCTCTGCTTTGGCTTTGGCTTTGGGTTTGGCTTTGGGCTGCACCTGTGCGTCGCTTAGAACCGGAAGCTGCACATCAGCCATGTGCGTGGGTGGGTTTGGGGTGAGTGTTGGTCTGGTTAGGAGTCACGCTGGCTGCTTTCTAGTCTCGTCGTTGCCGGCAATTGCCAGTTCAGAGGATGGAGGCCGCATTGCAACGTTGCTTTCATTGTCTCTATAAAGGTTTTGCTTCTAGTTTTTTTGGCTCTTGCTTTTGGTGGTTGTGCGACCAAATCTCTTTTGAATTATTACTGTAATTACCGTTGAGTTTTCGGCTGCGTCCTGGCATCATCGCACTACTACTCCTACACTACAGCTATAGCGAACTGGCTGCTGCTCCTTTTTCTTTGGAAGAACACTTGGAGCTGTTGTGACACCGCTGATGACTGTGTTGATCCGACGATTATGATTTTATTACGTTTTCGTGTAGTTGTGCTTTGTTTCCTTAATTTCGTTCGCTAGCACTCCTGTGTCGGCTGAGCCTGTGGCGTGAGTTATGGTACTCGATTTCGTTAGTTCTCTTTCTCTTCCTCACCTCCCCCAACAATCAAATCTAATCGCTTGTAATGAAGCTTCTCCACAACATCGTTTTTTTTCTCGGGTTTTTTGTGTGGATTTTCCCAGTGATAAACGATGCCGGCCAAACTGTCGCGTTGAGCTGCGCGTTTAATTGTAATTATGCCGCCGGGTGGTGGAATTCACAAATAATATGCTATGTACACATTCGTCTGTATGCTAAGATATTTTTCTTTACAGCTTCTGTATTTTATTTTTGTCTTAATGGTCAGCTAATTAAAGTTGATGCATCTGAGCGTTTAGAGAGAGGTCCTTAGACTGTTTTAGGTTGATGAAATGTCGTCTGAGGATCATCCGAGATAAGTTCGTGAGGAGTTATTGAAAGTAAGAGCATTTCCTCAACTATTGGCCAAAGCTCAACTTAAGCCAGTCTTATGCTTGTTTTTACAAATGTCAATGCTGTTAATTCCCCCCCTAGCTATTGTTACCCTGCCCACTTCTTTAAAAACAACAACAACTACAACACAACATCCCGCTTAGCACACATTTAACTCTTGCTAGCTTCCGTTCGACTGTTAAGTAGAATGTAAACCGCGTCGCACATTCCACAATCCGAACGACAACAAACACTACCAGAACAACAGAAAGACAAACAGACAGACAGATATACATAGTCGAGTGCAGCCATGTGCCTCTCATATGGCATCATGTGGGTTGTTTGCGAGAGGTGGGCGGGTGGTGGCAACGAATTTCGACACATGTTGCCGCAATAAAAATGTCAACACACACATAAAACATCTTCTAAAATGGCATTTGCACAGCACAGCGTTAAATTCCAGCAGCCGAAAAATTTGAAGCATAATAAATGGCGCTATGCCTGGCCAAACGATTGCTACACACACACACACACACACACACACACATACGGAACGTGCTTAAAGTTCTGGAGCTCAGTCCCATACGCACATTGTTGGCCATTAAAGACGCATTCTTTGGCCATATATAAATTTATAGACCAGAAGAAGCACAAGACGAACAAAACGCTAGCGAAAGTGTGAGCCAAAAGGAAAGTGTTGGAAACTGTGTGTGTGTGTTGGGGTTGTTGGCGGGGGGTGGAAGGGGGTGTATGTCTGCTGCAGGCGAAGAAGAGAGAAAATGGTGAATGTGTCGCACACAAAAGTCGCGAGACGCTTTCACTTTTCTCTCACTCTGCTCAACCCAGACAGCAAATGGCCCAAAAAGTCGTAGTTTTGTCTGGCGAACTAACTGCTCCTTCCACACACCCCAAACCCCTTACCAACTGCCTTCTTTACCCTGCCTATAACTCTGTGTGTGTGAGTTGAATTTAATAAAAAAATATATGATGCTGCCTTTAATGAGATAATCTGCGCTAGCAGTGCTCCATTTTATATAATTGAAGGTTCACTTACCGTAACCCCCACAAGCACCACCAACACAACCATCCCCAACCCTGCCACAACCACCACCCGCTGATTACAAGTGCTGAGCTGCCCTGGAGGGCGTGGTAATGATAGTGCCCCAGCCCGTACGTGCGTACAGCTCACACATTGGAGAGTCGTCCTTGATGGGAGGCCCTGCAACTTAGCTTGAAGCTCCCATCAATGCGCCACATGCAGCAGCAGAGGCAGCATGAGCATCTCGGCATGGTAATCTGCAATAAATGAGGCATGTTGGAAGATTTATTTGATTGCTTTATTTAATATTTTAGAAAAGGCAGATGTTTCGCTAACCGATAAAATCTTCCAGTTACCATGCCCTTACAAAATATGTACAGACTAGGAGAAGCAGAGTGGGTTGGGGGTTGGAGCGTTGGGATTGTCGTTGTTGACGTTGAATTATGACAGACATAATGAAATTTTTAACGGGCCACCAAAAAAAAGGCAACAAGGTAAAAGTGTAAGCGAATGTTTTGCCTTGCGACAGTTGTTGACATATAAATGAGAAAAAACAAAATCAAAATTTACATATTTGTAATGTCAACAACGCGGATGGAATGTGATATATTGCCGAGGATATCAAATTTGTATATAACAGAAAAAGATGATCCAAACAATATTTAAAATGTTTATTTGAAACTTTTACTTGGCACTAAACTATACTGAAATCTATAAGGTTTGTCTTTTCTAAGTAACCCAACTCAGTTCATTAAAAAAATACTTCATACGCCCCGTAGTTCTACTACTGTAACGCCTTTTCTTCCATATGGCTTAACTCTATCAGCCCGGCAGAGAGACCTTCTCACAACAATAACGTTCATGGAGCGTTCGCTTTTCTTGGCCAACACGCATACGCAACGTAGACCCACACACACATCCATCAGGCATTTATGTGTGTGTGCAACATAAACGTGCAGCAACTAACAACTAAATTTCATTAAGCCGCATCGCACAAATTGAACTACAACAGGCGGTGGCATCATCGGTAGTGGTGGCAGCAACTACCAAAAACAACCAAAAACAACCAACAACAATCAACAACAAGCAGCAACAATGATAAAGGAGGGCCATGCAGAAAATTTAAGTGCCCGAGCGACCAGAGCGAGTGAAGTGCCCCACGGCACCACCAAACGGACCAATTTCGTAGCGGGCAGCCATGTGCCCCAAAAAAATAGAAAAGAAAAGCAGCAGCAGCAGCAAGTCGTGCATGAAGCGAAGGACGAAAAATCAGGCAACAGAGCATGACAAGCAAAACGCAACGTAGCGCATCCTGTGCCGCCATTTGCCACCAGTGCCACAAGCCAACACAGATCGCCGGCTGTTGGCCAACTTCAAAATGTTCGTTCTATCTATCTCTCTCTCTCTGTGTCTGTCCGTCTCTCACTTTATGGCTGGCTGAGTCGCACGCTCGTGTGATAATAAAATGAAAAGTTTGAGCCAAAAGCCATGGAGCAAGCGGACGAAGGCTAACAACACAACAACAAAACACAACACAACAAAACACTGGCGACCAACGGTGCACCGCATGTCTGGCATATTTAATTTATTTATTTTATGCAAATTTTGGATAATGTATCTGCGGCCGCAGGACACAAAACAACAACATCAACAACAACATCAACAAATACAATAACAATATCAAGGGGTTTCCTCCAAGGTGGCGGGCGCATCATCAACTACTACTGCCAGCAATTGCTACAGCAGCAGCATCATCCAAAAAATTCTAATGAAAGCAATTGTTGCCAAACCGCGCACAAAATTATGCTGCATGCTGCTGCCACGCCCACACGCCCATACTACCCCCTACTCACCCACAACTCTAAACTACCTAACCAAGCAGGCAACGGCTGGTTTGCGGTTGGCAGCGCCATATTCAGCATTACACGGTTCATTGTCTAAAGTGGCGCTTAGGGAGGCGCCTTCAACCACCCCTCAAATTTCCCTCTAGCCCATTCCACATATATTGTATTTATTCAAAAGTTTGAAGTCGCCTGCTTGCACTAACTACTAATGTGCGGTTGTCTGTGTGTGTGTGTATACTTTTGGTGGGCGTGGCATTTGTGAGCAAGTTCTATCTAGCGCCATTTGCTTTTTATTGTTAAAACTGCTAAAAAGTTTTGCCATAATTTTCGCTAGTGTTCTGCTACGTTTTTTTTTTTTGTTGTTGCTACTTTTTTGTTGTGCTGCAATAACGAACCAGATCTGAACACGAAGATGCAAAAGTCGTAGCTACCATATCCTTTGAAAGCAACGAGATAAATGTTAAGTTTCTCAAAACAAGAAAATTTTGTAACAGGATGAGAGGCGTAAAATATTTTACAACAATTAAAAAAATACAAAGGAAGTGGAATAATTTTTGTTTTTACAATAATTGCTTAGAATTGTTTCTCGCAGTGCACGCGCGTTACTTAACGTACCGTTAAATGCATACACCCCGCAGCTATATTGAGTTATGTTTGAAAAGGATTCCATGCAGGGCTTAGCGCAAATATTACGCATACGTGCTGAGGGAATTTTTGTTTACTAATTAAAATGGTTTTTATTTTTGCGCCGACGTTTGCCGTGCCCATGCAAAAACTTTACATGCAATTCCCACACAGATTTGCATATCCGGAATAAATGGAAAATGCCGAAAAAAAGGAAGAGAAAACAAATATATTTCTGCAGCTCATAAATAAGTCGAGGCTGCCTTCGAAAAAGCCTCTGTGCCACATGTGAGTACGCGCGCCATAAATTAGCATTAAAAATGCCTTCGGGCGTGGTTAATGTGGTTGATTTTTTTTTAAATTTCATTTAAGCTGCACCTTTTGGTCGCTCTTTAGCCAACTATCACGTGCAGCTAATAAATTCAGATTGGGGCCCATTTAAAAGGATTGGGAATTGAAAGGTTGTCGGGAAAAGTGATTAACTTTGACCGAACGAACCGGTCACAACACAACCCTTCTGAAATTGAAATTGGTGTCCTTTGGGCTCTGTCGTTTGTGCAATTGTTTGTGAAACATTTGCGACTTCAACCCTGGCTTGGTTTGTCTTTTTTTTTTCTTCTCTTTTGTTTTTGTTTTGTGTGTGAGACTTTTTGAAATTGTCGCTTGCAGTCCATTTACCTGCACAATTGACTGATTTTCTAAGCGCCGACATTTGTTGGCAACCTTTTTTTTATTTGTTTGGTTTTTCGGAGCAAAAATAAAATAAAAGAGTTTAAAGTGCGGCCATCAAAAATTATGCAGCTGCACGAAACCTGTGAGAACATTTTTATAAAAACGATAAATTTGCATTTAAATGTGGCAAAAGTCTTAAATTGGATTAGCAATAGTACTATGTTGTTTCTACATAAATAAATGTTCATTTGACTCTATTTGTAGTTTTCATGCTTTCATCTTAAACTCTGTTGTTTTCACTGCAAAAAAAAGAGTTATACATGCAATACTATTTTTTATTTACTTTCACAACATCGTAAATATTCACTAGCCTTGCGACAACACACGAAAATTACATTTCTCGTGGTCAGTTTTCTTTGCCCTTTTTATTGTGTTTTTTTTTGTTTCCGGGTTGTTATCTCAGTTCATATAAAGAGCGCATTTCCGGCTTACCCTTAGTTGTCTTCTGGGCGCATATATTTATGCGCATGTTGGTCCGAGGCAGGCAATTTGCTGCTTTACAGTAAGTGCCAGGACATAAAAATAATAATTATGCTTGTACCTTTTATGATTATGGTGTGAAAACAACAATTGCTCGTACGTTGCACGAAGCGTTCCATGTTTTTTTTATTTTTGGCAAAGGACAAACGAGAGCGACAATAACAGCGAAAAAAAAAAGGAAAACACCCACACATACTTACACTCTAGTTGGGATTTACGAGCTGTGTTGGTGGGGGAAATTATTAAAACAACAATGCTTGAAAAATATATATACAGTGGATGTTTTGTGTCATTGGTGTGTGGCTTGGAAATACCCTGTACTTATATATAAATATGCTATTACAGTTTTAGAGGCTTACGTTTTTAATGGAATCCTAATCTTCCCTATCGATAAGAAAAAATAAAGTAGAATTAAGTTAAAAATAAAATTAAAATAATTTTTTTATATCACAAGAAGAAAAAATAAAAAAACATAAAATAAATAGCTTTTTACTCTCTTCCCCCAAAATAAAATATCTCTCTTTTTTTGAAGCTTATTAAAAACATAGAAGCAAAACAAACAAGTAAATTTTAACTTTCGCAACAGAATGAAGCCACATAGCAGCTCCAAGTCTTTTTTTTTACAGGGTATTTCGTATTGTCAGGCATTAACCGCAACAAGAACAACTCAATGTTATTGCTGGACATGGTATTGGTGTGAGTAAAAGAGAATTGGTATAGCATGGATGCTATGCTATAAGGCATGGTACCTTGGCCTTAACATTAAGCTTAGCGTGGCTTTCAGCACAATAAACAAAAAGTAATTTTCACAAATTTGCCAACTTGTAAGCCGCGCCGAAAGTGGGCGAGAAAGCGCTGCCGAAACCATTGGAATTTATGTGGCGTGCAGTTGTTGCGTCTCATCGTCCCCATCGTCATACTCCCCCTCTTATTTCGCTCGCTTGTTTCTATTTGCTGAGAGTGGACGCAGGTGTTTTGTGGTGCTTGCATCGTTAGCTAGTACAAGCCAGACGATGTTGGTTCTTAATACCGGATACACAAAGTTTTGTTAAAAGGAAACTGTCGCGACGCCATTTATTATGGCCGTCTGAAGGGTCGTTGTCGCCCCACAGATATCGCTAATGTGTGTGTCTTCAAGAGCCCTTAAAACGAAACGATTTCGCATACATATCTTTTTCTCTTTCTCTCTCTCTCTCTGTTTGCATACACATACATATGTATCCGCATATCCATTCTGTGTCCTTATCATGCGCGCCTAATTCAATCAGCCGTGGCAAATTAAAGTTCCATCTCTTGGCCATGTCAAGCGGCGAAGCGTTTAAATGCCAAGAGATGAAATTACATTGATTTCGACCCTTCCATCAGGGTCAAAGTTCGATTATTTGACTTGTAATCAGATGACACTTGCTGAAATATATATTTTTGAGTGCAAGATCTTACAAAAGTAAGGAAATATCTTTAACATTTCTTGTCTTTTTAAAAGCTTATAGTCTCTGCTTTTTCGCTCAAAAATAGGTTTTGGATGGCTTAAAGCTTTCAAAGCTACTTTTTGTTTGTTGAGCTGCAGAGTAAGCAACTTGCTCTGAATCTCATTTGAAGCCAATGTCATTGGGGTCTTTAGCATACGTGCATAAATCAAGTTTCCTCGCCCCAAAAAAGGGCTGGCCGCGCAGCATGAGCAGGACAATTGGAATTGCTAAATGCTACAAGGACAATTCAAGCATGTAAATTAAAGCGCTCAAAAAAAAAAAACGGTAAAAGAAAATCAAGAAGAGGGATGCAAACAAAGGGGACAATGCAAGCCAAATCAAACTTCAGTTGGCATCTTTTTCTTTTTTTTTTTTGTATCCTTAAAGACCAGCACAAGGATATTGGCAATGTTGGCGTCGACGGTGGCGCGCAAATGAAATTAAAGGCGAGCAAACAAGTTACGGTCAGACAATCAGCAAAGGGCCAAAAGGACACTGGATAAGGACACCAGACAATGGACGAACGGAAAAAGAGAGAACAAGAGGCAAGGGACGAGGAACAAAGGACATACTGGAACCCAAAGTGCGTTGTGCGCTGCTGCTTTAAGCAATTTCATTTGCTAACGCCTCAGCCCGCCGCATCGCTTCTCATCCTCCTTTTACAACTGCCTGTGAGAGACTGTGGGAGATTGATTTGTGCTGCCTCAGATCCTGGTTCCTGTTCGCTGGCCTGCTTGCCCTTTGATTAAATTAATTTTCATGGGACATATGTACACATTGAACCGAATTGGGTAGCTAACGCTATTTTTTCGGGGGTCTCTTCTTTTCCTTTCCTTCCCTTTTTTTTTGTGTTTGTTTTTTGCCCGGATTTGAAAGAAAAGTGTTGAAAAATGGCGCGTAATTTGCAGCAAATCCTTCGTGTAATTTGTTTGTCAACAAATGAGTGTGTAAATGTCGTACATTTAACATTTTACTTATACTTTAACATTTACTTTTTTTTCTCGGGTTTTTTGCCTGACCCATCCTGGACATCCTGCCTGTGACATTGTCTAATGAGTTAATTAGGCTGGTTTATACGGGCAGTTGGGAAAGAATTACGTTCTGGGTTAATCGGACGACGAATTAAATTGATGGGTCAGTCTTCCTAATGATTGGCCTTTGTATAAAGACAAATAGAGATAAATACTTGGTGGGTTTACCGTTTAAATGATGATATCAAATTAGCAAAACTGGCGATTAGCAAAGCCAAGTTAAGGAGAATAAATGAAAAGGGTTTTTAAGTTGATAACAAGAAATTTATGCATATTGATATTGATATAATCTATTAACTCTGTATTCTCATTGGCGGACCTTAAAACTAGATATAGTTAAGATTTGAACCTTAAGACATCGAAAATAAAGTAGAGAAAATTAAAGCCCCAAGGAAACCTTTTACTCTTTTGTATACTTTGGCATCTGTTTTACATACAAACTGCAAACATTTCACTGTTAAAAACATAGTTTATTTCTTTTTCCATAACAATTCTTTAAAGTATTTCAGCACCCTTAAAAACGTACCGAGCTCACATGTGCCCCAGTCAACTATAAAAACGCACAATACCGTGAATAATGTAAGAGAAAATATGAAATAAATAAATATTACAACAAAAAAAAAATATAGATAGAATGAAATGCATAAAATATTCTCTCCTCCAAATTTGTCGAACCAACAAACGAAAAAAAAAAAAAATACATGAAACGGAAAAAAAATAAAGAAAAACAATTGAGTGGGAAACAAAAACAAAGTTAAACCCAATACATTAATGGTATTTGCATTTGTACTGATTTTATTTGGTTTTTATTGAATTGATAAAATCACGAACGACAAACGCCCAGGACAAACGAGAGGGCTGCGGTCCTTCGTCCGTCGTCCTTCGTCCTGCTGCCAATTTGATATTCCGATTGCAATTTATGTGCGCACACTGTAATACACATTACATATGTGTGCCGTATGTGTGTGTGTGTGTGTGGGTGTGTGGGGCGTGTCAGGAAAAGTCGTTGTGATTCTTTGGAATCCCCTTTCTGCAATCGCACCTTCAAACCCATCCCATGCCAGTTAGCTTTGTGTTTAAACATCTGCAATATGCTGCGAGAGTAAAGCGCGAGGGTTGAGGACAGTTTGGGTGGATCAATGCAGTCCGTTGTAGAGTGTTTGGGCTGTGGCAGACGAAAGTCTGTGTGTGTGTGTTTATTTGGCACCACAAATGCGTTTCCTCTGCTTGAATGGGTTGGTTGGGGGTGGAGATGGTTTCGGTTTGAATTGGTGGCTTGCTGCCTGTGGTTGTCGTTTAATGGAATTCCGCTCTTGCATTAAATGTGACACACAGAAGCTGCCAATTGGAATGTACGCACACACACACACACACATACAAAGAAGGACAGTTACAGTTGAACAGGACACTGTTCTGGGTCTGTGCTGCGGTTTAGCTTGTTTAAGTGTTAAATTAACGTTTTAACAGTTTCGATTATTCCGCCAGTTAATTTTTAATGTTCGACCAACCACAAAAATACAAAAAAAATACAATAAATACCAAAACCGGAACCAAATTGAAAGCTAGCTTATTTCCGTAACCTGTTTATTTTTTTGTTGTTGTTGTTGTTGCTTTTGATGCTCGCAAGTTATATGCTTAAATGTACAATTTCATTAGTTTAATTAAAATTTTACATGCTAGATGTGTGGGTGTGCGTGTGTCTGTGTGGGTGTGTGTGTGTTCTTTCTTCCTTTTCAAATTGAACCGCAAAAGTTTTCGGCTGGGTTGCTCAAGGATTATGTTATTGCTTTTGTCATTTATGTGGCCCATTGTTGCACTTGAATTACATTGTTGTTGTAGTTGTAGTTGTTGTTCTTACTGTTTTAGTTGTTGATGTTGCCACAAAACTTTTGGCCACATGGCATTCATTTCAATTTGCTTTGCTGCTTTTGTACCCTATACAAATAAACAAAAGATTTGAATGTGGCGTTGTTTTCACTGTTGATTTTAATAAAGGGTTTACACTTATGTCCTGAAGATATTCGATGTAAAATTTAAAATATTATAGCAAAGCTACATCATAGTGAAATTATAAATTAAACATATTTCTCGAATAGGATATAAGAATTTTAGTTTAACAAATTATCCTCTAGCTATTTTTAATCTTTGTATTGGGTATTTGCACGCTGAGTTTTCTTTATTTAATCATTAGGCCTGCGGTCAAACAACTCAGAAGTTAGCTTTTGCTGCAAGTTCTTGCCATTGACAGGCAGATTGTAACCACAGTATTCTTCTCGTTTGTGCCCATTGTGGCCAGTTTGCCCAGCAGCATCTCGCAGACAAACTAAAATAAATGTTGGCCCAGAACGCCAGAAGGCCACAAAAAATGATTGCGGTTGCTGACCGAAATTTGCTGGCTCCTTATAAAAACACATTAAAATTTAATGTGCGTTAAGAGCAATGAAAATGAACTAAGCAAAGAAAGATACGAATTTTAATATAAGATTTATCACATTCCGTTTTTTGTTGTCAAATGCTGTCGTTCAAAGCTTGTGTTAACAGCTAAAGTCTTAAAGCAAAATGAGCTCAAAATTGTTAGTAGAGCAAAGTTAAAGTGAATATTTAACCTTAAACATTCTCTATTCTTTCTACTAGCTCTTTGTAATTAATTGTTTTATCCAGCTTAATTAACAGAATATTTGCTTGTAATTAATTACGCACCTGCAGATTCTATCAACTATTTATAATCTGTTATCAGACTCATTTATTAATCCTATTAAATAGTAATCAATGTGGCAACTAATACAAATTTATGAATTTCAACAGATGTGCACAATTTCTTTTCCCTTGAACTGCTAATGAACTCTTGGCGTGTAAAGGATATCTAAACAATAACCGTCATGATTGTGAATGGTGCTCACCTTTCAGCAAAACTGCCAGACGAGCCGGGCCACACACAATTCAATTATTATTTTATAATTAATATTTTGCACATTAGAAACGCATCAGCAGCAGCTGGAAACGGGGAATCCAGTCATGGGCTTAGCTCACGCAATCATAAGCAGCAGAAGGACAAGTCAGAGGAGCAGCATCAGGAGCTGAAAAAACAAAATCCAAAAACATGTTGCGTGTGGAACAAAAGCAAAAGAAAATTAAGAAAAATTAGGCAAAAGTTTTAGTGAAAGCACGGAACAGGCAAAGCGATTAATAAGAGCACAGCAAATACTATGTTAGGTGGGTGTAGCAAGAAAATCTCATTTTCAACACTAAACACAATAAACTTTGCTAAATAATATATATCTTTTTCAGATAATCTTAATCCCAATTAATAAGAGGGCGTAGTAAGAAAATCTTACTTTTAACACGAAACGTCATAAACTTCGCTGAAGAATAAACATATTTTCAGATAATTCCTATCCCAATTAATATTAAAATGTAAGAGTATCCAACTAACATCTAAAATCTTATGCTAATCAGAATTTCTAATAACTTTTTTAATATGTCTTGGTAACTAATAACACTTTCTACTCCTTTTCAACCATTTTGCTCACTTTAAGCTTTTGTGTTGTCTCTCGTCTGAAATCAAATTAAAATTCAATTTAGCATGTAATTATGACTTTTAGCAAATGCTCTTTCTAGACCAGCATGATTGATATGAATACTTTTATACATGGGATGTTGTCACATGCATATTTATTAAGCAGGTTTTGGTGTCTAAGGATAAGGCCAGAAAGGATAACAGCAAATTTATGCCAGCTGCCAGGTTTTATGCAAATTGTCAGTGGCTTCATTTTAAACTCAATTAAAAGCAAAAATATTAACTCAATAGCTTAAGATTGATAACTTTTTAAAGAGTTGGTGTTGCAGCTAAGGAACGACTGGTAAACACCCTGGAATTGTATGTCTCTAACGTTTTGGTAAAGTGTGAAAAATTAAAGTATCTGTCTTTTTGATAGAGCTTGTTAAATGGGTAGGCGGGACTCTCCGACTAGCAAGCTGATAGTTGGTACTCTTAAAGTGTGGCGTAAAAGTGTTGCATGTCTCTTGTTTGCTGCCACATGCAACCGTTTCGTATATGTATAAACAAAAAGTACATATATAATTATTCCTTGGCTGCCACTTCTCGTTTTGCCAGCAGCAGCAAGTCCCCGAAGTCTACTTAATTATATTGTCGTAACTTTAAATGTCATTTTGCCATTCTGTGTGCGTGTGTGAGTAAGAGAGAAAGTCATAGAGTCAAAGCCGTTGTTCAGAGTCGCCACTTGCAGAGACAAATCAGTCTGACGTACGTGGTCGTTGTGCCAGTCCACAGTCTAAGCAACAGCATTGAGATTCATGTGGCAGAGTCAGGCCTGTATAACGCGTGCCGTCTGACTGGCCTAATCCCGGGCTGCTCTTTCATCTTCAGTAAACGTGGAGAGTGAGAAGGAGAGTGAAGAAGGGTGGGTCAAGAAACTTAAAATCACAACTCTGGCATTTGTTTCATGATACACATTTGCCAGCTTCCGTTTCCTCTTTCCCCACTACACTTGCCTCTATGCGTGACACTCTGTGTGGCAATGGTAAGTCGTAAATATGTTGAGCACATAATTCATCTGGCCAGATAATGCAACAAAAGCTGCTAAATACGACAGGGAGCCCTCGTTCTCTCTCTCTCTCTTGTTGAGACCTTAAAATCGCATTATTATTTCGCTCATGTTACTTTTAGTCAGCGAATTCAACGCTCGACCAATTAAATGAGGAATACAATGGCTATGGGAAAACCCAGCTGACCAGTTTAAAGCAAGTTTCAATTGCAATTCATAGCAGACAGCTGTTTTTTTTATACGAAAATAATATAATATCTAAGTGATTATCGTTATACAGAAGTGAACTTAACCAGCTTTATAGGAAGATGAGCTAAGTGCGATGAAACTGTCTAATAGAACTTAATTGCAGCCATTTAGCAAGAAATCAAACAAGTTGTATGAATGTTTATGTTTGTTTTAAGGTCTGTGTGAACTTGCTTAAGTTAAAGTTTAATCAAACTTATTTGCAGACGGAAAAATATTAAAGGACAATATTTTAACACCTTAACAAAGAATATTGCTATTATAACATAACTTTTTGGCAGATGACTGATGAATTTAAGTAATTTAACTGATCGAACAACGCTTTTCAGGTTAAAAACCAGATTTGTACTAGGGGTCGACCCAGTTTATATATACTATATAGTTCTAAAAAGTTAAAAAAAATAGTATTCGATAATTTATACTTTAATTAAAAATCTCTATAATAATAGTTAATTAAGCTTAAGACTTAAAAAAATTCAAATTTTTCTACATGTATTAACTATTTTAAATTTCTTACAACGTTTTTTATGTACTATAACATTGAAAGTGCATTAAAAAGTCGCTTCGATTCAAGAAGTTCCCCAACTTGTTATGTGATATGCGCGCAGTCATGTTGAACGTGATTAGAATGTTTGATTAAAACTCTCTATATAGAATTATAAGCTAGCTACAAATAAATGTATGTACGACGACTATAAATATAGATTTAACGTTCTTGAACAAAAAAAAAAAAAAAACTCAAACAGAATATCATCTCAAACTTTTATCAACACTCAACTTGTAATGTGGTTATTGTTTTTGGTTTTTTGTTTTGCTTTTTATCGCAAAGCTGAGCGATGAGTTGCCGGCCTTGTCAAGAGTAGCTTGGGACTTGGAGAGCGTTGGAAATTAAAGCGCTTGCCCAGTTTCAAGTTGACAACTGAGTGAATTGCAATGCAAACATTGTCGAAGCGGAACATTTTTGTCGTGTTGCTGGCGCTGCAGTTGGTTGTTGCAGCATTGACCTTGGAGCAAGAGTCGCAGCAACATCATCGTGTCAAGCGCATTGTTGGTGGCAAGAGTGCAAAGGCGCCACCCGTTGATGATCCCGTTGTTTTTGCACGTGTCTTCGATCGAGATGTGCGAGTTGAAGGCTTTCGGAATACAAAAACCGGCATCTACAGCTTTCTGGGCATGAACTATGCCGAGCCACCAGTGGGTCAACTACGTTATTCGCGACCCGTCTACAAACGGTTAAGTGGCGATGTGAATGCTACGCTTCATGGACCACCCTGTATACAGCCGCATCCACAGCAACCGCAACGGATTGTTGGCGATGAGAATTGCCTGCTGGTTAACGTTTATACGCCACAGATGCCGGACGAGACGACAGGACTGCCGGTATTTGTATGGATACATCCGGGTGGCTTTCGTTACGGTTCCGCTGCTCAATACGATGCCACGCCGATGGCACAGCAGGGCGCCATTGTTGTTGCACCTCAATATCGTCTCGGTTCGCTGGGCATTCTGGGCGATGGCACCAAGGAGTTTGACGGCAATCTGGCCATGTTCGATTTAGCAACGGCATTGCGTTGGGTCACCGACTACATCTCAAACTTCGGTGGTGATCCCAAGAAGGTGCAGGCAATCGGACATGGTTCAGGTGCCGCAAGTGCCATGTATTTGTCCATGTCCCGGGCAGCAAGAAGTGCCGGCGATGTTCATGGTGTGGTGGCAATGTCGGGTACAGCTTTATCCCAATACGCCATGGATAAGGAGCCGGTTCAAAGTGTCCAAGAGGTGGCGAAAATTAATGGTTGTCCAACGGGTAATGAGCTGGAAATTGTCAAGTGCATGCGTGAGGTGAGTAATGGGAATGGGCACAGGGGATTGAATAGAGTCATTTGGAAAGCTATTTTAAATTTTTTAGAATCAATTTTCAATGCAGTTGACATTGGCATGTTAACATTGTGCTGTAGGGGAATTTTTCAGTTAGTTTATCTACCAATCTCTTCTTTTTCTCCCCCACCAGAAACCGGCCATGGAAATCATTAAGAATGACGATAAAGTACAAACGGAACGGTTGGCTGGCCGAGCTTTAGTTAAAGGTCTCACTGGAAATGTTGGCTTTCAGCCGCATCTCGAGGAAGAGGATGACAATCGATCCCTGCCCAGTCTACTAATCGGTGAGCCGGAACAGCAGCTGCGTAGTGGCAACTTCACTGCCATACCACTACTAACTGGAGTCGCCAAACACGAGACAGCCAACTCAGTAACAGTTGATACCATAAACAAGGTTTATGGTTCCGCTGAGATGTTCCTGGGTTCGTTGCAAGGTGCACTGAAACAGTTGACAGGTTTCTTGCGCATCGATCAGCTGACTGGAAATATTGCCAAGCCAGTGTTGCCGGGTTTGAGTGGACTACTGACGCCTACGTTGCAGGAAGTTTGGAAGGTGCCGCAGGCTTTGAATGTTGATCAAGTGCTGTCCAAGGTGGTGGAGTCCACCACAGATGTGTTGTTCAACTTGCCCGCCGTGTTGACCTCACAGGTCTGGTCTAAAGTGGCTCCTGCCTTTATGTACAGCTTCGAGTATAATGGCACCACTTCCAAGGGCATTAACTTTCTGCGTGGTCTGCCCATTGTTAGCGAAACATCGCAAGACAAGCCGGAGACAGTTGCCCATGGGGATGAGCTTGGCTATATGTTTGATGCGAATGATATATTTGGTATGCCTTTGTTGGAAACGCGTTTGAGCAGCCCGGAAGATCTGAAAGTTCGCAAGAATCTGATCGATATGCTGCTGCAGTTCGCCAACCAACAAGATAAGGATAAGGCTAAAAGCAACTCGGCTACCTCAAAGCTGTTCCAGAGCGTTACGGGTGGCGGCACACCGTTCATCAAGATCAACACCGAACTGGAAGCTGCCAGCGATTTTCGATTCTGTGAGCTGTCTGTGTTGGGTGCTTCACTATCGCCGCTTACCTCCACCAGCTGTGCGGCGTTGGGCAACGTTTTGGGTCAGCTGGGTGGCGGTCTGGGAGGCGTTGGACAAGCAGTGGGTGGCGTTGGTAATACACTAGGACTGGGAGGTGTCGGACAAACGCTGGGACTAGGTGGCGCCGGCAACCAAAATGGCAACAAACGACGAGGCGGTGGATTAGGTTTGGGTATTCTTTGAGTATTTTTCTTAATGCCTTTATCTACAAAATAAATGTTTAAAAAATTTATTTTAAGTCGAAATTCCATAAAATGAATTTCCGTACCATTCCCATTCAATTTTACGAAGTTCTCTCTTGTCCCTTTGAAATTCGTTATATGGAAGTTCGACTGTAATATTTAATCAGGTTTAAGTTCAGAACATCTTCTCGTCATGCTGTTACCGAGAGTTGAGAGTGGGTTGGGTAGGTTTTGTTGAATATTGAATGAAAGCTTTTCTGTATTGATATAAGCTGCTGGTTGCCATGACCCGTCGCTCAATTAGCACCAGCTCAAACACAGTTCACATAACTCGCTGACTGGCTTCTCTGTCTGACGCTAATCTCTCTATTGACTTTGTGGGGGGGCTGGCCGCAAAAGCGTCGTCGTCACTGAATTGTGCCGATAAGCAAATTTCCGGCTACCCGCGCACCAAAATTTTAAACAAAAGCAAAGTTTTAAAACTTGTGGGCAAATCCCAGAGCCTGCTTCCGGCAGCGGAGTGAGAAGCTGAAATCGTTGGCAGTGGCAACATAGCGCAAACAATGAGCATAAGCTTCAAGTGAAAGTTGTGAACAGTATAGCTGGGGGAGGAGTAGGAGCAGAGAGAGGCATAGACAGAGGCGTATTTGCCTTGTTGCCTTGGCGTCTTTTGTGTAAATTCCTTGCTATGAGCAAAGCCGGCTTACCTAGGAGCCGAGGCCAGACTCATTGTAACTGCTCTTTCATGTGATGTGGTATTAATACTATTATTAAAACTAATTTCATAAATTGAAGCTGCCCAAAAATGCCCATGCCCAGGCCAAAGCATTAATGCCTAGGCTCGGCCTTGCGAGAAACTCTGTCATTTGGACTTAAGTCCTACACAGTTGGCAATCAGTGTCAGAATACCATATTGGATTTCGTTTATGAGTGGAGATAAGGCTTTATAATAGAGAGTCATGCAAAGTTAATCAAAGCGAGAGTAATGATGAATTTGAAGGAAATGTTATGTTTAGTTACTTAACAGAATTTTTGATATATGCAAACTATCTTACAAGCTAACAATTCATGAAAATCTTTTTTTCTTGTTTTTCTTTTACCAATTCATTTCAATTAAAAAACGTTGATGTATTAATCATTTGGCGAAAGTCCTTTAAGTTTTGCCAACTGCGCGACATCTGTGGCAATATTTATGGGCCATTTGGATGGGCTTAAAAGTAGAAACTTTACAATAATTAATTAGAGTCCGAGCCTTGTTTGCCGGATGACAAATGATAATTATAATTCTAAGTAAGTAGTTGGCCAGGCTGGGCTGCAGCTATCATAAATACTTGAAGCACTTTTAATGATGGTCATAAAAATTAACGAATGCGAAACGTAAAAATCGCAAATGGCATAGAAAACTTTAGGTATGATTTTTTGGGGGAAAAATGCCTTAATAAATGATGAGAGACAATGATGGGATGTAATCAAAGCAAGCAGTTAGCTAACCTATAAAACTACTGTAGATAATCAGCTAGCTTTCCCTTCAATTCGCCGTCCTTTCAGGCTCATTCAGTTCATTATGGAGCTGTTTACCTGGGCGTACCTCAATTGAGCATAAATCACGACGAGTTCGTTTTATGGCTAAAGTGTCGCCCAATTTCCAATGCAATTTGCCCAGCCAAAAAGTTTTTTCCTTGCGTTAGTTTCCGTTTGAAAGGGGCGACTTCTCCCTTTGCCCCTCCTCCTCCTCCTGCTCCTCCTCTCTTGTACGCAATTTTTCTTCATTAATGTGTAGTTACGCAATTTCCGCAAAAACTTTTCTAACTTTGCGTTAATTTTGGCCAATTCAGTAGCCGGTAATACGTACGCTTGTTCCATACTTACTAGTCCCCCCCGCCTCACTAGTCTGGCTGCTGCTGCTGCTCATCAACCCTCAGTTTTGTCTCTGGTTTTATTCGCATTGTTGTTATGTCGTTTTGCGGTTCGAGCCCGGCCTATTTCGAGTCTTTTGCCAAATTAGTTCCGCCCCTCGATTTATATTGTCATTTCGTGCGTTTCGATTGTGTAGAGCAATTTCATAGTCACTGTGTTGTCGTCAGTCCTCTGCTATAATAGTAGTCAATTTTTGCCTATTTGATTCTAAAAGCTGTCTCCCTCATCTCCCCTCCCAATCGCACTTCCATACTTCTTTGGTTTTGGTTGTCATTTCATCAATTCTGGAGCAGAAGTTACGGCATTGCGGCGTGTTTTAGTCTCAAAATAGATGTGTTTACCCATATGGAATACGCACACAAGTGAGAGTGCGAGTACTCTCTGTGTATGTGTGTGTGTGTCTCTGCATCCAGGCGCATAAATTAGGCTAGTCATTTGCTGTTAATAGTTTGCAGCAGCTGCTTCTGGCCCGGTTTTAGTCATGTTGTTGATTTTACATGTAGTACTTGTTGTTGACGTTGGGAAATTACTTTGTTCCATTCCAAAAAAATTTGTCGCTCAAAGTTTAATGTAAATTGGAAAATGAAGTTGTGTTTTCGTTTTGAAAAACCAATTACTTAAATGAAATTGTAAAACCAAGAGGACTTTTTCATATTGCTCGTCAAGCTTGTAGTTGTTGAGTTTGAAGTTATATTATGAAATGTTGGACTTGATTTTGGAACTATTCAGAAATCTGCATAAACTTACTAATGTACATTTTTAACCTGACATTACTTTGTCGAGCAAGATCATTGTTATCATGGTTTGATTACAAAATTGAACACTTAAAAGATCAAAAGTTAATTTTGGATCAAAATCTATTGCTTAAGATAATAAATCTTCATAATTTTCCATCTAAATATTTCACCCTGAAGTTATTTGAGCATAAGCTTAAGCTTTCCACTGCTATATATTGCTGCTTTGTATTGAAACCAAATGAAAAATTGAATTTTAAACCCTTTTGGGAACTAAATTTCAATCAAACTGAAACCTAATTAGCTCTATTCTAATTTTCGATTATTTGCAATTAGCTGATCAATATGAGCTTATTGCTTTAAACTGACAAGGACTTTTTTGATATTTACTATGGACGAATTTTGAATGAAAGAATTAATCTGCTCAATGTGATGCAGGCAGGCAGGTTGCCAAACAGGTCCAACAACAATACAGATCCAGCAACAATTGGTCTAATCCAAATAATGGAATTTCGTATGTGTGTGAGTGTGTGTGCGTGTGTGTATGCCTGGGCCTGTCTGTCAGGCTTGCATATTGCAAGGGATAGGCAAAATGATATACCAGTGGAGTGTGGGAGGTATGAGGGTGGACTGCCGTCATGCCGCTGTCAGGCTCAATTTTGGGTAAAGCCACTTGGCCATTGTTTGAGTTTTTGACATAAACAAAAATCTACTTTTCTATGGCCTCAATCTAAAGGCTCTCAATTCGTGTGGGCTTGCGTGTGTGTGTGTGTGAGACAGGTCCCTCTTTTCTCTAATGTGAAGTTGGTTGGCACAGTGTTTTCGGAATTATGATGTCTTTGTTGTTGGACTGCACTTGGCCCACGCTTTGACAATGTCAATTGCAGCCCTGACAAATTCAAAGACTCTCCGGAATTGAATGTGGGACGTGAATGGATGGCTAGATGGATGGGTGGGTTGGATTGTGTGAGTGTTCCTTGACTGCGCATGAAGCTATCAGTCTCTAATTATAATTGATTATAATAATTAGTATTGATTGCAGTGCAGCACGCACAATACTATAAACTATATGAGCACGTCATAATTTAGTCCAGTTTTCTTTTCGGTTAGTTCAAATGTTAACAGTTTTGACCTCCTCCCCAGCCCCAGACACGCAGAACACAGTTTAATAAATAGTTGATTTTGTATTTGTCAGCAACACCTTTTGAGGCAATTGTCATAGACACTAATTAACTGCACGCAATTGGCTTGCGGGCCAAGAGTTTATCGATTGCCGCTGTTCGAGTCGACGCCATTAAGTATTCTATGACTTATTTATGTCCGATTGATTGTGTTTGACATCTGCTGGCAATTGACACATTTTGCAAAAACAAAAACTAAAAAGCGTGCCACAAGGAGGTACTTTCAACCTTCGTTTTACCCCCCCAAGCAATACTGGACATGCACTTTATTTCATTACTATTTTATTATTTATTTTCAATTTGTTATATTTACCAGAATTCAATATTGTTTAAATGAATTGCCAATTGCTTAAAAGGGAGGCAAGTGAGGTAAATTTCGAAAAGAAAAGCTATTGCTTAGTTAAATAAAAAATAAATTATGCAAGTTAACAGAGTAAGTAAATGTTCTTCGATCTTTTTGAAAACTGTAAGGAACATAAGAACATCTAAATACCGATTTAGTTATTTTCAAACTTCAACGTTCAAAGTTCATATCTTTGTTACTTTTGAGTAACAACACTTAACACTTAACAATTGTAATGAAATTACGTAATGGCAAATATAAACTAGCTAACTGAGTGTTTGTCAGCTTCTATTCAATGCCAAACAATAGATTTCGAGCACCTTTTATGTTCTTCATGGCAAACGGAAGTACTAAATCTGCCATAAAGTCAACTTTAAAAAGCTCTTGAGTTGTTGCATTTCATGTTGCCAAAAAAGCGAAACAAAAACCAACGCGTTATATGCGATTTTTACAAGCGCAGCGGGAGCTGTGAATATGAACTTCACTTTACCCTCAACTTGCAACACACCAACCAGACCCAACCAAAAAGTTAACGGGTAGTGCTGTTTATATGGCTGCTGTGCTGCTGTTGCAATCAGTAATGGGAATGGGAGATGCTGGTTGTGTAAGGGGGATGAAGTGCATTGGAATGTGTGGCAGCTGCAATTGTGCGGCAATAAATTATTGTGCAACACGCAGACGGCGGTCTCACTGACTTTGCCGTCTGACTGTGCAACTGCTCGACTCGTGAGTGAGTGGCAGTCACAGTTCTGCATTTTCGGGGGCGAGTCTGGAGAAGGTGTCTGGGCGTGGGCATTGGCATGGGCATGGTAATGAATGCTACGAAAATTTTTAACAATTTTTTAACTTAAAAATTACGACAGCGCTGACAATTTGCCATGAATACATGCGAAGGAAAAGCGAAAAAAAAACGGATGCGAGAAGGACGACGCATTTGAAGCAATGCTGACTTTGCTGATTCACAGGCAGACTCTCAGGGAGGTGGGGCGGGGGGTTAGAGTTGTGACTGCTGACTGTTGGATTTTGGTTTTGCTTTTGTTACACCCATTTGATGTACCTTCCAATTTGCATGTGTGTGTGTGTTTGTGTATGTTTGTGTCTGCTGGCAGTGCAATATTTTACTTTGCCAAATGTAAGGAAAGGTCTGAGGGGGGCAACAGTGCTGGTGGCGGGTGCTCATTTGTCAAATGTCACGACTTGATGATGCAATTGTTGTTGTTGTCGTCATTTAGTTGGGCATGCAAATTTATGGCCTTGTTGCAACTGTTATTTATACGCATTTTTTCGAATGTGTATGAACGCGCCTTTCTTTCTTTCTCCCATTTATGGCTTATTTACGCATCCTTAAAACAAAAACTCTGTCAACTGTCTGTCAAACAACACAAAAATTGAGACTGACAGCGAAATCTTCCGTTAGTCTTTCGCTACCTGAACGTAACTTAAGTAATCATATCGTATTGCCAACAAGGGTTAGTTACCAAAGAATAACACTTAAAGATGTGCACACCACCACCACCACCACCATATAGCACCATCACCATCACTACCACCCTCTAACCTTAGCACAACACGGCAAACATCAAACAACCCCAGCTGCAATGTCAACCTGTGTGGCAGGAGGAGCAGATGGAATGGAGTTGCGGTGTGGGTGGTGCAAAAACTTCCTCCTCAACTGCCAATACAATTTATGCGTTTTTAAAGACTTCTGCTTCAAGTCACAGCGGCTGTGTTTATGTTTTTTTTTCTTTTTTCTAGCTTTACGTGGATTTATTGATACCCTAACGAAGGGTATTCTCAAAATGTTATGAATCTTAAAGAATTTTGGATAATATTATAAATTTTTTGTACAAATGGAAATGGAAACTTATCTATTATCGATTTTCAGCTTTTTTTAATATAATGTAAGCGTATTAAAAGCTTGCCATTATCCTCA
The DNA here is from genome assembly GCA_018901835.1 of Scaptomyza graminum. Lineage (NCBI taxonomy): Eukaryota > Metazoa > Arthropoda > Insecta > Diptera > Drosophilidae > Scaptomyza > Scaptomyza graminum. The sequence goes on from JAEIFL010000002.1 coordinate 10,714,202, forward strand.
GGTGACTTTATTTATTTTTCTTTTTGCTATGCAATTTTGGTTTAACGCTCGTCTGCATTTCGGCTGTGGCCCTAAGAAAATATTATTCTTTAATTTCTGCGCTACTGCATTTTGTTGACATTCAGTTAGTTCGCATTGGTTTCGCTCTTCTCTCTTTTTGCCTTTTTTTTCGTACAACCATTTCCCAGCCAAAAGGCATAAATATACAATGCAGTTCTTTTTTGTGTATGTGTTGGGTTGTTGCAGCTACCTATGAGTTACCGTTGGTTTAGCCTTTGGCCCAGCAACTGCTTACAAAACTTTCGATTGCTTATTTTTATGAGTTTGCTAGCGAAAATTTGAAAAGAAAAAAATTGGTGCATAAGTTTGGGCGCCATTGCCATAACTTTACAATTGGCGCGCAAAGTTTGCCTTTACTATCATGTAAGAATCTTTATTCTTATTATTATTTTTATTCCTTTTTGCTGGCTTCTCAAGCTGTTTAATTGTCAGGGAAATTTCTTGGTTCATTGAATTCCGTTTGGCTGAGCAAACTTTGCTACCTCTTGCAGATAAATTTAGCCATAAATCTTGCCAAAGTTGAAAAAGAATAATTTGAAAGAACGCTTTTTACATAATTGTGAGGCATGTGCCATAAATTAATGCATAATTTTTCTTTACGACTAATGTGAAAGCTGGTTTAAAAGTGAATTGTGTGTGGAATGTGTTCAAAAATGCATCTACAATTGCTCGCTAAGCACATAAAGTCTGTGAGAAGAATCCCTGTTATGTCGTTACGTGTAAATATTTTGCCAGACTGCCGAGCATTAATCATATTAAGCTCGGGTTTTTTTCCTTGATTTTTTTTTTGGTTTTGTGTGCCGTCATACAGTGCGTATGATTATTACCACTATTATTAATATTATCATGTGCTTGACTGCGAACGCTCGCGGCTTGTTTTGTGCTTTGGCTCTTTTGGCTCGTTGCCATCATCGTCATTGCAATTATTTAAAAAATCAAAGCACGTGCGCGCTGTGCTTTTATGCGCTTACGTGTGTGTGTATGTGCTACACTAAAATGCTTTGAGCCGCCTCGCTTATTACACCAATATACACACACACACGAATAAAGGAAAGCACATTCACAAAAGACACACACACAAGCAATGCGCAGTTGTTGACAGCTTCAAGTTGTGTGTAGACTTTGGTTTTGTAAAGTCAGCTTGGAATGAACTTAAAGGTGGTTGGATCGTGTCATAAAAATATAGTTGTGTGAGGCTTTAAGATAAGCATTTTATGAGCAAAGAGAGTACGTGTTTAATGTTTTAAAAAAGATGGTGAAGCTTATATCTTGAGATTTTTGAATTATATGTCTAAGCAAATTATGATAAAAGCTACGCCAAGAATAGTTTACGCATTGTGCTTAAACAACAATAAAGTAGGTAGAAGTTTTATTATGTGTTTTATAATTCTTTTTCATTGCATTCATTTCATAAAGTTCACATACCTTGGCAACATGTTTTTGTTTAATCCTTGTTTTTAATTTTCTCAATTTTACATTTAAAACTTTTCTAAAAGTTTCACGCGCCCCTTGCTGAATTCACTTGTTGTTTAACGACTAGACATTAGAAATATAAAGATAACAATTTTTAATTTCCCAATGCGCTCATCTCGTAGCGTCTGAAAGCCCAAGGATCCCTCCATTAGCATATGAACTGCAAAATGCAGACATAAACAAAAGTTTTTTCGGTTGTTAATCCACACTCTTGCCGCTTGCTAATGAAATATCCATTTGCCCCACACATGCCTTTGACAGCAGCATCTTGTTGAGTAGCTGTCAGTTGTCGGTTTATATATAGCTGATGTGTATATAGAGGAGCTTATGTCTTGTCGGAATGACTGGGTGCAACTTTTGCGGCAGCGGTTTTAATTTAAATTGACAACATCAAGCAGTTAAGTACTTGCAGCGACATTTTAATAGCTTGTAAGCCCCGGGAGTAACAACAACAGTGCTCAGCAAAAAAAAGGCGAGAAGTACAAGAACGGGGGGCTACGACGACGCACAAAAAAAGACGCAACGGCACAAGCTAAAGGAAATAAATACAACGGACTCTTATTTACATATTCCCAAACGTAAATACGCGCCATTTTTATTTGCCCGACTGGTTTTTTATATTTGGGCACTCAACGGATCCAACGAATCCGATGTAGTCCTGTCTCCATTTGTGTTATTTTTTTTGCAGTGTGTTTGGTTTGCCCCTTGCTTTTCATTTTATTTTAAAGAAAAATTTGCATAAAGTGAAAACAAGCATTTTAATTTCACTCGACGTAGTCAAAAAACTGAAATGTACGATTGCATATAGGAGTAGGTAGTAAACGTTAGCATTTACCGGCTCCCCCCGTTTACCCCATCCCAAATATCACTTCACTTCTGTCCCGGTGTGACCAGCAACTCCCACGAGCAGTAAAAACTTTTGCGAGACGAAATCCATAGCAAAACACGAGCATTGAGCTATCAATGGCATAACGAAGTGTTAATGTCCTTATTAACAATAAAATTAATTTTTAAAGCATAGCTGCATATACAAATCGTTAAAAATTAATAAATTAAATATGAGTATTTAAAAATGTCTTCCAAGCAAAATAAATACATTTTTTTTTCCAATGCACTCTTATCAAGGAAAATAAAAAAAGATAAACAAATTTAGTTTAGTTTTTTTTGTAAACGTTGGTGAACCAAATGTAATTTTCCTGTGCTTCACAAATTGTATGACAAAACTAAGCAACCCTTTGTGAGAGTATAAATAAAACTAGGCGGGGGGAAGTTTGCGTCAGCAGTCGTAATTGTTGGGGACCTGTAAAAAAGCGCAATGCCCACAGACAAAACAAACCAATTTAAATTAGACTACCCGCTGGGCTGTTGGTTTCTCTTCAACTCCCCCCCCCCCACTCTCCCACTCCTGCACGGGCTAATATTTGGGGAAAAGTGTTGAAACTTTTCGGTGAGCTCCAACTTTTGACATTCGCAATGCACTAAATGTAAATGCCTGAATTGAGGGGAAAAGTTGAAGGCTGAAGGGAGTTCATGATAAATGTGCATTTTATTTTAAACGAAAATGGGGCAGGGGAAGGGAAGGGGGAAGGAATATGCTTTGTGGCATTCACGTAGTCTATGAGGTGCCATTATGAAAACAATTTCAACAGATAACCGCAACCAAAACTTGAATTTGCCCAACATTTGCTCATTTAGTTGAGTAAAGCTCGAGAACATTATTTGAAATGGGACACATGCCACGTTGGCAGTTTAATATAATTTAAACCTAAACACATACCAAAAGTCACTTTCTGTGAGTGTGTGTGTGTGTGCCTGTCAGGGGGTTATTTGTGTGCGGCTGTCAAGTAGCCAGCCGTCTGCCTTTTGACGCTGCGTCCCATAAATTACCAAGCACTTGGCAAAGCAGCAGCAGCAGAATCGGCAACAGCATCTTCCCAATTTGGTTAGTAATTTGCCTGAGCGCTGGGCCGGCCCCGGGCTCAGCTCAAAACACAAAACTATTAAGTGGGCATAAAACTCTCTGGATATGTGAATTAGGGTTTGGGAGCAGCGGTCGCCACAAAAGTCGCCAGAAAAAAAACCCAAAATTGAAGTACCATCCACAAATGGCAGACAGTCCTACGACAAGAGCTACAACTCAAGTAGTTAGTCCACTTGATGTTCATTTAGCAACCCCTGAAAAAGTATATATGAACAAACAAAAAATAATGCAAACTTCAACAAAAGATTTTGCAAATATTAGCATAAAAAGTAATAAATAGTGTACGATATTATGATAGGTTAATGATATATTAAACTGAACACAAATTAACATACTTAAAACAATAAAGAATAGTAATATTTAAGTTTGAATGAAAAGGTTTATCTTATGCCATCTATAAGGGAGGAAAAAGTATGATTTCTCTTTAACTTATTTTTTTTAATAAACTGAAAATATTAATGAATTAATTTTCAAATACATTCCATTTGATGTGACATCCTTTTGAAAAGTACATACAGGGTATCATTCAATCAACTATTACATATATTTTTTTGATTCAACATCGACGAACGTGATGCATGTTAATGACAATTTTCCAGTTTATTGGCAACTTATTTCGCACTGATTTCAATAAATTTACTTTTAATTGCTTGATTCGTGTTCGTTCTTTTTACTGTTTGGTATGCTGTTGTTGTTTTTATTTTTTTATCACAATTTATTGGCTTAATTGACGAAACAAAATGAATGCCATGAAAATCGTGGCCAATCGGTTGGTTGATTCATTTGCTTTAGCTGTTTGCGGGGCCAGCATATGCCTCGATGCCTGGCAAATGTGCATTTTCTGTTTCCTTTTTTTTAATTGGACGCCGGTAAATCGAACTGTCACATAAATAAAATATAACAAATAGAATCAAGCATTTATTTGGATTGAAGAAACAACAAACAGTACAAAAGGAAACAGCGAAAAAAAATACTGGGACCAGAAAACAAAGTTTGTGGCAGCTTTCAAAAACTTTTTGTAAAAGACATTTTCAAGTGGAAAGTTTTTTTGTGTTGTTGTTCGATACCCTGTGCCTATTAAAAATGGGCTGTAGGGTACACTGATGCCACGTAAAAGTGAGTAACAAGTAGATGAATGCATTACCGATAACGAAATGTCAAGAAGAAATATCAACTTTTAAATCTACTTGACAAAATACCTGAGTCTCCGAGGGTATTACTTAGTCGGGCACTAAAGCATTCTTGATTGGTGCTAGTCAAGTGAAAATCTCCTGGGGCCGGGACACTGGCTAAATTGTTTCAACTCTACTCTACGGTAGGTTTGAGACAAGAGTCAAGCATCCCCTGGTTATTCTAAGAGTGCCAGCATTTAGCGCGGGTGTTCCCTTTTTTTGGGGGTAGCAGTTCAAGGGTGTGTGTGTGTATGGGTGTGCGCAGATTTCGAGGTCTAAAAAGTCAATCACAATTCCCAGTGCAATCACAAGACGTCGTATTAATATTTAAAGAGGTCATCGGAATTGGTTTCAGCTTCACCCCGTACATATACAATGTGCCACAATTACACACACACGCGTACACCCAATACCTGCAACAAGGCAGATAAGATGCTTGGAAACTTGTAGCAATTTGTGGCCTGCAATATTTTCCACTTATTTGACGATTTGTTGCAGTTAAGTGGCTCAGTGGCTGAGTGGTTCTCAACGCAACCCCAATGTATGAACATACAACATACAGATTGTATCTTTTGCCTTTGTCCTTTCTTTATGTCTAGCAATTTGGTTTTGTTTTTATGATTTGCAGCCGCATTTTATGATCTGACATCGTTGCATTCTTAATGCCAGATTGAAAAGACATTTGCATTTGCTCTGTTTGCTATTTATGCTTTTCCACTTTTCTGATTTTACTTGTTCAATGACAGCTCTGTGTTTTTTTTGTCTGCCGACTGTCTGGACTAAAAGTTGTTGTTTAACACCAATCTCCAACCCTCGAGTCTGAAAGTGAAAACTTTCGCTTTTGGCGCATTCTTCAAGTTGCGGCTATTCAATTACATTCTGTTGCAATCAATCACACTCAAAGTTCAACAGTCTATTTTTTTACATTTCCACTTGGGAAAACCTTCTTGCAGCCGCCATTCACTTGAAACAGTGTGTGTGTTGAGTGTATTTGCATTATAACTGTGAGTACATTTGAGTAGTTTTCACATACAAGTAGTTTCAATAGTTTGCAAGTGCAGAAATTTCAGTAAAGTCACTTATTAAAGATGAAAAATGGATACCGAAAATGAAAAAATAAAAATATATTTTTAAAAAAATTTTTTGTAGCAAGTATTTTAGAAATTATCTGTTTTCATAAGAACATCTTCTTAAAATTCCATCATAACTTGTTTCACTTCCGTTTGCCGTTAATTATATAAGTTCACAATAATTTGAGTTGGTTAATTTTCTTTAAAAAGAAACAGACAAGTTTCACATAATTTGTTAAGCCCAGCTCGACTTAATTTGAATGCCAACTTTTAATTCGGCAAACACCAAATGAATAAAATAAAATTATGCCAAAAAAAAAAAACAAACCAAACAAATAAAATGCAAAAGAAAAGCAAAGCAAAACGAATTAACACTTTTGCCAAGCCCGCTGAAAGCTTTGGAATTCCAGTGGCGTTTGGTTAGTTGCTCTCAAAGCTCAGGATCCGAGTTGGAACCCTTACCCTTGGCAAATTTTGATAGCCCGCAGAGTAAGTTTTAAGGGAGGCGAGGGGTTGAAGCCCGTAGGGTGCTGCGAATCCGGAACTTCCGTGCCATGCTCAAGTTCTGTGCCGCTGGCTGTGAGCACAAAGTGCTGGGACTCCGAAGGTGAGGAAAATAAGTAAAGCGAGCGAGGTTTTGGTTGCAAAAATAAATTTGTATTGTTTTTGTTTTTGTTTCTGTTGTAGTTGTTTTTGTTTATGTCTGGTGTGTGTGTGTGTGTGGGTTGTTGCTGCTGCTGGAACTGCTTTTGTTGTTCTGGCGCGCCAAAGAGCAAACACAGTGAGCGCAAAAACCGCAGCCACTAAATGCATTAAAAGCCAGGCTCCATGAAATGGAGGCGTTGCAAATTGTGGCCTCTGTGTGTGAGTTGCTGCTACTTGGTTAAGGAGGGGTAAGAGCTGCTTTACGCAGGGAGGGACGGAGGGAGGTGTGTGTGGATGTGTGTGGTGTTTGTGCTGCGGTAATATTGTAACGGCTTTTGTATGTCTCGCTGCCAAGTTTCGAGTTTGGCATTGTTTTCCTGCACGGATATCCTTAATGAGTGAAAACTGGGCTAAGGCTCGACGCTCTTGAGTCTGCAACATACTTCGGCAACAGCAGCAATCATAATTATGCCCTCCACCCACATCCACTCCCCCTCTCCCATTTACTTAGCTGACAGAAACACACTCGACACTCGACACCCGACAACGGCTCACACTTGAGTTTTTGCTAAGGTCCTTTTGCAACTCTGACCACATGGGCACATAAATCTTGGACGGGCCACCTACTGTGTTACGCTTGTGTAATTATCGTTGTGATCACTTTTCAACGTAGTGCGAAAAACTTTTGTATTAAAAGTAAACTTATGACAGGCCAAGCACTAACAGAGACAAGCAGGACACAGTATACACACACGGTATATATACTATATACACATTCGCCTCTGGCCATTGTCAAATGTAATTTATCATTCAGTCAGCGTACTTCGATTGCAGTTTATCATCCACCCCCCATCAGTCGCCCGCCCACCCCCATCCAGTCGCTATCATGTCGAGAACTTACTTAACTGGGTCGTCTGTACTGTAATTTTTTTCTCTATCACCATCTCTATCGCCCTTGCACCCCTCGGTTGAAAGAAAGCAAAAGCTGGCATGAAGGAGAATGGAAGAACGAATGGAAAATCAGTTCCTGACCTCAGGTTGTTATTTTTTCTTGCCAAGCGCACTTTAAAGCACATTTGAGGGAGTATTGCGAGAGGGGGTGGCAGTTCTCTTGGTAAAATAGCAATTAATGTGGATTTGAAGCGTTCTACCTGCAATAATCGGAAATAATTGAAGGAAAAAAATATAAAAGAGATAGCAAAAAAAAGAGGAAAACAGGAAAAAGAAATAAACCCTCAGCATTGTGCATAGTTCATGAAGCTCTTTGAAGGATGTTTGAACGTGTAATTTGTAACATTTTAATTGTTGTTTACGTAGCTGCAAGCTAAAACGACAACAGGGGCTGCTGGCCAAGAAGAGAACTCTGTTTGCGCTTGCAGGCTTGAGTTGGAGAATTTTAAATGCAACCACAAGAACCGCTGGGGCTAATTTCGATTTGCGGTTTCATGTAGATGACATAATGTTAATGACATTAGTTTCCAATTAACTGGGCCAATTATGTGGCATTGCAGTGCCTAATCAAATGCATTTGAAGTTGAAATGACAACACAATTCAGTTGTGACTGAAGATATGAGTTGTTATGATAGTTTAGTAATATTCAAAAGTTTTCTTGATTATAACAAAATTCGTGGAATAAAAATATATCAGTGTCAATAAAGAATTAACATTCTGCAAGTACTTTTAGGCTCAAACACAACAACAAAAATCAGCTAACAAATATTTGCAATATATTACAAAGTCATAAAACAACTTAATTTCCAATAAGTTTTTATTTTATTTTTTTTTTTATCCAAATTCATTCCATCAAGTTAAGTTATTTCAGCTCATGCTACAAAAATGCATTGGTATTTAACGGTTTTTTCAGCCCGCATATTTTTGAAAATTCCACTCGTTACTTTATCCATAACTTCCAAACATTCTCTCAGTGGCTGAGCAGCAACTTCTCTCATTATCTCTCTCTCTTACATCGCAATGTGTAAGCGCCAGGAGCACCGGAATTTGTACAACTCCGAAAAATTTCAAGAAACTCTGCATTAATGCGCAGACTCAACATTTACCGGCAGAATTCAGCAACAAATGTTGTTTATGCTACGAAGTTGATAATAAACAAAACGAAACGTGGCTTAAAGCACTAAAATCTATGATAAGAGACTTGATTTTAAATATTATTTAAAGTTTTTAAATTTTCAGATATGGAATTTATGTAAAGAAATAAAAGCACTGTCATACCTTATATAATATATGTTAAGAGTGAAAATAATTTACTTACAAAGAAAAGTAAATTTAATCAAACAATTTACTTAAGAACTTGACCAGCTATACATAGGTACTAGTAGAGTAGTTAAGAGGCAACCGAACAGCTGATTTGTGTGCCTGCAGGAATTTCGCTCGCACTCCGAATTTCGTAATGCACACGAAGCTGTCCTGAAACGAAGTTACGAGCTCGCAAAACGCACGATGAGACAAAACTCACCACTTTTATGGGTTGTGGGTGTTTCAATGGGGGGTAAGGCATGGCATAGCTGTAAACTGTTGGTTCGTTGGCGTTCAGTTGAGTTTTGGTTACTGCCGCCAACGGTTAACGGTTTAAGGCGAGCTACGCGTCACGGCATTGTCACATTGCCACTTGCCACAGTCGCAGTTGCAGCGGCACAACGAAAATAATAATAAAATAAAAACATAAACAAACAGTTTTTGGCACAGCGAAGAACAACTTTTTTGGCAAACCGGTGCGCGGAAGTGTTGCAAGCGCCAAGTTGCACACATTGTGTTGATTTTAATTATTTAATTGCGAGGCGTCGCAAACATGCGAAACTCAAGTGGCCATCAGGTGGTGGCAGGAACCGCAGCGACGCTGATGCGCCGCAAGATTTTGGTGGCAAACGGAAACGCAAAAGCAAACGGAAGCGGAAGCATTTAAGCAAAGTGCCTGCTTTCAGTCTCTCCCTTCCCCACGCTCACAAGCACACTATGTGTGTGCTCTTGTGGTGTGTTTGTGTGTGTGCGAGTAAGAAATGATTGTGAAGCCGGTTGGGCCAAGCCATAGTTGCATCTGAAAACTTGCAATAAAAATTGAATACGAATACTTAAAAAAAAAAAATTAAATTGAAGTAAAAAGTAAGAAAGGAGAAAAACCTCAGTGCAGCTGCACATCCTTGCGATCCTTTTGTGCCTGTGTCTATGTGTGTGTGTGTTTGTGAGTGTGGCGAGCAAATAAATGCTTTTGCAACGCTTTTTTAGCCATTTTATCTCAAGTCGAAAGTACTGTAAAAAATTGTAAAATGGATTTACGTTTCGTATTCATCGTTTTCCTGCTGAAGTGGACGTATGCACAAGGTAAGACCCATGTTTTGAGTCCATCTAGTTATACATTCGTATTCGTATTCGCTTTCAGTTTGTGTGTTTGTATTTGCTTGGGCATTCTGTTTGTACAACTGCTGCTCCCGCTGCCGCTGCTGAAGTGCATTTGTTCAAGTGCCCCTGCTGCAATTGCAAATATGTATATGCCATAGAAAATGTTGCCTCAGAGCTTAACGTTATATATATATACGAGTATTTTGAATACTTACACATATGTTTATATCCTCAAATACTCTGTGTGGCACAGTAATGAGGTGCATTTAGCTGAGGTAACAGAGCGACTGCAGTCGACTGACCCCCTGGTGTATGTAGTAAAAATGTGTGTGTTTATTTTTTGCACTTATCGTCGTTTTTGTGGTAAAAGTTTGTAGTGCACGCCTCACAATCCAAAAAGAAACTTTTGAATACAAATACCAGTGGTATTTTTTTTTATTATTATTATTGATGTTGGATTCACAGGTGAAATGTGAAAGGCGAAAGGTGTTGCCGCCAAGTACCAACAGTCGAATGTGTTTTCAAGTATTTGTATCAGATACTATTACAAAATTGTAAACAAATTTATTGAGATTTTATTTTTGTTGAAGTAGTTTTCAGAATCTTTTCATGCTCTGTAACCTTTAACGAAACTTATTCAATCAAGAGATAGAAAACCGTTTAACAATTTTCCAAATTCAATTTTACTTAAAGAATTTTACAAGTTTAATAAATTTTTACCAAACAGTAATTACTTAACAACCTCCGGCAAACAATCAACTAAAACCACTTAGATGAATTTTTTCTTATTTATCGGAGAGAAAGTATTTAAGTTTTGTGGCAAGTTATGAGTTAATGTATCGATTAGCTGCCGTCTACTTAGAAAATATCTCATAGCTAAGTTTCGTTTAACATTCATTTACTTGCTCGCTCAAATAAACTTATTTGCTTGGATTTCATACGAAAAACTTTTGCCAGCCACAAAACAATTTCCGTACTCAGTTTTCTGATGTTTTCCACGCCTCCCCCCTCAAAGTCACTGCCTAACAACTCAAACAAATTAGGCAAAAAAAGGGCAAAAGAAATACGAATGCGGCCAAGAAACAAGCAGCCAGCCATAGTAAGCTTTGGAGCCAGAGGGCAAACCAAATTATGAATGAGTTTCTTGTTGCTTTCGGATCTTGTTTGGCTGTTGCATAAAATATGCGCATTTAATAAGCTACCAAAATGAATACATATACAGCTCTTGTCTACCCGAGATAGCAATAAGAGGAGCATGTAAATATGACCCTGCAAAATGGAGTGAACCGAACTGAATCCAACTGAACCAAAATGGTATTCAACGGAAACGAAGCGACATTAAACAGAAGCGTTTTACCGCACATTGTTGCAATCGTATCGCAAAATAATATTGATATAAATATTAATGTAGATTTTAATACCCTGTGGCCTTTAAAAATGCTAACTAAAACCATCCGGATTTAATTACGATCCTATGAGAACAAACCTAACTAAATTTGACGTGCAGCCGCGTTCTAAGTTTTTCCATACATAAGTTTATTATAGTTGTAAAGTTCAAGCTCAAACTATCTACAGAGTATTTGCGAGTCGATTAAACTTGTTGCCATTCTAGCATTCTTTGCTTATTCTCTTTTATTATGTTGTAGTTTCATGCATGTAAACGTATTCAATTGAATAATATCCTGTCATTTTGTTGGGCAGCTTCCTGTTCAGCTTGTTTGGCATGTCAAAATTTTTATCAGCGCTACGTAAAATTCGCCATGAAGCAGTAAATAAATAAATCCCAGTGCAAAAGAAAAAACAACAGCAGACACATACACACACTCACACACAGACAGCTATACACGCTTGCGCTTCGAAGTATGCAATAAATTGTTGTTTGGGGCGAGGATTGGCAAATTTATTGGCATTTTAGTGGCGGCAACTCGCACGGCTGTAACATCAAATAAAACAAATTAAATACTCTTTGCTTTTTTTGTGAGAAACTTTTTTGTACATGTATTTTGTTTTGTTTTGAATGATTTGGTTGTGAACAAAAGTTTGTTTTTGGCTCGCTCGCATTTTCTTTTGCTTAATTTATAAATTATTCATTTGGCAGCGTTGGCTGCCATTGGGCCAATTATCATTTTCATTGCATGCTAAACTCAGTTTCACCGTTCACAGTTGTCTTTTGCAAGTTGCACCCCTTGGAAAGAAGTAGGCAACGTCAAAAGCAAAACAAACACGCATACGCCCGCTTGGCCCAGGCAAAATTAATTTCCATGTGAGTGTGTGCGTGTGTGGTTGTGTGTATTTCTCTTTTCGTGTATTAATGTTTTTTGTTGCTTTTGCCGCTGCCGTATTGTGGCTTGCGGCCAAAAGCGGTGGGCATAAATTTATTTGGCAAAAACTTTCGCAGACCGGAATATTAATGAGTATTTAACCTAAATTGTTGCCTTTGATAAGTGGCATAAAATGTTGGCGCTACCTCCCACCGCTGTCCGCTTCGGTATCAATGTGCCACAGACAGTTATCTTCAGGCCTCTTCTTACCCGCTCCCTTCCTCTAAACATGTTCACATGTTTTATATGTGTGTATGTGTGTGTGCTACGTTGCGTTAAATTACTTTAAAAAAAGGGTTAAGATTATTTGATATGGTTACGCCTTTAAGAGTTGGTTTTGGCCAACAACAACAAAAAAAGGGATTAGAACCGCAAATAAAGGCAACTAACTTGCTTCCTGCTCATTTCTGGCAATTCTTTGTTATCTTTTTTGGGTTTTTACTCGTATAATATGGCTTTGCCTTTTGTCTTCTAATTAATTGTTACGAATTTGCAATTTTCTTTTTATTTTATTTTTTGTGAATTACATAAAAAAAAGGTATTTGAGCATTAAATGAGTTTGCACAAATTGTGCGGCAGCCTAGTAAATTGAAATAAATTGTTATATTATTGATTTTACTAAAAGGAAATAAGTTAAAAATGTTCAGCAAAGTAGGACAAAATAATATCATACATATAACTAACCGTTTTACCTACATCAAAGTCTTACGAGCTTAAGTTAGTTGCGATTATAACAAATCTGATAAAGGACTAATACGTATTCAAATCAACTTATATATGCAACACTGAAGTCAATTAAAATCCAAACGTTCAATGCTGTCGAATTGAAATCTTCTTAAATTAAGTCGTAGTTTAGGCTGCTATGTGATTTTAATCCAAATTGAAAAGTGCCAGTTGCATGCATTTCTATTTCAACTTGAGGGCATTTCCAAATTAGAGAAATGCGCAAATTTTAATTAATTTCTGCATCAAATTGATATGCCCCTGTCATAATACAAATAGTATAAATATTTCAAGGCATACATACATGCACACATAGTAAACATTTATGTCCATGCACATGTCCTTAAACAAACAAGTCATTAGGGATAGACACATTTATTTATTTATCTAACGTATCCTTTATACATGTGTGTGTGTGTGTGTACACAAACAATGAAACATGCTGCAAAAGGATATGCAGGACTCGGAACTCAATTATGCTGATGCCTTTCAACGCCTGAAATAATGACAATATTTTGATTAAGTTAATTAAGTGATTTCTCATTTTTACACATACTCCAACAATAACAGCAACAGCAACAACAAGGACAACAAGGACAATAAGAACAACAAGAACGACAAAGCCTATCAACGGCAATTCATGTTCCTGCAGCGCTAATCCTAGCCCAGCTTGACATGATTACCCGCTGAGCCTTTGTGTGCAAAGCATTTGCCACATGAATACATATTTCTATTGCCATTATCCGCAAAACTAGGCCAACAACTATAACAGCGGGTAGACACAACAACAACAAGATGAAGTAGAAGAAGAGCGTTCAATTGCGACTAATTAATTGGGCTAGTAAATTTTTCTGAAGCATCTGCTGAGACTCTGAGCGCGCCAATCAAAAGTTTAAAGTGCCACTAAAGCATGAGCATAAAAACCAACTGAAACAAATAAAAGATTTATAAATGGCCAAGTCGATTGGTTAATACTCTGTAGAGTTGGGTTAAGATACTTTCCACTTGTGTAGCAATAGGGTTAAATCTGCATTAAATATTTTATATACCCATTTAAACTCGGACCATAAGACAACGTAACTCTGACATAAACAAGTGTTGAGCATATTTTTTATGACAAGTTTTTGCGCTTAATGTTGCTGTTATGTTTGTTGTTGGGCATTTTGTGGCGAGCCTGGCGCCACGGCAATCATAAAGCATTGAATGACCGACGGCTGACGACGGGGCACAGACCGTACTGTCCTTATTGTCCGTGGGCTGCGTGTCCGGGCTAAGAATGTCGAGCGGCCGTTGTCTGGTGGCAACAAAAACACAAAAAAAAGCAGAATTCACCGTCGCTGCTGTCATCGTCTGGGAAGTTCGTTGATTCACTTGGCACTTGTTCGCATATTTCTCGCGCATTTTTTAAATGTTTACCCTTTCGAACGCTTGAGTCCCGGGCATCCGTCAACGCCCACGCAGCGGCAAAGTGTCATTGACATTTTAATGTGCTAATGAAGATGAGGGCCAAAAGCAAAGTGCACGCAACATAAGATGACGAAGTAAAAGAGTAAGATGGGGAGGACTAAAAATACTATATTATAAAATTTGTTATAAAAATATCAACTTCATCGTCGTAGTCCTCGTCCTCCTTTGACTTCCTTTTTTCAACGTGCTCATTATGACTGGGTTGCGGTTTTTAATTTTTATACGAACTTTGTATACAGAGTTTGTATTCACTTGAAGGCTAGCCAAGGACTTGCGGTGTTTATGAGCTGTTATGATTTTATTTAACATCATTTTTGTAGCTACTTTTGCCTTGCTTCGTCGCCTCTTTCACATCGTATTTCGTGTTTGGCTTGCAGTCAATTATGTCAAAGTTGTCAATTCAGGATGAGAATTGCAGGGCTTTAGTGCAAGCAGCTTTTACAAGCAGCTGAGTGCATAAAAAAATAAATGTAGGTTATGATTTTATGAGCGAAATATGTACTTGAAACTACGAAAATTGCAGTTGAGGACTTGGCATTTCAGTATAAAGAAAACTCTTGTTTGCTTTTTTTCTTTTAACAGCTGAGTGTAAAAGCAAATTGCAATCAGTTATAAAAATATAAACAAGTTGCTGCACTTGCAAAAGAAATATAACTGATGGCAGTTTAAAGAATCCTTTTTGTACTTATTTATTTTCGTTTTAATATTTGACAATATTTTATGTTTGAAAATTGGCAAAGTAATTTAATTTTCAACGCTGTAGTCTCAATTTAATTTATGTTTTCTTGTCTTTAAATACACCCAAGTATCGATTTCCATATTTTACTTCAGCATCTTAAACTTTGCCACACAATCTGGTGGTCTTAACCCTGACTTTAAATGCCGCAGCGCTTTATTTTCCACTTATTCCACTTGCCCAGTCAGCAGGCAACAACAAACAACGCCAAGGCACTTAAATTTTAAATGCCAAGACGCAAAACCATTTTGTTAACCCTTTGCTTATATACCGAGTACACACAATGTGTATACATATATATATTTTTATGACTTAACGCCAACGAGTCATAATTTTTGCCAACTCATTGCCTTTTGAGCCAGCCACACACACACAGCATTAAGAAAATCACGACCAGGCCGAAAAGCATGCAACAGCCATTTGTTGCTCAGGATAAAGCAGAGAAAGGCTTGCAAAAAAAAATATGAATCCTAGTTAAAAGAGGACTTTTGTGCTGTGCTCAGCTGTTGCCCTGAGCAGCTTGAATAATTTATCAATGTCAGCAAGGCGATGATGAACGCGTCTCGAAATGTCAGGGCAGCAGACTGTCAAGGCTTTTTCTCGCCTACAGCCATTCCCGGCAAATCGATAGGCCTGAACTTGTTGGACATTTCTGACCAGCAGCACAAAACCCGAATGAAAAGAAATGCCAAAGAAAAGTTAAGAAAAGAAAGTAAAGGCCATAAAACTTGAAGCTTTTTAACAAGCAAATCAAAAGAAATGTGAACCCAGGACAACGGACATGCTTCTTATGAATGGTCCAAAGCCGTATCGTGTGCTCTCTATGCCCTCCTCCTCCTGGCGTTAAGGACCTGCCTGACCATCAATGCTTAGCATTATATGTGTGCGTTTGGGTGGACTCACCTTTTCTTTCTACTTGTCAGACTTTTCGCTTTTGTGTCGCTTTGGACATTTTATATTTATTAAAAAAAAAAAAAACGCTTTGGCAATTCGCAACGTTTGGGTATCCCTGTAATAGGCATCCGGTCATAAAAAAAACGAGAAAGAAAACGTGAATTGTGGCTCTTAGCAGCAAATCCAATTGGGCATAAATCGGCTTTTGTCCTCGTGCCAAACACATGAGCACAAGCATAGAGAACGAGCTTGCTGGGAAAATTTAATGGCATTCTCCTTTGGCCAGGCTTTGACATTGGCTTTATTTTATGTACATTTAAGCATAATGCGCTTATTGACTTAATGACAAATGTTTTTTGGCCATCAATGCTAATGCTGATAGGTTGGCTCCCTTTACAGAAAGGACCTGGTTACCAATGGATAATTGGCAAAGTACTTCAGTTTTTGCCTACTTTCTGGGCACTTTCAAAAAGATGCACGGCAAATTGCATTGCGGCTGTCATCAGCAGCTGCAATTGTTCCCGCCAGCCCGCACTTGTTATCATTCCAGGCAGCAATTCAACTCTCAAGACTGCCTTTAGCTATTTTTTCAAGGATGTTTACAAATTTACAACACGAAAGTGAATTTTCTTTCAATTTTGTTGCGCTGCCTGTTTGTCAGAAGCAGCAACAAGGACTTCTTCTGCCTGCTGCCTTCTGGCTTGAGTTCTGCCTGTCGTGTCGTTTCGAGTCCTGCGTCGAGACAGCGTCTGGTTGTGGGACTCCTTCTTCTTCTTCTTGCCTGCCAGGCAGGATGCGCGCCTAAGTAGTTTTTGTATAATTGCACTCGTCATTGTCGTCCTTGTCGACATCCTTGTCGTGACTGATTCCCCATCGCCTTCGTCACCCTCTCTATGCACCTAAGCCCCCTAAGGCACAACAACAACAGCAATTAAGGAATGTTAACAAGCGCACTTTTCAACTTTGCTCGCGGCTGTTGCACTTCAAAGGTGTGCATGCCACGCCCCTTTAAACGACTCAATCCCCACCATCCCTTAGTCTTTGCGGAACTACATAGTATCTGCGGCAGCTTGTGGCTGATTTGAATGGCAAAAACTATACCCTTTTATCAGCGGTGAGCTTGGGTATTGTAATAAAGAAAAAGGAAAAAGTAACAAGGAAAAATAAAAGTAAAATAGTTTACTATTTGCCTCTTAATTGTTCAGGCTTCAGTAGAGATTTTCCTCTCTAGTCTAGGGTAACAAAATAGTCTTGCAAACAGCAAAAGTACTTGACATACTTGAAGTATCTGTGAGATACATTCGAGCGCGTTCCTTAATTAAGAGTGGATTGAGACACACACACTTAAAAATCAATTTGTTTGTAGGCAGATAGACGCTATGCATGCGTAATTAAACAAATCTGAAAATAATTGAAACTTTTCCAGACATAAACACTCTATGCAAAAACAAACACAGATTCTCGAATATGTCGGAGCTAAACTATGCAAGTTGTTGTTTAGCTTAAAAATTCCCATGTTGACAATTAAGTTAGCAACAAAACAACACAACACAGACTAAGCAATAACAACAATAAAAGCAAAACGCGTTAAAGGCACGCAACCCTTACAACAAGTTTGGGTGTTGCTGGTGTGGACAGGACATAACAGGACAGTAGCCGTTGACAACCATTCAACAACAACCCGTCCACCCACACACACACTTACTTACACACAGAAAGTTAAAAGTGGTATCAGGTTTCGTTTTGCTGGTTACAACAACCCTAATTTACTTTTAATAACTTCATAGGCGAAAGCTTAGGGGTTGTGGGGTTGGCGATGCCTTAAAAGTGTCCTTTTTTTGTGTTTATGTGAACTAAATACATAAAGCGTTAATTTCGATTTTGTTTAACGAGGGTTAAATGTGCGACTGCCCCTGCTCCTCCACAACAACAACTTAGAGGCAACTGTGCGTATACGCGATATCGATAACGATAATTACACATGCAGACAATAGCTGAAGCGCTCAGGTGAGAAATTCAATTTGCACGCTAGACCCCTCACCTCAACTCACACCTGAAGCGCGCGCATGTCTAAGTGTGTGTTTGTTGAGCAAAGCTATATGAAAGACATTTTGTTTGTTTTTGAGAATATGCAACCCCAAAAATGTAAAAAAGATTGGGCAGTGTATCAAGTACTGAGGCTGCATGACTGAGTGACTTTATGTCATGCCATGCGATTTTGTGCACACACACACACACACAAGATGGTAACTGATGCAGCATGACAGGAGCGAGGGAGGAGGGGGGGAAGAACAGGAACGAAGAGGCAGCAGTTTGAGTAAAGGATAGCTGAAGGCATATGACAAGCTCAAGTGTGTAGCAGTCGCATTCAATGCTGACGCACGTCATGAAGAGCAATGCGAGAAATCGAAAAGACATACACAGAAAAACACAAACGAGTGTGTGTATAAATACACTGAGAATAACTTTTGTTCACTTGACATTTTTCAGACAAAGTTTTGCTTACAATAAACATCGTTTTTAATGCAAAAAATAAATATTATTTAATTCAAACTATGGATCATACAAAATTTAAAGAATTCATCGAATTTTTTTTTTTAATTTTTGTATAATTCCATAGCTTTTTTTTTTGTTTAGTGTGTAGGAATTGTCAAGGCATAGAAACAATACTTCATCGCCATCACCTCACTCTCTCTCTCTATCTCCCTCTCTCTCCCCCGTCTCCCACCCTCTCTGTCTGTTTCTCTTTGTCTGTCACGGTCTTTCTCTGTCTAACTGTGATTTCATGTGAGTTTTGCTTGACGCCTGCTCGAGACCCAAACAGATCCTGACACGGCTGCTTTTGACAGTCGTTTTGCAAACATGTCGAAGCCATTAAGACAATCATGCGTTTTGCCTGCTTCGCCTCACTCAATTTTTTTTGTCTTTATGAGACCAAGAGTGTGATTTTCATCTTCTTTTTTCTGTGGAATTTAGCCTGTTTCATTCTTTGCCAAAGTTTTTTACACATTCACAAAGTACTCACACATGCCTTCCATTCGTTTTGTTTCGTTGGTTTGTTCTGGGCATTTTTGTTTTTTGTTTTTTTTCAGACTGTTTTGCTTTTGAAAAATGGCTGTCGCATCACTTCCATTGTATATTTGGAGTGTGTGTTGTTGTTATGTCTGTGTGAGTGTGTTGGATGTTTGTCACAAAGATTTATGCGTTGCAATTTACACACACACAAAAACAATGCACAGAGACACACAACACAACAAAAAGAAATGAAGTAAAGCGTTTGTTTGACGCTTACATTGAGTGGAAGGCACTAAAGTGGTGCCATAACTAGAGGTGTTGAAACGTTGGGAGATTGGGCAAATTGTTCTAGGCCCTAAAGTGCTTACAGACCAAATGAATGAATGGTCCTAGGTAGTTTGCGACAGTCGTAACTCAACAGGACTAACATGGAATAAATTATCTATTACAAGCAGATGAGACAGATCTCTTCAGAATAATAATTTTTGATGGTAATTGAATATAAATAGAGTATATATCGAAGTACTTATATACTTTCACTTTGGGTAATTGGAGAAAGGCATTTTAGAGACTTTTTTTTAGCTAAAATATCTTATTTCAATTTTGTATTTAAGAACATTGCTGGCAAAGTACCAATTTAACTTTTTACATTCTACAACAATAAAACTTTGATGCCATCATTAAACTCAAAAATATATGATGTAATTAAATGTTAACGGAATTTCCAAAATTAATTCAAACTTGATTATAATTTATGAATAAGGAAAACTAAAATGAATTTCGAGTGGACATAAAACAAAAACGAAACAACTAAATTGACTATGTTTAACGAGTGTGGAGCAAACTGACAAACCACCCGAAACTCATCCCCTCTCACCATCTCTCCCACAAAAGCTAAACCTATTGCAGCATAAAAAGTTCAGAGACCATAAAAAAAGAACCAACAACAACTATAAAGCGTTGCTCTAATCAAGGGTGTTTGAGGGGGGTGGCGACGTCACAGCACAAGTTAAAAAGTAAACCCAAAAACGGCGAGAACAAAACGAAGGAGAGAGAGAGAGAGCGAAAGAATGACTATAACGACAGATTGAACCCTTTGCTTTTAATGCAATTAAGTTTAATTGAAAATTTTCACTCCAAATTATGAGCCGAACGTGTTGTTGTGGGGCACTCCAAAAGGACACACAGACAGACAGACAAACAGATAGATAGATAGGTGGATGGAGAGAAAAGAGAGGCAACACCCCTTCAATCAGGCAGATGGAAATTAACATGCACACCCACACACACACAATATAGAGAAAGAGAAGCATTGAGCGAAGCGTGTCCTTTTGGTGCTTTGCACGTACTGTGTAACCCGAATGGGTAACAGCAGCAGCAACAGCAGCAGCCTGGCTCACAAGGATGAGTGAAAGCAATCAAGCGTCCAAATCACTAGCCAAAAAACCGAAGGCAGCTCAAAGTTTGCTTTGATGCGAGCCGCAGAGCACGAAACAGAAGGAGAAAGACAGAGAGAGAGAGAAAGCCCAGGACTTTATTACAAAACAAACAAGCAGCAACAGCAGCAGCAAGTCAGGCGTAGTCCAGGACCGGCTCCAGTTATCCCCCTTCACCCAGTTACACAGCTCACAAGTTTGCCCGCTCGACATTTAACTTATCTTTTATCTTGATTGCTGTTGACGATGACAAGGATAATGATGATGATGGCGTTAGCGTTGGCGTTGGCTCTCTCTCTCTACAACGATGTCCTGTGATTTTAGTTTACCTGCCTGCGCCCACCGCCCACAGCACACCGCTCTGTGCTGTCAGTATATCTGTTTATACAAGCGAATGCCGCTTGATTTTAATTGGCATTTGACACAGCTGCTTGACACGAACAAATCTGACCTAGAGGCGATGCTGGCAAGTGGGTAGATGGGTGGATTTTTGCTGCTTAATGAGGCATCACACAACCTGGAATTTTCAATGTCCCGAATTGCAAATTAAAATATCGTTTTTCTCTTGTCCCTCTCCACCGCACCAGCTGCAGTAACATTTTACGCTTCACAAACTTTTGTTGCCAAAATACTAACTGGGAAAAATACAAGCATAAACGATCTATCTATTCTGTAAACGACTACGACATACCCTGTTAGCTAAAGAAAAAAAATGTTTAAAATAATATTACCTTTGCTTAAAATATCTTCCCCAATCTTATATGCCAATTCCACCTATTTCAAATACTCTTTGACTCTTCTCAATGCTAACTGACACACACACACATACACACACACAGACACACATACTTACACCAATAGATACTTGCATCTGTGTTTGAGGATTTTGTCGTTCAATGCGCTCTGCCGGAAAATTCAATGTGAAAAGTTTGCATTTGACAAAAAGTATATAACATGTGTAAAAGTTTTTGTTGCTGTGGGTGGTGTGTTAGTGTTGGTGTTGGTGGTAGCACGCTAAGCTTGCGTCAAGGCTGCAACTTTTGGCCAGAGCCAAGCGCAATTGCATTTACTAAGTTGTATTCTGCATCTATGTTGGAACCTTACGTATTCGACAAGTGTGTCTAGGGGGTTTTTTTTTCGGAGAAATGTGGGTTGTGCGGTTGAAGGTGGCTTGCGACAATGTGGAGCAGCACATGTGCCTCGACTGACTGACTGACTGACTGACTCAGTGGGCGTTCGTTTTGGGACAGACGAGGTAAATCGACCCCCTTCCTCTTCGACCAGCCAGATGCTCCGTACATATGTCTAAAAGTATTTGCACGTTTGGGTCCGGTCTGGTGGGGGCCATTGCATTTGGCATTGTAATGCATTTAGTGGCAGCTACAGCTACAGCTTTGGGAGTGAGCCAAAGTTTATACGGGGTCTAGGAGGGGTTGTGGGTGTTGCACTTTGAAGTGTGTCAATGCAAATGTGTGTGTGTGTGTGAGTGTTCAGTCTCTTGTGTGTTTTGAATTATTTATATTATTTGCACTTTATATGCAGGCAACTCGCAGGCAGACAATTTTGCTCGGAAAATGTTTTTCCAGCTGCTGTGTGTGTGTGAGTGTGTGTGTGGAAAAACATTTGCAAGTGACGTTGAGTTTGATGGCAATGCAACGCTCGCTTGCTCTTTACATTTATTGCATTTCGCAATTTAACCACAAAAATCTTGACTCTTGACATGTTTACAATTCGAATGGAGTTTAGGGAGTTTCACCTCTACAATTAGAAAGAGTGTCAAAAAAACACACACACTTAGGCACACCCCAAAGTTATAAGGGCATAACCCGAAAAAAAGCAATTCATTCCTCAAAAGTTGTGAGTCATTGTTAAACTGTGCCCCGCCCATTCCGCAACCCTTGCCAGCTGACAGCTAGAGAAACAACAAAAAAATATTCGGTCAAAACGGTAAAATTTATAGCCACAGTATTTATGTTGTTGTCGCTGTTCTTGTTGCTTGTGCGTCGCTATGATTCATAACTAAAAACAAAATCCTTTTCAACAACATCCCCGGAAACAATTTGCTGCACACGAAGCATTCACAAACTTTAATTTGACTCATTTGGGTTCTATGCATAGTTTCCTATTCAAAAGAAACATCAAATTATAACAACATTTCTGTCGAAATCGAGTCGAGCTTACAAAGGCGACAATGAAATTACTTTGTTGTGTTATGCTTTTGACTTTGTTGGGGTGGTTGAAACTTCATTTCAAATATATCAAATATAAAGTTAACAAGAAATCTTTGTTTAATTATATAAAGTGGGTTAAAAGTTGTGTATATTTTTATTTAACATAAATTTTTAGGCTTGTACAAGTTACAGTTTTATGGTCAAATTTAACTTTTTAACTTAATTCAGAACGCAAAACTTTCTGGGATCGATTTCATACACTTATATACAAGAAGTAGTTCACTGATCTATTATTATTTTCTTTTTCCAACTTCAAACAATTAAAGTAACTGCAAGTTAACTTTATTTTCAACCTGGCTGAAATTACACAACATACTCGTATATCTTGCCAAATTGTACTGAAGTTTTTGGCCCAGAAAATTACTTTCAGCCGCCTACTACTAGATAAATTTGCTTAGTAGCAGCCAGCAGCAGCTGTAGCAACAGCAGCTGTTGTTGCAAGCACATAAATTATGGCACAAAATTTAATTATCGCATTGGACGTGCAGCAACTACTTTCGACTACTCCTAACACAGTTTTCGTCCGAACAGCCCAAAAGTATGCTACTAAAACAATTAGCAGCGCCCTAATTAAAACAACAGTCGCAAGAGGCAGCCAGAGTTCTTTCAGGCCCTTCAGGCCCTTTGATTGATGATGTAAGAGGCAAACAAAATGCCTTTAAGAATGCAGCACATGAGGCGAACAACGACGCGTTGAAGTCGCTCAGTTGTTGGCTTTGTTTAGTTCTCAGTTGTGTTTTATTTTTGGCCGCCAGGCAAACAAAGCAAGCATGCAAATGTGTGTTATTACACACTCACACACATAGAGAGCGAAAACATGTGCATGTAAAGAAAAAAAGAAAATGTTTAAGGAAATTGCTGCAAATATTTTGCTTGTTAAGTGAAACCCAGTTTGGAAAACAGTTTTTACCCAGAGACCAAATAGTACAAAAAAGAAAACTGAAACTGCACTCAGCAATTCTCTTCAGGCATTTCGCCATGCCACGAAAGCACTCATACTCGAACGTCTTCGTCTTCGTCTTCGTCGACATTTTGAACAACTTGAACGTCTTCCTTCGTCCTGTTTCTTTTGGGTTATTTGCTAGTCCTTTTTGGTCGCTTGCTTGGCTGGCCTGGCAGTTTTGCATTTTGCATAAGCGCTTGGAAATGCCTTTGTCGTTTTAGCAATTTATGCAAATTTCGTGCATTTTACCCCGCATGTTCTAGCATTCTTTGTATGCCTTTTCCAACATACAATATACAGTATAAACCACAACAACCTTCTACTTTATAATGATATAGCCACTATATGCATAACTGCATGCAATAAACGTATATACTATATAGGCTAAGTCTGGCATGCAATTAAAACTAAATTAGTAGGCCTCTGGGCTATGGGCAGGGCGAGTTTTCCCCAAATGCAGTTTTCAGTTTGCTAATTGAATTATTTAGTTGCGAATCGTTTGATTAAATGCACACGCAAAGTTTTCTCTTACACGACAACAACAACAACATTAAGGACGATAACAACGTCGTTAAATAACAACAACAACAGCTTTGGCAAACAGCCAAATCAAGCAGCGCCATGAAAAACTCAAAGGGCCTTTGCCATTGTTTGACCTTAGATGCCCTACAGATAGAGGCAATAAATAAACTAAATTGTTAGACAAGGAAAATGTTAACTAAGCAATTTTCTAAGGTATTCAAATTAACGCAAAAATTAAGTTAAATTCAATTTTATTTTGTATATTGGCTACGCGAGTTTTGTAAGTTTCTATTATTTGATTTTTAAATAGATTTCAAGATATGCATTTCTGACTCAGCGCCGGACACACCCGTTACGCTCGCCAGCACATAGGGTGCAACAAAAGCTCTGAACTTTGCTTACAGACCAGTCATCTCCTCCCCCTCGAGCCCGCAGAGTTTTTGTCATTTATAAAAAACAACCTTTTTTAGGTGTTGAACATAACCGCAGGGCATCAGCCACAACCGCAACCAGAAGCCAGTTTCGTTTCTTGGTCCTCCTCGCCTGGTCAGCAAAGATATGTAAACACCAAACAACAAAAACACAAAAAACTCCACGGTCCAGCAACTTTTTGGTCTGCAGCCCACCCACGAAAAAAAAGCCACCCACATGCGACATTTAACCCTCAAAATGTGCACATTGAACACATTTTGACTCAACTTCAGTTTTATTTGTTTGAATTCATGTTTTTTTATGTTGCTCTTGTTTTGTTTGCGTGTTGATTTTTGGCCCGGCCATAACTACCAACAACAACTCCACCCCCAAATGTCCCCTTGCACTGCTCCCCGCATCAGTTGGCACTTCAGAGTTTTTTGTATTTTTATTCTTTCATTGCTGAAATAACATTGACATGCGTCTTGCCTGGCCTGTGAACCCGACGAATGCGAAACCCTCCGGCAAGCCGGCAAAGCATGCAACACGTCTCATTCCACGCAACAACAACAACAACAACATGAAGAAGAAGAGCGATTTCGATTCGGATTCGCCTTTTTCCCCCAATTTCAATTCGATTTACAGCTCGACTTTGTGCAGCGTCTGTTGCATGACATGCAACTTTTGCCTCGAGCTGTGAAGTTGTTCTTGTTTTTCCTGTTGTTATTATATTGTAGCTGTTATTGCTATTGTTGTTGTCATGTTTGCTGGCAATGCAATCATCAGCAACAGCAACAACAACTTATTTAATAACGTTTCAATATTCCAACATTTTCCGACATATCAATTTTCAAACGTTATGCGAGCTTACATTTATATATATATAAATATAGTACATTCGTATCTATATAACTATAGCATTTATAGATTTATGCTGCGATATAAATAAAACTTTTTTCCATTGTCGCCCAAGTTGCGTGTTTTCTTCTTATGTTGAAAGTGTGGTGTGCGTGTGTGCATGTGTCTGTGCGTGCTCAAGTGTGTGCGTCTGACAGCAAATTGTTTTTGTACATATGACATGAAAATTGAAATTTATATATATTTGTTACTGACAGATTTCTTATGGCCAAACAAACGATTTATGTTGGTTTATAAACTTTGTGGCAAAGTCAAAAGTGTTGAATGCTGATTAAGGATCAGAAGCAACAACTTGACATAAACTGAGACTCTTTTCAGATTACGAGGGGAAATACTTATTTATGCGTTTGATTTTTGTATCTTTTCAGTTCTCTTAAATCTTTAAATTTTCAAGATAGTTAAACTTTATGTTGACAAGATTTCAACTGCTTTTGTAATAATCTTCTCAAGGTTGTAGCACAAATATTCACTAAGTTAAGAGGCAATGCGAACTGCATTCGAAATGCACATAAATAAAACTAAAACTATGCTAATCCCTTGCTTATCTCGGCTATCTCAGGCCAACCTGTGCACAGGTCTTTATCCCTTCCCTGCCCCCACTCCGTCCGCCATTTGCCATCAGTTAATTTAGCCGTTTTCGTATTATGCAAAAACAAAAAACTACTTAACTGCTAAGCTGCGCTGCGGTCCTCTGCTGCATATGCAAATTTGCACAAATTAATTCCAAACTGAACCTTTGAACACACCCTCCATGAATATAAAAAGCTCCGTACTCGCTCCCCGAACTGCTTGGCGCATTGCGACAGTTGAGTTGCAACGCTGCAACTTCATTTGCAACGTCAACGGGAATGCGCATTAACATTGTTTTCATTTGCCAGCGAGCTCTTTTTAACATTTGCCAAACCGCTGACGACTCTCGACCGTCGACCGTCGACTGTCAACTGACACAGCGGAAAAGGAACCTCACCCCACTCACACTCAAGTCAACCCTCCACCTGCTTTTCGAATCGCTCCCTGTGCAATTTGTATAAAAAGGGGCTTTAAACCTCTTCATTGCTCATTCTTCATCTTTCTCTCTCTGTCTGTCTTTCAGGTTCGCATCCGCCGCGAATAGTGGAACATCCCATAGATACGACAGTGCCACGACATGAGCCAGCAACGCTTAATTGCAAGGCGGAGGGCTCTCCCACGCCCACCATTCAATGGTATAAGGATGGTGTGCCATTAAAAATACTGCCGGGATCACATCGCATAACCCTGCCGGCGGGCGGATTGTTTTTCCTCAAGGTAAGTTCGCAATAATGTCCATCTAAAAGCTCTCGAGGAAGAAGGCTCAAGAAGAAAATGTTTAAAATGTTTGTCTTTAAGGACAAAACTAAAATCTCCTCAAATATTTGAATTCAAATTACTACACAAAACCTGTCTACTATCTAATAGCACAGCCAATACTTTTTTTACTTGAACTTTCAGGAGTAAGTACAAATGAAACCTTCTCTCATTGTTTACACCGAAGAGCTCTTGGGGCACAACAAATTCTTCTATTCACACTTCTCTACTACAAAACAATAATACTCGCTGAGAAGCTCATTGTATCCTCTTAAATTTTTTCTTGTTGGTCGTATAACGAGAAATGAGCCTCTGGCATATTTACATTTTATTCACTGGTTCGCATTATTATTTCTCTCTTGCATTTTTATATTTTGCTGCATGCATAATTATTATTTTTCTGCTGCTGCTTTCATTCATAATAAGAGAGTAAAATGTGAGGAGAGTGAGAGAGAGAGAAGGGAAGCAGGGCGCTGTTTAAAAATGTTTCATTTTGCCAGGCCATCTGTTGAGTGATGAACAAACTAATTGCTTTTATTTTTTTTTGCACCCTTTTACATTTTTATATCTTTTGCACGCTGCAAAAATATTTTTGCAAGCATTTCGTTCGGAGTGGGGGGGCAGCCAACAACTTCATTAACGCAAGGTAAACAAACATTAAGAGAGACGGGGGAAGAGACAGAGAAGGGAAGGTAAGGGACAGAAGAAGGCAGTCGAAGCCAAAAGCAGAAGCAGCCAGACAAATAAAGACAAACGGAAGTTGGCAGGCAACGCAGCAAAAGTCAGCAGCCTGATGAGCTTCAAGTGAGTGTGTGTGTGTGTGTTGCGGCAGGAACAAGTAGCAAGTAGAAGCAGTAGTAGTATGTGGCAGCATACTTGGACTGAAGCACTCAGCAAATTTACGACGCAAAAAGCCAACAGCGCGCGCGTTGATTATGCTGATGATGCAGTTGCAGAGACCAGGACCTTTTTCGGTTAGTGGTGGCATGATGATGCAAGTATCCCCGAGCCTGCCACTTTTCACACTCGATCTGGCTATGTGTGTAGTCTGTGCTTCTGTGTGTGTGTGTGTGTGTCTGTTTGTATTTGTCTGATGCGAGTGTATTTGTTTATCACTTAAGTGCAAAAAAGGATTTGGAATGCAAGGATTCCAGCAATCAGACTTCAGACACTCGCTTCCGTTTTGCAAATGTTGCTTTTATTTTATTTTTGTCTTTCTTTCTTTCTGTTTCTTTTTTTTGCCTCTAACGAGCTTTAAATGAATTAATTCCAATGCTGCTTCTATGCTTGGCTGTCATCCGTTTGGGCCATTATTTTTAGCCCATTCGCCTGTTTGTTGGCCACAATAAATTTTTGTTCATGCGACATTTTTGGCATATTTGTTCGCCCCGTTGGCGTTAAAACTTGTTGATAATTGAAATTTTTGTGCGCTCAGGTAAAATGAATGCATTTCATTTTGGGCATAGCTGGAGGCATTTAAGCATTTTATGTTAAAGCATGGAAATCGGAATAGAAAATTTAATTTAATAAATATTGTCAGTTAAGTGATTCAAAAAATGAATCAATTGTTTTATTTAAATGCTTCATTGTCGATTTTCATTTCTATTATCTGCTTTGACCCATGGCCAAAGCAAACTCAAACAAATATTCATTTATTTATATTTCTCTGTTAGTTAATCCTCGACTTTTGCGCACAACGCTGAACTGCACAAGAGATTACTCTATCAACTAATCCACATAAATTCGCTGCCAGCTGAATTTTAAATTTAAGCCAAAGCATTTTATTTCTTTTACTTTTATTTTTCTGCGAATCTTTTGCCATTTTTCTATGTCACTTGCATAATTTACATTCTAATTCTGCCAGCTTTTACGCTCTGCATTTCACTCTCTCTCTCTCTCTCTCTCTTTCTCCCCTTCATCTCTCCCGTTTCAATCATTCTCTGTCCCTCTCAAGTTGGAGACTATTCATCTTACTTATAATGCGAGTGAAGCTCCTACTTTGGCCAAGGCATTATAATAACGAGGGGCGCCCTAAAGCTAGCCCCGAAAATGATATCCCCAAAACTACTGTGCAACACTATCAATTTGAGAGAGACTGGGAAAAGGAAGCAAACAAAAATGTGGCAACTTTAATGCGGCACAAAGTTTTCTCAACCAGCGTTGTTGTTCTTTGGCTGCCTTTAAGTAACAATGAGCGACAAGCGAATGGGGAATATGCAATAAAATACAAGAAGGCACAAGCGTATACAACGTATGCATGTGTGTGTGTGTGAGGAAAGCGCGCGCTCGAAAAAATATAAAAAAGAAGAGGAAAATGCTGAAGTGTAGTGAAAAGTGACAGTGGAGGAGAACAGAGCAACAGGGAGACAGACAATAATTTACGTAACTGCACGAAAAAAAATAAGAGGAATAAATAGAAGGACGAACGCAAGGACCAGTCAGACAAATGTTGAGTAGAGAAAGAGGGGGGGCAGGGGGAGTTAAGCGAAGGACTACACATGATTTGTAGCAACTATGCGCGTGAGAGTGTGTGTGTGTGTGTGTGTTGGCAGCAGCACCAGCAACTGAATCCTTGTAGCAACTTCTCTTTACTCCATCTCTGCTCGTCCTTGACTGTTAGTATTCGGGTATATAGTAGTATTTGTACATCTGTCTGGAGCGCTCAAGTGCTTGCTTGTAATGCGTTCTTCGTTGCCATTTCGTCTAAATGTTTATTTAAATGCCTGCCACATTTGGCAGTAGTTTTGTGGCATGCTTTAAAATGCAATCAACAATTTGCCTCACAGCAGCGCAACGCATATAAATCATCTACCAAACCGAGTGATTTTGATTGCAGTGTAGTGTAAGTTGCATATGTTGCGTATGTACTTAATTAAAAACGTTGAAAAAACCAAACCAAAAAAATAACACTTGCCACAAGTTAAACGCAGCCACATTACTCCATCTGCCACTTGCCGCTGGGCATAACTTTCAACTGCCGCGGCGTCGTGGAGTACATTTTAATGAGTTTACAAACGCTTGACACATTCGCAGCTGCATAAAATATCTCGCAAGTGTCGACATTCGCCTGCAAACGTTGCGTATACTTTATATATACATATATTTACATATAAACGTATTTCTTTTTTATGTTATGAGTGGGAAGCGAAGGGCAAGAGCTTAAAGGGCCGTTTAATGAACGACTTAACAGGTGGCAAAAATGCTGAGTTTATGCTCAAATGAACGTTAGATGATTGTGTATTAAGGGTAGTAAATCTTTAACTTGAGCGGCATTAAAGTTGTGATTTAAGCAGGGAAAGGGAAGATACCAGAGCGATAAAGTAGATCGAAAAATAGCTTCAACTGTAGTAGGCTGATAGTGGCAGTGATCGATATTTTCATTTTGAGTATTTATTGCCTTCAAAATTGATATTGAGCACTCTCTGATTTTCCAGCTCATCAACTTTTTAAATACTTTCACCCTCTTTTAACCTTTAACTTGTTGCTTGTTTTTTTGCCACAGTGACTTTTAGCAACTGCAAAATTTAACCAATTTTGCTGACTGGCTCGATTTCAAGCTCAATTAAAATCATTTACACGCCACATTTTACCGACTTTAAATTTAAACAAAATTATAAAAACACTCCACTTGCACTCCCAACTTTTCCATACACACACCCACTTTTGCTTTGTTTATCTCACTCACTCTTTTTGTCTCTCTTTCTATCGCTTTGCACACACAATTACAAAATGTAACAACATGAAAACGAAATGGCTCCCAAATGAAATGTTGTAAATTTATGGGTATTTTAAATTAAAACGGAAGCGTGTTTTCAACGCGCGACTTCACATACACACACACATACATACAGACACTCACACACACACAGTCAATATATTTTATAGCCGCAGTGCTGTAACTTTGACCTCCCCTCTCATTCTCCTCTCTCTCTGTCTCTTCCTTGCCCCACTCAGGCTGATTTAAAGACGCACGTAGCACACGGCAGTGTTGCTGCTGCTCCTGCCTCTGCTTTTGTTCCTGTTGTTGTTGGTGTCAAATCAGTTTCAATGTTTGCTGGCAGCACGCACAAAAACCTCCCAAAAAAAAACAAAAATAGCAACAACAACAACAACAATAAAGCGTAGCCAATTCGCAGCAATTCGCATGGCTCAAGTCATTAAAGGCATAAATAAATTTATGTGACTTTCGGCGCAATTTCTTCTGCCTTATCCTGTCCCCTGATTCCGTTCTATACTATATATACATGTCCTAGCCAGCCAAAAATTTAATTTCAGTCAGAAAGCATACAAAAAAAAAAAACGAAAAGCGAAAAAAAGAAGAGTCAGCTATATACTATAGATTACATTGTCTGGCTTAGTCTGGAGCGCGTATTATATTTTTATTTGTTCAGATTTTTATATATATTTTTGTGCGCGTTGCCATTGCAACAGATTTGGATTCTAGGTTTTTTATTTTTTATTAGAAACGATGACAAAGCCGAAAGGCTGCCTGCTTCTCGCTTTTTCTTCTCTCTAATGAGCTTAGCTTTTTGGCTTTGCACTCGGCAGTCAACAATTGCACAATTCACTGAGCGGCGACCCTTCAGGCGTATGCTTAATATTTTTAGAATATTCTTAAAGCGCTTTTGGAGCAGGTAAATGGCACAATTATATTTGTAATAGAAAAATCATTGAGATTTATAAAGATCAAAACCTTAAGGAAGTAGTTTAAAGAAATGCTTTAATAATAATTTCTTTTTATTTTGTATTAGAATGGCAAAGAAAACCAACAACGATATTCATTAAAAGATAGATAGTGAAAGGAAACCAAAACAAAGGACTATATCAACAAATAGTATATATGATAAACTGTAAATTAAAGAAACTTTTTGCCTGAAGTAAGCGCTTTGCCTTTGAGTTGCCAGCATGACAATTGAGATGCCTGAAGCGCATTCGCTTATTTGTTTTATAAAGCAAACCCGCGGCACAACACACACTCAAAGAGCACATACACACACACACACACATGAACAAGATTAAATGAAAGAATAATAGAGCTGAAGAACCCTTTTGTCATCTTCACTTAGCGCAACACTTAATTTCACTTGGATGAGGCGCAGAAGTTGTGTAAATTGTGCGAACTTTGTAGCTGCTGTTGCAGAGATAAATATGAGAAACACACACACACACACACACATACTCTGACTGAGCACAACGCATTTTGACATTTAATTTTAAGCGCATGTTGGGGAATTTCTTTTGTGAGCCAAAAACAAATAAACAAACTGAAAGACAAAAACAGTCAGCGAAACAGCAAATACGAAAAGGAAGACAATTCAAGGGATGGGGCAGGGGAGAAAGAGTTAGCGAAAAGGAACAAGAAGTAACTATAAAGTTGCTCGAGAGACATTTTATGATTTGAGCACTTGAAGGCAGCGGCAGCAGCAGACGCACAACAGACAACAGATTGCTGACTGTTTATTATGGCACAAAAAGACAAGGGGGGAAAAAGAGACGGCAAATCAACGTCTTGCGAGTTGTAAAAGCACTTTTTGCAGCCCATTTGTAAAATGACAATGGAAAAGAAAGCAAAGCAATCTAAAATATGACATAAGTTGTCATATACCCTACATAAGGTTCGGTGGCTTCATTTCGATCCTGATGGAACCTTCAATACATCACAATTAAAATACCGAATACTTTATTAATACAGCAATCGATAGATATCGCGTGCTTACACTTATCGCACGTTATTCTTATCGGATTTATGTTTATTAGAAATGAAATGGAATCTCGTTGCAACCGTTGTCCATTTGGCTTAACAAAGTGGCAATACCCTTCAACGAAGTGTAACAGGAAAATACAATCTTTTACTCATTTCAATTAAAATTTGCTCACATTTGGCCCACAGCTCATAGCTCTTAACTTGTTTTACTTAAATTTCTTTTTTTTTATATTTTCGCAGGTTGTCAATTCACGTCGCGAAACAGATGCCGGCATTTACTGGTGCGAGGCCAAGAACGAATTGGGCGTGGCAAGAAGTCGCAATGCCACGCTGCAAGTAGCGGGTAAGTCTTCTATACTTTCTATACGTACTTAAATTCTACTCCTTATACACACACACACATACATACCACATGCTGTTGCTGCCACATCGTTCTTTAGTCAGCACGCGTTTGCGTTTTTAATATTCTAAATTGATGTTGATTTTTGCCACAGTTGTTGGCTCCCCTGATATGCTCAGGGCAGCTCTGTCTTTTTGGGGCAGAAGTTCGTCGGTGAAGGGCGGGTTGGGGCGTCACACCACCGCCCACTTAACTAACTAGCTGAGCTGCGTTTACAAGTTTGCCGCATGAACGCACCCACTTGTCTTGTCAGAGGTCCCAGTCGTAGGTTTTATTTTTCTCTATTTTTGCTTTGCTTTTCGCTTTTGGCTCTGCCTCGATTAACCCGTTTGTAGTTTTTTCTATCTTTTTCAATTTTTGCTTTTTTTGACATTTGAAACCTTTTCTAACTGGTTAGTTGGTTGCGCGGCTGGCTGAACGGATTGAGTGAAGTTTTTTCGAGTGTGATTTATGGCTTTTACTATATGTGAATGCAGGGTGTAGCTTTATTTGGGTTGAGTAAGGACTGCCGTGGCAGCCACAATAAATTAACAAATGAGCCACTTTACTCGTTTGGAGAAGTTAAACTTTACTTTAAAATATAATATATCAGTTTTATATAGACAATCCAACCATTCGTTTGCCGCAGTTGAACTAAATTTCAATTATTTTAATGCAAACCCAATTTCAAGATCATTTTTCAACATCTATCAGCCAAAGTTAGGAACTTCTGGCATATTTGTAGGCCAAAAGCAGAGCATTTGTGGCCCCATTTGAACTCCCAATTGCCCCATTGGCACCGCAAACCGCCACTTTGTCTTTTGTTGGATAATATTTCTTTTATTTGCAATGCTCTTTCATTTCCTTACCATCCATCCACCCACAATAAAATCGATATTGCTTCCTGACGTTGCTGTTTTATTTTTTTATTTTTATTTTTTCCTTCTCGTGTTTAGCCTCAGCCAGTTTGGTTTGGTTTGGCTTTTGCGGTATCCTTGGGGAATATTTTTTTCAATATTTGCATGTAAATCACGAAAAGCACGTCAAATTTGTTTGCTTGGTTAAAACGTCGTTATTGCGACTTTCTAAGGGACTGCAATGGATGAGACACAGGAGTAAGGGAAAATACTATGGCAAAAAGGCGTTCACATTGATTGGGTTAGGCAATAAAAGCAAGCAGGAAAAAGCTTAATAATAAGGAAGAGTAGAGAAGAATATGCAGTTTACTTGCTCACTTGTCGAAAGGACAGGTTTTGTCAACAATAAACATAAGTTGGCCATTTTTGATGTTGTCAGCGTTAAAACTCTGTCAAAAGCCGTCACGAACCGCATACGCAATGTGGAAAGAAACTCAAACATGGTTGGTTTAAAGCAGCTTTAAATGAATCCGACCCGAAAAGGTTTCTCTATGAAGAGTTCAAGTTGAGTAACCATCACAGGGGTAAAAGTTTTCTTGGCTTAATCATAAATCTTCCCAACTATTTATATACACAATGGTCTGATAAATATTGCCTTAACGGTCATTTATTAACTCATTATCAGCAGCTGGCATTTTGCACCTTTTCAGCTCGCGCGTTTTCCGCTTGAATGAGTCACCGTCCCCGACCCTCCCGAACCAAAAACTGAACTCAACCGAATGGCCTACAACTTTCGCCAGTGCCACTGAACCTGACACTGATTATGACTTTGATTAATTTATTGATGGTTGGCGTGTTTCCTGCTGTGCTCACCTACAGTCCCCCAACTTCCCTATTTTGTCCCCCCGTGGCCTTGTTCTGTGTGTCCTGGTTCAGGACTCCAGGTTCCAAAAGCTGTTGCTATTTTTGAGCGCATTAAAAGTTTTTGTCTGTAGAAAAGAACAAAATAGGTTGGACGCAAAATTCGCTTTCGTGTTCACTTTCGCCATGCGTTGAGATATTTTGATTTATGTTGATTTATAGACATCACTTTAAATTTAATAAAAGTCATGCTTGGCGCTTGGCCAGATTTTTGCAAGGCCAACTAAAGCCATAAGCAAATGCGCTTATTCACTTTGCAGATTAAAATAAACCAAAATGGACTTTAACAAAATAAAAAAGTGAAATTTAATTTACGTAAAAGCAGCTGCCGCTTTTTGGATTTAGTATACGTTATATATATACTTAGTATATATATGTACATATATTGTGTACGTTGAATGCGACCAAAGTTGAATGCACAAAGCTTGCTTTTCAGCAGCAACAGCAGCAAGAAGCAGATAGAAAAAAAAATACATACATATATATTTTGCGTTTCTTTTCAAGTGCTTGAAAGTTACTTGATTTATTATACTATTCCCACGCTTTGTGTGTGTGAGTGTGGGGGACAAATATTCGCCTAGCAAATTTATAACTGAGCAAATCGGTCTTGCAGCAACGTCAGAGCCAGAAACCAGCAGCGCCGCATTTGGGTTGGGTTTGGTGCGGAAGGTGTACAAATTACAGGTTTGCAATTTGACCACAACGGCATAAGAAAAAAACTAAAAAAAAAACTAACTTAGATGCCGTGGATAGCGAGAATGAAAAGAGATGCAAAGAGATGGGCAAAAAGAAATGGAAATGCAAAATAAATTCAGACAGCTGAGTTAGTGCCTTAAATCTGCGGTTGGCAAAAGCAAAAGCAAAATGTTGATAATGGCGTGATTTACTATGCGCCAGGACTAAAAAAAAAAAACCCTTTAAATATGCGTTTTAAAGTTTTGAAAGCTAGATTGTTGGTTAGCAAAAGATAGCGCAACACTAAAAAGCAATGCGAGAATTAGTTCATTTCGATAACTTAAATAGTGAAAAATGTGCTAAAAAGTATAAAATGCCAAGACAAATGAAAAGCAACAATAAATATTCACAACCAAAAAGTATAACGCTTCGAAATTATACAATTCTTAGTGGAAACAGCTAAGAATCATCGATACATTACCCATTGCAACTATGCACACTGGCAGATCAAATTAATCGATAGGCGAAATGTCAAACGTTTGTTTGAAAAAAAAATATATTAAATAATATAAATATTCACAACCGCTTCGAAATTACACACTGCTTAGTGGCATCGATACATTTTCCCATGCAACAATGCACATCAATCGATAGGCGAAATGTCAAACGTTTGTAATCGAATCGACAATTGCTCGCCAGTTTCCTTTTCCGTTCCTTTTGCTGTTGGCCGCCGACGAGAACACAACATTCTAAAAAATTCTCCGCTAAAATCTACGAGGAAAGGAAAGGCGGCATCATGGATAAGCCACTAGTTTGGGCACGTGTTGTGAAGGTGCTCGGCCGCACTGGATCCCAGGGCCAGTGCACCCAAGTCAAGGTGGAATTTCTTGGCGAGCAGAATCGCCAAATCATACGCAACGTCAAGGGGCCGGTGCGTGAGGGCGATATTTTGACGCTGCTGGAATCGGAGCGTGAAGCTAGACGTTTGCGCTAGCAAACTAAAAACCAAAAATCCTCGATATAATGTTGTAGACCATTAAACTGCAACTTATAACTTGGTAAATAATATAATTAACTAAGCAAATACTAAATAAAGGAATTAAACACTCGGATTGAATTCTTGCTGTTGTCGTCGAATTCGTCGTTGTCTTCTCGTGTTTAACTTCGTTAGAAGTCGCGTTCACATAACATCAGTGAAGACAAATATTAAATATGTATAGGCATACATATAAGACAGACATTAAAACTATGTATTAAAATATTATAAAGACATAAATTCTATGTATTACATTATAATAAAGACATATGAAGTTTTAATACTTGTGTTGTATTTTAAATAGTCATTGCGAATAATCAATACATAACGAATACGTTGTTCATAATTAAATTAACTAAAAAGCGGCGTGCCAATGGCGTTGCCAGACTTTGAGTTGCTCTCTTTACAAATGAGCAGCAGGAGAGTAAATGTATATAAATAAAGGTGTGTTGGTGTGTGCGTGGGTATGGCGTATAAAAATCACATTTATGCCATTTACCAAACAATTTATCTTTGCTGTCAGCCCGCAAACACCCACAAAAGACTCGCTTTTGTATATGTATGTATCCGCAGGTTAAGGCAGGACAGGGACAGGCATTTATCATGCAAAACGAAGATAATTTATAACCACCAACCAACACCAGAAGAAGCAGCAGCAGCAACAAATGGACAGAGACCATCACACATAAACACATACACACACACACACGTACGCACACTTGCTAAAGCTCTCTCTCTATCTCTCTCGCACTATTTTGCAGTGCTTCGCGATGAGTTTCGCCTGGAGCCGCAAAATACACGCATCGCACAGGGTGAGACGGCGCTGTTGGAGTGTGCGGCACCGCGCGGCATACCAGAGCCAACGGTGGCATGGAAAAAGGGCGGTCAGAAATTGGATTTGGATGGCACGAAGCGTGTACGC
Organism: Scaptomyza graminum; assembly: GCA_018901835.1. NCBI lineage: Eukaryota > Metazoa > Arthropoda > Insecta > Diptera > Drosophilidae > Scaptomyza > Scaptomyza graminum. Next base: position 10,751,395 of record JAEIFL010000002.1, read on the forward strand.
ATCGTTGATGGCGGCAATTTGGCGATACAGGATGCACGTCAGAGTGACGAGGGTCAATACCAGTGCATTGCAAAGAATCCAGTCGGTGTACGTGAATCATCCCTAGCCACGCTCAAAGTACATGGTAAGTGTCCCTCCATCACACCTCCCTCCACCTATAATCAATGTGTCATGTTCAATTTGCTGGAATGTGACTTGGGTTATTTCTCTCTCTATGTGTTTGTGAGCTATCATTATGTTTATTACAGTTAAGCCCTACATCATACGCGGACCACATGATCAAACGGTGTTGGAAGGTGCCTCTGTCACGTTTCCCTGCCGCGTCGGCGGTGATCCCATGCCGGATGTTCTCTGGCTACGCACAGCCTCCGGTGGCAATATGCCGTTAGGTAAGCCAACCAACAATCAACGCCATTGGCCATTAAGTGAAAGTACTACAATTTCTCGCTCTGTTACTAATTCACAGACCGTGTTAGTGTGCTGGAGGATCGAAGTTTGCGCTTGGAACGCGTCACAATAGCCGATGAGGGCGAATATAGCTGTGAGGCGGATAATGTGGTGGGCGCCATTACGGCAATGGGCACCTTGACTGTTTTTGGTAAGTGCCACAAAAATTAAATGTGACTCAATGGCAATGAGATTTAAGCTGAAATTCGACTTTGTTTCAAATTGTCGGCCAATTTGGCATTTTGCCTTGTAAAAGCAACCACAAACATTATAGCCATTCAAACAAAAACCATATTCAAAGTTTGAAGTTCAAACGGTCACACTTCGGTTTTGTTTACATATTTAAATATATCGATAGTTTTATAAGAAACGATAGATTTATATCGGGATAAATGTTCGCTGGTTGCGAATTTAATTTAATTTTAGTAAAGATGCCGTCTTTGAGTCACATTATTTTATTTAGCGCTAGCACATTTAGCTAATTAGTTTATACCCTATATAAACACACCCACACACACCAACATATATTCGCACACTGTAGCGCCCCCGAAATTTGTACAACGCCCTGCGAGTAAATCCGTTGAACTGGGCGCTGATACCTCGTTCGAGTGTCGCGCCTCGGGCAATCCCAAACCCACCATATTCTGGACAATCAAGAACAACAGCACCCTGATCTTTCCGGGCGCACCGCCACTGGACCGCTTTCACAGCCTGAACACGGAAGAGGGACACTCAATATTGACATTGACGCGCTTTCAGCGCACCGACAAAGATTTGGTGATTGTGTGCAATGCCATGAACGAGGTGGCCAGCATTACGTCGAGGGTGCAACTGCTGCTGGACTCGCAGGAGGATCGACCGCCGCCGATTATAATAGCAGGACCTGTGAATCAAACGCTGCCCATTAAATCTCTGGCAACGCTGCAGTGCAAGGCAATTGGCTTGCCCAATCCGACCATCTCGTGGTATCGCGACGGCATCCCCGTGCATCCCAGTGCCAAGTTGAACATTACAGCTGCTGGTGATTTAATTATATCCGATTTGGATCGTCAGCAGGATCAGGGCTTGTACACGTGTGTGGCCAGCTCCAGGGCAGGCAAGTCCACCTGGAGTGGTTTCTTGCGCATCGAACTGCCAACGAATCCCAATATCAAATTCTATCGTGCGCCCGAACAGAGCAAATGCCCAACGGCACCGGGACAGCCAACCGTGTTGAACGCCACGGCATCGGCAATGACAATTGTGTGGCCCACGAGTGACAAGTTGGGCAGCCCGCCATTCCATGGCTATAGCGTTGAGATGTATTGTACGAACAAGAGCAAGACCTGGATACCAATAGCCAGCAGGCTGAGTGAGCCCATTGTCACTGTGGACAGTTTGGAGACGGGTGCCGCTTACATGTTCATTGTGCGTGCCGAGAACGCTTTGGGCTTCTCGCCACCCTCGCCCATCTCGGAGCCCATTACTGCAGGCAAATTGGTGGGTGTGCGGGATGGTAGCGATGCCTCATCGGGTTCCGCGAGCTCACAGCTTTTACTCAGTGATGTGGAGACGCTGCTGCAAACGAATGACATAGTGGAATTGCTCGAGGCGAATGCCAGTGATTCAACAACCGTCCGTCTCGCCTGGGACATCGATAGTGGCCAGTATATCGAAGGATTCTATTTGTATGCCCGCGAGCTACGCTCGGCGGAATATAAGATGATAACGCTGCTCAACAAGGGCCAGGGGCTGAGCTCATGTACGGTTCCCGCTCTGGCCAAGGCGTCTACGTATGAGTTTTTTCTTGTGCCATTTTACAAGAGCGTCGTAGGCAAGCCCTCAAATGCTCGATACGCTCGCACCCTCGAAGATGGTAAGGACATCCAAATAATGCTTTCCAGCTAGAGCTTCCTCTTCCACTGAATCCAATGCGATCTCTGCTCCCCGCTAATCCCAACTCATTTTGTATTTATTTTTCTCTCTCTTTTATAGTGCCTGAGGCGCCGCCGTTTGGCATGGAGGCCATCCAATTTAATCGCACCTCCGTCTTTCTCAAATGGCTGCCTCCACAACCGAATCGCACACGAAATGGTATGTACTGAAACAAATAAAAATTTCGGAGCCTGTTTAGTGTTTGTAATAGTTAAAACGTTTTTCTTGTTGCCATTTTGCATCTCTCGATTAATCGATATCTTTAACTATCACGTAGTACATATCGTTGACAATAAATATCGCAACTATCCGTTCTTTTTCTTGCTTCTCTCGATTACATTTATCAATCGATATATATCGTAAACAATAAATATCGCAACTATCCGTTTTTTCTCGCTTTGCATCTTTCAATTACACTTATCTATCGATTTCTCCAACTATCGCATAGTACATACATATCGTAAACAATCGTAACTATCCAATGCATTTACAGTTAGGTTTAAAACGAGAAAGAAACAAGAAATAACATAAATATTCGCTGAGCTGGCTTAAGCGTATCATTAATCTTCATACTCATAGCTATTTTATCAGCCATAAAAAAAGCAAACACCCTCAATTATATGCAAGATCCTTTAGTTATTCGGTTGAGCGAATGTGTAACTATTTTCCCCCCCTTGTTAACATTTAATTTCATTTGTGTTTTGTTCTTTGTTGCCACTGACTGACCGACCCCCTTTATCTCCCTCTCCCTTTTATAGGCATCCTTACGAGCTACAATGTGCTTGTCAAGGGTCTGGATGTGCACAATACGACGCGTATATTTAAAAATATGACCATTGATGCGACGACACCGACGCTGCTGCTGGCCAACCTCACAACGGGTGTCACCTACTACATTGCTGTGGCGGCGGCCACCCGCGTCGGCGTTGGTCCCTATAGCAAACCGGCCGTGTTGCGCATCGATGCACGGACCCAATCACTGGACACCGGCTACACGCGGTGAGTTGTTGGGGAGAGACAAAGAGCAGGCTCATTTGACTGTTCGCCAAAGGGACAAAGGAACAGCATTGAAGCTGGGAGCTGAAGTCACATCAATCCATTAACAGCAAACGACAATGGGCGTTTGAGATCGAATGAGAATGAGAGAATAGATGGACTATGTGACCATTAAACTAAGCCTCACCGAGGCACGTACTTCCTGGCTCTATCAATGTGCTCATTCCGCATTTTCTTTCTTCTTTCTCTTTTCGCATTTTCTATTGTGTGGCGGCGCAGCTATCCCATCAGTCGTGATATAGCCGATGACTTTTTAACGCAGACCTGGTTTATCGTCCTGCTGGGCTCCATCATTGCCATAATTGTGTTTCTATTGGGCGCATTGGTTCTATTCAAGCGCTATCAATTTATCAAGCAGACCTCGCTCGGCAGTTTACATGGTAAGTTGTTGTCTTTATTCCAAATCCCACCCTCTGGCAATTTGAATATATTTTTTGTCATTCTATTTACTTTAGTTGTAGATTAAGTTTTGGTGGCAGCACCAGCTTAACTTTGGGGATGGGGAAGTGGTGGAAGAGGAGCAGGAATAGCTTTTGTGTCGTCGTCTGGGTTTTAAGCTTTAGACTTAGCGGTAATTGCTTGGTATTTGGAAATTTATGAGGCATTTGCTCTATTGAACATTAGAAAATTGTCACAGGGGATGGAGAGTTTTATAGAGTCATTAAGGGATTAGCTTTCAGAATCGTTTCCTCATTCGCACTCAATGCGCGTAGAGCTTAAAGAAACTATATTTATTTGTAGATCGATTATTTCTTTGAATTCTTTAACTAGCTGTCACAAAAAAAGGGTTAAAAAGGATTCCGTTGAACAAATCTTAACCTTAACAACTCCATTTGCCTTTACCAAACACACAAACAAAGAACCCTAGATAAGATAATATTGTCTGAACGTGAAACATTTCCAAGTCGTAGACGAAGCCATATTATCTATGATTTATGGCCTCTCGTTTATGGCTGGTCTCAATTAGGCTGACGTTTTGTTAGCCACAAAAAACTAAACAACACGCACTCAAAGCATTAACAAGCGAACCGACTACGAACCTACCATAGGGTAAGGGAGCCCGAAGGTTAAACCAGCGATAAAAGATAAACACACAAATAGGTTGAAGGAAGAGTCGGAGGGGGCAGGGGTTCTGTAAAAACGACAAATGCGCACGTGAAAATCACATCAATTGTCTAGGAAAAACTGTAAAAAGAAAAGGCAAATTGAATATATAGAAAATGTTATTTGCGTCTTTTATTATTGGCACGTTGCCCTTTTGATTTTTTATGTTCGGTTTGAAGCCGCCTTGTAATTGGCGCTACACTAACGAGGCTTACGACCCATTTCCACTGCCAAACTGTAAATCGTCATCAAACTATCTTCATGTGTATTTATTCGATATATTCATTCATTCGTTCGTTCGTTGTCTTTATTTCAGGCAATCACGCAATCGGCACCGTGCGAAAGTTTCCAACATTGCCAATGAATGGCGGTGGTGGCAATGGTGGTGGAGGTGGTACTGGTATTTGCAACAGTGGTGGCAACTCTGGCTGTGCTGGCTCCAATGGCCTATGGATCGATCCAAGTGGCGGTGTTTGGCGACAGGCCGCTGTTGTTGGCTCATGTACGACAAAGGAGCAACTTCCGGGCTATGCACAGGCCACAGCTCAACAGCGACAAGGAGGCAAACAGGAACAACATCAGCAACATGGACAATCGACACACAACACACAACAGCCGCTGCCTGATTATGAGAGGTGAGCTGACAAAGGGTTGCTAAAAATATTGAGGGAGATTTTCGGTTTGGCAGATAGAAAGTTGCCTTAATATCCTGTCTACGGTTCGCTGCCTGTTTAATTACGAAAAATTGCTAGAGATAGAGAGAGATCGGGAGGGGGACGGGGCGAAAAAACCATGCTCAAAACTGCTTAAATGTTTTACAACTTGGAAGCACTATTTACGATTCGCTCATAAAAATTGAGCGGAGCTCCCTTCACTGCCGGCATCCACTTCAATAAGCTACCAAAAAAAACAAACCAACCAGACCCATCCTTCTTCCCCCAAACGCAACCCCCTCACAAACAAATATAACAACAACAACAAGTCGAAATAAGAACAACAAAAACAACCGCCATTAAATTGTTACACTTGAACGGGTTTTACTTTTGGGCCACGGCGATTGCCGCTGCCTGGCACTGTCTCCCCCTTCCCTCTCTATTTCTCCCTTTCCATCTGTTTATTGCTGTGTGTGTGTGTGCTCCAGCGGCTTTACCATAGCTTTACTGCTACCCCGCCGAGCTATCTCAAAAGTGCCTTTTAATTCATTTCCATATACCGACGCACGTGAAACTTCATATTTCTCTGTGGCATTTTTAAATATTTGTCTGTTTATTTTGCCTTTGGTTTCGGTTTACTGTTTGGTTTGGCTCGGTTTGGCGAAAAGGCTTCTGTTCTGTTTCGTTGAATTTATTTATTGAACTATTTTTTTTGGTTAAAAAATATTTATACAGAAATCAGAAGTTACAAAAATCTTGCAATTGATATAATAAAGTTTCTGTTTAGGTTTATTTATTATTATTCAAGAACTAGTTCCTATTCGAGTACCAAATACTGAAACTTGAGATTAAAGATAAGAAGTTAGAAACCGAAACCAGAAGATTTTTAAAACTGCTTCTTTATGCCACATCATTTTTTTCTTATATCTAACAGCATTTCTTTCAACATACTTATCCAATTTAATTTCGAACACATTTCTTTTTTTTTTTTTTCTTGCACTTTTAAGATCCACAGCCTGCTTTAATCCAAGTTTAGCCAAGTTCTTTTTACAACTACATTCATCCCCTCCCTCAAACCCCCACCCCCTTACATGTTTCTTTGTTTTTACTTTACAAAAAATTCTTAGCAATGTTTTTTTTTTTATTTTATCATGTTTTTTTAATGCTTGTATTTGTTGTTTTTTTTTCATTGCTTTGTTTTTGCTGTTTGCCAAAAAGTTTTCTTTAAAGCTTAATGTACCGTTGTGGCAACAATAACTGAAAAGCAAACAAGGCGCAATAAAAAGACGCAACTGCTGGCGACATATTGCTGTTCGTTCTTTCTTTTTGTTGTTGCTGTTCTTTCTCCTTTGCTCTCTTTTTCCCACCATTGTTACGCCCCGCTGCACCCAAGCCACCCCTCTTTTGCAAGTTGTGCGTATTTATTTGCGGCGTTTTACGCATTTATTTGTTTTTGGAGTATTTTTTCCTTCAATGGAAGATATCTTCCCCACTCCACTCTCTCCTTACCTTCATCCACCCTCACACTACAACAATTTCGAGTACTTCCTATTGTTGCGCCTCGCCCTGCCCCATGTCTGCTTCTAATGCTGTTGCCACTTCCGTTACGCGATTTTCATTATTTCCGTTTCAATTTTTCCGTTGTGTACCTTTTGGCAACTTTCTGCATTGTTGTTGTTATTGCCGTTGCTGTGCATTTTAACAACGTTGTAAAGTCGTAAAAAAACAAATACAACACTCTTACCTTGTGGCACACACACACACACACCCCCAACCTCTGCCACCGTATTGTGCCACTTGGCACGCGTTGCCGACGCCCGTCATTTGAATTTCCAATTAAAATATTTAATTTCTTTTCGAGTTGTCTGATTTTTCAAACAACATCTCGCAGTAGATATTATCCTCTATCCCCTTTCCATTGTTTGTATGAGAACGTAATTTTCACCGCTAAATTAATAATTAAAAATTGATAGCCCCGAGGGATGACGTTCGCTTCTCCTCCACTTCCTTTACTTGTGGTGCACTCGCTTAAATCACAGATTTCAAGACCACGCCTGAAGGCTTAAGGCATATGCAAATGTGTTTGCTGGACGGTTCTTTGGGATGAAGAAAGTGCAAAAAGTGTGGGTGGGGCAGAGGGGGTTGTTCCTGTGTTATTTTAAGTAAGTTCGATTCCCATGTCGCCGTTGCGTGTAATTGCTGGAAAATGTTCAAATTCCGTTGCATACTTTCAGGCTTATTTTAAATTTAGCTTCGGGTAATTCTCTGTCAGTTGAGAGCAAGAGCACTCAGCTTTATTTTCAATAGATAAATTATTTTTGATTAAAGTAATGTCTAACTAACTTTTTCTTATATATCCAACAACTAAATAACGAAGTCTTTTAAGGAAATGAAGTAATATTAAGCTTACTTTATTGCAGATCTAAAAACTTAGTCTGATTGAGACTGGATGAAATTGTTTTCCAGCATTTCCTTAACTATTCCGTTTGCAACGTATTCACACTTTATTATTTATGCTTAGCCAAGCTTAACTTTTGCCATATGCATTTATACGATTCGATTCCTTTATATAGTGCACACAAATTATCTTCACACATCGAACGCAATTCAAAGGAAAGAAAAAATTCCATTCAGTAATTACCGAAAAAAAAAATGCTATGAAATTTCATTTGAAAAGTGCGATAGATAAGCATTATCTCATTAGCTAATTAGTTAGCACGAAAAATTTCAGCAATAAAAAAGTTTTTTGCATACAAATTTTGCCAACTCGGCGGGTGGTGGGGGTAGGGTAAGAGGGATTGAAGGTTTGGTTGGCGCTGCTTAACAAAAAGTTTTTGGACAGCAATTTGAGTATCTTTTTTGATGTTGTTGTTCTTGTTTGTTGTTGGTGTTGCATGTTCGCCCACTAATTAGAAAGTTTAAATGCATGACACGCCCAGCTAATGGGCAAAAATTGTATTGGCAAAATCCATCCACGACAGTAAAACTCGTTATCATCCACACACAAAAAGGAAAACATAAAAAGCAAAAAACCTTTTTAATGAGCTGCAGCAAACAAATTTCCGGTTGGGGATTTCAAAATTCCGTATCTCTCTCCTGCCCATTTACTACGTATGTGTGTGTCTAACAAAAGCAATTTCCTACGATTGATTTATGAGTAATGCATTTGTGCGTCCAGACATACGCTTTTAAGCCCCCTCCAGTTAATAACTCCCCCTCTCTTGCGCTTCTGTTTCGATTCATTTCAGACTCTCGCCACTGAATATGCCGGACTATGCGGAAGTTGCATGTTCAACATTCAAAAGTCCACACAACAATGCAGCTGCTGCTGCTGCTGTTGGACAAACTTCCGGTGCTGCTGGTGCTGGCTCATCATCATTATACGATAGCTGCGGCGCCTATGCCACAACAAATGTGGTAGCCAATGTGAAGCTCTATCAAAATCGTTATGGCACAAAGCCAACAACAGGAGCTAGTAATAACAACAATGGCGGCTCCTCGAATAATGATTATCAATCGAGCGGAATGTATTCGGCGCCAGCGAGTGCCCATTATGGCTGCTTGGAGCCAAATCCGATGACCATATCGACAGCATCGACAGCCATATTGAGTGGCTCGCCGGCCAAACTGAAAAAGATCAACATAACCGAAAACAAAATGGATCATCTGCAGAATCTACAGAACGATGCCAAGATGCCGGAGCGCACAAATCCCTTCAATCAGCAGCAACAATTGCTGCTGGCGAGCAATGCATTGAAACAAGGCTTGGGTGCTTATGCGAACACCACGCTGGCGGCTCAAATAGCCAGCGGTGGTGGTGCAGGCACCTTGCGACGCCAGCGCCAGCCCAAAACGCTCTTCAAGAGCGAGAACAATATATTGGGCAGCAAGCTGAGCAGTTCGAGGCAACATCAGACAAATGCCTCGGCGAATGGCAATTTGGATTTCTTAACGGGTGGACCAGCAACTGCACCACCAGCAGCGGCAGCAGCTGCTGATAACCTCGATGCCGACTTCTCGGCGTTGTGCAATTCAACGAATCAGCTGTTAAACGATTGGGCTTCCAGTGCATCGATTGCGGCCGGCGATTATCATTTTGGCAGCAAGCAGCCAAGCAAACAGCATTTATATGTCAAGGCCAAGGATGGCACCTGGTCGGCCGTCAGCTCCGACGCCTATCAGAACTTCAAGCAGCAGCAGCAACAACAGCAGCAGCGGGATTTCCATTCCGGAACAGGTGACAAAGCCAAACAGTTACCTCCCCTATTGATCAATCCCGCCCATAGTTCTAGCAGCCTAGCGGCTGATAGCAAATTCCTGAGTAGTTTCGGTACCAGCGCTAATGTTTAGATCGTTTAATATACATATACGAGGGCTGCAGGTGATTTATAGGGCTGCAGCATTCCTTAAAAGTAACACACCCTGATTAGCCCCAGAGTTGTGTTTTTTTGCTCAGTAACTGTAAGTGCAAAAAATGAAAAAGAAAACTAAAAGTTGTGAAATGCATAGAGAAGAGGAAGGGCGAATATGTCAACTATCTAAATAGAAGTTTAGTTGGGCTAAAATACTAGAAAAGGGTTAGTGCGAGAGAGACAGAGAGAGAGAGGGGGTTTCTCTAAATTTGCGGGTAAAAAGTTGCTAGGAAAATAAGCATCTGCTGAAAGGTAGAAATAGATTTAAAAGCTTAAACGACGGGCATATAACAAAAATAACAATAAAAACTAAGTTTAAACATATCGCAATAAAAGATAAAAGCTAATGAAGGTTCTCTTCAGAATTAAGTCTTATTTTCAACAGATAACAGAAAAGATTATTTTAATATGTTAGTTCAGACCATGGTTAATTCATGTCTTGTTTTCATATTTTATGTCTTAACTCACAGATCTTAAGTTTCCCAACATCAAATAGAAGACTCACAAAGCTTTTCTGAAGTTCACAGGCACTGTTACTCCAAGCAACTGATAGCTAAAGCTCTATAGTTAACCCCAGTAGATGTTGCCCTCACAATCCTACCCATAGCCGTACAAGTTCTAGAATCTAAACTAAGAAAAACTTCACCTTCCTCTCACTCAACCCGATAACAACGAAGAGGTGTTTGTGTGTCTGCGTAAAGAAAACACATTAATGATGATATATAGTACATATTGGCTTGTAAATAGATTTCAACCTTATAAAGCATATGGAATATATCGCTAAAACTTTATATAGACACTGAAATTTCCACAAACACACAACAAAGAAAGAAAGAGAAAAACCCGCAAAAAGCACCGACCTAGTTAAAATAAGTAAAGATTAATGTAATTTTTAGTAAGCAATACAAAATGTTTGAGTTAAAAAAAAATATATATAAAAAAAATATGAAAAGAATAGCGAAACCCTAACGAAACGTCAACCAAAAATAACCAAAAACTCACCTTATTAATAAATAATGTAGAATTAAAATCCAACAGCAGCACTTAAATAATAAAATAAAAAAATAAAAATTCATTAGCTAACGGTGAAATGTGTAATAATCCCCCAGATAAGCGAAATAAATGCTAATAATAAGGCTGTTAAATGTAAAATATCATAAATAATAATAATAAAAAATAATCCCCCAATCAGAAAAAAACACAAAAACAAAAATATATTATCTCTACATTAAAAAATTGTGTAATTAAAGCATTTAATTGTAATTAACTGACGAACTAGTTTTAGTCTGCCTGTAGCTAAACAGAAATAAATATATATACATACATATATATAAAATCAAATATATATATTTCGCTGTCATATTAAATTAAATATCATTTGTAAGCAATCAATTGAAAATTAAATTGAAAACAAACGCTACAGAAAATAAATAATACTAAATAACTACCAACAAAGTTAATACTATATAGCATATATATACATATGTATATTTTATTTGAACTCCTACTACCTAGCTGCCACCGTTTGGAGGCGCCACAGCTGCGCCTACATTCTGTTGGACAATTCCATGGATTTTGTCATTTGAATTGGTGGAAAATTGCGCTCGGAATTTCGTTTGACCAACAAAGCCAGGTAAACCCAAAACCAGAAAAACCCCAACAACAACAACTATGCCAGCCAACTAGAAATATGCACCACACACGCCGCCCTCCCCGCACCCCTTCTCCGCTATAATGGTGGAGCAAATTAATTATGCACTTTGCCTTTCTCTCTAGCGAGCATCATTAAACTGAAATGAGATATTGTTTGTAGTAGTCCTGCTAGTTGCCCAGTTGTCCTTGCAACTGTAATCATTGCAATACGAAATTCCGGATAATCAAATGAATGCTCTCCTCTCTCTCGATCCTTCCTGTCACCATCCCTCTTTCGGTTTGTGTTTTTGTTTTCACATTTGGTTGTAAAACAATTTTACAAATTGTTATTGCCAATTTATGTCTGTTGTTCGGTTTTTCTCTGTGTTTTTATTTGTTTTTGTTCAGTGTATGTTTGTGTGATTTTGCTTTCTTCTTCTCTTACTCTGCGCCTGTTCAACGAATGCCGTTTCAATGTGCATTAAAATTGTGCAAACAAATGAAAATCAATTCGAATAAATGAAGCGAACTAATATCGCAACAATTTTCTGCTTAATATTGGCATTATTAGGTTTCATTATTGCAGTGCATAATTGTGCGAATTTTTAAAGCATTCAGCGATAATAATTTAAAATGCTGTGTACAGTGCAACTTCATTAATGTAAACTCACTAAACGTAATAATAAGAATTTAATAAAAAAAATTGTTAAACTTATCTTGATTATTTTCATTTAAAAGAAAAAAACTAAAGAACATTTTGATTATGAAAATTCTATATAAAATGAAATTTAAGTCCAGTGACGTTAGCGGGAACTGAATCCCAGCAAATCAGTTAAATACTTAATTTTAAAAGCGTTCAATACATTGAAGTTTGACTGTACCCATTCATTTGAAGCTTTTAACATTAACATTTCTGAAATTGTTGGTGCATAACAAAAATTACCTTTTTTTTGGAATTATGCTAAATGTTTTTTCTGGATTTGATTTTAATTTGCAATAATATTATTTAACAATTGAATTTGTGAACCGAAATGAATTTAAGCATAATTAAATTTAAAACATAAATCTAAACAAATTTCTGATTGCAAAAAGCATTAAAATTAATGAGAATTTATTCTTAGTAATGTTTTATTTTGAGACTAAGCTTAAAGTTTTAATGTAGTTAACTTTTATTTTTGTTATTTAAACTAAATAAAATATGCTACAAGAAACAGCATAAATGGTTAGTTGCTTAAGTTTTTGGCTTATGCATTTTTCGCAGTTAAGCTTATAAGAATTTCAGCAGTTTTCGCCATTTTGTATGGAAAGGATAAACTTTAAGCTGTTGGCAACAACAATATTCAAGGCAGGCAGGCAACAACAAATAGCAGCAGCAGCTGCAACAGCACCCAAATGGCTATTGCCTAATGTAACTGAACAGCCCACGCCATTAGCTACAATACACACCACACACACACACACACATGCATGCATGGCTCTGCCATTGCTACTCTTATACATATATTTGCCAACCAATCCCAACTACAAATAGTAGGCAACGCTCTCTCCCACTCCCGACTCTTCTACTCTGCTGCCAGGCCGATAAATAAACCCAAATTTATCATGTACATGAACCGAGCGCATATCAGCAAAGGACAGTGAGCGAGGGGAGGGGAGGGGGGGAGAGGGTGTTGCATACCCATATATCGAGAATATAATAGCAATGGCCGGCGGCAGCGCTCATAATTTTTGGCACAAAATTGTCGATAGGCGTTGAAGCGTTCAATTGAATGTCCTGCGCCGGACAAAAGTTTGAGAATGCTGCCCAGGCAGGACCTTACAGCCCTTCTTTAGATTGTGTGCTGTGTGTCTGTGGAAAAAGCACTATTGTATAATCAAAACTAATGGTCTATAAAGAATCAATTCTCAATTTGTTTAGCTCCAGCTGTTGCCACCAAATGCGAACAGGACACGCAGGACACATCGAGATTCGGAACATAACAACTGGCAACACATGTGTGGCAAATAAAATTCTAAATGCATTTTGTAAATATAATTTTAAGAAATATAATAATAATACTTTTGACCCTAATGAGCGCTCCGATTAGAAATAAAATTTTGTATCCTAAATTAGTTTTTGCAAATAAAAATGGATTTTTTTTATTGTATTTGCATTTGACTAATCGGGGGGAAAGGGGAAACACACTGAAATATAAATATAAAGAGAAAAGAGAAAAAGCTGATTCAGCAAGTTGCCATAAAGTTTAATCAGCAGCTGGCCATCGTCAAAGAGAAAAAAGATCTCGTAAATAGCAAGAGGAAAGTACAGACACAACACACACACACACACATATGTACATAGACATTAAAGTTTTATGCGCATTTGAGTGACCATAAAAATGGTCAGTTGTATGGAGAGAGGGGGGAGGTGAAGGCGATGCCAGTGTGTGCCCAGCGATGCCTGTTCAGATAACAACAACAAAATTGTGCAACGCAATTTGATGAGATTAGCCTTCATACAGACAAGTGTGTGTGTGTGTGCGAGAGAGCGATACACATACACATCTACATATGCATGTATGTACTTTGTACATAGAGTCAAATGTCATTATAATTCGATGCGGCAGGCTTTACTTGTGCAAACAACAAATTGATTAAAGCTGACACAACAACAACAACTACACAAAAGACACCCAAATTGGGCAGCGGAGTGAGGAGCTTCATATTAATAGAGTCGTAAAGTAGTAAATGGCCTTATCTTATTTTAAGCTAGATAAAAGAGCATGTGTAGGGAATTGGTTACTGAGAGAGGCGCCGTAAGTTTAGAAAAGATGTTCTCTTTCCTTATAAACAGAACTGTAAAAAAGCTGAGAGCACTGGTGATCTAGCGAAGAGCAGAAATATAAGAGTTTCGAAGAGAAAGTAAGTTAAAGATGAAGGGGCTTAATTTAATCCCATTTGTTTTTTCTAAGATCCCAACCAAACCGAACGGAGAAGTATTAAAATTGCTTAAGCTAAATGGCCACAATAAAAATTGCGTCGTTTTATTTAAGCATTTTAATTTAAAATTCCCCAAAAAAATTCCAAATGCTCCAGACAGATCTAAAAACAGAAAGCAAAATTGTTGTGTAGCAAATCCTAGAGAAAAAATAACGACCATAAAAATGTAGTGAAGCAAATTTTTATGCGGAGTGCAAACATTTTAATTTGAGCATTATTTTGTTGATTTTTCCACTTTGGCTTTTCAAAACAAATTGAAATTGACCGAAAGCTCGAGGGTTGATAAAAGCACAGACCGACAGACTTACAAACACATGTGTCTGTCTACCTTCTCTTTAACCTCTCTTTGATTTTACCTTTTCACAGACGAATACACACACCCACTCTCACACACACACATACACACACTAATTAAAAGTTTGGCACTTTAAATGGAGCAGCTAAACTTACTTCGTCGAGTTAGTGGAAAAAAAGAAGTTTAATTTACGCTGTGGGAGCCCTTAGTTCAGCCTCAGTGGCTTCTGCTTGTTTTCGTGAATAATTAGTAAAATGCATTTAAATAAATGAGAGCAAAAAGAAGAGAAAGATTGTCTAGTTAATCTAAAGCTGTTACATGTGATATTTGAGAGTAAAAATTAGCATGGATTAGCGTTTTGTTTACGTATTCAAGTATCACTGCAAAATATTTAACTTTGTTTGCCATTATTAGATATTAAATTTAGCTACTGACTTTCGTTTGGTAACTGTAATTCAAGCAGACATAAAACTTAACAGCCTATTTAGAGCGCGCTCTGTCCAGACGACAGACAATGTCCGCTCTCTTATATACATTACAGCTGCGACGCTTCGACGTGGGTGGGTGTGGGTGAAAGTTCTTAAGAGTAAGTATGAGAGCGTGAATGAGTCAGTGTGGGTGGGGTTGGTGTGTCGGCAGAATAACGGACAATTGCTGACGGTGTCGCTGCTACTGCGCTGCTGCTGCTTCCTGAGACACTTAAACAGGCCATAAAATACATTTGGAGCGTGGCGGCGTCTGCGTCGCTGCTTTTGTCGCTTTGTCGCTGTTTTGTAGTTGACGTCTCGTCGTCTCGTCTCGCCTAGCCTAGCCTCTAGGCGTTGTAATTTCTTGAATGTGTCACGAGCCGCTTCGTCCGCTCCTAATTGCAAAATATGGCGACAATTTTCAAAGAAGTTGACGCCAGCTAACTGTCGCTGCGGGGATAATTTAATTTCAACGGGCATTTTGGGTGTCATCTATATACACATAAGTATGTATGTATATAAGACTAGTCTAGCTAGTACTTGAACTTGCGCTCACTCGTTAGGTATTGAAACATCTGCACACCTCAAACACAGAAGCACAACTATTTAATGTGCTGAAAGTTAAGCTTAAACAGCAACTAAAGCTTAAAATGGAATGTTAAGAGTGCAGTCGCTCACTCGCTCTCTCTCTCCGCCTCACTCTGTGTGTGTTTGTGCGCATTTTATGAAACGTTTTATTATACTAATTTGTAGCCTTGGCATTGGTCGCCAGTTTCGGTTACATCGAATGGCACCAACTAAAAATGGCAATTTGCCATTGCGTCAAATGTTACACTGAAAAGAGAGAGAGAGAGAGTGAGAGAGTGCGTTTGGAATGGGAGAGTAGCTTACACTTCAGTCGAGTCTCTATTAGCAGACAATGCTTTTTGGCTGGCTCTCTAATACTATATATGAATGGCAAAAGGTATTTCGAAATGTGCGCAATGAAAATTGTTTAACAGTTTGTCTCTGTCTCTGTGGGGATTTTCGCCTTGGTGGGGGTTGGGGTTTTTATTAAAATGATGTTGCCCCCCTCTCCACCCACCGACCAGAAATGGCATTTGCTTTACGCATATCCTTTTGGTGGATCGTTAGTGTCCTTTGCTGCTGCAGTCGCATTCGTCCTGACGTTGCTAGCCGGTTTAAGTCCCTCTCTCTCTTTATAGTTTTGGTTGGGGTCCAAGTTTTAACGACTTTGTTTCCGTTACGTCTAATTTAATGAAATTCGTTTTGCTTTTGCTTTTGGGTTTTGGTTTCTGTTTCGGTTTTTGGATTTTAGCTTTTTGCATATTTACCCGAAAAACGGCATTCTAATGACTTGGGCGTTGTTGCATTTTACTCCTTGTTGTTGTAAGTGTTTGGAGCACCCTGTCAGCTGTCGGCTGAACACCCTGTGCGCATATACATATATATTTTTGTTTTGGCTTTTTGATTTAATGACGGTCCCCCTAGCTCTTCTTCATTCGCCATAAAGACATTCGCTTATAATGATAGAGTGCAAATAATTCTATAGCCACGAGCTGAATGGAATGAAAGTGCTTCACAAGAGGGGCGTGGCCACTTGGCGGGGAGTGTTATAAATATATGTTTACGGTTATGTTGGCGAAAGTGTTGGAATTCTTGGGAACAAGTGTTTTGATTTAAAAATCTCTTAAATTCAACATAGATAGAAGAATTCCCCGAAAAACCTTTAATACGGTAGCGTGGATTGCAATCATTAGGTAGCGTCAAAAAAGTTATAGAAACCCAAACTTTTGGTATCATAAAATATGCAGTCTTGACTAACTTTACTTGGAAGGCAATTTACTTGCATGTTGCCAATTGCCATGCCACGCCGTGCCACGCCCACACAAAATATGCAACAAATATTCTTCTTCTTCTTACTGATATATAACTTGAACTGTTTGGAAGAAATATGAGCGAAGAAGCGCGTTGCGAATAAACAAACTGATTTGCATTTATGGAAATGCAACAAAATAAAATAGAGCTCTTTCTTCCCTCTCTTTCACACATATACACAGAACGCCACCCCATGCAAATATCACGTAACGGTAATGGTGTAAAAATGCAAAGGAAATATAAATTGCGACTGTATACGTGTGTGTGTGTGTGTGTGTGTGTAACCTGCTCCTGACCAAAATCAAATAGAAATGTGTGCAAAAAGCCAAAAGTAAATATTTATGTTTTATGTTAATGAGAATATGTCTGACTTTTTGCTATTTGAATATTGGCCAGGACTCGACTCGACTTCTTCAACTCTGCTGGTATTTTCTGTCTCCCAATAAAAAAAACAGGAGCATAAATGACAAATGCGTCGGGGCGTTGTTGGTTAAATTGTGGTTGCAGCATTTTTTGCTGTTGTTGCCACAAACAACCACTAAACCAGGCTCTCAACGAGTCTCAGCCTCGCCAGTGGGCAGCAGGAGGTGGGTGGCTGGGCGGAGGGGGGTTCTTATATATATTATTTATATATAGCACTGACTTTCGCTAACAAAGTTGTTGTTGTTGTTTGCTGGTTTGTTGGCCAATAATTGACAATTTAATTTAACTAAGTGTTGAAAAAAATGCAAAAGAATTTCAAAATGGGAAAAGTGACATTAAAACTACTCTAAAAAAATGTTTACTAATTGTCATAACTAGCTTAAATAATTATGCATAATCAATCAATATTAAAAAAAATATATTTAAAAAAAAATTATTCTTTTTAACATTTTTTGAATCTTCTATAAAAAAATAAATCAAAGCTTGTTTAAATTATTTGTTGCTAATTTTCTATTAGAGTATAAAGAGATCAGTTAACGTAATACGGTTTTTTTAGCCAATATTTTGCCTCTTGTTGCATGTTTAATTAGTTGTTTTTTTCACATTTTTTTAACGGTTATTATTGCGGCTCACATTTGGTTTATTTATTCAACAGTTTTTTTTTTGTTGTTATTATTTTAATTTTGTTGTTATTTTGTTGACTGATAATTTATTAATGCTGCATGATATGGCGCTTAAACTGACGTTTAATTAATTCTGTTAATTTTTTAATTATGCAACAGAATGAATGAAGAATAAATGAACGTTTTTGTGTTTATGAAAAAAACATTCATATACGGAAAGGCTGCAAAAAATAATGTGAAATACTTTTGTGTGAAAAAATGGCAGAAAAGTGTAACAAAGTTTTGAATATATAATATGGTAAAAGATATTAAAAAATTAAACGAATGTGAAGAGAAGAAACAGAATAAAGTATGAATTTAAATAGTTTCTGGATTAATTGCGAGTTGAAAGTTAAATGGAAAAGACGGATTAAAGATTACAATTATATTAAAAGTATTTCACTTTATGTTTGCTAAAAGAATTTTTAAGAGTTTGTCGAGCTTTCGTGTTAGCTCTCGTCATTAAACCTCTCTTTTATTTTGTTTCTAAAGTTTTTTCTTCTTTATTCTTGTTCAGTCTAAACATAAACTATTCCGCATATAGTATAGTATAACCAACAATCCTCACTTCAGATTGGTTCAATCACAACGGGAATCAAGTTTCACTTCATGTCGAATTGACCCTTTGTTATAGCCAGGCAATTGCATTGTGAAGAAGAAACGGAAAACGTCAGGCAAAATGGCAAAAGGTTAATGCACCATTGGACAGTTGTCGTCGTCTATGCGTTATGTCTCTCTCAAATCCAAATGCAACCAATGCCGACAACATCATCATCATCATTATTGTCAGCGGCAACATGATCATCAGCATTTGCTGTGTGTTTGTGTGTGTGTGTGTGGCATGTGACAAAGTTTAAGTGCTGGTAAATCCATAGATTTCATGCTGGCAGCCGGCAAACATGGGCCACATATTGTGCGAGACAAACAGAACAAACAGAGTTGTTGTTGTTGGTAATGTGCTGCAAACAACAACGAACAACAACAACAATTGTTGCAACAATAGTATCGCATTTCAATGTTTTTAGTGTGGCATTAAAACAAAAGCAAAAGCCGCATTCAAACTGCAAAACTAACACAAACAACAACAACGACGACGACTTCACTTTGGGGCACAGACTGCAAAAGTTTTTATGCCACAAGATACCCGGAGATACTTACCACGCAACCTTGCCTCGCCGCCCCCCTCCTGCCAACAGGCTGCATGTAATTTTGTTGTGTCGCGACGCAAATATGTTTTGCCCGTGAAATTCCATCGAACCCACCCCCACTTGCCCCCGTCTTAACCCACACACCCGCCCTCTCACGATCTCTCTCTCTCTCTCTTTCATCATTTACTGTCATATGCTAAGCTGCTACCTTGGCATTATGCAAGGCGCCATTGCCATCGCACTTGTCACTTTAACCTTGCACGGCCTGTCAGCAGCCGCACCCACAACTACACACACCACCCACCACCGCACCACCCCGTCTTACACCATACATAGCCTAACGCCCGCGTTGAGGCAAGCTACTGAAAATTTGCGCAAAGCGGCATGGAAAATGAAAAGAAAAGCCATAAAACCAAAGACGACGCGCAAAGCCAGAATAAAAAGAATAAACACACACACACACACACACACACATAGTGCAAGACACGTTTGCAACGGTGTGCCAAGACGACATTTAAATACTTTTACCAAAGCTAAAATAAGTTTTCTAGTACGAAAAAAGTCAGTTTGTAAAAAATATTTAACAAGAATCAACACTTGCAATAAATTAAATATATATTAAAAAATTTTAAAATAAGCTAAGATATGTAAAGAAAAAAATTTTTTCGAGTTCTAAAGATAAATATATTAGCACTTATTTGTCAAAGTTAAAGTAACATCGACTTTAGGTATATTTTGTCAATGTATTTTGTCTTTTATAATTCTTTAAACAAAATCCAAATCTTCTTAGTTAACAACGAGTATATAGCTCGTTGCTATATACTCGCTGCTTTGTTAATATTCGTTTAAACTTACTGCTTAATATACTTTTGGCTGAGCTATAAGATTTTATCAAAAGTACAGACATTTTAAAAGCGTGAACTCGTCTCGATTTGCCTTTCTTTACGCCATAGCTGAGATACCCGGATAGATTGAGATTATTGCAACCGAAACGAGCGTAAATATGCCTGTCATCATTTTGACATCAACATTGCTGTCGGCATCGCCATCGCCATCGTCGACATCGTCGTCGCCATCATCGTCTGGACTGACATTGGACTATAGCTGGGATCTCATTCTCTTTCTCTTTCCGTGTGTCTGTTTGGCTTGATGGTAGTTGAGAGCAAGCTGAGCCATTACCATAACTATAATGCATATTTCAGCATCGGCATCGGTAGCTTTCGTCGCCCCACCCACCCGCTGTCTAAGGCCCTTGTCATCATCATGAACGACAACGACGCAGTTGGTCGTCATGTGGAAAATCCCGGTATCACTTTCGCTTATGCCTTGTTGACAATCTCGGTTTCAATGTGTGTGCCCAGTAATACCCTAACTTCTCAACCCCCTTCCACACTGCTTGGCTATCGGGCGAAAGCATGCCTGAGCATATATTTCTGCCTTGTTTGTAGCCACATTTTGTTGTTCCTCTTTGGCAGGGGGTAAATAATGATTGGCAAGGTTTTAGCATAAAAGTTTATTGAACTAGGTAAGTACACAAAGTATAGATGGTACCACAGCAGGAATACCATCCCCAATAGACAAAGTAATGGCAATCTTGTGTCCTCTTTCATAAGTAAATCGATGCAATTTGCGCGAGAAAATTTGACAGAAATCGACACCGAAAACTACTTTGTGAAGTTTACTTTTCCCCAATGGTGTTGCTTTTATGCAGCCAAATTTGTAGATTTAAGGTTTTGTTTTAAGATTTTTAAAGAAATACAATACAAAAGATTGATGCAAATCAAAGTTGAATATTAGTTTCCTATATCCAAACAGGACTGCATATTTATTGGTTATCGAAAGTTTCGTTAACATATCGATGACATAGGAAAATGGTGGATAAGTCCTTCAACACATTCAAACTCCCCCCCTCCTTCTCTCTCTCTCTCTTTATTTCTCACCCAACATTTTGGCCAATTTGAGCAAGTGCGAGGATGTGACTACCGTTATGGCCGTTATTGCTCGTTGCTTGGTAATCCATGAGGATTATGTCAAAATTGGTATATCATAAAAACGTCGCGTACGTGAGTGGCATAAACAAAAATACGCCAAAGCTGCAACGAGAGCAGACCAGAAACAGAAAGAGAGCGAAGTAAATTTGTCGATTCTGTACCGCAGCGTACCGCACCGAAACCGAAACCATTAACTTTGCCTTTTGCGCTCCACTCGCTGACACTCCGAAAAAACCTTTTGACCAAGTGATTAATTTGTATGCGCTCGACGCTGACTTTTGCGGTCTCGGGACAAAGGCCAAAAGTGTTTGGCATGTAACGGAAATGCGCGCCCGGGGACAGTTCCAGACAGACAGGCCAGGAGCAACCAGGAGTTAGCAGCAGCTGGGCAACACATTGTGTGTTCGAAAGTGCTTTGAATATGCAGTTTGTGAGTGCAAGGAGGGAGAGTTGATAGAAAGTTTATCCTTTTGGCTTACAGATTTCGCTGTTGGGCAAGATTTCCACATACACACTACTATAACGGGGCCAGGACTTATACTTGGCTTATGGCCAACAACTTGTAAAAGCGGCACAAAAACTTCAAATACTTTTTCTTCGCCTTTTCTATTTCTTCTTTCAAGTGTTTTTCTTAATTTTTTTTAGCTTGTAAAAAGCGAAATAAAATTCATGACGCCAAAATTGGTTCGAGAAAAAAAAGCAACCCTTCTCGCGGTTCGGTTCGTGTTAAGATTTCATTAAACTTTCTGTAAGACAGCAAAGCCTAACCAATTTATATATAACCAACAAAAGTTGGGGCAAAAAACATCAAGGCGGAAAAAAACTTGGCTCATTAATTGAGTCGCTCGCTCTATTACACAAAAAGGAAGAGAATCCAAAAAAAAAAAAAACAATTCGTATAAATATAAATACTGCATAATATGCACATAAATACAAATAACGGAACTAACTGCAAAAAGGATTAAGAAAGTTTGATTTGGAAGAACGAAAATTGCATTCCCTAACGAGACTTTCTTCTATTGTATTAATTTATAACTTTAATATTGATTCAACATCAATATGTTATTATTTTTATATCTTTCCTTTGAAATGTATCCTGTTTAAATTGTAAAACATACAAAGAAACAAAGCTTATGAGTTTTCTTAAAGGAAAAAAAGAATAGAATTTCTTATTTCAATTTGGCATATCAGCTATTTGGAACTGAACTTTCGCCTCTGCCTTTGGCGAAAGCATCTTTAGCTGTATCTGTCTCTTTGGCTGTATCTGTATCGTTTGCTGTTGCTCTTGCTATTGCTGTTTGTATGGGGATGTATCCTTTTCTTTTTATTGTATTACCGCGAGTGTTATGCTAATTTCCGTAGCTGGCAAAGCAACGGGGGGATTGCCGCTCCCAGAGTCTGTGGTTCATCCTTAGACTATCTCGGGTCTTTCTTGACTGGGGTTCTCCGCAAGGAAATGAAATTTAACTGAATTTGCATTGGAATTCGATTAAATCGTTTATGCAAACATTTCGTTTCATTTCATTTGCGGGTTTTTCGCTTTACCGACTCTCTCTTTCGCCTCTCGCTCTCTCAAACTGTAACTGTAACTGTAAACAGGGCTTATGTGAATGTGCGAATCCTTTATGGCTGTATTCGTCTCAGACTTCAACTCTCCACTGCTTCTTCGTTCATTTTGCACCGTTTGATTTGCCTGCTCTGAGCGGCGAAATTACATTGAAAAGCCTCGAGAGTTGATTTTGGAATTCATCTAATTTACATAATGCTCATATGTTGTTTGCCTGTTTGCCGTGCGTTCTGCATGGCTCAGCACATTAAATGCCGTGTGTGTGTGTGTCGAAATGTATCTAAAAGCTTGTTATTTATGAATTAATTTAATTTCTCGTGTAAATGCATAAAGGTAATCGAGTATGCGACTCTCACTCTCACACTCTGCCTTATTTGCATAAAAATATGAATTTTTATTTTTTTATTTTCTAGCACAATAAAAACATCAACTTGACGAAAGAGGCGAGGCGCTCGGCATTTGAATGCTCTTAGCACTTTGTGTGACAAATTTTATTTGCCAAATTAAATAAAATTTTTGATGGGATATATATTAACATGTGTGTGCCAAGAAGAGAGGGAGAAAGATCGCCAAAGATAGCATTACATGAAAAGGGAAATTTGTAACCAAAACTTATTGCGTAAGAGCTCTTCCTTCCTCTCACTTTGTTTTGTACAGGGCTTGATCCTAAAGTAGAAGAGAGAAAATGGTACCGATGTGAACATTATTTGTATTCTTGCATAACTTAAAAACTTATATGCAACTTTTAAAAATAGTTCAAATATTTATTAATCAGCTTACTATAAGTCTAAAGAGGCTTAGGATCATTTTACAAATTTAATATTTTAACAGCTTAAAAATGAGAAAAGACAGCACACTCAAGTCAATATGTATTGCAATCGTATTACTTGCAACATTGCATTCGTTTTTGTAGCTTCTTTAAGCTCTTTTGGCAGTGCCAAAGTTTTATCTAAAGCTCCCAAAATGGCATTCGAATGCAAACCGCATGAGAGACGCATAAAGAATGCTGCTGCGGCTATATAAGTTGCATCAACAGTGTGGCACTGTGGCAATGTGACAGTAACCCAATGCGCTCATACATTGTCGCTCTCTCTCTCTTTTACTCTTTGCTCTGTAGCCCATTTGACACAATGAGCTGTGCGTCAAGGGAAATTTCTGTTTTATTGCGGTCCATGAAAAACAGTTCATAAATAAGCATATGCAAGCGAGTTTATCAGTATTTGAGTGCACTTATGCACTCTTATACACTACCATAGGTATGCCAGCAAAAAACCTATTCATAACGGCTCATAGCTCGGTTTGCGGCTTTTTTCCACATACAAATCGAAATTATATTTTGTTTGGTTTTGGCTTTTTTTTTTGACAGTTTTATCATTTGCCTAGTCTCGAATGTCGCATAAAAGCTGTGCACATCAAATAAATAAATAATAAATATAGCTTGTTGGAAAATTTTATGATGAATTGAAGTTCATAAAATATTTAAGCACAATTTGAAAACTCTATTAACACCATTGGGAAAAGTGTCTGCTGGAAAAGTTTACAGCGCCCACTTATAAATCATAAAAATTGAAACAAGACAAAACTTGTCCATTAACGCCCATTCGCCAACTTTTGTACATTTTACACAACAAATTTAACTTTAATTTTTCGTAATTTAGCAACGCTGCCGGCCTAAACAGCTGAAAGCAAACGAATGAAAATGAATGACTGAATAAATATTCAATTTGGTATTTGTTAAATTTTAGCCAGCGGGCGGGTTCTGTTTAAAGTTCAAAAACTCAGTAATTGCAGCAATAAACTTTTCAAAGTCGCAAAGAGAAAGTGACTTTAAATAATGAGATAATTCTACATTTGATTAGTAACTAAGGTCATAAGAAAACATATTCTTTTCCAACACTGGCCACTAGTATTGATTGACCCTTGAGCTTTATATCTGTCCAATTTTTGATATTTGCCATGCTGCATTTCAAATCCATATTTTATGTACCCGAGCCTACCCCTTACCCCCCTTCACAGAAATCAACCAATTCCGACGAAAAAAAAAAAGAAAATCCTTTTGCAAAATCCAAAAATTCGAAACGTGAAGCCCATAAATTTACAACACTGCTGCCAGTCCCCCTCTTCGCTTCGCTTTCCTCCCCCCGCCCAGCTCATTTGCACAGAGGATTAAAGGGTCTCGTCGGGGTTTTGCGCTCTCTCCATTTGTTATGCCTTTGCGTACTTTGGCTTTGGTTTTCACCAATTTTTCTTCTTTTTACACTTTGCTTCCTTAGTTTTTTTTTTGTGTGTAAAAGCTGGCAAAAGTGATTAATGCAAGAGTTGGCAGCGGCCATGTCGATGGCCACCGAGTAACAACAACAACAACAAATTTGCCCAGCGCAAAATAGAAAATGCCCGCAACTCCGGCATTTTTATTGAATTGCCAGCTTCGTCGGAATGTGCCTGGCCACTCCATTTATAGTACTACCTGCACAGTTCGCGGAGTCCGAATAAAACTAGACACTCGCTGAATTTCCAATAGCTTGGCTAGAAGCGTGGGGGTTAGAGTGTTTGGTGGGAACTATGCTTTGACTAAAGTTGCGCGGATTAAAGCACTAAAAAAGCCGCTTTGCAACAGCAAAGAGTATGCGACAGGTGTATCAAGAGAAAGTCGGACTTAAAGTCGAACGAATCATTTGTAAATTAAATATTCAAACTAAAGAACGAATCTTATCAAGTTCTCTTATCTCTCTTTGAAATACTTTATTCAATAAATACGAACCGAGCCAAAGACAATAAAATCAAGTCAAGTAAATCAGACATTTAGCCATCCCCTTGGAACACAAGCACGCTTCGAAAAGGAGGGGAAGAAAACTGTAAAACAGTCAACCAGATTTCTATCAAGCCATCAAACTGGCAATGAGTCGAGCCGAGTCGAAAGCCCCCCAAGTATCACTAGATATCGAAAACCACCCTGCGAAGTGAGGGAGGGGATAGCAGGACGGTAACAGACCTTCCTGCTGAACATTTTACATTATTGATGGTAATTTTAAAACGTGCCTACAACGAAAACGAAAAAATTCTACACATTTGCCGGATTTACGAATTTTGTGTGTGTGTTTTTCGCTGGCTTTGTTTTGCTTTTTGCGTTCGATTGACGCTTATCTTAATGGACCAAACATATGGCCATGTACCGCCTCTCTCTCTCCCTTCTTCACAGTCTGGCAAACGTGTTGATAATTTAAATAAGCTACTTTGAGCGCTTTGCCATTTGACATTGCGCATACGCAACGTTCGCCTGTCAACGCCGCGATAAGCCAGGAGTAAATGTTTTTCGATTTTGTATTAATTTTGTGCTCAAATCCCAGCGAGATTTTGTGACGCAAACAGACGACACAGATAGATATTTAGCGTGCAACAAGGGCGCGAGGTTCATTAAAAAAATGTTTCGCGATGGGTTTTTTTTTAATGTTGCATATGAAATGAGCATGAGAATAAGCCGAGTTTAGGGAAAGATTTTTAGTTAAAACTTAACCAAGTTTAATTTTTTATTTCTTAACACACGAAATGATTGAAATATTTTTTTTGTATTTTTCTTTATAATTTTTGAATACGAAATTTATTTTCAGCCATCGAATAATATTTTCTTCTATTTATTTTATAATATTTCAACGTCTCCTCAACGCTCATCGCTAGCTTGTTGCTTTATCATGTTTTTAGATCGATGCTGGCAGGTTTGCAAGGACTTCGAGCATATGTGCAGCTTAAGCATATTAAAGGAGCAACAGGACATTCACCAAAAATACCAAAGACTGCCGCCAGACAACAAAAGCAGTGCAGAGCAAATATCAAATCAATTTTAATTTAGAAAACAAGCAAGAACGCTTTTCGAAAAATGCAAAGGCAAGCAAAAAAAGACAGGCAAAGGACAAGCACTGGAAGCAAACTGAAACCCTTCGTATGTTTTGCAAAAGGGGAGAATGGTAAAGAAATGAGACTCAACCCCAACAAAAATTGAGAACAAACCTACCGGTAAACTTATCCTCCCCGTCCTAATCTTCTCAGTTAAGGGCAAACAGTGTGCTTAGCATATGCGAATAAATCTCAACACAGATCGAAGGGGGGAGAGAGAGTTGAAGGCGCCACCCCACAATGCAAACTGGGGCGATTCTGTCTGCTGCTGCTGCTTTTTCTTCTTCTTCTTCAAGACGACAGCACAATCTAATAAAATGGCTAAACGCTTCAATGACAATTCGAGCATGTAAAGTACACATATATATAAATATATATACATATACATATATACAAAAGGGGAGGCAGAACCGAGAGAAAAGAACGGTAAATACATGTTGCATGTGGCGCTTAGCCGTGTCGAACAAGCGACTCCTGCTTTGCCCTTCGTAAAAGTAGGCAATAATCGTAAGTGAAACTGCGTTTGCTTGCTTGTCCGAGAAGGGGATTAATATGGGTGGGAGAGGAGGTGGGGGGTTGCTTCAAAGATGGGAGATGCTGACGGTCAGTCACCAGCTGCTTATGCCCCCCCCCCCAATCAGCTCATGTATTGAAATGCGCTTTAAGTTGTGGCGATGTGTAATTGAATTAAATGGATTTCAATATGCGGGCGCATGTTTTCCAAGCAGATGAGGGGTGAAGGGTGTATCTGAAGGTTGCTGGGGTTACGATGGGGAACAATGTACACGCATAATCAGCTGGCTAAGATGAAAGTCATAGAAATTTGAGTTGTTTTGTGAACAGGAAAAGAATTTAGTAGAAAATAAACCGATAATATTTAATTGGAATTTCTAAAATAAAGGAATAATATATTTTATTAATTTCTTCTGAGTTAATTTCTTTCATAGTTCAAAGTTGCTTTTCAAGTGCGGTTTAAACCTTTTTTTTATTCCAGAATGTTTTTTTGTGTGTTAACTTTGGCAACTTGAAGACGCATTTCATTTGGCAACTTTGTGGCAACATGAAAACTTCAATCAACACCAGCAAATATCAAACTAGATGGCAAAAAAAAAACCCACACAAGACAAACTTAACTGACCAACTGTCCCGCATTGTGTTATTTTTCAACACTGGAGACCAAACAAAAGAAGATAGTATAAAAATAATAAAAAGTGCAGAGAAAGAAGAAAGTTTTTTGGTGACTTCTTATAGTTCTTATAGTATTCAGGTTCTTTTGGTCGATGTCTTTCGGTCGTTCATTGTTTTATTTACCTGGTAGCCAGGTTTAAGGTGTGTGTGTGTGTGTGTGTGTGTTGGTGTGTTTATTTATATCGCATGATTGAATCTTGGCCAACAGCAACTTTTTCTATTAACTTTAATGCCAGCAGAGACCAGCAGCAGCAGCAGCAGCAGTGTGGCTATAAGTCTAGAACTGTCTGCTTTGGCTTTGGCGGGTTTTTTGTCCGGTTTTGTCGGTTAGGCAGCGACTTTTACCTGGTCGCCTCTTTAGCTCGTAAATGAACTTGATTTTATCGTCTCAGACTTCAGTCGTTCCCCCTTTTCCCTCATTCAATGTGTATTGATTTCCATTGGCTTCCACTTGGCTGCCTCGACTACTTCAAGTGGTTTGCCTTGTTCTGCTTTGCCGTTACATTGTTTTTATGCCACGTCTCCGTGCGCTAATGAAAAAGTTTCGAAAAAGTCAATGTTTTTTTGACTTTTCGATTTGTTTGGTTGGGGTTTTTCTTTAGAAGTTGACTTTTTATGGCAATTTCAGCGATTGCACATTATTGATGACTTTGCAGTTGCCAAATATCTGAAGAATAGTTCATTAATCGCTGCCGGCCCCAAAAGAAAAACACTTGAATCACTTCAAAAGTTATAAGTTTATTTCTTTAAAGTAGAAACTAACCCTTTTCTAGTACAACATATATTTCTTTGTTCACATGTTTATGAATTTTACTTGCTTTTCCAGCCAAAGATGCTTGCGAGAGATTTTCTAATATGATTTATATATACTACTTTAAGTGTAAGTATTTGATTTATTTGCGTTAGCTCATTTCCGTTTTCGGCCGCTGATTATCTCATTTCAGTTAAGCTCATCGCCCCGACTCAATGTAGATTGACTTCACTTCAGTTCAGTTCAAGCGTGCGTGTATCTTTTGTAATTGTGTATCGCTGTATCTTTCGACTGTATCTGTTGTTTGGAACTGTAACTGTAACTGCAGCTCGTTGTAAATTCGTTCTGGCAGCTTTAATGTTTGCCAAAGCGGAAATGAAAAACTTTTGCACGTAGTCACCAAAAGTGGCCAAGTGCACGTTCTGCTTTTCACATTGTTGTTCCGTGGATGTTGTTGTGTTGCGATGAAGCATGAAAAGTTTTGGTTTAATTTTGGCATTTTCACGTATTTACACCCACACACACACACGCCACATACACTTGCTGCGAAAGCTAAGCAAGCTGCGAGTTTCGAGATTTTCAGTTGCGCCCAGCTGGGCTTAGCTTGACTTGGCACGCACGTTTGCTCATTAAATACGCATACGCATGGTGTACAAGAAAGCAAGACAGAATGAGAGAAGGAGACATAGACATACTGTAAGAGGATGTCACATACTACTCATCTAAAGCCACACACAGACACTTACAGCCTTATACACTTATAAATGTTGTGCTAGATAATGAATCTTTTGTCTACCAGTCCCTCCTCCATTTCTACCCTTCACCCGCACTCCTTACCAAGTTAGTCCTGTCTGTGTGTCTGTTTTATTTGCTTTTATTGTCTTCAACTTTATTCATATCCTGTTAAAATGTATAACTTTGGGCTTTTCGGGTTATAAATTAAATGCAAGTACAACCAATTCAAGACGACACACTGAGACAGAGAGAGAGGGAGGGCGGGAGAGTCCTTCAAATGCCAGGGAGAGAGACGTTGAGGAGCTTGGTTAAATATGTTGTCAAGTCGACGATTGTGTTGATAAACTGCAATATGCAGCATAATTAATGAGCATGTTGTACAATGCCAATATTTAACATTTGCCACACAACCAAAAACATACACACACACACATATAAATTTATACGTTTAATTGCACTTAATGAGCAATTAATGCAAAATCTGTTTTAAAGACACTTTTTGAAAATATGAATACAAATTTGCTAATGGACAATCGACTAACAAAAAGTAACTTGAATATTTATCAAGATACTCTTAGTTTTCTGACGATTCTCGGCAACTTTAAAGCATCTTTAGATTCTATTAGGCCTTCTGTCAACTAATAGCAACTTAATTTGTCAATTCAAGTGTAATTTATCTTTCTCACTCTGGGCCTTAACCAAAAGCAAAGTCATTCATTATTGTAATTTATTTGCAGCTAGTGAAAATGCCAAATATTTATTTAATTTTGAGCATTCTTCAATTTATTTGTTTGCACAAATCGTAATTCAAAGGGACATCTCCTCCAACCGCTATCCATGCCTGCTCTGCCCACTCCCCCGCCAAAGCTGAGTGACATTTGGCAAGGCATATCGATTGCGATTAGTAAGAAAATTTTCAATTTTCTAGCAGAGCTGCCAGAGCATTCAAAAACGAAAAGCAAAACTAAAAAAATCCACAAAACAACCAACAAAGAAAAAAAACAAAAA
The DNA here is from genome assembly GCA_018901835.1 of Scaptomyza graminum. Lineage (NCBI taxonomy): Eukaryota > Metazoa > Arthropoda > Insecta > Diptera > Drosophilidae > Scaptomyza > Scaptomyza graminum. The sequence continues at coordinate 10,781,596 of JAEIFL010000002.1, forward strand.
GAAAATCTGATGCAAACAAACTGTTGGATGGGCGACAGCCGCCGGCATTGTTGACACCCAATGGCACCCCACCCCCCAACTTCTCCTCCCTTTTCGATTTCCCACCACATCTTACCGCTTAGCTGTAGACTCACCCGCCCGGGGAGTTTTGCCTTCTTGGTCTAACCGCTGTGAAAATATGGCTCTCAGTATTATCGATGTCCGTAACAATGGCAACTGTAAACGTCCTGCTACTAACTACACTGACAAAAATATATGTTGTCCAAAAATAAGCCCTTTATTAATTGAATAATTTTAGTATGTTATTTTCTAAAACAAATATGTATGTACATTAAAGGTAAGCCGTTTGTTTTTTAACAAATTGTTTTCCATTTTTTTTTTGGATTTGTTTTGCTCAGTGTATTGTAGCTAGCTTGCTGCTTGGTTTGTGCCTGCTCACAGCCTCTATGCGCCGCCTGCCTTGCGCCCGCATCCGGAACGCGGTTTCTATTTGAAAACCATTTTGTTTGCTTTATGGATTTGCAGAGAGCTTAAAGTGGCTTCGTCGCTTCGTTTGCTTCATTTTGCTATTGTTGAAAATTTTGAGGCGTGAATCCGACCAGACCGAAAGCCAAAGCCTCCACCCAGCAGCCGTAGCCATGGCCATTGCTTGAAGTCAAGTGTTGTTTTGGTTCGTGGGGGTCTTGGCCGTGTTTTTGTTTTATTTTCTCATGTTGACTATTGGCTTAGAGTTTTATGGCCAAATGGCAACTGTTTACACGCGCTGCTGCTGCTGCCGAGACGCTGCTGCTTTTGTTCTTAGTCATTTCTAAGAATTGGTGCCATTAATTGGTTGGGTCGCAGGCGCTAATTTCAAGTTCGCCAAAGTGGCAGAGTTTGCTTTTGTGGGATTAGCTCGACAGAGGCGCTGATTAAGTGGCAATGTTGTTTAGCGACAGATTGACAGTTTAAAGTAAGCTTAAAAGTCTATATATATGTATATTGATATGGCAACAGGTTTACTCTGTTTGAAAAATCTCTCTTATTTAGCTTGTTTTCCTTAAAAATGTTTATATAGTATTCCCTCTTAAACTGGGAAACTAAATGATCAAAAAATGTGGCTGCCCCTTTAAAGTCTCGTGCGTTCATTCAATTAAAAACAATTTCATATTCAGATTCGAAAAAAAAGAGAAAATGGTAATGCAGAAACCGCTCTCAAGGACTTTTTTGTGGCAGGGTGCACAAATTAAAATCGACACCGAATATAACCAGGCCAACAACACACAGCACCACAGACCTCATGCGTCCGTCCATTTATTGCTTCGTGCCACATTCCATAACGTGCTCTCCCGGCTCCTCTCCCCACCATCATCCTGTGCAGCACTCTCTTACTCTTTCATTTTGGTGATTTTTGCTGTAGTGCTTGAACAAGAACAACAACACTTCGTTCGACGTGCGCATAATTCACAGCTGAGTGAATTTTAAGTGGTTATTGCAAAAGTTCGCACAGGCGAAAGTGTTGGCAGCAATGCCCTTATGTTGTTCTTCCCTCTACACTGTAAACGACCCAGCCATATTGGGTGCCAAGCTAAATTGGAGCGCAGTTTTTATTGAGTTATGCCTGTACGAGTAGGCGACGGCAACTGAAACGACTGAGACGATTGCAGCAAGGACGTCGTTGGCGTCGTTGACTAGGCCAGAAATTAGGTTAAGCATTATAAATAATTTGATAAGCCTTTATTGGCGTGAACTTGCAACGAGTCAGCTGCTAAGGTTGCCGCCTTCTGCCTTATGTCGCTGCCGCTCGTCTTTTCGAAGACTTTCGCTATGATTGACAGACAGCGCTGGGTGGAATGGGGTTCATTGCCAGACGTAAATGATTATTATATAATTGAAATTGATAGGCAAGTGGGCGTGAGCAGAAAGTTGCTTGAGCAGTTGCCACTTGTCCGCTTCAATTATTCATAAAAATCCCATTTCATTCGAATTACAGATGCAAAAGCAGCTGCTCATCTAATGATAAGTTCCACAATCGACCCCAAATGAAAATCGTTCGCTTAGGCTATTGTCTATTGGCACAATGACTACGTGTCCGGGCGAGAAACGTGCTCAAGTTGAGATTTAAAGCTGCGTTTGTTTGCAACAGACTTCTAAGATTGTCAGTCAACAAATTTGTTATTATCGCACAACGACTAGTTAATGCCTTTCAAATTTTTCACTTTTTAAACACAAAACTCCAATGTAAACAATGCTTAAGACAAGTGTAACCGTTTCGAGTTTGGTGTTATTTTGCGATTATTTAGTACAATAAGGTCACACTCGAGAATGTATAATAATTAAGTGGATAGAAATGCTATTAAAGCAAGCGGTTATACAATTACAATTTTCATATTAAAAATGATGTAGAAAACTGTATTTTGTGCTATTTAATCTGTGATACAGCTGTGATGAAAAGCAATCGATATTTTTGCGCGATAGTTTCTTGGTTTCACGTTGGCTTCAGATAAGTATTGACTTAAATGTCTAAAATTAGAATAATATTTATATTTATATATATACAATACATAGTATGTGCTACTTATCGACTTATTTTCCCCAGGACATTCGCCGGCTGGTTGGTCGAGTTCGTTGAGCCCCGTAGACGGGCTCTTTCCTACATGTCTCAACGTTCTACGATCAGTCAGCTGTGGGTTCGAATCCCGCTTTGAGCATGGTTGTGTTTGTGTTGTCTTTCTCACTATCCTCCCCCCCATCAATCTCACTATCCTCTCCTACCCGACCCCTCATCAAGCCTACATGAAGGTTTTCATTAGATATAAAGTGTATATATGTATATGTATAATATATAATAATGTATAATAAACCGTATATATATAAGTGTAACTACTGAGTAATTAGAATAACTGGCTTTGCGCAGGACTTCAACTTCTGTTGGCGTATTTGTCTTGCCAGCCAGGCACTAAGAGCGGATCATCTACACTATACTACTAATATACAACTTTACAACTAAGTGTTTATTTATAGTATGTAAATCACCAAAGGCACAGAATAGCACATAAACATAATCATAAACAATCGGGCTCGGGCATGGTTATATTAATTCTCGTCATCTTATCTACTACTACTACTACTACGGAATCGGCATATCGGCATTTGAACACTTTGACTTGGAATGATATTTAAATGGATACCGCAGCAATCATCAACTGTGGACGACGGAGTGGATGGCAAAAACTCAACACAAACGCCGCAGCAAGCAATCTGAAGACAAAAAACAATTGGCAAAAAAAAAAAAAAAACTGTAAAACATTTAAAAAAAAAAAATGAAAAACGCTCGAAAAAAAAAAAAATTAAAATGTATACAATTTTTTTTGTTGAAATTAACTCAAAAACAAGTTTATTTCTTGCTAGAAAATAAAAATATTGTTGAAATATCGCCGCTGTGCCTAACAATGGGCAAACATTTTTGCAATGATAACTAAATAAACCAACAACTGACTGAACAAACTTAGTGAACTGAGATCCGAGAGCGAATTGACAGTACAAATAAACTACTGTACAATGGCAATACCAAAAATCCTAACTGACGAACGAATCCCATTGACAAAATCAAGCAATTGCAATCGATATGCGATGCAGATACACACACACACTGACACACACACTGACACACCCACACAAATACATTGTTATACATATAGAACATTCAGTAAATGGTCATGTTTCGGTCTGTTGCCAGCATCGAGATCTCAGTCAGGTAGCTGGGGGGGTTTGGCGGAAGTAAAGTTTGTTGTGGCAAAGGGAAGGGATGTGTTACTAGCTGCTGTTTGCTAGTTTGGGTTTTGAATGCAGAGATGTGCAAGTGCTTTAAAAGTAAGTCACGAGTTTGAAGAAGATGCACAGATCGAATTTTGATGGTAAATTTTGTTACATTTTGATTAAAATTTTGGCAAAAATAATTAATGCTTTTTACTATTATAAATCGCACATCGTATGACACCGATTGTTATAGTAGATTATCACGGAACTTTCAACTCTCATCTTTAGTTTTAAGGCGTCCGTCCAGTCAGTCAGCCGTTTGCCCGTCACACGCGACATGTTGCTGCTGTGTTCGTTCATTGCTCTGTCGAAATGTCAATGCTATTGTCATTGTATCTCTCTCTTTCTCCATTTCCCTACCTCTCTCCATCTCTCCCTCAGTCTATGTCTGTGCTGTGTTCATGTTGTTTCTGAAGTTTTGTCGTTGTTGTTGTTTGCCGTATGCATCATCAATTTGGTATGTTCAGTTTTCGGGGGGGAAAGTTAATGGAGAAAGAACTTGACGCCCAGATGCTGCTGTTGCAACACTTATTGATGAGTTCGAGTACTACAAACTGAAAGGTAATAAACGGCCCAATACTTTGGGATACAAGCAAACAGAGAGTCGTCAGAAGGGACACATGGGGTTTGCAGCTGGTAAATCAGCTATACAATTTGGCAAATTTGATAGTCATAGCATTAATGAAGAGAAAGAATTTAGATTTGACTGTAAAGTGAGTGATGTTATTAAATGCTTCGTTATAATTCCCAAGTGCTTTGTTTGGCATGTTCGGAATGTATGTAATTAGTGAAGTTATTAACCATAGCAATGACTTATTATTATTTAATTTAGTGAATTTTAATCCATACCATAAAAGAAACCTTGTCAAAACAGTTCAGCTCTGTTAAATTTACGAATGTTTAATTATAGAAATCATTTATTTAATACCCAATTCCAAAATCGCATTATTGTTGTCGAATATATAATATGTTAAACATTACACAAAAAAAAACCAAAATTATTATCCAAACAATAGCTTTAACATTGTATTGTAAAACAGACAGACATCTCTTGAGCTCTTTTGAAAATCCCACACACTCAATGAAATATAATTTCCAAAAATGCGCACCAAAGCCATGGCAACTGAAATAAGAGAACCGGGCTAACAGAGCCCGACTGGAAAACGGACGAGAACATAAGCCGCTTAAAATCATAAAAAAAAAAATGTATGAGAGAGGCAAAAAATATACAAAAATCGCACTTAAAACTCATTACAACAAAAGGTGCTTCATCAGCGCTGCAGCCTACAATAGCAGCAACAACAATGGCAACAACATGCCCACTTAAGTCGGCATTGGTGGCCATAATCAACTCGCCGCCGCCGCCGTCGAACACCTTCAACCGATGGAAAAACAGGAGCAACACTGTGTGGGTGTAGGGGAGGCGAGGACGGCAGCATTTCATTTGCAGCGAACACTCGTAAAAAGTGAAAAGAACAATGGCGTGTCAAGGACCAACTGGGATTGCAAAATGCGGGTCTCCTCTGTACACACACACACACACCCCATCCCCCTCTCATGGGACTTTGCCATTCTGCGCTTGTCAGCCGCTGCCTCACAATTCTGTCGTACTCAAGCCATTGCTTTTTGATGCTGCACACAACGACAAGAGAGAGAGAGTGTGTGTGTGTGTGTGTCCTGTTCCAGTTTCCGGTGTGTGTCACAGGATTTTTCCACTTTTGCGTTAAGAGTTCAGCGTGTCAGGGCGAAACCCATTTGCCTGTCTTCCAACAAAACTGTCTGCACTGTAGAATGCATAATTTACATTTTAAGTTCTCTTATTTTAAAGATTTACCTTAAGAATAACTTGTTAAATATATGTATTAAGAAAAGTAGAATTTAATCATTACTTTGATGGGGGTAGATTTTAATTAAGAAGTTTTTGAGGAAAGTTCGTTATACTAATATAATTTATATATTTAAAATATTTATTTTTATTTTCAATTGCTTATTTTCCAAATTTTAGTTTTCTTATAAGTCTTTAAAATCTCAAGTAATTATTTTTTTTTTATTTTTAAGTAAAGTTAGAATTTATGCAAAAATAAATCATAACAAATTTGTAATTTTGTCTTCAACACATGTTTTTTTTTACTGTGCCGCTGTCTGATTTTCTACTCTTGGTCTCTATTCTGGTCTCCTGGTCATGTGTAGACAGCTAGCAATAATTCTGATACTGCCTCTTCCTCCATTCGAGGCAGGCAGGTAGAAAGCTCTGGCTTGCACTCCAACATTGTCGCTACTCTGGGGCCTGACAATGATGGCGTTGACGTCATTGGCATTGGCGTCGTCGTTGGCTGCTGGCGTTTGTCATTCATTTACAGTCCACCTGCCGCCACCCCTCGCTCCAATTTACCCTTTCAGGCAGCAGACGACTAGTAGGGGCCGCCGACGCCCATTATTTATGCTTTTTAGGTAGCTGCTATATGCACACTGAAGATTGTTTGCAGCCAGCCAGAGTTGCTCCTATTCATACAGAAGCAGGTGTCGCCTGTCGTTCCCTCGGCTCCATTTCGAGGGATTATATTGCAACCGGGGCGGGGCACGTTGCCAGATTGGCAAACAGAAGAAAAAATACACACACCCAAACACCCGCACACATCTTCAATTTGCAGTTGTCGTACATTTTAATTGTTATTGTTATGCGTGCATCGTCGATAATTGCCATTCAGTTAGCATTAATGTGAATGTGGAGTGAATTTTACTGCAATTACTAACTGCAGCTATTAATTGTACGAGATTTGCTTAAAATGCAATGATATGCGTTCTAACAATTATAATTCCCAAGTGCTTTGTTGTGTTTTAACTTTTATGATTCTCAAATACTTTGTTTGGCGTGTTTAGCATGTCGTTAGCGGAGTTTCAAACCATAGCAGGTACACATTCTGTTAAGAAATATCGAATTTAATGTTTGAGAATCGAACAGCTTGTTTAATTTATTCTTCCTTAGCTTAAATTTTAAATCATTACAGAAAATTGCTAGATACCCATAAGATTTTGAAACACTTAATCAACATCAGTACAGCAGCAACAACCCCTTTTAAATACATGCTCGATTTTAGCTTTCGGGGAAATTGTGGTGTTGGAAGTGGGCGTAGCCTGAACGCCCAGCAGTGACCAAAATTACAAATAGCGGTTATTATGAAGCTATAATTTATGCAAATACGTTTCAAGGGGCTGTGAGGCATGGACGTTGAGTTGTGGGCGGTAGTTACTTGACGCAAACCAGCTCTAATTGTTTGATTAATGGTTTGGTAAAAACTCAACTGCGGCACGTGCGGCTCTAAGAAACTACGCAATGATGGGACTCAAGGTTTAAGTTGAAATAAGTACAGCCATTGCTTTTGTGTAGATTTCCATTTGCTGACCTATGTTATTTGCTCTCTGTATGTGTGTGTGTGGGAGGAAGGGTGGTGTAGAGAAAGGTTGCAATGTAAAACGCAAATATTGTTTCAATTGCAAAAGTTGCACACAAAATTTACCTAGCGGGCACAGACAAACAGGCGCACACACACACACATACCCAAATAATATCCAACTGTGCAGCCATATATCTATAGATATACTACTCGTACACCATGTGCATATGCAACTAGCGCACATATGATATGATCTATATGTGCATATGTGGAGTAGGTGCACTGACAAATCAAAGTTTGTACAACGCGCTAAATTTTAATCCAATACAAACAATTTTTGTTTAATTTCTATCGAGCTAGAAAATTCCTAATTTAAATCACATCCTATGTTTACAAAAGGATTGATAAAAAATACTTGTTGTTAAGTCAGATAGTTGAAAATTAATATATCTTTCGATTTCAAAACATTTTTGTACTTACCGATCCTTCTTAACCAAGAAATTCTCTCAAGTTTTACTGCCAATAAGATAAAATATATAAAATGACAGTGCTCAAGTTGAACAAAAATACTCTTCTTTCAGTGTATATACTATTACATATATTTACAGAAGATACATAGATACATATATCATGGGCACTGCCTTTGGCTGCTTTATGCATAACCCGGCCAAGGTTCTCCCTTTCCTCTGGCAACCCTTTCACCGCACTTGGCCCTTGCTCTTCTCGCTGTAAGTTTTGCAAGTTGTTTGCTGTTTTTCATGTTTTTCATGTTTATGCGAAAAACTTTGCCAAGCATCGCCGTGCAAGCGCCGCGCCTCCAAGGCATATTTTCGTTCTATGTCTTCCGTTTGGGATCCGCCTGGAATCAGGATAACAAGGGGGAATAGGTACTAGGTAGTCTGTTGGGAGTTGTGCCAACAGAGTTCTTGGCGGGATTGCATTGTTTGCCTTTGGCTTTAGCCACCGTGGCGCTGTTTGCATTCTGGTTTATGCTTCCAGTAGTTTACTTTTTTATGCAACTTTTATGGCATGCTCGTAGCGCATACGTTGTAGCAGGCGCATCATCCATTGGCCATATTAAAAGATTTGCATAGTTAAGCTCTTCAAATTGCTGGCAAATGGCGTCATATTTTGTGATTATGCCATCAAAAACTAGTGGCCAGTCCAGCTAAGGTTTAAATATGCTTGGTCAGTAACTAACAAATCAACAGAATGTCTAAGGTAAGGTACAGTAAAGCTATGTTGAAAGAAACTATTTGGAAATTGAAATTACAATAAAAACCCTGCATTGAAATTATTTTCGGAATATAGGATTTTTTATATGTTTAAAAATCGATGTTAAAAACAACTTTTGGATGAGCTTTTAAATGCAAATCAAACAGAAATAATTTTTATATCGTAACAAAATGTATCTTTCAAGGCAGTTTCACTTTAGTCTCTCTCTTTTCCACTTAAGTTATGACTGCACTCAGCATTTCTTAGGCAATGAGCTCCTCAATGGCCGGAAATTGTCCAAAGACAGACAGACACAAGTTAAGAAAGTTTTCATTTTTCATGGCCCATTCGTTTGGGTTCGTGCCCCTCCAAACAAAATAGATAAGATAAGATAAAGTTGGGCACAACAAAAAACCGAAGTGTATGCAGAGAATTGAAAACCCAATTCAAAGTTATTGAAATTGCACAATAATTTCTTCAATTGCATGCGCTATTGAATTTCTGTCATAAGTTTTCATCTTCTCTCTCTTTCTTTCTGTATATTTCTGTTCTTTTGCTCAAGCATCCTTTGCACAGAACACAGAAATACAGACTGCAGGGTATGAGGGAAGGCTGAACAGAGTCCGCTTGAACAGAAATTTCAGTTGTGCTTTGTTGTATTGTGTGTAATTATGGACAAATGGGAAAATGTATTAAAGTTTTCAAAGCATTCGGCATTCCAAACGGGTAATTAATGATAATGGGAAATTTTATCATTCAAAGCCCTGGGATAGAAAGAGGCGGCTACTCCCCCTCCTCCATCTGCTACTTATTATTTAAGACTTATTGAAAAGCTATTACAGTTGGTTGAGCTTTGTGCGCATCAACAAAGTTTAGAATTCAATTTGCGATAATATATTTGGTTAGTTTCATTCACATAATTGTTTATTCACTTTGTAAGCGACAGGTTAGTAATTACTTAGTTAATTTATGCTTTTGTGTATTTTACATTGATATATTTGAATTTTTTTATTACGCAAAATACTTTAAAAACAAGAGCATATATATATATTTTTCATACTTATTTTAACTTGAAGATGGAAAAATTGCACTTGGATTCATTTTAATTCTCATATTTGAATGCTTGCGTTGCTGTTATTGACATTTTATGCATGACATTCTTTCATTTGCGGCTTGTTATTGGAAGCTCTCACTCGCTCTCTATCCACCATTTTGGCATACCCATGTCAAGAGCAAAAGAGCAGTTCGTGCATTGGAGCAGAAGAGCAAAAAACAGGAACAGCAAAATGTTTGTGGGCTGCAAATGACGCGAGTTGTCAACGTGAATTAAAAATAATTGATTTATTTAAAACGCAAGTTGAGCGAATAACAGAAAACAAACACAAAAATATAAGAAAATGTTTGGGAAAAATTAAAAAGGGACGCCACTTGGAAGTTGTCAGCAACAGAACTGACTAATTTGATGGGGTGCTTTTCAGAAAAAATGAGTAAAATAGCAATAAATATGCAATTAAAAAATTAAAGACCTGCTGCTCTACTTGATGAACTTATTAGCCAAATGAGCAATTTGACGCAGTCGTCGGAGTTTGGTTGGGTATTTTTTTATTTCTTTGAGAAAATAAAAGAAAAAAATGATGTCCAAAGTAGCTTTTCTCTTTTGCCCTTATCTTTTTGCGCAATGTTGTGTAAATTGTCAAAATTATTAATTGCGGTCATTACTTTTGTGCTTGATAGCTCAACCCTCGCCCCGCCCCTGCCACTCTGCCTCTCTGCTTCTTGTTGCCTTGTTCTACACGCATAGCCTGAGGGCTTGTCTTCCCGCAAGTCTGACAACTCCCCCAGCTCCATTTTAATTAGCCAATAAATGCCGCTGTGAAAATTACGCCACAATGAGTATTAATCGCAGCCTGTTAACCGTAAGCGATTTGTTATCGTTAAAAAAATATAAATACACACTTGCCTGGCAAGTTGTTAAGCTGCCAAAAACTTTTAGCCTTTTGGTATCTTCTGGGTTAATCGCTTTCTTGCCTGCCTGCTTGCAACCCACATACAAGTATTTTGCGCCCTTTTATTAGCCAACATTAATATTTTTATAACAATGCCCCCGAAACTCGACTCGTTAATAAAGACATTGCCAGTATTTTTGCCCAGTGGCCTTTTATAGCAGGGTCTTAATTTTTGATGAGTTTGCGATAAGAACTGCTCCTAAAAATTTCCAAATGTCAATCGAATACGATAAAATGGGTAATAAGAAAGTTAGAACTGAAAACTTGAAATCATTGCTTCTTAAAATATATTTAAAATATACTGTTAAGCAATCCAAGTGGGAATTGTAAAAGAGTTATTTTTCGTTCATTGCATTTTAATTCATTTAAATATGTTTGGCCATTTTTATGACTGCACTAAATACGCTTTGTTTCTGTTAAAATAATCTTAGCCAACCTTTCTTCTTTCATTTTTTCGATAAACATAAAAAGGCTTCAAATTGCAACTCTCGCCGGTTTTATTGACTGTGTTCGATGCGTCGCGACGGAAAAGTTGCTATCAGCACCATTACGCGAACCGTCACATTGCCACAATTACTTCCCGTTAGACAGTTGAGGGGGTGAAGCAGGAACAACAACTCAAACAGCAATTGAAGCACTTAATCAAAATAAATAAATCGGTAAATGGTGGCGCTTGAGTTTCATGATTGCAGATTGTGGGGAGAAGAAGGAAGCCAATGACAATAACAAAAATGGCAGTCAGCTGGAAAACTTGGATAAGTTGCAAAGAAATAAATATTTTCATGCCACCCAAAAAAATATATGAGAAAAAAATGGAGGCATCGCTTTAAAAGGAAATTTTAAACGGAAATTACCCAAATATATGAGCGCTGTGCTTTATATTAAATATATACATACATCAAGCGATCTGATGGGACAAGCAAACCAATCCAAACTTACAAGCTCAAGTAAAAGCAAAAGTGCGAGCACAAACGGAAAAGCGAATCCGCAAACCCTTTTTGCATATGTGAGCATTATGCGATTTGCATATATAAATAAACTTTATCAAAAACATATTCATAGCGCCCGCACATTTACAATATATGAACCCCAGGCAAGTGGCTATGGTGGGGGATGGGAGGTCGCAGAGAAAAGCAACAAAACGATTTTCCACTTGACATGTGCTCAAGTGGCTGCCACACACTCGCTGCGTTTGTTGTTTCGTTACACGCGGAAAAAAGTTTAGCACTAAAAACTTATATTTCCTCTCATGTACAAATATGATTTCTTGATAGTTTCTCTGAGTGTAAGCTTGGGCGCGAGCATGTTGAATGTAGGATATTCAATCTGTTTTTTCCATTTAAACAATTTTCAAAACTTGTTTATAACTCAATTTTGCAAAATAAAACGAAATAACACTTAAATAAATAAACACAATGCGAACACAAAACAGCAAAACCAAAAGTTTAGTACAAAATGAACAATTTCCCCCTTACTTTTTGGATGCTCCGATATGTGTGTGTGTGTGTGTTCTTGTGCGCTGCCAGTTCACACGCATGTAACACACAACAACAACGACAACAACAATTGCTTTGTTGTTGCAGCTCTTAACAAGCACGCGAAGAATCCTCCAAAACGAAATGGATATATCAAGCTCTTTAGTCCTGAGCGCCCAAAACTAAAATTGCCAAATGCCATTTGCCGAGCGAACGTTTGTGTTGTGTTTGGAGTTTAGTCGAGTGGCTGAATGTCCAACTGACTGCTTGCGGAAAGGAGAAGGTGCCGGTTAGTCAGACAAAGCACACGAAACTTCTTCATTTTGGGTTTAATTTCGAGAGCTTTTTCCACTGCCATAAATCGAATATTTTATCTGAAATGTAAATTGAAACCATGTTGAAAACAGATTGTAAATAATTTATCAAGTAATTTATCTTTTGTATATTGATAGCATTGTTTATTTCATAATTTTAAAATTTGTAAGCAATTTCAGTTTAATTTTTATACAGTTACAAAAAAAATCACTTCATATTGTTTTTACCTTGATTTTGAGCAAGCTACTTAAACACACAACAAATGTACCCTTAATCTCTTCACCTTAAATTTCTACACCCCTTTTTAAACAACGTTTGCTTTCTGCGAAAAATACCAATTGAGATTTTGCTCCCCCATCTTCAGCGATTTCAACGAAACTACTAAAAGCAAACGCATTTAAGTGCAGCTCTTGTGCACTGATAAGCTGCAGCTTAGCTTGGCAATTGCTAATTAGCCTGGCTAACATTTTCCCATCTCAGCACGAACCCCACCCACCCTCGGCAGTCTCTGAACTCTCACTGCCGAGAAATTGTCATTGTTTTTTTTTTTTTTTTTTTTGTGTAAAGTTCTCTTCTTGAGTGCCGCAATTTATGCATTTTCCATGGCATTAACGTTGAAAAGCATCGCAAATGAAATGCCATTCAAATGTTGTGGCTCTGTTGGGGCTATCTAACTGGATCGTTGTTGTTGTTGACTCGTTCCCTTGACGGTTAGCTTGGGTTGGTTTCGTTTTGTTTTGTTTGGTTGCTTGGTTAGTTGGTTACCTGGTTAGTTCTCTCCCAGCTCAGCTCAGTTCAGGCAAAGGTCATGCAAATTAGTCCAACAAGAAGGAACAAAAATCAGCAGCAGCATCAGCAGCAACTTACAACAGCAACAATGCAAAAGTTTCATGAATAGAATCTCAACTCAACTCCCAGACGCATTCAGCTTGCTCGTAATCTTGGCAAAAACTTGTAAAACTAACTAGATAATGCAGCCAGCCAGTAGCTGGGGCAACTGCTTTTGATATCGGGCACAGACCAACAAAAAGAAACCCACGAGATGCCAATAAACTAAGACAGTTGAAACAGCTCAAATGGTAAACCTGATATCCAAGTTACAACTTACTTGTGATATAAATAGGAGTATTCGAGCGTTGAGTAACGATAAGATAATTAGCTGATTCAAAGTTATTAAGAGTCGCATAAATAAAACCAGAGTCATGATATAAATTGTGTTAAAGTTCTTGTATAAATTCTAGATTTACAATTCAAGTTTCAAATTAACATCCAAATCAGTTCAATGAACACACATTTATATTTGTTTCCGACTAACTAAACTATGCCAAGTCACATTCCAGCTGTTATCCAAATGAGTTGTCAGCCTATTAAGGGCAAAAACAATTTTGCCAACTAATTACAGGATATTAATAACTGACAACAACATACAATATAAAAAGAGAAGAATTCTGTGCACACATGTCACACGCACAAATTAACCTGAGATCGAAACATTTTAATAATTAATATATAATAAGGCCAAATAATGAGCCAATATTTGTGCAAATATTGGGGGAAATGGTGAACCCAAAGCGCTTAAATTACGATGTTAATATTCTAGCACACTACAAGTGTGTGTGTGTGCTCATTCAAATGCCATCATTATCGTGCTCATCATCGTTTACATGGCAAGTGCCCAGCATTGAGTAGAAGGACGTATGCTGTTGCTGTTGCCGTCGTTGTTATTGTTGCTATTGCTGCTTCATTATCCTTATTACTCCTTTCGTGCCGAGCTACATACAGTTCTCGTTACTGCTGCTACTCCTGCTGTTGCCCCAGCGCCAGTGTTGCGTTATTGTTTCCATTTTGATTTATGTCCGCCCGCCTGACTGAATGCACTCAGAAATATTGTTGACCTAGAATTTATGATTGAACAAAAATTGATTAAAATCAGAGTAGAAAATTGCATATTTGCAGTACAATTTCTGGTTAAAAAGAAGTTTGTATGCTAAAAATAATTTGCTTTTTTGTAAGAATATCAAAATTTCTATCTTTTATAAATAGAATTTTTATATATTTATATATATTTTTTCAATTTTGTGCATTTGTAAAATATTATTTTTTTTTTTTTAATAGTAAGAAATTTATATTAAAATTCTAAATGGAAAAATGCAATAATAAACTGAAAATTAAAACTTTTTTAACTATGTTAAACTTTTCTTTTCAGTGTACCTGAATGTCTATGTTGCCACTGTGCCTCATTGCCTCCCCGCTGCCAGCTGCTTGTCTACAATTTTAACGTTGTTAACCAAATTGCATAAATTAAGTGCGTTCGTTTGCTTGAGTGGCGCTGGCTTCGCATAGCTCGGCTAGTTGCTGACTGACTCTTGTGCCCAGGCTCATCTCTCAGTCTCAGTCTCGGGAAGCTCTAACAACCATCCAAAACCCTCATCTCTCTCTTTCTCTCGCTCTACCTCTCCATTATCATCATACTTCAGTCATCTCGACTGCATTTGTGTTGCTAATGTGCGCACATTAGACGCACATGTTGCCACACAGCTTCGAAGAGAAAACCCGCTGGAAGCTGGTAACTCAAGCGCGGCAGTCAACTCAACGACTTCTTCTTATTCTTCTTTTGACTTGTGAGCATTTTTAGTGCTTATTTGGTTTTCTTAACTTTGCATCATCCTCCTGTTTCCGAATAAATACGAGAATTTCTTATAGTTTGTTGCAAATTATATAGTATATCACTTGGCATTTTGTTTTTAATTGCCATGCAATTGCGAATGCGAATTGCAAATATATAAATTCTCCACAGTAACCAAGTTTTTCAAAGTGCTGCGAAATGGTAAACATAATATAAATTAATTGTTCTTTGTGCGCTGGTATAAATATTTAAATGGCTTTCTTATATCATTTAGATGTATTAAAATGAGTTTTCTTTGACTGTTTTAGTCAAACCAAAATAAAACTTTTTGTGTTGTTCTGGTAATTGACAAACTATAACGGCAGAGTTTATATTCATGTCATGGCATTTAATTCCATTCGACATGCTCGAATTAAAGATATCGAGCAACCCATATACAGAGTGTATTTATTTTGCGCGAGCTTCACAAAATATTGCAAATTGTTGGAGCAATTTTCTTAATTATATTTGCGTTGAAGTTATAGGTGAGCACTTTATATTGGCGTGGCATTTATAAACCTCTCCCTTTTTTAAACATTCAAAATAAATACCAAACTAACTAAAAGTTGAGCCTCAGATCGAGTGGAGCGCTGTTAAGATATTGTCTTGTAAGTCTTGTCTATATAAGTCACATGGCGTGGATGTGGCTAAGGGTCCAAGCTATAGCTGAGTATTTTGATCCAATTGAACCAAAAGAAGTCTGACCTTTGTCTATCACCAATCAGATAAACTTCCCTGAGGAACAGAAAATTGATTTAAAGATTGCCAAGGATGATGCCTATATTCAAGTGTGAATTTATAATTATTGAATCATGTAAAATAAATGGTATAACTATCTACACATGCTCTACTAAATATTAAAAGACAACATAGAAATTCCTATAAATTTTATAAAATACCTAAACTTCTACTTAACGTGGCCTTAAAATATTTCAAGCTAACTTATTAACAGGTCGTAAATTCTAAGATTTCAGCTTGTCAGAAGAAAGATACACTTTAAGTTAAGAGCTTTCAATTCAGACGCCTAATCGAAATTTAACTAACTTTTACTTGCTTCGAGTTGCCACAAGCTTACTTCCCCCCTCGTGCTTTTTGTATTCCTCCACCCAAGCACATTGATTGACTTGCTACATTTTCAAAGTGCCACAACAACAACAAGAACAAGAATGAGAACTATGCAGCGAAGCTATCGCTTTGCACTTGCAGAAAAGTCACTTAAACTTTGCAATCATGATAAGACGTAATGCGAGATTTCCATTTATATTTCCTTCTTCTAATGCCAAACCCAACACCCAACACCCACACACACACAAAACAAGTGTTAAAGGTGCAACGCGAACTCGATTCTGTGTAATGCGAGAGTCAAGTGTTGCCAAGTCAACTTAAGGGATGGGTTGGAGACTTTGGGTGCCACTCGAATAGTAACTAAACGCAGGGCACAAAGCGTTTTGTGGCAAACGGCAAATAACCTTAAGGTTAAGATTACAAGGTAATTTGATTCAATTCCACTGATAGGCGTTCCAAGCGCAACAAAAACAACAACAGCAAACAGTCTTCAAGAATACAGCTGGGCCAATTTTCAATGGGAATGGCAATTTCCCAGCTTTAGAGATGACAATGTCAAGATAACATTTTGTTGCAGCATCGCCGCCAGCTCCAAAAAGTCTTTATTTTTTACAAGCATGTTGTTTTTTTTTCCATCTTCTTCTCTGTCTGCTTCCTCTATTTTATTTTGTTTATCAGTTTGTGTATAAATTTGCCTTTATTTTGACATATTTAGTGGGCTTTTTATGGTTCTGCGATAAGGCCAAGAGGCCAAGAGCTCATGTGATACCACTAGTCCATTAAAACCTAATATAAACACAATTACTAAGTGAAAGTGGCTGTGGTTCCCAGCGGGGCAAGAGCGGAGTATCAATTTATATAGGTCAAATGTGGCCAGAGATCAATTTTGAATAATTAACTGGTAAAAAAAATAAGATTTCTATTGAAGTTTTTTTATATGACAACAAAATAACAGAAATAACTTCTTGTCCTAGATATTTTCTTTTGAAATCGCCACGAGTTATGCAACACTGTTTAGTATGCAACCTTGGCACTTTGATACTTCTGACAAGCTGCGACCCACTTTAAGTGCTTACTACTAATTTCACGCTGGCCTGGTCACACTTACTCATACATTTTGAATGCTCCCTCATAGCACACATGGCGTATGAGTAATCTGCAGCTCTCAAGCTCAGTCACAAATCCCCAAGCAGCAAAGCTCCAGCTACTTCGACCAGTAGTTGTTGTTGCTGCTGCCTTAGCTGTACATTGGGGCTCCAGTGGCACATGCTGTGTAAAAGTTAAACAAGTTTCATCTTATTATTTATCCCATGTGACAAATTTGCTGCAGCAGATTTTTGCTTCGCATAATAAATTATGCGTCAAACTGCAAGACAAAAACCAAAAAAAACATACTGTCAGAAAAAAAATATGTTAAAAGAAAATCCAAAAAAAGAGAGAATGTTCTAGAATGAGGGGAAAAAATAAAGTTTGTGCTTTGGTAAAAGTTTTTTGCACGTTTTAATTTAATAATCGTCGCAGTCGTTAAGTTGCCGCGAAAGTTTTAAACTTCCCGCAGGCCGTGCTTGATAGTTGGCTGCGGCATTTATACATTTGCCTTAATAGCCGCCTGATGAGTAGGCTTTTAATTGCAAATGGGAAGAGCGAAGGGGGGGGATAAAATAAAGTAAAGTAAAGGGAATTGCATTTGAATAAATAAAGAGCGCATGACTCACTTGTTGGCCTGCATTATTTATTGTTCAAATCAATGACTGTGACACTTGGAAGCATTCAATATGCGAAACTTGCACTTGCATATTGAATAACATTTCAAATGCATGCCTGACAAACCAAACGAATGACAGGTCACCAGAACAGCAACCAAACAGCTGCAGCTGGACTAGGATGTGCTCTCTCTATCCACAAACATTCAATGCTCTGACTGCCATTGCTGACGTTGTCAGTTCTGTCACACAGTTAAAATGTGATAAATTCCATTAAGTGACAGTCGCACACAATCACAATCACAGACACCCGAAGAGCTAGAGCTGCAGCAGCAGCAGCAGCAAGATATCCATTTTGTGGGCTCAAATCAAAATGTACCCGCCAGCCAGACATACATTCACATTCACACACAAACTCTAAACATCAACTTGAAACTTCATGTTCACACTGAAAGCCAAACTGCCACCAACAGACATTTGTTTGTACGCATCGCATATTGAAATTGTAATTTGATTTCTGCCTTGTGCCACCAAAACAACAACAACAAAAGCTCTGCAACTGTCCGACTCTCGACACAGTTCTCTTCTTTCTCATCGATTCTCTGCAACTGTCAGGCTATAGAGCTTTCTATATATTTTAGTCAAAAATAGACGCGCTTAACTGGACCAAATCTGAATACCACTTAATCAAATCTACAAATCAACAATTCGAAAGCTATGTGAGAAAATTTTAGTTGTCGATTGTACATAAAAAAAAGTACATACTGGTTAAAATAGTTTGCATCAGGAAATGTGCCAAAGTATATATCGCTATAATTCACTAGAAAAACTCTACATAAATTTAATTAAAATTTCTGCACAATATTTATACTCGTTTTTTAAATATATAATTTACTATGCCCCCATCTTAAATTAAATTCCTTGACAAAAGGCTGCGACTATTATTGTCAGCTCTAACTCTTTTCTTTTTCCTGGAACTGGCAACAGACAAAGCCTCGCAGCGCACTTAAATCATTATTTAATTTTAATTTTAAATGCGCTTTTTATTTTTTTTCTGTTAACTGACTTTCGAAACAAAGCGCGCGCGCTGGGCAAATAAATAAAATGAAATGGCAAACTCATTACAAGGCAAGTGGCGCAATGGAGGACGGACGCCAAGTGGCAACGTCACGGCAACAAGTCGGCTAACGGGATCGACGATGCAACTCTCTGACTGCACACAGCACAGCAAATAATACAACAAAAAGCAAAGTAGAGGAGAATGAAAAAAAAAATGGCCAACAATGCACGCCGCTCAAAAGGCACAATGGTGGCTCAACACACGGCTGCCCCACCTGCCCCATAACTGTTTCCTGTTGCTGCTGCTCGGTTGGCTGCATTGTTCGGTGGCAGTGGCCAAACGCCAGCGGCAATGGCGGCGTCGCCTCCATTGGGGCATTGATGCCAGGTGACAGACGAGAAAAACTGCCAGTCAAGTGTGCGTGTGTGTGTGTGTGTATGAGCATGCGTTCGTGTGTACAGCATACAATTTTCAGACCACAACCAAGCATTTTTTCAAGCTAATTGCCCGCTATTTACAATTTAAACGGAATAAACTTAAAGTTAGCCAAAGGCAAAGTTATACATATAATAATAGCTTAACTTAATTACAATGATCTTTTAGTCGATAAACTTCTCCTTAAATATATTTCTGGATGTTATAATGTCTCGTTGCATAAAATTTCTATAAGGTATGTGTCCCTTTTTCTTCGACACTAGACAGCTGGCTTAGGGTTCCTTTTTTTTTTTTTTTGCTATTTTTTTATTAATTTGCCCCTATGTCATGCACAGGCCTTCCAAAAATATGCCCCTGTCAAAATGATCTATGCGCGCTAATCAAATGCATAACTGGAAAGTAGAAAGTAAGAGCCAAACAAAAAATAAAGAAGCGAAAGTAAAAGTTGAACGGCAAACATATTTATAAATATTGAAAAATAACGAAAAGTAAAAAAGTAAAAAATGTGCAAACATTAAAAAGATTTAAGTAAATTTGTCTTGCTGCGTGTGCCCATCAATAACTTTGGCAGCATATTTGACTTTTGGGTGGTGGTTGGAGTGGCTCTAACGATATTTTTGCAGTGCCAACAACAACCCCAAACCACAACCCGTTCCACTTTTATGCGAGCTTATTACATTGGTGGGGTTGTAGTATTATTTTGGGGTTACTGTGGACGCATACATAGCAAATCCAAAAATTCAATGCAAAGCCTTTAAAAATATTTGCCCTGCCAGTCAGCCATCTGCTACCCCTCTAAATGGCACACTACCATCAACCCCCATTCTCTTCTTTTATGTCTGTGTGTGTGTTCGCACACTTTTGCCAGCTATCTGGCTAATGTTTGCTCTTGGCATAGCATTACAAACATTAGCTTTGGCTGCGCCATGCAAATATGCCGGCGACTTTGGCAGCTTCTCTTTCAAATTGCCCGAAAAAGTATGCTACACTTGTTTTTTGCAACGGGCGCTTTACTAATTTTGTGTTTCCTTTTCTTACACCCCACCACCCAAAGAGTAATTTTAAAATCGATAAGCAACAGAAAGCAACAGAACCTCCCGCCAACTGAGGCAGCCCCTTCGAGCGGTTTTTGGAGGAAGTTGCCATTTTGTTTTGGTATATTTTTGCATGAAAATAACGAAATTGTTGTCAAAAATGTTACCGTATCGACTTTAGGCTGCGGAAATGATTGGAAACGCGGCGACCACTCCAAAAATATGGCCACAAAGACGAAAGTCAGCCACAGCTACACGGCTACAACAGTTGGGGCGTGGCATTTTGTGTGGGCGTTTTGCTGCGGTAAAAACAATTTTCAAAGTTGTCAATAAAAAGTAACTGCTTGAATTTTGTTAGCGATGCGGTGGCGGGTAGGGGTTGAAAAACGGGTTCTATAAATTGTTATGCACGGTAACTGGCAACCTCTTTTTCTTTTGCTTTGCTTGTCAAATGCAGCCTACAACAACAACAGCGAATAAAATAATAATAAAATGACAAAGGATTGACATACTTCAAGTGGAGCATAAATGACGAGCACACATTTCGTATGCATGAGAGACGAATGGAGGCCGTCTGTCTCAGATTTTCATTTTCGATTATTCTTACAGAATTTATTGCCTACATATTTGTTAAAGGAATTTATTTAACATTAACATGTAATATATTTCATTTTGTTTTTTAATGTTGATATCGTTCGAATAAAATAGATCTCAGATATTATGAGGTTTAATATAAAAGTCATAATTTAAGTCACCTTGTCACTAAAACTTTATAATTTTATCTCACTTTGCAGAAGCTTTGATAAATTACAAAGTCAAAAGCGCACCCTTGTTAAAAAATAGAAGAAAAACGCTTTACAAACACATATTTTTGACAACATCAACACACACACACACACAGCCTGCCACATTTGCGACTTAATCAACAAAAGTACTAATTGCATAGAAGACTGACTGACATTGATGTCTCTCCGAGCTGGCAGCACACCATTCACCATCCAGCTACAGAATTCACTTCCACTTCGAATTTCATTTGCGCTTATAAGCAATGACATTACCTTTACCTATGGGCAACCCACCAAACTCTCACACACACATACCCACACACACCTAAGCTTAGCTGCTGCCTCTGCATGCGTTGGCGAAGGGAAGCTCCCTGCCTCTTGCCCTAATCTCTCTACCTCGCCCTACTTTGTACTATGGTAGGAAATGCTATTTCTTTCTGTCATAAAAAAAAGATCTCACAGACAAAGTAAATGTTTTGAGTCAAGAAACTGTTTATGTTGCATAGTTTAAAAAAAAATTTTAATGCAAAATAATAAAAAAAAATTCCAAAAGTAAATTCGTGTTTACATTTTTTTGTATATTTTAGATATTGAAACATCTCCTACTCACTAAATAATATTTGTTATATAACTGCGGTTTTATCCCATCGTGCACTGACTGTCAACACCCACTGTCACATGGCCGGCGGGTCTCAGTTGGCGCACAACTTCATTAACGCAAGGTAAACACACGCATGCAGTTTGACGCTGTGAGCAAAGTGTTTGATGTTGTTGTTGTTGTTGTAGTTGCCAGTTTAAAGTTACATTTTCGGCATTTTTGGTGGGGTGGGTGTTCGGGAGGAGAGGGGATTATACAGACGAGAGAGAGCTCATCTTTGCTCTGGCTGCGTGTTTGTTGAAGTGTATTTGCGTTTCACTTAGACGCACTTTAAAGCCATGTAGTCCGCACGTTGGGGGCGTAGGGAAATTAAATTGTGTATACGCAGCATCGGGTAGATCTTTTGTTGGCATCTTTTAAATGCATGCAAATTAACATGATTTAAATAATTAAATATAATTTGATGTGCTTTTGCTGTTCTTGTTGATATTGTTGTTGTTGTTGTGTGGTACATTTATGAGCCTATGCGCGAGTCCATTAACAAAACATAACGATGTGTCATGTGACTCATAACGAGCTCAGCAAAAAAAAAACCACACACATAGGCAGACCACAAATGCGGCACTTGCCTCATTTATTTTTTTCGTCTTTTTGCTGATTTTTTATATTTATGAGCCGAGGACTGTTTGTTCGTTTGTGTTGCCTTTTAACAAGCCTAACGAACTGCCAAATTACGCCAAAATAGCATTAAAAATTTAAATTCCCTTCGTGCTGCGTCAAAAGCGTAAGCGCTCAAAGTAGGGAACACAAGAAAGAAAGAAAAACAAAAAAAAAAACACGCACGCCCCTAAATGGCAATTCAGTTGTGTGTTATTGTTGTTGTTGCTTCTCTTTTAGACAAATAAATCACTTTACAAATGGCACAACAACAAAAAGTGCTGGTAAATAATACTAACAACACATAAACGATTGTATGAAGCTTTTGGGCTTTTGAAATGCATTGAATACTTTATAAAACCAGGATGAAAAATAAATATTGTAGAAGAATTAAAATGGTAATAAACACAAGTGAGAAAATCTTAAAGAAATGTATAATTTTTTGAAGAAAGAAAGCTTCAAAAGATCGTCAGCTTTAGAGTAAAAAATAAGAGACTCAAAAAACTAAATTTACAGAGCCCTGAAAAATTAGTAAAATCCCCAATAAAAAAATCTACCTAAGATCAGCTCCTTACGAGCAATATTCATTTATTTGCAAATGTATTTGTCTTCTAATTGATAAGTAAATAAATGAAAAGCTTATCAATTTGCTCAACCCAACAACCAGACGGCATCTTGCTGTAGGCTTAAACAACAGATAACTGGCACGTATTTCACAAAATTGCAAATCAGAATATTTAAAACAACAGAACCAAGATAAAGTTGAACGAAGGAGGAGGACATCTATGGCCTCAGCCCACACAAGACAAGAATCAATTGTGAAATGAAAAATAGCTTGATAACCGCATGTTAAATCATGTCTATCACCCTTCCTCCTTTTTGTTTAACAACATCTCTGGTCTGTTGCTGCAGTGGCGCTGCTGTTTACCGTTAAGGCGCAGGCAACACACAATTGCACAATATTTCCGGTAAGGTAATAAATAAATTGCATACGTAATTAAAATTGACGACTGTGTGCAGGCAGGTCTTTTGTTTCGTTTCAGTCTTGGACTCTATGGCAATTGTTTCAGCAATTACAGCAACAACAATGGAACTTGTAGACGATGAAGAACGAAGCAAAAGCAAAGAAACAAAAGTTTTCCAACTTGACTTGTGCTTCCTTTTAAAGTCAACCAGTTGCCAGTTTGCTGCTGCTGTTGGCAGCTCTTTGTTATTGTCTTTTATTTTTTTTTTGTATTTTTCATGCAACTACTACAAGTTGCATGTGAGAAGACATGGGGATGTGGCTTGGCTTGAACGAGGGCAGGAGAGTAAGCACTGTTAACTTGTCTGCTTGCCTGCCTGTTTGTTTTTAATTTTATATCGTTGGTCTGTCTTCGGGGAGTATGCCGCTTGTTGAGCTATTTGCATGACAAAAGCTCAACAGGACCTGCCCACTTTCTGTGTGCGGTATGTCCTTTGGTCTGAGCAACACCTTTTGCGATTGTTCCTTCTTTCCCGCCGCCATTGTTTGCCACAAGTCACGCAACTCGTGTTTTGTTTTCGGAATCAAGAACCTTTCATGCTTTCATAACTAGCCCCTCCTAACTTGATTTCCACACAAAACTTAACAAATAACAACAACCATTCGAGCATTGTGTGCGCTTTTTTGTTAACTCCTTTGCAGTCGTCTTGGGCAATATTAAGTTGCTTTGAAGGTCTGATAAAGAGAAAATAAAAGCACGTTAATTGGCGTTAACTGTATGATATGCTAAACTATATAGTAAGTTTATTTAATAAAAAGATTTGGGGTAATTTTGTGTAAGGCAAAGTGAATTATGAATAATTTTGGTTAAGAGTCGCTTTTCAAGAAAATAACTATTTTAATTGCAAGATAATTAAATATCAATTAGGAATCACTTTAAATTAATTGATACAATTTACAACACGCATAGTTTTAACAACATAATTTATATTCATTAAGAAAATCATTTCTTGTATTTTCGATTTCGTTCTTTTGAGTTAACACAGTGTTTAACATGTGTGCATTTAATTGCAATTTGAATTGTTTTCGAAAACATGAAAACTTTTCATGTTAGCAATTTTCAGCAGAAAAGTTTTTTTTGTAACAGCTTAAAGCCAAGAAAATTATGAAAGGCATAAATGTTGTCGCTGCTGTTGCGACTTTCGTTCTTGTTGTTGCTGCTGCTGCCGTCATGTGAGCCATTAAAAAATCAAAACAAGTTAACAGTAACCAGTAACTAGTTGCAGGCGAGCCGGAAACCGGAAGTGAGAACAGGGCGCTGCCGCAAGTTTGCGGTGGCTTCCGCGTGTGCAGGAAGTAAACACAGCAGCAACAGCAGCAGCAGAGACGTTAGCTAAGCAGCCATTGTTGTTGCTGTGGTGTTGTTGCATCAAAGCCATGCTCTGTGGCACAAGCGAATGGCTCGCGATAAAGTTGGCAACACGTTAACAAGCTGAGAATATATGTACATATGTGTGTGTGTGTGTGTTTGTATATGTTTTATAGCTGACATTTGTGAACCATGTAGTCCAATGTCAGAGCTGTTAGCTGACCTGTTGTTTTCGGACCTTAACAAACGAGCGTCATTTGCCATGGCCTCAATGAAGTTGTCCGCTTCCCCTCCACTCCCCTTTGGTTGCAAATAATCGACAATGGTTTTTGGTAACAATTCATGGCTTATACTTGCCACACGACACACACAAGGCTGCATTACATGAAACTGCCAACCAACTTAACCAGGCAACCGAAAGCCGTTGGCTAATACTGTAACGTATCCCTATACCTACCACCTCCCTAACGTCCTGTCTCTTTTTCAATCTACGCCCCTCTCTCTCTACTGTGACAGTCAGACAACGTCGGTTTTGGCATTATAATGCCATTAACTTTGTCAGAATTTAGCGCTGCAAATTTTCACAACGACAATTTATGCATAATGAGCAAAGCACCGATACATACATACAACTAGCACCAGCATCATATAACTACCCAGCAAACATTTTACATATTAAAATTTAATCATTAAATTATCATGCCAAACAATAATTCACTTTAGTTTATTAAACCCAGTCATCTATCATTAAAATAATCCTTTCGTCAACTAAAACTGCGTTAAATTGTCTTTAGGAAATGAGATTTTAATCATATTAAAAATATGATACAGGAAACTAATAACAATCCATTAATAAATACTTTTATAAGTATTTCAATTGATAAAGATAGTTTCTTATAACTCTATATTAGAGATGTTCACTGGGTTAACTGGCTAACAAAATGAGATTGTTTATGACAGCGTCAGCACCCACTGGGTAACTAACTCGCTGCAGTTGCGAGTGTTTCTGGTTCTTGTACTGGATGCTGGTTGTGGCACTGGATGTGGCAGTGGCAGTGGCAGTGCACTGACGACAGCAAGTGGCAGTACTAGTACTATTTGGCAGTCATATACGTCAACTACTCGGAAAGCTAGCCGGCCATTATACCACTAAATATCATACATACATATTTCAATCTCTGTTTGTGTGTGCGGGTGTGTATTTTGTTGATGTAGCTTTTGTCTAGGGTTGCCATGGCAGGTGAAATTTCTTGGAAACACCGCACAGCAAAAGCAGCAGCCTCCTCAGCTTCATTGTGTGCTAAGAGAAAACTGAGAGACTAAGTTGGTAACTGGAGCTGAGGCTCCTACAGCTACAGATGACTTGCATTGCAGTTGTGTGTGTGTGTGTAAACATATACTATAGTATATTTGCACTGTGTGCTTGACTTTCCCTTCCTTCTCTTATGGTACGAACGTAAACGTCAGCGAAATATTTTTGTTCTTTGCTTGGTTTGGTTTTTTTTTTTTGGTTAGTTTGCTGTTGCTGTTTGCCACACTGCGGGGTTATATTTATGACACCGCACACAGCATTTTGCATATTTGCACTGGGCAAATTAATTTCGCTTGTTTTATTTGCGTTTTTGTGGCAGGCACCGCCCTGCCCAAAACAAACACCAAAAGTACCAACGTTTGGTTAATTAAAAATTTTCATCAATGTTTATCATGCAATGTTTTCTGGCTACAAAACTTTTAACTACTATCTCTGCTCGAAACATATTCAAAATACTAATAAAAATAACTGTTAAAGTTTCACTAAACTTAAAATTAAATGTGAAATGTATATATTAAACCACAATATACATTCTTATTCTATTTAACTACTCGACATTAAAACACAAAATGTAGCCATTAATTTGTATTTGAACAGCACTTGAAACTGACGCAAGCAGATCGACAATAAAATTTTATAGCTATAAAAATATATACAAAGTAACGATTTTGTTTTTGAAATTATGTAATAGTCAAGTATTTTTAGAGAATTTTCACAAAAGTGTGTTGTTTGGTTGAGCACCAGGAGGTCAAATCATGCCAGAAAAAAAAAACAAAACCGCTAGGCAAATAAAGTCGCTGTTTTTTTTTTTTTTATTAAGCCTTTAAGGCGTGCAATCTAAAATGCAACTTTATAAGCACATGTGCATGTGTCTATGTGTGTGTGTGTGGACAAAACTTTGACATTTGCATTTGTCACAGTCGGTGTAGGAAAAGTTTTCAGCTTAAATTCCTGAATGCATTTCAACACGCAATTGGCATGTGACAGTCAAAATGTTTGCGCAAGAAACGACAGCCAAACACACATAGACAGATAGATAGTTAGGGGGAGGACGAAAGAGTGTGCTGTGGGGGGAGAGGGAAAGAGGTAAGGAACATACGAATCGAATGTTTGATATATCAATTTGAAAAGTTTGACTTAGTTTTCCCCCACTCGAGCATTTCGATTAAAGTTTTCCATGCGGCAGATTAAAAACTTTTGTTCCCAGCTCAACTTTTTTGTGTGCCAAAAAAAAAAAAAAAAAAAAAAAACAAGGAAGGCGAAAAGCATTTTTGCATTCTCTGCATTACTTGGCAGAGTATCCTGAATGGGTTCAATATGCATTTTGGCTTTTTTGGCATTCTTGCACTTTTGCAAGCCAAGTGGGCCATGGGCGTGAAACAAACAAGAACTAGCCAAAGCCACAAAAAGTGAATCAATTTAAATATCAATTGACGTTGCAGAACCTTAATCCAACAAATGCAAGAAACCTTTGTTTATATGTAGTTTATGTTCTTAAGTTTTTAACTAAGTATGCGGGTCAAATCAGACTTTCTACTCGTTAGCACGCGTTCATGCATGTTAACTTATCTCATTAGCATTTATGTTTGTTAACAATATACTACTAGTTACAGTTTTAACATACCCCAAAAGCATTATCCAGACAATAGGCCGGCAATTGCGTGTGTCCAGCAAATTAGCATTTCATTAAAAAACAGGCAAAATTTGTTCACAATGTTGTCCGTTGAATTGGGCGTTGAACAGGGTCGCTTCACTTAGTGTTTTCTTTTTTCGTTGGTTCGTGTCCGGCAATAGCTAAAAAAAAGAAAGAAACAATAAAGCAAACCGTATATTAGTTGCATTACTTGATTAGAGCTGCACAAATGCTATTATTAAAATTCAATTTCCTTTACGTGCAACGTGCAACTGGCGGTTGCATGTCCAATCGACTTTAACAAGTTTTCCTATTTTGCCTCTAGCATTTATCACGTGTGTCCCCGCCGCTCGGCAAACAAAAATTAATGAAAATTCATTGTAAGTGCAAATTCCGGCGTGCAATTTGTCATGCGATTTCCCAAAGCCGGCTAATTTGTATGCTACTAAAGATTTTGGACTTTCATATAATTACTTGTCAGCACTATAGCATCACTAATTGAAATTAAATAAAATTTAATAACAGACACGAAATCAGCTGTCTCTTTTTTTCGCACTTTGCTATTCACACACATGTTCGATTGTTGTATTGATAGCTGCGATGAATGCATATCTTGTTTAAATTATATGAAAACAAATAAATATTATGATAGTTATACATCTATTTTTATTAACTAATTACATAATCTTAAGCCAACTATATATTTCTCGTTATAACGATAGTGAATCGATATCGAAAATCATCGATGTAGTCAAACCAACAACAATCGATAAGAATGCAAAAGCAACCAGGGAGGCAACGCTTCTCGTTAATCGAAGCAAAATACCGCAATAAGACGAAAGTTGTTTCAAGCGCACAAATTGGTAAGATGTCAATTCGCAATTGAAAATAATATATACATACATATTAACTAATTGGACATCACTATAATTTACAGCTAAACAATGAATAACTCCGAAATGTTTGATTTTCGAGCTTCTGTTATGTCTGCAGATATGCCCGAGGAGATGCAGTACGAAGCTGTGCGGTTGGCCTACGAAGGCCTAGATATGTTTGAAACAGAGAAGGAAGTTGCGGCCCACATCAAAAAAGCGTTCGACGTCAAATACATACCCATGTGGCATTGCATTGTCGGAGGCAACTTTGGCTCGTTTGTAACCCACCAGAGTCGTCGCTTCATCGTCTTCAGTCTGGGACGTTGCAATGTGTTGCTCTTCAAAAGCGCTTAGCAAGCTGAAAAGGTCTATTACAAAGGCCATACTTATCCTAACGCATAATTCACTTAATGCTTTAATGGACAAAAAGTCAAAATAAATATATTAAATTAACAAATAACTGTTTTTTATTGTTTCTGATCTATCGATAATCGAAAATTCGATAGCAACACAAGTATCGCCGATATCGTATCGACGATACTGCGATAAAAAGGACGATACCTCCAGTATCGTATCGATACCTGCCATCCCTAAACAGTGCTTTTCATTGGAAGTTTCGGTTCTGTGAAAAGTTAAAGCAATTTGAGGAAAAGCAATCAATTTTGTGCGTAAGTCTCAAGCGTTCTTTGTTTTTTGTGCTGTTTCTTTTACAGGCATTTTACTTGTCAGTCGAATAATAACTTTTGTCTGCTTGTTTCGAAAAAAATAGAAAATTGTGACAAAATTATCCGAAATCGGCATTTGTTGAACATTTTGCTTGTCGAGCCATAACCACACGGTAAGTGCAGCATATTTTTGTCTGCAAACTCTATACATATGTCGGTTAATCAAACGCACAGCTTTTGTAGTACTTTTGATCGAAAGAAATAAAGCCCGAAGATGTCAGATCGCAAGGCAGTTATCAAAAATGCGGATATGAGCGAGGAGATGCAGCAGGATGCTGTGGATTGTGCTACCCAGGCCCTGGAGAAGTACAACATCGAGAAGGACATTGCGGCGTACATCAAGAAGGAGTTCGACAAGAAGTACAATCCAACCTGGCATTGCATTGTTGGACGCAACTTTGGCTCGTATGTGACACACGAGACACGTCACTTCATCTACTTCTATTTGGGGCAGGTGGCTATTCTGCTCTTCAAGAGCGGTTAACCCAACAACAACAACACAGCCACCCCTAACTCTTCACACACACACACACACAAGTACACTACGGAATAATCATAAAGCTGCAGTGACAGTTTCGAGTTACACATTTGTTGTTTCAAATCCAACATAAGCTATTAGCAAACGCATACAATACTCTGATTTGAAATGGCATACGGTTGATTCATACACATTCCAGTTGGCAACACATTCAATCATTTAGTGAACGCAACGGCAACCAAACAACTAACCGCTAAACACAAACAAATTCCTAAAAATACTTATGTATTTAACTATTTAACAAACCACTACAATTTCGAGATGCAATTAAATCATTTATATCAGCTAAAAACCTTGTTATGATTATTTTATTTTATGCAGCTAGTGATATGTAATGGAAATTAGAACATTTATTTACTTTAATTCACGCTTTCAAGCATTTTATTTTTGACAAAATTGGAACAAACCGCTGATAATAAAGCACGAGCGACATGCTTAAAAAGCATCAAATAGAAAAACTATTTTGGATTCGCCTAGCTACAGCTAGTCTTGAGGTCAACATCAGTTAAAGGCTTTTCATATTCTTCGTTGTTTCTTTTTAAAAGACATATGTATAAGCACGGATAAGGTTGCTGGAATTCCGATGGCTGCGAACTACTCAAGCGAGTTCAGTTTTGTTTTGCTGAGCAAAAACTTCAGAATGTATGGAAAAGAGAAAACAATAAAAATATTTTTGCACTATAGAGTAATTAATCACCTGTTTAATAATGAAAACAATGTTGATTTTTTAATAGTTATCTTATTCATTAAAGCTAGGTATGTATCTTCTTGTCGGTTTTAAAAGAAGCATAAATTTGAACTTGGTTTTTACAGCTGTGATTGAACCAACCGCACATCGATCAGGCGCCTTTGACTTGAACTTTATGTTTCGGGCTGCATCATAAAATAAACAATGCACGCAAGCTGTTTGTGCAAGAGTGTGTGTGTGTTTGCGGTATGTGTGAGTTAACACCTGACCGTGTGGCAAATAAAAATGGCTTAATTAAGTTAATTAAAATATTGTTGCTGCTGTTTGCTGTTGGGTCGTGTGCATGCGGTTCGCTTTTATGTGCTTTTATTATCTGGACGATTGGCAATTTTTGGACAGCAGCAGGACCTTCGTTCACACTACTGCTGTAGTGTAGCTGGGCCAAAGGATGTCGCCGGGCGCGTAATTATGCCAACGCACGTACTCGCAGCCGCCGCATCATGGCAAGCAGCAGCTGAATGGGAGCCCATGACAATAATATTAATAAAGTTGCTGTGCTGGAAATATGTGTATTTCATAAATACTCGCAATGGCAATGTTTGCCAGCGGCCAAACAGATGCAAATTGTTTGGAGAATGTCCTTTGAGCCGCTTTAACAGTTCGACGACTTTTGGCCTTGTCGCATTGTAACCGGCTCTGCCTGCTGCTGTTGGACAGCTGTATCCGATATATATATGATGGACCTATATGTATGTGATTCAATTGAATTGCTGTCCTTTCAGTGTCCTGGCACAGACAGTGGCTCATGCATATTTCATGGGCAGCTTAAATACAGTCGAAATGCTTTTCATGCTTAACAAAATCCTTTGCTACAATAAAAATTTAAGTGCCACGCACGCATAAGGCCTTGCAATCAGGTTTATGGTCAGGTTTCAACTGTGCTTTATTAATATTTTTACGTTGTCAATTTATGGTAACTTTTTATGTTGCCAACATTAAAAAGTAAGTCGTCAAGTCAAAGGTACAATACTCAAAGTCGCTAAAGCAATTGAAATCGTCATTTGTTTAGTGCCCCGCGTCTGCTTCCCGCATTTGTTCGCACCCAATGGGGTACCATCCATCCAGTTCCCTTACGCTCCTGACCCCAACTAATCTCAGTCTGAGGTGACTTAACCAGCAGCTGTTTCGTTGAGCTTCTCATTTGAAGTTGCTGCTGTTGAGCTGAATGTGCCACACCGGGAGCGACTTTGTTGAGTCTGCGCAATCGCCACGCTTTGCTCCAACGAGAAAACAGCCGTCAGCGAGTGGAAATTTACTTGATAGTTTGATACTCAAAAATGAATTCAAAAACACAAATTGAATGTTTTTTGTTTTTAATAAATTCAAATTTTATTCTTCTGCACATTTATTTATAATCCGTCAACATTGACTATAACTAAATATTCGTGATTAATAAAAATATTTACGATTTTTTAAGAGTAAAATAAACTCCGACTGCTTTCCGATCCGAAGTTTACTTCGCACAATTGATGAAAATTTGTTGCCTTTGACGAAGAAACGTGAACTTTATTTAAATGCCCGACTGTTACAACTAAATGAAACAAAAGATCCAGCAGTCATTTAAACGATTGAGATCGAAAAAAAAAATCCTTGATTTAAACAAAGAGAAATATTCGATGGCCCATTTCCATATGGGAAATTACAGGCTATTCGAATAATTTTCCAACCCAACCAACACACAGACAGCACAATAACGCAAAAGGAGCAACCGAAACTTTTTGGTCTTTTTGAGCTGTGTGTGTGTGTGTGTGCGAGTCAAACAAAATGCCAACTTTTATAAATTACAGTCAGCAGTACTGACCTCAATATAAAATTACACAACATGACTTGAATAAACACACACGCACATAAAAACAGTGCAAAAAACCAAATTAACAATTGCAAGTGCCATAGATACGAGCGTAATTGCATTTTACTTTGTTGCATTTGGTCAGGGCAAAATGGCAAAAAGCTACTAGAAGCCAAAGTCAACCAAACAAACAAACCAACCAACGCATATGTGTAAAGGCTTTTTTTGTGTTTTTTGCTGCTGCTATTATTATTATTATTATTCTTATTTTTGTTGTTTTTGTTAATTTGTAACAGTAAAAACCAACAAACAAAAGCCAAGCGAGTCAGCAGGAAAAAGAGGGGATTTTTGGTGGCAGTGCTGTGACAAAGTCAACACTGCGACTAGTTTATATCAGCCAGTGGACAAAGAGCGAGTGCGAATGCGAAAGTGAATGTGTGCGTCTCCAGCAGATGCAACTGCAGTTACAGCAACAGTCGACTCTGACAGTGAGACAAAAAACATAAAGAATAAAAAATACTTAATGAAACATAAACAAGACACGGGCTGTGGGGGAACACAACCAATGCAACAGCAACAACACTAAAAACCACATAGAAAACAGCAAAAAAAAAGAATATTATAACCCAAACAAGAAAATTCTCATTTGTTGCGCAATTTAACATATTACACAACAACAAAAAGAAGAAGAGGAGATTTTAAATAATTGTGAACAGACATGGAAAAGCCGAAGATTAAATGCTCTGGTACTCAATTTCAAAAAGATATAAGATATTAAAGTAAATAAATAGTTGAGTGTTTTTTAGATTTGATACAATTCTCAAATGAAAGTTGGCTTTTAAATATTGCTCATGATCAACTGACTGCAAGCTGTACTGATTTTTACTGTACCAAATAGATTTTAAAACACGAACAGACAAAAACAACATAGAAAAAATAAAAATTTTCAAAAATATTTTTAAATAAATTTAGATTTTGTTCACAGACCTTATTAATTTATTTGTCAGCCATGAGTATTATAAATACTTCAACGGAAGTGACGATGAGCGAGGACCAGTTAGAGGAAATCCGCGATGCTTTCAGAGCGATCGATACAACTGGCTCTGGAAAAATCGTAGTCAAGCAGTTCGGATTGGCAATGAGAGCGCTTGGTCAAAACGCCACTGAGGCGGAACTTTACGATATGTTTGATGAAATTGATATTGATGAAGATGGTGAGATAGACTTAGATGAGTTTGAAAAATTTATGGTCAAGCACTCGACGGCCCTGATCACGGATCAAAATCTAAAGCACATATTCCAGTTATTCGATCGTGATGAGGATGGGTATATATCCGCATTTGAGTTGCGAACCGTAATGTACAATCTGGGCGAAAGATGCTCGGACCAGGAATTCAATGAAATGATGAAAGAAATCGACCTCGATAACGATGGCAGGCTGAGCTATCAAGAATTTGTTAACGGTGTCAAAAACTAACAACAAAAACAATTATCTGTCATAATATCGATCTGACTACAATAAATCATATGCATACATATGTAAAAGCCACTTGTTTTCAATATTAGAGTATCTCTCAGTCATTGTCATGATATTTTAAAAACACACACACAGAAAGGACTGCACTAGATTATCGCACACATAAACAATGATAATCGCATGACAGTCCCTGGTCTGAGACAGACAATCAGAGGACAGCAGATTTTCTTTGGGACTCTGAGTCAACTGAGTCGGAAACTTGCATCGCTTTTGGCGTGATGAATGGAGACCAGTTTTCGCTTCTCCCACTTCCCTGCCTTGCAAAGCCACAAACCGCATACCCAACCGACAGCAGCGACAGCAACTCGAACAGAGGGGAAAAGTAGGCAAAAAGTGGGCGAAAACTGGGCTTTCAATTTTTCATTTGGTAAAAGAATCCGTCCAGATGTCCGACAGACAAATCTTGTGTGAATATTTGGAAATATTTTCTCCTCACTTGTGGCACTCTTTTCGGTCCGTTCTGACCATTGTCAGTAATGTCGTCTTGGATTCGGATTTGGGTTTTTTTTTTTTTTTGGCTCTTGGCTGTCAACTTTGCTTTAAACAATTGTTCACAGTTCTCTAGCTAGTCTTCGCATATATGCTGGGTGTACGCTATTGCACTCAAAATGCATATTTACTTTATTCAAAGGAATACATTTATTAGAATATTTAGGACATGTAGCTAGCATATGCTGGTTTCGACAGGGTATTTAAGGTTCGGGCAGCTGTTATTCTATGTTTTTCTATCTAGTTTTTGTTGCAACTTTTTGGTTTGTTTTATTGTTTCTTTTGATAAATTGTGCGCCTTTCGTTTTGACACATGTCAGTGTTTGTCTGCCCAGAAAAGAACATTTTTATTATAGAAGCTGCTTGTCTAGGCTGTTATCAAAAGGTTATCGCTCTCTTGTAATGTTTTAAAGGAGACGATTACAAGTAAGCCGCAGGTAGGATTATTTTAAGAGCTGGAATAAAGTAAACTTGTAAACAGATCGAGATAATATTTTAGCAGTAAAGGACAGATAATTAACTAAAGTTAAAAACATTTAGAAATATTTTTGCAAATAGATTTCGATAGTCTCTAACTATTAGGCTTTTCTTGACTTTCAACTGTAGAGACATTATAGATCTAATCAGCCTGTCAGGTAAATATTATAACCTTATGATCTGTTATTGTTAATGCAGTCAACTATTTGCTGTCAATTCAGAGTCATGTCACTTGAACTAACATTGTTCGTTGCATCACTTCTGGCAATGACATCGACCCGGTCACATGTGCACTGTCAGTCAGTCATTCGGTCAGTTAGTCCGTGCTGTTGCTACTGTTTGGTCGATTTGTTGGCTGATGTCTGAACGTCAGTCATGTCGGCGTCAGCGTTTATGTGCCTGACAGCGTCCACAATTTTATTTACTTAATTTGGCTTTAGTTTGTCATTTATTTACTTGTTTGCCACACACAGCCTGTACTCGTGCACTATCTATCTGTCTGTCTGTTTCACTCACACAAACACACACACACTTGCCACCTTATCTGCCCCCCCATCTACATACAGCTCTTGGGCGGCTCATGTGCGTCTCGTAATGTCTGTTGTTGTCACTTTGACGCTTGACATTGTTACAGCTGTTGTTGCTGCCGCCGCGTGCCGTTTTTGTTTTTTCTTAAACTTCGGGTAGTGTTGTGACAAAAACAAAGCATTTGTTGAGCAGTTAGAGCTAAAAGACAATTTAAAACTTGAATTTTTTTTTAATATTTATCTATCTGGGATTTGTTGTGCTTTCAATTGCTTTGCCTTTTCTTTTTATCTTTTTGCTTTTCGTGTTAGTTTTTGCTGCATTTAATACTCGATCAATCATTCAATCAGTTTCAGTAATAACTTCGACAACAACAAATTCGTTTTAAAAATGTTTATTTTTGGTTTCAATTTTAGGCAGATTACAGGATAACTTTAAGTCGCTCATTCTTCACTATGTCACCCTTATTTGTTGTTCATTTCTACTGTGACACTTTTTGCTGCCAGCACTTTATTTTTTCATTTTGTTGTCATTGTTGTTATCATTCTCTTTCCGTTTTCTGGCACGTGCTCTTGCATTTTTTATGAAAATTTAGTGAGATTTGCTTTGTTGCTGCTTTTGTTATACTTGCGCGAACTTTAATTAAATATTTATTTCTATCATTTTGGGCTAAATGGAAATGCGTTCAGGTAGGCTGAACAGATAAAGATAGAAAGAGAAAGAGAGAGAGAGAGAGAGAGAGAGAATTGAAATGAAAGCTAGATTGAGAGAGAGGCTGCACTAACATTTGTCATTACACATTAATAGCGCACCATTAATCTTTTCGTGAGCTGTTGGGCAAATGAATGCTGGGCCTGTTTCGACCAAGGGCCAAGTCCCGTTAATTAATGTATGCCATTTAGCCGGAAAATTGCAGGGGTGCACACACACTCACACATCAATACTCAGACATGTGTATGTGTGTTCAGGCCCATCATAATGAGCGCCAATTTAGTGTCCTTGTGTGTGTCGCCACCGCAAACAAGCAAAGGCCAATGCCACACTACACCCACTCTCTCTCTCTCTCTCTCTCTATCTTTGCTGTCTCGCTCACTCTGCCCAGCAGGTATGCTTGATTAATGCTTTATAACAGGACACAGAAAACACAAACACACACACACAACGATATTGTTGGCTGCATGGATGCTGACCCCGCAGCTGTCGCCCTTTGCGTCCTGCTGATACACCCCCCTTTCAGATTCCCTGTCGTGTCCATGCATTTTAACATTAATTTAGTGGAATGCGGCAAAGGACTATGAAAGCTTTTCAGCGTCGTCGTCGACACATGTTAATCCCGTCGTTGTCGCTACCACAAACCACTCTGACGGCCCATAACCATATTCACATTTGAAATCACATTCATTTCAACTCCACGGAGTGAATATTCGCATTGAATGTTCACAAATTTAGTTAACAAGCATTTGAATTGCATTATAGCAAACATTTTGAGAGGATTTCGTTAGCTAAGCCCATTAAAAGGATTGCGCATATTGCTCATCTAAGGGTTTTCTAGCGTTTACAAGTGTTGTTTACATCTTGCAGTGCATAAATAATAATAACATAAATATTACAAGAATTTGATTAATTAATGCAGAATTATGTGTTAAGATAGCTAAGCAAAGATTTGTTATAGCTTATCAAAAATATGCAAAGATTTGTTATAGCTTATCAAAAATATTGATAGAAAATATAGTTACAATTGTACTTCTATTACTTCCTTTCCCTCTTTTGCAATCTTTTTTTTGGGCAACAAAAATCTTATTGCACTGAAAATGTTGTTAAACATTTATTAACATCAGAAGTGTTTGGCAAAGCCATTTACGAAATTTTTAAAAACAATTTTTAGTGATTTTTACAAATTAAAAAGTTTCGGCCCATATTTCCACTTTAATGTGCAATAGAAATTTCATTATAAATGCAACGACACAGCGTTGCCTGCGCTGTTGTACACCCTGTTGTGATCCCGACTTCAGTTGTCCGCCTGACTGCTGTCAACCATGCGTCGAATACTGCATATTCGATTTGGAAACTGCGGTTTTTGGTATGATTTGAGTCTATCTATAATATTCGCATACACAAAAAAAAAAACCACCTGCTGTTTGCAGATACACGACATATTTATGTGCGCGCCTGTCGGGAGTTGCTTGCCAGCTATGACAAAACGTTGCCCGACGACGTACTGATGCAATGTGGCCCCATGGAGACGCACGAGATGGCTCAACTGATATGCCGCAAGTGCGATTTAAGAATGCCCTGGGAGATTTTCCTTGTGCAGCTCAATGAACTAACCTGCTACCTGATTGCCAATCCACCTTTGATGGAGGGTGCTGAGGAACTGATAAATCATCTGCATGAGGAGTGCATTGGTCTAGCTTTGATAACGGCCAGCAATCGTTCCCTCTTCTGCAAAAAGATACTCGGACATGAAGAGTTATTTGCCAAGTTCGATCATATTCTGTGTGCCGATGAATATAATCGTCCCAAACCGGATCCCGATTGTTATTTGCTTGCCATGAAATTGCTCTGTGATCCACCCTGTCCGGACTGCTTTTTGGCATTCGATGGCACCGTCAAAGGCGTTCAGGCTGCGAGAGAGGCACATTTGAAGGTCATTATGCTGCCAGATGCAGAGTTGCCTTGCTGCTGGTCGAAGTTGGCCACTGAGCGCCTCGAAACATTGCTCGAATTCGATCCCGAGGATTATGGCATGCCATGTTTGGAACCATTGCCTCCACCACCACCGCCAGCACCACCACGATCAGAACCAACACCACTAATGGCTCCTACCTCTCGCCGTGCTAGTCAAAATAGGGCACAACAAACTGAATTGCCTAAGACAGAGGAGGAGATCGTCACGAGCGGCCAGGAAGAGGAGGAGCCGCCTGTGGCGCAACCAGCAAATTAGATTTTATGCAGCGATAAATTTGCAAACAAAATGCGGAAATTGTGTAAAATTTCATTAAAATTGAACATGATAGCTGTTTGTTTGATTAAAACGCTTGTGGCAGCTGTGTTCGAGCAAACGCAAAACAACCTGTCTAATAAACACTTATGTATATTTTTTGATACGAATAGACGACATGAATCAAGATAAAAATGAAACTTTCTTAATGAATGATTTTTTTATTAAGTGCTTCACTCAAGTGAACCAAATATAATCTTATCTATGTATATTCAAATCACAGAAAATTTTTGTTGTTAATCAACCTTTTAATAAATAACACTTATTATAAATTTTCTTATCTGATTTAGAAATAATGAAAGTGGACCTTATC
Source organism: Scaptomyza graminum (assembly GCA_018901835.1). Taxonomy (NCBI): domain Eukaryota; kingdom Metazoa; phylum Arthropoda; class Insecta; order Diptera; family Drosophilidae; genus Scaptomyza; species Scaptomyza graminum. The sequence goes on from JAEIFL010000002.1 coordinate 10,820,097, forward strand.
AATACGTTGCTAAATTTCCCATCATACAAGTCCATCAACTGTATTCGAGAGTATCATAAATACTCACTTAACACACTTGATAACAATTTGCAAAATTGCATAGCACCTTTGGTTTTTGGAATGTTATCAACATTAAATTGCCATTATAAACAGGATAAGCCAGACAATAAATCAAACTTAATTGCTTAAGCAAATGCAACATTTAAATGTCTGTCTGAAAGTGTTACTATCTCTCTCTGCCCGCTGTCTGAAAATCTTTCTCTCTGTTTGTCTGGCTGAAAAGTCAATTGTTGACAATTTAATTATGCAATGCAGCATATATAGATATATATATATAAAGCATACGCCTTGTGTGTTCGGGTGACCCCCCACTTGACTCGACAAAGAGGTTGCTCGTGTGGCATGCAGCTAGGCAGCAAGCAGCTGCCAACAAGCAACTTTTACCAACAACTCTGTCCCAACTTATAATTACTTAATGCTCTCCAACCAGACTGCCGACAGCAGCCACCCCATTTAAAGTCTTCCAATCTCCCGATCTCCAGCACAATCTCAAACTCAATCTTTGTCTGCATTTGCCTCATAACCGCTAGCCAAATCAGCATATAAAAAGTAAAGTGAATAAACCTTTTAGCCCTTTTAGACTGCGACTGCGACTTCAACTTTGCATTTTATTATTATTATTTTCAAATCATTATTTCGCTTTTTTTCTTTTTTCTTGCCTCTGCCTCAAGCTTCCGCTTTTTGCCTAATGAACGAACGCCACAGGAAGCACTCAAGGGCAGGGCTAAATAAAAGAAAAGAAAAGAGAATAATAAAATTGAGAATAAAACGAAAATAATCATTAGAAGCTGGCCCAACAAGTTGAAGATATTTTCAATGTCTTCATTTAATGCAGTTTAAATTTATCTCTAAAGTGTAATTCCTTAAAAAATTCCGAAAATAATTGTAAATAATTTAAAATTTTGCCAGAAGGCCAACAAAATGTCTCACGAAGCTAACCAAATGTAAACTTCGAGCAGTTATCATAGGCGGGCAAACCAAATAGTTCGGGATCAAACTCTGTCATGGATCTAAGGACCAACGAAGCGCTCTTTGTATTCTCGATGGGAATCATTTTATCTGGTATCATGACCACCTGCATTCCCGCTGCAAGTGCGCCCAGGACGCCATTAGGTGAATCCTCAAATACCAAACAGCGTTCAGGTTTGGGTGGTGGTTTGAAACGCGATGCTGCCAACAGAAAGATATCTGGTGCAGGCTTTCCATATTCCAGTTCCGGATCATCGCCGCAAACAAAGTGTCGAAAGACGGGCATAAGATCGCAAAAGTTACTCGCCTTGCGAGTGAAAGATTGGCGGTGATCCGATGTTGCCACAGCCATTGGCACTCGCTGCTCGAACAGATGCACCAACAAATCCTCTACACCCGGCAGCAGTTTTACATTGGACATTAATCGTTGAACCTCAGCTTTAAATTTGCCCAAATACTCTGTCTCGCTTATTGGCAACTTGTGTTCCCTGACGATTAACTTGCAGGCCGCAGGTGTCACCAAACCCATGCAACGAATTTTTTGCTCTTTAGTGTATGTTTTTCCATATAGTGTGAGTATGTTTTGTATTGCAGTGGTATACAGCGCTTCCGTATCTATATATATACGATTTATATAGCTACAATTCTGTGATCATTTTTTCAGGACTAACCCATCATAGTTCCATCATTGTCGAAGATGCAGTGCGTCACTTTCGTAAAACTTTTGCACTCTACTGTCGACATTGTTGGCTTCTTCTTGGATTTGCATTAAAAAAAATCCCAAAATTTAATTTTGAGCTTTCTCCAAACCAAATTTTGTTTGTAATCAACATATTTGGATCAAGGCTACTCAGTTCTTGAACTCAGACTTTACTTGCATGGTTAAAGCAATTTTAATTTAATTTTATTATAATACTATATTATAGCAAAAATAGTTTAATTGATCCTTATCCTTCAACTGCAGTTGAACTCCATTTGCTGTTCACAGTTTGGCAGCTGTGGAAAGATCACGTTAATTTCATTAGACGCAAGTTGAGTTGAAATGCTGAAAAGAAAATGCTTCACATGCATTTTAATTAAACTATTTTCGACTTTTGTGCGACATGCAATTTAAAATACTTTGCCAACTTGCCAGTTGAGTGGGTGAAGGCGGGGGGATATGGGGATGGAAGATGGCAACAGCTGCAAGTTGAAGGTGTTTGCTGCAGCTGTCAATTGAGTGGCGCCTCGGGATAGCTGCCTTTTTATGCCTTGGCCTAAGCTTTACTTCACGCCCCCAAATGCATCGCACGTTTTGAGAGGTAGGGAACAGAAGGGCAGGGGCGAAGGCGAGTTTTGGCTGCCAGTTTCAGCCTGTCGCATGTTGTTACAAAGTTGCGTAATTGATTAAGCAGTTGGCAAGCGTGCCACAAGACGCTGCGGCAGCGCCAAACTTCGTCATAGAACTCTCTGCACGTGCTGCCTGCCCCGTGTTGACAGTCATTTCGCGGAGCAAGAGGTGTAGGAACCGGTATGTTGCAGCTATATAAGTATAGACTGCTGCTTAACGACACATTTCTGGTACAGCTTGTTAAGCACATAATGGTAATAAGCTCTGTGGTTAAATACAAGTTGAACAAAGTTAGAAAATTGAATATTAATTTATTGGAATCGAATGAATTAAATTTTCTACGAAGGTTCAAGCCAAAAAATATGCAAAACATATTTAAATAATAAGTATATAATATATTTTTTTAATAATTTCTTTGACATAAAATATCTCTATTCAATGCCAAAGTCTAACCACAAAATAATTTCAAATGGTTTTTTTCCTCTTGTTAAGTGCGGCAACAAAAATACACCACAGGAATATCTATAGCTTGCTGATAGTCAATAAAATGGCTTTAATTAATCGGAAATGCTGCGTCAGCTGTTGTTGCCACACACACACACAGACACACACATATGCAACACAGCAACAAATGGGCAACAATATGGCCAGCAGACGTTGAGCATTTGAATGCAGCGACGAATTGTGCGCATAAATTATGCAGCCAACCATTTTGGGCCAAGCATTTATGGCCACGGTTTTTTGGCCACAAAACGGAACCAGCAGCAGCAGCAGCAGCAATAGCAAGAACAACTGCCACCAACTGAAAATGGCCGACTACCCAGCAACAATATGTTGTTAACGTTTAATTTGAAAGTGTGCGCGCGTCTCTCTAATCGCTGTCCTGGCAACTCTCTCCCTCCTCCTGTCTACAACCCCTGAAAAATTTAACCAGGTCGCTTGTAATTGCGTTCATTGAATTGTTAACTGGATTCGTTGTCTACGGACAGCCGCTGGCCGCAACCGCAACTTGCAACGGCGGCGGTAGCGGCAAAATTGCTAAAAGCCGTTGTTATCCTTGTGGTTGTTGCGGCCATACTTCCTGTATATGTATAAATGTGTGTGTGTGTGAGTGTGTGTGTCCCTTAAGTTGATTTGGTTTTTCCAGAGGGCCACGACGCATTTGGGATTTGGATATGGCTGGCAGACTTCAGCCAGCAAAATACCTAAAAAAAATCCGGTCAATGCACATCAAACTTTTTGGCTCGCTTGCTAGCTGACTGCATTTGGCATTTATTGGTATTGTTCCAATTAAAGTTCGACTAGCACCATAAAATATGCAAACACGTAAAAGTTCTCGGCAGCAATTCTCGATTTTTGGCTGCCACAGGACATTAATGCTTAACGGTCAATGGTTTTGCCACTGCACTGCAGCATCGAGAGCATCCTGAAGGAAGCCAGCAAACGACACTGCCAATAAAAGGTAATAAAACGGGATAAACAGCATTTCCAGTGATACGGCTGCTCAATTGCTCCGATTGCAGTTCAAAGAGGTGACAAACCCTCTGGGGTGGAAATAGAACTTTCGTGGGAAATTGACATAGGAATAGAATAGGAAAAATAATATATGTCTATAAACTTTAGCCTGGAGGAAGCATCTTCTACCTTACGAGGTGTTTTAAGCTTCTTTCTTCAAGCTGAAACCAAGAGAAGATTATATATTTGTTCATAAATCTGTCAGTTTTTCACTTCACACTAAAGTTTTCTAAAATTCTCTATAATACAGTTTTCGTAACAGCTATTTTTACAACTACCCTTGAGTGATGCTAGGAGTACGAGTGTCAAAAGCAAAAACCCTTATTTGGCTATAGCCCAAGGAAAACTCACACATTGCATGCTGAGTGTTTTTTGCACTCAATAAATATTGTCTGACCGCAGAGTATTATACTACACATAGTACTACCAGAACGTATACATATCTATCGCTCATCGAGGTCTCAAATGTCAGACTGGAGCAGTCACACACACACACACATACATCCTTTTGCCAGGCATCACGCACAGCATCAGCGTCAGAAGGCGCCCCCGAGGCGCACTTGAGCGATTTCCCAGCGGTTCTGTTGCTTCTCAGTGCTCTTGCCAAAAATGCAAGGGACCCGGCAACAAAGTACAAAAAGCATGGCACAAAGTCCAATTTGTTTGTAATGGCATTTACTTTGTTTACTAAATAAATTTTGTATGCATAGCGAGTAGTTGTCCCTCCAAACTTACTCTCTCTCTCTCTGCCTCTATGTCTGGGTCGCGGTAAGGCGACTACAAGCTCAAAAAACCAAAAAACAAACATAGAGAGAAAAGGGAACAGCTAGTCTAGTAAAGAAATAAAATTGTAGACGAATGCATATACAAATTCTAAAATCGCTGTACCATAAAATTTCCCCAATGGGCGCTTCGTGTTTGTTTTTTTTGTTGTTGTCTGTATTGTTATGTCACCTTAGGCAAGGACGAAAGATTCTCTTGCCTTTTCACTGTTTAATTTTGCAATTGTCCTTTTCGATAGAGAGCAAAGGATAAATTGGAGCTTGGGGTTAGGGAGTTATCTATTCCGGTCATGGCTGTTGCGGTTTCTGATTTATGTTTGTTTATGTTGTTCAACATTTGTTTTATTTACCGCACATACATAAAATAATAATAAAAAATAAAAACAAACAAACAACCACAACAAGAAGAGCCGACTTACACAAACAAATAAGCAGCTTAGAGAGACAACAGCTGGCTGGCAACACCGCTAACTATCTTTAGTACAAAAATAAACTATTATTTACGTTTAATTTGGCTTCGACTTTGTGTTTGTGTTTGCGTCACCTTTTTAGTTTTCAGTTTGATTCTTTAAAATCATAGTTAGTTTAAGATGTGCGACACATTTTGTAGTTATAAGTTTAAGCTTTAGACTAACTCGCCAAAATATGAGCCGGTTTTAATCAGCGTAAATTAGCTTAAGACCTTGAAACCAAAGTTAACTAAGTTGCAAATTTTAATTTCCATCTTATCAACAAATATATTAATAAACATATTTTTAGCTATTCTTTAGATAAGCACTAAAAACTAGTTTTAATATAAATCGTTGCACAATTTGATCTTAATCTTGTCAAACGATCTTCAGACTTCTTCGGACTTAGCTGCAGTTACCTAAGCATTTTAATTGCATCCCAATCTAGGCAGACTTAGTGTATTCCAAATTGATCCGCAACCAGCACATCTTTTTCAATGCCACATTGGCAGGTGCTCTTTTGTTGTGAGTAATCAAAAAAAAAAAAAACAAACAAACATACCGGAAAACATTTGTTAAGGTTTGAGTGTCAACTGTCGCAAATATTTGCGTGCTAACAAACAAATGCAAAGATAAGAAGAGAACAAAAAAAAATTATATTTGTCTGCTATTATTTGTGTTATTGGTGTTGATGTGAAGTGCATAACACCTGCTTCAAATATTGTATCGCGGAATGTTTTGTTTCGGTTTGTCTATGAATGAAATTGATAAGCTATGCAAAGTCATCATGATTTGTCAAGCTGTAGGAAAAAGCTGATTTAGAGGATCAATTGTAAGCTAGTACCTTCAGTTGTATGTTTCCTATAATGTATTATAAAAGATCATATAGATTAATTTGGAGTTGTTTTGTTTATCAATATTGTTGATATCAAAAATACCTTATAATTTTTTTTTCAAATTTTTCCATCCAATCAAATAATATTTAAAGTACCTTTTAAGACTCCAAATTTTATTATCAACTCAAGTTGTACACACAAATGAATCATGAGTCAATATCAATGAAAGTGCTCGCAATTCCGTTTTGGAAATCAACCTTGAGATAAGAGTGCGTGGAAAATTTATTTTGCCACCAGCCAATAAGAAGCTTCGAGAATCAACAGCTGGCTGACAACACAGCTAACTACCTTTAGAACAAAAATAAACTCATGTTTACATTGGCTTCGACTTTGTGATTGCGTAACATTTGGGTTGTTTAGTTGATGCTTTAAGAACACAGTAATTAAAGAGGAGCGACACATTTTGTAGTTATTTAACGTTGTAAAGTTTTAAGTTCTAGCTTTGAGCTAACTGACTTCAATTCTAGCCAAAAGATAAGCCGGTTTTCATCATCGTAAATAAGCTTAAGGCCCTGACACTTAAGCTAACTAAGTTGAAAATTTTAATTGCCTCATTAACATCAAATTTATAAATAAACAATTTTTTAGCTAAACTTCAGATTTGCTTAAAAAAATATTCAGCACTAGAAACCAGTTATGGGTTCATAAAACTTAAATTGTATGATTCATTGCGTAATATTTTTTTATGACAAACGATCTGAGGAGGTTAAATTAAGTTAGTAAACGAATTCATTATGAATAACAATAGGGCAACATCAATTAAGTCAGCTTACAATTATGACGTTTCTCTAGCTTTAATAAAAATACATTTACATTAATTAAGATTTTCTTTTGTATTCTGAGGACAACAGACTTTTATTGGGTCAGGTCAGCTAATAAAATTATTACAATGTATTAAATGGCATAAGTTATAAACTTAAATTATTCTAGCTTTTTCTATGAGGTTTATTTAAGGCTTAATGAATTTTTCCAAATAATAAGTGGTATCCACGGGACATGCCCTCTGTTCAACTTGTTTCAATTTGGAAACATTTATGCCCGATGATTTTGCCAAATCGTAAGCTGTTTTTAAAACAGATTTTAATGGTACTTGAAGGCGTGTCAATATAACAGTCCATTCTGAAATGTATGTATGGACTTAGATACATTTACCTTGGTAATTTTATATACTTACGAAAGTTAACAATTGCATCCGAATCTAGACAGACGTAGTGTATGGCAAATTGATCATAGTCCGTATCCAGCACATATATTTCAAGGCCACGTTCAACAACTGAGTATAAGAAAAAGAAAATCAGCTGAAAAAATATACATTTTAAATGCTTTCGAACACACTTTTATTTTTGATTGCCAGCACGAAAGAGCCACTCTTGGCGTCCACAGTGGAAATAGGATGCCTCTTGTCAATAAAAGTACCCGTTCTATGTGGCAGAAAAATGTACAATTTGGAATCTCAACTTCTAGTAACTGATTGACTAAAACCAACTCACCTGGTACCGATACCGCGGCTAACTACGTAAAATGTGCCATCGGGTTTTTTGAAAAACTCAATTCTTTTGCATTTGCGCACACGTTTAAAGCTCGTATGTGGATACATTTGTTGTACATACCATTTGCCCAAGTAACGTTCCATATCAAAGTCACCAACAGCTGTCATATTTGACGGGCAGGCTCCCCTAGAAGTCAACATTCCAGAGGCACGACTGCCAAACAGCATTAATATGCTTGTCACTCTGTTAATGAAACAAATAAATTTAACATAACTTATTAGCAACGTTATTTTTTACAATTCTACTTACATGAAGAGCTGTAAGTTGCTCATGTCGAAAGTACATGCCGTAAATGTATTAAATCTATATTAAAGTAGTCGCTAAATATGCAATTTGTTATGGCAACAGCATATCAAATTCATCAAAACTAATTATTTAAGTGTTGAAAAAGATGATTTATTATGGGATATACATATGCATATATATTTTATTTGCTTTATTTATATTTAAAGAATATAGGGTGTGCTCAACTAGAAAACTATGAATAGTAAGTACAGATGTGTAAACACTTTAACATTTGGTGTCATCTATATAGATGTCTAAATAGTTTAACATTTCTTAATAAAATTTGACATGACAAATATCATTTATTGTACCTTTATACATACTTATATGATATTTATTGATACAATATCTAGCAATGTTTTTTTTTTTTTGGTATAGCTTTCTTTTTATTGAGTTTTTAATTGTAAACAAGTTTTTAAGCAAGTTTTTAATGATTTAAAAAAATAATATTTTATTCTTTAGTAAGTTCTTTGAATGTATTTAAAAATGAATAGCTTTAAGTAGGTTGGGGTTTATTTAATATTTTTGGTTTTTGCGGTTAAGTTTAGTTTTTTTACTTATCACTTAAAAAGTTTGTGTAAATATTGTTGAGACGCTGATAGAAGCGTCTTAGCCATTCTCATGCACTTCTAATGGCCTTGGGCAGAACATTGGTGGCAAAGTTTTGAATCTCATCCACCTGACCTGCATCGGAGTCATTGCCATTTGAACAGCCCTTCTGCAAGGTAACGATCAGCGGGCCCTTTGATATCTTATTATCATCCAGAATCTTGAACGCGGTCTCAATGGTCTCATTCTTGGGTTCACGTTCGCGAGTCAAAATCCAGACGAATTCTGTAAATGGGAAATGTCGAATGATTGTAATTATCGTGTTCGGACAAATGTCTCCCTGGTCGACCATAATGCAATTAATTATGAGCTTGCATTAATTATGCCAAATGCAATAACGGATTTCTCAATTTGAATGATATATTGGCATTGGTCGAGAGAGGCGGGACGTGACTAGACCCCTGAAAGCATCTTCTGGCTTCCGCATTATACTCACTCAAATGGGCCAGGTGGGTGACGGGTGCGCAGCTGTAGACAACTGCATATGTTTTAAAGTCGGTGCCAAGTACCATATAGTTTGACCTAGTGGATTCCGCTACAGTAAATAATATATGCATTTAGTTAGATAAATATCATAATTTGCTTGCAAAAGTTTACATACGTTGTGGAGGGAAGGTCACGACCAATTTGGCGACCCCAACTACCTTGGCATAGCCAGTAATATTCGAAGGAGTTCCAGTGCTGCAAATGTTGAACTTATTATTAGAAAGTTATCTTCACCTTATCAACTATTTATTACTTACAATCGATTAATGGCCGAGTTGACAACGGAAACGGTGCTGTTATCGGCCAGCTGATACGTGGCATAAATACACTTCTTTCCAATCTCAAATACAAACGGATATTTCGAGTGCTCATACCAGACACCCAAGTACTGTAAAAATAATTTAAAAATAATATTATCAGCATTTGTTTTGATTTTGGACTCTTAATCAATGGCAGGTGTCGTGAGTCACTGCAAAAAGAAACAAAAACATGCCAGCAAATATTTGTTATGGTTTAAGTGTTAATGAGCGCAAATATTTGAGTGTAGCCACACTTATGCCAGATAAGAAAAAAAAACAAATTATATATTTTCTGTTATTGTTTGTGTTATCTAATTATTCTTATGAACACCTGCTTTAAATATTTGTTGTCTTGGTTGTTTTTTAATAAAATTCATTAGTTTTAAATTAAAGAGGTCATAAAAAAAGTTAATTTAAAAAATTTCCTATTGTAAATTTGCTGTACACTAAAGTGACGACGATTATTTAGAAATTGTGTTTAAAAAATAATTTTGATTAAGTATAAACATGATTAAAATCCAGAATAATTTGCTTTAATTTATTTTTAATAAAGATAATTAGAAAGTTACTTAAATTGTGACCTTAAAATATAATTGGAGACTTGTATTTTTATACTATTACAATCAAAAAATGTCTGGAAAATATGATCTTTAGTTATTCTCATAGATTTAAAGTTCAATCGAAATAGCCATCAATTCTCCCAAAATTAATTATCAACTCAAGTTGTAAACAAATGAATCTTAATTCATTATCAAGGAATGTGCTCGAAAATCAATTTTTGGCATGTGCCTTAAGTAATTTTGACAATTTCCTGATTGACTGTGGCAAAATTAATGAAAATATCTTTCAATTGAGTAACATTCGATTAATTATGAAGCATGTTGAAGTGCTCAAGTATTGCAACGGATTTCTGTATGAATTGATGCACTTACCGCGTCCAAGTCGAAAGTATCCATTACGTTGACATTAGGACAAGCGCCGGGATAAGGCAGTTGAGCCGAAACCAAGATTCCATTAATAGCCACAAATGTGAGCAGCCAAATTGAAGCACTGCAACATATAAATTGAGATTTGCAATTCAATTAGTTCGTGCATTCCAGAGAAAGTACTTAATTATATATTTACCCAACGGGTTGACGCATTATTGAAATTGTCACTGAATACGTTTTCGAAAAAAAATACTTTAAGTTTGCTGTATTCTCTGGTCGCTGGTTCGTTACACACTACATTGCTAGCGGCTGCAGAGCATCATTTATAGATTCATCTTTTCAAAGCTTTTTTTTTGTTTTGAGCGAATTGCTGTTGACACCACTTTTGTTCAGCTTCTATCAGCAAAGCTTTTCCCGCTTGGACTAAACAAATAGGAATATGAACATCTAGTGGCTGAGTGACTAAAACCGACTCATTTGTAATGCGCTTCAATACGTGAAAAGCAAACTCAATGCTTATGCATTTGGTCAGACTGAGTAGGTTTGAATATGGATACATAAGTTGTGCAGTTGCGACGTTATTTTTGCTAACATAAAGAGCTCTATATTGATAAGTTGATTAATATTTAAATTTATTATGGTGTCTGCAAAAACCGGGGGAAAACTTTCGGTTCGACATGAGCCAAAAAGACCATTAAAGTTAAAGTAAATCGAACAAATCTGTGTTCAAAGCAAGGATTTCATTTTATTTTATTTATTATTTGAAAAACTGAGAAATTGTGTTCTGTACTTTGTTACAATTCATACTTTTCTGAACAGCTGTTCCGCGAAGATCTCGAATTAGGGTATTGCAATTATCGAGCAGTTGCGTGTAACGAGGATTGCGTTGAGCGAGGTCGCACTGTAAGAGTGCAAGGACATGACAAATTCCATAAACTACTAGTTGGTACAATAACAAGTATGTTTTTTTTTTGGTATAACATTTTATTTATTAAATTTTTAACTGTATATAAAAATACAAAATATATATATATGTACACATATACTTAAGCAACATCTTACCAGATAAACAAATAAAACAACAATTTTTTTTTTTTTTTATGTATTTAATGCTTTTAAAATTTCATAGCCCTGATTGGAATTTTTTTTTTTTTTTTTTTTTTTAATCAATTTTTACTTGTGTAAAATTTTTAGAGACGTGGATAAAAGCGTCTTAGCCTTTCTTATGCCGTCTTAATTCTTACAGTTCTTCTGCACGGTCGTTTCCAGCAGGTCTTGTTGAAATTTTATTATCCTTCAGAACCTTGTAGCCCATTTCCAAGACCTCCGGTTTGGCCTCACGTTCGCGAGTCAAAATCCAGACGAATTCTGTAAATGGGAAATGTCGAATGATTGTAATTATCGTGTTCGGACAAATGTCTCCCTGGTTGACCACAATGCAATTAGTTATTAGCTTGCATTAATTATGCCAAATGCAATAACTGATTGTCAAACTGGTCAAGGCCAAGAGAGGCGGGACGAGACTAGACCCCCGAAAGCATCTTCTGGCTTCCGCATTAAACTTACCCAGATGGGCCAGGCCAGTGAGTTGAGCGCAGCTAAAGACAACAGAAAGATTTTCATAGTCGGTGTAAAGTACCTGGTAGTTTGTCTCAGTGGATTCCGCTACAATAAATAATATATGCATTTAGTTATATAAATATCATAATTAGCTTGAAAGAATTTACATACGTTGTGGAGGGAAGGTCACGGCCAATTGGGCGACACCAGCTACCTTGGCAAAACCAACGATTTCGGTTGGCTTTCCACTCCTGCAAATGTTGAATAGATTATAAAAGAGTTATCTTCACCAAACCAACAATATTTACCAGTCAATGGCACTGTTAACAACGGTAACTGTGTCGTTTTCGCCCGGTGAATAGTTTGCAGAAATGCAAGTTTGGCCAAGTTCAAAAGCAAATGGATATTTTCTCTGCTCGTACCAGGTACCACAGTACTGTTAAATAATAAAAATAACTATCAGCTGTTGTTTTGTTTGTATTATATTTTGAGGGACTTACCGCTGCCACGTCAAAAGTTTTCATTACTTCAACGTGAGGACATTTTCCAGGGAAGGGCAATTGAGCGGAAGCCAAAGCCACAAATGTGAGCAATAAAATTGCAGAGCTGTAACCAATTCAATTAGTTCTTACATTCCTTAGAAAGGACTCAATAATATATTTACCCGATAGATTGACGCATTTTTGTAGATGTCGATTAATAGTACTTAATCGAAAGAAGGATATTAGGCTTGCTGTATTCTCTGTACGCTTGTTAGCTTAACACTGTTTTGTTACCGGCTGCAGGGCATCATTTATAGGTCCATCTTTTGAAAGCTTTCTATGTTTTGACCAAAATTGTTGTTGCCATTACTTTTGTTCTGTTTCTTTTGGCAAAGCTTTTTTCGCTTGCGCCGGCGCCGGCGCTGCTCTGTCTGTTTGTATTGTAAACAAACGGAAAGTGAAATGATGACGATCCACAGCGCATAAGCTAGAGGGGGAGGCATATATATTGCTAGCGCTAAAAGTTGATCTTTTGATATGATATTTCAGTGTTCACGTTACACTTTCTGCTCCCGGCATTTTCACTACTCGACTTATCAGCACTCACATGATTAATTGAGTCGTGAACAATGAACAACAACTAAAACAACAACAATGTCATGTACAGCTCAACATTTTAGTTCTAGAACATTGTGGCTCTGGGACTAATTAGAACTTTTTGCACATGGTTGCTCAAGTCTTCCGCATATGAAGCTGAGTTTTGATGCCAGTCTCAAAGTCGGAGTTCTCTTAAGATCACATCATAACCAAACATTTGTTCACAAATAAAACTTATTGATATATTTATAATATAATACAAGAATATTTGTAATAAAAAGAATTATTTCAATAGTTCAATAATATTATTATTTTAATAAATATCCTCAACGTTTCTATTAATTCGTTATAATAACAAAATTTAATTTATTCTTTCATCAATCAGCAGCACATTTCACTTAGCATCCACATTCATGAACACAGAACGAAGCTTTTGCAAGCATGTGGAATGCGTTGTACTGCTCCATCTATTGCCAGCGCACAACCACTTTCGTAGTGGCGCCATCTGTGAGTAGCATTGCGCTTTGCCCTCGTAACTATGCTATGAAGTAAAATGCTGATAAAGTAGCAGATGACCAAGATTACCTTTGGCCATTATTTATTGAAATCTCTTGCACACATACACCTACACACATACAGACAGAAAATGTTGTCGTTGCGGTTATTTTAAAAAAAATTACAATTTCATATTATTAAATTAATTAAATGTAAGCCACAAATTGAGTTAAATGTACAAAAATGCGACCATACCCAAAGAGCGACGAAAAATCCTGAAAGGCAAACACAGATGACCAACGCACATCGGGCTTACAACTGTATTTATTTAAGAGGGTTGCTTGAAAAGTTCACCAAATTTAATTTTATATGAGTTGGAGTATTTTGACTTGAATTTGATGAAAAAAAATATCTCAAGCAACCCTATCATTTTAAAGTGCATACAGTCAGTCGTGTTGTGGACAGCAGAGATCTGTATGGCCTGCCAACTATTTTCGAATAGAGATTTATGACGTGCTCCAATGCGACAAATGGAACGGGACATGGGAATGCTGGGAATGGGAAACGGATGAACAAAAGTAAGCTTGGATGGATGGATGGATGGCTTGGTAACTTGGATTTGGCGAGCTGTTGTTGCAGGGTATAGTAATTAAATTTAAAATATGTATACACACACACACACACACTAGCTCACAAGCGGATGTTTGTGTTTTGAAACACAGGTGCAGCTCTCTGTGTAAAAATTGCGGTGAGGAGAGGGTGAGAAGGCGTTGCGGGTGGGTATGGACATAATTTTATCAAAGGCAACCGACACGACAGCGAAACCGATGCCATAAGCCGACCAAACTGGACAGCAGCAGCAGCTATATCTCTCTGCAGATTTTGCATATTGACACACACACACATATATATATACACCTGGTTGCATTAAATACATACACACTCAGGCACAATTCAATCATTTTGCCAGCATTTTAAGTGTATTTTGCGGTTATGCCGCTTTATTTCATTTTGTCATATGTAATTTGATTTGTACTACGCCTCCGCTGTTGATACAAAAATAAAAAAAAAAACATGTGAAAAAAGCTATCAGTTTGATGGCCACTGAAAGTGCTTCCATTTAATTGACTGGTTTGTTGCCCTTAAACATTTTGTCAACAAATTGAATTAATTTTGGATTATTGTTATGCGAGGAAACTGCAACTGCAAATGCTGCTGGTGCATTTTTTTAAGGTACTGCAATCAACAGTTAAGTCAAAAACTAAACAGCATTGGGGCTGGACTCAGGCAGGATGACCTTTAACCCAGTTCCCTTGGGGCTTAGCTTAGTGCAGCGCCTGGGAAAGACACAACATGACGCAATTTAGCTTTTCACATACCCAAACGCACACACACACACACTCACACAGTCGTATCTACTTGTGACGTGGCTGCGATTTTTGCATGCCTTGTGGCAAGGATTTAACAAGAACAGCTGGGACTGCGCAACAAAAGAGAGCGTGAACTAAATGGAACTCAAAGAGCATAGAAACAGACATTTAATATTCCCTTTAAGCTTCTTAAAATCTCCAACTATTAGGAATATTTAAGTTCTTCTCTTTTTGAGTAACTTTTACAAATAACCAAAAAAAACCTTTAACATATTTATAAGTATGTTTTGACTTATAATATGGTGCATTATTATTGAACTTTTGTTCTTAAGAAGAAAAGCTTCAAATGTTATTGATGCTGGAAAATACTAAATGAATAATTTATTTAGCACCTTGTTGTTGCTGTTTGCCTTCTGTTGCTGAACATCAGTTGTGTTCGGAGGCAACTTTCACCAAAAACAAACAAACAAACAAAAACAAGAAAGAAGAAGAAACAGTAAAAACACAGACAACAAAGACTGAATTGGTGGTAGTTGAAAGTATTTTTGATTTGTGCAATACTTGGAAAAAGTATTGTCGTTTTGGCTGCCATTCGGCGGCAATTTCTTAAATTTTTTATAGCGCATAACCTGTCTGCCACACATGGGACCCCGCGACTCCCCCCACTCTCTTTTTGGCAGCTTCTGGCTACTTGTTTGTTGTAAGGCTCAAAGTTGGACTGAAGGAGAAGGAAGACGCGAACAAGGACGGCGAGGATGTCGTTGCTATCGTTGGCTACGCTTATTGCATTATGCCACCGAGCTTCAAGTCAGTCAGCGTGCGTGCACAGCCAGATAGAAGGTAGAGTGGTAGGTTGAAGGGAAGGGGGATTAGGAAGCGGCTCAGGATATATCTAGAGCCAAGTGCAGCTGATGCCACATTTTGGCCCCCGTGGCTGTGTCGCAAGCTTTTTGCTGTTGTTGTTGTTGTTCTGGTTGTTATTCGTTATGGCGTGCTAAGAAGAAAAACTTAGCGCGAAAATAACCAGAAACGGTATGAGCTTACAATCAACAAAGAATTGTGGATACCCTGAACAAAATTAAAAGAATTGAAATTAGATTTAGAGTCATTCTTAGAAGACTCTTTACTTTATAAATGGATGATTATAAATTTATATATTGTTTTATAAAGAAACGTCACAAATTGAATGCCAAATCCTCGCCAATCTCTTTGCCAATAGAGCATACAAATATAAGAATTGGCACAGCATTTGCCACGCATCCTTACAACATTTCCTGCATCCAAGAACCAAGCCACCCTTACCGCCACCGCCTGCCATGAAGCTGCCAAGTTTGCCTGGCAAGAAATGTTAATACCAAAAACGAACCATTTGCCGCAATGAAAATCGCGTAAATTTCATACTGATTGTAAGTGTCGCCGTTTGCTTGACGTTGTTCGCAGCTCGCTCAACCTAGTAGAGATGAAGACATAGTCGAGTAATATGAGAGGCAGTGGGTGGGTGGTGCCTTGGGTGTCTTGGTTCTGTGTTTGCCGTCTGTTTGTCTAGCTGCGCCCTTCTGTTTCTGTCCTCCTTCCGCACCTAGCCATGTTCGTTTGCCTGTCGCCTGCAGATTGTCAGCATTGTCACAATTGCAATTTTCCGTATTTTTTCTCTGCTGCTTTCTTTTTGCTGCTTTGTCGTTTTAACGCTGATTTGCTTGCCATTTTGCGGCATTTACCATAAGCGTCTGGTCATAACCGAAGAACGCAAAAGCACAAGCTAAGGACCCGATTCGATTGCATTAATATTAGAGACAGAGAGCGAGAATCTGTCCAGTGCCAGCTGCAAATCTCTCAAATGAGAAAACTTCTACTACCACTGCCAAACATTTCAAGTTTCTATATGTTTTCGTATTCATGATGAGTTATCAATTGTGCAGGAAGGAAAGAACAAGGTACCCAAGGCTCTGTTTAATAGGCACATAAACAACAAAGATACTTTTCAATATTCAATTACATTAAACGAAATTCACTTCGCTGATTACTGTTTAAAAAGTAACTAAAAAGTGACATACACAGGCGACACAACTCTGACATTCGAACTGTGATTAGAAAATAATTCTACCAAAAAATATGACAAGAAATGAAAAAGTAGACAAGCACGTCGACTATTTGCTCAATAGAGAGAGTGAGAGAGAGGAGGCTGCAAATAAAAGCGGGGAAAAGTCAAAGAAAACATTTGTCAGACATTGGGAAGACTGATGGCATTTTTGATGGTCGAAAATCAAGTTTGTTTTTACGTGCCGCTCGTCGACACTAGTACGAACAAACATACTGAAACTGAGACTGTGTGGGTGTGAAGGAATTTTTGATTGTGTGTGTGTGTGTGTGCGGATATCAAAGGTCGCAGCTGCTGCAAATGGCTGGTGCTTTGGCGAAATGAGAGCGCGTCGAATGTTGGCTATGAGAAATCGCTCGTCATTATTGACGCTTGCGAAAAATTTGCTAGAAATCACACACACATGCAACCCCCCGACCCCAACCCCACCCTACAACTCCTACTCTTTGTCGGCGGTGCGCCATAAATTATGCCACTTTCTGCGCGTGTTGCCTGCTGCACGAACATATATAGACATATGTGTAGCTGTGTGAAAAATCGTGCACCAAAAACTTTGACCCGCAGCACCCCCAAAACTGCTGCCAACTTATTGAAAATCACTTAGACACACATGTGACGCCCCCCGACTTGTGCCCGAATCTATAAGTTACGTGAGCGTTAAACTCAAAGAAACTCCCAACTCAAGTTTTGTATTATTTATGTTTGCACATTAGAATTTATTTTGTCCTATGCCCTACGACCAGAAATTGGGGCTAATCTTATGTGTGGAGCAATTTTGGTGACAAAGGAATGACAGGCATGTCCAAAGGGTCGCAACCAGTTGCAAGCATTTTAAATTGTTCAAGGCAATTATGTTTAAGTTAACAAGAGCAATAACAAAGCTAATATTTTTGTTTATTTTGCAATTTGAAAACTGAAGCGCAAGCAGCTATGAATTTTTCAAATGTCGAATTGAACATTTGCTATGAACAACGTTAGGGAACAGGTTTTGCTTTTTAATAATCTAAATCTGTAACATCTAATTGATTACCTTATATTTTTAAATACATATTTTAGGCAACTTTTGACAAATACACCATCAAATCTCAAGCGTTGCTTTAAAAACTTGTTTAAACTAGGCGCAGAGAAGGTGGCTAAAACGGATTGTTCTGGTTTGGTTTGGTTTGAGGGGGTCAGCAGCTGTCGCGCTTGGCTGCACTTGATAAACGAGTCGCCTTCGGAAGGATATGTGGAGAGGCAAAGGGGTTTTGGGAGCCACAAGGAATATACCCAAAACTAAGCCTAAGCATTGTCAAACATCGGACATTCTAAGGCTGCTAATAGACACAAGCGAATGGCGGCCAGCGACGACATATTTGTAATTTATGACCATAGCATCGCCAGCCAGCATCGCTGAATGTTTGTTTGGGCTATCTTTGGCTAGTGGGAAAGCGGACAGCGGCGACGACGACGACGAGGAGAACGACTATCTCTGTGTTACTGGCTGCAATATTAACTGTGGGGCAGGGTTCCTGTTAGCATCGTAGAAGAGACGCACTGCTTTTGCTTTTGGTTTTGTGGCTGTCAGTGAGTGGTCGTTGTCTGTAATTGTTTTCCTAATGGAAGGCACCCCAAACATTTTGACCGCACTTAAGTTGTCATGCGAGTATGTGCCGTACAAATTTATGAGCTACTCCAGAATCCAGAAAACTGCGTTCGTTTAGCTCTGGCAAAACTTGAAGTACTTGTTTCGTCTCTAGTTACAAGACGGTAATTGAATGTTAGACGTATCAAGTATGTTTTTTACCTGCCAATCTGGTAATAGCTGTCGAGTTTCCAAGTCAATTAGTTTACGATTCATTACGCGCAATTGAGCTTACCAATAAGTATCACTGTGTTAATGGATAAACTTATGTATTTATTGATGTTTTGTATATATTGTGTACATACCAAGGTATGTTCTTCTCTGTAATGGGTTTTAAATAAAATAATCCAACAAATAACGTACAAAAACAATTCTTTATAACAACTGAAAATTCTTCATAACACGTTTGCAACAATAATAAAATATTCTTATCGAATAATATCGCACTTAAGCGACTTTCTACCGATATAAACAATCTAATCGAAAAATATCGCAGCTTAGCGGTGAACTATCGACTGTTTTTATTATGGCTTTTACATCAATATTTTAAGCAAAAATAATATTTTTGAATAAGAAAATGCAAAATCAATATTAAAACTATTTAATTCATAAAATCCTTATCATCTTCTTTCATAAATACATGAACAAAATCGATGTTTTGAGATGGCAAAACATATAAAATTTCTTACGATAGTATTTCTGTAGCATGGCCATAAATTGCGATACATATTTAAATAATGTTGTCAGTAAATAACTTGTAGTATCGATACTCTAAAAAAGGCGTCAGTTCCAATTGCATTAAAGATATATTGCATAATATTTATTCTGAATCGACAGTTATGTTTATTAAATGATATTAATTTTATTATGACTTTTTGACCTCTGCTGCTTTTGTTTAGTTTCTAACTGCAAATCCCTTTGACTGTGTACCATTAAAGACTAAGCCATTTTGGTCGAAAAATGAATTTATGTAAAAAGGTTTGCCAAAATGCAAACATGATTCTACAATAGCGAAACCAAGTCCTGTTAGCCAGAAGCTACACAAACATATATATTGTTGTATATATAAATATACAAACACAAACAGCAAGGAGGCAACTCAATTAGTTGCACGCATCCATTAGATATTCCAGGCACAGTTACAGAACGATTGCAAAGCCATAAAATAGCCAAAGGCCGCACTGAAAAGACCAAAAGAAGATTATTTTTGTTTGGTCAGAAAGGGGTTTGGGGGAGAAGGTGCTCTAGAAACCAAAAAACAAAATGAGACCAAAGATGTCACGCAGCGTTGGGGTTGCCCGAGGGATTTGCCATAGCACAGCAAAGTATTATATATAATATACATATATATATGCATATGACATTTTGTTATGAATACTAATCTGACGAAGGGGGAGAAACTTAAAAAAAGGGCCACAAATACTTTGCATAACGCACAATGCGACCGACTAGTGTGAAAAGGAATTAAACTTATAAGCACTTCAAAGAGGGTCTAAACTTTCCAAGACCAAACCAATTCCTTATGATGCGACTTTTGAATCAAAACAAATCGAATTTTATGTTAAAGTTCTAAATCTAAATAATCTCGGTATCAAATGTCATTAAAATTAAACTGTTTTTTAAAAATAAAGTCTGGGCTATATTTTTGAAGTTGCAGAAACGATTTTAATTAGAAATTCATTTTTAAATTTTGCCTTAACAATTCAACGAATTTGTTGATTCATATTTATTTATTCATTATTTTAATTGATTGTATTTATTCAAATTACATACAGTTGAGATTGGAAATTAAATTCGTTTGAGTAATAATAATGTAAAAATGTTACGCTCATAAATGAAAATAAATATATTTATGTTGAAAAGTTATTCTGAGTTCAGTGAAAATATTATTTCTACTTTTATTTTAAAAGATTTTTTTTTAATGATAAGTCTTGCGTCTGCCTGTTGTGGATTTTGTTACATAAAGAAATAATCACAAGTTTCACTGGAACATGCTAATAGTTGTTGTTGTCCTGACTGGCACCTGTTGCCCCCTCACCTGAGCAATAATTGATGTAAATATGTCGACGTTGTGAAGTGTCACAGCCGTTGGTTGCCTTTTCAATTGCTGTGTTTCTGTTTCTGTGTCTCGTTGTGTTTGCAACTTGTTCACAAGTTGTTTGAAGTGCCTTCAAAGTTGAGAAAATGCAAAAAAAAAAGGGGAGAAGAAAAACGTGTCATGGAAACTGTGCAGCTGTTGAGGGGGACAAGAGGCAGCCAGGCCTATTATTATTGGCAGTGCCATTGCTAACCCATATCAGGCATTTGAACTTATGCATATAAGCACTTGGCAAATGATAAATAGCACTGGAGTTAAAGGCGCACACAAAGTCTCTCACCTACGGAGCACAAGGAGCAGCAGCAGCAGCAGGCAGGCAGACATATCCTTATTGCTGCTGCCGGAGCTAAGCCCAAAAGTAATGAAAATGAGATGAAAATTATTGCACCGTAAATCAGCTGCGCTCCTTGGGCGCCCAGCTGAGTCTGAGTCTGAGTCCTACATCCTAGCAACAGCTGCCCCATCTATTTTTCTTTCTTTTTCTCTTTGTGCCACTAGCTAAACGGTTTCAACTGCTTAATTTGGCTTTCATTGCGTCTTTTCTTGTACGATTCTCCATTCGCATTTTTTTTTTTGTTTTTTCGTGCCTGACATGAATTATTTAACGATCTCCAGCTGCGCTTGATGCGATTTCCCAAGGATACCACTAAATTAAAGCTATAACAAGCTTAATGCACGCCAAAACCGCAAAAACAAAAAACACAAAAAATAGAAATAAATCGGACGACGGACGACTAAAGCCAAAAACTTCATTTAATGCTACAATGGTGGCCCAAACAATAAGCTGTTGGCCGTTAACGTCCACCTACTCTCCTCTCATCTACATCTACCCCCAGGGGCACAGATACAGATATACACAGATGCATATATATACAGCAACAGCTAGAGAGAGTTACACAGACATTGAGCCCGTCCGTGCCATGCTTCATGTGGGGACTTAACTCTTTTGTGTGTTATACCCCAAAACGTCGTCGTCGACTTTCCAATTTCAAGTGAAAAATCCCGCGAATGAACATGTAAACAACAGCAAATGCTACTACGATAGGTGGGCAATGGCCAAAAACAACAACTGGCAACAACAAAGGCACAAGCAAAGGCGACTAAGATTGATTGTTTAACTAAGGTAGACGACTAGGCAATACACTCTGGAATATGTGATTAATATGGGTTCAAAGTTGAAAGGTTAATAAAGATAAGGATATAATTTATTGACAAAAGCATCTGATGTGTTTTAGCCTTCAAAATAAGCCCAAATAATATTATATCCTAAACTTTGAAAGGTTCTTTACTTATCTTTTCCAATTGAAGTAACATTAACTAATATTATTTTATAAGGATTTTATTTAATCTATTGTTTTCTTTAGCAACTTTAATGTTGATTTTCATTAACTTTCTAGCTAATCAACCCATTGCTATACTCTTTCACAGCATCAGTTCCAACAAATCCGGCCAAAACTACTGACAGACAGACAGACTCCGATGTTCTGAGCGCATTCAATGGCAACGCTTGTTTCCTGTTTCTGCAGTTGCAACTGCAAATCTGTATCTGTATCTATACACAGCCAGAGCAGTAACTGTATCCGTATCTGTGTGTGTGTGTGTGTGGTGCGTAGATGAAAAATTTGCAATGAACGTTGCAACATTTAAGGCTTGTCTAAAAAAAAATAGAAGAAGAATGCAATCCAAAAAGCACATAAAAAGCGTTGCACAGTTTTGCTGGAAACCCACTTGAAATATTTTTGGGGCAATGAAAATAACCCAAAAGTGTAGATAAACACAGACATAATAAATGGAATAAAGCGCAAAAGCGCCAAACTGAGCGTCCAGAATGTTGCAACAATCGCGTTGTTGCATACAACAACAACAACAACAACAATGAATGAGGCAAAAGTGCAAGCAAGCAAAGCTTTGGCTGCTATTAATCCCTGAAAATTTGTCTAAAAACCCGAAAATCCGCGGCGCAGCGCGTCATTTCTAAGGCTGATGAATGACGTCGTCGTCGTCATCATTGTTGTTGTTGTTGTTGTTGTCGTTGGCGCTGCTGTGCAAATTATAAAAGCAATTTGCATTATGTGGGTCGCCGTTGTCCTGGATTAAAAATATATATATATATATGTATATAACGGCATGCGGTGCACTCCTTGACTCCTCTCCTTTACTTCTCTGGGGAAACTCTTCGCAACAAATTATTCACGCTCACTGACATTGTTTGCCAGTCATTAGTTGTTGGCTTCAACAAGAAATTAGCTTTTTGTTATTTGGATTATGATTTGTGAAATATTCGAAGAATTTTGTAAGAAATTTTTGATAATTATTCAAGATCTCTTATTATATTATTGGTTAAGAGCTTGGCAAAGCATCAGAATCATTTTGCCATTCTCAAGCTTAATTTCTGTTGAAATATATTTAATTATACTTTAACCTTTTATGTACCCAAAATGATAATATAAAAAGATTTTATTTGGTGATGAAAAGCTCAACTAATTAATGATGTGTAAGTAATTAATCTAAAGTTATCTGCACTTTGACGTCATCAACAAAAACTATTAAAAAAATAAATATATTTAAGTTAACATTTCAATCAACTTAATTGAAAGTCGAATAAAATCAGCGATATAGTAGAGACTGCTTTTGATTACTGCCATGACTCAATCGTATGCTGGCATAAAGCTCCGGTTTGCTGTCAACCGGAATCCACCCCGTAATCTAGGAAAACACAAACGCATAAATATAAATGTTGATGTCCTGGTGCATGGTTTAAAGCATAATAAATTGTTGAATGCGCCATTAGCATGATTTATGCCTATTTAATTTTTCATAACAATAAAAGTCCGAACAAAACAACAACAGCAGCAGGGATAATAAGTACAACTACATAACATAATGTGACAACAGGCACGGCATTAGCGCCGCCCCGTAACAGTACAATACGGAGACACACACACACACACACACACGGTGGACATAAAGAAGAGTGCATAAAAAATGCGATTGGCCAGTGGGTGGATGGATGGTTGGATGAATGGATGGCGTCAACATAATTGAATAGTAAAAGCGCGCACTGCAAATTAACCACCACAAATGACGCAAATAATGTTAAAATGCCAGCCAAGGGCAGTCGAGTAGGATGGCCGGGGTGCGGGTGAGTCGAAGACCGCATGTACAGACGATTAAATTTCATTGAAATTGAATTACATTAAAAAGTGCAAAAAGGCGACGCAGCACAAAACACAAAAGCGCTACGTTCCGACTAGTAGTAGTAGACATGAAACACGCAACAGCAACAACAACGACAGCAACAATAAAGAGACTTGCAACAAGAACAACAACCCCTGCCCTGCGGCAGGACAATAGTGCGCAAATTAACTTACAAAAGCGAAATAAAAATCGCTTATGCGACCATTTTCACCAGCGACAACTACAAAGTGATGTGTGTGTCTCTCTCTCTCTCTCGCCCACTCTCTTTTACTTACTCTTCGTCTGCTTTGCTGTTTGTTGCTTTGCTTAACCGCCATCTGCCGCAATTTGGCTTAATGCTAAACAGCCGAGTTACCCGTTTCCACATTTGTAAACCACAAACAATTCCAGTTGCAGTTGCCTCTCCTCTTCAGTTCTAAGCTTACCCTTCGCCAGCTCTCTGCCCTTTATTATAGTTTATGGCGCTTTGTTTATGGTCGCGTCTTCTATCCATGTGCCTTATCACAGTTGTCGTCACCCCGTCCGCATAAAAAAAGGGGGCGACTTGCCTATTAAGTAATTTGCGGATTTATTAAAAGTTTAGCGCCTTTTGTGATGCTGTCAACTGTCTTGTTTCTTCTTCTTCTTCTTGTTTTGTTGCTGCCACAATCGCCTTGCAAATTTCAACCAACCATTCTCCGTAATTACTTGTCTAATTTTCTAGGTGAAACGCAGATTGGCTTTGCATTTGAGCAGCCAGCATGCGTTAATTAAATTTTGCGGTCCGTTAACTTAGAGGTTAATATTTGTTTAGCGATTTTAGTTTCTAAGATTTATTTAACTTGCATAAGTTTAATATAATCCAATTCCAAATCATTTTCCCATCGTTTTTCACAACTTTTAGTTTTAGATAAACTTATTATCATCTATATTTTGTCATACTTTTCAAAATTATTTGCTGAAAAATACTTTTTTCCTACATTCCTTCTCAAATAATCACAGCATCACCTAATGCTTATTCCGATCTCATTTTTTCTAAAAAAAAAAAAAAAACGCATCTCTTCATGACATTTGTTTGGCAAAAATAAATCAAAACAGAACTCATCACCGAAAATTACAGAGCTCTATGGACGCACTGGCATAACATAAATCTACTTGACGCAACATGCCCCCAACTTCCACATTGCTGAGCCAAAAAAATGACTGTCAGTCAGCCCCCCACGAGAAGGGCCCTTAGAGAGAGGAGGTTCGTGGCGAGAAGCGCAGCGGGCGTGCTGAGCGTTAAGATTTATGTAACAGTCAAGTATTTTCTATTTAAGTTAATAACAATCATAATAATGGAACTATGAAAATTGATGCAGCTTCAAGCTGAAAATACTTTTGGGGGCAAAACCAACGTCCTTATGGTGTGTGGGTGTGAGTGGGTGCCATGTTGTGTGTTGTTGTTATGTTAACCTGATGATAGATGATGTGCATATAAGCTCAAATAAACACAAAATCGCTATTGTCTACAAAATAAGTTCATTCCACACACACACCCGCAAACACAAGGTCTGAGTTATTTTCACTGCATACTTTGGGGCGATGAAAAAAAATACTTAGCAGGTCGTACACATAATAAGCTAGGTGAGTGTCGTGTGAGTGTGTGTGGGTAAAGTCTTTGCATATTTGAGCAGCTGTTTGGTGCTCGCTTTCTGCATTTGTGACATTCACTTAAAAATTCCATTACAGTAAGCTCGAATAACCACATGAGTAGCACACGCTACAAAAATCTTATTTCAGGCAGCGTTAAGCACACAAATTGCAGTTGACAACAACGCAACTAAGCGGATAGCATTTCTTATTGTATGCTACTACCAGAATTGGGGAAGCTATCAGCTTTTCAGCAACAACTCATTAAATTTTGAAGAGCACTCGAACAACTGCTTCAAAGATTTAAGCTTTCATTTTTTGTCAATTGCTGTTTATAACTTTGAAAGATGAGTTTTGGTATTTGACCTAAGGTTATACTTAGCGAACACCTCGATGAGCAGTCAAATGTATTTAAGCGACATTTTGACACATTTTGTATTTGCGACAACCCTTAAGAAGTAAATATGATTGGTTGTGACACTGGGTGGACTAGGAAATGCCCTGTGGAACTGAAAAGCTGAAATAAATAATAGCTATCAGAGGATTCTAATATGAGGAGCTGCAACCAGTTTCCGTGTCTGATAAGTAACTATCAATGCATCTTTACAACTAAACTTTACCTTACAGGGTATTACAAGATGGACAATTACAAATCAAGGCCGGAGGCGTTCAACTGATTTGTAATTTTGTAATCAAATTAATTTTGTGTATTTAACAAAGTTTACGTACAACATCAGGCTTACAGCTTCAACTTAAAGTAGACCTCTCTACACCCACTCCACTTCCTGTTTTGCCACAGTGGTAACTGTCTGTCTGTTCTGTATTGTGCACAACAATGTGGCAAACACAATCTAGCCTGCAGCAAAGTGCGAATCAAAAGCGTCAAAGAATTCACTTTCATCGCAAAAAATAAATGAAGAAAAATCATTTATTCTGAAGGGCCACATTAAATATTTAATCAGCGTAGTGCAGAAACTAAATATATATGTGTATATCAAATTTATCAATGGCAAATATTGTGTGGCCTTAGATCAACTTCAATGTGTGTTTATGCCAATGCACATAAATGGATCTGTTTGAGCAAACGCATTTAGTAGTATATGTTTTGAGTATTTCCAATTTCAGTTGTTTGCTAACATATCCGAATGTTTGTGTGTGTGTGTGTGTGACAACAGCCAGCAAACATGTTTTAGGCATTTCGGATTTCGACATGCACATTGGTTTAATTATAATTGTTAGCATTGCCTTTTGGGGATGTTTAAATATTGAAAGTGAGCTGCTTTGCTTAATTTGAGCCAAATTAAAACAACATTCTAATTGAAATATTAAGCAAGAGGCTTAAATGTGTATTTACGTTGTCAGAGTATCATTAAGCTTTTAAAAGCTCAGCTCATAGGCAGTCTTTGTTTTAGAGTTCCACTTAAAGCTTAGGCTTAAGTCCAAAGCATATGAGTTTTTAGTCTGTCAGTTTTCTGAAACATTTTGGTCCATTCATAAGTAAGCTTTTCAATTGACAATGAAAAAGTTCAAACGTTCATTTTCGCTATTAGTTCTCTGATAAAAAATTCACAAATACGGAAAACAATTTCACAAAATGCCCATTTTCATTCTTACTTATTGGCAAAGTACTATAAGAACTTGTGATGTCTGCTGTTAACTCAATAGCTCAATATGCCAATCAGCACATCATATTGTCAATAACAAGTACCGTAATAGCTCCAGTCAAAAACCCCATGCAACTATTGCTAGTTACCAACATTAAGCGGCTCAGTTTAAATATGCGCAAAGCCTTTAAGCGGTTCTCCGACTCAGACATTTGATGGCCAAACAATGACAGCCAAGCAACAATAACAGTTACAACAACAACAGCAACAACAGTAACTAACAACTATTTGTTGTGCTTTTTGTGTGTGTGTGTGTTTGCATAGGTATGCGATTCAAGGCAATTTCCTTAATGCTATTTGAGGAGCGTCTGGCGTCGTCGAGCAGATGGCCATAATTAACGCACGTTGTTGTCTGTCAGGCATTTCGGTTGAGCTAAGTTGCCTTTATGAACACACGCAGCAAAACTTTGCTTCATACACTGTACGCAAATATGTCTGTGATTTAAAAGAGTAGCAAAAGAAGGATTGAGCGTATTGGAAACATTTGTAGTCAAATTTGAGGAGCATTAAATCTTTTTAAAATGAAAAAATAAGTAAGTATATAAAACAAAAAATATGGATTTTGTCATTATTATTATTTATTTTAATTTTCTCTTAGTGCACACACATGACAACAATAATTATTGTTTTTATTATGCTCCAGTGCATGTTTTACTGTTTTACTTATCCGAGTTTTGCTATTTAGCCAAATTGCCAGACATTTGTCTTCAGGTCGAGCTAACGGCTTCAGACTAAAGTCCTTAGTGGCTGCTTTGGTTGTCATTCCTCATACTTTACAGCCTTCAAGTTCGTTCGCAGTGTTTTTCTTTTCTTTCCTCCTGGCCAACTTTACCTTGATGGTCTCAGCTCATCATTGGATCCTTGGGAGCCTTAGGAGACTTTCCTCAGTTGCTGCCTCAGTTGCTTGATGCTTAAAAGCTTTTCATTTAGCTTAATTAACTTATAACAATTTGGTGGTTTATTATCTTAATTTATAACCCCAAGGCATAAATCGTTCCACCTCTTTTGTCTGGACTGTAGTTCTGTTCAGACATTCTCTAATTTAACTCTGAGTGAATTTCATTTATGAAGTTTCGCCGCTTTCCTTATGTTTATTTAATAAGCTGATAAACGTCTCAACATTTTTATTGTTTGTGTTGGATTTTTACTTTGATTTATTAGTTCCAACAAAGAGGAGCTAATCAAAGCTCTCTATCAGGACCCAATCAATTTGACAACGTAATTTATTTTGTCTCACAACGGCAACAAAGTAAAAAGTAAGAAAAAATAAAATCAAATGCAACTGTAATACAACTAATTTATTTAAAATGCTCATTCATGGCATGTCGAATTCTTGTCCATTCATCAAAAGCCAAAAGTCCACAGCCAAAAGGACATGGGTCAAAGTCTTTTGTGTGTTTGCGCTGACCAACCTCCTAAGAAGATGTCCTTTGCTCACAATCCCAAGCTGTGCAATTAATATTGAAAAGCTCAGCACTATACAAAATCTTGGCATGGGCTTAAGGGTAGCTGTTCCTACTGTTCCTTATAAATGGACTGAACAAAGCAGAATAAAGAAGATGATGGAACTGATGAAAGCGAGCGTGTGACAAATGTGCCGAATGTCCAAAGATTTACAAATCTGGCGAAGCATTTCTTGAAGGTAATTAATTGAACTTTTGGTCAAACAACTTCAGACATTGGGCAAAGTAAAAGATAGGAAAAACAAAGTAAAAGTAATTTTGCACATAAGCAGGATTCAGAAATGAGTTTTTTTTTTTTAAATTTGAATGTAAAAAAATATTAAAAACTAAAAGAAATAAAATTGAATTATGTAAAAATTATAAAAATTATAAAATATGTCAGTTTCTGCTACACTTTAAAAACTGCAGACAGATTGTACTCATTAAAATCTTTTACTTACATTTCATAAGTTTAAGTTTCTAAAACATTTTCTGGTTACGCCTTATTATGTGATTTATCAAACGATTAACTGATTTTTTAAAAAAAATTGTCTGTCAGTCGCTTTGGCAGCTTATGGGCGTGCCATGACTTGCACTTTTGATAAAGCAGCGCCTGTTTAATGAGCTATAAGTATCTTTGGCAAGAACTTCTCACACTTAAGTGGCAGCGCCACTCATTTGAACTGTCATCGCGCGCTGCTAAGTATGCAACAGCTTTTGACAAACGACATTACGTTCATTGGCAATTAATTTCAAGTTTGTGGAGCATGAGTAGCTAGAAATTCACTTTTGCATACACAAACATACTCATACTAGAGCTATGGTCTATAAGCACCAGTCATGGGCGTCACATTACGTCTCATTAGCGGCTGTGGCTGCCGGCGGAAATCATTCATTTCCCTTTAGTTCAAAATTGCAAATGAAAATGAACAGTTTTTCGGCAGTTTTCAATGGTGGTTGTTTCATTTACTTTAAAAAAAAAAACAGCAAACAAAAGCGACAATGTCATCGAGTCTGGTCATGGGGAGAGGTGTGGGTTCCCCAATTCCCATAGCTCTCAAAAACCCGAAAAAAAATGTATTTCAATTGAATTGATTTTGAATGCTGTTCACTGTCTGCCGCCTGTCTACTGCCCCATTGAAAAGTGCGTGCTGGTTTTTTGAGGGGAGCAGCGCACAGTTCTATTAAGTTTCAGTCTGGCAGCGAATGTAGTACCTCCAACCCACTGTTTGCGTATCGCCTCGCACTGATTGACTTTTGCATTGACATTTGCGCTTGGTTATCGCACGCTTGCCGCCCTTTGCTTGTTTGTGGAGTTTTTCCCGCCCCTTTTGCGCTTCCGACTGATCCACATCTGCAACTGTCTGTTGTTGTTGCTGCTGCTGCTGCTGGTGCTGCCGTTGTGTGTTTGTGATTCCACAATAAACGCATTATGCTGCCATTAGTTGAGTGCCAGAGCCTTCCGCTTGTTTGCCAGCATCCGTTTGTGTTTTTGTATTTTTGTTTGTTTGTTTGTGCTCCGCTTTTCAGTTTCTCTTGCTATTTTATTTTTCGTTGTTGTTACCAACAATAAAACTGCCTTGTCAATGGGGGGTCCGTCCGTCTCTGGGTAAACAACGTTTTTGAAAAAACTTTTCATGCAATGAATTGTTAATTTAGTTAAACACTCTCTCTCCATTTGCTGTTGCCATTTTCTAGCTACCACCTGTGTGCACAAAGCTTTCTTGCTCAATGACTTTTAAGTCGGCTCGACGATGTTTTTCTGCCCTAACAGGCATCAGCAATCAAATGACATTTACGTTGATTGCATTTCTACGAGTGGAGATTTTTTTTATTACACATAAAGTCAAGAATCTATTAGGAAGTTCAATATTGGTAGCAGCACTCTTTACGTTCCAGACTGTTTACATGGTTTTCAAAGATGCTTAGCTGCTTCTTAAAAGAAACTAAAGTTCAAGCATATAATACATACATGTCGCATACGTGATTATTTCTATTTTTTCCAACCCTATTCAATTTAGCTAATATATTAAACAACACTCTTCTCCACATCAGCTTGTCTGCGAAATTATTATGTTTTTACCATATTCTTCTATTTTATAGCCCAACTCATTATTTACTTATTGTAAATATGTGTGCTGTAATTTGTGCCTCATTTCGTGCTGGGAAATCCTTTTAATGCCTGGGCACTTTGCCGGCAATCAATTATGTAGAAAATGTTGCCAGTTCATAAAAGTTGCTGTCATTAATATGTAAACAATCGCAGCAATTGTTTTGAAAGTGCCCTGCCTGCCAGGACACAACAGCAGCAACAGAAGCAGCAGCAGCAGAGACAACATCGTTATGTTGCCTGTCTGCCTGCCTGGCTGCTTACAAAATGTGCTGCTGTTGCTCTGGCGTGGCTGGCCCTGCTGGCGAACATAAAAACAACACATAATCATTTTATTAGCAGCAAAGGCGAAACGACGAACTCAGTGAAGTGTTGGGCAAAGGATTCCGGCGAATTGTTCATCCTGTTGCTGCTATTCGTTCGAAATGACTGAGCAACTGAGCATGGAGTACGTGTTGGCCATGTTTCACTTGTTATTGTTGTTGCTACTACGTTAACGCTACTTGAGTTAACATGTTGCACCAGAGATCCCATCATGTGTCAAGTGTGATGTTCATGTGTGCGTGTGTGTGCGAGTGTCGTTCGGCCAGCACGTTGAAGTTTTCTCGTTAGCGAAACTAATTATCCGTTGTTGCTGTCAGCAAAATATCGTTAAACGGTAGGTGACAGTCACACGCATTGGTTCGTATGATTGTGTGTGTGTGTGTGTGTGTGTGTGAGTGTCTCTGTCTGTGTAGCACTTTCATCAGGCATATAAGAGTTTGTGTGGGTGTCGCTGACCGCCATTTGCTGCCGCAAGCTTCAAGCTTCAAGCGGCGAGGTAAATGACCAACTGATTGTAAAGTCATAAAAGCATAAACAGACTTGATCCTGACTTGACTTGACTCTAGGCTAAAAGACTAAAAGTTACTTTCAATAGATCAAACATATAAGTCTCAGATATGGATGTTCTTTGATGTAAAGATGAACAAAGTATCCATTTAGTCTCTACAATTGAATGCCAATACATAATTTTATTGGCCATTCTTTGTGTAATTGTTGAAACCTCTTTGCCTAATGATATTTGTCAGCAAACATATGCAACGGTTAAAGCCCTAAAATTCTATGTTGGCGAGGTGATTAAATTTGCATTAAGCACAAATTTTGTAATGCATTTGGAGTTTTTGGATTTTTATTTTTCCGGCATGTTACAGCAAACCGCTCATAACAAATGTTGTGGCCCTTGCCCTCGGGCACTCTGGTTCTCCTCCCTCGGGCAGGGCATACGCGCACCGGAAGTGGCTGTCGATTTGCAACAAATGGCTGCCGGATGTTGCCACATGGCGCACGTGAGTCGTTCACTGCTTATTTTTTTCATGGTTGTCTAACCCCTTGGCAATTAATTGCCTGGCACGTAATTATTTTGTAGTTAAAATGGGCGCGGTCACACACACACAAGCACGCATACACATATACTGGGTATATGCATAATTTTGGTTTTTGCAGCTAATTAAAAGCGCGTTGCTTTGTTGCAAATTAGTCGTGAGCAGAGGTAGGCGATGGTGCATGGTGGGGAGCGTGTGGTAAGGGAAAATAGTTACAGGTGGAATGTTGTGACTTTTCAATTAGAGCAGTACTTGAGCGTTTGTTTTGTGGGATGGTGTATAGAATTTTAAATAAATGTTGCCTTCTTTTGAGCGCACAAAAGATGATTTTGAACGATTTTAGTCAATTTTGTAATTGTTATTGTTAAAAATTGTTATTTTTATGTTGATTGCACTTAATTGAGACTGCATAAAAGAAAACGAGTTCAAAAATTGTTTCACTTGTAAACAAAATAATGGGAAAGATAATCAATTTGTTTGTTTTGTAATTTCATAATTATGGCATTGTTTTTATTTGCATTTTAACTGCTACATTGTAAATACGCGTATTCAATATCAATAATTACACATAGACATACACTTAATGTTCAGTATTACAATATTTTACTAATGGATAAACAACATACGAATATTTTATGATATTTATGTATGTTATATGCACTTAATATTTTATGTTTGTGTTTTCTTTTTTAGTATGTATATATACTGTGTGTTATCTGTTAATAATATATATATGTATGTATGTATGTGGGAGCAAACATATACTAAATGCATATCTAATTGTCTGCCCTATGCCAAAGTACAGTTCATTAGTGCGGCAGTTATACTATGTAAGAAAAACGTGGGGGAGTTTCCAATTCATATGTTTTAGCCAGTAAATTGAAGGAGTTTTGCCATATGCCTGGTGGTAATTATACACTAATTACACAAGTATTTATATTTAGTTATTTATATTTTATGTTATGTTTGATATATAACAACTAAATAATTTTTTATAATCATACTTTCTTTTATATTTATTACTATATGCACAATTTGATTCACATGTTAATTATACTTCTTCTACACATTATCATTTGCATAATTAAATACATGTTGAATTGAAAATATATATATATATATATGTATATGTAAGTGTGGCTAGCTTAATAGATTATTTACACTTATCCTAAGTAGACATAATTTATTATTACAATTTCTAAGTTAAGCTGTTAAGTAACAATTTAATATAACTTTAAGCGCTGGCCTCAGCTGCCAGCATACTTGGAGGAACTTATCATACGTTTCTTTAACATGTACAATGATTATCTATAGCTAAACTTAGTTACTTAACTGCAGAATAAAGCATTATGTGAGAGCGAGAGAGAGAAAGAGAGACATTTAGATTGTTTTGGATAGTAAGTTTATCACTAGCATAGAGGCAATCGCAGCATGAGACTCTCAAGATGAGTAGTTGAAGAACGAAACCTTTAAGAGTAAAGGTTAGCAGCTTAACTCACAAATGCTCTCAGTCTTAGTCACAGCATAAGTGACAAATGCACTTGGCATGGGCAAAAGTTAAAACAACATCAAATGTTAACCAAGTTAAGTTTATACGCGTCAGCTTACTAATATGTTAACTAACACGTACGAACTCAACTTTGAGTCACTGTCAAGTGAAAAAATTTTAGAAATTGCCCATCAATTGTTTACTCAAAATTCTCTGCCCCACCATTATTGAAGCGCTCGCACCAAGCGAGCAACTCGCTCACTTCCCTGGCATACAGTTGCTCCTTGGCCATTGCCTGCTCCTGCTGACTCAGCTGATTGGCCAGAGGTCAGACATTGTGGCAAGTCTGTTGGCTACTGCTGCCGCTACCGGAGTTGCTCAACAAACTGCGCTCGCTGGCAACACTGCCGGGAGCATAGATAAGTTCTGTGGCCTCTTTGGCCAAGGGTTCCTCGATGTGCACCTTGCGGCCGGAACGTATGCTCTGACCACGCCAAGATTGTGGCTCTAGAGATTGTGGCAATTGTTGTTGTTGCTGCTGCTGCTGCTGTTGTAGTTGTTGTTGCGAGTGTGGCACTAGGGGTAACAACTGTTGCTGCTGTTGCGTTGGCTGCTGTTGATCATCGACCTTAACATACAAACGTTCCATGTCATCCACATCACCATCGGCTGTGTGATACAGCGCCTGATCATCCTCATGGGACATTAACATGGCCATTGGCGATGGAGAACCGCCGCAACCCGAATCCGCTAAACCATTATAACAAAACGAGGAGCCATCCAAGTCGAGCAGATTCTGCTGATGATGAGTTTTGTTGGCCAGAGTTTGTTCCATTTGATTTTGTACAGGACTCGCATTGAGGACCTTAAAGCGTGCACTGTCACGTCCAATGCTGCATCCGTGTGGCAACTGTTGACGCCGCACGCTGGCAAATTGCCCAGAGCTGCCAACAGATGGCACCAGCTGCTGCACGTGTCCACCTGGCGCCGCCTCATAAGTATGACAATTACTCAACTTATTCTCCGTGATGTGGATATGCATATGCTTGTCCTTGGGATAATAATACTGATCCGAGTAAACGGAACGTGAACCCACCGCCGTGTTGCTTGGATAGATCTCGCCATTGGTCGACATTTGCTGATATATGTTGGCACTAGAGTGTGGTTGTTGTTGTTGTTGCTGCTGCTGTTGGTAATGTGGATGCATTGGTCGTTGCATGCCATAAGAACCTGGCAACGCAGCTGGGCCTGGACGCTGCTGATAACGTGGCTGTTGCTGCTGTTGCTGTTGCTGACCCGGATTGAGTATGGATGAGGTTGCGTAGGGGGCGGGCGAGGCATTGCCATGACGTCCATATTCACTGGGTGCTTTGCCAAAGCTGGAGACCTCAGCGTAGTCTGTCGGTATATTGGAATATTCACCCACGTAGCTGCAAATGAACAGATAAAAACAATAAGAAATAAGTAAAGCGGATTGAGTTGAATGTGTGCAAGACAGCTAGTAGATACCCTGTAGTACAAGAAGTATTTAAAAAACTAAAGTTATTCACAAAGGGTATTTAAAATACGTCTACTTGCCGTCGCTTGTTTATTACAATATTCCCACGCCCAATTTGGAGGTAAGAAGAAAATGCAGGACAGCGGGCAGCCAGCAAAACATTTTTCGGTTATAAATTTGTCGGTATTTTTTGGGGGAAGCGTATGAGGTTCGTTTTGGAAATTTATGGCGTGCGGTCTGCAGTCAGAAGCGGAAATTTGCATTTTCACCAGCGCCCGGAACCAGTTCCATGAGCAGCTCATGTGTAAAAATGGAATTTATTTCGGATTTAACATTTTACATATTTACACCTGACCGCCCGCCCGCCTGCCTGCCTGTCTCTCTTCCTCCTTCGGTCTGTCTATTTGCTGTTGCTGCAGCAGCGAGTTAACCCAACTATTATGCAAATGGTTCGAGCTCTAAGCAGCGATAACACTTATCAACCGGCTACAACTCTGGCACAGGATCTGACAACTATTTCGGAACGCGACTCACGCACTTAGATAAATTAGCGAGTTAAAGCAGTGAACAAAAAAAATGTTAAGCACTTGAAGTGATAAACTTAAAAATACCCTGTACTTAGATACAAGTTATCCAGAGCATATTTAATAACTCAACTTCATTGACAGGGCATTGAAAATGTACAAAATGCTCCTAACAGCCACATTTTTAACATTATTTTCGTATTTAAATACTGAAAGCGGATTAAATTGCAAGCCGGGCAACGAAACCAACCAAAAGCTGACTAAAAATATATATACATACACATATATATGGCGTATTGATGGAGTCGCCATGGAGCAGTCGACGTCGCAAAAAAAAGAAAAGTCCAGTGCGTACATTTTGAAATACGCTTTTAATGCCCTTAATGAGTTTTCATTTGGCGAAAGGGAAAATGTCTGCAATGAATGAGTCCTTTGTAGAACTGTGAATGCTGGGGGGTTTGGGCCAGTGTTAAACATCAGTGAAAACTACGTACACGCAAAAATAAAAATAAAAAAAATTGCCATAGCTGAATAGCTGTGAGTAGTTTAAATGGGATACGCTGTGTGGAAATGTCAGCTGTACTACGAGGTTAAACAGGGGGCGTTTTTAAATATTGTATGATATGTGGGATTATAGCGAGCTTTTTAGCTCAAACACATTTTAAAGAAGTTTAAAAAAATTCATTTCCATTTGATTATTATTCCATAGCGAACTTGATAACTGATTCAAATAGAGTAATTATTTTAATATTTCATTCCATCTACAATTTAAAACAAAAGAGTATCCAAAAATGTTTTTTTTAACACTTGCCACTTGAAGTGACTCCAGCTCAATGAAGACACTTATTGTTGCTACTGTATTTTGTTGCACTTTGGTCTTTTTTTCGCACATATGACACTCATTATGGTGTGATTATTTTTAAATTGTTATTGTTATTGCTATAGCAATGGTTATTATTA
Source organism: Scaptomyza graminum (assembly GCA_018901835.1). Classification (NCBI taxonomy): domain Eukaryota; kingdom Metazoa; phylum Arthropoda; class Insecta; order Diptera; family Drosophilidae; genus Scaptomyza; species Scaptomyza graminum. The sequence goes on from JAEIFL010000002.1 coordinate 10,856,440, forward strand.
TTTCATACTTTTCTGGGCGCTTTACGCACTGAATTTTGGTGCAATTATTATTAATATTTGTGTTGAATTGCGCGCATTTTCAATTTGTGTTTTTAATGACTAATTAAGTGTGCGAAAATAATTTTAATTATGTTGGGCCAGCAATTTATACACACACACACACACACATAGATACAGTAGTCTGCATGGCAAATTACATTTAAATTATGGATAAATGAAAATTTATTTTTATTTCATTTCTGTTTTGCATCATTTTTTATCATTATTATTATTGATATTTGCAATTTGATGTGGTTCAAGGATTTATTTTTGCAACGATGGGAAACAGGAGACACTTCAGCTTTTCACGATTGATTGGTATTTAATTGCCATTTGGCAGACATCTGTGATTTTTGTTGCTGTTGTTGGTAGACAAATTGTTCGGAATCATTATAAAGCACTTGAACAATTTGTCATTCTAACAATTCTTTAAAATTCATTCGTGAAATTACTTTAAAACTTTTATTCAAGTGCATTTGATTTGTTTATCAATTATTTAATTGCATCGATTTCGCGACCTCGACTCGGCATTAATTGTTGGCATTTTGTGGCCAACACGAAATTAGCCACAAATAAATAACAATTACGATTTTGGGCATATTTCAAACAGCAACCAAATCGTATGGTAAAAATAAATCTACAAAACCCAAACAATTATTTTATGCCTTCTGATTGCCAGACTAATAAATTAGCCAAGCCTGCAATTGCCAGTCGAATTCAATGTTACCAGCTTTGATTAACCATTCCACAGGCCCAAAATATATACATATATAAATAATGCGTAATGTTATGGTAAAAAACATGAAACAAGAACATGCAAAACATATTTCAGGCAGTGCTCCAAACAATGCTTGCAACATTTTGCAGCAGTTACAAATTAAAGCTGCCAGCAATATTCAACATGTAAATTTAACCGAAACTGCTTTGTTAGGTTTTATTTGCATTCGGAATTTTTAATGCACTTGCTGCTATGTTTTATTTATTGTATCTTGAATTTAATTACAAATCTGTAAAAGCAAGCAGGCAAATAATTTCTTTTATATACCCAAAACATTTAAGTACCTTTCGAACTGGCTAACATATTGAAAATCAATCCCCTGCTCAACAAAAGCAATCTCGATTCGGCAGCAAAGGCAATTTAAAGTTGGTTAATTTAAGCTGCAATGTATCCAAAAACTGTGCAGCACCCCCGAATAATTACATTTGTGCCTACGGGGAGCTGTGCAACTATGCAGCCAATGGAAAATGCCCCCAAAGGGAGCTGCTAGCTGTGTGTCCACTGTGCTGGTTTCCAAAAATCAACATAAATACAGCGCCAACATCTCCATTTCTAACTTGATTTTGTTGGCGCCGTCGCAAAAAAAAAAAAAAAACAAAACCAAAAAATTCAGCAAAACGCCAGAAAAATGCAATTTCACGGTTTGGTGAATTTTTATTGTCGTCGCTTTGAGTGCGACGTCCTTCGTATAGTTTTTTTCAACTGGATTTTGGTGTTTTGCTTTCTGGCCGTACGTAAACTGTTGCAAAAACTTACCGCTGATGATTGCGTTCGCTAGCGTGTCCATGAATATCATCGAGGCCGCCATTGCCGCCGCCATTGTTGCCGTTGTTGCCGCTGCCAGTGGCGCCGCCAGCGTTGCCCGTGGCACCACAAACAGGTGCATAGTCGGCAATGTGATCCTTCTGCATGTCGAGGGTGTCGCCGCTTGGCGAGGTGCGCCACACCATGCCACCAGTTGAGGCATCCAGCCAGTAGCCGTTGCCATTGCGCGTCGATAGACTCGGCATTTTTAGCACGTCGCTAGTGTGATTGCCTGCAGGTAGAAGATGAGAGAATTGGAGAATTAGAGAAGGAGTATGGAGATTGTGTGTGTGTGTGAAATTGAGAGCGGGTTGAGGTTTGTGAGACAGAGCAATTAAATGTTTTGCAACAAATTGGAATGCAAATAAATTGTTGCCGGAAATTATCAAAAAAATACAAAAGGCATGTGGCATGCTGTACGAGTTCCGAAAAACAAAATCGACAATATTTCAAAATTATTTCTCGATATTAGCTTAAACGATTTTATTAAGACGATTTTAATTCTAATTTTTTTAATAATTTTGTTTTTAAGTATTTTCAATTGTTATTTAAGCCCTCAACCTTAAGCGGATTAACAGCAATTTTCAATAATACCAACAAAAAAAGTAGCGAAATTGCAGCGAAAGTGTTTTATTTTACGGCTAGCTTATGGGATTTCAATGTCGTACTGGCGGCGCTGCAGTACCATAAATTCAGCGCATTAAAATAATATTATGCCAGTGCGGGTTGCGGGGGCGTATGCGCAATTTCCTCCATTGTCACAGCTCACACTCGCAAAAAAGAACAAACACAAACAAACAGACACAGAGACAAGCGGTAAAAATCAAATAAATTATTGTCAATTTTCCAGTTGGCGCCCGTCGCTTGTATAAAAATGTGTTGCATACTTTCGAGCGGGTCGCGAACAAGCAAAAACGAGCCAACAAATAAAATAAAAATCCCTACAAAAAATAAGCAAAATGATTGCATAAAAAATGCACCAATTAAACTGTCCCCGGGTTATAACTGCGCATCAAGCGAGTATTTTATGGCGCTTGTTGTAGCTATGGAAAACGGGGTGAGGGGCAAAAGAGTGAGGATTGTTTTTATTGTCTATGACTGTTCAGGTGAGCTGCATGAAAAGCTTTTGCGCTTTTTGCTGCTTAGTTTATGGGCAACTGGCGCCCATGAATATGCAATGCACTTTTTTTTCTCCTATTTGTCCCTGGCCTCGTTACTTTTTTGGCCTCCCGTGTTTTTTAAATGTCGGCTAGCTGTGGCTTGTTGAACAATGCCAAAGTTGAAAAGCAATGTTGTGTTCGCTACACTAACAACAACAAAATTACCACTATTGAAATTGAAAATAATGGCAGAGCAGAGCTTAACGGGCTTGTCCTTAATTCGCTTTCGCTGCAATTTCACTACAGGATTTTGTTAAGTTCTCCTTTTTGTAGCGTTTAAAAATGAATTTCAACAAGTTTTGAAAGATTGTTTTTAAAGTATTTGTCTTGTATTTTATGTTAAGTTTCTTCCGTAACGGTATATGTATCCCAAATTTCAATCCCAACTTCCATTTGAATGCCCTCCAGTACATTTGTATTGCCATGTTTATTGCGTTGTGCCACAATTATCGTGCCGCATTTGCTGTGCAACCAGCTAAACCAAAAGCCTAAGCACCACTGCCACATTTGGCAGTCAACAGGCAGCAAGCACCCTGCCCCTTTCTCTTTCTACTGTTCCTCAGCTATTCTGCTAATTTCAATTAGACCACAAGTTCTGCCCCCAAATTACAAATCCTTAACATGCCATGGACACACACACACACACACACACACAACTTGTTGGTTAATAATGCACACAAAACTAAATGCATAATTGGAGTTGACTATAGGTAAGGGAATACAGGAGCAAGAGGGAATTGTGAAGGGGTTGGGGGGTTAGCTAGAAGGAAGCCTCGGAGCATGGAACGTCACGTGCAAAATGTTAATTTCTATTATGTGAACGGCACGAAAATGTTGTGCTGGCTGCCTGCTAAAATATTTATTCGCACCTATTTTGTTGTTGTGTGTGTGTGTGTGTGAATGTATGCCGCTAACAATGGAAAATTAGCGTTATTTATAAATGCAAATCTGTGTATGTGTGCGTGGCTGGCAAAAAGTCTAGCTAGGAAGGAAGCGCCACTAGCCGAACGCAACGGATGCAGCTCGGATGTGTGACTGGAGGAAGTGCCAGAAGCAACAAAAATAATAGTACAAAAAATTGGCTGGTGTTGTTGTGTAGTTGTACTCACCTCGCATTGTATTCAGAGCGGACTGCTTCATCATCATGTGCTTGCGTTTCACAAAGACCATGGCGCCAAAGGATAGCATCATGATGGCCAGTATGGCGCCGAGGAGTATTATGAACCAGGGCTGTGTCAGCACATCGTTCACATGATCCTGATTGATGGGATAGCTGCAATAACAAACACAATAAACATAAATTAATTTAATGAAATTTTTGCGTTTTCTTAATTTGAGCGAAATTTAAGCGATCTGGCAGCATCTAAACTGTGAAGTTGTCTCCGAATGTCAATGTGATTTTTAATCTTCGAACTTACCGCTGATTAATGAACGGATCGAGTCGCTTGGTTATTGGATCCAGACGCAGTGTGGCCGGCACACAGTATGGTCCAATGCCAGCATTGTTACCTGCTGCCACGCCCACCGTATACATGACGCCCTCGGTGAGATTGGCCAACACCAGGGTGGGCGAGGCAGCATCAATTGTCACATTTGTCAATATACGCGAGAAATTGTGAGCAGTATCAATGCCACGAACAATAACGTGATAGTACAACAAAATACCTGCAACAAAAAAGGGTTAAAGTTGTTTGGCCTTAAAGGGCTAATGAGATTGGGGTGACAAACTTACCATGCTCTTCTTTAAGTTCGGGTGCCTTCCATTTCAAGAAGACCGCAGAAGCATTAAGCAAAATAGCCTCCATGCCAAATGGCGCGTCATTGGGCACTAAAAGAACAAGAAGATGGGGGAAAAACACACAGATGAGTATGGCAGGAGATTTTTCAAGGGCTTCGTTTTTAGGCTGCTGTTGTTGTTGTTGTGGTGGGCGGTAAATGCGTTTTTGATTGTTATGCCAGCAGCTGACTCTAATGAGACGCGTCTCTGCTCTAATTAATTACCATTTAGTTGGTTAGGTCTTGAGTAAAGACTAGCTGGATTTTTTGTTGCGAGGAAAAACAGTTCCGGGTGTAGCATTGTCACGGATGGATTTATTTTTAGAAGGAAGAGCGAAAAAGGGAAAGGAAGCATATCAAGTGGCTGGCTGCATTTATCACGGCACCTCACGTTGCCACACTTCAAAAGCTCATCTTCATTTGTTTATTTATTTCCTGATGTCGCCAGCATTTCAACCCACCCAATGCTACCTACCTAACAACCCTTCCAACCTCTCCCTCCCTTTGACTCTAAATAACCTAGTAGATCTTTCTGTGTCTGTCTGAAGCAATTTCTTTAAATAAACACACGTGCGAATGCGAAACAAAACAACAACAACAAAAGCACCAACAACAACGTTTCTCTAAATAGGTTCCCGTCTAGATGGATGTATATATATATATGCATATACAACTTATATGCAGGTAGTATAGGGTTAGGATAGGTATACTTAGAAGCGTGTTGCTGCGATTTCTCTTTTACTTTTGCATTTGGCTTTGTTTCTTCTGCTGCTATTGCGACATGTTAAAGTGCTTGTCGGGCTTTTTGTCTATGAGGCTTTTCTCTTTCTATCTTTCTTTCTTTTATTCATTTTTTTTTGTTCGATGTCTGTTGTTTTTGTTCTTTCATCGTTTTTTAGCCGTGGCTGATGACGCGCTTAACACGTAGCTGCCATTGTGTGGCATAGACGACCTCGGGGCAATTGTGTTGGCAAAAGAAGAAAATAAGAAGAGTGTTGCCACATCGCATTTGACAAACCAATTGGAAAATTGCAATTGAAACGACGCTTTCCAAACTGATGTTTACACTCATTTGCCTCTAACTACATCGGAATTATACTAAAGGGCCACACAGAGATGATCGAATGACACGAACGAAGCAATCAACGAATAACTTACTTGATAAACAGATAAAAAAAATTGGTAGACAGGTAAGTAGGTTATGAGATTTATAAGGTCCTATTATTAGAAATTTTTTTATAGTTTTTTATTTTATTTTTGTTATATTTTTCTCAACGTCTTTTTACTATTTTATTATTTAAATCTCTTACATACTTTTTCCCACAGGCTCTTACCCCATTCTTATCTTGTTTGCAGAGCATTTCTTAGTCGACGAAGTCTTTGCTCAATTCTTTATATTCCCTCAGATATTTGTCTACCTGTATCCTTTATTTGCCCAGTTCCGCTCGCCCCTTGTGTGCTAAAAATGCTGCCTGTGTGTGAATTTTACGCTTTGCCTAATTCCCTTTCCACCTAAGTTTTTCCTAGGACTAACAAACGCGCATCAAATTTGCATTTGCCAGGCACTGCAACACTTTGCGGAATGTTTAGAAGGAGAGGGGAGGAGTGAGAGAGAGTTGCATGCTTCATATACGTAGCAGCAATAATTGTTGTTTATCTTTACACAATTGCGTTGGCAATTTCTTTGAGTTCTTGCTGTTGTTGCAAGCTAAAAGTCAGCAGCAGCGTTTCATGGAAAATGTGATGCATACGAAATGAGTTTTGATTTGAAGAGCAGACGACGCAGATCCCCAAGAACCAGACAGACGGACAGACTTACCAACCAACCAACCGAGAACAAATGCAACAGACAACCTGCATTTTTCGGGGGAAGACAGATACAGAGGGCGCTTTAGTGCCGCGTGGCAAGGCGCAACGTTTGTGCATTTTATATTTGCATCTGGCGCAGCGTTTGTTGACTTATTTGTGGCACTGTCTTCCCTTTTCCCCCCTCTCTCTCTCTCTCTCACTGTTCGTTCATTCAGTGTTTGCCTTTGCGGCATTTTTGCTCCTGTCGTCCGTTTTTAGCTGCAACTCTGCTACTTGCTCTATTTTTGTCTCTTTCACATTTTGTATTTAATTATTTTGTGAAAAAAAGTCGCCTCATTGAGAATTGTTCAGTTTTTCGCAGCGTTCTTTAGAAGTTTTTTCTTATTTTGGGCGATAAAATGAAGTGATAAACCTGTCTGCAAAGTTTTCAGCATTGAGTTGGCATCTCTGCATCTTTGCTGCTTGCAACGGAGAGAGAGAGAGAGAAGCAACTTGAACTTTGGGCATTCTTATCAGGTGCAGCTGGGCAGAAGCGCATTTAGCAGGATATGTGTCTTAGTCAAGCAGCTCAACTAAGATATCAGCTAAGGACTACAATCTGTCAAGCTATAAACTTGGATATGGCAAAGTTATTTGATATGTGGGAGTTTTTTAAGCTATTCTTCATGTTACAGAGCAAGGTGGTTAACTGATCTTGAAACTGAACTTAAAAAGGGATAAAAGGATTCAAGTAATGTTTCCTTATGAATAACTTGTGATTTTCTTATTTATTTTATTGTTTTCTTTTCCTTAAACTTTTATATGTTTTCACACATATTTCTACTTTCACTTTTAATATTTACCAAACGCTTTAAGCCAAGCAAATAATTACAAGTTAAGCCTTAGCTTTAGGTCACATTTCTACAATACATTCCTTAAGCACATGTCAAGTCATGGCGCGGACCATGTTAAAGAAGCCTTTCACCTGTCTGCCGCATGCGACACATGTAAATCGCCACATCAAGTATTCAACACACTCAGCTCACACACACACTTATACAAACACACACATACACGAATAAATTGCTGTACACGTGAGCTGGAACCCGAGTGTGCGTGCTTGTCGCGTTATCCTGCTGCCTGAAATTTCTTTGCCCCCCCACCAACCGCTTTTTGTCTCTCTCTTCACACAATTCCGAAGGCTTTACACACGCATGATTCGATTTTTTGCAATATTCAATGATTGACATACTTTTTATTTGCCATATCCGAACATTTACTCCCCGGTTGTTTTTTTGTTCGTTGTGTTCTTTTTTTTTACGGTGCGACCCTCAAAAATTATATGCGATTATGGGAGAACCCGCATAGCAGCAGCAGCTGATGCCTGGAAATGGGAAAAGGATAAGGCTTTCGCTTCTGGCATTTATGTAACGCAGTTTCCTTTATTATATTGGGTTATTGTTGCAACAGAGTCTCCCCAACCCCTGAGCCCTGCCTGCCATTGCATTTGTCAACCCCTCGTTGAGGGTTGTTGCTCACATTGTTTGCGTGTGTGTGTGTGTGAGGGGGTTGGTAAGTCGTTGTTGTTCTATAGGTATTTATATGGTTTGTTGAATTTCGTTGAATTTTAGCTGGTTCATTAGGCGCCGGGCGTGCAGACAACTGCATATTTGCCTATTTGGCTCCACGCATACATAATACATCAAAGAAGCAAATGATATAAATGCACTGGCAAAAAAATATCATAGCTACAAAATGTTTGGAAAATTTCATTTAGTTCTGTTACTGAGAATTTCAAGTTGCCCCAAACTAAGATAATTCTAACACACATTAATTTTTTTCAGTGTACTAAGTAGCGGGTAACGGGTAATTGGATACTTACCATCTTCAAGGGTGCGCGCCAGGCGCGAATTCGAAGGTTTGCCCTCGACGGATTTGTAAAATGGCACAATGAAAAATTCATAGAGCGTATACTGAAATAGTCCTGTCAGCGTACAGGACGATGCACCGCCACCATTCAGTATTGTCAGCATGCGATATTTGTTGCTATACGCTGACTGAATTTGAGCCAGAGTCTGTTGCTGCTGCTGTTGGGCATCCATTGCATCACGTTTGCCGGCAGCGGCAATATTTGGTTTTGTCGAAATCAATGCGGATGCCGAAGCGGACGAGGAGACAGCATCCGATGCCGTTGTGGAGTCCAACAGCGGATTGCTATTGGCTGTTACCATGTTTGTTATTGGATTTGGTAACTGGCGCGCATAGATGTAGAAGCCCTCGACGTATTTGCCATTGATGATCTGCATGAATAAACGGCCATGAGTTAGCTTAGCTGTTGGATATCGAATGGGTAGTTATTTTTAGTGGTGGTACTACAAACCTGCCAAGTGAGCTTCATGCTGGTTGAGTCCACAGCGCTGGCATTGGTGAGCTCCACAACATCGCCAGACAGCAGACTGGCGCGTGCCTCACTCAAATCCAAGCCACTGTTGAAGTAACGCTGAGGGAGATACGAATTTGGAAAGGGAAAGAAAGGCTATAAGTATAATTTCCCAACTGTGTGCTATTTTCAATCTGTGCACAACTTACCGTTCCCACAGCAATGGGTTCCGACATGGGACTCGGCAGGGATAAGCCATGCGAGTTCTCTGCGCGTATCAGAAAGAAATAGTTTACACCGGGCACAAGACCCAGTTGAGTATATGTTGTGTTCTGAACGCGAGTGCCGACAGCAAGCCAGCCATCAGTTTCATTCTTGCCAAACATCTCGACGACATAGCCAACCAAACTGGAGGCACCAACTTTGTTGCTGCGCGTCCAGCTGAGTGTGACGGAATCCTCGCCCTTCTCCACCATCTGTGGTTTGCCAGGCGGACCTGGGTACGTGGACAGCTCGGCAGCACGGAAGAATTTGATGTTTGGATTTGTTGGAGTGTCCAAGCGTAGATAACCACTCCACGAGGACTTTCCATTGCGATTGCTGGCCACACAAGTGTAAAGACCCTCATCCTCGTGTCGCTGCAGATCCGAAATAGTAAGTGTGCCCGAATCGGAGAGATTTCTTCGTTCGTGCTCCTGAACATCGATGGGAATGCCATCCAAATACCAGGAGATTTGAGGTGCCGGTGTTCCTATAGTGCGGCAGGGCAGCACCACAATGGATTTCACTGGCAGCGTCTGATTGACGGGACCCTGTTCGATTATCGGCGGCGGCAGCTCAAATTGTGTATCCACACTGACCACAGTGCGGCTGCTAACGCTGCCAACTGCATTCAGAGCATTGCAAACAACCACCTTGCCGGAATCCTCGCGTGCAAAGCGCACAATCGAAAGCACTGAACGGCCCTCGGGCGTAAGGGTGACCTCCAGTCGACCATCCCGATAGCCGGGCAACAGCAGTGAGCTGTTACCCTCCACCGACCAGTAGAGAGTGGGACGCGGATGACCGCTCGCCTGGCACTCAAACAGCACTTCATCGCCGATCTCGACTAGCTGATTTTTGGGCCGTGTCAGGAATTTGGGTGGAGCTACGTTTGTGTGTGTGAGGAGGTAAGAAAGCAAAGTTAGTTGAGGTTTTGAATTAAAGAAGAGGAGGAGTTGGGCATGGTTCGGTATTGGAGCGTAGCAATTAACTTACCGTGCACAGTTAGGATGCCGGTGGCTGTAATTGAGCCGACAGCATTGTCTGCCTCACAACTGTATTCGCCCATGTCCTCGAGCGTGACGTCGTCCAGCTTCAGACTGCGGTCTTCAAGTATGTGCACACGACCTAAAAACAAAAACACAGGATGAGTGAGAGTAAGAGAAAGAGAAGTTGAGAGTGATTGTAAACTAGAGTTGAGTGAAGGTCGTGACACGAGAATGGATATTAATAATAAAATCTTTCAGTGGTCGAAAAACACATAAACAATTTATATCATGCATATTCCCATTCGTGTTGCGTTCGGGAAAAATCCCTTACCAAATAATCTCTAGCACACAAGATGGAAGCTCAAGTTTGAGTCCCAAAAACGAGCAACAAACTACGACGTCTATGAAAGCTGTCTTCATCTACTTCGTTAGTAGCTCAAGTAGCGTAAAAATGGCCAAGACAGGACGCAGTCGGTCGGGCATTTGGGGCTAAGAACCGCAGCAAAGTAAGCCAAGTGGAAGGGGGCGCTGAGGGGGACAGGAAGTAAGCACACACATTGAGCTTCAGCCACCTATTGTGGTTTGTGCCTTACAATAAGAGACAATAAGTAGACAACAACAACAGCAAGAACAACAAGCAAAAGATAAAAGCGAACGAAGAGGAAGAACTTTTCTCTAGCTTTCTTTTTGGTTGGTTGCCTGACTGCGAAATAGGTTTTAAATGTTGTTGTTGTTGTTGTTGCTACTTCAGTGGCCACTGTGCCAATTGTTTGCTTAACAAAAGTTTAGCCGCCCCTGAGTGAGGGCTGAGCCTTCCACCGTCCACCTTCCAAGTCCTTGCGTATTTTCTTTTACGGCTTACGGGCTGCGAGGGCAGTTTAAAGAAGCGTAACTAGCTCACAAGTGAGAACGAGAACGAGAAGGACTCCCTTTCATACGGTTAGTTGCACTTTATCTTGTTCTTCTCCAGGGTGACGGGGTGCGTCCTGTGCTGTGCTGACTGTCCTGTGCGGTGCTGACTGTCCTGTCTGAAGGACAACATTGCAACAGTCGAGTGTTGTGCAAGCAAAATTGTTGATTGCTGCCAACAGAGATTGGCAATTAACGGAATTAAAAGTTACAGTTGTGTTTACCCAGTTTGGGGCGGGGAAGGGGTGTTGTGCGTCGACCCCTCAACACAACCAGCCCACAACACCCACAACCACACTAACAACAACAAAAACAGGAACTGAAACTAGTAACAAACAAACGGACTGGTGCTGTAGGTGCTTATTACAGTGAGAGAAATGCTTATACTAAGAGTTTAGTAAAAATAATTTGTCCTGACTGTCAACGAAAGGACGAAGCGGTAGAGCATAGCATTAATCGTAAGTCCAACCTTTAGTTTCATTTAATTGGATTTCTCGCAGTGCAGCTCCGCAAATGCTGTAAGTTCAAACATGATATGGCACAGGTCAAAAGGCCAAAGTAACCGCATAAAAACAAACTTTTTATTTGTGTGACGTTGACACACACAAGGATTTGTGGGTGGACGGAATGCAAGTATGGTATACAAAAAGGCTTAAGTTTCATTTGAATTGAAATAAACATAACAAAATGGCCGCAAAGGCACTTCCGCTTAATTGACTAAAGATAGAATAAACAAATGAGAAAGAAAGATACTTACGGAGAGGCATGTTGCCACCGGAGGCTGTGCGTCGCCACAGGACATCCGGCAGAGGATCACCGCCAATGCGACACTGAAAGACCACCGAGCTGCCCACAACAGCCGTCTGATTCTGTGGCCCTCGTATGAGAAAAGGACGCACTGTAAAATAGATAGAGAAGAGAAGAGATGGAATTTTGAGTAAGGGATTGTTTTTTGTTGCATATAAATATTTGATGGTATTTTTTTAGTTGGGCTTTTTTTGAACGTACCATGCACTTTCAGAAAAGCTGTAGCCGATTCGCGTGTTCCCACAACGTTCTTGACCACACACTGATACCGTCCATCATCGGATTGTCGGGCATCCTGTATGGCCAGATTACCGCCATCGACAATGCGTATGCGCTTGTTGCTGCCACTGCCGCCACCACTCAGATTCAACGTTTGTCCGTTCTTGCGCCAGGAGATTTGCGGCTCGGGTGAGCCGCGTGGCGCGCCACATTCCATCAGTGCCACCTCACCCTGGGCCACTCGAGTGTTTTGCGGCTCCAGTCGAAATTCATCGCGCAAAACTAGAAGAAACATAAAGAGAGAGAAACGGAAAGGTTTTGCTTGCGTTAAGCTCTGATTGATTCAATATTAATAACTGTCGCTGTGAGGACACTTTCTCAGGTGAACATCCTTCATTCATGCAGACAGACAGACAACAACAGCAACTACTTCAATAATATCCTGCAGCACTTGCTTTATCCTTTCTACGTTCTTCATATTAAATGCGCCTGCCATTTGAAATGACCTACCCTTTCCTCTGATTTCTTCTCCTTGAAACCCTGCCACCCACTCAATATGCCAATAAAACCTTGATAATGATACGCTTGCTGTCCAGACTTTGAGCTTCAGCTGCTGCTGCTGTTGCTGCTGTTGCTACTGCAATATTAATAAGCTTTGGCATTTGCAATGCGTATTTTTCTTTATACAAACAGGAATTGAAATATCTACCAAGCTCTGCGAATGAATGTGACTAGAAGATACTCTGTAGATTTTTGTTGTTAAGAAAAAAAAGTATTTTGTAAAGAGAGTATTCAAATGGCGAGCATGAAAATCTAAAAAGTGAAATGTAAAATTCAAAATGCACTTCAATAAACGCATAATTCGCATCAGTGCACGCCAAAGGCAACAAAGCAGCTTTGAATTGAGTTCCGGGCTTGAAGTTGAACAACTCAATCCAATCCAACAGTATTCTAATACTAGAATGATGAGCCGTACAATGTTGTTTAAGATAAAGAATTGTGAGCAGGTGAAGACTAAAAAGTGCCCAAAGTTGATAACCCTTTAAATGTTTAGTCGACTGAAGGACCTGCCACACAGAGATTGAAATCCTTTCTGCCATGACTGTGTGTGTGTGGCTCCATATTATTAATTAATCTGCTTGGGAACAGCCCTTGGCAACGCACAGCAGCCCCAAAAATACAACATGCAACAACCACCCCCGACTGTAATCTACAGTTTGCCATCTACCGTTTTGGAGTTGCTGGATATCAATTACAAAACATTTTTGCCAAATGCTTCATTTTATTAATTAGAAAGCAATGCGAGTGCATGACGTGCCTGTCAGCCAACACGAACTCAGGAACAGCAAAAAAAAAAAAAGAAACAGGAACAGAAATGAAACTGGACATGCAACATGCAGTTTTGGCAAAGGGAGTTGAGCCAACTCCCTAAAAAAGCAAGCCACAAAAGTTCATTACCTACAAAATGTGCAACGTCAATCGATCAACGTCGTTGAATTGCATTTAGTTTTAAGGGCAAGCGGGCCTATTGTGTTGGTCGAAAATAAAACTGACCTCAAAAATTCTATTAATAAGCCTCGAACGGAGCCGAGGGAGAGCTTCAGGCTAAACTGTTACACAAAAATGTGCAGCTAATATTTTCTATTTAGACGGAAAACCTATGTTTCCTTTTATTGCAACCCTAAACTCTCCCTGAATTTGGCTGAAATTTGTGAAACATAAAAACTAAAATCGGTTGAAATTCTTAGCTTTTTTAAGAAATCTTTTCGGAGTTGGAACAATAAATAACATTAATTTTTGAAAATGAAATATTAAAAATATAAAATAGTATTTTTTCAGTTTTTATACTTACATGCCACTTGCAATGTTGCGTTTCGGGAACGCGCAACACCAAATTCGTTTTTGGCCTGGCACCAATAAGTGCCCGCATCGCTCTCCCGTCGCGAATGTATGACCTGAAACGAGAGAGAGAGCAGAGATTGCGGATTAAAGACATTATTAGAGAGAAACGTATTAGGTAAGGGAGTAGTTTTATTAGGCTTAAGTTGGACACGTGTCGCCGGCGCAAAGATCAAAACAACTAGGAAATTAAAATTGCTCAACCAAAATCCAAATAAAACCGAAAGTGAAAACCCTGCCACACGACACAACCCTGACTTTAACAGTTTCTGTCCACTCTGCGTATACGCAATTTAATTTAATTAAAAAAAAGAGAAGAAGAAGAACATTTTTGCAACCCCAGGTCCAGTTGTGGGTTGAGGGAGGGAGAGAGGGCCTGTTTGTAGCCTTAATCACTTGGCCTCTTCACTTTTAATTGGCAACAAACTGTAAGCATGCCGACGAGTCACTTAGGATTGGGGGCATGACTCCAAAAAAGAGAATGCCTCAAATAATCCCCTTCCTGACCAACGAATGCCATTGAAAACAATAAAAATAAATGGATGATGATATGAGCGGCGGGGTGGGAGTGGGGGTGGGGTTGCGATGAGGGATGAGTGGTTTTTGACAGGAACTCATTACAAATTGCTGGGGCTGTTCGGGGTTCGAGATAATGCCCAAGTTAACTGTAAATGTATGTATATGCGATGCCTCGAGGCGATTTTTAATGATTTAAGCACTCTAAACACCCTCTCAAACCATCTTCTCAAATGCGTCCGGCTTGACACTGGCATGGGGCATCCAAAAAAATAATAATATTGCAACCCATTCACAATTTGGAACAACATTTCAATTTAAAGCTCGCTCAACTTGAAATAATTTGTTAAATTCCAACGGAAGAAAAAAAAAAAGTTGAAAAAGAAAACGAAATAATAAATATAATAAAAATTTGTTGCATTTAATGAAAAACAAGTGCGCGGCGGCGGGGAGGAGAATGGCAGAAATTTAATATAAACAAAATAGCGACAGCAACTGCAGCTGAGGGGTTGAGTGGGTGTGGGTCCCACGCCCCCCGTCGAAGACCTGACCCCTGGCAAATGCGTCTCGTTAGCTAAAATTGTGAAATGTGCACGCACCAATAGAAATAGCAAGGGTTGTGGGCGGACGTGGAAGTGATGGGAACGAGACGATATATTTAAAGGCACGAAGTGCAAGCAAGAATTCCCGGACTGAAAGTGCCTTAAGAATTGCATTGTCCTTAAGAGATTTTTATTCATTGTTTGAGGCCTTAATTCAATCTTGAAATCTAACCACAAAAATCAATTTCTATTTTTCACAACTATCGTTTTGCCTTCTTTCTATGTTGATTTTCTATTCATTTCTTAAGCATCTTCCATCTCCACTCACAGCTCACTGTTTTTAGGCCTAGACACAAGAAGTGAGTTGCTCTCCATCCCCCCCCCGCAACTCATGTTGTTATTGTCTGCATTTAATGTTATGCTTGCCGATCAAAATGCAACCAGTCGGAAGGAAGCACATAAAATAATATGATATGCCAAAAAAAACAATGTATGCACAAATGTTGCGTTTCTCAGGCCAAGCGAGAAGATATCGCAAAAAGTGGAAGCACCAATGATGATGACTTCGATCCGACACGACAGCAGCTGTAACTCGCATAATGATAGAGTTCAGAAGAGACTTACCTTCAAAAAGAATAAACCACCCGCGGGCAGCATTATGCGATGTGAGCCGGCATCCGCTTTCAGTTCGCGTCCATCCTTGAACCATTGAATGGATGGTGTTGGGCTGCCTTCGGCTTTGCAATTGAATGTGAATGGATCATTTTTTGGCACAGTCGTATCCATGGGATGCTCAATGATGTGTGGATTTTCACCTGGCAATAAAAAAGACGAAAGGAGACACAAGGTTATTAAAAAACATTTTGGTACAGTTAAAAAAGGAAAACAAACCACTTGAATGGCTTTTGTCATTTACCACCAAGAGCGGTATTCAAATGTTTAAGATTTTACATGTCTGTCTGTCAACTTTTCAAGTACTTTTCCCTCTCCCAGGGATATTCGTTAACATTAAAAAAAAACAAGGTTTGTCAATTAATGCGCCATTAACGAAACAAAATATGTCTTTAGTAAAATCCCGACCCCTAGGAGCAATGAAATTCACTTGAATTTTGGTCCTCGCCTCAAATTCAATTAACTTCAAGACAAATATTTGCTCGCCCGCGGGGGAGCAGGAGGAGAAGAATAAGAAGACTAAACATAAATTTACAGCATGTCGATTTGGTTGAAACAAAGGACAACGCTAGATAAACTTTATTAAAAGCAGCAGCAGCAACAACAACAACAAAGGCAATGGACAGCGAAATGGAGAACAGCTGAAATGTAATTACGAAAAGCGCTTAAAGGTGAAAAATATGTGTGTGCTCTGTAAGTGTGTGTGTGTGTAGGAGAATGAAAATGGAAAATGGAAGATGCAAGATGGGATTTTCCGATGCGGTGGGGTGAGGTAGGAGGCGGTGGTAGGTAGGGGCATTGACTGATAGTAACATCATTCAGCCGGAAATTAAGTTCTGCAGATTTATTGAAAGCGGATAGTAATGAGAGCTGAGCGACAGAGAATGAATGGCAAAAGTGATTGAAGAGAGATAGAGAGAGAGGGCAAAATAAAAGCTTTAAAACGAGCAGCTTCGAATTGAGATAAATTTGACATTTGTAAAGTGCGGGAAATTAATCAAATGGAAAGTAGACAATAAAGCAAGAGAAAAAATAAATATATTAACCTTAAAGTTATATTTAAAAATACTTCATTCACTAGTCGTAATAACTGCGATTTTAGTCAAAAGCTTAAAGTTGCGCATGCAAATTAAATCACAGCCAAACATTGTGATGTGATTTTTGCTTTGAGCTGCACGACGCCATTTGTCAAATACGCGTGAGCGAGAGAGAGGGAGAGAAAGTCATGAGCGCACCTTGGACATTTGTCAATTGCTTTTGTGCTATGCGCCAGCAGTAGGTAAAAGCAGCAGCAACAGCAGCATCCTTTTGTACTCGACGCTTTGTTTGATGCCTGAGCTTTGGCTATTGTCTGATTTTACACTCTCTTTCACACTCAATCTCACTCACTCTCTCTCTCTCTCTCTGCGTGCATTGCGTGCGCCTTTGTTGTTGCCCTGTGCTGCTGCTGCCTTCAGTTGTCAAGGCGACACTGTGCTAATTTAAATGATGAAATGCTTAAAGAGACGACGTTAAGAATATCAATGTAAATGCCAGTTGAATAGTTCTCTTAAGCTAATAAAGCTCAGCAATGCGGTAGCACTGATTATAAAAATTGCACAAACAAACCAAAGCTCTCGGCTGCATATGAAATATTTGTATGTATTTTCATTATATATTTTTATGTTTGCTACCTTTTGGCCATGTTGGTAAAAAGCAAGAGAAAAACGCAAAAGAATTCTTTGGCTAGCTCACAAAATATTTAATTAAGCAAAAATATGGTGCAGCAAAATAAACACACAAATATGTACAGCAAAAAAAGTGCAGAAAAAAAAGATTTTCCTTTTTTTCAACCTTTAACACATGGCAGAGAGAAAATTGAAGTAAACGAAACCACATACATACATACAAACACACACACACGCGCAAACTGTAAAGCGAAAACTTCGATAAGCTTACCAGGGAGCAGAATTACTAAAATAACAGCAACAAACAACAACAACAAAACTGTTAAATTAGTTAAGGCAAAAATATGTAAGGAGATTTAGTACAGGAATTTCTACACAAAGTCAGAAAGTCGAAAGCTTTTATTTGCTTTTGCATATTAACTTGTAAAAGCCGTTGTAATACAGCATTTTAGATACCCTGAACTAAAGATTTATCTACCTTTTTACAGCAATTACTTTAAATTGGTTTTATAAACTCTTTTATATTGTTTTACTAGTACTGCTTTGAAATCCTTTTACATTTTGTTATTTGTGGTCTTACTTCAAAGTAAGAGAAATTTACCGTTCACTGCAGCCACAACCATTTTTGACAGACAATGCAGTCGACGTCAAAGCTGCTTTGTTATTAAAACAGCAGGAGAGCGACACGAGAAGAGTGTGTGTGTGTGGGTGAGAGCAAGACTTTGCACTTAATTACGCTCATTTGGCGCACGCACTTCATTAATATTAGTTCAGTGGGAGTAGGAGTCCATGTATATATATGTGTGAGTGCTGCTGCGTGCGCTGGCAATTTATGCATATGAAATGATGTTAAAAGAAGTCTGTGTAAATAAACAGCAAAGTGCTGCCGGCGTTGAAATCATGCAAGCGAACTTGCATACACCTAAGCAAACACACGCATGTACAGAGAGAGAGGGAGAGAGAGAGTGAGCCTCATAATGCAAGGGAAGAAGCAGCAGCAGCAGCAATAATAACAGGAAGTGCATTTGTTGTTGCCGCTGTTAAGAAATCTACGACGCGACGGCTGCTCTTGCTGCTGCTTCTACGACTGTTGTATGTTATCTTAGTTTATGTGCTTTTTGCGCGGCTTGCCGTTGTTGTTGTTGTTGCCGCAATTGTTGTTATTTGTCTGGCAAAAGCATAAAAATGTCTGCCTGTTGTGAGGCGTATTCGCAGCAGCAGCAGCAGCAAAAGCAGCTGTTATGTGTGTTTGCCTCCCTCTTTCGTTTCGCTGCTAATTTGTCGCTCTCTTATGTATGACTTTGGGCACTAAGAGAGTTGCGTTCTCAAGCAGTTGCGCCAATATGATCATTATTAGCATAACAACAACAGCAACAGCCACAAAATCACAACTTTCCACAAACAATGTTGACAACAACAAACAAGCATCGATGCCAGTCACAAAGCACTTACTAAACGAAGAGATGAAGAAGAAGTTGTTGTCCACACACACATATGTTTGTAAGTACATATATGCAAATATGTAAGTAGCCAGCGCTCATTCTCTTTTCCTTTATTGCTTTGTTTTCTCAGCTTGTTATCGCACCCACAAGACAGCTTGTAATCAAACAACAAACACAGCATCCACACTGCAGGTGGAAAATACTATTCAGACAGCCAACAAGAGAAGGGAAATGAATGTAGCCGGCCGGAAAACCACTGATTATGATACTATGTCTGGTCTATAAAGTTGAGCAAGTGTCTCTCTCTCTCTCACATTATTCTAGCAGTAGCCTTCGGGCCGAAAATGTAAGTCAAAGAAATTAGTAAATGCAAAAGTCGAACAAGAAGAAGAAGAGGGTATCAAATCACTTGCGCCTGGAAATAGCTTTGGCATCAAGTAAATGTTTTGTTGACATCGTCACTGCTGTCGCTGCCGCTGCCTGCGCTGCTGTTTAACTGTTAAGAAATTAACAAAGCTTGACAACGGCGTGCTTCTCTGAGAATCGAGTAGCTGTTGTTGTTGCTTGGCACAACTCAACAATAATTTATAAGCTTTAAGTGCAATGGCAAAGTGACTACAACAACAACAGTAGCTAAGTTTTTGATTGGCCGCCAGCACAATGCTCTGGAAGTTGCTTTTGCTATTTCTCTACTACTTTTCCAACCATTTATTTATTTATGCTGAATGTTTAATTTTTAATGTGCATGCAACTTTCGCGAACGTTATGAGAACACGAACCATGAAAGCTTGAGGGCGTCAAAGCGGGACAGAGCAACCAAAGAAGCGAGCGCGTGAGTGAGAGAACTGTCGGAAGGAGCGGGAGTGGGAGGAGTGCGAAGAAGAAGCAGGAACAACTGTGGAAGCTTGAAGAGTTTTCTAAGCCTTTTGCACAACTTTTGCCAGTTAAGCTTTATGTAAGTAAATACAAGAGAGAGTAAGGGAGAAAATAGTGCGTGTGAGTTAGTTTTTGTTGTTGTTGATCGGCAAAATACTCGAACCAGGCAAAAGCTCTTAAAATTGAGCAGCCAAAATTTGGCAAGAGAATGTAAATGTGATTTTAAGGTTATGGTAATAATGTGGAAGTTTTCCAGTGCTCTTAAAATTCTTCAACCAAAATCCACTTGATTTACATAAATAGAAGATTTCTCACCAATAAAACTCAAATACTTTGTATATTTTATTTTATTATTTGGCGTAGTTAAGGCTTTTTTCTATTCGATGCCCGTATAAAAAATATACATATGTATGTGTGTATGTGCTGCAATATTCCCGACAGCGCAACAAAGTACTCTCAGCTCTCCAAACTTTAACAGTGAGTGCAATAAAACTTTGCCCTGCGTGTATGAATGTATGTGTTTGTGTTGTTGTTGTTATTGTTGTTGTTGCAATGCAAAGTGTAAGAAAAATGGTGTAAAGTGCGCATTGTTCTTGTTCTTCCTGTTCCTGTTTTACAGTGTTTGTCTTTTGTGTTTGCCCGCGCGCCTCGCTTCTTGTTTGTTATTTGTTGTTCTTAGCATAGGGAGAGAGTGAGCGGGGGCCTAGAGCGGAAGCTGCTCGGCTGCCAATTATTTAAATGCTGGTATTTACCTAACGACGCAACAACAACAACAACGGATGTGGGCCAAGACGCAATAGATGCCTGAAAAGGAGGAGCTTAGATGCTGGGCGAATAAATCATTATCACATTTATGTAATATGCACAAGGAGTCGAGGACACACACACACACACTTGCACATAGATAAACGGCCAAAGAGCCAAAAAATATTTGCCCTGCGCTCGGGCCATAAAAACCGCAATAAACCAACGGGGATTATATGGCCATAATGTGGGGATTTTCATTCCCGACGAAGGGAGAGGGAGGGAAAACATGTAAGCAAGGGACAACAACAAAAACATCCCCCTACCCCCTGTGTCTCATCCAATTTTATTGTCTCGTTTTGATAGCAACAAAATGCAAGAAATCAAAAAATCAAATAAATTATGCAAATACTTCAGTCTCATGGTAGATACGTATTAATGCGATATACCCTCAACAACATAAGGATATATGTATATATTACCGACCCGACCCGACCCTTCAGGCTCACACATTTGATTAGACAAAACAACAACAACACAAAAACCGCAGGCAGCCCGCAGGGCAAACAAACAAAAACCTCCCAAAATTTGATTCTTAGGGGTTTCGTTGGTTTCCAAGCATTTTCAATGTCAAATTTATGCCACAGCACGCCAAACGAGTCTGGCAACACTGGCGTCAATCCCCCAAAAAAAAAAAAAAAACACTGTCTGAGTAGCTTTGCCGCCGCCGCCGCCGCCGCGCTAATGAGCCAAAACGCCCCAAGGTGCTGAAAATTGTGGAAAATGCTCAGACGGAGCTATTCAGACATCGTCAAGTTCTTTCTTTCTTGGGTTTTCTCTCTCTTTTTATTTCTCAAACTCCTTGTATGTTATGTTCCTTATGTTTTTTCGCACATTGTTAATTTGGCGCCGCCGTTGGGTTCGCAGTTCGAACCCTGAATCACAAGCCAACCGAACCGTCCATCGAAAACATTTTTCATACCCTGTACCAACATAAAGTGGGTATATAGAGTACATAAAACTATGATATTTACTTAATTTCAAGCAAAAACATATAAATTTGAATAATAGTACCTATCGATATATTCAACCATCTCATTGAACTCAGGAACCGTTAAAGTTAAAGATCTGAAATTTTGTAAAAAGGTTTTTAATGACCTTAGGAGCTAAATAAGATCAGAATGTTAAGGGTTTAGCACCGATTTCATCCTATACGTAAGAAAATGTCTTAAAAGTCTCTCGTTCTGTTTATTTTTAGTTAGGATATCTCTGAGCCAAGCACCAAGCTTGCCCAAAGCAATCCTTTCATTGAATTTATTCATTTTCGTCTGTTGCTTTTCTTTAGCTATTTCTCTTGGCTTTTCGGGCTTTCCTTTGCGACTTTTGCAACTGTTAATTAAATTCGACAGCCTCATATGTGTGTAGAGCCCGACAATCTCCCCTTAAACCCCACCCATTAATCACTTGTTTTTTGCTTCAATGCTGAGAAATACTTTATGCATTGCGTTTTTATAACTTTTGTGGAAATGAATGAAAGGCACAAAGTGCTGAAAGCAGATGTCGAACCAACAAAAAAAGGGTTCGCGTTCGCTGTTAGCTTATCAATAATTTCATAAATGCCAGGCACAAAAAACTACACTGAAATCCTTTTAAAGCTGCGGAGCCGGCAGCAAAGAGCTCCCCAAACAGTGGGCCCTTCGTATCCATAAATATGCGCGAGAGCAGAAAAACCAGTAAAGAAACCCCGTCGGAAAATAAAGGACAAACACACACACACACACACACACATACATTGGGGACACCGATCAATGTCATATGCTATATTTATATTTATGCTTTTCCCCCTTCACTTTTTGCCTTTATTCTTATCAACTCTGTATATGTATAGTTTATATCTTTGTTTTCTATCTGTGCGTTATCTTTTGCGGCATTTTTCGCTTTTGTTGAAGCGAATATTGAAAAATTGCATTGCCGTTGACCAAAAGGGTTAAGTTGGAAGGCTTTTAAGAACTCTTTTATATCTGCGTTCAGCTCTTTAGTTGATGGCCATAAACTTATAAAGTGCTTTATCTCTCTTATGGCATATGCAAATACTAGTATGATGATGATGATGTAAGCGAGTGCTGGTTTGTGTGGCTTAAGCCAAAGAAGTTTCAAGCTTAGCCAGTTTCAAGTTACGTTAAGACTCAAAAATCTGCATTACAATGTGCGTTCCATTTGTCAAAAAAAGTTACTATCTTGAATAATTATTGGGCAGATAACGAGTTGAACAAAAGGGAATGAAAAGAATATGAGACTTGGCAATGCTCTGAACTTAAGTAAAATCTAAATTAATAACAAAATATTAGGGGAAAACAGAAAATCAAGTTATAATTTAATGAAAATTATTCCATGTCATCCAAGTATAGTTCTCTGCTTTTCAATCTTATTTTTTTATTCATGTCAGAACCGTAATAAGCTGTTCATATTGACACATTGACAACCCACAAAACAGATAAGAGATGTTATTAACTAAAAAGCTGTCGGACTTATAAACCGATTTGGTCTGTCCTACCCTAACATATTTTACACAAATATATCAAAATATGACAGCTAAAAAAAAACAAACAAAAATTAAACATAACATCAAAGCAAAAAAAAAACAAATTAATCATATGCTTAATCTCTAAATTGTTTTTGTTTTTTTCTATATATATTTAGATTTTTTTAATTTGTTTATTTCGTAAGCCGATTTAAAAACAAATTTCATAGTTCACACAGCTATAAGCTTTACACAAACCTGCCTTCTAAGCACAACAAAAAGTGTGTGTAATCATATTCATAATTTGTCAAATGTGTTGTCTGCCCACAAAATAAAAATGAGCTTAAATTAATTAGATTTGTCATTCCCATTGACATTTCGACAACTTTTCTATTAATTATTTTTGATAGATGTTTTGGAGAAGGGGGACGAGACGAGATAGGACTGAATCTGTCAGTTGGATTGGGCGTGATTTATGGGCGTGACACAGTTTCAAAAAATGCTCCAAATCTATTTTATACCAACTACTTGCCAGACGTGATCTTTTCCAAAAGTTTTTCAAAATACACTTTTTGCTTACCTGCAAGTAAAGAAGAAAAGAAAAAGTGAGTTACATTTATATAGAAAACATAATGAATGGGTTATTTCTGGAAAAAAAAAAACAGTAGTCATACTTTATCGACTGGGAACTGGCGCATGTGCAGCATAAATGATTTGAGTTTAACGTTTTTCTATACTTTTGTATTTTTGGGATTGACATCCCTGACAGATATGCATCTAACCCCTCGGCTTAGCTGCCCAGCTGCTCAACACAATACAAAAGCAAGCGACAGAGAGCGAGTGAGAGAGAAGAGGAGATCATTATCAAAAGGGCCAGAAAACAAGAAGCAAAAATGGAGGAAGCAAAACAACAACAACAACAAAAAATGCACACAGATGTCGTTTATTGAATATCGATTTACGCTGACTTCGTTAGAGAAGAACGCATGTTAAATGTAAATATGAATAAATGAGCTGAAAACGAACAAGAAATGAAAATGAAAATAAATAAAACTAAGCATATCATAAATACCAGAAACTGCTTTTCAACTGGGGGGGGGAAAGTTGTGAGTCACAAAGTGAAGTAGAAGTTGAAGTTCAAGTTTGTTGGTTTCAATGTCACATGTTGCATGTCCTGCAGGCAACAATCGTAATCATCATCATCATCGTCATTCCACCGTTCTGAACGGGGCTGTTTCGGGCCACTTCAAGCGCGAAACTCAACACTGCTCGACGACAATGCCGCCAGGGCTAAAAGATTTTTGCAAATGGATAAGGCCAGGACACAGGCAGAGTACCAGACCCAGAACCAGACCCGAGACTCGTTTCAAAACTAACTAAGGAAAAAAAGGGCCGTCTACGTCGATGATTGATTTCATGGCAAAGTTGATTTCAATCAGCAAATGTTTATGCAGTTTTTTTTTTGTTCGTTTCATTCAGTTTGCCTTAGTCGCTTGGGGGTTTGCAAACTGACAAGAATTATGACACTATCCATATTGGGAGCCGTCTCTTGGGCTCTGTCCAAATGCCTGTCGTTTAATTGCCAAAAGCGCATAATTAAGTAACGTACATTGAACCGCCAACGAAAACCTAACAAAACCGAAACAAAAAGAACCAAAAAACCCCAAAACCATACCAAAAAGTTAATAGGCTTTCGAGAACATGGTCCATTGTTACAGGGCTTAACCAGAACGCCAACAATAAACTTAATCAAGAGCCATGAAATCGGCTTCAAATGAAAGAGAAAACCCAACAAAAACATCAAAAACAAGAGCAATAAAAGCAATAAGCAATAAGCAACAAGCAAGAGCGGCCAGAATGAAAAAGAACTTAAAAAATGATTTCAGGAAAAAATGCTTAGCCAAGTTATTATTGAGCCTGATGATGATACAAATTGCAGTCATTATAAGCGAAGAGTAAGAAGAGAGAGATAGAGAGAGATAGTGCTAAGTTGGCAAAACAAAGTTGTGTTATATGATATGGCCAAAGTGTTAGGCCTAAGAGTGTACAGTGAGAGAAAATGTATTGAAACAGAAAAGAAGGAAAGTATTTTATTGTAGTAATGAGTTATTGGTAAGGTGAGAAAAAGAAAGCAGATGGAAGTAACGTCATTAAGGGATGAAAGAAAGTGAGAGAAGTCATTTCGCCCAGTGTATGCTCCTAGGGCAATCTTAGTTCTCAGGCAAACTGATTTAAGCAGCTCACACAGAACAACATTTAATAAACGTTGAAAGTAAATGTCATTAGAGAGAAAAAGATAACAGCAAAAGGGGAATTTTTGTTGGGGGTGTTTGGGTTGTGTTTTGGGGGTACAAGGCGGATGCGCCTTTCTGCGCTGACACTTGATGAGCTGTCATAACATTAGATCATGTCTGAGGCAACATGTGGAGGAGGCTGCAACAACAACAACAACAACAGCTCATTAGTTGTGGAAAACTGTTTATTCCTCTTCCATTATTATTATTATTATAAGCATCAAATGAGGAAGCGGAGAGCAAAGATGCGACGGGACGTTTACTTTAACGGCTTCAACTAAAAATGCACTTTAAGTTAATATAGAGAAAAACGAAAAAGACAGCAACAACTGGGCGCTAATTGATTGATTGATTGATGGATTGAGTGTGCCAATGTCAAAGGTGTCAAACAAAAAAGTTGCTTTATTTATTTGACTTGTTGAAATATTTCTCTAAAATTCAAAGCCAAAGATTTTTGTTTAAGATATGTTTTTTCTCTACGCAGCTGTCATTGCTTTTAAGTGATGGTAAGGAGTGGGGGGAGGGAAAATTCGATGCGCTTAATGAAAACGACACTTGACGGGCCAAAGATATTATTATTACTAGACTTATAACAGCTGTGGCTGCCTATTTGGTAGGCTGACTAATCAAAAAATTATGAGACGATTTGTTACACCAAATATTAAGTTCATTGCCAGCAGCAAAAGTACTTATACATTTTTGGAGGGATAAATTATTGGTGGGAAACGAAATGAAATGAGAAAAGAATGGCTTGATTGAGATGTGGGCGCAAACAATCTGAGTTGAAAGAGAAACTGAGAATGTGTTAATTGAAAATGAACAAACACTGAAAGAAAGTTGAACAAACTTGCCGGGCAGATGATATAATGGTTAAAAGCTTCAAAAGCTCATTAAAGGTTGCTTAAGTTCTTAAACAAACTTATAAAAAGATGATCTTCAGATAAATACTTCAAAAATTCTAACTTATAACTGTGAAAGTAGCTCTTAAAGCTTTTAAGTGAGC
The DNA here is from genome assembly GCA_018901835.1 of Scaptomyza graminum. Taxonomy (NCBI): domain Eukaryota; kingdom Metazoa; phylum Arthropoda; class Insecta; order Diptera; family Drosophilidae; genus Scaptomyza; species Scaptomyza graminum. Next base: position 10,882,526 of record JAEIFL010000002.1, read on the forward strand.
TTTCACTTAGTAAATGTTTTCCCGTTGCAAAAATCAATCAATTTTAACAGCTTTACATGCTTCCCACACACTTAATAACTCAACTTAAAGTCCCAGTTTGGATTAAAGCATAGTTTGAACTAAAAAAAAAAAAAAATAGACCCGATAGCAAGAGACAAGAGTCGCCACAAATGACTTCCGTAACAGACACAAATTATAATGTAAATCGATGCAACATGAACATGAAATATAATTGAATTGAAAATGTAGCTTGCCACACACGGCAGCAGCAGCAGCAACTGACAAGCAACAACAGCAGCAAATACCTCAACTAAGTAAAGGGCAAAATGCTAATAAATGCTAAAAAAAAAGGAGAATAAAACGAAGCAGTAAGCAAAAAAAAAAAAAAAAGAGCAACAGCAAAGCTAAATAGAAAGAAAGAAAACGCTAAACACAACATTGTGGCGCTCGTTTGGCCAATGACAACTACGAGAACGTCATGTAACATGTAACTGCACATCAAATATGGATGGATGTGCAAGAGGGGTTAGTGGAGAGAGAGTGGGGGGGGGGATCGAGTTGGGGGACAGTTGAGTGCATCTTGGCGGCGATATATCATCAAAGCGCAAAGGCAGGCAGCTCAAACCGAAAGATGTTGCTGTTGTAGTTGGAGTTGCCTGCAGCATCAGCAGCAACAGCAGCAAAATCAATGCAATTTCTATTTGTAAATGACCAAAATGAGCAACACAGAAGAACGTTGTACGTTGAACGTTTCTGTTGTTGTTGTTGTTGTCAGTCAGTTGCATACAATTTGAGAGGCAATACAAGGCATTAATGTTGCCAACCATGTTGCAGCTTTGCAGCAAAAACAGAGACCACCTTTGAGCAGCAATGCAGCAGCAGAAATTGTTGTTGCTTGCATTTCTATTTATTTCACAATAATTAATAAACACATTGCACACAATTTATCAGTGGCAAGTTATTTGCAACATGTTGTTCCAGCCGGCAAATCGATTAAGCTATCTTTGGACGCAGCTAAGTTGAGAGAAAACGAATTAAAAATAAAGGAACAAAATATGAAGAAAAAAAAATAACCATGTGAGGCAGCAAAATATGAAAAACGGGCGCCGGCTTTTGATGCATGTTGCTGCAGGGCATTCGCAACAGCAACAACAACAACAGCTGCAGCAAAAAACTTGACTTGTCTTGCCTTGCCTTGCGTTGCCTTGCCACGCTGTTGCTTGTTGCTCGTATTTGTTTTCCAATTTTTTAGCTTATTTTTTTGTGTTCTTTGCGAAAAAGAAGAAAAATTCAATTTAAAAATTATTGCTGCACTTGGCGCTTGGCGTTTGGTTGCACGGCGGCAACATGTGCCCGGTGCCTGCCCCTAAACATGTTGATTATTTAACAGCAACAACATGCACAGCGCAATCTGCGCAAAGGCGTGCATGACAAGTGGTCCAAGAGACAGCGAAAAACGCAGTGCACTGAGAAAAATTGCTTGCGAACTGAATTTGGTGAATGCTTAAGAGATTTTCTTGATTTTCCTCAGTGCTTCTTGTTCGTGGCTTACGCAGCAGCAGCAGCATCCACTGGCTGGCAACAACAGAACAGACAACATGCATGCAACAACTGACAACAACAGCAACATAATTTGTTGCCAGCAACATGGTCGGAGCGCTGTCTTTAAGTTTAATTTCGCATTTTGTGCATTTGGCATTTGGCATTCGGCTCATTTGCATTTTACTGTCAAATTAATCCAATTTAACACAAGCAGCAGCAAAACATTCAGAGTTCTTTGCAAAGTGCCTCTAAACGTTGAATGTTGGTTGGTTGGTTTGTTGGGTTGTTAGGGCTACGCAAAGAAATGCATTTTGCTGCCAAAACGAACAACATAATTACCGTTAAGAATTGCGCGAGCACAGAGAAAGAACATTTTAAGAAGTTAAGAGTTGGTGCGGTGAGGAGCTTCTTCTCCCCACTCGACTCGACTCCTTAATTGCCCGTGCAAAATGTGTCCAATGGGCAACCATTTGAGGCAAGAAGCTGCTGCTGCTGATGATGCTGCTGCCGCAGCTGCCCCGTGGCCAGGCGCACGATTTTTCTCTCTCGAGAGTCTTGAGTCTTTGTACTAGCATTAGCAATATGGGAAACGAATCGCTGCTGACCAGACGCGCCACTCAACATTGCAGCATGTGCAACATGTTGCTGCTGTAACTGTGTTGCTGTTGTTGTTGTTGCTGTTGCTGCTACTTAGCTGCAGGAGATGACCGCACGTATCGATCGCATTCCGCGTTCCTAATTCGCCAGCATTTTGCACAGACTCAGCTGCTGCTGCTGCTGCAGCCTTCTCTTTACCATATTCAGGAAGATAGCGCGCGAAACGCTCGACTGTCGCAAATCAGATACCACAGGGACAGCAACAACAACAACAGGAACAGAGATATATCGGGTAGACACAGGTAGGGAGGGAAAAGGTGGGGAGGAGGCTACAGTTGCTTCGTTTAGCATATGCAGATGGGTTCAATTCTACGCAACACGTGAAATTATTTGCATATACTTCGGACAGCAGCGGCGGCAGCAGCAGCAGCAACATTGTATCTACAAGATACAATATTAAATTTAAAACCGCGCAGCTCGCAATACGAAACGAAATATGTTAAACGCGTGACTAATGTGAGAACGTTCCCAAAACGCAAATACATTTTGTTCGTTAGTAACCCCAGAGCGAGACAGAATGAGTCAGAGAGAGCGAGATAGACAAGACAAACTTGATCAATGATCAGACACCGCAGCAACAGCAACAACGGCAACTTCAGCAACTGCTGCTTGTCTAATTAGCTATGCAAACTATGAGATACACCGCGAAAGATACGCGCAACAAAATCTTCTAAGTTTTTTTTTTTGTCTTTGTCGTTTTATTTTGGCGGATTTCATGCTATTTGCAGAATGCCTGCAGCGTCATGCGTGTAATCCATGTGAGTTGTTGTTCGCGTTCGAGTTCGAGTTTTAGTTAGAAAAGAAAGTTTAACTCGATTTATATCCAATTAGCTGCCATTTTCGGCTATGGCTATTCTCTCTCTCTCTCTCTTTGTCTCTACTGTGTGTGGGCGCCAAATTTGTGGCTAAGTGGCGGTTCACAAAAAAAAAACAACGAAAATTGCCAAGACCGTTTTCAAAGAAACAACGCTTTGCTTTTTGTGTTTTAAAGCCTGTAATTTAACTAAAGACCGATATTTGATGCCTTGTCTAAGTGGCCTTGTGTGTATCTGTTTGGCATGATGAAATTTCCTGTTGTTGTTATATGGATCAAATGCGTATGAGTTCTCCAGCAGCGCCCACAGGTATCTTTTTTTATGTTTTGTATTCATTATCAGCTTAAATTAAGTTGCGTTTCCATTAGATTAGCTATACTTAGTATACATTGTATTTAGAGCGTTGTCTAACTGCCGTTTATCGCATGCATTTCTGCGTTTATTTATAATAAGTATTTAAAGTTCCGCTTTGCCTTAACTGCTTGAAATTAGTGTGGAATTTTGCGCTGAAGATCTTGCATCGCCTTAATGATATATCAATCTAACGATTAAGCTTTAAATCACGCTAAATTCAAATGGTTATTCATTATACTGGCCGGAGCTATTAGAGTGAAATCTTTTACTTTAATTTGATGTATTTAAGCTTTTGGGTATTTATTTGAAAATTACTAAAATTCTTAATGATAAATTTCTATCGACAAATTAATTTATTAAAGTTTCTTTGTAAAATTGTTCCCATGGCAAATTTTCCAAATTAGCTACAGTTCCGTTTTAAGGTTAATAAAAATAATAGCTACAATAAAATAAAAAAAAACTGCAGTCACATTCAGTTCTAAATGACATCCTGTCTCTCTCGAATATTTAGATCCTTAATCTACTTGCTTTTTATCTGTTACAGTTTTTAAACGCTGCCTTTCACCAACTGCTTCTCGATTTTAGGAAAAATCCCGAGCACCTGCCTGCTTATTCAGGATACTTTTATATTCCTGCAGTTTTCACCAAACCCTGTCAACTTTTGTAACTGAAACAACAAGCGGGAAAAACTAAGAAGTAGAAGAATGAAAAACTATTGCCATCCATCTATCTACCAGCACAAATTGTCTACCTAAAACTCTCGAAACATACCAATAATGCCATTGTTGTTTGTTGTTGTTGTTGTTGAACCTTTTCTTTTCTTTTCCATTTTTCCCATCTAACTCTGTTTCTCTCCCTCTCTATCTTGTCGCCTTGTAGTTCTTGTGTTCTATTGTGTGTACTTTTTCGACTATTTGGTTTTTATTATTTTTGGTAAAATTTATGACTCGTTGCCGCCACAGTCTCGAGTTTTGGAGTCTAGTGTCTGAGAGAGAGTGTGACCATGCCATGTGTTGCATTCAACTTGAGAATGCGTTTCTTGTTTCTTCACACACACACAAACACACACAACCATTTCTGACCATTGTTTGGGCATTCGTTTAGCGAGCTGCAGCTAATCGGCAGAGTCTCTTCTTTATTTTCTACCTACGCGTATTTTGGGATAACTTAAGAGGGTCTCTCAATAAACGACGTAGACGATTTCCGAATAGAAAATTTCTACTCTATTTGGCGGCGGCACAAATTGCCTTTGACCTTGTCTCTGTTCTGTCTCTGGCCAAAAGCAAACTCTATAAAGCGAGTGCAGCATTGACGGCCATTTTGAACGTTAATTTTTTATTTCACTGGTTTTGCTTCCAGGAGTTGGAGGCGAAGGCCATTGAAATAATTTTGCCGCCTTTGCCATTGTTGCTTCAATTAGGCAACATTTTGGATGGCTGAAGCAAGCGAAAAACTTTGCACATTAAATGTGCGAATGGAAATGGAAAATTGCTCGAACTGTTTGAGAGAGAGTCTGTCTTGAGTCTTTTTGGATTGAGCAGTGTTTGTTGGGGGAGTTTTTTTTGTTGAAAAGAGATAATCATAAAAATTTAGCCGCATGAAAATTGTTAAATTTTATTAGCAAAGTTTTTGGTGTTTTAAAAATATATTTGAGCAACAAAAATTTAATTTGTATAACACTGGCCAACATCAAAAGCATCTGCTTTTATTTTTGACTACAAAAAAAAAATGGTGGGAAAACAAATAAAAATTTAAGTTCCTTAAATGAGAGTAATATGAAATGAAAGTTACTCAGTACTTAAAGAAGATGAAAAATGAAAACAATATAAATAAAATGCCAAAATGCATTCTGAGTTCAATGAGTTCGGTTTTTGCTGATTCCATTCCAGCAAGGATAAGGAATGACCTTAAACTGGTCCTGTGGCATTCTTAACTACCTTTGAATCTCTTTTATTTTGATTACAGCTCATAACAAATACTACATATAATCATAATCATGATTCGATTCTAATAAGGATTTGGAATGATCTCAAACAGATCCTGTGGCATTTAACCTTTTTACTGTCCCAACTACCTTTGAATGTCTTTTGATTACAGGGCATAACAAATACTATAATCATAAATACATACAATCGTATAATATTCCCGCTTTACCTCCAGCAACTTTCTGCTTCAACTGTTCGTTATTGCCACTGCGTATAGCCTCTCTTTAGATATATATAGATTACTGCATGTGTGTGTGTTGGTGTCAGTGTGTGTGTGTGTGTGGGTTTTACCTGACTCCGTGTGGGATTATGCCTGCCAATGCGAAATTATACAACTTTGGCAACTTTGGCTTTGTTTTCTGGCTAGCTGTTTGTGTTTATTTTTCGGTCTTTTCATTTTATGTGGATTTTTTTGTTTTTGTTCTACGAAATTGTTGCTTATTGCTTTTGGACGCTGCGTTTCAGCCGCTGCTCTACTATTGGCCATCTTCCTTTTCCACTCTCTCTCTCCCCCTGAGTTATTGTGTGGATGCAGGTAAGCGTGAAAATTTTGCTAAGCCAACTTAATGCAACTTCTTATTTTTTTTCTCTTTTATATTTCTTGGGATCTCTGGCTATACTTTGCTTCCTGCTCTGACCCCTACGCATTGTTTTGGTAGTTTTCATTTTCGTATCTTTTGTTTTTATTTTTGTATTTTCGATTGCTGCGTATTTACAGCTGGATGCTGCTGCATGACCCTGTGCACCCTGTGTGTGTTGGTGTGTCGCCTCTTCGAACTGTCGCTGTACCCGCTGCGTCGACAATTTATGCGGCATTGTCACATTTATCGCCAAGTTGTATCTGTATCTGTTGTTGTAGTTGCTTCTGCCGCCTTGCCTAATAGAGATATGAGTTAAGGTTGGAGCCTGGTTCCAGGTTTTATTTAATTTATACATTAACCCCTTTGACTGCTGCTGAATCGTCGCGTCGTCGTCACACGATTTACATTGCATGTTGTCACGTCATTCTGTCAACAGTTGGCAGCTTCAACTGTTGACCATGAATTATCCACACACACACACACACGCACACACATCGCACCTTGAGACACGCCCCAGGACAACACTTTATTTCTCACTTCTACTTCTTCGCCTTCGTTTGATCATTTTATTTGTAGTTTTTTTTTTTCTCTTTCAATTTTATTCTTTTTGTTACGCTACCGTGAGTAATTAAGCCGCATGCCTTTAAGTCTTTTACACCCTTACCCCTTCTTGCCGTTTCGCCTGTTGGCCAGGTTCCGCGATGCTGACGCAACTTTTTAGCGGCTCATTCCTAGATCCAATTAAAGCGCTATAAAAATCACTTAACTGCCGCATTTGACAATCAACTTTAATAAAGACCATGAATGGCAAGCTGGTGCCCCCCTTCAAACCTCCCCCTTTTGAGCCTTGTGACTCAACCTTGACCCAAGCGTTGAGTAAAATGGCGTTGACAATAAATGGGCAACAGGATTCGGCATACAGCTAAACATACAGCAAAGTCGTGCACACGATGTAGCGAAGGGGAGAGGGGGAGGCGACAACGACGACAAGCCAAAAGGGAAACAAGTTGCGATAACAACAGCAACAACAACGACGACCAAAAAAAAATAATAATAAAGGGCGCAAAAAAATTATGAAAAATTAATTTCTGCCCGACGGCAGACACTGAAGTTTTTTTTTTGTTCATCTTCATGATGTTGTTGCTGCTCTTTTTGTTGCCATGTTGGGGGGAGACAGACACATGGAAAGTGATTTGCAGGGTCAGGAAAATTGTTGTTGTTATTGTGGATGGTTTATGCGTGTGTGTGTGTGTGTGTGTGTGTTGAAAGTGAATCATGAAATGTTGCCAGATGACTTACAACTCTGTTTTAATAGTTTATTGTGCACTTGCAAGTTGATTGAAATAACAAAGAAATGTTTTAGTTAATGAGATTTTGGCTTTGTGGAATGTTCAAGATTGACTCGTAAATCGTAAACAAATATTAAAGTATATAAAACAATACTCTTTAAGTATATTGATAGTTACTATTAAATAATTCAATTAATATAAAGTATTTTCAGGACATTTCAATGTATCTTTTTTGTGGTGTCATGTTAGCTT